>CM057453.1:1188215000-1189448333 GCA_016271365.2 Neoceratodus forsteri
ACCCTATTTTTCCCCAAAAGCTTCATTGAGAAAGACAGTGAAAACAAATAATGTATGCATAATAATGGGCCTTGGAGCAGAAAATGAGCAGCTGTAATACTAAAATGCTAATATCTCAGTAACCGTATGACGGAGAAAAAAAATTTAAATTTCACATGATTCATGACTGTCCTGACTTGGTTTTCACTGCTCAGATGAAAATTCTGTATCTCACACCGTTTCCAAGATACAAGCACCGAAAGGAGTTGCGTTCACCACCATGTTAGTCTATGGGAAAAAATATCAACTTTGGAGTATCATAACTTGGCATCTCTGCAATATTTTGCCACCAAAATATGAAAAGGCACATCTGTGAGATGTTGGCTGCCTTTCCTCCAAATTTCAGCTCAAAAGACCAAACCGTTCTTTTGCAGCAGGGTGGCAAAGAACTCCTGTCATTTTGAACATAGTCTGGAAAAGCAGTGTCATGATTTGCGACACCTTTCATAAAATTTGCGAAAGTGTCGTGAGTATGACACTACTTTGCAACACTACTCTTTCTAGAAATTTGAAAAACTTATTTTTGGAGTGTTTAATCCCAAAATAAAGACATGGCTAGCATCCTTCGGGCTTGAATAGGTAAACACAAAAATACTTATGTCCCTAGATGCTCACAATTTTAAATGACAAGCATTTCTGTGATCTATAACTGAAAAAGAAATGGCTAACTCACAACACTACTAGGGCCATTTTCTACACTAAAAAGCGCATTTGCGAAAGTGTTGAACTTTTTGTTAACTTTTCCCATTGACTTTTAATGGGAACTTGTTTTTTGAATAACTTCTGAACCATTTAATATTCATTCACAGAATCTTCAAAAGGCACATCAGGGACCCTGGCAGCATGTTCCCTGAAGTTTTCAGACCAGTCGCGCAAACTGTGCTACCTGTAGGTGCGAGCAAAGAATGCGCAAAAAAACATAAATATGCACGGATGTTGCTTAATAACTCCATAGCTGTATATCTAACTGGTACAAAAGTTGTCAGATCTCAAGATCTATAGTTACGCCCCATGCCTGCCAAATTTTAGGGAAATCCGTTGAATGGTGGAAAAGTTATTAAGGTGCAAAATTTTACCCTTTAACCTTAAAAGGGTTACTCAACCCTAACTATGGTAGCACTACCATGCTACCATAATATATATCTATATATGTAATAGATAACCCACTCTTAGGTGTGCGGTCATGCTCTGATATACACACGCCTTGGTGTGCATCAACTACCCAAGGCGTGCGTATATCAGAGCGCGACCACGCATCCTAGAGAGGGTTATCTGTCTTATAAAATGGCAAAATAGTTTTTTGGGGGGGTAAAAGTGCAGGTGTGTGGTTGCACTCTGATGTACGCATGGTCATGTGATGTGCTTTATACAATCTTTTAACCATTACATACAGTATATATATATATATATATATATATATATACTGTATACATATATATATATATATATATACATATACACATATATCTATATGTGTATATATATATATATATATATATATATATATATATATATATATATATATATATATATATATATATATATACTGTATATGGATATGACATGGCCTGACTGAAGATATATTTATCTTCACGAGGCCAATGATATCTCATGAGTGGCGAGGCCACGAGTGACGTATCATAATGTCATTGGCCTCGAGTGAAGATAAATATGATATCTTCAGTCAGGCCATGTCATATTCTGTTTATACAATATGTGTTTTGGGATTATTTCTATGTTAGAACTGTAATCATTATAGTTGTAGTGAGTGTAATGTAAAGAAAAATAGAACGAGATAGTATTTATTTTGTAAAAGTGTTTTTTTATTGTAGAAAACTGATAGACATAATAGTATGTGAGGTTTGTTAACTGTTTAACAATACAGAAAATAGCAAGTTAGTAATAGAGACAGTATTTTAACCATTTCATGTCCAGGTGATTGAAAGTGTATGTACCTTGTGTTTCAACAACATAGGTTTTAGTTTTCTAAGTGGTTCTTAAGGAACTACATAAAGTTTCATTACTGTTTTGAAACATAGAAAAAGAGTTCTTTGTAAGTCAATAAACATTACAGTTGTTTAACAGTTGAATAAAGAAATAAATTTCAGTTTATTTGTGCTATGAATAAACTGATTGAAAACTATTGTTTCATTGTCATTTTTTAAGGTTGCAAACTGTGAACTTCATGCTAAGTAACATTGCTAGAAGTGTAAATTGAAAGTATGAAGTCTTTCAATATTCAAATATTTGACTTTGTTGATGTCTGGAAATATGGCGTCAACGTTATTTTAAGTATTTTTTGTTGATTAACTCTGTATTGATGACTGCAGTCTTTAGTTCAGAATTGTGAAAAGTCTCAAAGTGTTATTAGTATCTGAGGGATGTCTAAAAGATAGAAAGTCTGTGTTGTTTTTACATAGTTGCGGTATTAGTCCATTGGTGACAGTAGTTGCTGTTTTTTCTTCTTTGTTTGGTGCTATTGTTTGATGGTTTTTCTGGTCTTGTGGTGTTAGATATCTTCTGGAGTGCTGGTATTTATTCCTGAAAAAGAAAGAAATAAAATACATTGTTCATGGTGGTACATTGATTGTGGTGATGTTATACATTGCTTATATGTTGGACAGCATTGTACTTTATCTGTTGGAGGTATTTTGTGCAGTTTGTTTATTAATTTGTTACAAGAGTGTATTTAATTTTTAATTTATAAGATTGATTTTGTTAATTTTTTTGAGTTGCATGTGTGATGTGTAGATAAAATACATTGTTGTGCAAAGTAATTTAGGAAAAATATTTTGTATTTATTGGTATACTGTATAACTTATGCTTTATGTTATGTTTAGTAGTAATTGAGTGTGAAATTTGTATACAGACCTAGTCTGAGTCTGAGTCACTTGATATAACTTAGAGACATCTTTTTGTGGTGTGTTTGTTGATTGTTTCTGTTGGGGGGAACAGAAAAAGAAAACAATAAGTATGTAGGCATAGTGTGAATGTTTTGTTATTTGTGAGGTTATGATTAGAGTGTTATGTTGTTGTTTGTGGTGTGTGTTGGTTGTTGGGGTGTGCTGAGTTAATGTTACATAATTTATGTATGTGTGCTATTAGGGTACAGAAAGAAAATAAATGTTTACCATTGTGGAAGTGGGAGTTGATATTTGTTGCATGGAAAGCTGGTTGAAAGAAGTATCCGTCCCATGCATTGTGTACATTGGATGAGTGCTGCGTCATTTGTACTTGTTCATGTCGATCTTCTTTGTGGAGAGTGTCAATATTAACTCCACTTAGTATATCCAAAATACGTTTTTGTTGATTTTCATTTATATGGGAGTAGTCATTAATGCTTCGTACACATTTGTGTCCAGTAATTTGCATTATTTTGGTGGCCTGTATTCCACTGTCATTTAGTTTTTTGGATGACATGCTTACGTGCACTATGATTAGTTAATTTTTGGTCTGTTGTTATACTTGCACTGGTAATCGTTGTTTTTAGTATAGTACCTGCTTTATTTATTCCTGCTGGCTGATTTTTGAACCACTTGACTGCTCCTAGTCCTGTGTAAAGTTCAGTGTTGTGGTTTACTGCTAAGAAGAAGGGGTCTTCAGGTTTCATGCAGGAGTCTGGCTTCTGGCTGGCATATAAGGTGTATGTTGCTACAGGGCATCTGGTGGGATTTTCTTTGTTCTCATATGCCCTTGGTTTAATTTTTCAGGTGTCTCTTATGTTGAGTCTAGAGCGAGTTTTTGTTTGGCGTTCAGTGGAATGTTAAATGTATTGGATTCCATTTTCATCTTTATTTTTTGTTATATCTCCCCCATTTAAGCTGCCTAATTTCTGTTGATCCTCTTATGCCCAAAAATGTGCAGAAAATCAGCCATAGTGTGTTTATTAGTGATGCAGCACAATGAGGTCCTAGTTGTTTTTCAGAATACAGTTTATCAATCATGGCATCTGAGAGCTGATTGAGATTTTAGGTGCTTTTGTTTTGCTGCCAATGCTTGTCTAGTTATCTCAAATTCTTTGTCTTTTCCTAGAGAATGACTGTAATTTTTGGTTTTGAGGTACCTTTCTATGCTTTGATACATTGCTTGTAGGCTTATTGGCTCGTATGGTTGTCCATTTTCTTTCTTAGCATTAATGAAAAACTTTGATAAGTAGGTATTTAATGTAATTGGTTCTATGTTTTCTAAGTTTCTGTTGTCTGAGTAAGTCTCAGCAATATGCTTTTGCATAGTTAATATGTCATAATTTGTTTTACGAGAGGTATATTTGTTTTCTTGCCCTACGATGAAATTTAATAGTGAGTCATCTATGGTAGGATAATTATTTGACTTATCTGTCATTTTTGAAGAAGAGGCTAAAGGCTGCTTATCAGGGTCCATAGTTTCCTTGAGCTTTATGCTGGTGTTATTTTCTGTTGAACAAGTTATCTTCTGACTGACTTTGTATGATTGGGACAGTGTTGGGCTCAAGTTCAAATGAGATTTCCATTGTTCTGTAATATTTGTATTTTTTCACTGTTTATTACTTGCTATTTGCAGTTAATTAGCCTGAGTGCACTTTCTGATGGGTTTCTTCTGAAGTTCGAACCGTTTTTCTAATAACGAGACTGTTAGTGTAACGACAGTCGGTAGTGTTTTGTTTCCATGCCTCCTGTTTATGTGGTGAAGGACAATAGACTACGTAGCTTTCCTTGTGGTATTGTATTGATTTATACAGCTGAGAAATGTGTGGTAGCTATGGTGAAGGAGCTGGGTTGTGTCTTGTGTGTCAAAGTATTCAGAACTTTTGCTTTCAGTCCCACTGCTGCGGTGCCGCTTAGTGAAAATTGTGTGTAGCTGCAGCGATGAGGTAAAGTGCAGAGTTCGTAAAGGCAAATGTGGGTGAAATATTGTGTGGATTTTTTTCTTTTATTGAGTAGTGAGAGTGCTGAGAAACTGTGCTGAATAAGTTGGGCAGTTGGAGTTGCTGTGTGGTGTTGAAAAAGTTAAGATTGTATGGAAGAAAATGACTGTGTACGATGAGTAGCAGAATGAAATGCTATCAGTCATCAATTTTGGAGCTGCTATATTTGGTAGTACTTTTGTCCACATTTAATTATGTTTTATTTGCTACAGAATTTGCTAATGTTTTTTGTCTAAATTGACTCAGTGGTTCCAAGTTATCGAAAGAAGACGGAGGTATTTGTTCACTTAGTAACTGTTGCTATGTTGTGATCTGCGCACGATAGTGAGGTAAAGCAGTGCAAATGGTTGAGAGGGAATAGTTCATCTACTATAGTTAGATATCAATTATTATTTTATTTTGGTACTGACTTTGTGTACATTGACTCAGTTGTACCAAATTATGAAACGGAGGAAGGAGGTATTTGCTCGCTTAGCAACTGTTGCTATGTCACGATCTGCACATGGTCATGAGGTGAAGCTCTGCTAATGCTCGAGAGGGAATGCTCCATGTTGGAATTCTGATTTGTTGAGTATCAATTGAGAAAAAAATATTTTTGCTATGCGAAATGACTGGTATTGTACATATAAGGTTTTTAAACTGTGACTGAGACACATTTCACATTCAACAAACATTCGGGGATCAGGGGTGAAAGGTAATGTGGCATGCTAAGAAGTAGTGTTATTAATGTTATATTGGGGAATGTTGTGTGAAATCATTTGGAAAAATGTGCTCGGATATTTTAGTATATGAATTCTAGTTAGGTAAGTAAAAGTGACGTTTTGCTTCTAATGTTTTTTTTTTAGTGATAAGAAGCAGAATGGACACAATTTTGTTCGGGAAGAGAGTTGAGGTAGTAAATGAAATAGTATTTTATGTTTTAGTTTGCTACTTTCATAAGCTGTGTTTTGTTTATTTTAGTAGCTGTCTGACAGAGATATTTGACAGTACATGTAGAAGCTGGGTACGAGTGTTATGTCAAAGTGAAAATGCTGAAATGATCATCTTAAGTCACGGTGGAAGGTGCTCTAATTATAGTGATTGCAGTAGCTATGACGTATACGAATGTGAAGATATATTTATGACGTATAGGAACATTGAGATAATGATATTTTCACAGGGGAACTGAGATATTACTTTTTATACAATCATTTATCCCTAAAACACATATATATATATATATATATATATATATACAGTATTTATATATATATATATTCATTGAAAAAACTCTGTTAATGCATTAGTTAGGGTTGATAGTACAACAACAAAAGTTTGGAAATTCAGTGTTAGGGCTACCAACTCCTACCGCCCCACCCCACCACACCACCCTCCACACACCAGCAGGTGTCAGGGTGTGCGTTTGGTTCATTGTGCCTAACTCTCACCCCATTCCATGTGTAAACAAGCTGAGGTGGTGCAGTATAGAAGAATGGGGTGAGAGTTAGGCTCAATAACCCCAACGCACACCCCAACACCTGTTTTTTGCAATGAATTTACCTTCTTTTTGAGAAAGTGTAATGTAAATAGTAAGTGGTATGTTGTTGCAGGCCCTGCGCTCCCCTAAGACTGAACATTTTTGCATAATGGCATGCATATCTGGGAGCACGGTCCCTCTGGGCCCTGTGCTCCCACTTACACATAAGTTTGGGGACATCATTTATTTATTTATTAATTGAAATGTTTCACCAGGAGGGCACACTGAACAACAAGTTGCTCATTTCACAGTGCGACCTGGGGGGGAAGGGTTTCATAGGATTGTGAAGGATGACCAGTTACAATAGTATGTGGATAGTACAAACAATACAACATTATAAGATTGTGCAACAGTTGGAACACAAGGTATTGTACAATAAACAGTAGTGGAACACTGGGTAAATTACAATACATGTCCAAAATCATACAAAAGAACATATAAACATACAAAACAGTAATAATGCAACAGAACCATTTATAGTGCATGAGTATACCAGGAGCAGGCTTGAGGTACTATGCAAGTGCTGTTGGAGTAAATAGGATGGGATAAGGTTGTGCACACTGGTGACTCAGAAGGGTAGATGGAGAAGAGAGGGGGAGAGGCAAGAACTGAATACGAGGAGAAAGTGCAGCTATTTCCTGATTTCCCCCTTCAGGATGTTGGAGAACCTGCTGTGGGGGTCATGGTAGAAGGCAGAAACTGGGGTAGTATTAAGGTGACAAGAATAACAGCTGAGGAAAGTTGCACTGTGTGTAGAGCAGAGGTAAGGGAGCAGTTGGAGGAGGAGTGTTGTATTTCAGGGGTTAGGGAATTCCAGATTTTAGGGAAATGATGGGTGAAACCAGTCTGACCAATGAGGGTGGAGTGGAGAGGGACTGTCAAGGTGCAGGTGTCATTTGATCTGAGAGAGTGGGTGGTGGAGGTGGAGTGGAGAGAGAGAGGATGAGAGATAGGAAGGGAGCACTCTGAACTAGAATTTGGAGGTTAGTTTGGCACAGTGAGAGGATGCATCTGTCAGATAGTGGAAGGAAGGTTAGAGAGCGATAGAGTTCACAGTGGTGGGAGTGGGAAGGGGAGTCAATAGCAAAGTGGCAGAAGGAGTTAAAGAGAGTGTCCAACTTGGTCAGGGAAAATTTGGGAGCAGCACCATAGACTATGTCACAGTAGTCAAAGATGGGGAGTATCATCTTCTGGACAATCTCGCACCTTGTAGTTTGTGGGATGCAACTACAATTCCTGTACAGAGCACCAAGTTTGGGCTTCAGTTTCTTCAGGATAGCATTGATATGCACAGAGAAGTTGAGGTGCTGGTCCAGCCAAACTCCCAGATATCTAAATGAGGAGGTGTCCTCCAAGATGGTCCCATCAAGGGTGTGGAAGGTGGGTAGGGCTGAGAGCCTAGAGATTCTCTGCCTGATGCCAAAGGTCATTGAGACTGTCTTCTTGGTGTTTAGAAAAAGCTGGTGAGGAGCAAACCAGAGCTGAACTTGGTTGAAGTCATGCAATAAGCTGGTTTGCACAGCAGCAGGGTATTTGCTGGAACTGTACAAAACAGTATCATCAGTGTACATGTAGATAGAAGAGGATGAGCAGGCTGTGGGAAGATCATTAAGGAAAATGAAGAAGAGTAGGGGACCAAGCACTGAACCTTGAGGGACATCAGTGTTGATGGGGAGTGAAGGGGAGATGGAATCAAGTATTCTCACCGATTGGGTCCTGCCAATGAGGTAGGATTTAAACCAGTTGGTGGCTGATGGAGCAAGGCCAGCTGAGGAGAGTGAATCAAGAAGCAGGGGATGGGAACAGTGTTGAAAGCTTTGGCTAAGTCAACAAAGATGGCTGAGGTGATCAGGCCATTGTTGATCCCTGAAAGGATGGAGTCAGTAAGCCTGAGTAGGGAAGTGGTTGTTGAGTGGTTCTTCTGAAAACCAGATTGAAAGGAGGTGAAGAAGGAGCAATCAAATGTTCTTGAAGTTTGGCAAGGGTAGGAAGGAGGGAAATAGGGCAATAGTTGCCAGAAGTGGATGTGCCAACACCCTTGGGGAGAGGAAGGACTACAGCATGTCTCCAGGATGAGGGTACTTGGGCAGAAATAAAGGACAGGTTAAGGATTAGGGAGATAGGATAAGAAACTGCAGGAGCAGAAAGGTAGAGAAGTTTAGGATTCAGCTCATCTGGTGAGGAGCCTTTAGAGGGGTTGAGGGATAGGAGAGCATTTAGAGCTTTATCAGAGGAGATAGTAGAAAAGGAAAAGGGAGGAGGGGTAGGCACTGGCTGAGGTGAAGGGCTGCAGTTAGTAGGTGGCAATGGGCAGAGGGAATTTAGAAGAGATGTAGTAGGCATTAAATTCATTGGCCACGGTATCAGGGTCAGAAACTAGGGTGTTATTTGTTTTGAGAACTGGAGTGGGAAGGGGAGAGGGGGGAGAGAATAGGGCATGAACTACACTCCAGAATTTAGTTGGAGAGTTAATGTTAGTCAGGAAAGAGGAGTTGAACTAATCGGACTTAGCCAGTCTAGTAGCTTTAGTACATGAATTACGTAGCATTCTGTACTTGGCATAGTCGTCTAGATGTTTAGTAGATTTATGTTTTTTCCAGGCCAGGTCATGCTCCCTGAAACAGGCCAGTAGTCCGGGGGTGATCCAGGGGAGGTGAAGCCCATGGACTCTATCCTTCTGAAAGGAGCAAAGGCATTCAAGGTGGCAATGAATTTATCCTAAAAATAGTCAAGCACTTGGTCGACAGAAATGGCAGTGGGGGGGGGCCAGTCGATGGAAGCGAGTGCAGAACTGATTGGATAAGGTCTAAGGATTTAAAGGACCAGAGCTGTATGATTTTAGGGGGAGGTTTGGGGCGATGAACCTCACGTATGATGAAAGAAAATGAGGTTGGTGGTCATTAAGGGTACTGTGGAAGAGACCAGATTTAATGGATGCGTGTGGCTAGAGTGCCAGTCACAGTGTGTGGTTTTGTGTTTTGGAATTAGGGTGTGTGGGCTCAAGTATAAGCTGAGTGAGGTTTAGAGTAGTGATGTCATCATGTAGCTTGTTTAACTTGGGAGACAACCAGTTTAGATTCAAGTCACCCATTATGAAAAGTTCACCAGATTGTGAAAGGGAGGTGATACTGGGTAAGAATTCAGTCATGACCGAGGGTTCAATGCTTGGCCAGCAATAGATACCAGCAACAAAGACTGTGATTGAGAAAGGAAGGGTAATGCAGGTGTCAAGAGCTTCATAGGTAGCTGGGATGGAGGTAGATAGGATGGTAGTAAACTGCAGTGAGGACAGGATTTACATGGCCACTCCCCCTCCACGACCCGATCGATCTTGTCTGGAGATGGAATACCCAGGGATAGCAATGGCACTGTCAGGGGTGCTTTTTTTGAGCCATGTCTCGGTAATAATTTAGATGTATGTGGTGTGTGAAATCATAAGAAATTGTAGGAGGTCAATTTTAGGTAGCAGGCTGCAGATGTTCAGGTGGAGGAGCTTCAGCCTGATATGAAGGGTTGTAGTGGAAGTGGGGTTTGGAGACATGTTATTTGGGTAAGGAACCAGGGCAGGAGAAGAAATAGGACCAGGGTTGGGGTGGATGTTCTCTGATGAAGGAAGGATGAGGAGGGCAAGGATGAAATAATGAAGTTTAGGATTTTTGTAATTGGAGTAGGAAATATGTGGGGGAGAGGAAGAGAGAGGCAGGGGTGGAGAGAAGGAGATAAGGAAACAAAGAAAGGAAAAGTGATTAGGAAGGGAAAACAGAGAGGCTGGAGGGTAGTAGGGAAAGTGGGGTCTGTTTAAAAGGGGAGCTGTGGGGGTGTTTGACAGAATGAAGGAGATATCTGGAAGGGAAGAGGATACAGAAGTGACAATAGGTGTAGGGGGGAGACTGGGATGAGGGTAAGAACCAGGAAGGGTGTGAGTAGGAGGGAGATGGAAACTATTCTGAGTAGGGTAGAAGAGATTTTGTACAGGCTTACAGATTCAGATTACACCACTGAATGTTAGGACATTGATAATTTGCTTTAGGCATGAATGACCCAGGACTAGAAGTGTTAGAGAAAAGCAGTGGGAAGAGGATTGCAACCTACATGTGTGGTTGCCCTCTAGTGGCTTTACAGTATAATTTGCAAATGGAAAAGTAGACAAAAAAAAAAAGTAACAAATCACTGACAGGCCAGTGCAGATTACATAATGCTGCTCTGCACTGAACTGCTCACAGAAGTGTGCAACTGAGTGAATTGGCAAGCAAAAAGATCAGGACTTCACTACACAGCTGCTAAAGGAAGAAACATCAAAGGTCAGTGTTTCTCTGCAGTCTTATGCCCTAGTCCAATTATTTCAGCACTGGCTGCAGTGTTGGGCAAGAAACCAGTGTCAGCACTCCAAGCCATCTGGAACCTTTTAGTTCCCACTGGGAGAAAGGCTCAAAAATCCTCTTTCCCTTGTTCTGGGTCTTGGACCAGATGTTACCTTATGGGTCAAGGAGGAGTATGGGCAGCAGACACCTTGTCAGTCTGTTCTGGGCAGGCGGGTTGCTTGTGGAGGGGACCGCATCAGTGGTACTAGCACAGTGTGCTCCTATCAGCCTGAGAGAGAGGAACAGAAGAGATGGCAGTTATAAGCCTTGGTGGAGGTCAGGAGAAGGTGTCAGAGCAAGGAGGGGTGAGAGAAAAATAATTAACAGTTGAAAGGACTTGGGATGATGGGGGGGCTCTGTTACAGAATCTGGCTAGGTGCTAGCATCAAATTGCAGCACAGAGTTAAAACAAAGGGTGTTAAATGGGGGCATGTACAGTATCTGACCTGAAATGTTTGGTGCCAGGTCCTAGGGGAAGATCTAGTAGCCAGACAGATTAGAAATGCAGAAAAAGTCTTAAACTTTAAAAGAAAAGTGTATAAATTACCATCAGCAATCTAATATGCAATGTAGCCACTGTACAACTTAAAATTAATTCTGAAAATCAACTCAACAGTCCATTTAAGGAAACCCTAGTGGCAGGATTGCCATAAATAATGCAAAAAAAAGCAACAAATCACTGACAGGCCAGTGCAGGTCATGCAAATGCTGTTCTGCACTGAACCGCTCACAGAAGTGTGCAACTGAGTGAATTGGCAAGCAAAAAAGATCAGGACTTCACTACATAGCTACTAAAGGAAGAAACATCATATGCAGGCCTAGAGACATGAACATGAACCCTTGGGAAAAATCAGAGCTGGTGGGGGGAGGATGGTGATAACTCACATGGTACAAGCAAGGAGGAAAGGAAAGAGGGGATGGAGGGCAGCATTAGCACTCAACACTGAGAGCTGCACACTCGAGCAGACTTGATAAACCATAAGGTCTATATCTGCTGGTATCATGGTATGTTTGTATGTTCATATTAACAGGTAGACAAGCAGCACCCGCAACTGCTTTTTGTCTACCTGTTAATAAATAGGACCTTTTAACCTGACCTAGCTTACAGGTCTATTTGTTGGCACACTGTGCTGCTCCACTCCTTTCCTTTTTTGCTTGTCCTTTATATGTGGAGGCACCAGTGGTGAGTTTCAGCAAACCACCTTGTCTTCTTTGGGATAAGTAACATAAATACCAAAGCAATACAACATGAAACTTACAGACATACCTCTCAACTGTCCCTGATTTTCAGGGACGTCCCTGATTTTGCCTCAGAATTTTACTCTGTCCCTCCTAAAATTTGTGTTTCCGTTGCTAAACAGTGGCAATTTTAAACACAAAATAATATCAAGCATTAAAGTTACAGACTTGTTCTTCTTTAGAAAATGCATTCTGCCCTAAGCCCCATATTCTACCAGCTTTCTGGGTGGATATCTCTAATTCTGAAGATGTGTCCCTGATTTTGGTCCTTTGCCCCTGATTTTTTTAAGCCTTGTCCCTGATTTATGAGGCAGGAGGTTGAGAGGTATGCTTACAGACACACCCAAGGAGTACAAAGCTATTAGGTTAGATTAACAGACTACCTCTATCAGTGAGAGAGTGGCAATATATGGCACCCCACAGTCTCTCAAACGTATCCACTCAATCTCTTAATTCATGTTATGTTCTCCAAGGGTAGTACTTTTATTATTAGTTTTGGCACATTTCAGTTCTGAGGGTATGATGTGAGACCTGCTGTAGGTATTATGGGTACATCTCTATACCATTAACAGCATTATTTTGATTAACCTAGGGTACTGTATTTATCCCACCTAAGTGAATCGGTAAATCATCAATCATGTTTTTTGAGGGCAATCAAGTGATGATCATTGATGATCTGTGGATGATGAAGTAATGATCGCTGATGATTATATTAGTTCTGTATTGTATGACTGTAAGTCATGAGTAATAGTTAACAAAATTGTATTTGCTACTGCATACTGTGTGACCCTAAGCAATTCACTTAACTTCCCTGTGCTCCTGGGTTACACCTGGAAACAAGTTGGGCTTAGTGTGCCTTTCCTTAAACAATTTCCCCTTTCCCTTTGTTATTAATATGAAAATATGAATGTCAAACATGAAAATATGAATGCCAAATATCAGAAAAGGGAAATTAATTATAACTGAATTATAATCATATGAAGTCAAGTTTTAATCCCGTTAGGAAGAGTACTTGCAGTGACAGGTATAATATACACATGTGCATAACTAATTTGCATATTTTAAAAGCACAGTTTATGGATCAAAACAATGGTAATATCTATAAAATCATTTTGTCTTGGCAGTATTAGTTTATGGGCGATAGGAAATGTTTTGAGCACAAACCAGGGGTAGCACATCAATACAGAGTTTCATTTACAGTGAGGGAATAACAGCAATGCTATTATAGCGACTACAATAATAGCGAGCGCTACATTACAGCGAAGGTCACATTCAGGGACAATGGTATAATAGCCTACCTCTGAGGTCCAGGTGCACCTCAGAGGATGTTATTTTAAAAACAAGGGGTGTGTGCGGGGGGTGGCATAGCCCTCCTGCAAAACAAAGGAAAATGTTACAGTGTACTGTACCTCTGTGGATTCAGGTAACCAGTGGTGTCTGCAAGTGAGTCTGTCGCAAATCCACAGCATTGCTTCCCAGGTAACTTGGTATTACTTGTGGTGGTGTGGGTGCTTTAGAGACAGATGCAGTGAAAGAGGCACAGGAACACAAAGAGCGAGGTATGTATGCCAGCCACTTTGTGAACACCCTGTAGTCGTTGATTGGATGTGATTTTTTGTGAGGAGTTGCAAATGCGGGGAGCTGAAATGTGCATCAGTGATATTGGTGATTGCTGTATTTTGAGTCGCTATTATTATTTCACTGTAATTGCATTGCTGAAATCACATGAAACCCAAACCAGATACTTGTAGGAACTCACCAAAACAATCACTGAATGGAGCTATATAAACCAATGTAAGCCTTTTTAACACTAGTAAGAAGTGAGGGGTCAGTGTAAATATAATTGAAAGCAGTGCATTTGTATAGAAGACATAATAATTGATGATTCCAATAAAGACATCTAAATAAAAGACAAGATGAATTACAAGAATATTAAAAAAATAAATTGATTATTTTTAACTGATGGCAGTAGTCTTTCCTCTGGGCAATCATGAAAAATCATGATGATGAGATCATCATTAATCATAGTAACCATTTCCTCGACATACTCATTTTTGATTGGTGGACATTTAATGTTCATGTTTAACCATTGTTAGTTATGATCACAGCAATGGTTTCTGAAACTTAAACATGATCTTTGAACATAATTGACATTTTAATTTTTGATTCATCATTTTAAAATCAGAAACTTTTCAGTCCTCCCTCTCCATATCTTCAATTCCAAACAGTAGGGACACTGGCATTTATTTATTTTTTATTTATTTATCGATTCAGATAACCATTGAGCTGAAAGCTCTTCAAACAGGTTCCACATCAAGACAAAGGAAGATAACATTGGATTAACAGTACAGAATAAAACAGGAGCAAAGGGTCAACAAAAATACATGAATCAACACTGTGCAATGGCAATTTCCATAACTACAGAACCAAGGGTGTGGTGATATACAGTACACAGGCCAGCATAAATTGTAGATATGCCATTCAAGGGAATTTGTAGTCAGACAAGGAAACAGATGGAGAGCTAGAGAAGAAAGGAGGAGAGAAAGCCACCATGGGGCCAAATTGACCGAGGGTGGGATGGGACAGGGGAAATGGAGGAGAGCAGTAACAAAGCATAACTGCTCTGGAGGCTTAGTGGAAAGTAAGGGGGATGAGTGTGAAACAGGGTGGGGAATGGACAGTAAAGTGGAGGCAAGGTTGCGGGGAAGGCAGGAGAACCGGACTCGCACAGATTCATGACTGGCAGGTGGAAGTAAGGAGAGCAGGGGGTGAAAGAGGGAGGTATGTGAGAGGTGAGGAGAGGCGGGGTGAGGGAAGGAGTGGGGTGGAGTGGAGAGGTTGTAGTAAGGAGGGGAAAGTGCTTTGTCAGGAGCAGATAGTAAGGAGAGAAAGGGTAAGAAAGGGGCAGGGATGAGAAGGTTGAGGGAAAGGCAATGTAGAGGGGAGGGCAAGAGAAAGGATTACAGCAGAGACAAGACTGATCAGCCCAGGAGCTTCATCAGAGCAGGGGAGGAGAGGTGGAGGGAGGGATGGGTGGGGAGGAGAGGCATGTCTCCAGTATCGAGTCACATCCATTGCAGTTTGCTCTGGGTCATCCCTGACCAGAATGGTCTCAAGTTGGGGCAACTCCAAAAATAATGCATATACTGTAAGTGCTCCTTGCCTGTCCACATCTCCTACAGATGGAAGACATCCCTGCATTGAATTTGCTAACTATATCCAGGAACACATACATTATATTCAATAATTTATACTGGTTTTCCTTGCATCTACTGCAAATTAGGAGTCCTATATGGGACTCATACATCATAGCCCATGCTTTTCCTAGTGTCTTGGTTTGCAAGTCCCTTCCCACAGCTGCTTGACTTTCATGAATAAATCAGGAGATTTCCTCTTCAACATTGTATATATTTTCTAAGAATACCTCTTGGCCCAACTGAAGCCCTTGAGATGCCCTTTTCCATCTCTGAAAGGGGAGATTTAGTTTGCATTACCCTATCCAGATTCAGGGTCCAGTTCCCAGTCTGCAAATAATGATACCTATGGATCTGAGAAACTCACAGCAGGTTTACCAAGTGCCATATATTATTGAATCCCTGTGAATCATACATGTCCCCAGACAGTACTGTATATATCCCTGTCCATCCACTGATGAAACCCTGGGTCCTTCAAACCCAGTAAGAAATCTAGACTCAAGAATGGTGGAGAAGTGCTCATTGCTTTATTCCCAACCCTTCGTTTTATTTTTCCTCATCCCTCAATACTATGAATTACTAAATCATTTCTTTCCTCTGCTGTCCTATATGCTTTCAGCCCCACTGACTGAGGTATGCTGTGAGAGGGATAGTTACACATGCAATCCCCATAGATACCCTGCTGGCACCCCTCTTCTCCCTGACCCAGTCAAACAGAAGTCTGACAGAAGTGAGACTAGTGGGGTGCCACAGGGTTCTGTCCTGTGACCTCTATTGTTTAATATATTCATAAGTGTTCTTAAGATTTCAAGTAATAACAAATTAGTGAAGTTTGATGATGATACCAAGCTGGGGGGAATAGTTGACCCTGAAGAGCAAAGGACTGAGATGCTTTGGGATCTCGAAAATATAGAGGGATGAGTAAGCATAAACAAAATGCAGCTAAACATTGAACAATGTGTTATCTTACATTTCAGCAGGAATAATGGTAGGCAAACATATCAAATAAATGGGAACACAATAATATCTGTGACCTCAGAGAAAGATCTGGGTGTCATTATTAGTAATGATCTCAAGCCCAGTGCTCACTGTAAACAAGTAGCCTCTAAAATGGGACATCTTCTAAGCTGCATACGAAGGTCCTTCATCTTAAGATCAAGCTCAGTACTATTATCCCTCTATAGGTCCTATATTAGGCCTCACATGAACTGCTGTTTCTAATCATAGAGTCCGTATCTCAAAAAGGAAAATGATGTCATCAAGAAAGCTCCAAGGTTGTTCACTAAACTTCTCCCTGGCTGTAAGGACTTACCATATGAGCATCACTTAAGGAAACTGGGACTCTGGGACCAAGGCCTAAGGAGATCAAGGGGAGATATGTTACTCATATTCAAACTGTTAGAGGACCCCATTCTAAGTTTAGATCTGGGGCTGGTATACAAGAACATCAAATATGAACTCAGAGGCCACAAGCGTTAACTCATAGAATCATTTTCTAAAACAGTACTTAGGAAATACTCATTCATACCAAGGGCCATTAGACTATGGAATCAGCTCCCTGGGGATCTAGTTAATGCTCCAAGCCTGACATCATTTAAACATAGATTGGATGCTTTTATCCAAGAGGATGAGTTATGTAATTTCCACTGAGCAGTGAGGGGTAACCATATGGGCTTTGGCCTTCTGTTGCCCTAAGTCCAAAGTATATATATATATATATATATATATATATATATATATACACACACACACACGCACAAGTATTTTCTGTGCAGCAAAATGGCACAGAGTGAAGTCTGGAGTCTGGGAATCTCAGCACATCCTTTCCAGTGGGACCATTTAGTCTGCCTAGGCTGTCCCTGGGCTTCTTCTTAAGCATAATAAAATAAGAGCACTTCTTTCCAAAGGTTGGAGGTCTTGTTTAGACAATCACATGGACAACATCTGAATGGGATAAAGTATCTATGGGAGAATATTCATTTTTAATGATTTTTATGCCCTGACATGATTTCAGTAAATCTTGCCATCTTGCCAGATCCTCTTGTATATTTGTAAGGAGGGGCTTATAGTTGAGTGCACAAAATGAGTTCAAGGTGGGTCACACTTTAATGCCCAAGTACTTAATATGCAGAGTCACCTTTTTATAAGTCTGCCCTACTTGTTGCATTGGTACTCCCCAAACTGCATAAGCTCAGATTTATCATAATTTATCATATACCCTTAGAATCCAACAAAAGCTTCTGTAATACCAGTTACAGCCAGAAGTGAGCTTGGGGGGGGGGCATTATAAATAGGATGGCATTGTCCACATAAAAGGGAATCATCATGTTCTGTGGCCCCATCTCCCCCCATGCCCTATTCATCAGGTTTGTACTGATTGGTCTCTGCAAGTGGTTCTATTACCAAAGAGAAAATCAGTGGGGATAGACAGCAGGCCTCCTTGGTACTCCTGGACAACTCAAATTCCCTAGACAGCACTCTATTTATAAGGATATCATCCAGGAGTTTGTATACAATAACTTAACCATTTCCATAAAGGATGGGACCAATGCAAAATCCTTAAGTACTCTAAAAAGATGGGCTTACTCTACCCAATCAGCTGCCTTCTAGGTGTCTAGGGAGAGCATCAATGCCTTACCCAGGCACTGTGAGGCCCACCTCAACACATTCAAAAGGTGCAGAATGTTATGATAGAAACAATGTCCCCTTGTGAATCCCATTCTATCTCTACCCACCAAAGACAGGAGGGTACCCTACAGTCTTAGGGCCAAGACCTAAGCAAGCACTTTTACATCACAGTTTAAGAGTGAGGCTGGCCTATAGTCAGAGCACTCTGTGGGGTCCTTGACCTCTTTGTGAATTACCAGTGGTCACCCAATTACTTAATGTTGGGAGAACATTCCCTTCTCTGGACACTAGGAACATCTGATGCATCTTAATCCAGATAATTTGTTTTACCAGTGCTCCACAATATTCAATACAGAGACCATTTGAACCAGCCGCCTTTTCTCTGGCAAAGTTGGCTGCCACCTCCATCATCTCCCCCCAGATAAATTGGCTTGTCTAATTCCATAAGCTATGCCTCAGTAGGCTGAGGCTGATTATGGCTATCCCGAAAGGTAATAGCTTCCCCCTCCTGGGGACCACACTGCTCTGGGTACAATTTTGTGTAGAAGTCTACAAAGCCCTTCTGGATTCTCTGTGTCTGATTAAGCAGTGCTGTAGTGTCCCCCCACCCACTGACGCTATTGTATTTGATTGCCTCTTGCCAGTCTTGCCAGGATGGGATTGGGCTTGTTGCCCCATTTATAGAATTTTTGGCTCACATAGAAGAGAGCAGTTGAAGCCTTCCCCATGTATGCCCTGTTGACAGCTTTTCTGGCAATTTTTAGGAGTGCGTGGATCTCATTGCATGTATCAGAATATGCCTTGAGTTCTAATTCCTTAACCTTTCTTTCCAGCTGCTGGACTATACATTTTCGTTCTTTTTCTGAGCTGTCATGAATGACACCACTGCAACTTTCATAAAGGCCTTACCCATTTCCCAAAAAAATGCCAGCGAGAAAGCTGAGGCAGAAATAGTTAAAACATAAAGCTACCACTCGTCATTTAGATGTTATTTAAACTGCTCATAAGGAAGCATAAGTACTGGAAGTCTACAACTCCATGTTTCTGGCTGGACGTACTTCGGGCATAGAATCACCAAGACTCTGGCATGGTCAGAGTCTACAACAGGGCTAATATCAGTACCCTCAACCCTGTAATACTATAACCTAGTGATCAAGAGATACTCTATCCTCAAACATGATCTGTGGGGGTTTGAAAAGAAGGTGAGCTCCTTGGCTCTGGAGGTTTGCCTCCCTCTGTGCATAAATTAGCTCAAGCTCTGACAACCCTGCAACCCAGTGCCACACCCCAGGTTCATGCCAACTCCACCAGGCTTGTCCAAGGCAGGTTTCAGGGAACAATTAAAGTTACCACCCAAGATCAGACTGAGGAATTGTGCCTAGTGCAATAGCACCACCATTTGGTAACAAAATAAATCATATGTCACAGGCACCTGAATATTTTCTAAAGTTAAAGGTTCCCCTTATAGAGTACCCTGTACAAAAATGTAACACCCATCACAAGGAGCCACCACTATCCTCACTTTCACAAAGGGAAGACTTCGGTGTAATAGCAATGCCACCTCTTGCTTCTTCCAAGTGAATGATGCAGAAAAGTACTGTCCCACCCACTCTCGCACAAGCTTCTGATGCTCCTCATGGGACAAATGAGTATCCTGGAGCATCATAATGTTACAGTTTGCCTCTTTAAGACTGTCAAAAGTTTTTTACGCATTATTGGGGGAGAGATATCCTGGACATTCCAGGTATATACAGTGGGCTTCTCAATTTTTTCCAATTTTACAATTCAACTAAGTTGAGATCCATGTAAGAGGGGAACCCCTACTAAATACAGAGCCAGACAGCCACTGTTTACTACATCCTCCTCTTCAATTCCCAACAAGGATATTGAGCAGTTCTGTAAAAATGTGTGTGTGACACTTAAAGAGCGCTGGCACCTTTCAGAAAACTTGGGAAAATGGAATATTTAGACACAATTTAACTGTATTTCATTTATCTTCATTCAGTTCTTCTATATATTTCTCCTCTCCATTATTAATTACTAAAGAAATTCCCACAAAAAAGATCTTTACCCCTTAGAGTTCATTTCATCTCTATAGCTGATTCCCTACTTGAAATTAAAATGCCCTGTTGTGACATCACAGTCTGCTACTATGGAAATTACAGTGATGTAACACACACACACACACACAGTTTTATGACACCAGATTGGGAAACAGCAAAAGGAGCTGATGAACCCTCAAGAAACAGTTCTCCTGTTTTCATGCATATGACCTCAATAATAAATAAGGATAAGAAATACCGAGCTAATGAGATACATAAGCAGTTTTGTGTCCGAATAGTATGTTTTTCAAAGTTCTTCTTGGAGTGTCAGTGACTTTTAACAACACAAAAGAAACAGGAAGCATTAACCCCCACCCAAACTTTCCCTTCTCCACCTGCTCCTAACTCCATTCAGAACATAAAATCTGACTGGACCTCCCCCCCCCCACCACTTCTTCCTCAGATCCCCCAAATGTGTATCAACAGGCACAGCAAACATCCCAGCACCTCCTTCCTTCATTCAAGAACTTGAAAAGACTCATACTTGTCCCTGTGTCTGCATGATGGCTGTCAGAGTGGCTAACCTCCACCACATCCTAGAAAAAAATCTTGGTTAGATTGTTCATATGTACGCTGTCCAACCTGACCTATAAAAGCAAACATCACAGCTAAACATATAGTCCAGAGTATGAAACCAGTTCAATAATGTGGATGCAGTCCAAAAGGAGTGTCCAATCCCACTGTCTTCAAGAGACTCTCACATAGCTGCAGAGGGATCTGTAGTGCAGTCAGATGTTTTAGGCAATCACCAAGATGACCTCTGCCCTCACAAAGGGCTCTAACAGTTGCTACACAGGACAACCCTCCGGGGGAGGGGGTTCTTCTGAAATATGGCCTGATCCACAAGCAGTGCTACTGCATCTCAGCAAGTATGGATTGTTAAAGATGGCTTCTTTAGTTCCCTTAAGGACAGTGTTCCCGTTCCCTCCATGATGTCTCTCTCTTCTCAACTCACCACTGTATTGGCACAGCAGCTCATCCCAAATCACCAGCCACCTCCACCCAAAGTTTTCTACTATATGCTTCATACAGATTGCTACCAGTTATGTATCTTCACAATGTGTGTATTATTGTCTATTGAGATCCATGCACTTAAAGATCAAATGCACACATATTTCATAAAAAGCTTAAATCCACTTGAATTCACATCCCTGTATCATGACTAGTGTTTTCTGAAAATATCATGCTGTTTGGTTTTGTGGTTTTCTTTAAATCAGAATCTGTTAATGTGCTCTGCAGTAACTAAAACAGTGAAGAAACAGTGAAGATGTTTCTGTCTCTGTCAGTGAGCAATGACATCATACCTGTCCTGCCTGCTGCTTCTGCAATTAAGTCCCTGATTGCTAAATAAGCTGTTGCAGTCCCTAGTTAGAGAAGTCTGCTGAGCTGATTGTTTTCGATCATAATTTGTTATCATCCTATGTGTTTTTTGTGTTTAGAGAGATATGCTTAAAATCTTTCTTTTCTCATGAAAAGTTGATCATTTGGGGGTTCTGTGCTGAACTGAAGTGGTATGAATGAATCTGGGAGAAACAACATTTTCTGTATCACAGCTTTCAGTTCTCTGTCATCACAACTCTGCATTCTATTCTGGTGATATAACACAGGCTTCTTTAATGGATATAAAATAAACTACATTCCATTAATTCATAGAAGCAGCATATATTTAATGTAGCCTCAATGAATATGTTCATGTTCATGTGATAAAAAGTTTGTTTTCATGTCAGATTGACAAACCTGTGTCTGTCACACTCTGCTATTTCAGGAACATGTACTGTATGATCTCATAAAATTCAGTTGTGTGTAAATACATCATGTATATGTTTAACTATAAATGCTATATGGCATCCTGATGCCCCTGTCTTCTGCCTCTCAGTAGAGGCTGCTGTACCCTGCTTCCATTTGTCCACCACCCCCACAGTCAGGGCCAATGCACTCTATTGCCCCCTTTTCCTGTCTCCACAGACATGGTTGATATGCTCAGCTAAGCCCTAGAGTCCCAGGACCTCTGCCTACACAGTTTGGGCTGCTGCACCATGCTGCTCCAGGCCACCAAAGGTGGGGCTTTTGCTGCACTGTGATACCTACTTTCATTGCCCCAAATGGCAGGGCCACTCACTGCACCACGTGCACCCTCGCACACAGTCACAGCTGCTGTACTCTGATGCCCCACGGTGTCCTGCTTCACAGTCAAGGCTTCTGTATCATGCTGTCCTCTGTCCCCTGACACCACTGTGCCCTGCTGCACTATAGAACCTCTTGCCTCCACAGTTAGAGTTGTTGCACCATGCTGCTCCTTGCCACTAGAGTCAGATCCTTTGGTACATTGCCAAAACTACTTGAAAGAAAAAACCAAAAATATTTTCATCTTGTGTTATAGGGTGGGGGGAAGAGGGTAGCAGGATGCAGCAGCCTCAACTGTTTGTGCAGGAGGCAGCAGGGTGCAGCAGCCCTGACTGTGTGGAGAAGACAGTGGGCAGCGGGTTGCAGCTGCCTCAGATGGGGGGCAGGAGACAGGTGGCTTTTGAGGCAGGGGAAAGGGGGAGGCAGACAGCTGCTGCCTAAACTGTTGGGCAGGAGACAGGGGTATCAGGATGCCATATAGTATTTCTAGCTATACATGATGTGTTTTCACACATAAACACTGTAAGGACTGAATTTTATGAGTTCATACAGTACATGTTCCTGAAACAGCAGAGTGTGGCAGACACACATTTGTCAATCTGACAGTAAAACAAAATTATCACATGAACATATTCATTGAGGCTACATTCAATACACGCTGCTTCTATGAATTAATGGAATGTAGTTTATTTTATATCCATTATACAGCCAGAATAGAATGCAGAGTTTTGATGACAGAGAACTGAGAGCTGTGATACAGAAACTGTTATTTCTCAGATATTCATTCATACCAGTTCAGTTCAGCATGGAACCCCAAGTGATCAACATTTCATGCGACCAGAAAGATAGATCTTAAGCATATCTCTCTCTAAACACAAGCCAACTAGGTTAGTAACAGACTCTTGAGTTGAAACAATTAGCTCTACAGACTGTTGTAACTAGGGACTGCAACAGCTTATTTAGTCAATCAGGGACTTAATTGCAGAAGAAGCAGGCAGGACAGGAATGATGTCATTGCTCACTGACAGGGACAGAAACGTCTTCACTGTTTCTTCACTGTTTTCTGTTACTGCTGAGCACATTAACAGATGCTGATTTAAAGAAAACCACAAAACCAAACTGCATAATATTTTCAGGAAACACTAATCTTGACACAGGGATGTGTATTCAAGGGGATTTGAGCTTTTTATGGAATCAGTGCATTTGATCTTTAAACACAGCCACAGTAGCCAAGTCCCAGCCCACAGAGGACAAATCCTGCCCCCTTCCCTTTGGCTTGGTATTCATGCCCACCATTATAAGCATTTCTGTCAACATCTCAGGAGACTGGGCCTGCCTTCTTTGGGCCAGATTGGCACTCTCTTGCCACTTCTTCTGCATAGAGATATAAACTGCTAGCTCTGAAATGGTGAACACCTTTGGTTTCTGCACCTGCCTTCTGGTGATGATTAGGGAGGGGTATACATGAGCAAACTGCCAGTCTGTGGCACGCACACACTTTTTAACTTCATTGAATTCCTGATTGAACGCATCTGCTGTAATCTGTGTAAAAACGCACCACCATATTTATGACTTGCATGGTTCCCTTTTGATGATTCCATTCTTCCGAGAAGCCTGTAACACTGTTTGTCTGATTGAATAACACAGGAACTTCATCAGAAAGTGGCAAGGTTTCTTGGTGGGGCTTGTTTAATCCCCAGGGATCTGTGTGCCCTCTGTACCTCCAGCATTCTTCCCAAGTACAAAGTGGACACCTAGGCAGCCACAATGCCAGAAATGCTAGTTGGTCATAGCCCTTCACACCCTGAGACAGCCCTATGACCCTCACATTGTTCCTTCTCTCTCGTGTTTCATGGTCATCCAATATCTCTGTCAGTACATGTGTCTTGAGTACTGAATTTGGGGCTGCCTGAGTTACTGTAACCCTCTCCTCTTACTCAGCCACTTGACTCTCCAGCTCACCAGGCCACTTTCTGGTGCCCCTCAGTTGTTTTGCCCACCTGGTTCATCACCATCTGGATGTATGCAAACTGAGCGTTTACATTTTCAAAACTCACCCTCATCACAGACTGCATTTCAAAATGATTTTGAACTCTATTTTCAGCGTCCATTTAATATAAACCTTTTGTTTTGATTTAAAAATTAATGCTACTATTATCTTGCAAGGTGAGTTTACAGTCATTCCCCCATTTGTTCGGAGTCAGCCCTCGCATCACTAGGCCTGGCACATGTTCTACCTTGTCTCTGAGGCCCGGGAGGCACATCTGCTTGTGTGACTTTTTCACCAATTTAAAAGAAATTTGCATTTGCTTTTTAGCCAGTTTTGTTAGTGATGACATCTGCACTACCACTCGGTCCCTAAAATGAAAAGTACCATGATTAAAGTCAGGATAATTGTAAAACAGCTCATTTTGCCATGGAGCTCTCGGGCACAGATTATCATCCTGGTCCCTGGCTAAAGCATGCCCCTAAGTAAGGTCTTTAATAACAAATCCTTTCCCATGAACATGACAAAGGGTTTGATCACTCTCATTCATAAGAGCTGTAAAGACTCATCATGTTGCCAGCACTACAGACCTATATTCCTAATTAACATTGATATAGCAATAGTGGCTAAAATAATAGCAGACGGATTTGAGGAGGTCATCCCCTTGCTTGTCAGCCCCCAGCAGATAGCCTTTATTAAGATCAGACTAGTGGAGGCTAGCATAAAAAAGAATTTCCACTTTGATGGAGTGTGCTTATAAATCAAAGGCACCAATGGGCCTGCTATCACTGGATGCAGAAAAAGCCATTGTTCATATTTTATGGCCACATATAATAGATGTCTTAAAATAATATGAATTCCCAGATAATTATATTAAATGGATTAAGTTAAACCCTTATTCTATGGTTATTACCAAATGTATTATTTACCCTTACTTTGTCATACACGGAGGAACTTGACAGGGATATCCTCTCTCCCCTCATCTATGCAATCTGACTCAGACTGAATCCCATTAGACCCATTAGTCAGGAACCTTAACCCCTCGGAAGTAATAAAGGAAATAAACATTATTAGGAAGTAGTTTATTACTACTCAGATGACGTACTAACCTCATGCTCAAATCCTATCAGCTTCCTACCTATCTTAATGAACATTCTAAAGGACTTTGGAATTATTTCTGGATATGAACTGAACAAAGAAAAATCCATCTCCTTACAACAAAACAATA
Organism: Neoceratodus forsteri; assembly: GCA_016271365.2. Lineage (NCBI taxonomy): Eukaryota > Metazoa > Chordata > Ceratodontiformes > Ceratodontidae > Neoceratodus > Neoceratodus forsteri. The sequence continues at coordinate 1,188,240,322 of CM057453.1, forward strand.
ATTGTAAGCGTGAAGCTATTGAGGAACTTGATATCTCCTGGGCTAAGGAAAGTATACACTACTTAGACATTAAAATCATAGAATATGATATTCAGATAGAATTCAACTTACAGTATATAGTATTTCTTTTAGCATGATTTTTCCTTTTCTAAGTGCTGGCCAGTCCCCTTCCGCCCTGCTCGTCCCATCCCATCACCTACCATATCTGGGACTTAACTCCATCTGTCAAATTCCCATAGATTACTACTCCCCCTCCAACTGTGGGACCACAGGGCTGGCCTTTCCCCACTAGAGCACAATTCAGATTCTGGGGATGAGGGAGCCTAGTTAGTGGTATGGAGTCTGTGGAAGACAAGTGCTCCCTCCTGCTCAGTTGGGGGTTTTCCACCTGAGTTTTAACCCAAGGGCTGCCAAACTTGCCATAATGCACCATATGTGCATGCAGAGGTATGCACACATGCATCAGCATCCATCTGTAAGCTCTACCCAAATTTTATGCTCCTGCTTTGCTGTCAGGGCATCTAACTTATGCTGTTTTTAAATAATTTTCTGCATTGATCTACTATGATTGAGAACATCCAAAACAAGGATACAAAATCAGTGTCCCTTGGTCTTCCTGCTTCAAGGAAGTAATAATAATCTTAAAAATGTCACATATCCTCACAAAGCAATGCATCATGGGAAGTATATGCAAGTCATCATGAAAGAGTTTAGGCTGGCTCAGTTTAAGTGCTGAGAATCTATGCACAACCAGTGTATTTTGCCATCTCAGAGTTCTGATTCCCATGGACCTCTCAGAGCTTTGCTCTCGAGGTCAGAGGGAATCAGAACCCTTCTGTGGCAGAACACACTGGTTCTGCATAGTTGCCCGATCAGTATTCTCTATACGTTCACCAGAATTTTTTTTTACATCAACTAGGTCATTTTATTTTTAGTTAGATTTTATTTCACAGAAAAATCTTTAAGTAGGTGCCTGTTTTCAAAGGGTTGAAATTCCATATCAGATATTCATGCTTGCCTTGTATAGTCACAGAAAGGGTAATGGACACCTGGAACAGCCTTCCAGTGAAGGTAGTGGGGCAGAAAACAATGGAGGGGTTAAAAAATGTCTGGGACAGGTACAAGGCATCATAGTATCCCCTACTCCTCTATCCCTGACTTACCTCCTGTCTCCTAACTGAACCCTTCCTCTGGTTATTACCTTACATGCTATCATCTATTATACTCCTTCCTCCCAACCCCCCTACCACAATCTACTGTGCCATTTTGACACTCTACTACTGTCCACAACCTACTGTGCTATTTCAACACTCTACTGCTGTCCTTCCCCCCACTACCCCCTCTTCCACCCCACTGATGCCCTTCCCTTTCCCATTCCTAGTTTACCCCTATTTTCTCCAGCCTCCATATTCCTTACCCCTCTCCTCCAGTCACCTGCCACACTCCAATCCTCCTCCCTGCCCCCCTTTCTCTCCCCTCCTTTTCTGCCGGGTCCTATCCCCCTTGCAGGGTTCTTTATAATCCTAAAGGGGTACAGGTTTTGTCTCTCTCTCTTCTACTCCTTTTCCTTTCCCTCCACTTTCTAATCCTGACCCCCTTACAGGGTTATCTGCATCCTGAAGGGGTATAGACTGTCTCTCTCTCTCTCTCTCCTCTCTTTTTCCCCTCTCCCTTCCTCCCCTTTCATATCCATCAGTCGCTCACCTCCCTACTTCCTTATCCCCTTTGCCCCTCTCTTCTCTTCCTCCCCACTGCTTTCTCTCCTCTCCCTTTATGCCTGGTCCTGTCAAGAATGCATGGGACAGGCATAAGGCAATTCTAGTGGGGGGTAGGAGGAAGTAGGCTGTTGGTTATTTAGGATCTGCAGCTTATCCGTCAGGTAGGGAAATGGGCAGACTAGGTGGGCCAAGTGATCCTTATCTGCCATCAGATTCTATGTTTCTATGTTTCCGGCTTACAGGGTTCTCAGCATCCTGAAGGGGTATAGATCTTGGCTGTCCCTCTCTCTCTCCCCCTCTTCCATCCCCCCACCCTCTACCCCTTGCCTGTCCACTTCCCCACTTGTCTTATAACTGCCCTCCCTTGAGTACACAACAGCACTTTGAGTCTTGTGCTCAGCCAACTACCTCTAGCTCTGAAAATGTGTTATCCATCCTCTAACCTGTACCCTACTGAATCACCTGCTCTTGGTCTGTTGCAATGTATGTTATAGCCGAATATGGTTTTGTTTACCCTGGCTGGTTGATCTGGGTTATTTCTGCTCTGTAAATGTACTACACCTTTGTTTTTAGTAATTATACTTGTATTGCTCTGTTATTGCTATGTGTTTGCTTGTTCTCCCAACTCTTGTAACCCCCCCAGATGCTTGGACGCTTCTAGAAATGAGCTGTTTACAGCTCATGTTGTCTTTCCTAGTTAAACATGTTCCAAATAAATAAATAGGGATACAAAAGGGGGAAGAGATTGCACTGTTGATCAAGTAAAGTCTGTGGCACAAAATGAAGGTTAAAAACAAAATGGGCAGACTGGGTGGGCCCAGCAGCCCTCATCTACCATCACATTCTGTGTTTTTATGTTTAGAGGTTAGTCTACAACTAATATGCTAAGCTTGTCTAGTTTTGGGGCCACTTGTAAGATTCTATGGGCTAAGACAGCATTGAACAAAATTACATCTTCTGTATAATTAGTGTTGTCCTTTGGGAGCCTGTATTTATCTGCAGTTTCAGTATCATTAAAATAAACATTCAGCAGATTCCTCAATAAGGTGGTCACTGTATCAAAGAGAATGAGCTCTGTTTTATACCTTGTTTTACCCAGTATTCCTAGGTACTCCCTGGAAGGCTGGGGTTTGCATTGTGTGCTGGAGGCTAGGGGTCATGATGGCTAAGGTGCAGCTGGTCAGGGCAGAAATAAACAAAATGTTAGGAAGACAGTGGGTAGAGATCAATAGGATGATTGAGGTGCAGAGGGTACCAGGAATGTGAACCCCTCTGCCACAAAGGGAGATAAGGTTAAGGGAGGCAGGCTGAAGTAAAGTTGAGGAGGGAAGAGGAGAAAGAAAGGGGAATGTGGGTATCATGACACCCTTAGAGGTACCAGTATGGAACTGTTACCAGAGCCTTCTCTGTCCAGATAAGGGAGGTACCCAGGGTAGCTCAAGGGCTGAAAAAGAGTAAAGTCAACATAGACAGGGAAAAGGAGTACCAGAGAGGAGGGCAGTGTACCACAGGGCAGAGGACTATTAAAACTAAAGGGGGTGGCATTAGAGGGATGGAGGATCAGGGGATTTAATGGAGGTTGGAAGCAGGGATGAGTGGAAATATGGAAATTGGCAAGCATGCAGAAATGAGACAAGAGTCTGGGTAGGCACAAAAGTGGTACCAGAACAGCCAGGAGAGAGCGATGGAAGTGAGGGGGTAAAAGAGAGAGGGGACACAGTACAGGAAATGTGAGGGCATTGGACAAACATTTATCTAACAGAGAGGAAGCTGTGGGTAGAGATCAGTAGGATGACAGAGGCACAGAGCATACCAGGAATGTGGATCCCTCTGCCACAGAGGGAGATAAGGTTAAAGGAAGCAGCATGAAGTAAAGCTGAGGAGAGAGGAGCAGAAAGAAAAGGGAGTACAGGTATCATACCACCATTAGCGGTACTAGTAAATAATCATTACCAAATCCTCCTCTGTCCAGAGTCGGGTAGTAACCAGGGTAGCTTAAGAGTTGAAGAAAAGGAAAAGGTCAGCTTGGAGGGGAGAGGCATACCAGATGGGAGGGCAGTATACCACAGGACAGGAAAGTATTGAAACTGAAGGGGGTGATATCAGAGGGCTGGGGGCTCAGGGAATTCATATGAGGTAAGGAGGGGGAATGAGTAGAAATGCAGGAAATTGCAAGTGTGCAGAAAAGGGACAAAAGTCAGGAGGGTTGAATGGTGTAAAAGTAGTGCTGCAACAGTGAGGGGGAAGTGATGGAAGTGGAGGGGTCAAAGGGAGAGAGAGAGGGGGCCAGAGAGGGTAATGTGGGGGTATTGGGCAAACCTACATCTGATAAAGGGGAAGCTGTGAGTGGAAAGGGAACAGTGGTGGTCCAAAGATTGATCAAGGAAGGGAAACTGAGCTAAGAGGGACCAAAAAGAGGGGTGACTGGATAGATAAGGCCTGAACCCTGATGATGGTGAGAGAGAGAGAGAGAGAGAGAGCAGCTTTATTTATTTATTTAATTTTTGTTAACCAGGTAGGCCCACTGAGCCCTCAATCGGTCCCTTTTTCAGAAGTGACCCTGAATTAATTACAGTTGTAACATGGCATAAATACAGCAGTGTGAAATCTAAGCAGGCAGTGGTCTAAATATGATAGCAACCATGGTTTAATTTCCAAGTAGACCATGGTTGCTGTTGTAGTACCTTTTCAAATCACCTAAAATACTGGCACTATATTCTGTCAGTCCCACCCACCCACCCCAATGGATAGTGATTGGGAGCGTCTGTATTAGACCATTTTTGTAAAGTAACACTTTTTCCCCTTCACTAACAAATGTATTACCTGTTGTATTTTTTCTCGAACAGTAACCTGTTATCGTTAGTTAGGGGGAAAAAATTAAAGTAGATCATAGAATGAAGATCATTACCATTATTTAAAGATAGAGACACTGAATTCGGAGCTGCAAAAACACAGTGCATGCAGATTTTGATGACGCAATCACTACCATCAATCCCAGCATGCATGAAATCGGCTTTCATGAATGGAGCATTAAAAGTTCTCAAGCGATGCCAAACCTACAGTATAAGTGAGTTTAAAAATCTAAAAGCATTACAAGATGTAGAAAATGTGAGTATTGTTAAAGAACTGTTTTTTTTAAGGAAAGCTTTATTGAGAACCACTATATTTTTAATATTTAGCAAACATCAGTAAGTTGAATGGTATAGTTGGGGGAGGTGGTAGCATGAGAGACAGAGCCAGGAACTCAGACTTGAACATTGGAGTGAGGGGAACAAATGTGGAGGGAAACTGGCAGAATCTTTGTTATAGGAGATTCCATAGCAAAAGATGTAGGGTGGCTTCAGGGTAAGTTGAGCACAGATTAAATGAGCATAGTGGATCTCCCAGGTATGATAGCTGAAAGGATCATTCTGATGGTCCACTTGCTCATGCAACAGGTAGGGGGAAAACCACTTGTGGTCATCCATGTGGGTACCGAAGACCTGGCAAGGTGTGAGGCAGGGGTAGTCCAGGATAGTTTCAGGATAGTTTCAGGATAACTGGGCAGAATATAAAGGGGGAGGCAAAATTGTTAGTATTTTCAAAAGTGCTGCTGTTGCCTAGAACCAGTTCAATTCTATTTATTTGTTTTTTATTCTTTGGTAACTGGTAAATCCCACTAGGCACAAGTGCCTGTTTTCATGGGTGAGCCAGGAGCACTGGGTAGGTTAAGGTACTTGCTCAGAGTCATACAGTACATAAGCAGAGGTTGTGGGAATCAACTCCAGGTCTGCTAGATGTACCAAGCTCATTGACAGCTTGTTACTCTATCCTCTAGGCTATACTGCCAACTAATTCCAATTCAGAAGTTTAGGATCTCTAAATTCAACAGGCACAGGGAATGTTGCAAGAAGAAGGGCATTGGTTGCATAAGAAACTGGGAAGTAGTCTAGGATGAGAAATTCCTGTACCACCAGATAAACTACACCTCGGGGGGGGGAGACAGGATGCTCAAAGACAAGATTGAGGACTATTTCAAAAACAACTTAAATGTAAACTGAGTGGGGGTAACACTATGGGGAACAGAACCCTAAGATTTTCCAAGGATGGGTCTGGCAGGCCTCCTCACAGGTAAAGGACATATTGGGTGAGGGGGACTTGGGTGGTAAGGATGGGAAGGGTGGGAGGAAAGGTGAGGGGAGTATGAAAAGGACAACTGAGGGTGGGATGATCTAGGTCAAATGGAGGGCAAAGGAAGGGCAGGACAGGGGAAGGGACAGGGAGAGTTCAGTGAGGTAGCAGAAGAGGCAACAATGGGAAGGGGAGGTAGGGGTAAGACAGGTGATATGGAGGGTGGTGTTTATCAGTGCCAGGAGCCTAGGGAATGAGACAAATGATTTACAGACCATGGTGTTGGAAGACCAAGTGGTTCTGGTGGTGATGACTGAGACCAAACCATGACTGATCTCTATATTCTGGAATTCACCCTCTTCTATAGGAAGCACAGAGCAAGGAGAAGGGGGAGGGGAGAAGGGAACATGGCAATGAGGGAGGGCATGAAGGAAGGGAGCACTGAGTTAATCTGGGTGCAGATTCCAAAAGGGGGAGGGGAAAATAATAGCAGGAGCCATTTATCAGCCACCAAATCAGAGTAAAATCACAGACCAAGAGTTGTGTGATGAGATCAAGAAGGCTGCAAAGAAAAGAGAGGTTGTGAGACTCTGAGACTTTAGCCTGCCAACATGGATTGGAGCATCCCACATGCAAGCAGCATCATAAGCTAAAGACTCCTGGATGCAGTCCAAGATGGGTTCTTAACCCTTACATAATGGAGCCAACTAGGGATCAAGCCATTTTGGACTTATTACTGAAAAACTGCAATAATGTCAGAGACATAAGCATAGATGTGCTCCTGGGGATCAGTGATCAATTATCCCAAAATTCAGAAGGAACTGGTGGCGATTCATGCACTCCCTCCCAGCTGACCTGTTCAACTTCTTCCTGAATACAGGCATGGTGTCAAGAAAGTGGAGGACTGCTGATGTAGTACCCTTGCACATGAGTGGGGCAAGGGACAAATGGGAACTACAGACCAGTCAGCTTAAAATTGAGAGCTGGAAAACTGATGGACACCATTCTCCAAGAATGGTTGGTTGAGTTCCTTGAGGTGAACAGACTCCAGGATGACAGGCAATGTGGTTTATATCAAAAAGATTATGCCAAACAAATCTGATCTATTTCTTTGACTGGGTCACAAAGACAGTTGAGAGGTTCCCCCCACTACAGATTCATCAAGAATTTGGAGGACTTGGGAGCCGGTGAAAAGTTGAGTTGGTGGGAGAAAACCTAGCTTGGGGAAAGAAGCAAAGGGTGGTGATGGGGGAAGCATTCAGAGATGAGGGAGATCACCAGTTGGGTTCCACAGAGTAAATACTTCATCTGGTGCTGTTTGATGCGTTCATTAATGACATTGAGATCAGTATAAACAGCAATATCTGTCTCTTTGTGGATGACAAGCTCTGTGCAAGGGTGGAGATGGAGAATGGAATCAGGGTTCTGAGGGAGGATCTGGAAAGGTTAGAAAGATTATCACGAATCAGGCAACTGGTGTTCAACACAATAAAGAGCAAAGTCATGCAGACAGGGAGCAAGAACCACAGGGCTAAGTACAGGCTAGGGGGTGTGAATATTATGGCGTTTGAGGAAGAGGAAGACCTGAGGATTGTAATCATATGCAATCTGAAACACTCTACATAATGCAACAAGGCAGCAACAAGAACAAATAGGATGCTGGGTATACAGTTATATTGTGTGACTACATCTGGAGCACTATGTACAGTATTGAAACATCTAGCACAAGAAGGACATCAACCAGCTGGAGGCAGCACAGAGAACAGCCCAAAGATGATTTGGGGTGAACAAGGACTGCCATATGTACAAAAGCTGGAGAATCTTAACATGTACTCACTCGAAGAAAGAAGGGAGCAAGGGGACATGATGGAAACCTTCAGGTACCTTAGATATATAAACAAGATCAATCTGGGTGACCTTTTCAAGTTCAGCAAAAACCAAAACACAAGAGGACACAGTTTCAAGTTTATGGGAGGAAGGTTCTGGAAGGAGGCCAGGAGGTACCTCTTTATGGAGAGAGAGAGAGAGTGGTGGCAGGGTGTAATTGGCTATCAGACATGGTTGTACACCAGAAAATGGCTGGGGGATTTAAGGGGGAGTGAGATAAAGTCAAGAGGTGGGTAAGAGTGTTGGGGAGGGGAGTGGGCTGAGCACAAAGCAACACCAAATGCATGCATACCACATTGAACAGACTCAGTAGACTATAATGGCCTTCTGCTGGCAATTTGGTATGTTTATATGTGGTGTGTTACTGTTTTTTCTTGAGTTTTTAATAATAGACTGACGTGCCTCTTTCTGCACCTTGTTTTCAGCTCTTGCAGAGTTAAAATGTTGAGCAAGAAAGACTTTTTGCTGGAAAATATCTGTCAGATGTAATTGAAACTATTTCACAATTTCCTCCCTGAAATGTATTCAATCATAGAAAAAATAAGATTTCAATACCAAAATAACCAGACCTGCTTAAAAGACTATTTTAAAGCAATTTAAACACTGGCTATGTACCCCTGGACTGGAAGATGTCCAATATCACCCCAATTTAAAACAAGCATTCGTCAATGCCTAATGTTTGCTTGCTGGCATTGGCATTGGTAGTGTAGAAGTTACAAAGGTGCGTAATAGGAATGGCAGTGAAGTATTGAACTGAAGCCAAGCCCACCACCACCCTGCAGAGAGTGACAGGCATTGGGGTGTGCCTTTGGGTCGTCAGGCATAACGACCACACCATTTCACCACACCCTACCCTACAGACACTGACAAGTGTCACGGTGTGCCTTGGGGTCTTTGGCCCTTATGCGCACCCCATTCCATCAGGAAATATGGTGAGATGGGTGCGGTATAGGAGAATGGGGTAACATTTGGGCCCGAAGAGTTCGAGGCACACCTTGATGCCTCTCACTGGCTGCAGGGTGTGGGTGGGGGTGGAATGGTATGAGCATTACAGGATGGAATCCCAAGTCACACCCCTGATGCCTGTCATTCTCTACAGGGTGGGGCGTTATGGTCGGAAACCCTAATGCCTCAGGCATTCATTGGTATTTTCACTCTGAATTTTCAACAGGTGTTTTTTTTGTGACCCCCACCTCATGAACAGTGGCAATATCAGTTTGTTAGCCGAAAACTGCTTTTGCACAGTGACTACGGCATTAGGCACCACAGGTGCAAAAACACATTCCGAACAGGATGTGAAAAATGACAGCGGTACTGTTCATGGGGAGGTGTAAAAAATGGCAATGTTGAAAATCTGGTGTGAAAATCTTAAAAAACTGGTGAAGTCACGAGCGTGCATAGAAACTGTGCAATGCACACCCGTAATGTAACTAGTTTCGGGATATTTTTACAGCAGATTGTTAACACAGGCATTTTGGGACCTCCGATCATGAACAGTGTCACTGTGATTTTCTTTATCTGTCTCTCGAACAATGACTTCCCACAGCACACGCATTTCTGCGCTTGAAAGTATGAAAACACATTTTGGCCATGTTGTGGAAAATGACAGCCGATTGTTCATTAGAGGTGTGGGAAAATGCCACTGGTGAAAATCTGGACTGAAAATATTACAAATTCATGAACTTACGAGGGTGCATAGAAACTGCATAATGCTCACTCGTAACACAGTCATTTTATGGAGTTTTGTTACCAAATTTTCAACATAGCCATTTTAAGATCTCTGCTTATGACCAGTGTCACTGTGATTTTCTTAATCTGTCCCAAATGTTTTCGCACACCGACTATACCATTGTGCGCTACATGTGCGGAAACAAATTTTGGGCGAGATGTGAAAAATGGTAGCTGTACTGCTCATAAGGAAGTGCGGTAAAATGGCACTGTTGAAAATCTGGTGTGCAAATATTACAAATTCGCAAACTTGCCAGTGTGCGAGGAACTGTGCAATGTCTCTAAAACAGTCATTTTGGGAATTTTTCACCAAATTTCAACATAGCCATTTTAACACCTCTGCTCATGACCAGTGTCACTGTGATTTTCTTAATGTGTCCCATACATTGATTTTCGCACAATCGTCTGTGCCATTGTGTGCTACATGGGCAGAAAACACGCTGTGGGCAAGATGTGAAAAATGACAACTGTACTGTTCATAAGGAGGTGTGGTAAAATGGCAATGTTGAAAATCTGGAGTGAAAATATTGAAAATTTGCGAACTTACGAGCGTGCGTAGGAACTCTGCAACGCATGCTCATTAAACAGTCATTTTTAGGAATTTTTTCACCAAATTTAGCCATTTTAAGACCTCTGCTCATAAACAGTGTCACTGTGATTTTCTTAATGTGTCCTGTACATTAATTTCACACACCGACTGCTCCATTGTGCGCTACATGGGCAGAAACACATTTTGGGTGAAATGTGAAAAATGACAGCTGTACTGCTCATAAGGAGGTGTGGTAAAATGGCAATGTTGAAAATCTGGAGTGAAAATATTAAAAATTCATGAACTTACGAGCGTGCGTTGGAACTGCGCAACACAAGCTTGTAAAACAGTCATTTTTAGGAATTTTTTCGCAAATTTTCAGCATAGCCATTTTAAGACCTCTGCTCATGAACAGTGTCATTGTGATTTTCTTAATTTGTCCCGTACATTGATTTTGCACATTGACTGCGCCATTGTGCGCTACATGGGCGGAAACTCGTTTTGGGTGAGATGTGAAAAATGACAGCTGTACTATTCATAAGAAGGTGTGGTAAAATGGCAATGTTGAAAATCTAGAGTGAAAATATTGAAAATTCATGAACTTACGAGCATGCATAGGAACTGCACAATGCATCTTGTAAACAGTCATTTTTGGAATTTTTCCACCAAATTTTCAAAATAGGCTTCTTGAGAGCCCACCTTATGAACACTGGCAGTGTTGTTTCATTAATCAGTCCCGAAAGGTGATTTCATGCAGTGACTGCGAAATCACCCTTCGGACCCAAATAATGCCATGACAGTGACAGCATTCATGAGAAGGGGTCCCAAAAACCCCATGTTGAAAATTTGGTGCAAAAATTCCCAAAAATTCCCGAGATATGCAGTAAAGTTGAAAAAACCCTATCTATTACATTATACAGCTTACCGGCATTTCCTCAGTTTGCGGTCGGCTTTGAAGAGTGCAGACGTGTTCCCGGTCCACTGAAGATCGTCACACCAGACTCCAGAGGTAAGTATGGGGTGAGGGGTTGTGGAGAGGAAGGGTGCACAGTGGGTGGGTGCAGGTGGGGGCAGGGAAACTGCAAGGGACCATTTTTTAATTTACAGGTTTTTTTTTTTTAATTATTAAGATGACGTGGGAGGTTTACCACACTGGGGTGGGCTCCCAGTGTGGCACCTGGAAAGGCTGTTTTGGGGAGCTGGAGCCGATGGGGGATTGGGCACCCCCATCGGCCATACGACGCAGCCACGCCGGGGTGGGCCTCAGTGTGGCACCAGAAAGCTTTTTTTGGGGCGTGGAGCTGATAGGGCATTGGGCACCCCATCGGCTATACTGTATGTGCATGGGGGCAAGGCCGGCATGCAATATGCGTGTGTGCATGTTGGGGGGGAGCTCTGCTCACTGAAGCGGAGCTCTCCCTTTCAACTGTATGCCACTGCATTTTCAGCTGTCATAAACAGCTGGAGCAGTGATTGGCACACTGCGACCGCACCTGCAAACACACTGACTGAATTAGAAGAGGCTGACATAGCTCTGGAAAACTCGGATGATGGCACTATGTTTCTTGCACATGCGTGCAAGCAAACATAAAAAGGGGGACAAAACAAAGATCAAAAACTACCAACTGATTAGCCTGACATCCTTGGTAAGAAAAATACTGGAATGTATCATAAAAGGGCGTTTGGACCAGCAGATAAGCAGCACAGATAGTATACAACCAGGTTTTGTTAAGAAAAGATTATACCTGTCAAATTTATTGTGCTTTTATGATACAGTAAGAAAAAGATTAAAAAGTAAAATTCCCTATGACATCATTTTTATTGATTTCAGTAAATCTTTTGACAGGGTACCCCACGACTATATAACTGTTAAACTGGAGCAAAGAAACATACAAAAAGAATCTGTAAAGTGGATACATAACTGGCTGGATAGAAGAACCCAGATGGTGACCATTAATGGACACTGTTCTGGAAAATGAGGAGTTACCAGCATAGTCCCCCAGGGCTCTGTGCAGGGTCCATATATCTTCCAGGCTTTTACTGCTGATATATCTGAAAATATATACAATGATAACATCAAGTTCATAGATGATGTGAAAGTGGGGGTGTCTGCAGTAGTATGGAACATATTATGTCAATACAGAGACATCTTGATAACATCACTGAGTGGACAAAAATATGGGGTATGGTTCTCAACATCAAAAAATGTAAGGTCATGCACCTGGAACACAAAATAATAAGCACTAATATCACCTGGGTGATAACATACTCTCAGTAACAACATTGGACAAAGATCTAGGAGTACTGATAGCAAACAACTTAAAATTTTCTAAACAGACTAATGTGGCAATTGGTAGGGCAAACAAGATCTTATGGATCATAAGGAAAAATATCATGTCAAGAGATGCTAGGGACCTTCTCCCACTATATCAAGCCTATGTTAGGCCACATGTTGATTACTGCTCCCAGATGTGATCCCCCTCATAAAAAAGTAGACATACTACACTTAGAAAGAATTCCGAGAAAATTTAGCAAACAAATAACAGGTTTAAAGGACAGGGACTAGGATACCCGACTTGAATCTCGTAACCTTATGTCCCTGGAAAAAAGACAGCAAAGGGGGATCTGTTGCTTCTGTGGAATGTAGATAATGATCCTTTTCTCTTTATGGAAATGAGATTTGCCTTCAAACAAGAGACAGTGGAAACTAGAGGGCACCCATTGCAGCTACATATGTTTAAGAACAACACAAATAACTGAGGGTTCTTTTTCTTACAGAGAGTAATAAGAGTATGGAGCAACCTACCATGGACATAATTGTTAGTGAAACTAAGCAAACATTCAAGAACAGATTGGACAGATGGATTCTTACTGAGAGGAGTCCTCATTATTAGGGGTTTTGAGATAGGAACTATAATGGGCATTTTGTCTTCATTTTCCCTACCAGCCGCAGCATGATCCACAGTATGGAGAGTGAGTTATCAAATCTAAACACTGTCCTGAGAGCATTATCATTGAACAATTTAGCCAGCTCCTTCTCAGTCAAATAACCCATCAGTTTTTATAACGTCTAATAAGTTCTTTTCTAAAACTCCACCTAACTTTATTATCCAATCTTCCTTTTGAATTTTCCTATAAGGAAAGTCAGCGTAATCAAGAATACCCTCCAGATATTCCATTTATATAATGGCTGCCTGTTATTATATACTTTTTATAGTGGGTAACATTTATTGTCATAATTAATGTTTATTGAATTTCATTGCATTATAGCAAACACAAAGACAATAAACTATGTTCAGTTCATGAGCTCACATTACATTATGAATAATACATTACAGTTCATTACTAAACAGAAATTGACATGATTGAGAAGGTACAGAGACGAGCCACAAAAACTGTTAGATATCAAATAGGTAAAGATTATATGAATCTAGGCTGAGCGATTTGAACCTGTACTCTTTGGAATACAGAAGGATTAGGGGGGGATATGTGTCTATTATACAAAGCCCAAACAGATAATGAGTTATGGGAAATTTGGGGTCTGGAATTTGGAGACCAAATTTGCAATACAAGAGCTCACACTCTACAACTAAAGGGAGAAAAATGTAGTTCAGTGAGAAGACAGAAATGGTATCACCAGAGAGTGGTACCAGTTTGGAATGCTCTACCTTTAGAAGTAGTGAGAATTTAATCAATGAATGACTTTAAAATGAAGCTAAACAATTATTATAGGTCCAGAGGGCTTCACTTTTACATTGTGAGCATCGAGAATGAAAGTCTATATCAGCTCTGATGAAACCTATATAACCTACGTAATACAAAGGAAGTGTCAATGTACAGTACTAGGTGCTCTTACACCTTATCACTAATATGATCTTTATCTAGAGGAGTGAGATCCCATAGCCCTTTAATACCACATCATCCATGTCTCAGACCAAGGTTGGTCATCTTGGTCCAAACTTACAGTGTTCCTGCCAGCTGATCTAGAACTGTTATGCCTGTTTACTATTCCAGATAGAACAGAAAAGGGATCCGGCACCACTGATACTTTTCTTTAAAGAATCTAAGGTGTGCTGTCAACATCTCCATGGACTGCACTTGTTTACATACTAAGAGACACACATTTTTAGTAGGCGGTGTCTCTTCTGACCAGATTCTTGTAATGGCTTTGGCTACTACTTCAATCAATATATTAAAAAGATAGAATTTCCCTTTGTGCATCAGTTTCTGTGGTTTGACCCTAAACACCTTATATATGAATCCTTTATGGAGAGTTCTTTCAGAATAACATTGATGGCTTGTGAGACCTCCTCCCACAATTTAGTAAGTTTGGGGTACTTGCAGAATATGTGTACATGATGGGCAGGCAATCCACAGTTTGTGTGAGGGGCCCCAAAGTGCTTTGCGATATTGGAAGTCCTAAAAAAGTGAGAGAGCATCTTTCATCGATGTTCCCTCCATATATAGGAGGATGTGACTTTATTTGATAATTACCTGCAACCTTTCCACTCTTTTTTTCTTTTTTTCAGTCATCTTAATCAAGGCTTATTTTACACATCTCACTTGGTATCATTACTCTACAGAGTGTAGAGACCAGGTGAGTGAATCCTGGCTTCCCTGTGGTTTGCATTATCACCTGTTGTAATGCATCTAGGGGTCTCTGCAAATGAGATTTTTGAGGTTAAGAGGTACGATAATTTTGTAGTAGCAAATCATAACAGTAAAAATCCCATTGTGGTAATTCAAACTCCTGTTGTAAAAACAAACTGCTCAGGCTGTTGCTGCTGCAAGAGCTGGACAATACAGCACAGTCTTCACTTCTCTCATATGCAGTACTAAATGTTGGGTCCATTTTACCAGGGTGAAAGTCAAAGTGGCTTCTAAAAGGCATCAAACTACTTATTCTGTTATTTCCCTTGATGAAATTAGTTGCTCGGCCCAATATCTTTATAGTATGTTTGGCCTAAGTGTTTCTTATCTGCCCAAGTCTGCCTTCTTCCACCTATTGTGTTCAATATCTCCCATAGGTTGTACCCTATGGGCCCTCTTTTCCAGTGGAACCCAGCCTGGAGGGTCAATGACATTCATGTGTGCAAACCCATGTTGTGTTTGATTGGCAAGGGAGTACATTTTAAGGTTTGGGGCCCCCAGTCCATCTTTCCCTCACTAATATCTGGATGGGACTCCCCAAAATAAAATCTGAGAACAATTTTCATTGCTTTTATCACACATCAGTAGAAATATCTACCGGTAAGGCTGAGAAGGAATAAAGGAATCTTGGAAGGACATTCATGAACAGGACCTCAACCCATCCAATCATTACTAGGGCCAAATCCTTGGACCTTTTTACTATATATCAGTTTTGACAATTTGTACAAGAGTGGTGTGATTTACTTGGTCTAGTTTTCCCAGGCCTTTTAAAAGACATACTCTCAGACATTTTAACCCTTGTTTGGTCCACTTAAAGGGGTGTAAGAGTTTTAAGTCTGGAGTTTATTCCCCACTCGCTAGCAAACACTCAGATTTGTCACGGATTACTATATACTCCTGAGGCGCCACAAAATTCCTTAAGAACATGAATCAATAAGCTGGCCCAGTGGCACTGAGGGTTGAGGTGCTGAACACCACAGCTCGCGCTATGCCAGCAGCCCAAGTTTGGGAGCGACCTTGTGTTGTTGGGGGGCCGACATGGCAGGGAGGGCAGAGCAGGATTGAGCATACTGATGGGCATCTCTCCTCTCCTGAGGGTGGTTGGTGCCCCGCTGTAGTTCCTCTCCCACTGGGTGGAGGTCAGGTGGGTAGAGTAGGTGGAGAGGGGGTTGCAAAAGTATTGGGAGATGGAAGGGGCTGAGCTGGTGCCACGGGGTGCATAGCATGCCTCCACATGCTTACACAGCTATATGCTGTGGCCTGGGGGGGAACAGGGGAGAAAAACAGTAAAATACCTATGTGCCCCTGTCACCAGTTGGCAGGAGGAGGCAATGGGGACCAAAGGACTATATTAAAAAAAAAATAAGAACATGGATCAATATGGGTAGGGAGGAGATGCGTTTCCTCAGAACAAGAGTATATTATCTGCATATAAAGAAATGGGGTCCCTCAGGAACAAGAGGTTATTATCTACGTATAAAGAAATTTTTACCTCTTCTTCCTTCATTGTGATCCCTGTGATATCCTCCAAGTTTCTAAGCATTGTCTACAGTGGTTGTATGCTAATCACAAATAATGTACTGTAGGCAAGAATGGGAACTCTTGTCTTGTGCCACACTGAATTTATATTACTACTTATAGAGTGCCACGTACCCTTACTCTCCCTGTCTGGGTCTTGTATAGTGCTTTGAACCAGCTTAGAAAATTAGCCCCCACTCCCTTCTGCTGTAGTACTTCCCACAAAACAACCCCTGTCGAGAATGTCAAACACCTTTCCAGCAGCGACCGAGATTATCATATTTTGGTCCCTCATGCCCAGTGTGCCAAGTATAATGTTCATTAGTTTTCTTATATTATCTTGGATATGTCTTCATGTGTAAATCCAGTCTGCTCAGGATCGATAACAGTCATGATTTATTTATTTCTTGTATTCTAATCATGAGGATGTTGACAAAAATCTTAACATCCTGATTTAAAAGGGATATCAAGTCAAAGCTGTCATATATCTATTAAACAATTGACTCCAATGAGCTTCTGAGGACTAGCTAAGGTTGTATATTAAATGCTATACAACAAACCTCACATATCATGTACAGGTATTGTTTCTCATCTGACTATGCAACTGGGTTCAAAAAGGGGGATATCAGGTGGTATACACTACACTGTGTTGTGTCTTTTTCAGTGGTTATCATTGCTATGAACCAGGCACCTCACCCTCCTTGTGTGCCTGATTGCACACTTTTTTCAAGGGGTGTGTGTGTGCAAATTATGAATTTTTTATATAAAGGTAACATTTTATTTTACTGTTTGCCTGTCACTGCCAGTTGTGCTATTAATAAAGCACTACTGCATGGATCCCTCACTGGTGCTTATTTCTCTGCATTTTTGTTTTGCTTTTTTCCCTTGTTTTTGTTGTATTCTTTTTTTTTTACATCACTTCTTGTTATCCTCTGAAACCTCAAAAGTAATTGAAGAAAAAGACGAATTGAATGGTTCCTCTGCTTGCAGTCTATTTTTTGAAGTACTATCCAAAAGTGGTGCTGAAAATTTTTTTGACTGTATAGACAAAGACTTATCAAATCTAGAGATAACGCTGTTTAACTTAATTTTATTTTCTGCTATCTGAAATTTAACTAGACTTTGGTTCTCTAAAATAACCTTCATTTGTCCCAGATTCCCCCCTTTTCCCCTCACAAAAGACAGAGACCATTGTTTGTTGTTGTTCTCAGATTGGCAATTAATTTATTTATATTCATAATCCAATATTCCATTTCCATGTCTTTATTATCATATTTCCAGAAATTTCATTTATTTCCATCCACATATCAATCTCTGATTATCCCTCCCCAGGTGAAAACCTGGGTGCCTTCTGTTTCTCCTTTTCCGCTAGGTAACGGTGAAAACTGAGACCGCTTTCTTCTTCCTCTTCTCGTGTTATTCCTTTTTTCTTCCCCCCTCCCCCTCTTTTTTCCCCACTAGCCAGTCTCCAGCTTGTGTAGGATGGCTGGCCTCCCCCCATACTTAGGGTATCACTGTCACTTACCTCAGGGACGATCCTTTCTTCCCCTTTCCTTTTTTTTTTTTTATATACCAGCTTTTTCCTCTTTTCTCCATTCCTCTATGAAACCCATTGTTTCTGTGTTGAACATGTCTATGGCTAGATCCGACAGGTGCACATCATCTGACCTGTAGAAGTCCTCCACCCATTCTTCTACCCCCGCAGTATCACCTGTCCCCCCATCTGCCTTATCAATGTCCCCAGCCTTCTATTTATCTTTCTCCTGGCCCTCTTCTCCACCCTGTGGCTGTGCTCCTGTCTCCATACCCTTCTTGGTATCATATCTGACCAGGCGAGGCATACCTGAGGCTACCACTGTCATATTGCCACTAGGTCCCTTTTTACCTGTAAGTATGTGTGTACCCACGGTCTGCCCTCCAGGTCATTGCCCCCTAGATGTATAATGATTAGGTCTGGACTGGGCTGATGTCCCTAGAGTTCATTCAACGTGGGAAGGAGCTGTGCCTATCTCATCCCCCATATGCCGTGCCATACCAACCTACACTGTCTTACATCCTGGTACAGCTGCTTTCCCCCAGCTTTCTTCTCTGCTCTCTTTCCAGCCCAATAAATATAGGAATGGCCACAGATCCAGACTTCCGTGATCCTCCCTCTACCTATGGGGTGCAAAGAAAATTAATTAATTTACACATACTCTTAGTGCCCTCACTGTATTATCCCTCTCGCCTCTTTCCTTTCTTTGCCCCCCAACTCCCCCCCTTACCTGTGCTCCCCCGTAGGAGCACCACCTTCTATACCACACTTTTTCCTTTTCTTTTCCTTTTTTTTTTTTTACTTCAGCGCCTGATGTATCTCTTATAACTGGCTGACCGCCAGCGCCCTTTTTCCAAAATGTCCTTCACTGGTTCCCCCATTGCTGCCCACTGTGAAACAGCCCCAATCTGTAGGGAGTGGGATGAGTAATTAGCTGGGTCCTCCCCCATAAATTGCATGCCCTTTTTCAGCACTGCTGTGACTTGATGGCCGGTGACCCTTTTCCCATCACCATGTACAAATAGCTTTCCCGTCCTGGTCACCTGCCCTG
Organism: Neoceratodus forsteri; assembly: GCA_016271365.2. Classification (NCBI taxonomy): domain Eukaryota; kingdom Metazoa; phylum Chordata; order Ceratodontiformes; family Ceratodontidae; genus Neoceratodus; species Neoceratodus forsteri. The sequence goes on from CM057453.1 coordinate 1,188,259,047, forward strand.
TGGCGAAAGCCCACAGAGCCTGCACTGGGCATATCGCAATCTCTGATTGCCCTTTCACTGTTACCATGCAACCTTGCCCTTTTGGTCCATTTTTGACCTTCTGAGCTTGATCCGTATCTCTTTCGCCCCCCAACTCACATCATCCCATTCCAAACCTCCTTCCTTGTCCTCTTTCCCATGGCCTACCACCTCACTCACTCTCATAGCCCCCGCAAACATTATCACATAAATCGTGTGAAATAGCTGGGCCTCAGCCTTTGATCTGCATATTACCGGGAGCACCTATTTTAGTCTCATTAGCCACTGCTCCCCTATTGGTCTCCTATTATCTCCTGGCCCACATTTCAACCTGCCCCATCCCTGCATCATTCTCCTGATGAGCAGTGATTTTGTAAGGTCATTCCACCCTTTTAGGCTGCAGATAACACTAATCCCTGCAAGATAAACCCCCATTGTGGTGTGGGCAGTCCCTTTCTGCCATTGCTTCATGGTGAACATTCCCAACTGTTCCTCTGTGAGTGGCCCACTTACCTCCATCTGGTGCTCTGCCCTGAATGTTTGAAACACTCGCCAGGCCCCATTGTAGGCCCTCAGAGTCCAAAGCGCCCATGATCTGTGAAACAGCAGTTCTGCTCCTTCTTGCCAACATCCCAGATGTTCATTGGTATGGGCGTTTTTAGTTCCTCCACTGCTGGTGCCAGCCTCTGGAAATGGTCCAGCTGCAGACGGGAAAGGCTGTCAGCCAGGGTATTGTGTACCTCTTTTATGTGTTTTGCTCTGAATGACATGTTCAGCTGCAAAGCCCTTAACACTAAACGACGTAATACCTGCATGACTGTATTTGACATGGCTCCCCTGTTGTTTAGCACATCCATCACTGCTCTATTGTCACACCAAAATGTCACTTTCTGATCCCGTAATTCCTCCCCCCAGACCAAGGTACATGCCCATATGGGCATGATCTCCAGTAGTGTTATATCTCTCACTTTTCCATCCCTCACCCAGCTGGCAGACCATGTTTCTGCAAACCACCTGCCCCTCAGGTAACCCCCCATGCCTAGCTCCCCAGCAGCGTATGTGTAGAGGTCGAGGTCTGTGTTGTACAGCCACTCCTCTTGCCAGAAAGAACACCTGTTATACTCCTTGAGGAATTCTTCCCATATTTTAAAATCCTCCCTGACACCTTGTGTCAAGTCCACCCAGTGATGTGGTCTGGTGACCCCTGCTGTAGCCCTAGCTAACCTCTTTGTGAATGCCCTTCCTGGTCCGATGGCCCTGCAGGCGAAGTTCAGATGCCCCAGTACCTGCTGCACTAGTTTTAGTTGTACTCTTCTCCTGCTGGTGTGTACTTGAATCAGTTCCTTCAATTTACTTACTTTTTTGTCCAGTAGTCTAAATATTTCATTCGGTGCATCTATCTCAATCCCAAGGAACTCCATCACCCTGTTGGGCCCTTCTGTTTTTTCTGGTGCCAGTGGAACCCCTAGCTCCCGGCACAACTCCTGAAACTTACCCAGCATATTTTGTGTCTCTCTTTTTCCCCTCCCAATGAACAGAAAATCATCCAAATAATGGATGACCATCCTATAACCCATTTTTTCTTGTAATATCCACTGCAAACAGGTGGTGAATGCCTCGAATGTCGCACATGCAATGGAACATCCCATTGGCATTGCTTTGTCAAAATAATACTGCCCCTCAATTTTAAAACCCAATAGATCCCAGTCTTCTCTCCTAACTGGCAGCAGTCTGAAAGCAGTCTCAATGTCCATTGTTGCCATCCATGCATCCTCTGTGGCACGGATTATCCAGACTGCATCCTCTAGTGTCACATATGTCACCCTACTATGCTCCTCATTGATGAAATCATTCACCGAGTTCCCTTCAGGATGGGACAGGTCATGGATCACCCTGTATTCCCCTTCTTGTTTCTTGGGTACCAAACCCAATGGCGAAATCCGCATGTTCCGCAATGGGCGGGTGTTAAATGGGCCCTCTACCCTCTCTGCTGCCTTTTCTTTATCTGTCTTCTGTCTTAACATCCCTTCCTTTCCTTTCACTGACTCCAGGTTGCTCGTCTCTCTTGCTTGTCTGAGCCCCCCACACTGCAGTGAAAACCCCTGTGTTAAAACCTCCTATAATCATATCCTGCATGCTTGTGTTCGGATATCTGTCCAAACAGGCTGTCCATGCCTCCAAGTTGATGGGGGTCCTGGCCTTCCCAAACTGGTCCCCGTCATGCCCCCTGTTACTCCTCCCCGGCCCCTCCCCTCCCCCTCATTTTGTGCAATGTTTCTTCTCTCAGTGATTCTGACCCTCTACTCGTGTTCCCCTACCCCTCCCTCCCTGTTCCATGTCTGCCCTCTAAACTCCTGGCCTTCTCAAAAAAATTGCTGACCTGCCCCTTGACCCCCGTGCCCCTGTGCCCCTTGAGCCCATGTCATTCTACATCTACTTGCTGGGTGCCCTCCCCCGCATTTTGAACAAGCATGCCAGAAATGACTTTGAGGCCACAAGCAAAAAGCCCTGTTGTAAGCCCAGCAGCATCTCTGGGGCGTAGCCCCCTTTTTTCCCCATTCACCTTTGGGTGTGGACTGGTCTGTTACATAATCGGTCCATAAATCTAGCTGCTTGGTGTCCCATCTCACGTCCCTGAATGTTGCCATTCTCTGCTGAAAAAACTCATCATAGTATAACCACCCCACCCGCCCTTTGCTTTTACCCTCTGTATTATCAAGGAATAAGTGATGAGTGGGATGCCTAGAGCCGGCCTTTTTTCCAGTACGATGGCTGAGAAAGTGGCAAAACCTACAAACCACCCATCCCAAGTCTTACCTTTTACGAACTTGTCATCCTCCTTCTTCCCTAACAGCACTATCGCCACTGCCATTTCACTCTTACCTATGCCTTCAGTTTCCTCATACTTGGCTGCCGCTCCCTGGCTCACCAATGAGAATATATCCACATACTCCCTTTTCCATATTTTTTCTTTGTGGCCAGTGGCACATGCTCACCTATCCTCATCCCAGGTGCACCCATCTCCCTTGTACCTTTTCCTTCTCTCTCTATACACCCTTCATTTTTGCCCGGCATCTCCTTCTCTGCCCTAATCTCTGCCAGGGCTGATTCCATCTGCCCTAGACCTCCTGTTCCCAGTGCCGACACCATTTGACCTATGTATTCTTTTATACTGTCTCCCACTGTGCTGGATGTGTTTCCTGTAACCTTGTCTGGGCCTTGCTGCCTGGAGTCTTCCAAGTGTCCCCTTGTTTCTCCATGCAATTGAGGAGGAGGGTGAACTACTAGGGGTTGCAGAGGGAACACCACGTTCTGGGAATCTGGTCCGGGTTCAGCCAGGGAGATCCCACCTTGATTGGGGGAGGTACTGGCATCATCGAGTCTATAGGCTGCAGAGGTACTGGATCAGCCACCTTGGTGGGTCCCACTACCAGCGGTGGCACCCTAGTGGGATTGCATGGCCCTTCGGCTGGTCGTTTCCCTCTGCCACCTTTTTCCGGGCCCGCTTCTCTCTTCTCCCTGGGTCTCCCTGGTTCCTCCCCCTCCACCAGTTCCCACATTCTGTTGGCTTTTTCTGCCAATTCAATTATAGCCCTGTAAGTGTCTTCCTTGGATGGCCTGCTCTTCCTTGGTGCCATGTCCTTCTTTTCCTTTGCTCTGTGAAGACAACTACAGGAAGAGAAAAACAGGATTAATTGTATATATACACCTGTCTGCAACGCCTTCCCTTTGTCCCTCACACCACACGCCCGCATGACCAGTCTGGCCCCCAGTAAAGGCCTCCATCATGCCCAATAGGTCGCCGGGTCCCTTGGCTGGTCTCTGCCATGTTCATTGGGAGAGACCCAATGCTACGTGGGCCACTCCCCCCCTTTTGGCCTCTTCATCAGCCCCTCTAAGCCTTCTGGCTCATACTCCCCCTCTGCGCGTGCTCATGCTCCCGTTTCAGGTGTGCCAGTCCCCCTTGCCCTCTCCTATCTCCCCCACTGCTCTTCTATTCGTATCCCCCCTTCCTCCACCCTTGTGCCTTGATGTCACGCCTCATGGTCGCTGACGTGCTTCCGCGTCCCCCATTGCTACAGGACCCTCCCTGCTGGCCCCTGTCTCACCACCAATTCGCTCCCCCCCTTTGCAGCCACTCAAGTGCCTCCACTTTTTTTTAAACTGTCTTCGAGCCTCTAACAACATCCTGCTGCTGTCCCCAAGAAATGCTGAGCCATGCTGGCCTCCCCCGGAGCTTCCTACCAGTGGATGATAAAGATTTGTATTATTATTATTATTTTTTACATAGCTTCCCAGCCTTCGCTGGGCTAAATCCCACCATGGCATCACGTGGTCAGCACCCCCAACCAGAGGGAATGGTCAGCTACGTGGTCACCCAATTTTTAGTCTCCTTGCCATTCTTCACGCCTCCGCCTGCCTCTTCTCTCTTGCAGCAACCCCCATCCAACAAGGGGGAGAGGGCCTAACCCAGCAAGCAGCCCCACAAAAAGGGGCACGGCTTCCACTGCAGCCCCCTCGTGGCGTGACGTCCGGGTCACCCTCTCTCTTCCTCTGCCTCAGGGCCTCTCCCAGGCCTGCTACTTATCCCCATTATGCCTAAAAAATGGCCAAAAAGCCACAGAAGCAGCACCACGCAACAGGAAAAGCTTCTCTCCAACTCCACGTGGCATGTGACATCACGCCACGTGGCCCCGCATCGCGCTCTCTCTCCCCTGCCTCAGGACCTCTTCAATGCCTACTATCCTTACCAGGGAGCCAACAAAAAAGGCCACAAACAGCCACAACAGCCCCAAACAAAGGAAATTGCTTTTTTACTAACCCCTATGCAGCGTGTGGCATCACGCCATGTGGTCTCAGATTGTGCTTTCTCTCCTCTGCCTCCAAGCCTCTTCCAGGCCTACCATTCTTACCCGGCCACACAAAATGGCACAAACCACCGCAAAAGCACTGAGAAACCAGGAAAGGCTTTTCCATACCCCCATGCGGCATGTGGCATCACGCCACGTGGTCCCGCATCGCGCTCTCTCTCCCCTGCCTCAGAGGCTCTTCCAGGCCCACTATTTTTACCAGGCAACCAAAAAAAACCAGCCACAGACAGCCGCTAAAGCACCTAAAGCAAAGGAAAGGCTCCTGCCATCCAACCATAAAAAAAAACCCAGAATTTTTGTTATCAGTGGCAAAACAAGTACTCCTGTGAGCTACTAGCATTGCTTGTCCTGCAAATTCTACCATCCAACTTAACAATCATGTCCCAGATTCCCTCATCTGATCCCCATCGCTATTCAGGACCCCGCCCCCCATTTTCCTCTGTTATATACTGTGACATATTTAGTCTTATTATTACATATATTATTTCTCCCTCTTTATATATATATATTTTTTAAACAACTTCACATCTCCTCCTGCAAATCAATTGTCTGTTTCCTTACCTCTCTCTCCTGGTGAACAAATCTCAAAGAAATTGCCAAATCCGACGTGCTGCAGTTGATGTAAATCAAAAACTCCAGCGAAAAGTGGCTGAGGCCCCCTTGTGCTGTCCCTTATGTACCACCCTTCGCCCCTCCCTTTCCTGTTACCTGTCCTTTGTTCTGGTCCTTAGCCCCTTCCCTTCCTTCCCCCCTCCCCTCCTGAGCACTACCATTCTATGACAGAGGGAAGGGGTGCACCAGAACAACCTGGTCTGCCCCTTAAAAGCAGACCACTAGCCATGTGTGGATTCATGGAGGCTTTAATAAATACTTGATAAGGTTTGTGGGATATTTAGGATACATATCGAATCTACTGTCTGATTATTAATGCTGTCATTCAGCTTCTTCAAGTATTGATCAATTATTAGTGAGTCAGATTCTCGGACAATCTGAATATCTCCCAAATCATACCCATCCCAGTTTGCAGTTTTTTTTTTGTAGTCTGAATCTGGATATAATCAGATGAGGGGATAATCACTCAAGGATGCCAAATCAGTCACCCTACCAGGATTCACATCCTGCTTTTTCTGTTCAATCACAGGTAGAAGTTCTTTTAATCCATTAATTGTGGCCTGCAGTGATGATATGTTTCTGGTACAGTGAATGGTATCATCTCATTTCCCTTCTGAGTCTTAAGTCCTATGTCTTGTTTATTGGACTCACTTACCTTATTAGGCATGTTGTTTCTGGATTCTCGAGGTTCAAAGAATGAAGTCACTTAAATCAGATTATCCAAATCTAGACTACGTTTAGCAGTTTTCCCCTTTGCCAAACCCCATCCTTTTTTCTACTTGCTCTGCATCATCTAAATTGTCTGTATATGGGATGGACTGTACCTATCACAAAACTCGTAAAACTATATAAAAAATTCTTAGACTTAAGTGGGATTGATGTATGAGATGGTAAAACATGCCTTTTTTAATTTTACCAGAGAACTATGGTTTTAACAACTAAAAGAGGGGGAATAAAATAAAGTTAATTTATGCATTCCCTTGATGTTTTTAACCAATTTGGACCTTATAGAGTTCTTAGCTGGGTCAATTGCCAACATTCCACTCCTAAGTTCTATCATTTTAAAATAAAATTTTCTAACATAAAGTTCTATGTATCAAACCAAATCCTTGCCTTAAATATAACTATTTTTAAACTCAGGCCTTTTAATGAACATTGTAACAGTAGCATGCAACATGCAAAATGTACAGAACAGGTATACAATGGCAATAAAAAGAATTCAACTTGTGCAAAAAAGTCCACACAACACTATTTAGAATACTCAGTGATATCAACTTTTGCTGATCCTTTTATGGAACCTCACTCAGGACAGTCTACCAGTTCAAAAGGATCTTCAGAAAAAATATAGTTCTTGGACGTTGCCGGTATGGCATTGGCTGAGCATGGTCCAAACATGTCCTGCAAAAGTCAGTCTTCCAGGTTGAAGGTGGTAGGTGAGGTACAAAATCTGGGAGTAATTCTCAGCAATGGTATTTATTACTCAAGTGCCTTCTGTGGTCAGGAAAAGCCTTTATAATCTAAAGAACATTGCCAGGTTATGCACCCTACTCAATTCTGCTGACCTTCTCACCTTAGCAAATGCAATTATGCTCTCTCATCTTGACAACTGCTGTGTGCTCTATAAAGGCTTACCTGGGGATCACTTGAGATATCTGCAGCTAATCAAGAACTCAGCAGCAAGGCTTTGGACTTCCATTTAAAGGTTAAGAGCATATCACCCTCTCTTTACAAGTTCTGGGCTGGCTGCTTGTTAGATGGTGCATTGACTTCCAGGTCCTTTTAATGGCATCCAAACCCGTAAATGATAGCTAAGACTGCTGGTGACCGTAATTTTTTTTTTTTTTTGCTGCCCCTGCTGTCTGTAACCCATGCAAGGGGAATGCACTGGGAAATCATCTGACATATAGATTGCTTGAGAGTCTAGAGCCTGCTGTAAGTGGGGAAACAAGTCAAAAAGGTAATCTGACTCATAGCTGCTTATAGTGTATAGTGGAGTGTTGTTCTGTATAGAATTCCATTCCTTTCAAAATGCTGTTCTACCACAGTTCCAGGGTCAAGGAATGCTGTTCTGCCCTACTGTGGTAGAACAACATTCTAGAACCTCTAGAGACTGCATGAGTCAGTTTCATTTTGAAAGCAAAAGAACTCACAAAACACATTTTCACACAATGCTATACACTATAAAAAATACAGGATGAGCAACTCTATGCACAACCAGTGTGTTTTGCCACCTCGGGGTTCTGATTCCCATGGACCTCTTGAGCTTCGCTCTCAAGGTCAGAGGGAATCAGAATCCCTCTGTGGCAGAACACATTGGTTCTGCATAGTTGCCCATCCAGTATTCTCTGTTTACTGTATAGGCCACTGCATAATGGCATGGGGCAGTGGCCATTGAGACCTGTATGTAGGATAGAGTCCTTTGTGTGTACACCGAGGGCAGCAATGTGGTAGGAAGATAAACAAAGAAGATAAAAAATGCAAACAGATCAAACAGATAATTGGCTAGCTGCTTTTTGGAGTGCACAACATAGCTCAGCAAAACAATTACACAAGGGGTGGGGGCTGGTGATGGAACAAGAATGAGTGGTCTTTGACACAGGTGCTGTGACTTTTGTATGTTTTGTCTGTGCTGTTCAGGCAGCGGGCACTTCAAAAGCTATTTGTTTGTTTTAGTCTTTGTTACATTTGGCAATCAGCAGCATCCTGTTGGCAGCCAGAAGATGAGAGAGCAGCTAAACTAAAGGAAAAGAGATCTACCAACACAGTGTGACCCTCTTCACCATATGAAGAACTTGAATTAAAGACAGACTCTGGATTCATCCCAGGTATTAGAGCATATGGGGGAAGCCAAGAGTGGAAAAGAGGCATGTAGTGTAATCAAGGCAAATTAATAATCTGCTATAATCCATAATTTATTTATTTTGTTTATTTGAAAACTGGTGACCTGGAAAGGTACACTGAACCAAGGCTCATTTCCAGGTGTGACCCAGGGGAAGGGGATAGGGGATACAAAGTACATTGTACTGACACAGTTCACAGTTACAATAGAATGCACAGAACATGAATAATAGTAGTTAGATGATAGTGATGTCTCAGTTAACTGTGACATTTCAATAATTAAGGCTAATGGCAAAATTTAACTCATGATTAGAAAATCCCAAGCCATTTAATTATAATAGACCTGATCAACTATCTCAACTTTCTAATATAAATGTGTTCAAATTCTAGTTTACCTAACCAGATGGCACCTGTATTTGGAGTGTTTATCAAGGTTTGCCTCAGATGTTATTAGGCTCAAAACGCTATAAGGAATGAATAACTGAATACATTCAATACATGTGTATGAAAGGAACTAGAGCCTCTAGTACATCATAACAATCATGTTGTTTCACTGCTTAAGAAACACTAAAAATGAGACAACAATTTCTGCAGGCTAAAGATATACTGCCTGCACTAGAATCTATTAGGCATGCAAATTTCTCAATTAAATATGAATATTTTTTCATATTTACATCATTATCAATGGTGGAGTTGGCTTCTGTATGAACAATCTGTCTGTTGAGCCAATAGGAGAATATTAAAAATTAAATGCGATACAAATATAAACTTGCAGGAGTACAACGCTGATTAATATTACCATTTTCTGGTTCAAGAAGAAGTAGTCGTATATGGGACAAAAGGATATTAAATAGGCAACTTAAGAAAGATCATGACTATTACAAAGAGTGTTACATTTAGGTTGTCAATTGCAGGTTTTGAGTATGTGCTGATTTAATGCATGAGGGACTCTAGGAGTACGTTGGCAGCTGGGGCATTGCAAGAGGATTTCACTAAATTATTACTTTTATGTAAATCTAATTGCATTTTAAAGTGAAACTCTATCTGTGGTAGACAGCTAATGCAGTAAAGTGCAGCAAATTTTATTAGATAACAGCACAATATATGATAGCATGGAGATAGGAAAATGAGATAGTAACAGTCACAGAGTTTGTTTAGCACAGTATTTAATTTGACTTAGACAGCTTCTTCAAGGTAACCTTTCTCATTTTAAAAAACAAACAAGAGACTTGTTGGTTGAACCCTGGTTTCCATTTTCACCAAAAGGCCACTGAGAACTGGAAAACAAACATTGACAAAGATGCTTCACAGAGCTGAGTGGAGCATGCCCCGCCCTCTCCCTGTACTGATGTCACAAAGCAACTGATCATGGTGGCAGAGCAGGACAACATGGAAGTGGAAGGGATTGTGTGGCTGGCCACTCATGGGCAAATTATGATCCCTTTCATTCCAAAGAGGACATATGTCACTGAGGAACCCCCATTCAAGTGAGAGAGATTCCTCTTTATTTTTGTGCAGGACTACAAGAATGGGATAGGTACTTGTTCACACTGTGACTCACTCATGACATTCAGAAGCAGTCATGAATGGAGACTCCCACCTGTGCTCACAGACACTTTATGTGGTGGGAATGAAGTCCATTAATGTCGGTCAGGGAAGTTTTTCTTTCATGGCATGTCAGGAAAAAATATGGTTGCCAATCTCAAGGGGTGTTGGGTCCCCCCCCCCAGCAGATCTGGGTCTGAAGGGATCACAAAACACTTTGGTAACTAGTTGAAGCTGCTTCAGGCTGTCCCTTACTAATGCATTTGCTGGTGCCCCTTACTAATGCAGCACCCTCCCCCCAATGGGCCAGATGCTCAGCAGTCAACATGCATCAGATTTATAGTGCCTGTTAGAATGCCCTCATATGTATGGATTACTAGAATGGTTGACTGCTGTGGCACTGTTGCTCACACCTGCTGGCCCAATTTTTAGCTCCACTCAGTGCTGTCAAACAGTACCTCATGCCTGGCCCATCAAATCATCTAAATTGCTGCTTCATAGCCAAGCACTGTCAACACTGTTACTGTGCAAGTCCTAGTCAACTTCATGTTCACACTGCAGTAGAGACCACTTAAGACTCGATCCAAAAATAGTGCAAAAGTCTTTTTAATGGTAGGGCAAATTAAATACACAGCTTGTTTCCAGCAAATTGGGGGTACACCAAAGCTGCTAAAAACACTGACATTTCCCTTGGCTGTCTGCTAAGCTTTCTCAGAGTGATCACTCTGAGGAAGCTTGGCAGATGGCCAAGTGAAACATCAGTGTTTTTTAGGGCCTTGCCGTACCTCTGAAATGCTGGAAACAAGCTGTGTATGTAATTTGCACTATCATTAAAAAGACTTTTGCACTATTTTTAGATCAAGTCTTAAGTGGTCTCTACTGCAGCAAGTACTGATTTTGTTTTTGGATCTGTGACTGACTAGTTTAGCACTGCTGTTTTTCCAGGTGCTCAACATTGTGTGCATTCTAGCCTCATTTTCTAACACAATTCCTGGACCCAACCAGACTGCTTGATAAAACGTTATGAAGTTTGTGGATACCCTGGTGTGTTTCAGCAAGGACTTGAATTTTATTTCCATTGAGGAGCAGTTAACACCTTGGGGGCAGGCAGCTCAGTAGAAAGAGTTGCCTGTCCCAGGACCTAAATGAGCCCCACAAATTTTTTTTTTTAGCCAGTTATGATTGTTAAGTTTACTTAAGAAGAGCCACGATTGCCCTTCCCTATTCAAAGTCAGCTTCTGACTGCCTGCTGCAGACCCATCCAGAAAACTACAGTTTGATGATGCCGAGAAGAGATGGGGCTGCAGGGCAATAGATAGCATTATAATGCTACCAAGGGCAGCGGTGGCCTCTACGTGTAACTTTTACTTATTACAGGCATAAAAGTGCATGCAATCAGTTAAAGTTACACATAAAGGCAGCTGCTACCCCCAATAGCAATATCATGTTATCTATAGCCCTGCAGCCCCTTCCCTACTTCATGTCATCAAAACACAGTTTTCTGGGCGGGGCTATGGCAGGTGTTTGGCGGCTGGCTTCAAATATGGAAGGGAGATCATGGTTCTTCTTAGGTAAGTATAACAATAGTGACTGGCTAAAAAAAAAATTTAAGGGACTGTGTTAGATCCTGGGGTAGGCAGCTCCTTGCCATGAGTTGCCTGCCCCAAGGAAAAATATGTGTCAGCAGCTCTTTAAACTTTATGTGGTAAAAACATATTTGAAAAACACAGAATGCACTGTGCCTTAACATCTTGGACAGGATCTTATTATTATAACTAGAAAATGTTTAAACTGCTGGGGACCGTGGTACTAAACATAAAGTGATTTGCAGCCATCCTTAGTCAGTTTTTCTGTTGTGTATGTACCCAAAGATGCAAGCTAATATTTTTAATTGCTTGTAACAATGCCTGTAGGTCATACAGTCACATACCTTAGCTTGCTGCATGGTTAGTTAGTGCTACCAAATTACTGAAAGTCCCTAAGTATATATCTAAACTTGGTTCTCAGACTGAAGTATTTTATAAAATTAGTTGTTGCAATGATCAAACGGGAAAATCAAAGCAGCATCCATCTTGCCTACCAATCTAGAAAAGAAAAAACAGCATCTCCAACCCTCACATTAATGGCTCTCTCAGCTCTGCCTATAATCCCTCTGCTGACTGGCCACCCATTTGTTCCGTATACTAACCCTTGGGTCCCTCTATTTCCAAACCCACTTGGTTCTAACACTGTAACTAACTCCAATCCATGATGAGGTCGATAGAGGTAAATCCTGATCACTCATTCAGGTCCCACTGCCCAACACCATTTTCAAATCTCCCCTCATTAACCTGACTATGCCTACTACCGCTTATAGGAAAAACCATGGTGTGCCTGTTGTGCATCCTGATACAATCCCTATACTGGTGTCCAGTCATTCCCCCCCACCACGACTGTGATGCCAGCAGAATAATCGGCTGATAAGTCTCAGGCATGCATGGGGAGGAGGACTGCAGTCTGCACTAACTGGAATAAATATAGTAGGAGTGAGTATAACCTTACTACTATTACTACTACTGGCAAAATGCCTTCTCTCTTTGGAAATTTATCCATGTTTTTTCAAGCCTGTATGGCATAGAACATTGACAGGTGATCAGTTTTGTATATGTACACACTCTATAAGCAACATGCCTGACCTGAAACAACTGAGATCTTGTTATTTTGACCTGCAGTTTCTTCAAACACATTCCCATATAAATATCTTCTAAGTAGATGGGCTTCACCATGGGCGGGATCTTCAAAATCTTCTTGGCCATATCACCTGAGAAGAGATAGGCAGATCCAGCACAGTATGGAGGATAAAGATTACCAGGAAATTGTTCTTTTGGCATGTACCACTTTTTTTTCTTGTTACGTCTTGGCTTGTGTAATTGTATAACACAACCGGTGAAATATTCCATCCTCACAGGAGCATCAGGGTTGAGAAAACTGTTTACAAGGTACTCAATGTTCAAGAACATGTCGGTATCTATTTTCATAACATAGGCTGCCTGTGGGCAGAATTCAGTCACCCACTCCAGCGCTGTCATAATTTTTATGGTGAGGTTATTGTAGGTATCTAAGAAGTCCCTTTGAATGATGTCATGGTATACATTACTTTCATCTGTTATGGACTGTGACAAAGATTTGTTGACAGATGCTGGTAGCCCCAAAAAGAAAAGACGAACAACAGTCACACTGGAAATCAAACTCTCATTCCCCCAAGTCTTTCTAATAACAGCCCTTGCTTGCTTCCCTGTAGTTCTTGATGCAATTAGTAAAATTACAAAGGGGGTTTTGCCATTGCATTTGTCTGGCTCGTTGATGAGATAGCTATAACTGTAGGGATAGACAACATCATAAGGGCCAGGGGGCTGTTTCCAAGTATTGTTTCCCTGCAGGTCAGAGATGTGTCTTTGTTTTTCTCTGTCCCTGAGAGAATGTCCATTTCCCACAGGCATTGGTACTAAGCAAAGTGCATTGAAAACATTGTTTAATGCTGTCTCATGACAGCTGAATAATATGTTGTCCCTTGTGAATAATAGCACATATAAAACTAAACATGTAAGTGCAGCACAACATCCCTTCAGGAATAGTGAGCTCACAGGGAATATTCTCATTCTGAATGATATCTTCAGTAATTCTGTAGCATCCTGCCGGAAATAAGAAATGTAAAGTATAACAGTATTAAATATACTCTATTACAGATTATTATGATATAATTAAATCAGTTTGGTTCAAAATGTATACTTTGATAAAACACAATTGTAATCCTAAAGAATAATTTCTAAGCAGATTTTTCCAGTAACCAGGAAAATGCTGTAAAATGTCTTATTCAGATACAATTCCACTTATATAATATTTATTTTTTTATCATGATATTTCTTCCCCTTAATTACTGGCCAGCCGCCATCAGCCAAAGTCCCCCAGCCTCATCACTCAACTTCTCTGGGATTTACCTTCCTCCGTTGATTCCTTTTTTGGTTTTCCCCTCCCCCCATTGCTAGTCCATTAGGCCGGTCAGGTCCGACTGGAGCACATTCCAGATTCTGACAGGGGAGCCCAGCCACTGGTGTGGGGCCTGCAGAGGAATGGAGCTTTGTCATGCTTATTAAGGTTTTTCCACCACAGCTGTGATCATAGGGCTGCCAAACATGCTATGACACAACATGCATGCATGCACCAGTTTCCTTTAGGGAGCCCTCCCTGAATATGCCACTCATGCTGTGCAGCCACCTGGCTTCTGCCAGGTCACAGGCAAGTAGCAGAGTGGCTTGGGACACTCCATCTTCTCCCCCCTTGCCAGCCCTCATGAGGCCCGAGTCTGCTATAATGTTTTGCTCCTATAATTTCTCTTATTCTTGAGAACATCTACAAGAGAAATAAGATCATTATCCTTTGGTCCTTCAGCTCTAACCTTGGATGAAGTTATACTCCTTTGTTTGCAATGTCATAATAATTTCCACAACAACAGACTGTGGTATCAAAAATAAATGATCAGGCCTTTATTGGCGGTTAAAGCAGGAGAAGCAGATGATGTCCTGATCATCTGAAACTCCTTCACACAATTTATTTGTAATGCAGTTGGTTTACTAATTCTGACTGTGCCATCCAGGACCTCCTTGCAAAATTAGCTTTGCTCTATGGGGTTTTGATCCTGTAAAAAACAAACGCCAAACAGAAATAAAAATTTCAGAGAGAAAAGGATGCTGGTTTGGGGCAAATGTTCTCAAAAGTAAAGAACTAGAGGATAAAAATACAGAACATCATTGAAATATAAGCTGTAATGCTTCTGAATCTTATATTTTAAAACACTCTCCTGGATTATGGAAAAAACACTGTAATAAATGGCTTTGGGAAATCCACAAACATGAATGGCTATAACATGTCAAATGACCATGCATTATGTAAGGACAGACATCCAATGAGGTGTCTGCACATGCTGTGATATACAAATGCCTCTGTGCATTGTGAGGCATGAGGCATATGCCAGGTGCCCCCCAAGATTTCCATATATCATCATGCCCAGACTTCTTGAAAGGTGTAATTCCACTTATAAAATAGATCCAAAATTATTTGTGAACTGTAAATGGTCTGTTCTGAACTGTCCAGGCACGTGCTGATAATTGGATGGTCAGGTGATTCTCTTGGCCAATCAGATCACTAAGATTTGATCACGTATATTATTAGTGTTTAATGCAAACCATGTTGTGTGTTACTGCTTACTTAAAGCTTTGCTACCAAAAGGTAATAAGTATCTGTCAATGCCGAATGTTGTCTTGCTGGCATTGGCATTGGTAGTGCAGGAGTTAGAGAGATGCATAGTAGGAAAGTCAGTGAGTATTGAACTGATGCCAACCCCAACCCTGTCTCTGCAGAGAGACTGATAGTGAGTTGGGTGTGCTTTGAATTGTCAGCCATAATGCTCATGCCATTTCACCTCACCCTACCCTGCAGGCACTGACAAGTATTGCTGTGTGCCTTGGGGTCTTTGGGCCTTACACTCTCCCCATTCCATAAGGAAATACGCTGAGATGGGTGCAGTATAGGAGAATGTGGTGAACTTTAAGGCCAATGAGTCCAAGGCACACCTTCATGCCTGTCACTGGCTGTGGGGTTGGGAGTGGGTTGAATGGCACAAACATTACAGCTGACAATCCCAAGTCACACCCCTGATGCCTGTCAGTCTGTACAGCTGGAAACCTAATGCCCCAGGCATTTTTGGTATTTTACTCCAAATGTTCAACATGGGCTTTTTGTGACCCCACTTCATGAACAGTGGCACCATCAGTTTGTTAGCTAAAAGGTGATTTTGCACAGTGACTGTGCCATTTGGCATCACAGGTGCGAAAACACATTTCTGGCAGCATGTGAAAAATTACAGCTGTACTGTTCATGAGAAGATGTAAAAAATGGCAATGTTGAAAATCTGGAACGAAAATATGAAAAACTGGTGAAGTCACAAGCGTGCATAGAAACTGCACAATGCATGCCCGTATCACAATTATTTGGGGGATATTTTTAACCAAATTTTCAACACAGGCATTTTTGGATCTCTGCTCATGAACAGTGGCACTGTGATGTTGTTAATCTGTCCTGAAGGTTGATTTCCCACAGTGACTGTGCCATTGTGTGCCAGGTGTGGCAAACTCGGGTAGGCTCCCAGTGTGCCACACAATGGGGGGGACATGCCAACATGGGGATTGCACTCCCGATGTTGGCTTTCGATGGGGATTGTGTGGTGGATGGCAGGAGCCACTGCCATGTTTATTGAAATGTTTCACCATGAAAGATATGTACAGGAGGTGTGTCATCTGTGCCGCTGCATGACGAGCCTGTCTCTAATTGCAGCATCACATTTCTTTCAAGTTGGTGGCACTTTACATAACTCTTGTGTGAGCACTAGCTTGCTGGCTAATTGGGGAATGAGAGACACACCTACTAAAGCGTGCTCTACATTTGCCAACACTGACACACCTCTACATTTCTCCTACTGCTTGCATGTGTGCAAGACAACATAAAAACAAGCATTTGTCAATGCTGAATGTTGCTTGCTTGTATGTGCTTTTTAGGTATTTGGAAGTCATTGGAGTGCAAATATTGAAAATTCAGTGAACTTCTGACGTGCATAGGAACTGCAAGCATGCGCTAAGTAAAACAGTCATTTTAGGAATTTTTTCACCAAATTTTCAACATAGCCATTTTGAGACCTCTGCTTATGAACAGTGTCACTGTGATTTTCCTAATGTGTCCCATACATTGATTTCACACACCGACTGCGCCATTGTGCACTACATGGGCGGAAACACGTTTTGGGCAGGATGTGAAAAATGACAGCTGTACTGCTCATAAGGAGGTGTGGTAAAATGGCAATGTTGAAAATCTGGAGTGAAAATATTGAAAAACTGCGAACTTACGAGCGTGCGTAGGAACTGCACAACGCACGCTCATAAAACAATCATTTTTTGGAATTTTTTCACCAAATTTTCAACATAGGCTTTTGAGAGCCCATCTTATGAACACTGGCAGTGTCATTTTGTTAATCAGCCCTGAAAGATGATTTTGCGCGGGGCTAGCGAAATCACCCTTCGGGCCCGATTAACGCCATGACAGTGCAAGAATTAATGAGGAGGGGTCCCAAAAAACCCATGTTGAAAATTTGGGCCCAAAATTCCCAAAAATGCCTGAGATATGCAACAAAGTTGAAAAAACCCTATCTATTACATTATACAGTTTACCGCATTTCTCAGTTCCGGTCGGCTTTGAAGAGCGCAGACGTGTTCCCAGTCCACCAATGATCATCCCGCCAAGCCCGGAGGTAAGTATTGGGTGAGGGGTGTGGGGAGGCAGGGTGCACAGTGGTGGGTGCGGTGGGGGCAGGAGACTGCAAGGGACTGTTTTTATTTACAGTTTTTTAATTAAGATGATGTGCGGGACATTTGCCATGCTGGGGTGGGCTCCCAGCGTGACAGTTGGAAAGGCTGTTTGGGGACTGGAGCTGACAGGGGACTGGGCACCCCCATCTGCCTATAGCAAGATTTGCCACGCTGGGGTGGGCTCCCAGCGTGGCACCGAACAGTTTTTTGGGAATTGCAGCCGTGGAGCCAATAGAGGTTGGGCACCCTGTTGGCTATAACATTTTTGCCATGCTGTGGTGGGCTCCCAGCGTGGCACCTGGACAGCTTTTGTGGGGGGGTGGAGCCAACAGGGGATTGGGCACCCCCGTCGGCCATACAGTGTGTGCATGGGGGAGGGAGCACATTAGCATGCAATATGCCTGCTTGCATGCATGTGTGTGTTGGGGGGAGAGCTCTGCTCACTGAAGTGGAGCTCTCCCTTTCAACTGTATGCCACTGCATTTTGACTGCTCCCATAGACAGCTGCAGCAGTCATTGGAGAACTGTGGCCGCACCTGCAAACTCACTGACTGAATTGGAAGATGGGGTGCCACACCTCCAAAAACTCGGATGATGGCACTATGTGTCTTGCACATACGTGCAAGCAACATAATGATCTGTTACAACATACTAGCATGAGTCACCACATCCCCAGAAAGAGAACAACTGTGGTGAATAAGGGTCATACTTTCAGTTATAGGGCTCCTCATGTACTCTGTAATTAGATCAATATTATTCATACAGTCATCGTCCTTTTATTTACAGACTAACCTGCTACTGTAGGAAAGCCTGCTCAGACAGCACTACACTTACAAAACAGTATTGTACAGAGATAGAAGGACAACCAAAAACACAAAGGAAAGAGCCTTTAGACTAGAGATGATTCAATTTTGATTTGGATGCATTGGACTCCAGTAGAGAGTTAGCATTTAGCATATTTGGATTTAGTTGCTGACAATCCTATATCCTAAACAATCAAAATCCAGTTGAATTCCAATCATATTTGGTTTCTGAATTCCAAAATCCAAAATTTGAAGTTCTCAGTACAGGCAGGAACAGGAAGTCAATGGTATTCTGTATTAAGATTATAATCTGATTCAGACTAGGATACTTTGAAAATCGCAAAAAAGGCAGACTGTTACTGGTTTCTGTCTGAGCTGTCACTCAGTCATCCCCCCCCAAAAATGTATGCAGACAGCTCCTTCAATCATCCCAAAGGACTAGGAGCCTATCTGGTTTATCTCATGTTTCACAGGGTATGGGCCCCTGCTCTCCTATAAGAAATATTATTATGGCAGGAGATCCTAACTTGAACCAGAATCAGGAGCACCAGTTTGAGTGTAACAATTTACTAAAACAGCTTAACCTTTCCCAACTGATTACTTCCCCACCTGTCTGAACCCCCATGTCATTCAACCACTCTTTATTGGTCTGGATACTCACAAACAAGAAGGACACAATTCTTGAGGCATGGGTTGTATCTGACTCTAGTAATTACCACTCCCCAACTTTCTGTATCTAGTTCTGTCAGCCCCCCACCCCCCCCAAGATATTGACCTTGCAGGACATTTCCAGCTTAGACTCACCAAACTTGTTCTCAGACCTCACAGCCATCAACTGGTCCATCTCTGATAAAATGGCTAATGTTAACTCAGCCGTAGGCTTTTCAGTGCTGTTTTATCATCTATTTAGGACAAGCACTTTCTGTTAACCAGCAGACGGGTGCATTGTGGGAACACACTTTGGCTTATCATGGAATGAACTTGGGGTATAATTCTTAAAGACCAGTGCGTGTATATTAAAGGGACATATTCATACTCAGTGTCCATCATAGCTTAAAAGTTCATGAAAAATTTCTTTCAAACAAGATATCAGGCTCATCTGTAGCTGAAAGTACTTAAGAGATATAGACAAATGAGTCTGTTCAATATTAAGACTATACTGCAGCCATTTTTAGAACATGGTGATATAACTGAAGAACAAGCTGTGGGCTCCTTGATGACATCATAGTGTTCTAAAAATGTATATAATGTATCATTAATATTGAACAGACTCAATGATTTATATATCTGGAGTGCTTCCAGCTGCTGCTGAACCCAATACCTAATTTGAATGTTTTTCATGGGCTTTTAAACTATGGCAAAGATTTTATTTGTGTAGATTGTTACTTTTAAATAAGTTAATTAATACATGTTTGAAGGCTGTATGGGATTTTAAATAAGTTTATTAGTATATACTTCATGACAGGATTATTGCACAAAAGTGTTCAAATGAATACATTACAGAAATATATTTAATATATTTATCATTAGGGAACCTAATAGATCAAATCTTGCTGTGTATGAAAATGCCTAACAAAAATGCAAATAGTAAAAATACTATTATCACGGGTAGTGGTGGGTTCTCTAATAAAAACTTGTTTTTCACAAATAATCAGTGACGGCTTTACAGATAGGAAGACCCACCCCACAGTGCAAATCAAAATGGGGAAGGTTTTAAGTAAGTTAAGAAGAAGCCATTAGAATGGAGTTAAATTGGCAACAAATTGGCTATTCCACTTACAGCACTTCCTTCCTTCATCCCTTTCCCATCCCCATCCCTGCCCTCTTTTCATCCTACCTCATCCTCCCTTCCTCTACCCCTCCACTCCCACTTCCCCCTCCCTCCTCTCTGTTTCTTCATCTTGTTCTCTCCCTCTACCCCCCCACCCCGTAGGTCTTTTCCTGCATAAGCTTCATTGTGGCAACTCCCTCCTTGCTCTTATTTTGCTCCTTCCACCCACCAATTCACCCCCCTGTCCTTCTCTCCTTGTAATCCCTTTTACCCCTCTTCAGACAAGGCCACTGGCTGTACTTGACACAGTATTTATCTTGCCATATTATTCTTTTGTTTATGTAATTACTTTCTTCATGTTGTACTACTTACTGAAATAATTGTAATTTGTTATTCTTGTGACTTGATGTGGAACCTCTGTAAAAGAGCCCTTGGCTCAAAGGTCTTTCCGATTTGTTAAATAAATAAAATAAAAATAACAGAAATTAAATTACTACCACAAGTAAATAAATGTCCTCTCATGATAGCACTGATTTTAAGTGGAGATATAGAATTGAATCCTGGACCATAAAACACTAAAAATCATTCATGATAATGCCAGAAGTCTAAAAAACAAGTTTGACTTATTTAAAACAGGGGTTCATTCAGAATCTCCAGATGTTACTGCACTGACATAAACCTAGTTAAATCAAACAACATCGAATGATGAGATTGATTTAGGGGAGTATAGCACCCACCAACCTGACAGACAGCTTTGAGCGGGGGGGGGGGGAGGTAGGAGGTGTTGTTATATTCTAAATGGCAACTTGGATCAATAAAAACATTATTTTCAGGAATAGTGGAATGTTTATTAATAACAAAACAGAAATTAAATCTAATTGTTGGAATAATCTGTTCTCCACCAAAAACACAAATTTAGGAATTTGAGAAACTGGCACACTTAATAATGGATTATTCAATTGGTAAGAAACTGGTGCTAATAGGCAATTTCAATGCAGCTTGGGGACATCTGAGGGGCCATGCACTAGAAAGTAGTTTTTAGCAGCTAGACATAACACAAATGATAATAAATACAACAAGAAAAATTATACTTAAAAGCGCAGGTAATATTTTAGATTTGTTATTTGTATCACAAAACACTGAAGTCAAATATGCTCTGGTTAAACAACCAATACTGGGGGACCTTAACTCTCTGAGTTGTGGCATTAACTTGGATATGGAGACAGAATAGGCACAAAGGAGAAATACATCTAGAGGAGGTGTTTTAAATCCTAAAGTGCAGAAGCTTTACAACATAAATAAAGTCAAATAAATTGGTCAAGATTATTTTTAATTCCATCAGTCGATATGGCAATACAAAAATTCTATAATCTCATTTTGATGGCATGCAATGAAATTGCTCCATTTGTCAAAATAATGCAAAAAAATCTCATGTTCCATGGATAACAGAAAAAAAAAGGAAATCCGAGTAAACATATATTATGGAAAATAGCCAATAAAACATTAAAATCAACAGACTGTGTCAGATTTAAAGATGCAAGAAATGCATTAAAAATAAAATAAAACTAGCAAAACTGCAATTTTATAACAACAAACCCAAAGAGTCATCAGGAACAGGGAAATACTGGACTTTGTTAAAAACATTGGAGAAACCAACTACCCCCCCCCCCAAATTCAAATGGAAAAGCAAGGAATACTGCAAAATAGTATACAATCATCAAATATTCCTAAGAAATACTTTATAAACCTCCATGATGTGCCAGGATTATAGGAATGTGAAGCAAAAGAAAAAAAAGTACAAGAAAATGGTAAGACAGATCTTATAATTTCAAAATTCAGATTTAAATACATAACATTTAAGTACATAACATTGATGACATAGGCATTGAAGGCAGAAGGGGAGGTAGATATTGCCACCATCTCAGAGACATGGGCCACCCAATACCATGACTGGGATCTCATGATCTCAAGATACAAGGTGTACTGCAGGGACTGGGAGGGGAGAAGAGGGAAGGGGTGGTTGTATATGTTAAGGAGTGGATACTGTGTACCAGGGAGGAGGGGGAAGAGGGGAGGCCAGAAGCCATATGGATAGTGCTCCATAGCCCAAAAGGCAAGAAGCTCAGGATGGGAGTGGTATACAGGCCACCCTCACAAAGCAAGGAGGTGGATAGGGAGCTGGGAGAGCAAATCAGGAAGGTCAGTGGCAAGGGGAGTACAGTTATAGTGGAAGACTTCACCCTACCTGGGGTTGACTGGTGGACAGTAACTACAACAAATTCCAGGGAACAGTTACTGCTGGAAGCTATCCAAGACAGCTATGTAGTGCAGGGAGTGATGTAGCCTACCAGGGAGGGAAACATACTGGACATTGTGCTAACAAATGGTGACCAGGTCCAGGATGTGGTGGTACAGGACCCTCTAGTGGGAAGTGACCACTGCTCAGTGTAGTTCCTCCTCAACACAGGGAGGGAGTCAGCTAAGACCAGGACAAGAGTGTTAGATTTCAGGAAGGCAGACTATGCCAGAATGGGCAGCATCCTAGAGGAGTATTTAGCAGGTATAATCCCAGTGATGGATGCTGATCAGAAGTGGACAATCATTAGGATGGGA
Source organism: Neoceratodus forsteri (assembly GCA_016271365.2). NCBI lineage: Eukaryota > Metazoa > Chordata > Ceratodontiformes > Ceratodontidae > Neoceratodus > Neoceratodus forsteri. Next base: position 1,188,281,512 of record CM057453.1, read on the forward strand.
CTGAATGAGGCCATAAACACGTGTGCCAAGTCTCAGAGTAAGCAGTCGAGGTCAAAAAAACCTTGCTGGCTCAGCAAGGAGGTGGAGGGGAAGGTGAGGGAAAAAGACTGGCCTTCATCAAGTTCAAAAAATCTGGGTGTCAGGAGGACAGGGAGGTATACACAAGGGCATCTAGGGATGTGAGCAGGGCAGTCAGGACAGCCAAGACAGAAAAGGAACTGAAATTGGCCCAGGGGATCAGAGAGGGGGAAAAGGAGTTATTTAAATACATAAGGGAGAAGAGGAGTTGTAGGGATAACATTGTTAGAATCAAAAGGGGGGGCAGAAAATATGGAAGACCAGGCAGAGGTACTCAATGAGTACTTCTGCTCAGTGTTCATGAAAGAAAGACATGGCCCAATACCACAAGGGAAAGGGGGAAGGGTGGAGGGGGGGGGGGCAGAGATACCAGATGGGGTCATCCAAGAGGATAGAGTTCTGAGGGGCCTTAAAGCCTTGCGGGTGAACAAGGCATCAGGACCAGATGGTGTACACTCAAGGGTCCTGAAGGAGCTGGCAGAGGTGTTGGCAGGCCCTCTGGTAGACCTGTTTTACACCTCCTTGAAGATGTGGAATTTACCTAGAGACTGGAGGATGGCTCATATGGTGCATCTCCACAAGAGTGGACCCAAGGATGAACTGGGCAATTATAGACCAGTGAGCTTGAATTCTGTACAGTAGTAGGAAAGTTGATGGAGACCATTCTAAAGGAGAGGTTGATAACCCTTCTTGATAGTAATGGTCTACAGGATGAGAGACAACATGAGTTTGCCTCAGGAAGATCGTGCCAAACTAACCTAATCGACTTCTTCAACTAGGTCACTAGAGCAGTTGACAAAGGCCACACTGTGGTTGTCCTGTAGCTGGACTTTAACAAGGATTTCAAATCATGCCACACAAGAAGTTATTGAGCAAACTGAGGGACATGGGGGTGGGGGAGAAACTGGTGGGATGGGTTGAGATCTGGCTGCAGGGCAGACAACAGAAGGTAGTTGTGAGAGGGAAGACATCCAGGCCAAGACCAGTAACTAGTGGACTACCACAAGGTTTAGTGCTGGGCCCTGTTTTGATCAGTGTCTTCACTGGAGATATTGCAGAGGGGGTCAAGAGTAAGATCAGCCTGTTTGCTGATGACACAAAGTTTTATGCTAAAATGGAGAGTGAAGATGGCAAGCAGGCACTCAAGAAGGATCTAGCTAAACTCAAACACTGGTCTAAGGAGTGGCAGTTGGGGTTTAATGCTAATAAAAGTGCAAGGTCAAGCAACTCATTCGCATATCGGGCCTGTTTAGTACAGTATGGTCTGCACGCCCATTGCTCCATGCAGTGGACCAATAGGCATACAGACTGTACTGTACACTGTCATTTGCAGGGTGGCCAGGTAGCATGCGGGTGGGGTACTGCCACCCACTGATGATGGGGGGGTGCTGGGTGGCAGGAGACCTCAATTGGCGGGTGGGGAGGAGGGTACCACTGGGCCACCAGAGTATCTAGTGCTATTTCTGCCCATGATCAGGCAATGATGGGGATTTCCACTGGACCACCAGGGAATTTATTATTACTTATGCCCATGATCAGGTGACTGGGGGGTTTCCACTGAACCACCAGGGAATTTATTATTTCTTATGCCCGCAGTCAGGTGATGGGGGGGTTCCACTGGACCATCAAGGAATTTATTATTACTTATGCCAGCGATCAGGCGATGGGGGGGTTCCACTGGACCACCAGGGAATTTATTACTACTTATGCCCATGATTGAGTGTACAGGAATGGGGGACCGCCATGGGACTGCAGGGCGTGGGTCCCTGATGGCTGCAGCTTGGCAGGGCACAAGGCACAAGTTGCAGGGGTTCAGCGCACCACATGCAAATGGGGCCATAATGACATGCAAATGGCATCATTTGTGCCTTGCATGCACAATGGCCTCATTTGCACGCACAGTGTTGAATATTGCAGTTGATGCACCTAGCGCAACTGCACTTGTGCTGGCACATCCCCTTGCTTCCGTTCTGCCACTTGCACTGGCGCAGTGCCACTGCACCGTTTGCAGTGCAAGCACCCTCAGTGCCATATTCAATGGTGCTGTGCCGTGTTGCAGCACCATTGAATATCACCTGGTCCATGCCCTGGTGCAGCCCAGTTGCACTGCACCTAGGCTTACGCCCCTGCCTGGTGCAGTCTGAATAGCCAGGCCTATGTATTCCCACCAAGGAGGATCCTCACCAAGGAGGTTCTTCTTTGGCACAAAAAAAGGGGGACATGCCATGAAGCTGGAGGGGGTAGATTTAGGAGAGATGTGAGGAAAGTACTTTTTTCACAGAAAGAGAGGTAGATTCCTGGAACAGCCTACCAGCTGAGGTGCTGGGGTGGAAACAGTGGTGAGGTTCAACAATGCATGGGATAGGCATAAGGGAATCTTAGTGGCAAGGAATGGGGGAATCTTAGTGGAAAGGAATGGGGGAGGGAGAAAGAGCCAGAGATCAAGCAGACTCTACGGTGATGCTGTAAGTAGGAAAAATGGGCAGACTGGGTGGGCCAAGCAGTCTGTTTCTGCCAACAAATTCTATGTTTCTGTTTCTCTAAATTATTCTGATATTTGATCAATTATGGCTACAAGATGAAAGAATCAAAACTCTGGTACTCTCAATCTAACTTTTCGTAGGCAGCTTTTCACTAACTTAATATTTAATCTTGATATTTCTGCCATACAAAGCTAATTATTATCTGGCCTTAAAGAGAACTGGTTAATGGGGATACATAGACAAAAAAGGCGAAGGATTCCATGTTTCAGTTTGTCTCTTCTTGTTTATTTAATAGTCTTGTAGGCCCTGACGTTTCACACAATTAAGTGCTTTTTCAAAGGGCATCCTAGTAATTATAAATACATGATATTAATTCTATTATTATGGTTCTCATTCCTGTAAGAAGTTTTAAACTTCAATCTTATTCTAAAAAGAAAAAGTGCTGCCACTTTCACCACTTGTAGACATATAATATTCACCAAAGACATATTATTTTCAAGTGCTGTTAATCAATTGTACAAAAAAATTATAATAATATATATATTTTTACAGAATTGCACATATCTCTCTGCATTAGCCATTATTTACTTAGCCCTGTTGTTTCCACAGAGCTTATTACCACTTGTTTAACTAGCTGACCAGCCCTGGTGGGACTCATACCCACAAACAAATGTAATTTTATTTTAATTATTAAATATTTATTCTTATGAACATGAACTTACTCCTATTATCTCCTTAATTTGCATCGGGTACATTCCATAAGTTCCCTTTCTGAAATTCTTGTTTTCAACAAGCTACATTGAAAGAGAAAACATGTTCCTTTAAGGTTTTCTTACTCTTTATGCCTATAGTAATTCTTGCATTAATTCTACTTAAAATAATCATTCTAGTAAATTATACTAGTGCTACCTGTAAATGGTTAGTGCACCCACTTGTTCCTGTGCTTTTCACTGATTAAGTGCTGCTTACGTTCAGTGTTTTGAAACCTGTGGGATGTTTACAAAGCAAAGGGTTTTTTAAATTTATGATTCAGCCTGTCAATCTTTTGCTTCTAAGTGTGCTAATTTTTTACATATGTCCACAGTCTTGCTAGATAAAAGATTAGCTCTCTCATGTTCCATACTTTTTGTTTCAAATGCCACGCTCGTTTGCTTACTTAAGTTGCTGAGTTATATTTACTTCCTGGTTTCAGCATTCCTTTCCCTATAAAATGAAAGAGCTATCAAGCTTTGACTCCCTGTAAGGCTTTCAAATAATGCATAGTTATTCTTCTCTGTTGTTAATTTGAGCATCTTTCCCTGCATTTGCAGCTCACATTTCCTGTCTCTCAGAGTAGTGTACACCGAGCGAGTGACTCCATTAGGGCTGCCATAAACTCCTCTTGAGCTTGACTGCATAGCACATGATCTCACTTCATGATTTCACCTCGCTGAAGTGTGTGATTTTGTTGCCTAGCAACTTAAGGCTGTGCTATATAAATGCACAGCCTTGGCGGTTAGGCTCTTAGAGGCAGTGCTTCTATATAGTGCATGTTTTTATTCTTGTATCTCCACTAGCTACTGTAGATGTTATATTTTTGTATTTGCTACTGATTCTTATTTCTCTAAATAAAAGGACTGCTCTATTCATGTCCCCTGCACTCCATTTATTTTTTTGCAAGTATTCTCAACCTGTAGTCTTATTCGAAAGGAAAAAATATTAAATCTATCTGATACCTTATATCTAATCACTATATTTGATATCATGGACAGATATTCAAAATCTATATTATTACATTTATCTTTTTATAATACACTGTAGGAAATTAAAATAAGGTGTATGTGAAAGATAAAGTAGAAGCAGGGGGGAGAGACAGGGAGAGGAAAGGGGGGCAGAGAGAGGGGCTTTAAGTCAGAGAGAGGCAGTGCTGTATACTGGATGCTGCATGTCCCTGCCATTTTTGTTCAGTTTATCAGAAAATTTAGTGTATTTTTAAAATATGACAAAAAAGAGACAGTGAGCTTGTCTATTATATAGTACACTAAATACTGTATAGGCCATATGTCTGATATAGATACTTAGGAAATTTGTTAGTATTATATATTGGGGGTTGGGGTGGAGGAAAGAAGAAGAAATGGGGGAGGGGTGGGTTGGTTGAGGTAAAAGGGGAAGGGAAAATATATGTTACTTTCAAGAAGGATTACCATATTTAGAAGTTCGACACCATTACTGCTGGTAACAAGCATTGCTCCCCATCTTAAAGAGAACTGTCAGCGTCCCAGGAATAAAAAAGCAGACCTATAGGTCCCACTTAGCTAAAACACAATACAGTTAAATCTTTTAATAACTTACAAGGCTGAAATCTTTATGTTTATCTGGTTGATCCTGCAATTCCTCACCAACCACTATTTTTCCAGGGTTCCCCATGGTCAGCCCTCTGACTGACTGGTTAAGCTGTGGGGGAACTCCTATGTGCCTCTGTAGTTGTCTGAAAAGATTAACACATATATAGTGCATGTCTGTGCTTCTAACATTGGTACCAATCAACTGAGGAAATCACTTTCCTCAGTTGATCAGTACCGGTGTTAGAAGCACAAACATGCACTGTATATGCGTTAATCTTTGTAGACAACTATATTGGCACATAAAAGTCCCCATAGCTTAGCAAGTCAGTTGCATCATCAGAGGGCTGGCCATGGGGGACCCTGGGAAAATAGTGGCCGGCAGCAGGTCACAGAATCAATCAGATAAATAGAAAGATTTCAGCCCTGTAAGTTATTTGAAAAATTAAACTATAGTTCATTTCAGCTAAGCAGGACCTGGAGGTCCCACATTTTTATTCTTGGGAAGCTGATAGTTCCCCTTTAAGATGTGAGATTTTGTGAGGGTACTGAGAGAGAAAGTGATTTAAACATATATATGGTAGAAGGTGTGGGAGCATGTTTTTCTTGGCATTCTATACTCTGTCTGTGACTGAGAGAGGCAGCTCTATCAATGTATCCAGATCCCCCTTCAATGTTTTGAATTAATGTTGTTACATTATATTCTATGAGATCATTTTTATTCCTTATTTATTTTTGATTTATTTATTGACATTTTGGAAAACCCAATGAGCAGAAGCTCTTCACATAGGTTCCACGTCAGAGGATAACCCAGTCAGGATAACAATTAAAAAACAAGGTTACATTTCAAGTGAGACCAGGTTAAAATACATCTATGTAAGTTACAGATCAACAGCATGGGTTCAGAGAGAACAAATACAGATTGAAGTGGAGGCTAGAACAATGGGTACAGACAGTAGGGTAAACAGATACAGGGACACTGGTAGCAATGTATTTCACAGATACAGCGACACTGATAGCAACGTATAGTATTTCACAGATACATCAGAGGCATTATACAATGTATGCCTGAGTTAGAACATTTCTTAGCTTGCTATGGACCAAGAGGACAGGGTGAAGGACAAGAGAGGGAGAGGCTTCCTATTGGAGGGAAAGGTATGGGGCAAGAGCGGGAGGCAAAGGGAAGAAGGGGAAGGAATGAGTAAGTGCACGAAAAAACTGGGGTGCAGAAGGGAAGTGTTTAAAGTTTGCCATCCATTGTGTAACAGGTGTGGGGAGGGTTAGGAAACCTAGTGGTAGCAGTCACAGGTTGCCTCAGTGACAAGGTGTTGCCTGAGCTGATGTTTGAAGGAGCCCAGAGATGTTGCATTTGGTTATCTTGGGTGGTAGCGAGTTGATCCACAGTGGGGCTCTATAAGTGAAGGCTCACTTCTCAAGTGCTGTATAGGAACATGGGATTCTGAACATCCTTGCCAGATAGACACCTTGGTATCCCAACTGGTTCCACAATACCTAAAATGGAATTTGTCCAAAGTGCTCAATTGAGAATTTCTTGTTTAAACAAAAAGTTCAGACTTTTAATCCTTTTAAAATGTATCTATAGTTTTGATTACAACTTTTAAGGAATTGCCTGGGTTTTTAACATATAATAACATATAGTCTATGCATAGAATAATATTTTTAACTGTGCTTCACCAACCGTAAAGCCTTAAAACCATAATCATGTAATTATTTTTAACTGTAGTCGTGAGTTGTTCTACCACTATAGCAAACAGCAAATAATAGGGACAGAGGGCGTCCCTGCCTCATCTCTCTGATTAATTAGAGTGGTTTAAGTTAGCAAAAAGCCACAATAGGGTGTGCACTGGAAGTGTCTAGCACACACGCCCGGAGTGTTTTATTGCACTTGTGAAATGGGTATCAGAATTGTACATGCAGGTCCAAATTAAAATTCATAGGATAAAGCAACAAAAAAGTGACATATTTGTGTTCATTTTAAATAAAATAGTTCCTCTGCCTGCATCACTGTACTGCATTTTATTTAACAGAAGGACTTTTGTCCAACAGTGGCCTCTATAGTTGTAGAGTTGTAGTTTTTGACAGGTGGTTGTCATGGCAATACTCCCTCCCTTAGTCCCACTGGTTCCCAAGAATAGTGTTGCCATGGAGCCCAACTCCATCCTCAGATTCATGTTTGCCACTCACCATTAGTGGCTGCTATACTACTGCAGACTGCGTTCATTCATTGCCACAACTTCCATATGCCTAAAGGGGTGCACCAGCATTACAACCATCAGGAGGGAAATCTGATTAGAATCTTCTGGCCACAAAGCAACAGTGTTGGGAGTGGTTGGGAACAGCACAAATTTAAAACAAATAAATAAATGAGCAGTTTACAGAGGGAACAAGTGAGCAGCCAGGAGGTTGGCCGTTGATCAGGTGGGTGGTCGGTCAGGGAACAGATTGTAGCAGGCAGGGAGGACAAACCTAAAAGATTTTCTAAGGGTCGACTCGGTGGCACTGAGGTTTGAGGCGCTGGACGCCACACCTCACACCACGTCAGCAACCCAGGTTTGGGAATGAGCCCAGGTCATCGGGGGTCAGCAGGGGAGGGAGAGGATTGAGCATCCAGAGGACAGTTCTCCTCTCCTGGGAGGGAGGGGGGGGTCCATGCTTGGCACTTGACTAGCCTCTGGTGGAAGCTAGTGGCACAGCAAGCATAGAGCCAACGTCGAAGGAAGGTTGAGTGGTGATGCCAGCAGTGATTCATTGGTATAGGAATGCATGCCACTCCTCCACAAGAAAACAAGAATATGCCTGCCAATGCTGGGAAGAAGGAGTGCTCGGAGCATGCCTCCTGTGTGCCCTTGCCTGCCCGAGTACCTCCGGTCTGATGAAACTTTCAGCATCGGGGTGCTTGCCCGCCCAACCTCAGCCCCGCTTGGAGGGGGAAGCCACAGTTCCATGGGGACTGAGTGGTAAGTCTGGGTAGGGCAAGTGAGGCAGGAGGATGACTACTTGACGGTACCGAAGGGTCAGGGTCTACGGACGTAGGGGGATAAAAAAATAAATAAAAAAAAAAAAGATTTTCTAAGAATATTAATTGGCTTTTTTTTTTTTTTTTTTAAGAGAACTAAACAGTATAGAGGCATTTGGTTACTTTTATGGTGAAGCTGAACAGAAATTCCAAATACACATTGATTTACTTTTTTTCTGTGCTGCGTCCAGGCTGCCAGTACTTGTTTTTAGCTAAGCGATAAACATTTTCGGTGCACAGCTGACAACCAATTACAGGGCTTGAAATCTTAAGCCAATTTTATAAATATTTTTTATTGGTCATGACTACTGTTGTATGGTCCTAATATATCACATGAATTCATGATTTCAAGGTATGAGGTTCAAGGCATCTTACGACGCCAGTGAGGTAGCTACCAGGGTAGTAGGGACAGCGATCTGCACCAGAAGATCGTCGTGGCTTCGCCTTTCCCGGTTGTCACCCTTGGCCCGGCATAGGGTGATCTGCTCCACTCACCAGGGAACCTATCTCTTTTCCCGTAGGGCGAGACGACGTCTGTCGGGGCAAATTCCTTCCCCCTCTGGGGGGACTCCGTCTCGCTCTCCTCACTCTCGGGCCTCCTTAGGCCCAGATGGTTCCCCCCCCCTGCATTACTGCATTACTTTAAGAAGATAACCCCACTCCCACCCTATAAAATGCTTTTTCTTGGCCAACTGCACAAAGGATACCCACACCAGCCTACTAGACTATCAAGACTATATTTTATTTACTTACACGTGTTATTGACAGTAAATACATGCTATGCAGGGTGCTGAGGGGTGAACTTAAACACCACCACCACCCTCTGGCTGGCCTCCTTTATTTGTCTGCATTTTTTCTTGATCTTATTTTTTTCACTGCTTTAATTGCTCTGTTTTTTTATTCTCTCTTACTTTAACTTAAACTAACTTCTATTTTCACATTCTGGTTCACTTTTACCTCAAACTGTACGTTTTCTGTAAATTACATTTTACAGTACTTCACTTCTATGCTAATCCTGTAGTTCTTGTACCTCACCGCTATGCTGTCTCTACTCCTTTTACTATTTTGATCTACTAGTAACCCACTTTTCATTACATTTTCTACAAGTCTATCAGGATACCAACCCTGTACCTAACAGATAAGTATTGTTTTTTGTTTAACCTTTTATATTTGTCCTATTTTATCCCTGAAAAGCTACAGATTGTTTGTGACTCTGTCTCTTTTCTTATTTTACAAGTATGCCCAGAAGTCAAAACGAGACCCCTATCCCAGGTTCCCAAGGATCCATGTAAGAGATCCCCTGCTTATTACCTATGCTAGAAAGGTGATCTGTAATGGTACAGTGACACCCATGAGTGTGTCAGCTTTCACTTTTTTTCAATTCACACATTGGGAGGCAATCTTTCATGAAAATGTTCACTTATTTTTAAAGCTAACATGGCAGCTCATCGCAGTTGTCATGTTTACTTTTTTTAAAGTTTACACCGGCAGCCCATCTGCAGTCTTGGCTTTCACTTTTTTAAATGTCCAACTATCCTGACTGGTGGCTGATTGAGGAGTTTGAGGACTGTTATTGAGGTACAACGTTGGCTTAGCAAAACTCATAAAAGGAAGTTTGAATTTTGCAGTAATTATTGATTTATTCTTGCTTTTTAGTTAGAATATATTGATGGTCAGTGTGTCAATGTTAAATTAAAGGGGTTGCTGATTGTGCACTGGGATTCTGTATCGGGACTAGTTCAGACAGTAAGCAGAACAAGATCATAGTGAAAATGAGATATTGCATCTCAGATGGGCAATTGGATGGGGGCCAAGCAGAGGATGTCCTGTACCTGGACTTCCATAAGGCATTCTACTCAGTGTCACATGAGAGGCTGGGAAGTAAGTTAGAAGGCACAGGGGCAGGTGCAAAGCTGGTGAGATGGGTAGAGAACTGGCTTCAGGGAAGTCAACAGAGGGTGGTGGTGGGTGGGGAGCTCTCATCTCCAAGGGTAGTGATGAGCGGTGTTCCACGGGACTCGATGTTGGGACCAGTATTGTTTGGGATATTCATTGCAGACATATCATTGAGCATAAAGAGCAAGATCAGTTTGTTTGCTGACGACACTAAGATGGGAGCAGTGGTGGATGACCTAGGGGGATGGCAGGGATTGCAGGATGATCTGACAAGGCTGGAAACCTGGTCAGACACCTGGCAACTGGGTTTCAATGCCAAAAAGTGCAAGGTGCTGCATTGTGGGGTGAAAAACCCAAGGAGGAGCTACCAGCTGGGCGAGTGCAGCTAGCCGAGACAAAGGAGGAGAAGAATCTGGGGGTGCTCATTACGGGGTCAATGAACAACTCAACACAATGTAGGAAGGCAACTGCAAAGGCCAACAAAATGCTATATTGCATTACAAGGGATATATCCTCAAGGAGAGGGGAGGTTATTCTGCCACTGTATGGATCACTAGTTAGAGCGCACCTGGAGTACTGCATGCAGTACAGACGCCCATATCTGAAGAGGAACATTAAGTTACTGGAGGGGGTGCAGCACAGGGTGACAAAGATGATCAAGGGGCTGGGGGCTTATCATACGAGAGGAGGCTGAAGGAGTTGAACATGTACTCACTGGAGGAGAGGAGGGACGGGGGGATATGACTGAAACCTTCAAGTACATGAAAGGAATAAACAAGACAGGTACAGAGGGGCTGTTCAAAGTAAGGGAGGGGAGGGACACCTGGGGCCATGAAATGAGACTGGAGGGAGGAAGGTTCAGGAGGAAGATGAGAAGACACTTTTTTATGGAGAGGGTGGTAGCTGTGTGGAATGCGTTAGCGGCAGAAGTGGTATCCAGTAGAATGGTGGACTGCTTCAAAAGGGGCTGGGACAGGGAAAGGGGGAGGGTCCAGGGAGGTGGGGGGAAGGTGGGAGGGAAGGGCAGCTGCAGAACAAGGGGTGCTAGGTGCACATTCAAGCAGACTTGATAGACCACTAGGTCTTTATCTGCTGGCAAATTTCATATGTTCATATGGGCTACCTTGTGTAAGCTGTAAAAAAAACTAAACAAACAAAACATTGCCAGCAGTCAGTTATGTAATGGTTCAAGCACTGTTAGGAACAGGGAGATTGTAGGTTCAAATGCTGCTATGTAAGCAATAATCCACAACAGGGCATCCGTTTCTAGAGAGTTAATGCACAACCTGGGTGAATTCGAAGGCATGAGTCCAATTACCAATTGACTTTCAGTGCACACATGATGTGCATTATTTCTCTAGAAACCCATAACCTGGAGTAAGTTATTATGCTTGTAATTCTTTTTAATAGAAAAAGGTTTTATTTTTCCTCAGCTAAGTTGTTGCTAGGTAGAGTATGTGAATTTGGTAACAAAGGCCATGTGCCTTTGAATGAACCCAGAAACTGCATTTATTTTGAAGAAACCTATGCCCTGTTGTGAGGCTTGTGCTTAAAAAGTGAAAAAAAAAATATTTTAATGGAATAAGATTTTATTTACATTTAGTTAGGTAGTTGCTAGGAAGATTAGGGCAGGCTAGTTATGAACTGTACAGTTTCTAGGTAAATAATCCATGGTCAGGTGCTGTCTTTTTCATTATTCCTGTTTATCCCCTGGCATTCCTAATCCTGGCAGCACCCTCCCCCAGCCCCATAATCAACATTTCATGGACTTACAGGTTAACCATCACCTACTCAAAGCAATGTTTGGTGGGTGGCCTGCTGTGTAATAATAATAATAGTAATCTTTATTTCTTTTGCAAGATTATCAAGGCACATTACAATAAATTAAGCTACAATAAGAACAGGTACAACAGCTAAATATTAAAAAATTCACTAAAATCCGATAAACAGCATTAATAATGTAGGGTTATGTGGGGTCTGCAAGGGGATACCAAGTGAGTCAGGGTGTGTCCTCTCTTTTTCATCCACTGGGATCTGCAAATGATACAACCACATGCATGCATCTTGATGCTCATATCGGTTGCATCATCACCCCTCCTACCCATGTTTGCTGGTCCTGCTGTGCTGCCACTGAATCTCCACGGGGTTGCAGGCAAGTAGCACAACTCAGCATCCGCCTCCCTGAGTGGGGAGAACTGTCCTTGTGATGCTGAATGCTTCCTCCTTTGCCTCTCCCCTTCCCCAGAGCAATCCTAATCTGTTCCCAAACCCGATTAGACAGCATGGGTGGAGGTTAGGCATCCAGCACCTAAACCCTTCACACCACCGAGCTGGCTTGGTGCTGTCTTTTAACCGATGAAGTTTGATTTGCACAGTTTTCTGTACCTCATTTTATAAAGACAAATATGCACTCTGCAACTCTAAACAAGTCACTTAACCTACCAGTACCCCAGCCCACCCAGCTGTGGAAGTAAGTAAAAGCAGAACTCCACTGTCAGGGAATTAGTGTGAAGCAGTTATCACAACATGGAGACTATATCACTGGTGACTGGAAAGATTAGCTGGGCTTCAGCCACCAAGATCCAGGACTTCAGAATGGTGGACTTTGCCAAGATAAAGGACCCAGCCACCAAGGGTCTAGACCAGCTGTACAAGGCTGGCAATACTGAGCACACATGGGGTTTGCTGAAGACAGTTCTTAAGGTGGCCAAAGTTTGGACACTTTGTCACAATTATACTCACTATGGGAATTTAGTAGTAGGCCCCTCCTTTTTATGTTGGCTCGCACATGCGCAGCCAACATATTGCGGTAGTAGCAGATTTGGAGGTGAGGGCACTGTTGGGCGAATGCAGGACATGCATCAGTAGGTGTGCCCCTTATTCCCCAATCAGACAGCATGCAGGCACCACATCAGCAATTTGAAATGTGGCCACCAGATCTAACAAAAGGTCTGCTGCAATGAGAGCAGAGCTATCATGCAGCGTGGCCACAACACACCTCCTGACATGCACACAACACTGCCACCACCACCTGTCAGAATGCCGAGGGGGAAGCCCACTCCCCGTCAGCATAATAACCCTCATCCCATTTACAATGTATGCCAAGGGGGTGCCCAATTCCTCTCGGCATCATGCACCCCCCAACAGTTTTTCTTTGCTGATGGGGGGCCCAATCCCCATCAGCATAATGTCTCCCCCGGCTTTTGTTGTGTGCTGAATGGGTGCCCAATCCCCCTCGGCTCGTGTCCCCCCTTCCAAATGTGCTGATCAGGGTGCCCAATCCCCTGTCAGCTACAGCACCTCCTCAAAAAAAAAACAGTAAGGTGACACACTGGGAGCCCACTCCAGCATGCCAAATACCCTGTAGAAAAAAAAGTCCCACATTTTTTTTAAACCTGTAACAAAGAAAACAGTTCCTCACGGTCTCCCTGCCTCCTCCCAAAACCCGCACCACCCTCTCGCCTCTGCTTCCCGCACCCCACCCCATACTTACCTCTGGAGTCTGGCGCGGTGATCTTCGTGGACCAAAACATCTGCACTCTTCAAAGGCCGACTGCTAACTGAAGAAATGCCGGTAAGCTGTATAATGGCATAAATAGGATTTTTCAACTTTGGTGCATATCTCAGGCATTTTGGGGAATTGTGCCACCAAATTTTCAACATGGGGTTATTGGGACCCTCCTCATGAATTCTGTCACTGTTATGGCATTATTCGTCCCAAAAAGTGATTTCTGTCACTGCATGGAATCACCTTTTGGGACTGATTAACAAACAACAGTGCCACTGTTCATGAGGGGGCACTCAAAAAGCATATGTTGCAAATTTGGTGGAACAAATCCCAAAAATGTCTGTTTTACCAGCGTGCATTGCGCAGTTTCCACGCACCCTCATCACTTTCTGAATTTGTAATATTTCCACTCCAGATCTTCAAAATTGACATTTTTCCACACCTCCTTAGGAACACTACAGCTGTCATTTTACATACAGTATCTTGGCCAAAATGTGTTTTTGCATGTCTGGCACAGAATAGCGTGGTCGCTGCACAAAATCAGTTTTTGGGACATTTTCAGGAAATGACGGTGATGCTGTTCATGAGCAGAAGGCCTAAAATGCCCATGTTGAAAATTTGGTGACAAAATTCCATAAAATGACTGTGTTACAAGCGTGCATTGCACAGTTTCCACGCACCCTTGTAACTTCGCAAATTTGCAATATTTTCATGCCAGATTTTCAACACTGCCATTTTTTTACACCTCCTTATGAACAGTACAGCTGTCATTTTTCACATGCTGTCCTAAATGTGTTTTCACACCTGTGGCGCACAATGGCGTGGTCACTGTGTGAAATCAATGTTTCGGACACATTAACAGAATCACACTGCCACTGTTCATGAGGGAAGGGCACAAAATGCCTATGTTAAAGATGTGGTTAAAAAAATCCCAAAAATATTTGGGTTACGGATGTGTGTTGCACAGTTTCTATGCAAGCTCATAACTTCACCAATTTTTCATATTTTCACTCCAAATTTTCAATGTTGTCATTTTTTTACATCTCCTCATGAACAATACAGTTGTCATTTTCCACATACTGCCCAACATGTGTTTTCACCCCTGTGTCGCCAAATGGCATAGCCACTGTGCAAAACCACCTTTCAGCTAACAAACTCATAGTGCCGCTTTTCATGAGGTGGGCTCACAAAAAGCCCATGTTGAATATTTGGAGTGAAAATACCAACACACACCTACGGTGTTAGGGTTTCCAACTGTTGCAACCCAACCTGTAGAGACTGACAGGCATCAGGGGTGTGACTTGGGATCATTGGCTGTAATGCTCACGCCATTCCACCCCCAACCCCACCCTTCAGCTAGTGACAGGCATCGTGGTGCACCTTGCACTGTTCGGCCACAAAGTTCACCTCATTCTCCTATACTGCACCCACCTCTGTGTATTTCCTTATGGAATGGGGTAAGTATAATGCCCAAAGGCCCCAAAGCGCACCATGACACTTGTCAGTGTCTACAGGGTAGGGTGAGGTGAAATGGCATGAGTGTTATAGCTGACAACCCAAAGGCACACCCCAATGCCTGTCAGTCTCTACAGGGTGGAGGTAGGGTTGGAATCATTTTAATACTTCACTGCCATTACTATTATGCATCTCTAACTCCAGCACTACCAATGCCAATGCCAGCGAGACAACATTCGGCATTGACAAATGCTCATTTTACAAGAGGTAATGTTCTTGGATTCACTCTTCTAGTACTATTATAAAAGTATAGGTTTAATTTAATTTAATTCCTAGTGGAGATTTTGCTAATGGCCTTATTTTTACTGTGTTCTTGAGGCACAGGTCAGAAAATATAGGAAGACCAGGAGCAATTGTAAAATTCACAAGTAGCATTTTATTTTTTTCCAGTAACAGTAAAAAAAAATTGTTCAATATAACTATTTACAAAGGCAGTACAAAAATGGAAAACAAAGTCCTTTATCTGAGGATATCTCTTCTTCTCTCTCTCTCTCTCTGTCTCTCTCTCTCTCTCTCTCGCGCTCTCTAGGAAAAGTATTGCTGTTTTTTTTATAAGTCTTTGCCTGGAAACTCATTAAGGAGACATCCTGTTTTTCCGAAAACGCTCTTGTCAGTTTCCTTCCTTGCAGGTTCAACAAAACAGTAATTGGTATCCCAGAACTGACCTCCTGTTGACAGCTCCACAGAAGAGCTAGTGTTGCATTCCAGATTAACCCCCTAAGTTCCAAACAGCTTTTTGCAATCATTTCAACAATATAACTATACTGTATATACTTTAAAACCAAGGGATCCCAGTTTCACATAAAAATTCACACATATTTTATAATTTCAAATACGCAAGGGGAAGAAAAGTTAGAAACAACAAGTGAAGGCAGAGAAAAATGTGACTGCACAGTCAGACAACAGATATAAAAGAAGCAGATAGAACAGATCCTTGCTTTTAACTCTTTCAGCATAACAAATGGGACAGGGTCTTATTCAACCCTGTCATACACTGCTAAGTTTTTTTGATACTATTGTTTTGCACTAAATATTTTCTACTAGAAATGTATATTAAGCACTTTTTCTTCACATTTGCACTTTATTGGTCTACAGTATGCACTTTCTCTTGTTCTCATTTATTTTGTGTCACACGTTCTCTCGAATTGAACCACACAAGGATGAGGGTCCTGGACTTCAAGAGGGCCAATTTTAGGAGAATAGGAGAGTGCCTCAGGGACACACTAAGCAGGGCTAGGGAAACTGGGGGGGAGTCAAGGAACAGTGGGCAAAAATAAAAGAAGTAATTGAAAAAGCTACAAATCTCTGTATCAGGCAGGTTAGCAAGGATAAGAGGAAAAAAAAGACCACAGTGGTTCTCTAAAGAGGTAGCAGAAAAAGCAAGAGCAAAAAAGCTAACATTTAGAAGGTACAAAAAAACCTCAGAAGAAGGAGGATAGGGAGAGCTACCAAGAGAAACAAAGGGATGCAGGAAGGCCATTTAGGAGTGCAAACAGAGTAGAATATTGCCAAATCAGTAAAAAAAAAAGGGGGGACAAAGCATTTTTTAGCTACATAAGTGAAAAGAAAAAGACCAAGGGAGGGATAGTAAGGCTGAAAGAGGAAGAGGGGTTTGTGTGGAACAGGACCTCCAAAAAGCAGACATATTGAACAAATACTTGTGTTCAGTATTTACAGAGGAAGGGGTAGGTAACAGGCCAATGATAAAGGACAAGGGCATTAAGGGTCTGGAGGCAGACACTAGTCCTCTTACAGAGGAAACAGTCATTAAGGAACTAACACAGTTAAAAGTAGACAAGGCAATGGGGCAAGATGGGTGCACCTAGGTTACTGAAGGAACTCAAGGAGGAGATGGCTGCACCTCTGACAGCCCTGTTCAACTTGACATTAGAAACAGGGGCAGTACCAGGGGACTGGAGGAGAGCAGATGTGGTCCCACTCCACAAATGTGGTAATAGGGTGGAGGAAGGAAATTACAGGCCTGTCAGCCTGACTTTGGTAGTGAGCAAAATAATGAACTCATTACTGAAGAAGAGGATTGTGGAATGCCTTGTTAACAGTGGTCTACAGAATCCAAGGATACATGGTTTTACAGGGAGGAAGTCTTGCCAGACAAATCTGATCAAATTCTTTAACTGGGTGACCAAGAAAGTGGATCAAGGAGGAGTAGTAGATGTGTCCTACCTGAATTTCAGTAAGGTCTTTGACACTGTTCTGCATAGAAGACTGGTGAGCAAGCTGGGTAGCTTAGGAATAGGTCCTAAGGTAGTAAAATGGGTAGAGAGCTGGCTAGGCAATGAGAGTCAGAGGGTGATGGTTAATAGTGTTCACTCTGGAGAATGCAAAGTGACCAGTGGGGTGCCACAAGGGTCAGGTACTAGGCCCAGTCCTCTTCAATATCTTTATTAGTGACATTGCAGAAGAACTGGAGGGGAAAGTATGCCTATTCACTGATGTTACTAAAATCTGCAACACAGTAGACACACTGGGAGGGGTGGAAAGAATGAGGGGTGATCTAAAAAAGCTAGAAGAATGGTCACAGATTTGGCAGCTGGGTTTTGATGCAAAAAAAGTACAAAATCATGCACTTGGGGCACTAAAACCTGGGGGCAAAATACAAACTGGGAGGAGAGGTATTGGCAGTCACAAAACAGGAAAGGGACCTGGGGATAATAATTTCTGATGACACAAAGGTAGCTAAACAGTGTTGAAGGCTAATGGGATGCTAGGATGCATAGGTAGGGGTATCACCAGCAGAGAGTGGGAGGTAATAATACCCCATATAGATCACTAGTAAGGCCTCAGCTCAAGTAATGTGTCCTGTTCTGGAAGCCCCATCTCTGAAATGACACAGAAAGGGTGGAAGTTGTACAAAGGAGGGCAACCAAAATGGTGCAGGGCCTGCATCAAAAGCCCTATGAAGAATGGCTTAAGGAATTAAATATGTACTCCCTAGAGGAAAGGAGGGAAAGGGAGATATGCTAGAAACATTCAAATACCTCACATGTATAAACAAGGTACAGGAAGGTAGCATTTTCTAAAGATAAAGATGATCAAGGACAAAAGGTCACAATATGAAGCTGAAGGGGGGGCTCAGAGGCAATGTGAGGAAATATTTCTTCACAGAGAGGGTTCTGGATACATGGGACAGTCTCCCAGCAGAGATGGTGGGGGCTAAAATTCAGGATTCAAGAATGCATGGGATAGACACAAGGGAATATTTGAAGTATGGTGGGGGGTGCAAAACCTGGAAGCTGAGTAGGGTCTGTGATGACACTGTGATGACTCTGTAGGTAGGAAAAGTAGGGCAGACTAGGTGGGCCAGGAGGTCCTTATCTGCTGACAACGTCTATGTTCCTATGTTGCTAATCTTTATTTATGGAGTCATAAACATTCATATCCTTCACTATGTACACACGTGACTTATGTGCAGACACTACCCCCAATGAAGCATCTTGGAGGAGTTATGTGTTTTAGTAATTAAACAGTTCTGCATTTCAGCCTCAGTGAGTGCCTCTTTTTTTAAATTGACATCACACCTTCTCTGGTACAGTAACCTGGTGAAGATTATGCAGCATGGCTCACTGCAACTACATGTAAGCTCCCTCATAATCTATCTGGGTTTCAGCAATGCCTTTGACACTGTGGCAGATGACAGCCTTCTGGGCAACATTCAGCAGTGCTGTACACATGAGACATATTGTATGCAATGTTGATTGCTAACTGGCTTTGAGCAGCAAGCAGAGGGCTGTAGTGAACAGACTGTTCTCTCAGTGAAGGAGGTACTCAGCAGCATCCATCAAGGATCAGTGCTGTAGTCCCACACATTCAATATTTTCATTAAGGATCTCAAAGCTGGTGCCTCCAGCAGGCTGGTTTTTAGATGAGGGAACAAAGCTGTCCAGAGTGGCGAACTGCCTTAAGAATGGTGACCAATTTCAGGAGTACCTGAACAAGCAGAGCGACTGGCCCAACTCATGGAGTATCAGATTCAGTGTAACCAAATGCATGCAGCTACACCTGGGGAGGAATAGCAAAATTAGGACCTACATACTGTGTGGGGGTACTCTTGCTACAATGGGGGAAAATCATCCTGGGTCATAATAGACAAGGGTCTGAAGCAGGGCAGGCAGTGTACATCGGCTGTCAAAAGGGATAACAGAATGCTGGGATACCTCAAAAGAGGGATGACCAGCAGAGCAGAGGAAGTAGCCCTGTTACTTTACAAGGCCCTTGCCAGACCTCATCTAGAGTTGTATGTGTGCAGCTCAGGGCTCCTCAATACAAAAAGAATAGTGAGACAGTCAGTGACAATGCAGGGACATCAAAATGATTAGCGGTATGGCCAATAAAAGCTACAAGGAGAGGCTTGAGGCCCTTGACATATTTACCATGGAGGAAAGGAGACAGAAGGGGGACATTATCTCAGTGTTTAGCATACTCTAAGGCATAGACAAGATCGAACAGAGGTAGTTGATCTGGTGTGTCCAGTAGGATAGGATGCAGGGACACACCCTAAAGCTAAGAGGTGGGAAATACACAGGTAATGTTAGAACGCATTCTTCTCCCATAAGGTGGTAAACCTTTTAAACAGTGTACCAGCACAGACAGTAGATCCAAAAACAGTACATGACTTTAAGGCAAGCCTAGACAACTTTCTGATTACCAAAGGAATTACAGGTTAGCACAATGGTTGTGGCATTCCTATAAAGTAATATTTGTTTGCACTGCATACTTGTAAATCCCTGGTTGTGAAGTGTGTGTGTATTGGGGGGAGTAAATCAGATGGAACTACAGTGGTTGCTACTGAAAAGTGGTGTAGCACTGCGGTGTACCAGTCAGTGTGGCACTGTACCACTCGATATACTACTCGGTATGGCACTGTGCAGTAGGGCATTAACATTATTCTGTGTGGTATATCTGGCTTCCTGATGCACTACCTCCATAATCCACCTGGTGTTGACTGTAAGTCATATTAGCTCAGAAGTGTCCAAGTTTTTTTTCCACTAATTTTGCAGGTGCACCAGCATGTGGCATTTATTTCAGCAACTGCAATGATTCTGATAAGTTAGAGCTTTAGTAAAACTGTGCACCATGAACAGTGAATGCACCACACTTAGACAAAACAAGTTGTTATTCTGTTGTATGTCACATTGGTTTTGATGTCTATGTAGCATATGCCCAGTCTGATTCTGGAATTTGAGTACAGTGCAATGAGAAGTCCTCAGAAAAACAACCCTTACTTTGAGGATCGCCTGCCTGCCCCCTCGCTTGACTCACTGTTTAAAAAAACAATCACACTTGCGCCATGCAGTTGCACTTGCCAGTCTTAAGAAAACAAAAAAGGCACCTGCTACACATTTGGAAACTCAGTTCAGCAAACAGTTTTGAATCAGTGCATGCAATGCAGTATAGGCCACAATTACTACTCCTACTCTTAATTAAAGTTTCAGTCTGTCATGTTCCAGTCGGTGATGTTGTTGGATAGGAGATCGAGTTGAGAGAAATGAAAAAAATAGCTACTCTCTGCTGCTCCACAGTCTTCAAGTCTGAGTTGGCACTGATATGTCTGCAGCTCCCCTCAAAGTTGTTTACTATCTCTAAATCGCATCCTGATTCTTTTATCTCATTAACTGCATCTGAGCCTTTCCTTGTCAGCTGTCATGATTTTTTCCTAGTGCACTATGTATATATCATCCACAGCGACTGATGTTTTCCACAAACTGTTGAAAAAAGCATCTCATTCAAATTCAAATTTACTAGGAGAAGGGAAAGGGAACATTGTTTAGCCAGGAGTGGCACACTAAACCTAAACTTGTTTCCAGATGCGACCTGGGAGCACAAAGAAGTTAAGTGACTTTCTCAAGATCACAAAATATGCACCTGGGCAGCTGTAGGATTCAAACCCAGGTCTCTAGATCTGCAGCTCAGAGCCTTATCCCACTGTGCTATACTGCCTCCCCTACTAATTCAGTAAATTACTGTAACTTAGCCCTGCTTTTCCCCAACCATTACAAACTCCTCAGTACTTATTGCCCACACTCCCTTTCAACATGCTTTCAAAAATTTCAAGAACATGAACCTGGCACCATCATTAGACACCCAATCCTTATTGCCACTACCCACAGTACTTATGCATTTAATTGAAATCTCTCAGTTTTCACATGTTACATCTTCCATCGAAATCTAGCAGATGTGTCAGTATCCCAAACTTCCCCAACTAGTTTCAGGAGTCCAGTCACACTTCTCCACCTGTAATTCACTTCACAGACTGCTATAATTGTTGTACTGTAGCAGGTTCATAAATTGTTTTTTTTCCTCTGGTTTATGTACCAATGTACATACTCTTGACTCCTATTTTAAGTTCCTGCCGAATCAAGCATCCCATACAAATTTACAACTACATCCACTAGTGGCTTTTCCTCTTATTGTTGTCGGTGTTAGCCACCAGAAATCAGTGCATCACAGCCAACAACCAGCTGTCCAGCTCACACATGAAAAAGGAAAAATATTATGCATTTGCGATGGGGGAGGGTTGAACTAAGCCTCTCAAAACCTAAGGTAGACATGGGAGAAATCATAATTGATGCCCTACATGTGGCCAGACAGTATAACAAAGCAGTGGGAAAAACAGAGGTAAAACTAGGTTCCATTGGGATAGATATGGGATAAAAGAGAGGTAGTGTGTACACTGTAGGACACTGCTAAGACCTTAGCTAGAAAGCAACATCTAGTTTTGGTGACAACTCTGAAAGGACACAGATGTGTCAGAGACATTCTAGAGTAGGTTAATGCAAAATGTTGTGGTCTGCCACAGTTGCATCATGAGAGGGGATCGAAGCAACTCTATACTGTACATAAAAACAATGAATGCATGGAGAGGGGCTGATATCAGAAACATTCTAGTACAACACCAAGAATCAAATATTAATAAGGTTAAAGCATTTTAATAAACAAAGAAGAAAAAAATGTACATAATGTGAAGTTGAAGGGGGGAGTTGGCGTGGGTGAAAGATGAGATGTGAGGAATTCCTTCTACTCAAAATGATGGATGCCTGGAACAATAACCGGAAGTGGTGGTGAATTAAAAAAGGTAGTGGGATCAAATAATGAATTTGATAGTCATATGAGAACACACAGGTAAGGAAAGAGGGGAATTAAGCTGAAGATCATGTGTCTGCAGTGATGTAGTAGTTCTGAAACAGGTTCAAACTGAGTGGGCCAAGCAGTTCTTAGCTGCATTAAATATTTATGTTACTATGTTGGCTGAAGTACATTTGCAGAGAGAAGCACTATGAATAAGCCAGTAGCAGAAACATATCTAAAGAACAGTGCAGCCTGGCTGTCTGATGCCCATCATCTTGTGCACTCTCGTTTATACAACCTCCAGTTTACCTGACAGGATTTGATGCCTAACAAGCAGGTCCGATAAAGGGGGTTGGACTGTGCTTACAAATATCACAGGCAGCTCTGAGAAGTAGTAGTAATAAAAGTAGTGAAAAATGTATTTCTATACAGGAATAAAAACATGTCATTTGGATAATATAATCCAGTTTTCAAGACAGTCCTGTACAAGCTCTTTAAGTTTCACATAATATTAAGACAACCACAGACATTTAGATACAAGAAACAAATACACAAAAGATCCATCCCTTAGCATTTATACAGTATACTTAACAACTAGCTTGCCTACATTATATAAGAAGAAAGGGCAGATAACAGAAGAATCACTATCGTACACATACACGTGTATAGACATAACACTTTCTAGTTCCACAATAAACTTGTTGGTGGATTTCTCAGCTCGCAGTAAGGGAGGAAGTAAAGTCCAGCAAACTGATGCTTGTGATGCCAGTGTTCTATCCCCAAACCTATTTTTTCACCTATCTGGATCAATTCTATTTTGGTACATTGGCCTAACTGAGTGTTTCCTAAGGGCAGAATCCTTGTCTGCCAATAGTTTAAAAATGTTGTTATTTAAGTGAATTTTCCTGTATTTATAGATGAAAATTGACCAGTTCTTCTTATAATCTAAATCAAGAGGTAGCCAGTCTAACCTGGTTAACAAAATACAGTGATGAGTTCTGAAATTGCAGCGCAGGACATATCTTGCCACCCTATAATATAATTTATCTAATTTATTTAAAAGCTGTTTAGTTGCAGACCTATAAATAAATTCTCCATACTTTAATACTGGAAGTATGAGCTGTTCTGCAATCAGTTTCCTGTCCTGCAACTTCAGACATCTGGATGTCCTTTTCAAAGCTCCTAATTTTTTACGTGTTTTGGTAACAATGGTTTCAATATGCCCCTTAAGTCAGCAAGGGGTCAATATTTACTCCCAGGTAACAATGATTTGCTACTTGTTCTACTGGAATTTGATTTATTGTTAGAATTTGTACATTTGAGACCAACCAATGTTTGTTAGTACCGAAGTACATTAGTTTAGTCTTATTTACATTCATTTTTAGCTGTGACCTGGTGAACCATTCCTGTACCCTGGTGAAATCGGTCTGAAGTTTTCTCTGGAGATCCACTAGACCATGCCCAGAAGCCACCAGGACCATATCATCTGCATACATCCTTATGTCTGTGTGCTGAATCATCGATGGTAATTTGTTATTAAAGATCAAAAACAACAGGGGTCCTAAAATGGACCCCTGTGGAACTCCTTTTTGAACAGTCCGAGGGTTTGAAAGATGATGCTGTACCTGTACCCTCTGGGATCGATCGGTTAAATATGATATAGACCAGGTCAGTGGATCCCCAGAGAAACCCAGACCCACCAGCCTTTTAAACAAAATGGATTGGTTCACCAGGTCAGATGCCTTTGACAGATCAATGTATATTGCTGCTGTGTCCTTACCTTTATTCAAAGACGTACATATCAGATCACTGAATTCAACCAAGGCCGATGTAGTTGAAAAACCCTTCTGGAAACCAGACTGATATTATGTAAGTAAATCATATTTTTCCAGGTAGACTCCCATTTGCTGGTTTACCAGTCTCTCCAAACATTTGGAGAGAATGGGTAAAATTGCAATGAGGCAATAGTTATTGGAGGATGTTTTATCACCAGCTTTATAAATAGATACTATTTTACCAGTCTTCCAGAGAGTGGGAAAATGTCCCTCCTGTATACTCCAATTGAATATAGCTGACATTGTGCATGCTATATAAGGCAACAACTGAGTGAGCTATACCATATCAAGGCACATTATGGATCAAGTATTTACCCCCATAAATTAGAATCTGTACATTATTTTTGTTTTCACTGCAAAGAAGATAAATGAAATCCAAATGTTTGAAATGAAAGCAGAATTCCTTGTACTAAGTCTCCACTTGAGCATCTAGACTGACCCAATCAACATTCTGAAGAACCCTGTCAATGTTTTCTTTCATTGTGATTTTTCTCAGCATAGGAATCATATTATAGCTGCTAGCACTTTTCTGTTCAGCAACATCATAACCAAATAGTATGCAGAACAATAGGGTAAATGCGTAACTTGCATTGATGTGGTGAAGGGGTACTCAACTGTTGATGTCTGACTGATATTTGCAAGCATAGTACAAACCTGTTTAACCAAACTGATTGGGGGGACAGCCAATAAATTCGGGTTAACGGGATGTCAGATAAATGACAGCGCTCATGCTGATGTGAATCAGACAGCCAGGCTGCACTGTCCTTTACAGATGTTTGTTTATGCTAATGATATTTTGTGACTACCCTTCCCACATACACACACACAAAAACACATACAACATCCAAGGGGAAATGGCAGTTCCCTTTGACAGTCAGTATATTATTCTGAAGTGCAACAAACCTAGCAAACAGAAAACAGCAACCCAGGAGCAGAGTTCATCAATGTTGTTACTGCCAGAAACAGTGGGCAATTAAGATGAAGGATTTGCCTATAACATAAAAGAGCAATGACAGGAACTAGCCAGGAGGTGCAATCAGAAATGGGACATTAGGGGTTGCATTCTCAAATCTACCCATATATTTAATCTAGTATGCAACATCTTTCAGAAGTGGAATGGTTAGGTAAACTAGCTTAAGGAATTTATCACAGACCACATGTACTTTGTAACCTAAATTATGTAATTGCAAAATCAAAAAAAATCTATAATCAGGCACACAAGACACTGTGAGACTGGGTGTCCATACAAGGTACAAGCTTTGTAAAGACAGAAAAAAATAGTGAGAAAGGTGGTTAAAATTGCATTTTATTCATGTATTGATATTGATTCATGCATGGCCACTGCATTACTGAGCCATTCCAAATTGGTCTAATAGTCTCTCACACATTCTCACCTACTTTAGCTGTCACTACACATAATTCAGTAACCAGTGCTGCTTAGAGTTTTGTTTCTTTCCTCTGCTCTGCACACCCTTGATTTCCTGATCAATTCAGAACCACCATGGCATTTGGCGTACAGCTGTTGCATTTTGACTCTCAGAGAGTAGCACTGAGTGAGATAGAGCAGACAGGAGAGCTTCTTAAAAAATAAATAATAATAAAAAACATTTGCCACAGCTGACACCTTAAAGGAGATAGGAAATGTTATGCTACCTGTTTATTCTGGAAATAAAGCCTTACACTTGTAAACAGCATCTCTGTGTGTTATTTAGCGGTTTGATATAGGATAAAGGCGTCAATTTTGTATCCCATGGCAGTCTAGTGTATTGTACAGTATGATGAACTGTTTTTCCCCCAATTTCAGATCTCAGCTTTTACTAATGACATATCAGACTTGCTGCCTAACTCTTGCAGTCTTACAAAAAAGCTTGCCAGTGATTTTTTCAAATTAGTTCCCATTTGTTTATGTTATTATTTTATCTGCGTTGCACATCTTATCTAAATCCCCTGTATTTGAAGAGCAGGCACAGACACCTAAAACTAAAATATATAATTAAAAGAATAAAAAATCTGTACTTGGGAATGGTAACCTGTGTCTCCATTGCCAGAGACTGGTGCCCAATCAGCTGCACCACACAGTCTGCGTGTTCAAAGTCAATCACTTAGAGCACTATGATGGTACTGCTAAAATACTAAAGTACTCATAACACATGAAAATATTAGGGATCCCTAAGCCCTGAAGGCCCTATGACATGGTCTCCTTAATAGTCCACCCACCCCAGTCACTCATGGCACAATGCCTGAGTGACCTGGAGTGGTACACCTGTGGTACAGTACATTAGGTGTAACACTTGTCACCCCAGAAACCGTGGATGGAATGGTACCTATCAGAAGCAATGCAGGAACAACCAGCTGTTATAATAGGGTCATTCATGTAAGGACAGCCCCGACGCACACATGTAAACGCACATTTCAGTCAGTTGTCAGCACACCATGACAATGATATTTCCTCAGTAACCCTTGACTGCCTTTACAGTATAATACATCTTCAACACCAAACAAGTGGGGTATTGTGAACAGACAACAGTGACCTTGTACTTGACAGTAAAGAAATGTACTGACAGCCATCCATAATCACAGTATGTGTTCTTGTCCTTTTTTTTTTGGTGGGGGGGACATTCATTCATTTATAAACAAAAAGTAATGGAGTCCTCCCCCAAATTGGATTCTCATAACATCATATTGCAGTCAGTGGATATACAGTATATGAATTTCCTTGTGTGGCCATCATATATGAAGAGGACCCTATTGCCATGAAAAATGGTTCCAAGCAGGACCCCACTACAGACAAGATATTGCATCTCAACTAGGTTGTCCTGGGCAAATAGATTGTAAAACTGTAAGAAAGCCATGAGTTTGTACAGTAGCTCCCTACATTGTCCTCATGGATGGTTGGTATAAATATAAGGGGCCACTGACACCTCAGGAAGAACTTTGAAAAACATAATATTTAGACACAAAGCAGCTTATATTTCCCATTAGCTCTGTATTATATTTTGTATCCCCATTATGTATTACTGAGGTTATATGCATGAAAATAGGAGAGTTGTCCCTTGAGGGTGCATCTGCTCCTCTTGCTTCTACTCAACCTGATGTCATAATACTCTGCTTGTGACATCACAGTTATTCCCATGGCAACAGAATGTGATGTCACAAAACAGCATTATGATTTCAAGTAGGGTGCAAGCTAGAGGTAGATGAACTCTAGGGATAAAGATCTTGTTTCTGTGTGAATTTCTTCAGTAATAAATAATGGAGAGGAGAACTCTATAGAACATATACAGTATGAAATTCAGACAGAACTGTATCCAGCTATTGTGTTTTCCAGTATTTTTCCAGTGGCGTTAGCTGCTCTTTAAAGGAGCAATCATGAACATGATGCTATATACTGTATATGTAAACCAACAATCAAAAGGTTAATAAGCATTTCATTTTTCAACTAAGAGCTAATATTAAACCCCTCATTTAATCCCGGTTTGTTACAGCATTTTTAACCGAAGCTTAGGGCTGTATGGCCAAAAGGATCACAGCAGATAGTGTGGACATAATGATGATTTCATTTTGAGGTACAATGTATTAATAAATTATGTGGAGGTTTTCAAAAGAGAAAGAAAAAAAACAGACATAAAAACCAAAATAAAATATTTTTAAATATATTTTTTTAAATATTTTTTAAATAAGCATGTCATTGACCTATTAACCCCCCAATTTTTCTTGAATTCAGTTCTTTTACAAATAGTTTGATTTTATGGTGCTGGGGGGTTGACTATGCACCCAGAATAAATTTTATTCATCTTAGAATTATTATGTGTGCAAGTCACTCCTGACCTGTTCACCTCCCACAAAAATATATACAGTATATATGAATTAATTGAGAGGGAGAATCAGTGCACCTTATATCGCCCTATTGATATTGACTAGGCACAGTGAGTGGTGGAGCTGCTTTTTCCAGTTCCTTTAATTACTGTTGTCCAAAGATGTATTGTATAGTATCTGTTAGAGAAGCTGCAGTCTGCACGGCATACTGTTTGTCAGCTATTACTTTTAGAAAAGCTGCAACAATACTAAGCTCTTACTCTACCATTCAGTGTGTAGTCAATAAAAAAAAATGTGGACAAACTATCAAAACTAATTCATCGTGTCCACGCTGGGTATTGTGGTCCTTTATGCCATATACTGTGTAAAAGCCATGAGCTTAGGGTTCCCTACGTTATCCTCATGGATGGTTTGAGTTTCAGTGCTTGATGGAGAGGGGGATTGCCATTATTTTTCAGCACACAACAAGAGGGTGCTTGATCAGGACTGGCTTCTTTACTGTTTTTTTATCCCACTGGCAGCAGCTGAAAGCTCAACATAAAAATACATGGCTGTTATTTATTTATTTTTATTTATTTAGTTTTTGTTGACAGGGTAAGTGCACTAGACAAATCCTGCCTATTTTCAGGCATGACCCGGGGGAAGGGGATACAGATGAATGCCAACTGACCTTGAACCAGATTAAGCTGTTGGTGGTATTTCTAGTGAATGAGGGAAATTTGGCCAGGACACCAGGGAAATTCCCCTACTCTTTTCGGCAGGTGGTGCTGTTGGGCCAGAAAAGGATGTCGGTGCTCAGACGGACGAGGACAGTGGAGGAGGAAGGATGTCTGCAAGTCCGCCGCTGCAAGTAGCGAGCAGGGGAACTGGTATGGCTGGAATGCACTGTGATGGTGGCCAGCAGAACGTACCTAACCTCCTGCGGCAGGAGTTTTTGTTTCCGGGTGTGGATGTCACCAAGAGTGGTAATGTGACTTCAGGCCCGTTTGCACGGGCGGATTCCATACTGCAGAAGGAGGCTACTGGAGTAGTACCTGGTGTGGAAGCAGTCACGGCTGATTTAGCTCAGGATTCTATAGATATTTAATCACGACTGGCTGAAAAACGGAGACTGATGGAGGCGGCGATGGAGGATTTCCATTTGGCACAGCTAGCAGAGGAAGAGTTCAAGAAAAGGAAACACTCTGAGGTGGATTCCCCCTCGGGTATTTCAGGTACTGGTAATAAGATTCTTTAAAGTGTTGCACCTATTGTGCTTGGAGAACAGTTGTCCCTACCCCAGACCCCAGTTGCCCATGGGGGTGTTACGTGTGTAGAGTGGTCCCCACAGAAAGCTCTTGAAGGAGCGGGCTGGATTCAAACTGATACAGGAGAGTGGATAGCAGATCCTGCTGTCCCAATTCCTGGGGTTTATGGGGTAGACAAGCAGAGTATGTTTATGCACGGGGCTGAAATGGACACGACGGTACAGCATTCGGAAATGTTACTGGCTCACAGTGAACAATGACCCCATGACCCTAAGATTCTTTCTGATTCTAAGCAGCTGACACAGAATATTGTTCTTCCTGTCCAGGAGGTTGTATTAGGCAACTTAGCTTCCCAGAGCCCTACCTATTCACCAATGGATGGTGTGTTACCTGAAGTTCTTGCTTCTGCTGACGGGGTGAGGGAAGCCCATGAGGCTATTAGGCCTGACCCTGTTCCACCCCTGGAGGGTTTTACAGCTTCTACACCCCCTGTGGCTACTTTTGCCAGTTTATTTCACAAGCCTGCGACACTAGCGAAATGGAGGAATGCAGTAAGGCTCCGATATTTAGGGGCTACTGATACTATGCCTGATAGGTTTTATGTGGGCAAGGTGTTGAGTAAGCAAATGCTGGGCTTTTCTCCAAGTGAAGTATATATCCTTATCCGCACACCTGGAGATAATACGTACGATATTAGTTTCAGAATGCCTGATATGTTAAACAGATTTTGGATGAAATATGCAGTATTAAACATGAATCCAGCTTGGTCGCATTTCAGGCAATTCCTCTTACAAAACAGTCATTTAAAGTTATTACGGTACTGTTTAGAAATGAGGGGGTTAATGTTGAGGATATTACTTATTGGCTCGAACGTAAATGTAAAATTCAAGGAAATCCCGAGCCGATTCTCGATGCTGAAGGTTTCTGGAATGGGGGGTGGAGGTACAAGGTCAATTTGACACAAACTGATGAAGGATTGCAACACTTACCCAGTTGTTTCTATTTGGGTTGTGATAAGAGTTTTATTTTTTATCCTGGCCAACCCCACCACTGTTATAAGTGTGGTTCACCTAGGCACCTCAGTAGGACGTGTGAGGTGGTGAAATGTGTTCAGTGTGGTGAATTAGGACATGTGCTGGCTGACTGTCACCACCCTGCTAAATGTTCTTTATGTGAAGAGGGTCATTTCTATATGGAGTGTCCATGGGCAGCTCAAAATAAAACAAATGTGGATTTCTGCATGCAAGACTTTTACATTAAAGGGACACTGTCAACCCCCTTAGGTTTCAAAGTGTCCCTAGTTTAAAAAATACATTTTACGGTTGCAAAAATTCTGTGAAGATTGTTGATGTGGCTAGTAGTTTGATTCTGACTTGTATTTTCTTTAAAAAAGTACAAAACACACTGCCCAACATACTGGTGTTATCACATCAAAACAGGTTTGTTTACATTCCTTGATCAGCTTCAAATACATCTTTCCTGGACTTGAGAACACCCACAAAACGGTCTAGCCCCTCATGGTGCAGTGAGAGGTTAGGAGACTACTTCCTTATGCATGACTGCACCGTTTCTTTGTGTTTCTAATGCTAAGGAAGCATGCAGTAAGACCAGAACAAGGATTGTAAACAAAACAAGGTTGTTCATAAATATACATTGCTATGCATTTCAGGTCTACTAAACAAGGAGACAGACAAAACAAACAGCAACATCAATGAATTTTAGAGAGGGTAAGCAATCATAAAATGTGGGGTTTCAACTAGAAATATTATGATGAAAAGCAGGTTGACCGTGTCCCTTTAATACTGCGGTACATGCAGCACAAAGACAGAGGCCTCCACCTCCCCCTTTAGGGAGACACACGGGGTCTATAAAAATGGGCCAGATGGCTCCTCTGGTGCATGATGAAGAAGTTGTACAACAGGCCCTGAGTGAGGTCATGCCAGATGACATCAATTTAAATATAGTAAGTGAAGACGTCACTGCTATGCCTTTACCTCTACCTGTTAACACTGCCCCCACCACTTCCCCCAGAAGAGGCCTTTACACTTGTTTCTACTCGACGGAGTAGTTTGAGGTCCAGAAACAAAGGGAAAGGTGTTACTGACAATTTACCAGTCCCATTACAAAATCCCTATCAAGTTCTGCTAGAAGATGGTGGTACGGAGTCAGATTCTGCCTCGGTACACTCCTCACAACCAGAGGAAGCTTCCAACATGGATCAGCCTCTGAAGAACCCTGACGCTATTAAAAAGAAAAAGTCTCATCTAGGAAGTAGGAAATGGACAAAGAAAAAATAAGGGACTGGGGCCTAGTTTTATGTCTGGAGAGTTCTGATGTTCAATAATGTTTGGTACTTTACTGTTTTCTTGTGTATGCTGGGGATTTACAAACTTACGGTGGCTTCATTAAATGTTAATAGTATACAATCAGATAGGAAGAGAGTGTTTATTTACTCATTATTTGAATCTGAAGAGCAGGATATTGTTTTTTCTAGATACTCGTTTACACACTAGGGTAGATATAGAACAAGCAACGACTGGATGGAAATGGGGGATTACTTACTGGTCTTTAGGTGAAGAACTATGTAGTGGCATGGGAATCGCTGTGAACAATCTAACGGCCCAGTTGGTACAACTTATAGATGTTATCCCAGGATGAGTGTTGTTGTTGGATATGATGGTTAGTAATTTACACTGTCGTTTTATTAATGTGTATGCACCACAATTGAAATCTGCTAGAATAGATGTCTTTCGGGCAATCCAACCATTTTTGTTTACGTCTAGACACATCTTTTTGGGAGGTGATTTTAATTGTAGTTGATATAGAACTGATAGGGGGCTTACAACACAGAAAATGTTTTGTGTTGCTAATTATCTTAATGATCTACTTTTACAGACAGGGCTGATTGATGTTCTGGCCCTCACAGGGACTCTCAAAAAAACTTTCTTTCGCGGCACTCAAGCTATGAGGATTGATTTTTGGTTTTTGTCTGACTCTCTGAAGGTAGTTTCTACAGAAACTACACCGGTAGCTCCATCTGACCATGCTATTATAGATGTTACGGTTTCTAGTCGTGATATTATGCACCGAGGACCAGGGTATTGGAGATTAAATTTAGAGCTCTTATCTCTCCCATCAGTGGTTGAGGGCTTTATGGCTCTTTTAGAAGCTAGGAAATCTGTTTTATGCCTCTATGACACCCACAGAGACTGGTGGGGGGATTCTAAAATTGATATAAGGAGATATTTTCAAATTATAGGTAAAATTAATGGGAAACATAAATCTAACATATACCAGGAGTATAGAATGAAATTCTTAGACTTACACTTCCTAGCGGCTCAAGGTAATAAAGATGTACTTCCGGAATTAGATAATATGAGGAAACTGATGAATGCGGCTCAATATTCTCACTTTAAATCTTTAGATACAGAACATAGGTTTGGTTCACAGGGCAGTAAAGCCTTTATGAATCCCTATCAATTTCGTGCATACCAAAGACAACAGAAATATATGGAGAGCACACGTGACCAGACAGGGAACTGGTGTACTGATAAAAACAATATTATGCGAGCTATAAATGAGCATATATGTAAGCTGTTTGGTCCGACAGATATCTCAGTTGATGCACACCACTCTTGGTTGGCCCAGGGTACATTTCCTCAACTTTCTGCTCGATGTAAAGATATGCTAGTGACTCAAATCATGTCTTTTGAAGTTCGGCTGTGCTTTCACAAACTAAAAAGGGTACTGCTCCAGGGGAAGATGGGATCCCATATGAAATATATAAAACTATCTTTCAGGTTCTTTTAAAAGAATATACAGAGGTTCTGAATGAGATTTTGGATACTGGGATATTACCTGATAGTATGAATGAGGGTTTAGTGGTTTTTATGTATAAAAAAGGAAATCGTGAAGACTTAGTAAACTGGCATCCACTTACATTACTTAATATGGATTTTAAACTGTTGACTAAATTACTGAATAACAGACTGTTACTTAATGTAGACTTTGTACTTCATAAGGCACAGATGTGTTCTATTCCTGGTAGGAAGATCACAGATAGTCTTATTCTTCTCCGAGAAATAATGCACAGAGGGTCTACCGGGGAGCTTACAGGTCCACTTTTTAGTCTAGATCAGGCTAGGGCCTTTGATAATGTGAATCATGCATACCTTTGGGATTGTTTGGAGCACTATGGAATACCACGTCTCCTTATTCGATGGATCAAAACTTGTTATGATAAGGCAACTGCTCAGGTATACTGTAATGGCTGGTTAGGACAGCGTTGTAAGATTCAGCGGGGGGTTAGGCAAGGCTGTCCGTTGAGTGCACTCTTGTATCTCTTTACTATAGATCCATTAATCAGATGAATTGAACACATGACAGATATAAGGGGAATTTCCTTTTCGAGTACTGATCCAGAAATAAAATGTGTGGCTTATGCGGATGATATCTGTTTTATTATGGCTGATTTGCCCTCTGCTATGGCTTTAGGGTAAGTTTTACAGGATTTTATGGGGCATACAGGAGCACAAATTAATTATGGAAAATGTAATTGTGTCCCACTTTGTGGTACGGATGTACAAGCTACACATACAGTATAATAGGTATATCTGTGGTACGAGAAACGTGCACTATTTTGGGGTTACTATTTGGAGCTGGGGATTTGGCTTCATTGAATTGGTCAGTAAAGCTTAAAGAAGTTCAGACTAAAGTTAAATTATGGAATACTTGGTGGTTGTCTAAAATGAAGAGGGTACTCATGGTAAAAACTTTTTTATTATCCATTTTCTTATATCTTAGTACAGTGTTTAGCCTGCCACTACATCTGGAAACACAGATGTATAGTTGTTTCTTTTCCTGCATATGGGGCAGTAAGTTAAATCCGATAAAAAGATGCTTGTTATTGAGGGATAGGAAACAGGGAGGTTTGAAGATGGTACAACCTATTGCTTTCTTTTTTACAATGTTTGTTTATTCAAATTTACATCCCTTGGTAACCCTGTGTAATACACAATGGACACCTTGGGTTTTGGATTAATTGGGTAATGTCTTCACAGCCTGGCCTACACAGATGGCTATTTCCAAACAGACGCATATTGTACAGTTACCTGATTCCTTGATAATTTGTTTTGGGAAGATTAAATTATGGAGCATAGTTAAAGAACATATTTCCAACTTCAGCCGGAAAGAACTGTATAGCTTTTTAATCCAGAAATATTTTCATGTTTCAGCATATTATGATACCTATTCTCCCCAGCATCAGCTTTCCATAGGTAATATGCTGACCTCACCTCGCATTCCGCCTTTTATGTGGGATGTCTTATGGTTGTCGCTACATGGTAAATTACATGTGAGAGGTAATCTTAAACATAAACAGATTACTGAACGAATTTGCCCCAGGGAGTCATGCCCTACCACAATTGAAACAATGGACCATTTGTTTCTTGATTGTCCCTTTATACAGAAATTCTGACGGATTTTGAAGAATAGATGGCCTACATCCCCAATTTTCCCTGTGACGTTGGAAATTTTGTGTTTAGGTATTTTGCTGTTCCTATGGACTAAGCATGATAAAACAACTATGTGTTTTTTTTTGGTTTGTTTTAAATTTTATATTTGGTATGCCCACTGTAGATTGATAATCCAACAACTTCATTTTTCACCTGAGGAATTATTTGATATGATTGAGACTTCGATTAGTAATCTTAAGAGCCAAGACTCTGTTAAAATTTAAGCCTTCCTTTTCCACTCTAGATGGGGATCAGTTGATTGGCTCCTTTGATGGCATGTGTTCTTTTGCTTCATTTATTTTTTTCCCCATTTATTTTCCTTTTTTGTATCAGCATGGTCCTAAGTAGGATGAAGCGGCATTTATTTTTAGTATGATGCCCTTTAGTCATGTATACTTTGTGTTGTTTTCCACTGAAATTTCCCTTACTCTATTTCTGGTTGTAAGAAGGAGAGGCCCACTGTTCTGATTTATTTTATGTTCTCCTTATTATTTGTAAGTATCATAGCACAGGTATGACCCTTCTTCCTTTTATTTTCTTTGGGTTATGTTGCATTTATGTATTACTGCATGTTGATCTATTTATTTAACTTATTTTTTTAGTTTGGAGCAACACCATTCTGTCTGTATGTGTTTTTGTAAGTGTTACTGAAAAAAAAAATCCTCTACACATTTTGTGGGGGGGGGGGACTGTTTTCACATTACTCCTTTTACATTGCTCTGATAATGTATAACTGTAATACTTCTAATGTTATTATTTTCTATATGATTTATCTATTATTTTGTGTGACTTAACACTGTTTGTATTCATTTTGGTTTGTTGATTATGTTAATAAAAACTTCCCCTACTCTAAGTGCCATGGGATCTTTAACATCCACCTGAACTACCACCAATCCAGGCAGATAGGACCTCGGTTTATCATGGGGGGTGCCACTGGATCACCAGGGCATTTAATTAGGGGGTTTTACTGTGATCGCAGCAATAGGCGGGGGGGCACTAGACCACCAGGGACTGGCATAATGGCATTGATCAGGGAATCAGGGACTCGGGCAGGAGGGCGGACCACTAGACCACCAGAGATGGTCATGGCTTTTATTTCTGGGGAATCGGGGACACGGGGGCCACTAGACTACCAGGGATATATTTCTTACCATATACCACGCAATCATGGCTATGGGGTGGGGAATGCCCTGGGATCCCCACTGCCCATGTCATGCTGTGTAGGGTGGCATGCACAAGTCACCGGGCTGCCCTGCGCAAGGCATGCAAATGGGGCCATAATGACATGCAAATGACCCCATTTGCACCTTGCATATATTATGGCCTAATTTGCATGCCTTCAGCTGAATATCATGGATGATACACCTAGCACAACTGCACTTGCGCACCCGTGCTGCCTATCTGTGGCTTGTGCTGGTGCAGTGCTACTGCGCCATGTGCAGTATGTGCATTGACCTTGCCATATTCAATGGTGCTGTGCCATGGCACATCACTGTTGAATATCATCTGGTCCTGGTCCTGGTCCTGGCCCTGGCCCTGGTGCATCTCAGTTGTGCTGTGCCCAGGCTTGCGCCACTGCCCGGCACAGTCTGAATATCTGGGCCACTGTACACAAGCATGATGTCAAACAAAAATATTCACATGCTCTTGAACCCTTTCAGATGTTACCATATGCACTACTGTCCTGCAAAAAAAAAATGTTTATACAGGTCACAGCATGTGAGCATTTATTTTTAACATCATGCTTGTGAATAAATAATGCATATGGTAACATCTGAAAGGGCTAAGCTGCATGTGAACAACACAACTTCTGTATGTTTTTTTAACTATGAACTCTGCCTCAAGACCCCTGTCACAGCAAAAAAAAATAACAAAATGTTTTATGCTGCTGGAAGGTATGCTACTGTATGTTTGGAGGGGGTTGGGGCATATAGCTGAGTGGTGACTGGTGCACACAGAAAGTAGCAGACAGTGTTATTAATACTATTATGGGTAGCAGATTCCAAGGGGGGGCAGTTTACACTTTTCTTAATTTTAGCAAGTATGAATGAAAACCAGTCCTCCTATAGTAATAACACCAGATTGGCTGAATGTTGACCAATCAGATGTTACTACAATAGGAGGATGCCTTTTCATTCATACTGTGCTTTCATTCACACTGAACAGAATGAGGAAGAGTGCAAGCAACTCTGCAATTACACTGCACTGTAATTTTGTTTCACCATTCATTACATTCCCTGCAGAAACTCTGGTTGGTGTCTCAGGCACATACTATACTGTAGCTGGGTGCATTTGTTTTTCTTTTTGCTGTTGGTTTCAATGTAAAATGACATGGGGAGAAGTCTGAGTAACTTTTTTCCATAACACACACACACACGAGGACGTGGGCGCGCGCACACACACACACACACACACACACACCCCCAATGCACCATCATTCACATCAGTCACTGCAATTGTTACCCAAAGGAATTCAACTTGTCATGAAATCCCAAGTAAAAGTGATTATGTATCCTAATATCTACAGAGTAAAAATGTGACACTGTTTAACCTTACTCCTATCAGCGCAGTAACATCTCCAAGAATTCTGGATAGAACCACAATGAAATAAAACTTCCACCCTCCCAAGGGTAAGGTAACTAGAAGTAAATATAAAGTATGTGTGTAAGACAAGCGTCTTAACATACCTACATTTCCACAAATCACTGCAATATTAGCCTAATGTAAACAGAGCTGCCAAGGACCCCATGCAAATGAGATCTCGCACCCCAATATGTTCAGAGTTAAACAAATTTGACAGTCTATAATAACACTACTGTATGTACAGTAACAGGCTAGGGAATCTGAATATGGCACAATGAAATCAACCCTACTCCCAGGTGAAGTTAAATAGTAAGAAGGAATGAATATTCACTATGTGTGTGAAGTAAGAGTAATACCACACTGTGACTCCATGTATCTAAATAGAAGCCTAGCTCAATGTGACAGCAAGCCCCACACCTGCCATATTCACATACCTCTCAACACACACACACACACACACACACACACACACCACACATACACACATACACACACACACATATACACACACATTCACCACATACACACACACCACACATACACACACACACATACACACACACCACACACACACACACTTCAATCATAAATTAAAATCTATTTTGTTATTCTTGCTATATAGCTTGAAAAATGGTTAGAGGTGTGTCAACTTCTCAATGTAAAGAAGAGCAAAATAATGCACCCCTCAGTGACCATGCTTTCTCTGATTTTGCATACCTTTCTGCAAGAGTTTTAAAAAAGTATGGACTAATGTAATATGACTAAAACGTGTAGCTATACAATTTGTCTAGGTCCTTTGGTTATGCTATAATTTTTTTTCTTACTAGCCTGAAATAGATCAGAAAGAAAAGAAAAGAAAACAAAAACAGAGCAGCTGCCTGTTTATCTCAGCTACGTACTGTACAAATGGCAACTGGGCCCAGATATTCAAACTGCACCCAAAAAGTGTGCAACAGCAGGAGCAAGCACAAGTCCACCGCGCCCATGCGCAAGAAGCATGATATTCAAAAACTGCGCAGGCCAAGATGCGCCTACGGCAGACGACTGAATATCGCACCACCTGCGCCATAGCGCAACCAGGGATGTGAAGCTGAGCATATCTGATGCGCCATAGCAACCAGGGATGCCTCTTACAGCAGCGCAGCAATACAACAGCACAACCAGGGATGCAGGGGCCCACCACCCATGCCACAGATGGGCAGAGGAGCACACAGCAGAACAGACATCGTCCCCCACACCCCATGCACTGCACAACCGGGGAGAGCTGGAATAACCACTGGCCCATGGATACCAGCAACCAACCCACAGCCAGGCCATGGTGCCCCAGCAAACCCCCTGGCAAGCTGTGACCGGCACACAAGGAGGGCCGACCACCCCATGCCACACCATCCCACCAATGCAGAGCACACCCTGCACCACAATCACCATACACCCTTCCCAGGAGTAGCACCCAACAGTGCAGGACACCCTATGCATGCCACCACCCCCACTGTGACAATGCAACCCTGTGCACCACAGAGCCATGTAAGACATCCCCACCAATTGCACCCTGCTGTGGGCGGCAGCAGACAGCAATGCAACAACAGCATACACAGTGCCACCCTGCACGTCCCCCCCGAGGTACAGCTGAGAGACCAACCATGCATTGCCACACGAGGTACCCCACATGCGACAGGGCATGCCCCAGACCCCACCATGGAAGCATGCACCACACAGGATGCAACACAGTGCATGGACAAACACCCACCCATACCCAAGGGCACACCAACACAGGGACACAGAAACGGGTCAACCAAGCTACTGGCGTGTGGCCACGGCTGACGTGTACACACGGCCAGCACTCCTACATTGCACAGGTGTGCCAGCCACCCTGCACAGGCACCATGAAGCTGTATGCCACCAGCATGCCGCTGAAGTACAGGTGACAGACACTGGAGCACATCCCCTGCAACAGACACAAGCGACAGCATGGAGGGGGGACAACAACAGCGGAGGCCACAGTGCCACCGGAGGCAGACGTGCACCATACTGGTGATGGAAGGCAACCTGGCATTGTGCCGGGTACAGTTGTTATCCAGCATGGACAGCCACCACTCACATGCCAGCAGACCGTGCATATCACAGACATGCAAGGGTGTCAGCTGCACAGGCCATGGACGGTCTGACAGGGGTGCCATGCACACAGTTCAGGCCCTGTGGACCACTGCACACAGGCATCCAGTGCACAGAGTACAACACACAAACCACAGACAGTGACTGATTCCCCTGCCCACACCATAGGCGGTTCACCTCTGCACACACACACACACACACACACACGCCCATGCTTGCACCACCCCTGACGGCATGCACACCACTGCAGCTGAGCACCTGTAGCCCACTGCAAATCAGAGACCACCACAGTTGTCATAACAAAATGCATATATTTAAAAGAAGTAACAAAAAACTATTTACAACTATTTACAAGGAGGGGGAAGGGCCACATAACAGGTGGGGTGGGTAAGGGCAGGGTGAATATAGAGAGGGAAGAAGGGTGTGAGGGTGGGTCGGGGAAGTTGTTAGTAGGGGCATGGAGTCTTTAATGGGTGCCCCAGTCCTCCTCCACATGGCGCCTACATCTTCTCCTCATCCTCCTCACCCTGTGGCGGTCGATTCCCTGCAGGAGCTCCAGGGTCACCCTTGCCACCTGGAGCAGCTCCCGCACACCTCTCTCCAGTGCCTGGAGTCACCGTCCACCTAGGACAAGGGACCACAGTCAATAAGTGTGACTGTCCAGCCCCCTGCAGCCCATCCACTGTGCATGGCATACAGCCATGTGCCATGCCCCTGTGATGGTGTGCGACCACCCACAGTGACCGTGTCCACAAGACCTGCCTACCCAGGCAGCCACAGCCATGTGGACCACTGCACACACCCACCGCCTATGTCCTCCACAGCGCCACCATGGCCGTACAGTGACTTGGCTATGCGGTGTGAAGGCAGTGCCACAGCCATGTGCCCGGTGCACGCATGGACCACCATTGACGCACTCCCAGACATGCAGTGCCACTGGACGGTGCTGACTATAACAAGTTGCGTGCATGGCAGTGGTGTCAATGGATGGTGGCCATGCCCCGCTGCCCGCCCAGTTATACAGCATGCAATAGTAATCATGGATGTAAGGCACTCACCATCATCAGGCTGGTCCATGCACCGCTAAACACCTTCAGCCCTCCTGCTTTGCTGCTCCTCCAGGCGGCGCCTCTGCTCCCTCGCCTGTCTACGTTCTTCGGGCCCTAAGGTGCAAACATGGAGAGAGGAACATCAGTACAATCTGGTAGCAAAGTCACCCTGCCCCCATGTGTGTGCAATCCTACACAGCCATACCCATCCATCCCACACCCCGATACCACCACCACGGCCAACACTGGATGGCCCCCCTATGTACCGGACACATGCAACCATGATACCCGTATGGATGATAATAGTGTATGGATGTGGCACCTTCCTGGCCATGGCACCGTGCCCCTCCTGGCATGTGCCCACAGGCGGGCAAGCAGGTCCGGGTCCCTGCACCTGAGGTCCCTGGTATGGTGGCGACACTGCTCCACCGTGTGCCCCATACCAGTGGCCTCCTCGAGGGCGTCCGCCACCTCCTGCCACACTGCACTACTGGCCCTGTCCAGGGGTGCATCTCCATACAAAGCCCCAGC
Source organism: Neoceratodus forsteri (assembly GCA_016271365.2). NCBI lineage: Eukaryota > Metazoa > Chordata > Ceratodontiformes > Ceratodontidae > Neoceratodus > Neoceratodus forsteri. Next base: position 1,188,322,122 of record CM057453.1, read on the forward strand.
ATGGGGCTCTACAATTGCCACCAGGTTGGCAAGCTCCACCTAGCTCCACATGACTGCTCCTCTCCGCGCCATCTCATCAATGTGGTGGATTCAAAATGGTGCTCGGCAGTGCGGTCCTGCCACGTGCAGATGCTGTGCGGTACAGTGCTGCCATTCCCTATCGCACTGTCACCGAACAACGTGATAGTGGTGCACCCATGCCTGATGCATGGCACCTAGGGGGCAAAGGTTGGGCACAGGGTCATGGGTCTCTGGCGCATGGACAGCCACAGTGCGATTGGAACCCAATGCATGTAGCATGACTGGATGCCTGTGTGCCACCTCCTGTAGCAGCCTACAGCGCTGTTGCCCCAGTGCACCTACGATGTCCCAGTGCCACAGCGTCATATATGTGCACAGTGCTGTAGCGCCACTGGCACAATGGTGGTCATGCCCTGCATTGCCTCCCATGCACAGCATGTCAGCAGCATGGCAGGCACCTGCGTCATCAACCCAGGCATGCGCAGTTAGGTGTGTACTGTGCATGTCACAGAACTGCGCCCTTGGCTCAGCACGTTCAACACAACTGCGCAAAGCTCAACAGCGTGATATTCAGCCAGCATATGCAAATCATCTAATCAGCCATTCAATGGCACAGTCACTGCATTTGCATCCACTTAAAAATGCGCCTCGCCTCATTTGCATGGGTTGCGCTATAAAAATGCGACATTGGGGTGCACTGGCCATAGTCGGTTACTGCAGTCTATTGCGGTGAGTTGCATGCTGTTTGGGAGTGTGGACTGTGGTGTTTGGGACATGCATGGGACTGCACAGTCACAGGTAACACCTGTCATTCTCAGGAGGAATCATGACCGATCGTGAGGTGGATGAAGAAGAACAGAGATGTGGGAGGAAGAGGAGGCCAAACTTCACAAAGGCAGAGACAGATGCCTGTTTGAGGCCTACCTCAACCAGGAGCCACTGCTTAGTGGACACCAGGGAATACCACAGGCCCGTGCTGCTGCATGGAGGAAGTGGCGCGTGCTGTCAACCTGCATGGCAGCCACCAGCGCTCTGTGCAGGAGTGCAAAAAGAAGATGGGCATGGACAGGCAGAGAATTAAAGAGAAGGTGGCTGCCATCAGGGCAGCATGGTCTGCGACTGGTGGGGGACAGCCGGAGGTGCAACACCTGGCCCCACAAGAAGAGCGGGTTGCTGGCAGCATGTAGTGTTGCACCATCAAGGGTGTTCTGGGTGGTGGATTCCAGACGGGTGGTAGCCCGTCACTGCATGGTAGGTCTTGGTCTGTCAATGGGGGGGGACAGGGTAGGTCACATACATTAATGCTACTGTTTTTCCCTTACAGCTCCTGAGCATCTACATGGGTCAGTGGTGGTGGTGGGCTTCTCCACTGAGGGCAGTAGCATGGAGATGGAGGAGGGCCCATCCACCTCCACAGGCATACAGGGGTCAGGGCGACGGTGGGCCCACCTGGACGTCCGGACTCATGTTGGTGGAGCAGGTGTGGAGGAGGCCCTGCCCGTGTCCCAGCATGCCAGTGTCCATGGATGCCAGCATGCTGAGACTCGGGCTGGTGCTGGATCCGTCACTGATGATGATGGAGCTAACATCATGGGCAGTGAGACGTGTGGGCCACAGGATGGCCACACAGCAGGTGACATCGCGGCCATGGCTATGGGTGGTGCCACCGTGGAGGCCTGCATGACATCACAGTCCCAGCCTGTGCCTGTCTGCACCAGTGGGGCAGCACTGGTGTGTGTCCAGGACAGTGGGGCTGTTGCAGCCACTGCAGTGGCACCACTGAGCCCTGGAGAGTGGCAGCCGGAGGGGCAGTATCAGCAGTTGACCAATGGCCATGGGGGTACAGTGTCAGGGGGAGGTGTCAGTGCACTGCCTGTGGACATGCTCAGGACTGGCCCTGGTGTGCAGCGCCCAACCTCAAGGGGTGATGACCATCAGGGCCACGAACACCATGAGGGACAGCATGCCGATCAGGCAGATGACCTCTTAGATGAGCACACCCGCATACTGCAAGCATCAGTCAATCAGCAGATGCGGCTTGGGACGGCGGTGGATGCACTGAGTGCGGCTCTGCGCCAGGCAGAGGAGTGGCACAGCAGAGACACCGCTCTGCTCCTGGTAGGGATGGACCAGTTGCGGGAGGATGTGACCGCTGCCATTGACAGGCAGACACAGGCATTCACAGCTGTCATGGCCACAATGGGCACACAGTTAGTTGCCCATACGACGCAGACACCGTGCAGTGCAATGTCCACCCCGTTCCCAGCGTCGCGTGACACCCTCCTTGTCGACACCGGGTTCAGCTGTGGGCATCCCAGCAAACCTGGCGAGGCATGTTTGGTGTGCTGCAGACCCTCCACGAGCACGGTCGCTTCACACAGTGGAACCCCTGGGGACCGCCGGTGCCATCCCATGAGGCCATTGGTCAGCCTGTCACTGCTGGCGGGTCTCAGCAGGGCTGCCCACACATCCGTGGCAGCCGTGGCACTGTGGTGCGTGACTGACCTGTCTCCCAGCATGGCTACTGTCTGATGCTGCCCTGTGTGCATTGTGTCGTTCAGCGTGCAATGCACGGGTGGGGTACCCAGCCCTGCACACACACACACATGTTCCATCTACACACCCTCCCGGCTGCTGTCCGCTGTGGCATGTGCATGATGATGCCTGCATTGTGCTGTCTGCCACTGTGCAATGGTGCCCAGCGTCTGACACACGAACAATGACAGGCAGTGGGCGTGGTGGTCTGTGGACGTGTGTGTGTGGCTAGGGGTGGTGGTCTGGGTCGGCGCGCCTCCTACCCTTTGTGCATGTCTTGTGAGATGTGTGTGTGTGTATGACTGTGTGCCATGTTAGACCTTGCCCATCCCTGGCGGTGTGTGCGGCTCCATGCTCGGCCACTTCCCTTAACAGCATGCATCCCTGGTGTTTGTCCATGCGTGTTTGTGGGTTGTGCCTTTACCACTGGTGGTTGCACATGGCCCCATGACTTACCTGGGTTGGCTAAAGTGCTCCTCTGTGATGGTGTCCCGGTGCAGCTGTGCCAGCCGGATCAGTCAGGGGTCCCGTTACCCAAGGGGGGGGCTGCCCATCACCATCTTCACCAGCATCCTCATCGTCCCCATCGCTGTCTTCCTCTTCGACCTGCACGGCTATCCCACAGTCATTGGCCATGTTGTGCAGGATGCAACAGGCCAGGAATAGCCCACAGGCCTTGAGGGGCTGTACTGTAGGGCACTGCCAGACATTTCCAGGCAACGGAAACGTGCCTTCAGCATCCTGAACACCCGCTCGATGAAATTGCATGTGGTGGCATGTGCCTCATTGTAGCATTGCTGTGATGGGGTCGCGAGCCGCTGGTATGGTGTGAGCAGCCAGGGACGGAGTGGGTATCCACTGTCACCTGTGTGTAGAGGGTGGAGGTAGTTTGGTGATCAGCATCGCCCTGCCTTGGGCCATCTAGGCCAATACCCATGTCACCTCTGACCATGCCCCTCCCAAGCTCTACGTTTTTCCGCACGGTTTGCATACTTACCCACTAAGTGGCCAGTGGGGATGTCCCAACTCTTGAATCTGTGGCACAGTGCTGACTTGTACCAGATGAAGGCATCATGTGCTCCCCCAGGGTGCATGGCACAGACATTGATTATGTGCCCCCCGGCATCGCACACCACCTGGCAGTTGATGCTTGCATAGCCCATCCGATTGATATATGCAGCATCTTTGGGGCCAGGTGGTGTGTGGATGGCCACATGGGTGCAGTCTATTGCCCCTAGCATGCCAGGCATACGTGCTTCCCTGTGGAACTCCTGTATGTTTGCTGTGCGCTCCGCCGGTGTGCTGGGGAAATGGATGTACTCTGCAGCATGTGGCAGTAGTGTGCTGAGGAATTGGGTGATGTGGCATGATGCGGCATGATGCAGCCAACTGGGTTATGCCTGTGGTGTCCCCTGTTGGTCTCTGGAAGGTAACCATGGCGAGCAGGCACATGCAAGCTGTCATTTTTGTCTCCACTGACAGAGCATGGCTCCGTCGTGTGGGTGCCTGCATCACATCACTGCACAGCTCACAGAGCCACCTCAGAATTGCCTGATTCAGGCAGTACCAGCCCACGATCTTGGTATCGGTGTACAGCTCGAAGCTGGTGCAGGCTCGGTACTGCCTGTTGGGGGCATACCACCGACGGGCCCTTCCATGGCCACGCTCCCCTGCTGCCTGCCTTCTCACCCCCCTCATTACTGTCTCCATCTGGATGGTGGCACTGGCCATGTCCCTGGCTTCTGTTCCCCCCCAGCAGTTGTTTCTGTGTTCCCCCTGCTGTCCTGGCTGCTACTTCCCCTGTACCGGGAACACCTTCCTCTGGTGGCCTCAGTGCTGTGTGGTACTTCCCCCTTCTGCACTGTGGTTTGGCTGTGACTCTCCACACCTTCCCTGTGCCTGTGGGTTCAGGGTGCCTTTTCTCTGTCCTGCCCTGTGTGTCTGTCCTGCCCTGTGTACCTGGCTATAGTTCAGCAACATGTGCCTTCCCTGTAGCGTTCTTGTGCCTCTCCCTTGTTCCTTTTTATTTTGGCTCATTTCCGCTATTGTGCAATTTCCGCTTGCTCCCCATTGCACATGGCGCATGTTGTTGAATATCGCACTGTGCCATTTATGCATGGTTCCTCCCCCTTCAGTTGTGCATGCATTCATTATCATTGCGCTCTTGCATAGTGTGATTTGGGGGCGCATCTGCCTCCCACTGAATATCGCAGAATGGTGCATTTTCGGACTTGCGCTGGAGCAACCCTATTGCGCATGGCGCAACCCTTTTGAATATCTGGGCCCTTGTGCATACTACTGAAAATTAAAAAAAAACAAACACTGGACACACTGATTAATTGGGTTTAGAGGACACACTTTATTACATACCCACAAAAGAAAGCTGAAACGGCCATTTTAAATTAATATACAGTGGCTACCACCGATCTTTAAAATGCTCAAAGGCAGCTGCAGCATGTGAAATTAAAATGCACATTTCAGTTTTCTTGGTCAGTGTGTAATAAAGTGTTTCCAACAGCAAACAGTGTCTTGTAAAATGGACTGCTTGTTGTGGCCTGTGTGTGTGTGTGTGTGTGTTTTTATTTTATTTTCAGTAGTATACACATTTTGCCATGTTTAAATTATTTTTTTTTCCATTTCCATTGGTGCATTTTCTTGGGGACAGCATGAATTACTATACTATTAAAAGAAATAATGTTATGTAATTTTGTTGTTCTGAATTATTTGATAATTCTTAGAATATGCTAATTGTTTTATTTGACTATGTCTCAATTTTTCCTTTTTTTTTTTTTTGATTTGCCACAGCTTTTGATGGGTTAATTACCTTTTGCATCCATGCCTTTCCTCTGCAATGTTTTGCTGTTTCTATGTTCAGGATCAGGTCCAATTTAACACAGATGCTATAAAATGTTATGCTGAGCAGGGGGAAACCACAGACAGAGCAATTGTAATAATATTTGTTATTACACTTCAACTTTAAGGCAATTTTAAAGGTGTGAGTATTTGTATTTAGTAGTGGCTATGGTGTATATTCACTCAGCATATACTGTAGAAATTTGGGAGTGAGGTATTGTGAACTCATCGTCCCATAACAGTTCCGTAGCCCACACCACTGATAAATGCAAATACCAAAACCTACTTTATATGCACAGCTGTATGTGAAATTGTAATTAAATGAAAAAGATAACAGCCCAATGGAAAATAAATAAGTATTGCAGGTAGATAAAGTACTGACTCGGGAAGATGGGCAACAAGCGTCAGGTCACATGCTTGCTAGGTCTACTGGTAATCAACCAACAGAAATAAAATCGGAGTCAAGCAGAACACGGACCAACACTACCACCTGCAACAACACCAGGAGACCTGCTTCTGAAATGCAGGACCCTCCAAAAGCACTGGAGTTCATTTTAAACTGATTGGCTCCCATACAAAAGGTGACAATATTCAAACAGCCCCAGCGGAACTGGCTCAGTAAACAAAAACATTGGGACAGCACCCTGCACAAATGCATAAGAAAAAGGTTTTACCATGTCGAATCAACAGCACTGCTGTCGAAGCTCGGCATGGCAAGATCCCCAATGTTGACAGGTGAAATTTCACCTGCCAGACATTGAGTGGTTTCAAATGGGGGGCTGTGCCCCAAACCCCCCATGTGGGGGACTGTGCCCCCTGCACCCCCTTCTTAAAATAACTAACTCAGAGTCAGAGTTGTCTGGGGGGGGTGAAAGTTGGTGAAAGGGAGAAATTTTGCCTCAGATCCCTCACAGCGAAAATCTTGAAATCTGTCGAGACTGTCACTATGAGGGATTTTGTGGTTGGGGTTTCGCTCTTCCGTCGGCATACAATAGAAAAAAAGATTATGAAAAGCTGACACTGTAACTGTATAGCACACACAGTCAAAGAATACAAACTCCACTGGATGTGGACCATAGGGGTCTCTAGTTATTGATTCTGGTCCTGAAGACTGTGATCAAATGACCCAATTTCTTTGCATGAACAAGAGGATTACTGCCACCCCTTCCCAAATGAAAGCCCAAGGTTTGAAGCTGTGTCTAGAGGCTTTTCCATGAAAAGGTTGGCTCTCATTCTCCACCCTAGCCTGAAATTTTAAAAAGAAAAAAGAATCAGAATTAAACTGCCAGATACATCAACAATTTCTACAGTGTGTGACCATCATAACATGTGTTTTTTAAACTAAAGTCACTTACTGGCCTAAGGTGGCTGAAAGTGTCCCTTTAATGTTTTTCAGAAATGGTGCTAATCAGACTGAACATGGACAATTTAATAATCGGCACTCCAACAATATAAGTTCTGCACACAAGGTAGTAGCACAGTCTGAAGGAGAAGCTTGTTTGTTATGAATTTCAGACCATTTAACCACAGTTGTTTATGGGGTCAGAGGGAGGTTGCATCATAGCTGTGCAATCCTTTTAACATATGGTATGAGTTTAATTCACATTGCTCTATGTACAGTATGCATCTGTACCATGAATTTTTTAAGACTCTATAAAATCAAATAAATTGGTATTACGAATTCTTTCCACATCTGCCAGGAAAGCACAATCCTTTGTCCTTATTATTGGTAAATTCCTACAGTGATTAATTTCTAAGGAAGCATTTATATTAAAAATTGACGGTAACTTCTTATGTCTCAGGATTTTTTTTTCTAATTTATTGAAACATGAACTACAGTTTACACTAGAGTGTTTCACCACAAGAAATTAATTCCAACATGCATTTAATATTGCCTTTGAAGGGAATTTCTGGAGAGTAGCCCAATAATTCAGAGTACTAATCTTAGCCTATGCAGTAACAGCAAGGAAATCAGTTTCCGTTCTTAGATGTTCACCTGGTACAGCCTGGGGGAAACCCAAAAAAAGACTTGGAAAAAAGGTTTCAAATTGGTTACAAGCTCTAGACTGTTTCATCTAAACCTCATCCTTCTGAATCAAACAGCATGAGTGATTTTGTTTTTGAATAAAATGCACTGCATATAGTTTTAAAAGAGTGGTGTGCTGGCCGGCCCGGTGGTGCTGAGGGTTGAGGCACTGGACGCCACACCTCATGCTGTGTCGGCAACCTGGGTTCAGAAACGGACTCGGGTTGCTTGGGGGTCAGCTGGGTGAAGGAGGATTGAGCATCCCAATGGATGCTCTCCTCCTTCGGGGGTGGGATACTGAGGGTGCTTCACGCACCTGATGCTCCTGGAGCCAGTGGAAGCATGGGCTTTCGAGGCATTGGCGGCTCTATTTCATGAAGTCGGCGAGGGGAGATGCTGTTAGGCGCTTGACTGATGGCGTGCGTAAGCACATCACCTAGTCTGGATGTATGTCCTTCGTGCTGGCGTCCCAGGGGTTGGGAGGAAAAAAAAACTGGGAAAAAATACAAAACACCCTGGCCCTACGAGCAAGATGAAACTAGGGGATAGGATGCCTTGGGGATTGCCCTGGCAGACGGAGTAGGATTAGGTACAAGGCCTCCTCTGAAAGCCATGGCAGCCAGGCAAGTAAAAAAAAAAAGAGTGGTATGCAAACCATTTTGTAAGTTTATTTTATTTATTTTTATTTATTATGATTTTGGACAAACACCTTTGAGCCAAGGCTCGTTTACAAAGGTTCCACATCAGATTACAAGGACAAGAGAAAAAATACAGAAATAGGGCATTTATAGGTACAGACAAACAGAATAATTTCTTACGTTGAGCCGCCAAAGGCTTTGTCAGTAGATAAAATGAAGTTAAGCTAGGGAAGAAGACGGGACAGTTCCCCAGACATTGTACAATGTATGCCTGGTGCAGAAGACTGAGTGGTGAGGGGAACAGTAAGTGCTTATAGGGTGTTTAGTAACTTCAGGTGAAAGCGAAGTAGTAGAAGGAGAATGGAGGGGGAGGCTGGACAGTAGATAAGTGAAATCAGAGTGAGATAAGAGATAGAGAGAGAGAGAGAGAGAGAGAGAGAGAAGGAGGAGTCAATGGAGAGAGTGGAGGAAGGAGGGATGAGAGGAGGAGGAGGAGGAGGGAGGGTAGAGAGAGTAGGTGAGGGGAGAGTGAGAGGAGGAGGGTGCCAAGGGGGGAAGTTCTATAACTGTGTTAAGAGAGGCAGTGTAGGGTGGGAGAATACAGTGGATTTTGTAAATCTTATTAATGCCTAGCAACCTATTGAAAGAAATGACAAGTGCAACTGCATTATCCACAGGAAATCCACTTAATAAAATTGGAGCATGAGAAGGAAAATAAATTGCCTATGCCCAGGTGCACTCTTCATCTTATAGGTCTGGGAAAAGGCAGGTGGTCATGATCTTAATCCTGCATACTAAACTATTTAAAGAAACTAGGCATTACGTTAACCCAAGCAGCTGCTTGGTCTTGGCTCAGGGATAAGTAGTTACTTCAGCAAATGTATATCACTCTCAACTTTTCTTAAAGATGTGATCTTATAAAGACAAAATTCTAAAGTTCAGAGTGGTCATCTTTTGACGATGAGGAATTTTAATCTTTTTCCCCAGGATTAGCAGACGGCTGGTGGCATATACTGTACATAGAAGCTATAAATGAGGATACAGCAGGCTTGTCAAATTAAAATTCCTTTTTGATGGGCACACTTGATTTCAGACAGACTACATGGACTACCTGTAAAAACAAACACCCCTTTCTAGAATTAAACAAATGGGAAAAAAATGAATGAGTTACTAATGAATTTTATGTGTGAACCATTTCATTTTTTCTTTTTTTTTTGTACATTATTTTGATAATCGGTAATGTGCATCAGCATTCATGTAATGCTGACACAGTGCCTAAATCTACCATCAGCCTCACTGTAGTTGCATCCTGTTAGGTGATAATACCATAATGTTTAGCTATTGTTATTAGTATCTGGATATTTATTATATCCACTACAGTTAATTTTAAATAGGGGTGTTGGGGCTTGCGGGCAAGGTTAAAACAGGGGGATTAGGGCTTGTGGGTGGGGGGGGGTCCACTAAATAACCAGGGAAAATTGTTTAATTTTAAACAGGGGAATTTGGGCTTGTGGGTGGAAATCCACTAAGCCACCAGGGAAAAATGATTGATTTTAAACAGGGGGCTCGGGGCTTGCATGCGAGGTCCACTAAACCAGGACGGGAAACATTTTTAATTACAGTATGAAACAGGGAGATTGGGGCTTGTGGGCAAAGAAACATTAAACCACCAGGGTAAAATGTTTGATTTTAAACAGAGGGATCAGAGGTTGCAGGCAGGGATCCACTAAACCACAATGGGAAAAACATTTGATTTTAAAAATGTTTAATTATGACACAGGGGGATTGGGGCTTTTGGGCCGGGATCTACTAAACCACCAGGGAAGAATATACAGTTTGAAAACAGGGGGATGGGGCTTGCAGGTGGAGGTTCACTACAGTACCCTCCACCAAAAAACAACAACAACAAAAAACCTGGCTCAAACAGCAAGGTCCTCACATGGAATGTGGACTGTGGGGACACCTGCAGGAAAAGTGATGTGGACTCCTATGAATTAAATTACAAACAGAGCCAGCTGGTGACTTTAAGCTGCAGCTGACAGGGAATTAAAGGAATTCACCTAATTAAGCACTCGGCCACCACTTACTGCATTACTGAGTGGTAACCAGGTATTTCTCGATGCCCCTCAGTACACCAAGTGGTACACTGCATCCACCAAGGCATACAGCGACACCGCGCAACTTTTCAATAGCAACCACTGTACAGTCCATGCCAACATTATTGTGTTACAATATGCCTGTCACTGTTCTTTTCTCCCAGTGTTTGTTTGCCTGAAAAAAAACTTCCGCTAGGACTGCCATCTGTCTCTAAGTGTTCATTTTCCTCAAAATAGCCTTGAACAATCTGCGCACTGTGTATGACCAAGAGCCTCTTAACTTGTTATTAAGGAAATAATCACTGAGTGGGGCTTTTGTCCAGTGTGGGTACACCATTCAAATAAAGTACTACAGAAATGGACAAGCCCATTAACAGTTAAAGGGGAACTAAAGTCAAAATTTACAAAAAAATATGTTGTGCAGAGTGATGTGATTTGCAGGTGCAGTCCCAGTGTGTCCTTCCCTTTGTTTGATGTAAAGAGTTGTTTTTAAATTTTCCTGCTAGTTTTATGGCCCATGGGGATCTCCATGTTTGCATTTTTATGGCTGTTCTCCTTCCTACAGTGCTTCCTGTACCATGTGACAATGATGCATCCAGGACCATTGACTTAGAGAGCAATAAATGCTGCAGCAGCAGTCTCATCTTAGGAGGCTGAAATTCTGGCTTCAACTAAATAACTCTTTCTAATCCAAACTTTTTGTTTTCTAGGTATGTGTCTAGGACTAGTCAGCAAGAGTGAATACTTTTAAAGCTTTTCATTTGATTAAACTACACACAACCATAAAAAAGCACATAAATCAACCCAACCACCAATGCTATAATTTATGAAGCCTATAGCTGTTTCCTTACAGAAAAGCTCACTCATGTATCTCTCAGGTGGTTGTCATCTGAAAATTTAGCCTTCACTAGAGCTCTCCAGACAAGCAGTTACTTAAAAATCACAGCTCTGCTACTGTAAGCTTGGCAAACAAACAAAACAAAAAAAAAACAGCTCTTGTTGAATTAATTGTCCTGGACCCATCACTGTCACATGGGACAGGAGGCGTTGTACGAAACAGAAGTGACATAGAAAATGCAAATATGAAGATCACCAAGAGCCATAAAATTAGCAGATTGTGACGGACGTGTGGCCAGACTGATCTTGTAACTTCTTTTTGTTAAAGTATTTTGTTAATGTAATTATGTTTCTGTCACAAGTGGGCACAAAACATGGCTTCCAATGTCACATGACTAAGCAGGTCTTATGGGAAACATTGGTCAAAGTTGCTTCTGTAAGGCAGATGTGAGAGTGCCAGTTTAAATGCCTCAGTCAGCTTAAAAGGCAGAATTGTGGGGTTACACACCTTGGACATCCTGCAAAAACAGAATCATAGAAGTGGACAGAGCAGAGGACTTCCGGTGACATCAGGAAGCTGATGGCAGCTTAGCTCGCTGGCTCTCTAACCCATCCGACTGAAATCAAACTCCATCTGCATCATCTTAGCATGAATTCACTAGCAAAAGCAACTTGCTCAAAGGCTCTGTTGACCAGAAAATCAGGGACTCCTGTACAAAAGTTAAAATAGCTCCTAGAACAAGAGAAAACACAGTTTGGCCTGGACACGGCGGCAGTACAGGATGACATGGCAGATGAGCAACCCACAGGTACCACAGAAGCAGACCTGATCTCCTCAATCTTTCAAATGGCCAAAAACAGTAAATAAAATAGACAAAAACTTAACTGACCTAAGATCCGACCTTAATAAAATAGAGCATAGAGCCGATCAATTGGAGCTGGGGCTAATGGCAGTCATGGAGCAATCTGACCACTATGATCATCTGGTCCTCTACTTAATGGCCCGGGAACGAGAGCTCACAAGCAAGCTAGATAACCTGTAGGGCCATAGCAGAAGACAGAACCTGCAAATTTATGGCATCCCAGAGGAACTAGAGACCGAGGCTCTGAACATCATTACCTTCCTGCAACGGGTCTTGTGTGAGGTCCTGAAGCTACCAGATGACTTTAATTTAAGAATGGACCATGCTCACAGGTCCCTGGTCCCCTGACTGACCAACACTGGTGCTCAGCCCCACTCATTTGTCCTCAGACTGACCACTTATGCATCCAAGGAAGAGCTACTTTATAGGGCCTGGAGGCAGAGAGATCTACACTATGGCAAACACAGAATTTCCCTGGACAATGACTACACAATGACAGTGCAAGAAAGTCACCGGGTAGTCTGAGCCATACTAAAACAGTTGCATGCCAAAAACATCAAAGCGCAGCTACTGTACCCTGCTAGACTCCCGAGTCGAGACCAAAAAAGGAGACATGGTGTTTCAGGACATACTAGCCACCTCTCCATTCCTGGCAAAAGAGAGGCTTGAGAAGGAGCTCCTAAAATCAGCGTGGGAAGTGGCATAAGGAAGTGGATCGCAGAAGAGCTCTCACTAGGGAAAGGCTAATCTTTGTGCTGATGTCTCGTCATTGCTGAGGGCCTACATGCCCCCAGTCCTCCTTGCTGACACTGATACAGCATCTGAAGGTCCCGACTTTGAAAACACGAGAGCCCAGATGAGGGCCGCAACTTCAATGGACACCTGAGACTCTTGTTTACATCTGCCAAATGTAAGGAATAAGATTTTATTTGGGGAAGGGGGGTGTAAGCGGAATGTTGGGTGACCCGTAGCATGTGAAACCTGCACTTAGACCAAGTAGCACTTCCACTTAGAATGAGGACTTAAGTACATTAACATGGCACAGTCTTACAGTAACATCTAAATGGGATTCCCTTCTCTCACTACTGATGTGCAGAAATTGACTGGGATGGACACCTGGGATGGAGTTGCCAAAGGAAAAGACAGATCTCTCTCCATGTAGACACTCGAGGGCCCACCAGGCCCTTCACCTCCCCCTCCCAGGCTCAGGGTAATCTGGAGCTGACTTGTGGTAATCCTGGCCAGCCATGGGCCTTAACAGGCCTCACAGAGACACTGCTAGAAGCAGACTTTAAAAGTAAAGTTTTATTACACAAACCTTTTGGCTACCAGTCATGTTTCCTGGCATACACCTTAGTAAGGGGTTAAGCTGAGAGCAACGGGTCTGAGAATAAGACAAGAAAATGTCCTTAAGAGAGTTCGTGAGGGGGGACTGTGGGGGCAGGGGGGACTGGCTGGGGATGAACTTCAAAAGGGAGGGACTGGGGCACTTGTTACCCCACCAGACCCGCTAAATCAAAGAGACAAATGCAAGCCTCAGTGGCCAGGTCCCCGGGTCACTCCTGGGGTCTTCCTCCTCCCTCAAAAGTGTGCCTTGAGGGGGAACTCTGTCTCCAGCTAGCAGACAAACCACCCAGGTTAGCTTGCAGCGGCAAAAGGGAAATATAAATGCACATCAGCATGATGCGAGACAAAATTTAACAAATAAATGAAGTTGGGGGGGGGAGTGGGAGAGGTTGGGATATTAGACTTACAAGGAGCAATTAAAACTGCTCCTGTCCTACTACCTAACCCAACATGGGACAAATCAGTGGGATTCAGGGCTTAATACCCACCCATCTGATATCCCCCTTACAAAGGTAAGGGAAGCTGTGCCTGATGTAAGGCACGACACAGATAGTTAATACCTGCTGTCTGACTTTGGAGGACCAGGACAGGACTGCTGTCTCAGCGGTCCTGTATCAGGACTTACTCCAATCTAGTTGCAAGCTGAATACGCCACCTACTGGCAGCTTATGTGTGTTAATGTTTATACTGGCTATAAGAAACTTGTTAACACTGTCGAAAGTTGGAAGTTCTACTTTTCAACTATATTATTGTTGAATGGGTACAATTATAGAGGCATGTTGATTGGGAGGCGATGGCAATATAAGTTTGTGGACATCAGGGCTCACCTTTCACATAACAAAAATGAATCTCACTAAAACAAAGGTTCTATCTTACAATATTAATGGAATCAATAGTCTCATCAAGAGAAAGCAAATTCTGAAATATATTCGAGATCAGAGATGTGATATCAGCTTTCTCCAGGAGACCCATCTCTCCCCAGGAGAAACACTAAAACTTAAGTCTAGGGCATACCCTCGACTACACAGGGCTTCACTGGAGAGGGGCAGAAAGAGGGGCCTGGTCATATTATTATCAGCAAATTTCCATTCGAGGAGGAGGATGTGGTGGTGGACCAGAGGGCCCGCTATATTTTGGTTGTGGGAAAGGTACAGGACTCCCCGATTATCCTTCTCAATATGTACGCTCCCCCAGGTTCCTCCACAGCCTTCTATTCAGACATAGTAAAGTTACCAGCAGAGAAGGCCAAAGGGATGGTACTGGAAGGGGAGACTGGAACCTGGTACTAAACAGAACCCTGGACTCCACCTCACAATACCCTCCCCCCACAAATAGTACAACTATAGCCTTTACCAGATTGCTGGCGGATATGGGTCTGGTGGATGTGTGGAGGGCAAAATACCCACTTGCAAAGGAATGTACATGTTTCTCACTGAGGTTTAAGACATATTCCAGAATTAATATGTTATTTATCTATGCGAGGGACCTGTCCCTAATAAGTTCTACTTGGGTGGGCACAGCAACACACTCGGATCACCAGCCTGTTTTTCTCGAGGTGGACTTGAAGCTCCATCTCAAGAAGATACACTGGAGACTATTCAATTCAATTCAAGTTTATTGTTGACAAATACAATTGTCGTCACAATTAAAAAGACATACATAAGTTGAAAAAAGGAACATACATCGGCCCCGATTCTAGAAGGGTGGCGCAAGTCACCGCCAAACATGACTTGCGCCACCCGCAATTGCGACATTGACCCTGCACACTATTCTAGAAGGGGCAGGGTTATCGCATAAGTTCTGCGACTTGCGCATACGCGGCCAGGCACGCTGAACCGCAGCACCTGGTGAGTACGTTTCAGTCGCAACAGGGTGGCACTGTCAACGCCTGCGCTCCCACCCCGAATCGCCAGTCGCAAATGCGCATATACCCAGGGAAGCTCTGGCAGTCTAGTGCCCCCCATCACTGTTACACATACATAACTTCAACCCTGGTATTCTATGGCTGATCATTATAATATACTGTATGTAACTATCTCATCCCCGGTGTTCATTACCTCGACCACTGTAATACAACAAATAACTCCTATTCCCTGGTAGCTAGTGCCCCGATCATTGTAATAGTAACCCCAATGCCCTGGTAGTCTAGTTGCCTCCGATCAGTGTAATAAAATGAAATAACATCAATTCCCTGGTAGAGTGGCACCCTACCCCCCCACCTAGGCAGCCAGCACCCAGCACCCCCATCCAGCCTCAGTTGGCGATCATTCACCGTTCACTTATGGTCATCGATTGAGTGCAGTATTAGCGGTAGGAAAGACGCACTCAGAAATTCATTTCTGAGCGCTTCTTTCCTGTAGCGCTAATACTGCACTCAGTCGGCGGCTGGCCATGGAAGTGAGAGGTGGGCTGTGCCAGTCACCAGCTGGGGACAGGTGGGGGGTGCTGGATGGGCTGGCATGGCTGGGTGGGGGAACACTAGTCTACCAGGGAATTGGTGTTATTTTGTTTTATTACACTGATCGGGGGGGAGCACTAGACTACCAGGGCATTGAGGTTATTTATGTTTATTACAATGATAGGGGCCACTAGACTACTAGGGAATATGAGTTATTTATTGTATTACAGTGATCAGGGGGGCACTAGACTACCAGGGGTTGGAGATAGTTACATATATTATAATGATCGAGGGGGCCACTAGACTACCAGGGAGGGGTAACTGCTGCATTTGTGGCTGGCAACTCTCAGTTCGAGGCATGGGAGGAGGAGTTGACTGCGCCACCCTGCAGGGCACTTTGCAGAGGGGGATTCAGGGGATGGGGGTGCGGGCAGCCCTGTGGGGCATTTACTGTAGGAATCGGGGGGCAGTTGAGGTCAGCCCTATGGGGCTATTAATGTCGGACTTGGGAGCAGGGGGGTGGGCAGCCCTGCGGGGCACCCACAGGGGTATGCTGGACATGGTGGGGAGGGAAACTATATACTGACTACTGGACAGCTGATGGGTCTACAAGGACCCCCAAGGGTGTCTGCAAGTTATACCAGCTAAAAGCTGGTGTAACTTACGTTGCTGGTTCTCCTCCCGGGGTTCTTGTAGAATCCCGACATTGGGGACTTTGTTGCTGCCCTTCTGAATGCAAGACCATCGCCATAAACCCCCTAGTGCCATGTCACAGGGGGTTTATGGCGTAACTGGAAGTGTAACTGCTATTTGACGCAAGTGGCCTGTGCCATGTTACAGGCCTTTTTGTAGAATCATGCATGTCGCAGCTGCTGGCGTAAGTTGCTACATGCGCCATTCTACATGGCGTAAGTGCTGTTATGTCAGGCATAACTGTACTAGAATCAGGCCCATAATGTCCAGTGATTTCCATAAAAAAAAAAAATAAGGTCATTTATGTATTTAAAAATATAAATACAAATAAATAACTTACAAAAAACACACATCAGCTTATATTGCACAATAATATATCCTATTTTCCCTTAGAAATGTGTCGTTTTCTACATTCCAAAAATCTACCAAACCTTGCTACTTTGTCCACTATAACTTTTTCTTCTGAATTCAGCAAATAGTTAATTTGGTACCGTGAATCCATATCTAGGGAGGCAAGAACATCCCCAAGGATTTGTATCCTCTCTTTATTGTATAGGGGGCAGAATAAAGTAGGTGAACTAAATCATCTTTACTTTTGTGGCAGGCACATAATTCTGAATCTGATTTCCCATAGAGACTCCTCAGAGTCTGGCTATCAATATAGCCAAATCTATGTTTAGTAAATATCTTTCTTAAATTGGGATTTTGTATTAGATATAGATATTTTTTTATCCCATACAGTCTTGTGTTATTAATTGACAACCAGCCGCTTAGTTTAAAATTCTTGCCTAAATCCATATCTCTCTGGGCATGAATATCTCTGACTCTGATTTTAATTTCTTGCTTAATTTCTACTATTGCATTTACCAAACTGTCGGCTATGCTTTGCAGGAGTCCATAAGGTTTAATGAGCTCCTGCAGTGCATATAAGCCAGGACACTTATGTCCTATATGATTGTAATACAGTACCTCCTCCAGACACATCCCGGGTAACCTTTTACTGGACATATTATATGTTTTCAACCAATATGTGCATAATCTTTGTTCAATATCTTTTCTTAATGGAAGCTGTCTGATTTCAAGTCTTGTTAGTACAGATGCTGCACTGTTTGGCAGTCCTAGTAATTTTGTATAAAATGTATTCATGCCAGTTTCAAGCCCATTTGTATTATACTGTCCCCATATTTCTGATCCATAAAGGATTTGTGACTTTATCTTTGCATTGAACACTTTTAAAGAACCTTTAATGAACTGGCCACTGTATTTATAGGAGAAAGACTCAATTGACAGGGTCAGGCATTTAATTTTCTGTAACAAAGTAGACATATGTTCTTGCTACCCTAAATTATATTTAAACACTATACCCAAATAACAAAATATTTATACATATTCAATCTTATTATTTGCACAAAATAAATTTGGTATATTGTTCGATCTCAAATGATTTCTATTAAATATTATAAACTTTGTTTTTCCAAAGTTAATTGTTTGGTCAGCTTCACATTTTTCATGGAATTTCATCAAACTTCTTTTGATACCTAGAAAACTAGTCACCATTAAGACGACATCATCAGCATATGCCAGGTAGGGACACCGCCTGGGGCCCAACCTGGGCATATGCAACCCTGGGCCATCCAGATTTTCCAGTATTTTATTTAGAAAGAGGTTAAAGAGTATAGGTGACAAAACACAACCTTGTCTCAACCCAATGTTTGATGGAAATCTAGGGGTGTTATCACCTTCTTTATTATACCTTATAACTGTGTAATTATCACTATAGAGCAATTTAAGTAAGCAAATAATTGAGTCATCTAGCTTGTACTTTCCCAGGGTTTCCCATAGTTTTTCCCTATTAACTCTATCAAAAACTGATTTAAGGTCGACAAATACACAGAAGAATTTTTGTTTCTTAATGTAGATATATTTGTTTACTAAATGGGACAATACAAAGCACTGGTCTACAGCTGAGTGGTCTGGTTGGAAGCCTGCTTGACCTTCATTCAAGATTTCCTTTTCTGTCAACCAGATCATCATTCTACTGTAAATTATTTTAGTGAATAATTTTTGTATTGTATCTAATAGGCTTATGGGCCTATAGTTACTTGGATTGGATTTTTCAAATTTTTATGAATTGGAACAATGACATTTTCTTGCCATGTTAGTGGCATTCTTCCTGTTTCATTTATAAGATTAAATAATCTCTTCAGAATTGGAACCTAGAGACCTGGATCAACTTTTATAATATCAAAGGGAATTCGATTGGTCCAGGGACTTTATGTCTTTTAGCTAAACTGATAGCACAAATAATTTCTTCTTCTGAAATTTTGTCTTCCAATTTCCCTCAAATAGAATCTCTTTCCTTATTTCTGGAATATGAAAGAGGTTTTCATAATAACTGAGCCACAAAGTTGGTTCAATATGATTCTCTATTGTATAAGGTATATTATCCCATCCATGAGTTACCATATGCCAATATTTCTTATTATCTTTTGCACAGGTGGCCTTCTTAAACTGCTCCCATAATCTCTTTCTATAAATGTGTTTCTTTTTTCCCCAGAAGTTTTTTGTACTCTTTCCTTAATCTATTTAACAAAGGGTTTTAAATAATTGATTAGCAGTTTTTTTCTTGGGACTATACTAACTGTACAGAAAGTATTTATATAGATTTTCTAGAAGTGCTGTGTTTGTTAAACACAGTAAGGCAAGAGCTATGCATTTTCACAATGATTTAGCACTTTTATGAGCAAAACGCTAATCAAATTTTAGAGTTAAATAAATCCCTGTAACATATGTTTATTGGTTTTACTTGAATGTTTAAAGGTATATCTTGTATGACTATTCACCTTCTTTTTTTGATATTTACACTCCTTACCGTATAATTTACTGCTCCTTTTTCCCTTAAATGTCAAAGTTTTGGCAATGATCTTAGAAATTATTTCCATAATATTTGTATATGATTCAAGGAATTGCTCAGAGGGCGTACACTTTAACATATCCATGATTTCATTCCTTATACCATTGTCTTTTAATAATTCTATTGATTTATAATTCTGTATTAAATCCCATTTTTTTCCTTTCTTGACCCTTTGAATGCCTTTATTTTGTTTAATAGAAACATTTTTACCTTGTTCAATTTGAAATTTAATCTCTAATGGATTATGTCCAGTCTCCGAGCATTTGCCTAGAGAGAAATTCACAAAATATTTTACCAAATTCAAGGTTATCCAACAAACGTCAATTATGGAGGCACCCCTTACCCCCAAATATGTAAGTTCTCCAGAGCAATCTCCAGTAGAATGTCCGTTAATTAAAAGCATGTTATTGTCTTCCAATTCTTTTACCAATTTTTTCCCTCTCTCACAATCTTTCATATCTTTTGTCACCCTTCTCATTTTTAGATTCTGTGACCCCAGGGCTGCACAGGCCTCCCACATTTCTCTGGTGGGCTCCAGGATGTGTCCCACACTGGCATTAAAATCCTCCACAATAATAATAATTTTATTTATAAGACGCCTTTCAATTGCCAAGGCGCCGTACATAAATAACAGATTAAAACAATAAAAATCATTAAAAAAATACAGCTGGATCAAAACAATTATTTCCATCAATATTCTAAAAATGCAGTTTCAAGTATAATTCTAGCTTCCAGCTCATGTAATTTCCATTGTTCTATTGCAGGGATAAGCGTATCAACATTGTTCTTATTTTCATATTTGGATCCAACTGGAGGAAAATAGACATTGACAATAAGAGTTCTCTTATTTTTTATTACAGCAACAGCTGCTAATATATGGTTGGAATTCACTCGGAATTCATTATACTCAATTTGATTTACAATTTTTCCCCAAATTATGAGACCTCCTGATAATCTACCAAATTTACTTATGTTACTTGCCCCTTTATTGAACATCTTATAACTGTCAATGTGTATTTCCTTGTTTGTCCAAGTTTCTTACAAGCAAATTATATTAAATTGCTTTAAATAATTTATAAATGTTGGATCTGCCAACCTTTCTCCTAAACCAGTAACATTCCAAGATACAATATTGAAATCTGTGTTTATGGTAGGGTTGGAATTATTTCTTTCTACCTGTCAATAATCATCTACGTCTTGGAAAATCTGAAACCTATTTGCCATCTTAATTAAATTTAACCACTGAGGATTATCTTTTCTTTACCTATTATCCCATAGGATCTCATTTTCTCCTTTTAAGTTTATATCTAACTTATCCAACCTTACTGAGTTAGAAAGGAGAAGCTTATAATCTTGCTCACTCTTTACCCAAATCATTATTTGCCCTTGATTTTCCCATGCTTTTACTTTCAATATTGTTTCATGAAGTTTGTTATCTTTTAACAACTTCTGTAATAAATCTACAATCTTAAGTCGCAAATTGCATGAAGTTTCATTTAAGAAATTACCAGTCCCAAAAATTAAGATTGGATATTCCTTCTTCATCATTACTTTGTTCATAGTTACTACACTGTCTATTTCAAAGCCTAGATCTTTCATTTTCTTCTTTTGGTTTTCTATTACTTTGAGTGCGTAATATTGGTCAGAAAGAAGAAAAAACAATTCAGTATCGGATAGAGGTCTAATTGCACTCATCTTGTTTATTACATCCCCATACTTTCCATTCCCTTGTAAAATAGCCTCAAGTAATTTCTTCAAATGGACGTTAAGTTTAAACTCAGTCTCATCCGGCATTATTGAAACTTTGTATATGGGTAACACTGGAGACTAAATGTCTGTCTATTAAGAGATAAAGAAACAATCACTATCATCTGAGAAGTAATCAAACAAACAATAGAACTCAACAAGGGCTCCAACACAACCCCACAAATTTTGTGGGATACGGTCAAAAAGGTGGTATGTGGCAAATTAATCTCCATAGCATCTCACAAACATAGGTAGAGGAGGGCACAGTTGGAAGCCCTTACCTCCCAACTCAGAAAATCAAAATCACCAGAACTAGGATATAGGATAACCAAAAGGTAGAAACAGAGAGGCCCTTTGGTACCTTAAACAGAGCTATTATGAGGGAGGCATGAAAGCCACAAAATTTCTGGCATTTCGCTTAAGACAACAGGCAGCAAAATCCACAATAATAAAGATTAAATACCCCAGAACAGGATACATAACATATAAAAGAGATCAGAAGTGGATGCAATTGTCAATTACTATAAAACCCTATACCAATCTCAGAGGGAATCACCCCAGGATGAGAAGTTCCACTTTCTCCAAGCCCCAGATCTACCAAAATTAACAGATGAACAAGGTCAGGCCCTGATATGTCCAATTACACAAGAGACAGTAGTAGAAGCCCTAAAAAAGCTCAAAACAGGAAAATGCCAAGGCACGGATGGGTTTGGGGAGAATTCTATAAGAAGTTCCCAGGGGAGATTCCTGCACTCCTCACTGACATGTTTAATGAAATCTGGTCAGGCAGGGGTGCAGCCCCTTCCTCCTGGAACTATGCTACTATCACATTGATACATAAGGAGGGTAAAGACCCGGCGGAATGTGGCTCTTATCGCCTGATATCACTCCTAAACACTGACTACAAAACATTTACTGCTATAATTGCATCTCACCTTAACAACATAATTACACACTTAGTCCACTTAGACCAAACAGGTTTTTCTCCTGGGTAGACAGGCCCTGGATAATGTCAGATGAACAATCAATGTCATCGACATAATAACTGAGGACCATACTCCAGCATGTGTTCTGATTCTCAATGATGAGAAGGCATTTGACAAGGCATCTTGGAGCTTCCTCTTTCAGACCCTTGAACATTTTGTATTTCCACAAATCTTCATCAGGAGCCTTAAGGCACTACACTCTGCTCCCCATGCATATGTCCGGGTCAATGGAGGGATCTCAGACAGGTTCCCCCTGGGCAAAGACACCTGACAAGGTTGCTCCCTATCCCCCTTATTATCTGCCCTATACATTGAGCCTTTAGCAAAGGCTATCAGTGATGACCCCCAGATCACTGGGATAAGGGTAAATGAAGTAGAACATAAGATATCACTGTACATGAATGATGTCCTCCTCTACCTATCAAACCCAGATAGTTTGGTCCCACAGACCTGGTCAATATTAGATGAGTTCGGCTTACACGTGGGCTACTAAATAAGGATAAAACTGAAGCCCTCAGATTCCACTATAAACCCTCTCAGAAATCTTGAAGACACTCCCTCTGAACTGGAATAAAACTAAAATCAGATACTTGGGAATCCAGATACCCAAGAACCTAAAGAAACTATTTGCAGTTAATTTTCAACCCCTAATGAACCAAGCCCGACAAGATATAAACAAATGGACTATACTGAACCTACCACTATACTCCTATACCCAGTCTATCTCCATGAACATATTACCCAGATATTTGTATCTGTTCCAATGTCTAGCGCTACGAATACTCAAATTACAATTCCAGTTGTGGCAGGGGATGATCTCTCAATACATTTGGGCACCTGGTAGACCCAGAATAAAATCTCGTATCATGCAGGCTGATAAGAAGAAGGGGCAGGGGAGGGCTCTCCCAAACTTAGAGGACTATTACATAGCAGTGCAGCTTTGCTCTGCCCTTCTCTGGTCCATGGAGGGATTCCACTCCCACTGGAAGGACATTGAAAAGGTAGAGGCTAGAGTAATAGACCCTAGTATAGACAAGAGTGAGGAGGATATACCACTCTCAATGGTTAAAAATACTCTGGAAACAGTATATAAGGCATGGGTCAGAGGTGGAGTAGTGGACACCCTCTGGCCATGAAAGAAGTTCCACTGGAATGAATCCTTTGCACCAGCCTGACTACATCGTGGGTTAAAACAGTGGGAGAATTCAAGAATGCATGGGACAGACATAAGGCAATTCTAGTGGGGGGTAGGAAGGAATAGGCTGTTGGTTAACTAGCATCTGCGGCCTATCCTGTAGGTAGGGAAATGGGCAGACTAGAAGGGCCAAGCGGTCCTTATCTGCCATCAAAGTCTATATTTCTATGTTTCCTGTGTTGGTCAATTATTTTTTATTTTTTTTATTTTATTCATTTGTTAACTGGGTAAGGAAACTGGACTAAGGCCCTTTTTCAGTTCTGATCTGGAGATGGGTTTGTGCCAGTAAAGACAGCTGATGGCAGGAGATGTGGTCCTTCAATCAATCAATCAATCATTCTTTATTTATAAAAGGCACCTTTCTGAAACCAAGATTCAAAGTGTCCATGAATCTGATACCACCAGAGATGCCTATCATCTTAACAACACAGATCAATTACTGATTTTTGCAGCTTAGAGCACATATAAATAATCTCAAACAAAGGACCCACACCCCACTGCACTCCAACTACCTGCTAGAAACAATCCAAGCCATCCTAGATGGATCAGTTAAAAAAGGACAGGTCTCTGCTCTCTATAAGGCCATTGGGCACCTACATGATGACAGCACTCATCAAATAAAAAATAGGTGGGAGGAGGAGGCATGGATCCAAATCAGTAATGAGGAGTGAAACAGAATCCAAACTCTGGCCAATCGGATTACACAGTCCCCATTCTGGCAAGACTTTGAATGGGAAATCAAGATTAGATTGTTCTACATACCAGCAATTCAAAGTAAGTGGGGCCTGAACACTTTCCTGGGTGCTGGAGGGAATGCCTGGAGGGGACTGCTCACCATACCCATGTTTTTTGGCAGTGTCCAATACTCCAGCCATTTTGGACGCAAATGGGGGGGGCGCTCTCTGGGATTTTCTCCACTACCTCCCCAATGCTCATAACATATCTTTTGTTGGGCCTTCCACCCCAGCACTGAGGGGGACAGATGACTTATACCTGTGGAATGTTTTGCTTGAGGCAGCCCACAAAGCCATCACCTGGAATTGGTTGAAGCCAGAGCCCCCCCCACCCTAAAACAGTGGATAGCTAATGTCAAAGAGATCCAAGATATGGAAGAATTGACCTTTAAGGTCCACTCCAAGCTTTACATCTTTACCAGCAGATGGACGAAGTTGGTGATTTGGCTAGATTCAGCCCCAGACACAGAGGAGGACTGAGTGGATGGTAGCCTAGGTCTGTCTCATCCCATACACACCAGAGCAAAAGATAATTTGGGTTTCATATAAGTATGAGTGTGCAAGGGAAACTATGTGTGTGGGGGGAGACAAAACTTACTGGAAAAATAAGGGGCACTTTACAAATGGTATTATGAAATAAGAAGACATGATGTGATATGACGTGTGTATTTCAAGCTGTATAAATTGCTATCTGCTGACTCATGATGTATTACTGTACTTGTGATGAATTGTACCCAATATTTCAATATACTTGAATTAAAAAAAAGTGGAAAGAGCATGGGTGGGTGTGGGGTGAGCCAATTGGCCTTGATGATGTCATCCACACACACGTTTGGGGGGCAGTGGAGAACAGTCGCTCAAAGGGGTGAGACCCCCTCTCCACAGTAAGTAAATGAATAAAGTGAGGTGCTGAAAGCCAGCACTTCCTCCTTGACTTGGGACATCTGAAAACCAGGGGTCCTGCCATACAAAGACTAGCTGACTGGTAAGATAGCACAGTCAGGGACAGTGCTTTTCTGTAGCTAGGACAGGTGAAGGATTTTAGGTAAGAATAGCTCAGAATTTTGCTGTTCACCGTCTGTTCAACTTGTTTTATTTTCTGCTTCTCAGTAATTGTGCAGCCCTTTTGTTTTCCTGTAAATACATCCTGCTTTTAAATACTTGTAGTCACTAGTAAAGAATCCACTTTTTATAGCATCAGGAACTGCTTGTTTTATTTAAAAAGGTAATTCTATTATTTCTGCTGGACTCTGTTTGCAGTCCGTCCTTGAAGGGCACTCTACTCACAGTTATTGTGTTCGATCTTCCTGCTCTTGAGCAAACAGGAGGTAAGAAACCGGTTTCCTGGTTCCTGTTGGTGAATGTAAAGTCCCTGGTGAGTGGAACTTCATCACACAGACAAAAAAAAAAAACGTCTGACAGCAAACAAAGGGAAGGATCTACTAGGACTACAACTACTGTATAAAAACAGTCCATTCAACTTTTTTTTTTTCAAATTTTGACTTTAGTTCCCTTTTAATATTTGAAAATAGAAATTTCTATTTATTTGAAATTTCCATAAAGTGACTGACTTTACTTAGAGGATACACCAACATTTTATGGTATTTACTAGACTTCTTCTTCAAGGTGATACTTGGCCATAAGAACAAAGAACAATATTTCAGTAGTTTGAAAATAAACCTTTACTGGATGTGTAGTCCTTTTCCTTCATTGATTTATTATTGATTCATTTGTAAAAAATCCTATATGAGAACATTTATACAGTAGGGTGGGAAACAAAAATACTCTTCTATTTATCACTCACCAAAAAAAGCTTTTTCAAATATGTTTGATTCAATAGCATGTAAGTACTATTTTTCATGCTTATATATTTCTAAATGAAATGTAATAACAATATGTATAAAATAATTCTTGAAATTTATAGTAGTGGAATATGCAGCATGTTTCAGTGAGTTGATGTCAGACAGTTCAGCATTAATACTGCCCAGCCACTCACTAACAACAATGAAAGAGAGATATACTGTACTTGAAGCAAATGAATGCTTACAGTGAACTGAAAGATTGTGAGTTGGAAGAGATCACGAATTTATCCAGTGATACAGATTCTTTTAATGTCACTGGGATTTAAATTAAGTCAGCTAGTAGATAAGAGAATATATAAATGAGATAATAGCAAGGGTGATTTATTTATAAAAGTAACTACAGTACTATACATTTTTAGAATTATTATAAATGTATACAATTTGTTATTGCTATGTTTCTTTTAAGAATATATAAATTGAAAAATAATATTGATGTGCTATTTGAATCAAACATATTTGAGGAAAAGCTTTCTGTGGTGAGTGAGTGAGCACTCTGAGGAGAGAGAGTAGGATAGTGCTATTAATCTGTATTTTGCACTATTTTTGTGAAAAAAAGCCCTTTTTGACATCCAATTAATGAACAGCCAGATTACTGGAATACAAGCTAAGAATACTTGCTGAATATTTGAAGAAAGGGACTTGCACATCCTTAGAGTCTAGGAAATCTGTGTAACAAATTTTGTGTAATTTTTTTCATGTTTCTGTGTTTCATCTCTATTAGCAGCTTGACTTCTTATAAGTATTTCAGCTGAGTTAAAACTGTCTAATGAAGTTATCTGCTGAGAGAAATGCTAGACGGCTCTGGTGAGAGATAACACTCTCTCTTTGGATAGACTGGGAGAGCTGAAGCAGAAAGCATCCCTTTCATGTTTTGTAGGGGAGTCATTCCGGGATCTATTTGGTTTGCTGAAATGCATCGGCCCAATGCTCTGTATCCGGACCCTGGGTGCCTGAAACACATTTGCCTGACATCGGGATTTTACCCCCAGTGGAGTGAGAATCCTTAAGAATGGGGAGTGTGGGGGGCAAAGCCCCCCGAATCACTTGCTGGGGGTAAAATCCTGATGTCGGGCAACTGTGTTTCGGGTGCCCGGGGTCAGGATACGGAGTGTTGGTCCGATGTACAGAGGGATAACAACTTTCTTGTTTTCTACTGTTGATGCCTCTCCCTATGCATCCCAGTATTCCCACAGCCTTTCTTACTGCCTTCTCACATTGCTTGTCCACCTTTAGGTCATCTGATATAATTACCCCAGGCCTTTTTCCATTTTTGTTGTTGTCAGTATCTCACCCCCATTGTGTACTCTACCCCTGGGTTTTTGTTTCTCAGGTGCATTACCTTGCACTTGTTTGTGTTGAATCAAAGCTGCCATACATTTGACCATTCCTCCAACCTTGCAAAGTCCCTTCTCATCCTTTCCATTCCATCTTGTGTATCAGCCCTGTTGCAGATCTTTGTGTCATCTGCAAAGAGACATATTTTTCCTTCCATTTCCTCTGCAATGTCACTTATAAAGACATTAAAAAGGACCAGTCCCAATACTGAATCCTGCAGTACCCCACTAGTAACCCTCCTTTCTTCACTGTGGACTCCATTTACTACTACCCTTTGAGTCCTGTTGTCCAGCCAATTTTTTACCCAGGCTACCACCATGCGACCCTCTCCAAGGCTGGCTAACTTGTATATTAATCTTTTGTGTGGGACTGTATCAAATGCCTTGCTAAAATCTAGGTAGGCCATGTCCACAGCCCCTCTCTGGTCTACTACTTTGGTCTGACATCATAGATTCAACACTCTTTGTGTCTTTAGACCTGAGTCCTCATAACAGACTGTACTGATCTGATCTAGCCTTCAGACTTTATCCTTCAGACAGTCTGAATCTGGAAAAGACCAGTATGCTACAACCATGCAGAGACAACACATTCATACTTGGGGGGGGGGGATTAGCCTGCTGCTTGACTTCAGTAGGCAAAACAATATAATATGATTTGTAATGTATCTAAAATTCCTTAGAATTAAAAAAAAAACATTTTTTGAATTTTAAAGCAGCACTGCTATGAAATTAGGTAAAACATTTGGTGGTACCTTTTTTCTCTATAAAAGATTCAAGGCATCTTCCAGTTCTATTTGGTGGCAAAATGTTGTATTTCCACCAAAATGTGAAGTATTCTATAAATGTTGTAATTTAGTTGTTTTTCTCAAGGAAAAAGCTACCACATTTGGCTTAGAAATACCATTGTGAAGCTGGTAAGGATTAGTATCAAGGGGTAAAAAACCTAACAGAGTGCAGCATCGTAGGTACCTAGAAATGCAGATGTGACAGGTATGTTACTATTTTTATTAACTGTAGCTGAAACTAGCTTTTGGGAAAAACATTTTCATTGCGTTGCTGCTTAGAACCATTAAGACTGAGTTTGCATGGATGCAGAGCAAAAGCACATTAACATTTGAGAGCAGATCAAGTTTTAAACAAGCTCTCAAATCCTTTTTGTGGGAAAGGGCTTATGGTCTGCTTATTAATTTGTTGTGTTTTATAATATTTCTTTGTATTGTTGTTTTTGTATCTTGTATTGTATCTAATTTTATTGGAATGCACCTCAGTATTTAAAAGGCGCAATATAAATGAAAATATTATTATTATTATTACTACTTGCGTTTATGTTGACTGGGAGTGAGAGTATAGCAGCACTGTGTGATTGCGTTCAATGGCAGTTGTTTTATTTTATATCAACATGTTTTTAATGCTACACAGCTATGAGTTTAAAAGGTATGACTTTCACATGTCTTGAGCTTACTATTCCTCTTTGGTTGGAAATTACCAACAGCTCTGTGTTGTTGACACAAAGTAAAACTGTCAACACAATGATTGAAAAAAAAGTGAGTTTCTGTCAACTCTGTGAGTGCCTGTAAGTCAGAATGAGTTTCACACAACACAAAGTGAGTTTGGGTCGACACAAAGTACACTAGCATTGACAAAAAGTGAGTCTACATGGACACAAAATCAATTTGTGTTGATACAAAATGAGATATCATCAACATAAAAAACAAGGAAAATTAAGGATTGTAAGAATTACAGAAATGTTTGTAACACTATAACACAAGGTTGATGCTATAAGAAGTCTTATAAAATGGCTAGAACAGCAAATGCCACTGTTATTATTCAATAGGAACTTGTCTAGATTCACTTTAAAAGCTTCTGCACTTCCTCTATTATAGGCTTCAACAATTCCTGCCATACTCTACTCTCACAGCAGGCAATACCTGAGAAAGTGCTACTGTGTGTGTTGGGGGGGGGGGGACATAGCCTCCCAGAAAGGGCAGCAGTAGGTTGCGGTAAAACTATAAGGCTACTGGAAGCTGCCCCTGCTGCATTGCAGCTGCCCAGGTTCAACACTGGGGGACCATCAGAAGCTCAGCCTATGTTATCCACCACTGCAAAAGCAAACAACAGTAGTAGTGTAAGGTGAGATCACTGGGCTCCAGCCTGCTGAGGCAAACAGCAACAGAAGAGAGAACACTGAGGTGCCATTGAAAGACCCCACTCTAGTGTTAACAAGGATTACAAGATCCTTGCAAGGGCAGGCTGCAGAGCCTTGAGGGACTCTGGACACTCAGCACAGTTCCCTCCATTAGGACAAAAAGCACTGGGAGGGCAGCTAAATTAAGTGGAAACAAGAGGTTCTCCAACTGTGACTTCAGCACTGGACTCCATCATACTGGGCCATATATGACCCGGGTCATCTCACTTGAGACCTCCATGGTTTGATGGGGCTGTCAAAGAGATGATGACTAGAGGTCAGAGACTGGAGCATCGCTGGCTGAAGTCTGAGGCAGAGGAGGACAGACTAGCTTTGAAAGCTCACTGTAGTGAGTATCAAAGGGCTATCTCCCATAAGAAGGCAGAGTTTCTGCCCTTGGAGATAGCCGCAAGGAAGATCAGACTGGCTTCTCTCTTGAGGACTGTTGCCAGGCTGTTTCATCCAGCCTGTTTACAGCCTAAGGTTTGTGCTTCTGCGGCTAAGTGAGAAGAGTTTGCTCTGTTGTTCTCTGACAGAGTGTCTTCCATCAGGTCAGGTATTCATCCAATGAGGTTTGTGTTTTCCTGCAGTAGTCAGTCAGATGCTCCAAGTTGCATCCCAGCTGTCTGGAGTGAGTTCAGGCCAGTGGAGGTAGAGGAAGTCGGTGAGGTGATCCCATTGCCTTGTTCCAGAAAAACTTGAAGAAAGAAGCAAAGATTCTTGTGTAATGGGCAGACTGAGTGGGTCAAAGGCCCTTATCTGCTGACATCTATGTATCACTGCAGCCCACATTCTGTGAACTGGACCTGAGCCCGACGCGTCTTTTTGTTAGATGTGTGGAGGCCATTGGCACAGTGTTCACCGAGACTGTCCGGTATTCACTTTTGGAGGGATGTTTTCCCAGTGCTTTGAAAGAGGCACTGATGAGGCCTCTCTTGAAAAAAACATCTCTCGACTCTGACATCTTGGTGAACTACAGACCTATCTCTAATATACCCTTCTTTGGCAAATTCATCGAGAAAATTGTGGTGCTGTAGCTCAAGGTCCACCTCTTTGCTTTCAACATTTTTGAGCCCCTTCAGTCTGGTTTTAGATCAGGACACAGTAACAGATCAGTGCTAGTGTGTGTGGGTGCACAATAACCTCCTCAGGGAAAAAGGAGAGCAGTCTATTTTTGTTCTTCTTGAACTCTCTTCAGCATGTGACACTGCAGACCATGGTGGGCTGCTTGATTGATTTAAGGGACTCTGTGTGCTCACTAGTACTGTATTCAATTGGTTTGAGTCCTTTCTTACTGGCAGAATGCATAGGGTTGGGTTGGCAAGGTTTTCCTCTTGCCTGAGGCCCCTGCCATGTGAAGTTCCCCCAGGTTTGATCTTTTCACCCATATTGTTTGGTGTACATGCTGCCCCTGGGTGAGATAATCTGACATTTCAGCATGGATTTCCACTGCTATGCAGACTACACCCAGCTGTATATGTCTTTTGCACCTGATAACAACGGTATCATAATGGTACTAAATGTGTGGTTGGCTGAGATCCAAGACTGGATGTTCTCCAGCTGGTTATGGTTCAGCCTGGACAAAATGGAGGTACTGGTGATTGAGCCTGGTCACTGGTAAGAGGTGGAAACTGTTGGGGTTAGTCCCACTTTGGTGCTGGACTCAACTCAGTTACGAGTGGTGTATAGGCCACCATCTCAGGCTGAGGACATTGACAGGAAGCTTGCAAAGCAGATAAGAACAGTCAGTGGGAAGGGTAACACTGTGATTGTCAGGGAATTCAATCTGCCGGGGGTAGACTGGAGCACCCCAGTATCCTCGAGCAGGAGGGAGCAGATCCTACTGGAGGCTTTCCATGACAGCTTCCTGGAACCACTGGTAAGGGAGCCGACAAAGTTAGATAACATTCTGGACCTTGTGCTATCTAATGGGGAGCTCGTTAAGGGACTGGAGGTGGAGGATCCACTGGCAGGGAGTGAACACCATACTGTGTGGTTCTCACTTAGCATGGGCAAGGAGGCTGCAGGAACAAAGGTGTTGGACTTCAGGCTGGCTGACTTTGGCAGGATGAGGGACACAGAGGCACAACACCTAAACAGTATTCATCCACACATGGATGCAAACCAGAAATAGAATTTAATCAAGCTTGAGCTAACAGAGGTCACTACCTCTTGCACAAGCAAAATGACCAGGTCCAAGAAGCTGAGTTGGCTAAGCAGGGAGGTGTTAGAGAAGGTAAGGGTGAAAAGAGCAACCTTCAGAAAATGTTAAATGCTCCAAATGGGGGGAGGATAGGGAGGAGTATCTGAAGAAATCAGGGGATGTAAGCAGAGCAGTGCAGGTGGCCAAGGCTTTGAGGGAGCTTAGACTGGCACAAGGTATCAGAGAAGAGGAGAAGGATTTCTTCAGGTATGTAAAGGAGAGAAGGAACTGCAAGGATAAGATTGTGAGGATCAGGAATGAAGGAGGGTGGGCAGAGAATGGGGCAGACCAGACAGAAGTGCTCAGTGACTACTTCTGCTCGATGTTCACCAGGGAGAAGTGAGGGTTAATGCCACAGGGGATGGGGGGGTGGGCACAGGTGGGATTAACCGATGGGGAAATCCCAGCGAGCAGGGTACTGGAATGCCTAAAGGCTATCCAGGTAGATAAAGTCCTGGCCCAGATGGCATACACCCAGGGTTCTGAAGGAAATGGAGGAGGTCCTGGTGGAGCCACTGGCAGACTTATTAAACACCTCGCTGGGAACAGGATGCATACTCCAGGACTGAGGATGATGAATGTGGTGCCCATCGACAAAAGTGGACTTCAGGATGAACCAGGCAACTATAGGCCAGTATTGTGGGGAAGCTAATGGAGACTATGCTTAAGGAAAGGCTGGTAGCCTTTCTGGTAGCTAACAGTCTACAGGACAGTAGGCAAAAACAGGTTAGTCACCTGTAACAGTAGTTCTAGGAGTGGTATATGATGTTCATCCACACTTTCTGGCAGTGCCTTTCCCTTTAAGACTTTGCCAGAACATCTTCAAGCTTGCTCCTTCCACCCACCCAGGTGGCATCTCCCTCAGCTCTGCCCCATGGTGTCAGATCTTGCCCGCTGGAAGTAATGGTGTGTGCCAAAGCCAGGGGAGGTCGGGTGGGTCCATATGGATGAACATCATATACCACTCCTAGAAAGTACAGTTATGTAAAATCTTACCATAACAGTAGATCTTTGAGGAATGTCTCTTGCAATAAGTCATTACTTTTGGGAGTTTCTAGCAGAGGGTGCCGTGATACGGCAGCTCTTCTAGCAGTTTTGTACCAGGGACCGCCCAGACATGACATCATCTGTCTACTTTCTATATAAGTGTGGGCGGTCTCTGGTATCCTCAGTTCCCCTGCCAGATGCAGCTCACAAAAGCGAGGACTGAGGGGAAGCTGAGGTACCAAGGAGTCCCAACTCAAAGTCATTGGACCAGAATTTGTTCTCTTAGAGAAGGAGGGGAATGGAGGGTGGGTGATCATACTTACTGCAAGAGACATTCCTCAAAGATCTACTGTTACGGTAAGATTTTATGTACCTGTACTATCTTCCACAGAATGGTCTCTTGCAGTAAGGCATTACTTTTTGGAGAATCCCAAGCAGTTATGTCCATGTGGGAGGATAAGTACAACAGGAGACTTTGTAGGACTGCATGGCCGAAGGCCGCTCTATGTCATGAGGCAATGTCCAGATTGTAATGCCTTGTAAAAGTATGGGTTGGGGACCAGGGAGACTCATTGCAGATATCTGAAATGGAGGCAATAGTAAAGCAAGCCGCAGTAGTGGCCATAGCTCTAGCAAAGTGGGCTTGGACAGGTCCTGGTAGGTTCTTGTTGTATTTTTTTGTAACAAAAAATTTAATACAATTCGCCAACCAGGAAGAAAGAGTTTGTTTAGCAACTGGAAGCCCTTCTCTGCCAGAGGCAAAGGTGATGAATAATTGAGACGTTTTCCTAATCAACTGAGTACAATTAATGTAGTAGTGTAGTATATGATGGACATCTAAAGTATGTAACAGAGGTTCACCCTAATTGGAGTGGTCAGGATAGTAGACCGGAAACTCCAAGGACTGATGTAAAATATGTTTCGAGACCACTTTAGGAAGGAAGGAAGGGCTGGTATGAAGGACCACCGTGTCCTTGAGGAAAATCAAATAAGGTTCCCTACACATGAAGGCATGAAGCTCAGAATACGGTGAGCTGAAGTGATAGACACTAGAATTAATGTGTTCCATGAAAGGAAATGGAGGTTACAAGTGACAACTGGCTCAAAAGGCTCGAGGGTCAATTTTTCTGTCATAAAGTTGAGAGCCTATGGAGGAGTGGGTCCTCTAATAGGAAGTTTAATATGTAACATTCCTTTCAAAAACATCTTAACTAGATGATGTTGGTACAGTAACGTGCCATCCACAGGTTCATGGAAGGCTGAGGTGGCAGCCAAGTGGACTTTGATGGAAGAATAACTTAAACCGGACTCGGATAGTGAGGCCAGGTAGTCCAGAACCTTTGTCAGTGGACAAAAGTAAGGGTCCAAAGATCGAGAGGTAGACCATATGGAAAAGCGTTTCCATTTGGAATTGTATGTTGCTCTGGTTGCTGGCTTATGGGAGGCCAGGAGAATATAGGCAACAGCAGAGGACACTGGTAGATTAATTATGAAATTGTCCACAGGGGCCCAGCAGGAAGGTGTAGAGCCTTCAGGTAGGGAGATAATAGAGTTCTGCAATGTTTAGTCAAGAGGTTGAAGATTGGAGCACTTTCTTGATTGTTGAGGTAGAACACCACTGCAGTGTTGTCTGGATCAGCAATGGCCTACAGTCAAAAGATGCTGGAATGCCAGAAGGGCTAAGTGGAATGCCCACAGCTCTAGGTACTTGATGTGAGGCTGAGGGAGAGAAGTGGTTCACACGCCCTGTGTCCGATAAGGAACCGGGGCATGCTCCCTCCAGTCAGGGTAGCAACTGTGGTGAACATCTGTGGGAGAGGCAGGGACCGAAAAGGCATTCCTTGTTTATAAATTGGCTTTAATTGACCATCAAGGCAGAGCTGATGGCAGGAAGGGAGTGACGCTGAATTGGCCTTCAAATTTTTCTTGTTCTTTGTGACCATAGATTCTGGAGGATTCACTGAAAAGGTCTCATGTGAAGACTGGCAAGTGCTATTGTAGGGACGGCAGTGAGTATGTGACCCAGAAGGCATAGCAGTTGTCTAGCTGTGACGACTTTCTAAGTCTATATGCATGATGCCAGAGACAAGGGTGTGGCATGCCGGATGGCTGGATGTTAAGTTCTGGCTGGGACTATATCTAGGACGGCGCCAATGTATTGGAGACTGAGGCAGTCAGTTTGGACTGTGGCCAATTGACTGTGATCCCTAGAGTGTGAAAATATTTACAGGGTAGTCTCTAGGTGAGAAAGCAAAGCTGTTCTGCTTTGATAGGCCAGCTATCTAGATATGGGAAGATAAAGTGCCCTTTCCCTCTTAAAGCTGTTACAACTACCTCTAGGTATTTGGTGAACACACTCAGGGCCGAGAAGAGGCCAAACCAGAGTGCTTGAAACTGATAGTGCTAACCTAGCAGGTAGAGATGAAGAAACCAGTGATGAACAGGATGGATGCGAGTAAGCACCTTTCATATCTAGGGCACAAAGTCAATCTTTCTGTTTCAGTATTGGCATGATGGAAGTCAAGGTTATCATGCGAAACAGTTTGTACTGGATAGAAAGGTTTAGTTTTCTCAGGTCCCGTATCGGGCCAAGGTCTCCAGTTTGTTTGGGTACCCGAAAGAAGTGAGAGTAGAATCTCATGTGAGTGGGGTACAGGAGAAATGGTGTGCATCACTCGTAGAGCCCACAAATCCTCTGAAAGGATATATATATATGATCTGATGGTTATAATCAATATAACGGGGAGGACGAGGGGGGCCTGGAGAGAAATTCCAGAGTATTGTCTCTGTATAATCTGGAGTACCCATTCATCTGAAGTGATCGTCTGCCCGGCCTATAAATGGAGGGCAAAAAACAACCACCCACCTCCTCCTCCAAGGCTGGGTCAAGGAGGGGTGGGAAAAGAAAAAAAGCCTAGTGAGTAACTAGGTATCGGGCTGCCCAGCCCTCCCGGGAGGGTGGGGGCAGGATCCAGAGGTGGCGGAGGTGTCTCCTGTTGAATACGACCTCCACAGCTGACTGCATTGGTATCTCTGTATTTTCCACCTCTTTCAAATTAGAAGGGGATCGAGAACAGTAGGTTGTATGCGGGGTATGGTACATGCCATGAACCATACAGACAGTTCTGCCTGAGCCTGTAAATCATCCAGTAAAGTTTGAGTACTTGGCCCGAATAAACCGGACCTGTGAAAAGGGGGCCTTAGCTATTTTATGTTGTGCATCAGGTATAAATCCCGAAAAGTGGAACCAGGTGTGGCGTCGCAAAGAAATGCCAATAGCTGACAGTCGGGCTGAGGTACCGATGGCATAATATCCCAACCTGGGTATGGAGGGGAATTAGCATTACTAGTTGATACAGTAGCCAATAATCACTCCCCAATCAGGTGAAGGAGAGAGGTGAGTGATAAGCTCAATGGCAGATGACCCAAGAGTTTGGTGGTACTGAATCATATGACCCATATAATTTGGTATTCTGATATTCATGGAACTGGAGAAGAAAAAGAAAAAGCCAGTTTCTCCAGAAAGTCAAGTCTTTGGGATTCTTTATGAGGTAGTAAGGAGCTTATGTGATCATGAGTGGCAGAGCAGGGGCCACTTCTGGGAAAGCTTGGAAGGAAGGGAGGACCAGAGGAGCTGGATAAATATAATCCTCCTTATGTGGAACAGCTGAGATAGCTGAAGGGTGATTGTGAGGCAGCCAGCATGGCATTCTGGTAAGTTTGTAATTAGTGGGGAAATCACTCAAAGAGGCTCCTCTGGGAGAACAAGGTATTCTGCCATATCCTTACTTTGTCATGTTTTTGTAAGAAAGAATCACATGGCTTTCTATATTTGTATCATCATTTCGTAGAATGAAGGGTCAATGGGGGGGGGGTGGTGCTGTGAAGTCTAGGCAGGCCCACATCCAAAGAAGACATTTCCGAAAAAGGGAGACTGAGGAAGAAATTCCAGCTCCTGGAAATCATCATGTTCAAGGTCACTGGTGAAGTTTAACTGGGAGTTCGTGTTTGTCTGAAAAAGTAGTCTTTCCCATAAGAAGGAAGGAAGTGACCAGGGTGGGAATGGAACCCAATCAGCATGAAGAGTCTCAGGCGGAAGAGGAGGAGATCGCGGAGGGTCAGTCTGCCCCCTTGGAACGGGGGGCAGGGAGTGCCTTATGGCATGCAAGTCATGCTGTACTACAGTGGAGATGTCCAGTTCCTTCTGGGGGGGGGGAGTGTGTAAAACACAAGGGGGATGGACGTGTAGCCTGAGCAGGTCTTGCCCCTGGGTGGTGAAAACCAGGGTCCCGATCTCTGTCTGCCTGACCCCTGTGATTGTCCACCTAAGAGTGTGAAGGGGTAGAAACATGGCATAAGCCATTGGTTTTTTTATGAAGCCCCATTTACTAGGAATGAATATGAGGGTACACTGTCGATGGAGGGACACCTGGAGCGGTGGCAGTTGATGAGGCGTGAAGTACAGAGGTTGAGGAAGATCTCTCCTGTTCTGTGACTGTAATGGAACCCAGAAAGGGTTATTTATGTATTGCCTTTTTATAGTGCTGGAAGCATAATTGATGAAGGAGTGCAAACGTCCCATAAATGAGTAGACAGAATCATGAGGCACCGTCAACGAGGCGGACAGCCATCGACAAGCAACAGGGATGCATCATTGATGGTAATAGAGGTTCAAGTTTCAAGTTTATTGCAGGAAAGACTCTGTTGAGCAAGCTCATTCATAAGGAGGTCCTGAGGCACATACACATACAGTTGGCAATTACATAGGCAGGAGATATAAAATGTAGAACAACAAAGAAAAAAAATATATAATACAAGAGGTATACACAATAGAAGTCCTTATGCTATATATGCAGTACATTCCAGCTTTAACCTCGCCCCAAATTATCAACACATTTCAGCTTAATAAGTAGGCCAGTTGGTACCTAGGAGTTGACTTATGCTCGGGGCCTAGTAGCACCTATATGTCTTTTAATTTAGAGATAGCTAGTGTTTTGTAGGAGTTAATTGATACGATGCTGGTTAGCTTCAGCATGGCTTGTAGCTGGTTCCAAATTTTTGGGAGGGCGTATGAGACAGCTCTTTGGCCAGCTGTGGTACATGTCCTGGGAACATCTAGTAGGATAAGGTTGGATTTCCTTAGAGAGTAGGCGCTATGCGAGATGTGTATGAGAGATGTTAAATAGACAAGCAGTTTGTGGAGTAGTAATTTGAGGGTCCAAATGCCAGCATGCAGGAGGCGTCTGGTGGCAAGGGAGGTCCACCCAACTGCTGCATAAAGATCACAGTGGTGGGTCCTGTACGCAGAGTTAGTAATGAAGCGAAGAGCATGGTGATAGAGTATGTCCAGTTTAGATAGGCTCAAGGTTGGGGAGGAGATAAAGATAATGTCTCCGTAGTCAAGCAAGGGAAGGAATGTTGCTTGGACAAGTCTTTTGCAGGTTGCGAGAGAAAAGAGGGTCCTATTTCTAAAGAAGAAACCCAAGCGTGCTTTAAGCCTCTTTGATATATCCTCAATGTGGTCGATGAAGGAAAGCTTGTTGTCTATCCACATACCTAGATATTTAAATTTAGGTACGACTTCCAAGGGTTCACCTAGGGAGATAACTATGAAGTTTTTAGGTGGGGTAGGTAGGGCACTAGACAAGGCAAGTCTCAAGAAAATCATTGTCTTGGTTTTTTTGGCATTTAAGAGAAGCTTGGCATTGATAAGGTTGCTTTCTAACTGGATAAAGTCAGCTTGGAGTGCTTCCCTGACTTCAGTTAAGGACGAGCCTGATGCATACAAAACTGTATCGTCTGCAAAGAAATGTATGCTAGAGATCTTTATGTGGGAGTCAAGGTTGTTGATGTACAGGGAAAAAAGGATTGGTCCTAGGATGGAGCCTTGAGGGACTCCTCTGGCAATTGGAAGGGAGGCAGATAGTAGACCATCAGCTTTGACTTTTTGTATCCTTCCTGTGAGATAACTGTTAAACCATTGTAAGGTAAGTGGAGTGGCACCTATGTAGGCAAGACAGGTGATTAGGAGGTGATGGTCTACAATATCGAAGGCCTTACTGAGGTCTAGAAAGACTGCATCAGTAACCTTCTTGGTGTCCATAGCATGGATCCAGTCATTAGAGACTTTAGCCAAGGCTGAGATGGTACTATGCTTCGACCTGAAGCCAGATTGGGCTGGGTTTCGGAGTGAGTGCGCTTCGAGGTGATTTTTTTAATTGGTTGTATATAAGTTTTTCCAGCACTTTGGAGAGAACGGGCAAGATAGAGATAGGACAGTAGTTGTTTAAGTCACAAGGATCTCCTGATTTGAAGAGAGGAAGAATATGGGCAGATTTCCAGCAGGATGGAACAGTGGCTGTGGTAATAGAGAGGTTGAAGATGTGAAGGATGGGGGCTGTGAGCTGGGCATAGCCTAACCGCAAGAAAAATGATTCAAGGCCATCGTTCCCTACACTTTTCTTGGTGTCAAGGCTAAGAATTATGTCTTCGACTTCTTTGTAGCTAAACAGGCACAACTGGAAGGGATGAGGTGGAGTAGCATGTGTAGTATCTGGGCTAGTATAGCTATTCACTCGGCTAGCATATGGGGAGGAGTCGAATGCCAACCCGGCAGTGGCAAAGTGAAGGTTAAGTTCTTTGAGGATTCGCAGTTTATTTTCAACCATCCCGTCCTTGGCCAGAATCTTGGTGGGAAGGGAGGAAGCAGCAGGATGGCCTTCAATGGATCTCAGTGTCTTCCAGATTTTTTGGGAGTTCCCTTTGGCCTGCTCCAAAGTGGAGATGTAGAAGTTTGCTTTAGTAGCATGTACACTTTTAACACAGGC
This sequence comes from Neoceratodus forsteri, assembly GCA_016271365.2. Lineage (NCBI taxonomy): Eukaryota > Metazoa > Chordata > Ceratodontiformes > Ceratodontidae > Neoceratodus > Neoceratodus forsteri. The sequence goes on from CM057453.1 coordinate 1,188,361,402, forward strand.
ATTTCTGGCAGTTCTAAATGCCTGCCAGTCTGCCGGGTCCTTTGTGTGCCTGGCCCTAGACCATAGCTTGTCTCCATTGGTAAGTGCAGATTTGAGCTCTTGGGTGAACCACGGATGCGAGATTTTCCACACCCTCATTTTAATAAGCGGAGCATGCTTGTTAATTAGGGTGGTGAGGTTGTCATTTAGGACAGAGACGGCAGCATCAGCAGATTTGGCAAGATATAGGTCTTGCCACCTGATCATAGCTAGATCGGTTAGTAAGTTTACTGAGTTGAATTTATGGAATGAGCATTTGATTCTGAATTTAGGGTGCTGCTGGGTTTTAGATTGGAATCTTGTACATACAACGATACTGTGGTCGCTCATGTCGTTATGGAAAACTGCAGAATGTGAGATTTTATGGGGATGCGAGTTAAGATGACACCTAAGAGTGAGCTGTTGGCAGAGTTAGAAGCATTGATTCATGTGGGTTCAGTTACTATCTGTGTAAGACCCTGCTCATCACAGATGACTTTTAGGGAGTGGGATTTAGCAGTGAGCCAATCCATATTGAAGTCCCCTAAGATTATTGTTTCCGTGTTAGCAGCCAAAGTTATGGATTTCAACACATTAAGAATTTCTGTGCCTCCTGATGGGGGTCTATAGCCACCAATGATTGTGATGCACTCTGAAGATGGAAGGTGAAGTTTAAGTGAGACAATCTCATATTCCTTGGGCTTAGTTTTACAGGAAATGCTGCTAACATCAAATTTTGATTTGGTGTATACAACCACTCCCCCCCCCAAATCCCTATCAGCCCTAAAGAGCTTGAAGCCCGGTATAGTAATTTGTGGATCAGTGTTGGCCTCTTTTAGCCATGACTCGGTAATTATAATCAGATCTGGGTCAGTGTGGGCTGTCCAAACCTGAAGATGATCAAGTTTTTTGAGCAGGCTTAGAATATTGACCATCATCAGAGGTGCATCGTTGATGGAGGTAACCACTGATGAGAATGTGGAAATGAAAGTATACATGCATTGTTGATGGTGGAAGTCATCAAGAATATAGATGCAGCATCAACAGTGGCAGCCATCGATAAGAGCATAGCTACATCATCGACGGTGGTAGCCATTGATGGAAATATAGATCCATTGTCAATGGTGGTATCCATCGACGAGAATACAGATGCATTGTCGATGGTGAAAGCCGTCGATGAGAACTTAGCTGCATCGTCGACGGCGGAAGCCGTCGATGAGAAAATAGATGCACTGTTAACGGTGGTAGCCATCAATGAGAACATAGACGCATCATTGACAGAGGTAGCCGTTGATGGGAATATAGATGCATCATCGATGGTGGTAGCCATCGATGAGAATACGGATGCAGCATCAGTGGGGGTAGACGTCGATGAGGATGTTGATGGGTATAAGCCATCAATACATAGATGCATCGTTGATGGTGAGGTGGCCATAAATGAGGAAGAAAGACATAAAGGGTGAGATGGGGTATTCCTGCTCTATGTGTGTCCAAAAATGTAGATCCGTAGATGGGGGAGCTCTGGTTGGATGAGCCCCCGGTTGTGTAGAATCTTTGATGTTGTTTCTCGTCGATGACTGCTGTTTTCAGACATTGTTCTATCTACTGTGTGAGCTGAAGACAGCGGGAAAATGAACTGAGGATACCAGGGACCACCCACACTTATATAGGAAGCAAGAAGATGATGTCATGTGTAGGCGCTCCTTGTAGTATGCGAATGCTCACCACAGGTCTAAAGTATGGAGCCTATGCTCGGCCTCCGAGGTGTGATTGGTAAAATATATCGGAAGACTGATCACCTAGTTAAGGTGGAAATGTGACACAACCTTTGGGAGGAACTTGGGATTGGGGTGCAGGACAACCATGTCCATGTGGAAGACCAGGTATAGAAACTCCACCAAGAGTGCCTGGAGTTCACTGATTCTTCTGGCTGATGTGATAGTCACCAGGAAGGTGGTCTTCCACAACAGGATTGACATCTCATACCCCGTGCATCGGTTCAAATGGCTTGTCCATAAGCTTTGCCAAAACCAGCAGCAGATTCCGAGGTGGTAGTGGGTCTATGTGATAATGGCGATCGCAGGAAGGCTATCACTGTTAGGGTAAATTTACAGCTGCGAAAATCCATTTTGCCGATGTACAATCCTGGCGCATAGCAAAAGGGTGCTGGGAACTTGAGTTTTTTGTTTATACGGGGGGGCTGTGCCCCCCGTGCCCCCTACTAAAGATTCTCAGCTCCAGGGGGGTGCATGTCAGAGGGTAAAAAAAAAAAGGTATTTCTTGGACCGGCGCAAAAATTCTGATGCACCCAGCACCGAACCTGGCACCCTCCCAACTATAGTCTGCCACAAACCCACCATGCCACATGGCCAGCTTGGCAACCCACCATCGCGCTACACCTCACTCGCATGGCGTGCTCCCCTTGCGCGTATACAGGATGTCACTATACCCGCATTCACCCTCCTCCATCCACTAGCACTGAGATCAGGCTCCGCTACCCTTTTCATGGGATACCAGTGGGGGTTGGTGGTTTGCGCACCAGAGGGGGGAAATACAGTCAAGGCCTTTGAAAAAGCACCAGATCACCTTCTCCTGCGCCACCGACTGCCAATCCGCCTGCACCTAGTAATCAGAGATGGCTGCCAGGTGTACCTTAAAGGTCATCGACCGAAAGCCCAACTGAGAGGAGCCACAGATAATTAAGAATGCTAGTCAATGGACAGGACAAAAGGGTCCAACCCCTTGTCCTGACACCAAATGGAGAACCTCTTCCATTTGAAGGCATAGCACTTCCTGGTCGACTCCTTCTGAGATGCCTCCACAACAGCGAGGACATCTTCAGAGACCCAGAGTCTGGAACTCTAATTGCTCAGAAACCAGGCTGTCAGGTGCAGGGATTGAAGGTCCAGATGGAGTACCTTCCCCTGATTGATGGAGAGTAGGTCCGAGTGGAGAGGAAGATGCCTCGGGAGCCAGTCCAGAGCCACCAGTATCACCTGTGCCTTGTCCCTCCTGGCCTTAAGAAGCACCTTGTGGATTAAGGGAAGTGGAAGGAAGGCATAGAAGAGGCTTGGGGTCCAGGGCCTCAAGACGGCATCCCCCTGCAGCATTCCCTGCTGAGGGGGTGGGCAAAAACAGCCTCAGATTTGCTTTCTCCCTAGAGGTGAACAGGTCCACCTGAGTGATGCCCCACTGGGAGAACAGATTGTGTACTACCTCTGGGTGGAGAGACCACTCATGAAATGCCTCACCCACATGGCTAAGAGCATCCACCTGCTGGTTGGAGGCCCCTACCACACAGATGGCTAGGAGATCAGCCCCAGGCTACTGATGAGGGTCCACACATTGAGGGCTTCCTTGCACAGTGGCAGGGAGTGCATACCACCCTGTTTGTTGAGGTAGTACATGGTCACAGTGTTGTCCATCTGGACCTAGACCACCTGACCCTGAATGTGAGGAGTGAAGGCAGTCACCGCCAGCTGAATGGCCTGGAGCTCCAGCAGGTGATGTGGCATCGGGACTCCTCAGGGGTCCAGAGCCTATGGACTCTGTGTCCTCCAGGTGGGCACCCCAGCCCATGAGAAAGGCATCGGTCATCAGGATGACTGTCAGCTCTGGATGGACAAATGGGATCTCTTCCTGCAGATATTCTAGGACTAACCACAACTGGAGAGTGCCCCACATCCACTTGGTCACAGTGACCAGCTGGTCAAACTGACCCCTGCACTGAGATCACAGGCTGGCCAGCTCCCACAGCAGAGAGTGCATTCTCCAGTGGGCCCAATGGACCATGCTGGTGCAAACTGCCATGTAATCCAGCAGGCTCAGGAAGTCCCGGGCAGGGGGCAATTGCCCAACCTGAAATGATTGGGCTAAGGAGGAGAGAGCCTCCACCCTGTCCACTGGGAGCCTGGCTCTGCCTCTGCAAGAGTTGAGCTCTGCCCTGATGAAGTTGATCACCAACTTGGCCTCATTGACTAGGAGGCCAAGGGAGACACAGGTCTGGATGGCCAGGTCCCTGGACCACTCCACCTCCTACCTGGAGGGCAGCTGGAAATCATCGGGGGCCATCGTCAGACCCCGACACGAGGTCGGGCGGATATCGGTGCAGAACCGGCATCCAACTTCTCAGCCGAAATGACTGAGGAGACGTCGGACTGGCCGACATCCAACTTATCGGTTGAAGCCAGGCTGGCTTCAGAGTCTCCAAAGCCTGACACCACAGCCTGAACCCGAGCGCTCGTTGGAGGGCCCGATGAATGACTTAGTGACTCCATTCAGCGTGGTAGACCCCCGTGGAGATGGGTTTAAGCGTGAAGTTTCTGCGGCCACTAGGACCAGTGGTGGCAGGGGGGGCCTGAGGACTGCTCCTTAGGCAGTGCAGGCTGGGCAGTGGCAGGCGACTTCATGGAGGAAGAAAACCACCGCTCATCTGAAGGGCCCGCTGGCAGCTTTGGACGTGTAGGGAACTGGTCCTGATCCCGATGCTTCTTCTCATGCTTGGACTTGGTAGGCGAGGTGGAAGCACTGCGCAATTTTTGGAGCTCTTTCTCTGTGGTGGCCATTTGTTGCCTAAGTAAATAAGTCTTGAGGGCCTGCTGGTGGCACTTCCATGTGACTGGGTTAAGGCTCGCACAGGCCTCACAGTTCTTGACTTTGTACTCTGGGCCTAAGCAAATGAGGCAGAGGGAATATGAATGCTTGTGTGGTAGTTGCACACCGCATGAAGCACACTTATTCTTGTGCTCAATGTTTGAAGATGATGACATGCACAAATGAAATGAAAATTCTGAATTTGAAAGAAAGAAAACAGATACTCATCCAATGAAGCAGTCGAACTGCAGTGCACGATCTCCGTGAGGTCTAACTGTTCAGGTCAATGGCGGGAAAGAACTGGAAAGCGGGCGCGGGGACTGCCCAATATATAGGGTCACGCTGACATCAGTCACATGATGGCTGGTGGGTGGTTCTCGTCAGATACTGCTGGTTAAAGTTTCCGTGTGGTCCTGATGCCAGGGGGTGCTCAGTCCTCAAGGCGATTACCTACTGCAAGAGTCCTCTCGAAGTAAGATCACATGACACCTTAATTTTTACTTAAAATAAAATTTCCTAAAAACTGAAACTCTGTAATAGTAAACCAGAGCATAATTACACTGTTTCACTCAGTTCACCATCGTCTTGTTGTATTTAATTAACTAGAGTCTCAGAAACAAATTAGTTTATCCGCTAGTACAGCATCACAATAACATTAACCGAGAGAGAAAATAAAATAAAAAATTAAAATGTAAATGGCCTCCCTACACTGGACTACCGAGAGTAAATCTTGCCACTCCTGTGGGAGCCACTCACTCAGAATGCCACATGCAGAATCTTTCTTCTAAAAAGCTAAGCCCCTTCCCTAATCAGATGTCAGACCCTGTAGCACTGTAGCTCTGGGACTCACTGGGGAACCGACTCACGTTGCTGACAGTAAGGGGGGAGTTGACTCCAGCTTGACTGACGGTGGCTGCCAAAACAAGGTAAAGTGCAGGCAGTCTGTTGTATGATGCAGGATACAGGCTGTTTTTCCCCTCTCGTGCAGCAGCTGTTTTTAAGCGCTAAGGAATAAATGCCAATCAAAGGGCATCTGTACCATGCATGCTCACACTGTAAATATGTGAGCCTTGCCAGCACATCTGTTACCACATGGGGCAGACTGATGGTGCTAGTGCCCCTAAATATAACTTTTTCAACTAGTACCACCCCCTGAAGCATTGTAACATTTTTACTATGTTCAGCTCTGCTTTGCAGACGTCTGGCTCCCTGTGATGACCTCCATACGTCACCATCTATAACATGGACATCTATGTGGCAGTTCCCATAGATTTAAATGCACAATGTGCACGTTACAGTAGTTCCCATGAGCAGTTTACATACTGTGGCACAAGTGCCCCAGGTCCTCTGGTGGCCCCCACTGAAAACAGGTAAAGAAAACATCCTGCTGTGACTTTAAAATCACAGTTGTTTCAGAGGCCCTTTTTTCCATTCGGCTAGTCCCAGCACACTACTTGGCTGTGAGCATGCATGCCCATGCCTGCAGTTCGTAGGCTGCGTATTAGAGCTGATTTGTAAAAAATATAGTAAAGGACAGCTATATGAACCCCTGTGATGGCATCTTCTGAAAGCCGAGCCCTGAAAACTGCTGTATAACAATTTTTCTCTCAGTACTGTGACCACGTTATAGAGAAAGCAACTTCTAGTGGGGGACTCTATAGTCAGGGGGATAGAGTTGGGCGAAGGAAAGGGGGTAGAGAAGGAGGTTATGTGCCTACCTGGTGCATCAACTTGGAGGGATGAAAAGCATATCCAGCGGATTGCAAGGGCCATAGGAAGGAATGGGGAACTGGATGTCATTGTCCAACTGAAGACAAGTGACCTAGCTCTATAAGGGATAGGAGGAGTGCAGGAGCAGTTTAGTGAGCTGGGGAAAGGTCTTAGGCAAGTAGCACGCACTTTGTGGAAGTGCTGCCTGTCTACAACAAGGGGAAGGAGAGGGAGCTCTGCAGTAAGGCCTTAAACTCATGGCTGAGGGAATGATGCAGACAGTAGGGGTATGGCTACACTGGGGACTGGGGCTCCACTTGGAATGATCGGAGCTAGTACCGGTGGGGACAGCCTGCATCCACCCAGGAAGAGAACAGCAATCCTCAGTGGATGGTTTAAGTGTTACTTCAATGGACATTTAAACTAGCCAAGGGGGCTAGCAAGGAGAAGGTGAGAACTGACAGGCCTGTCAGCCTGACATCTGTAGTAGGGATATTGATGCAAACACTATTAAAGTAATGAATTGTGGAACACCTGGAATCCAATGGACTGCAGGTCTCGAAGCAGCATGGCTTTATAGCGGGGAGGTTGTGCCAAACAAATCTGATAGATTTTTTTTAACTAGGTAACCAAGGTGCTGGGTCAGGGAAGGGCGATAAACATGGTTTTCTTGGACTTCAGCAAGGCCTTTGACACTGTTCTCAATAGGAGGGTGGTAAACAAGTTGGGTAGCATGGGGTGGGCAATAAGGTGGTAGCCTGGGTAAGAAACTGGTTAGGGGATAGGAGGCAGAGGGTGGTGGTAAATGGAGTTCGCTCTGAGGAGGAGAGAGTGACCCATGAGGTACTGCAGGGGTCAGTACTTGGGCCAGTTCTCTTTAAGGTCTTCATTAGTGATATAGCTGAGGAAGTGGAAGGGAAGATCTGCATCTTTGCAGATGACACCAAGGCCTGCAACAGAGTGGACACTCCAGAGGGGTGCAGAGGATTGAAAGAGATTTAAAATGACTGGAGGAGTGGTCAACCATTTTGCAGCTAAGGTTTATTGCAAAAAAGTGCAAATTAATGCATTTGGGTCACTGTAACCTGAGGTGCAGTACAAAATGGGGGGAGCGATACTAGTAATGACCAAGCCTGAAAGGAAACTGGGGGTAATCATATCAGATGACCTGAAGGTGGCCAGACAATGTGATCAGGAGAACTAGTGGGATGCTGGGGTGTAGAGGTAAAGATATTACTAGCAGGAAGAAGGAGGAGGTGTTGCCATTATATAGGTCTTTGGTAAGACCTCACCTGGAGTACTGTGTCCAGTTTTGGAGACCACATCTCAGGAAGGGCAAAGACAGGGTGGAAGCCATCCAGTGGAGGGCTACCAAGATGGTACAGGGTCTACATCAAAAGTCTTATGAGGAGAGGCTAAAGGAACTAAACATGTGCACCCTGGAGCAGATGAGGGAGAGGAGGGATATGACTGAGACCTTTAAATACTTCACTGGGGGCTAGCTGTCCCAGTGGCATAGAGGGCTGAGGCACTGGATGCCCTACCTCCTCCCATGCTGGTGACCCAGGTTCGAGAATGAGCCTGAGTCTCTGGGGGTCAGCCGGAGGGGGTGAGGAGCTGGATCGAGCTGCTGCAAGGCAGCTCTCCTCTCCCAGGGAGGGATGTGGGCTGCTTTGGTTCTTGGCTGCAACCAGGTGGAGGCCAGGTGGCAGTGCCAAGATGATCAGGGAGCCAGGCATTAGGCTGGGTGGGAGGAAGGGACTGTCACTGGAGCCACAGAGTGCATGTGCGACCGTGTTCTGGGGTCCTGGGATAATTGGGGATGGAAGAAAACAGAAAATGGGGCACCAGGGCAGGCTCAATGATGTCCCGAGAACAGGGTGGATTGAGATCCTCTGTGAGAGGACTGCAGTTCGCCTACCCCAAGCCCCAATGGTAAAAAGCTATATAGAGAAAAAGAATACCTCACGGGGGTGAATAAGGTACAAGTGGGAGGTATTTTTTGGAGGAAAGGATGCTCTAGAACAAGGGGTCATGATATGAAGCTGGAGGGGGGTAGGTTCAGGAGAGATGTGAGGAAATACTTCTTCTCGGAAAGGGTGGTGGATGCCTGAAACAGTCTTCTGGTGGAGGTAGTGAGGGCAAAAACAGTGGTGGGATTCAAAAAGCCTGTGATAAGCACAAGGGAACCATAAGGGATAGGTGAGGAATGGAAGAGAAAGTGCCATAAACCTAGAGGGGGTCTACAACATAAGCAACACAACAAAATAGGAGATACTGTATGGGTCAAGTAGTCCTTATCTGCCATCAGTTTCTCTTTCCAAGTTTCAACTTTGCCAAGACAGAGCATCATGTTATGTTTAGCACCAGAAGCTGTCACCTGGCAAATCTGACAGTCATCCTCATGTCAGTGGTAAACTGTCAAACAGGTGTGTATGTAAAGAAGTGAATGATGGTTTGCTGCTTTTGACATGTGAAGTCACTTATCTGTAAGTAGCAATAATCCCTTTTTATTTTTAATTACTGTCATGTTACTGGTTTTGTATGTGCTACCTTAAAACCATGAAGGCTGCATCATTCCATGTGGCTGTACTGCTTATAAACACAATGTGATGTTTTTTTCATGGTTATATAATACCATGCAGCTTGTCTGTTAATTAAGCAATAAGGCATGACAAGGTGTGTGTTGTTGTGTGATAATGTCATGCCTTAGGTGGTTGAAGCATGAGGCCGCAGTTTGAGTGCGTTCAACACCTGAAACGTAATGTTCTTACATAATAACATACACCCTGGACTGCCTTATTGCTATTATACAATGGCTCCTTTGTTTAAAAAGAAAGAAAAAAAATGGGAAAAATTTGTTTAAAATACTTTTTTCTTTCTTTTTCTTAGGGCAAGTATGTATACTGAAACATTAGTCCATGTTTTTTTTTTTTTCTTTATTTATTTTTGAAAGTCAGATTTACCAACCTTTGAGTCAGGGACTCATTTACAAAGGCACCTCATCGCACGGGGGGTAGACATGGTTACAGTGTTACTTTTGTCCAGCAGGTGGAGCTGCTGTTACATACTTGCCCCATATTTTGTTTTACATCTGGCTGTGCTCCTGTATGTGTGAGCCCCCCCCACATTTCATCTATTGCTGTTTGCTTCTGTTTTTAAGTCTGTCACGTAAGATCTTCATTGAGGAAATCTCTTGCAGCAGGTCATTACATACAGGAATACTCCTGCCGCAGGCATGAGTCCATCAGGATGATTCAACAGCAGTTGAACTGGGACTGCCCCCACTGTACCATGTGCTGTGTCCTGACAGGTAAAAAAAGGGGGCAGTCCCAGAAGCTCCTCAGTTCTTTTCCTACCACAATCTGCATGCTGCATGTCCTTCCTCCCCTAGTTCAGCTTCAGTCAACAAAGACGGCTAGTTTTTGTTACTTTCTTCTTCAGACCCTCGCCAATAATTAGTGTCTTTGAATCCACTTTTTTGAAAGTGTTCCTGTGGCCAGAACCTTGTGATGGAGGACCTGCATGAACTTTGTGCCTGATGCCTGGGTCCAACCCACAATACCTGTGCTTGTGTCCTTTGTCACAGGTTCAACAAGGCCAACAAATGATGATGACTCCAGGCTCTTCGAGAACACCTCATGGAGCAAAAATCAGTCCTGCTAGAGCAGGCACAGTGCTCGTCGATGAAGGAGTCCTTGCCCTCTTCTTCCAGATCCCAGAGGTCTGGTAAGCATTCTGCATCAACGGGGATGGCAGATAAACCCAAGAAACACTCTTTAAAGAGTAAACATGTGGTTTCTACCTCCTCCCCTTCGACACCCAGCCTAGTCATATAATCTTCTACACTGTCAATGACCTCTGGCATTTTGGCTTCCCACTCATCAATGACTCCTTCGTTGATGGTGGCTGGGGGTTCTCAATTGTGGTTTCCCATGCTGCTGCCCCCTTCTAAAGGTTCTCAGCATCATTTTTTGACTGCTCCATCGACATCCTTGCCTGCTAGGCTGGGTCTGAACTTTTCCATGGCTCCGCCAAATGTTCTGGGAACTTATGTTCACCCCACGTCGACGGTTCACCTGATACCTCAGCCTGAGCCTATATCTTCGGTTGTACTGATCTAGTCCATACACACTTTCAGTCAGGCCTCTCCACAATTGGCCATGGTTGATGTGCAGGCTTTGGTTCAGACCATTCTGGGTCTCACTAAGCCCACCCCCACTTCTCTGAGGACTGTCCCTTTGGCTACTGTTTCTATGCCCCCAGACATTCTTCAGCATCTAGGATGGCTAGTTCTTCCCCAGCTTCTCAAAGCCCTGTTCTACAGGATATTGAGGGAGACGACGAGGCCCCCAACTGGTCCATGGACCTTCAGGAGAATGTTCTGGGTCATGAACCCATGTCTCTGTTGTCTGTTTCCTTGGCTTCCTCCCTTCCACCCAAAGACTTGAGAATAGCTGATGTAGTCCCCTTATACAAGAGCAGGAACAGAGAGGAAGTGGGAAACTACAGACTGGTCAGCCTCACCTCAGTAGTGGGAAAGATCATGGAAGCACTACTGAAGGAGAGATTAGTGGGACACCTTGTAGCAAACGGTCTACAGGACCCAAGGCAACATGGTTTTACTGGGGGGAGGTCGTGCCAGACTAAACTAATTGAATTTTTCGACTGGGTGACAACTGAGGTGGATCGGGGGGGGGCAGTGCACGTGGCCTATTTGGACTTCAGTAAGGCCTTTGACACTGTGCCCCATAGGAGGCTGTTAAACAAGTTGGGCAATATGGGTGTGGGTAGGACAGTAGTTTAGTGGGTGTGGAATTGGCTGGATGGCAGGACACAGAGGGTGGTGGTAAATGGTTGTCACTCTGCAGAGGGAAGTGTGACTAGTGGAGTGCCACAGGGATCAGTGCTGGGTCCGGTCCTCATCAACATCTTTATCAGTGACATTACAGATAACATAGAAGGGAGAATTTCCATTTGCTGATGACACAAAACTCTGTAACAGAGTGGACCCACCAGAGGGAGTGGATAGAATGAGGAGAGACCTGCAGAAGCTTGAGGAATGGTCAAGGGTATGGCACTTGAGTGTTAACACAAAAACGTGCAGAACAAAGCACATGGGGCACAAAAACCCTGAAACAACATATCAGTTGGGGAGGGGGGATACAGCATACTCCAAGCTGGAAAGGGACCTAGGGGTTATCATTTCTGATAACCTAAAGGTTGGGACTCTGTGCGACAGGGCGGCAAGTGAAGCAAATAGAATGCTGGGATGCCTAGGCAAGGGCATAACCAGCAGGAAAAGGGAGGTCATAATTCCACTGTACAAGTGTAACCCCTACCCGGTATGCCATTTCTATCTGACAGCTCTACCAGGTGGGCTGGGTTCGGGGAGGAATATGTCACTCGGCACATAGGCTAGGTTTGGCTACTCTGCACAGGGGCACTCAAGTAACTCCGGACAAAGGAAGCAATAACTGTAATGTCCAATACCAGAAGTGGGATTCTAAAGTGTGGCTTTTATTCACATCCAAACAGAATAGACAAAGCATAGATGGACCCCCACAGGGCTAAACTCCTGGTAATGCAGATTTAAGGAGACCAGAACACATCCTTATCACTTTAGCCCTCAGGCTCTGAAACACACTGGGCACACAGCCCGAACTTTACACTGCTCTGGGATTTCCCTGGCTCGGCTCCCTTGCCAGCCACTTGGACATTTTCCATATAGCATGGAAACATTTACCAGTGGCTCCCTAAACCACCTATGAGCACTTCTGCTCCATAATGGAATCTTCCTCATCAATCCCATGTCTGGGTACTTTCCTTAGGCACTGGCCAAGTACCTGAGAGAAAGCAAAAGGTGTACCAGAGCAAATCCGTAGAGGTGAATTTGGTTACTACTGATGGGGGGGTCTCCCACCTCTCGCTCCCACAATTCATACCCGGCCATTTCTCTGGACTGTAACACCTCATCCTTTAAAACACTTTGCTGTGTAGATTCTTGCTAAATGTATTTCACATTCAGTCTACTGTCATTTCTTCCCATATGTGCTGGACTTGAACATACTTATAAGTGGCTTTATCCATTACTCCAGACCCCCCCCAACAGAGTTAAGCAGTCCAATCCCCACATTCTTTCTTCCCATTTGTGCTGGACTTGAACATACTTAAAAGTGGCTTTGTCCATTACTCTAGACCCCCCACAGAGTTAAGCAGTCCAATCCCCACATCTTCCAACTGTACTTGGCTGTCTTTTCCTGACACCACAGTAACAGTCCCTTTAGATTCCTTCTGTTTCAGGTGAAAACAGCATGCCCTTTAGCAGAGCAAACTCACCCTTCAGTTGCAGGTGCCCCACAGGTGTTTCCTCCTCAAGGAATCTCTTCTTGAGCTTCTGGTGCTTCAGCACAACTCAAACAGGCAGCTTCTTTTCCTTAGCTGGACCCAGGGAGGTTGCCCCTGGAAAACAGGCAGATACCTTCCCCCATCCCTGCAGGGATAGGGCCCTGAACTGTTGAGAGCGGTCTCCACCACTTCAATAATCAGTTACTGTATTCCTCTTCAGGTGGAAACACACACCAAAAACAAAAGTAGCTCTGTAACAGAGCTTAAAGTTTTGAGGGCTAGCCCTCAGCAAAGCACCTCTGCTACACTCTACAGAATTCTCTCTCAGACTGACTTCAAATTCTCCAACGTTCTACTCTAACTTCCAACTGCAACATTCCAGTGTGACTTATGCAGCTGCAACAGTTCTAAAATGACGTCATCCCTCAGTCTCAGCTGAGACTGAGAACAGAGTGAGACAGTGCAAAATCCATTTAACTGGAGTTTTACAAGCTGCCTTCCCTGCCTACCACTAGGTCTTACTGGGATTCTAGTAACCCCGGTAACAGGGGGTTACACTCACCCTGGGCCAGGAAAATGACTGTCCGCAGTCATTAGTCACCCGGCTTAGGCCATCTCACCCCATGTGTTGACTACGGGGAGGTAGCGCTACCTTCTCCCCTACCATGTGCTAGCACAGGCAGACAACACTAAGGGCCTAGAGGCCTTTGGCTGACATATCAGCCTCTACTCTACCCGCTAACTATGGGTACCTAGAGGCTCTGGTAGAACTGTCCAGAGCATAGCCCTAATAAATCAGTACTGCGGCCCCTACGGCCGTTCAGGACCACAACCTGTCTATCTCCCACTAGCCCTCTAAGGAAAACCTGTCTGCCTCTAACTCAAAATTTCCAAAACAAAACAAACAGGGGACCTCCCTGACCCTGGACACCATGCAACCATACACTAGGAGCTAATACCATACACTATGCATTGCTCCCACAATCCCCCACAACCATACCTGTGGAAGGAAAAGTTACACACAGTAACAACAACAGTACTTTAAACATTACACTCTAAAGTACTACTGAGGAGCTCCGCTGAGTCCCTCCTCCTCTTCTTGTCTTCTCTTCTATTTTCTTCAGGAACACCTGCAAGAAAAAAGAAAGACAACACACACTCCTAATCTGCACACACAGTCTATCTAAACCCCTGTCATCAAAACACTGGAGAATCCCAAAAATATTATTTTTAGAAAAGTAGAAAAAAAAGTATAAACATTAGAAAACAGTAAAAAACAATGACATTATTTACAATACACCATATTGGGGGGATGGAGTGCCCTAAACGTCCCATCTAGTGACCACAGGGCCCGAAGGCAAGTCCATTAAAGAGTCTCTCCTGGGCCGGAGTCCGGTGAAGCACAGTTCTAGCAGGCCAAAGTCCCAAAGGGGAGAGTCTTTGAGAACAGTTCAAACATCTGGAGTCTTCTAGTGTAGGGTGTGTACTGCAATGTCATAAGAATTCAAAAAGTCTGGACTTACCAGTCCCTTGTAGAATGAAAATGGCACCAAACCTGGTCCTCAGCTGAAGACTCTCCCTGGCAGCATTCTTCCAATACAGCTGGGTGGACATCTTCCGGGAACGACAGGAGGGCAAATCTGGAAACTGCTGGGCTGATGTCATCTCTGGAGATGGAACCTTGGAACAGGAACAAAAAGGAAAACAGCTGGTCTGAAGTCATCCGATTACCAGGCGATGAATCAGGATAAGCTGGGCTGGTGTCCTCTCTGGATCCGAAGTCATCTGGTGGGCCAGTCAATGGATTCTGGAAGGCCAGTACACTGTAGAACTGATGAAAGTGGGACACCTGAGTCCTGGATGGCCATACTGGCAGAACAACATGGGCACTGCAACAGCTGGATTAGCAGCACTGGCTAACAATGCTCTGCTTTCCACTTGGTAGGCATGGGCACATTTGCAGGAAGGTCTTTGCATTGTGGCCAATAGCACAACGGGTCAGGCACTTGAATTATTACCCCATCTGGGAGCTCATAATTCACACTGTGAAAGGTTTCCTGTCCCTCTCCATCCACAATTCGAACAGTGTCCATTAACAGTGTCCTGCCTCTTTTCCACTGGCTGTATTTTTTGTGAAACATTCTGTGCTTGACATGCTTGTTTGCACCAGGATGCACACATTTCATTGCTTCTGCGCAAATCCAGGATTTCCTGCTGTTTTCAATCTCCTCTCAGACTCTTTGAGGAAAGGTAGGAAAGGACATCCCGAAGATTTCATTTGCCTTCCTACAAACCAGTCTTTCCTCTTTACTAGCTTTGGTCAACCTGAGACCTCTGGCCTGGCTTGGGGGCGGCCAGTCCTGGTTCTGCCAGGTACGCATTCTTAATGACACAAAGAATGGATCCTTGGCTTCTTCTTGCACAGGCAGGGCAGAGGAATCACCACTCTCTTCCATGCATTCCTCTGAGGCAAGAGCTTGAGGCTGTGTACCAGTTCCTTTTTCACAAGGCCACATAGGTTCCACCTCTTCTTTATCCTCACTGAGAATCTGTATCCAGGAGTGAGCAGTCGTCCTCACTCCTGAGACTATCCAGTCTTCACTGGGCGCGGAGGTCAAAACCTCCCATTCAAAGGCCTCCCTCATCTTGTCTTCACCTATGAGACTTTGGCTAGGCTCCCCTCTCCAAGGGTCTACTGATGCTGTTCCTGAGAGGTCTCTCTGTGACTCAGACTCCGAAACATCAGCACATTGTTCTGCCTGTAAATCTGCACTCTCTTGCTTTGTGCCACACTCTGAGGGGCCTTTTCCAACAGGCTCCATCTGGTGCTGTGTGCTGCCTACTGCAGATTCTTGAACTTTTGTCCATGTGGGAGCCAAACGAATCTTGGGCACTTTAAATAAACCATATTTCTCTAGGCACCCAGAACAGTGAGATACCATGAAGACATCCCTTCCGGCATTTAAGCACATGAAACATACTCGCACTGGATATCCAGGAATTGCCACATGAGGAGGCAGTCATCCTCCATAGTAACATCTCTCAATGTCCCTTAACTTGTTCACTTCTACTGCTATCACAGCCCGGGCATGATCTGGGTAGCGGGCTGGTCCTGAAGCCACGACTGCAGAGAAAAACAAACAATGCTCACTGTTATTTCAAGTCCCACATCACTGAAAACTTTCTGTCTCTTTCAAAATGGCTCCTCTGCTGCTGTGTTTACATTACTATCCCACCCTGTAATGGCAGCAGCAGCACTCCTACGCATCAACATTCTGTACTTGGGTCAAGCCATTGCGCATCCGATTTACACACTCTACTGCTCAAACTGCACAAACTTGCACTGTTCTTTTTCCTAACACATTTATATGATTTACCATGGACTTTTTACTTGCTGAAGACATTGCTGTAGCTTACAGTCCCTTAAAGCCTCAGTATTTCAAGCACAGGATAGCCTGTAACTCTTGCTGCATATCTGATACAACTCACAGTCTCTCTCATGGTTTTGAAACTTATACTGACGCTGAACCTATAATTATGCTCACAGTCAATGGCTTAACATGCTTGCTTTTTTTGGTAAAACTTAACACAGTCCTTGTTTGGAAAACGATTACACTGCTAACCACAGATTCAGCTGGCTTCTGGCAAAATCACTTAGTTTGAGCAATTATTTCAGTTGGTACTCACTGTTATCAGTAGCTGTTTGCTGCGATGGAAAATGGCCTGCAGCCAGTCTTGGAGGCCTCTGGAAAGAAGTAGGTTGCCAGTCCTGCCGATTGTCCCTCTGAACACCACACTCACAGTCCAGTCAATCGAGATGCAGGTTGAGCCCGAATTCAGACAGAAAAGTCAGTTTTTTACACTTTTTTACAGCGCTTTCAGTCACCGCGACGCTCCTCCTGATAAGCCAGTATGCACACTCCACTCACTCTCCCTCTTGAATGCTGGGCAGTCGCTCTAGAGCTGGCTTGGGGGCAGAACAGATTGCAGTCTCACCAATCACTCGACGCCATGCAAATGAGCCTCTTTCCTCTCGAGTGCTCTTCTCCTCACAGCGATCATCGAGCAAGCAAATTTAAACTGCAAAACCACATTTTTTTTTTTCAACTGACTCCATGGTGGGAGCCAATTTCAACCATTTTTCATGCCCATTAAGCACATCAAGTCTCTCAGTTCACAAGAAAGCATTTCCAACATCTAGGGAACAACTTTCCTTTTGATACCCCCAGTTTTCCATACTTTTCTTTGTCACAAACAGTTTTAAAAGCTGGCAAACGCTGTAAATTTGATGCAGGACAAGGGCATACACTCTCTGGCTTTACTGCTCCTTGGTAAACAGTTGGCATTTTAATAGCAGCACGTGGACAACAGCACACAGCGGCACTTTAGTTAACATTGCTTCAGCTTTTTGGGCTACCCACTGCCAGATAATCAAAATGCTAGCCCTTTGCCCAAGCGACCTTTCTTACATTTCTCCCTAAATTCCAAACCCAAATCCTCAGTGGTGCCTCCATTTTTGTAACCCCTACCCGGTATGCCATTTCTATCTGACAACTCTACAAGGTGGACTGGGTTTGGGGAAGAATATGTCACTCGGCACATAGGCTAGGTTTGGCTACTCTGCGCGGGGGCACTCAAGTAACTCCGGACAAAGGCTTAATAACTGTAATGTCCAATACCAGAAGTGGGATTCTAAAGTGTGGCTTTTATTCACATCCAAACAGAATAAACAAAGCACAGATGGACCCCCAAGGGGCTACACTCCTGGTAATGCAGATTTAAGGAGACCAGAACACATTCTCATCACTTTAGCCCTCAGGCTCTGAAACACACTGGGCACACAGCCCGAACTTTACACTGCTCTGGGATTTCCCTGGCTCGGCTCCCTTGCCAGCCACTTGGACACTTTCCATATAGCATGGAAACTTTTACCAGTGGCTCCCTAAACCACCTATGAGCACTTCTGCTCCATAAGGGACTCTTCCTCATCGATCTCACATCTGGGTACTTTCCATAGGCACTGGCCAAGTACCTGAGAGAAAGCAACAGGTGTCCCAGAGCAAATCCGTAGAGGTGAATTTGGTTACTAATGATGGGGGGTCTCCCACCTCTCGCTCCCACAATTCATACCTGGCCATTTCTCTGGACTGTAATGCCTCATCCTTTAAAACACTTTGCTGTGTAGATTCTTGCTAAATGTATTTCACATTCAGTCTACTGTCTTTTCTTCCCATTTGTGCTGGACTTGAACATACTTATAAGTGGCTTTGTCCATTACTCTAGACCCCCCACAGAGTTAAGCAGTCCAATCCCCACATCTTCCAACTGTACTTGGCTGTCTTTTCCTGACCCCACAGAAATGGTCCCTTTAGTTTCCTTCTGTTTCAGGTGAAAACAACATGCCCTTTAGCAGAGCGAACTCACCCTTCGGCTGCAGGTGCCCCACAGGTGTTTCCTCCTCAAGAAATCTCTGTAACAGAGCTTAAAGCTCTGAGGGCCTGCCCTCAGCAGAGCACCTCTGCTGCACTCTACAGAATTCTCTCTCGGACTGACTTCAAATTCCCCAATGTTCTACTCTAACCTCCAGCTGCAACATTCCAGTGTGGCTTATGCAGCTGCAACAGTTCAAAAATTATGTCATCCCTCAGTCTCAGCTGAGATTGAGAACAGAGTGAGACAGTGTGAAATCCATTTAACTGGAGTTTCACAAGCTGCCTTCCCTGCCTACCACTAGGTCTTACTGGGATTCTAGTAACCCCGGGTAACAGGGGGGTTACACAAGACATTAGTGAGGCCATTGTCAGGAGGTCTAAACCTCATTTTCAGGTTCATGGCAATATTGGGAAAGCAAGTAATCACAGACATGTTGTATAAGAGTAATAAACTTGTTTATTACTACCACAAAGGATAAAATCACAGTTGCCCTAAGCAGTTCTTACCAATACAAACCGGGAGCCAGTGCTAAGCAGTCCCTATACCTCGAGGTTTCTTTGTGTCTCTTGGGATCTCCGAGGTAGAAGACTAGTGTATCACATTATATACCTATGATAATTACTATGGTAACTGTAAGATAGAAACATTTCTAGTTACAGAGATGAGCCCTATTGGCTAAATTAGAGGAGGCTCCACGGTCCAAGATAACATTATACAATTTTGTAGTAGTCATCAGTTTGTGAAACAAAAGAGTTCTTATACAGAGTCTTACATAACTCAGTGTAGTAGTACAAATCACCAAAAGGTGGCAATGCCGACTTATATATCATAATTATTCCAAGGACACAGGTGTCCTACCATCTTATAAGTAAGAACTACACAGAAAATACATAGAAGAATATATGTGTATTAGCAAGCAAAGTGTATTACAACAATATGTGCATATATCCTGACATCTACTCTGATACAGTAGATGCCCTTAGCACTATATGTTAGTATAACATATGCCTAGGCATTAGCTGTCTACGGTGTACCTCTGAGGGTACCAATAAGGGTGCACGGACCTCATGTAACACCATACCCGAGTACAGTGTCCAGTTCTGGAGGCCTTACCTATGTAAGGATATAGACAGGGTAGAGACAGTTCAGAGCAGGGCAACCAAGATGGTACAGGGTTTGCATCACAAGTCCTATAAGGACAGGATGAAGGACTTGAATATGTACTCCCTGGAGGAGAGGAGGGAGAGGGGTATATGATAGAGACATACAAGTACCTTACGGGGAGGAACAAGGTGCAGTAAAACACTATTTTTCAGAGGAAGAGATGTTCCAGGACTAGGGGCCATGGGATGAAATTGGGGGTAGGGAGGTTCAGAGGTAATGTGAGGAAGTATTTCTTCATGGAAAGGGTGGTGGACAAGTGGAATGCCCTGCTACAGGAGGTGGTGGGGGTTGAAATAATTATGGGACTCAAGAATGCAAGGGATAGGCATCGGGGGAGCCTAACAGTTGGGGGAAGGGATCAACTCAGTTCAAGAGAAGCTTGAAGAGGCAAAATTACATGTGGAATTGGGCAAACTAGGTGAGCCAAAGGCCCTTATCTGCCATCTGTATCTATGTGGAGGAACCCGCTGCCACTCTTCCCTGTTTTCCCCCAGATGACCCTAATTTTTCTGACATTATGTTACATTTGCAGAAAACTTTTAGGTTTAAGAAAACCAAGCAGAACGCCTCTAGGAGGAAGTTAGTGGATTATTTGGACCTTCCCTCCTGCCCATCCTTAGTAGTCCCTCCTTTAATGGAAGCCTATGAGGATGTGATTTTGGCCACCTGGCAACAGCCCTCTTCCATCCCCTCAGCCCCTCGAAAGGCCGATAGGACTTATTTGGCCCCTTTAGAACATCCATATTTTGCCAACCTGCAGCTGGCAGACTATAGTTATTAATGTGGTGCATGATAGAACAGCTCAGCCAAAGCATCTTAGTGTCCAGCCTCCTGATAAGGAGTTCAAAATGTTGGATATCCTGGGAAAGAGAGTCTTTTCTTCCTCTACTCTCACTATCAGAATTCTGAACTACATGGGTCACCTCCTTAAATATCAGGAGGAGATTCTTGACTACTCAAGCCTCTGTTCAGTCTCTCCTGGACTCAGTCCCTAAAGAGGATCTCAATGCCAAGCTTTCCACAGCCTCGGCGGCTGGCGGACACTTACTGAGAGTGATTTATGATGCCATGGACTCTACTGCTAGAGTCTCATCTGCTGGCATTTTTCTTCACTGCCATGCTTGGCTCAGGGTTTCTGGGTTTGCCTGAGATGTACAGCATTCCATTCTTAATGCTCCTTTACACGGGGATAAGCTGTTCGGTACTCTGACTCAGGATATTCTGATGTCCTTGCAGGCCTCTGGCAGTACTCTACAATCTGTACATTCCCTGTACCATACCCCAGGCAAAGCCCAAAGGTAATTTCCATAGACTGGCCGCTTATCAAAAATCATTCCCAAGACAGCAGCATGGGACAAAACATAAGGCTGTCTCATTCCTGGACCCAGGGCCACTCAAAAAGCTGCCTACTTTGCCCTAACTGCCCCCAACAGGGGCAGCCTTTTGCCTGAGGCCTCCCCCTTGTCTGTGGGACCCAAGACCCATCCCATGGCTATAGGGGGCACATTTTCCCTGTTTCTGACAGGCTGGCAAACAATCACCTCAGATGCATGGGTCCTTCAATGGGTGCAGTTCAGCCACACTCTAGATCTCATGAGCTGTTCACCCCCTTTACCTCCAAGGGTCTCTCACTTCCCCCCCAGACCAGGAGTCTGCCCTTCAGGCTGAAATCCAAGCCTTACTGACAAAACAGGCTATAGAACCTGTCCCGTTACCACAAAGGGTGAAGGGGTTTTTACTCCCATTTTTTTTCTGGTCACAAAATGAATAGGGGACTTACGCCCTATCCTTGACCTCATAATCTCTATATAGAGTACAAATGGTTTTGAATGGTTACCCTGCAGTTGCTCCTCCCTGTCCTGACTATGAGGGACTGGCTTTGCTCTCTGGACATGAAGGATGCTTACCTTCACATTCTGATGCACCCTGCTCACAGACAAGTTCTCCACTTCTGTTTTCAGGGAAATCATTATCAGTTCAGAGCTTTCCCTTTTGGGCTGTCCTTGGCACCTCGGGTATTCACCTAATGCCTAGCAGTAGTAGCTGCTGCCCTTCACCACAGAGGCCTTTACGTCTTTCCATACCTATACTATTGCAGACTAGAGGAGACCGCAAAAACCCCTGTGCAGACTGACTTAAATGTGCCTCTGTCCAGCCAAGCTGGAAACTGAATTTGTGCCTTGCATTGCAGCTCCTTGATGTGCATGGCATTTCAGTGTGCACTGCAGTCTTGGAGTTTACGGCGCTGTTTCCGATTTAACTATATGCTCCTAGCCTGTTTTTCTGTGAGAGACATTGAAGTCAAATTTTCTCCCTCCCCTCCTCCCCCGTCTTATTAAATGCTTGTTCCTTGGGGGCGGATATTCTTTTTCCCCTCAGTGATTGGACCAGTTCTTCTGGTGTGAGGATCTCAAGGCAGCTAGCTTGTGAATTTCATTGTTGGATTGCCCCAGGAAGCTGGTGAATATCTCCACACTTAGAAAAGCCTTAATAAGGTTTCTAGTTGCAGCTCTATATCTCTGCCTGCTGGATAGTTTCATCCTTGGACTTAGTTACTGTCTCACTCCTGCAGACAACTGCACATTTGCTTCAGTCCCATCTACAGTTCTGAATTCACTGCTTTCTCTTTTTCCCCAGTTCTACATTCCCTTCTTTTCCTTACCAGTGTACACTATGGGTGTGATCTCACTTCACTGCAGTTTTGTAGGAGTATTTTCCCTTCTGCTAGCCCTCCAACTCTCAGTAGATCTTCTCTGCCAGCCATCTACTGACTCTGGCTACTCAAATAAAGCTGAGGACTGGAGCTGTTGTTTCTCAAACCTAATTATCAGGGGTAATACCTCTATCCCTGAAACCTGGCTCCTAAAGCTTATCCCATTTGCTAGCATAGTTGACTACCTAAGCCATTCCCCTTTTTATATGCCACTGGAGGGCAAACTCCAAACCTCTCTCATTGAGACCTGGGTACCCCTATGTCATCTCTCTCTCTCTCTCTGGTGATATTGGACCTAACCCGGGCCCTCCTGATGGCATCGTTCCCAAGAACCCATCTTATTGGTTCACAGAAAAGGGGCTTAGGCTTGCACATATGAACATTAGAAGTCGGTCAGCTAATTCTGTACAGCTTGAAGCCTGGATTGCTCACAACTCCTCTGACATCTTAGGTCTAACCGAGACTTGGTTAAAACCCCATATACCAGATTCATTATGTAGGATCAATGGATATAAACTTCACAGATGCAATCGTCCAAATGCTAAAAAGTGTGGTGGTGTTTCGTTTTATACCAGACAGGACCTTGACATCACAGTTCTCCCAGTCAACACTACCTGTCTATGTGAAACTATTCATAAAATTGTTACCTTAGGTCTCACTAAGAAGCTAAATGTAGTGTGCACCTATAACCCTCCTAAAAATGGACTAACAGGCCTGATTAAGGTAACTGACCATCTATCCTTGCTAAAGGGTAGACAAGAGCTCTCTGTTATGGGGGACCTAAACCTGGATTGGCTAGGGAAAAACTCTAATGTCTATGCTGCTGAACTCAGCAGGTTACACCTGTCTCAACTGGCCGCTCTCCTGACCAGACAGGCAAGTAACAGCAGTCTCCAATCTCTTCTAGACTGGGTCATCTCCAACAGGCCTGAGAGGATCAGTGCTGTTGGAGTTTTACCAGACTCAATCAGTGACTACTCCTCAGTTTACTGTGTTTGGAAGGCTAGGGCCCCTAAACCACCACCCAGAGAAATTCTTTTCAGGGATTTTTCAAAAATGGATAAGAGAGCCCTAATCGTGGAGCTACAGAACACGGACTGGGCACCTCTATACAATACTTGTAATACAGAATGTGCTGCTCAATACCTCCTTACCACACTTTTGAACCTTCAAAACAAATATATTCCAGTAAAAAGGCGCCGCATCTGGGGATCTGCTACCCGCTGGTTAAATTCTTCACTCCTGTCCTCTCTGAAAAAGAGGGATAAAGCCTGGAACAAAGCTAAGCTAACCCAGTCCCCATCAGATTGGGATGAGTACAGAAGACTCTGAAACCTATGTAAGGTTTCCATCAGATCTGCTAAGGGCAATTACTACCGTCAGCTCCTTAGTACCTCTGTCAGTGACTCTCATGGTTTTTGGAGTCATGTTAACACCATCATGGGGAAAAACAAGTACAATACCATCTCTGATATGGTCGTGGATGGTTGTAATTGCAACAACTGGCTCACTATCATCGAGGCTCTTAACTCCAGATTCACTGACCTCTCCTCCTATACTGCACCTCCTGGGCCTTTACCTGTCTATCCGCAGGATAACCTTAAACCTTCCAACCCATCTTTCACCCTTCACCCAGTCTCTGAGAGTGAAATCTTACGCTTACTTAAGTCCATCTCTCCTGCTGGATTGGTAGGGGCAGATGGACTCTTACCAAAATTACTAAGAACCATTGCACAGTCTATAGTCTCTCCAGTGACTAGACTTTTCAACCTGTCTCTTCTTACAGGACTTGCCCCTGCCCTCTGGAAGATTGCTCGAGTTGTACTTGTCTACAAAAAGGGGGACAGCACTAACCTGGATAACTATCACCCTATTGCCATCCTCTCTAAAATACTGGAGAAAATTGTTGCAACCCAGGTCTCAGATTACCTCTACTCCTTCAAACTCCTCACCCCTGACCAACATGGTTTCTGACGTGGGCTCAGTACATCCACTGCTCTCATATAGTTTACAAATGATGTCAGACTCACTATGGATAAAGGCTCTCTCACTGGGGCTACTTTTGTTGATCTTACAAAAGCGTTTGATTTAGTTGACCACCCGCTGCTCCTATCAAAATTGTCATCCCTAGGCTTCTCTATCTCTGTCACTGCCTGATTCCAAAATTATCTTTTGAAGCATCAACAATTTGTCCAGATCAGAGATGCCAAGTCTCCTCTTGCTCCTACTTGGATCGGAGTGCCCCAGGGTTCAATTCTTGGTTCTGTCTTGTTTACAGTCTTCATAAATGACATCTCACCACTCACTGTTGCTTGCTCAGATCTGCTATATGCCAACAATCTTGTTCTTTACTCATCCTCCTCAAACCTCTCAGATATCAACCTGAATCTACATAGTAGCTTCAATACCTTTCAGAGCTGGCTATTGCAAAACAAGCTTGTCTTAAATAAAAATAAAATGGTGACTATGCTCTTCAGTTCAGGTTCAGAAATTCGGTCCTGCACCCAACCATTAAGTATCAGAGCACTTGATGACTCTCCCCTTAACAAAATTACCTTTTTTAAATACCTAGGAGTAACCTTTGATCCCGCCTTGGATTTTGACCTGCACCTAGCCTCAGTCATTAAATTCATCAATATTCAACTTGGGCTGGCATATAAGGTGAGACATAGCCTAACATCCACGGCGAGGATGGTATTGCACAGGGGATCCTGAGACCCAAATTGGCGTATGGGTTAATAGCCTTCCCGGCAACTACTGGAGGGCTCCTCTGAAAGTGGGATGTCTGCTATAACAGCATTTGCCATTTTGCTCTATCTTTACCCAAACGTACTCACTGATGCACACTATACTCCAGTCTAGGATAGTTTACCCCCTCAGCCTTCCGACAGTTTACTTCCTACTGTTTTATAAAGAATATAATCTCCTCCCAGATACCTGACAAATTGGCTCTACTGCTCAAACCTGTGACCTCTGCCTACCCACTGAGATCAGCTGACAAATCCCTTCTTGCCAAGATGTAAAACCAAAATGGGGGAGAATGTCTTCTCTAGCTAGGCCCCTAAACTATGGAACTCCTTTCCACTGAGTCTAAGAATCTCCCCTTCTCCACACAGCTTCAAACAGGAGCTTCAAATGGCTCTTCTAAGCTCTGAACCCTGCTCCTGTTCTCTATCCACCCACTCCTGTACTGGTTCCTCCTAGTTTCTTACTAGCTCGAACCTCTACTACTTTCAAACCTGCCTGGAAATCTTGCTATTTCCTCTCTTCTAGCACTTACTCACTAGTTGCATGACTTATGACTGTTCGTTATTTGCACTTATATTTCTGTTTTTGTTACTATATATAGATTCCTGCAAATGTACTGTCATTGCTGAAAATTTTGTGTAAGTGTACTATGTCTGACTTCTACTTGTTCTTATGATGTTTTCTTGTATCTACTATTGTCTACATACCCTTTGTTGTAATCTCCCAGGTCGTACCTGAAAATAGGCAGCTATACTGTCTCGTGTACCTACCCGGTTAACAAAAACTAAATAAATAAATAAATACCTAGATGACTGACTTCTCAAGGCCTCCTCCAGGGTGCTTTTGTAGTCTACCATGTCCCAGACTCTTCACCTCTTTTCCACATTAGGAAGCATGGTGAACATAGCAGAATCCCACATGGAACCCTCACAGAGTCTCCAGTATATAGGCGCAGTTCTAAACACCTCCCTAGGGATGGCTTTCCTTCCCAAAGACGGGACCGAAGTGCTCATTCTTCCAGCATCTGGGTTGTGCAACAGTTGGTTTGCCATGGCTCGCACATGCCTCTGCATACTCTGTCATACAGCTGCCATACCCACCGTTCCTCATGCAAGATTACACATGAGGATTATTACATGGACCTTGTGGGTCCAGTGGGATCAGCTCACAAGCAAC
Organism: Neoceratodus forsteri; assembly: GCA_016271365.2. Lineage (NCBI taxonomy): Eukaryota > Metazoa > Chordata > Ceratodontiformes > Ceratodontidae > Neoceratodus > Neoceratodus forsteri. The sequence goes on from CM057453.1 coordinate 1,188,387,305, forward strand.
TCTGAATCCTCAGTTCCGATCCCCCCCCGGTGGCCCAGGATCTCCAGTGGTGGCTCTCCCTTGACAATTTTCTCTGCGGCGCCCCTTTCCAAATTTCTGTTCCAAGCCTCATTTTGACAACAGACCCCATTCCCTTCAGGCTGGGGAGCACTTCTACTGCACGTTCAGTCCTGAGGGTCTTACAGCCCTCTCAAGACATGACTGCATATCAACCTTTTGGAAATGAGGGCTGTCCTCCGAGTCCTACAAGCTTTTGAATCCCTCCTCCCCCCCAAGCTGCCTGAACATCCAGTCTGACAGTTCCATGGTGGTTCATTATCTGAACAAACAGGGAGGTACCTATTCTTATTCTCTTTGCAGAGAAGCAATGCGTGTGTGGTATTGGGCAATCCAGCATGTGATATATCTCATTGCAGTACATGTCCTGGGTATTCATAATACCCTGGCGGTGCACTGAGCAGGTCCAAAAGTCAAAATCACGAATGGGAGCTTCCCCCAGACGTTCTGGAGGACATCTTTCTCCTCTGGGGCAGACCAGAGTGGATCTGTTCGCCTCACCACACAACGCAAAACTGCCTCTTTATTGTTCACTAGAGTCAGGTCCTGGAACTTATTATAGCTCAACACGTTGTCTCATTCCTGGACAGGAAGGTTTCTTTATGCTTTCCCGCCCTTACCTCTCATACAGAGAGTTCTACTCAAACGGTTAAGAGACAGGGTGACACTGATGCTCATTGCGCCTTTTTGGCAGAGACAGGTTTGATTCCTGTTGCTCTGTCAATCATCTGTCCAGGAACCTCATCCTCTTCCAAATTGTCCTGCCCTACTGTTCTAGGTGGGGAGCACTATTCTACATCCAAACCTGTGATCCTTGCATCTTCATGTACGGTTCATGAAGACTTAGTCTTCTCCAGATTCTGGGTCTCCCCTGCTATGGCAGAGGTGTTTTGGGCAGCCCTAAAACCTACCTGTTTTTCATACTCAATGAAATGGAACCGTTTTTTGGCTGCCGACAAGGATACAGACCCTTATTCTTGTTCCCCACAAACTGTGCTCTCCCTTTTAGATGGTGGTCTTAAGTACTCCTCCATCAAAGTTAATTTGTCAGCCCTAGCTTTACATGTTTTCCTGGAGGAAAAAAAACATTTCCTAACTGCCTGTTGTGAGAACTTTTTTGAAGGGTATCCTTCATCTCAACCACCCTATTAGGGACTCTGTCCCTCCTTGGGATCTAAATTTTGTACTTGAAAAGCTTACACTGAGCCATTTTGAACCCACAGCTTCATGTGAGCTGCGTTGTCTCACTTGGAAAACTATATTTTTAGTTGCTATTACATTTGGAAGGCACATTTCTGAGTTTCATGCACGCATGTGCAAGGAACCCTACCTGATTTTTCATAAGGATATGGTCTCCCTCTGTACTATTCCTAATTTTCTCCCCAAAGTGGTTTCTGAATTTACTTTAAACCAGGCTATACATTTACCTCTTTACTTTGCAGAGCCAGCTACTCCAGGAGAATCCCTGCTCCACACTTTGGATGTACATAGAATAATGAGATATTATACTGCTCACATGAAACAAGTGCACAGATCTGAACAACTGTTTGTTTTTTTCTCCCCTGATAAACAGGGCGTTCATGTTACTAAGCAGTGCTTGTCCACTTGGTTGGCCAACTGCATCACTTTTTGTTACAACAAATGCCACAAGCCTCTTCCAGGAGAGGAAAAACCCCACTCCATGAGGAGACTGGCAGTCTTGACAGCATTCTTCAAAGGCATCTCCACCATTGATATCTGTGAGGCTGCTAAATGGTCTACAGTCCATACCTTCATAAAGCATTACTGCCTCAACACTGCTGCCAAAAAATGTATGGCTTTTGGCAGGGCTGTTCTACAAGGCCTATTGTCCTAAATTTCTATATGGCAATGTCTCCTCCCTTTGTCTCCTAACTGCTGGGGACTCTTCCTGTCTGTAATGACCTGCTGCAAGAGAATTTCTCAATGAAGATAGTACAGTTGTGTAAGAACTTACTGCAACAGTATATCTTCAAGAGAATCTCTTGCAGCAGGTCTTGCGACCCCTCCCACCATCCCCCTTGCTTCCTGCTCTAGGAGGATGATGAGCTCCTTTATTACTTATGGGAGCCCCGTGTTCCTCCTCAGTTGTCCCTCAGATGCCTCTTTATGTGATTTCATTGCAGTCGCTGAGGGGAAAAGAACTTAGGAGCTTCGCTGGCCACCCCCTTTTATACCTGTCAGGGCACAGCACGTGGTACAGTGGGGGCAGTCCCAGGTCAACTGATGATGAATCATGCCTGCAGCAGGAGTATTCTTGTTTGTAATGACCTGCTGCAAGAGATTCTCTCAAAGGTGTACTGTTACGGTAAGATCTTACGCAACTGTACTTTTCAAATTACTCACTTCATTTCTCTTTAGTTATATTACTGTGCAATGGGTTGCTGGTTTTGAGTTGGGCTGCTGTGGGGATTGAGCGGTACGTGAAGTGGACAGCACACAGTCAGCTTTTGAAATAACCACTCGCTCATACTTACTGCTCCTGTCTTAAGTGTGCCCTGTATGTGAAGAAAAAAAAGGAAGGGAAGTTACCCTGGAGCAGCGGGATCATGCAAGAAGATACACTGTAAGGGGAAGTGAGTGCGAGTGGAGCGGATTCGATTTTCCGTTTTGTCTAGATACAGAAAATCAAACCTGCTCTGGTCTTGCTCACTTTCCATTTCAGAATCGCGTCACGTTTTGTCTTACATTTCTTCTGTTCATGAAAAGGAACAGTCATTTTTAAATTAAACAAACAGCCGCTGCATGCAGTTCTCTGGGGAAATGGCTGAGCACAAAGGAGCATGCATGTACTGCATTAAGGCATGGAGCCAGCACCAGTGAAGCAAGTGGTGCTGAGCGACTGTTTCTCAAATAAATTTTTTTTTCACATTGACTTTCTCAAAGTTGCCTAGAGCAGCGAGGGACAGAATGTGTGTGTGAGGTGAGTGGTACAGTGAAGCCACTCAGTTTGAAAGAAAACAGCAGGGATGAAATAGCTGTGCCATGATTTGTGAGTGTGTTATGCGGTCATCTGTGTGCCTGGACTTCATACAGTGTGAAATAATATCACTGTTCCAGGCACCCAGTGACCAGTCAGATAGCAGGAAATTTCCTTGCCATTGTATAATGATGGTCTTGCAAGTTGTGTTTCCAGACTTGCACTCCTCTTTGCATCAAATTAGTGAACTTTGCAGGCGAACAGTAGTTATTTATTATGCAAACTATATGTACGGCGAGGTGTTACTCTGATTTCCAAGGAAAATATTGCCAAGGTCGTGAATTCCTTGAGCATTTTTTTCTTTATATTAGTTACTTTGAAGAAGCTGCCAGTGTACACTGCAAAGCCCATTATTATCTCTGCTGAGGAGCAGTAAACGTGCCAGTAGTCCATCAGGATCTGTGTCAGTTTACAAAAAAAGATTTCCATACCCTGTGAACAAAAAGAAAAACATGATATACAGAAGGGCTGGCAGCTACTTAGAATCAGCCTGTTTTACTGTATCTAGCCAATCACCCTTTCTAGAGTAGGCCTGATGTCATAGTTCTAACTTTATGAGGTAGCAGAGAAAATCTGTCACATCAGATTTACTGGCAATGGTCTGACTTAGTTGCCTGCCTGTGTTGACAGCAGGGCTTGTTAGAGAACAGACAGAACTAAACAAAACAAAACAAAACAAAGGTCTACCCCCATTCAGAAAACAGTTTCAAAACTATGTAACCATTCATTCATGAGTTTATATGACATGCACTGTTGACCACCGGACGTTAGAAATGAGGGTTCACAAGGGAGTTTGAGCTGTTGAATTCCCCCACCGATCACAAGTACCGGAGCTCTTCAACACACAGCCGTTTCAGAAGGCAGGTTTGCCTTCCTGATCCAATACAGCCAATCAGCCTGTAAAGTCAGGACTGTGGGGTGGTGCTGGAAAGCCCACCAAAATTTGAATCTTGGCAAGCTTCTCTTTTGTTACACTGAGAGCTATTTCCCAGCTTAGTCAGCCACTGGATCTTAGAAATGAGGGGTTGCAAGGGCGTTTCAGCTGCTAAATTCCACCCCCCCACCAATCACCAGCACCAGAGCTCTTCAGCACACAGCCATTTTGAAAGGCAGGATTGCCTTCTCGATCTAATACAGCCAGTCAGGCATCAGTCTCCAGTATATAATATAATAAACTGTTCTACTTGCAGCCCATCCACACAAAGGACCTATGCACTAAGGACAGTTGTCTGCCTTAAGTCTGCTGGAGTCAGCCGGTGGGCAGCCAGTTCTGCCAGCCACTCTGCATCTCATTCACCACAGCCACCACAAGCTCCACAGTGAACAAAAGGACACTAAAGGTAAACTGTTCCATTGAACCACTGGTACTGCCTCTCTGAGCTTAGAGAGGCTGCAAGGCAATGCAGCAGCTGGCCATTTGTGTGGAGCCCTCCCTCCCTGGAAGGAATGAAAGGGACCTCATCTGAGGAGTGCAGATGTCATGGCAATGCCATGAGGGCAGGTCCCATAAGGCTGCCCAGAGGCGGCGGCATTCGGAGGAGGGCATGGAAAGAGGGGTCAAGTGAGCTGAGGGCCAGCAGCTCTCCCTTCTTTCCCTCCATTCATTAAACTCCCACCCCACCCTTGTAAAAGCAGGGAGAGGGCCAGGGCCCTCTTTGACCCAATATGGGAGACCGCATTACGGGTCGAGGAGTGAGTTTTCCCAGTTTTCCTGCTAAACAAGGTTTTTCACCTCCTCCAAAGGGTTGCAAAATTTTGTGAGTGAAGAGATAACTGATAATTAAAGGAATATTAAACAGGAAGCTAGAGTCTAAAGTAGAGATTCTGTTTAGACTTGTTGATGAAACATGATACAACTGTTGCAGCCAGGTGTGGCGGCTCAGGAGGATTGCAGACTGAGGGTACAAGGGGAAGAAGAAGAAGGCGAGTCGATTTCTCTCGAACAGATCGTCACATCCAGTCGGCATGAGGCTGGGGACTGCAGGGCCAGACCCAGATGGGGGTCATGGTCCAACCTCATAAGGATTATTCCTCTGGCACAGCAGCACCAGATGTAGGCGGCCACAAGGGTGCTGGGCCATATGACCTTACCCACTCCTGTCGGAGAGGTTTCGACTTAGGATGTACATCAGTCATCAGGCCCACACTAGGGTGGCCCCAAGAATTGGGGGTCAGGGGTGTGGGAAGCCTGCATGAAGGCTGTGTTTCCTCCAAACAGCGCACGCTGCTCCTAAAAAGGTGGTGATTTATTTCAATAAATGCATGGCTGTGGCCATTTCTTCCAAGACCTGTGTTGTGTGGTTATTTCAAGGGAAGGGAAAGTGGAGGGCTACCAGACAAAGTGTAGCCAGAGACTTTTGATATTTTTAGCTACACAGGACATACTGAACTTCCTACCTAGGATAAGCCCTTTCTATGAATGTATACCTTTGTTTGGGGCTGTAGCAGGGGATATTGTCATTTGCCAGCCATATTGCATTTAGCCATACACCTTTTCTAGGGTAGGGATTTTTTTTGTGTACCCCCTAGGTGGTGCTATCCCAAGGGATACTACCCCTGCTTGCTTGGCTAGTAGTAGGTTAAGTGGCCTAGGTACTGAAATGGGTGCATCCACCCAGAGGTCAGGGTTGTTAGTGGTCAAGCTAACCTAGGCACAGCCCTCCAGGACACAGTAACCCCCCTCTTTCCCTTCTAGTGGCCTGAACAACATACAATAATCACTTTCACAATGACCCTTATTCACCATGTAATTACTCACACTGTTTGCACTTACCACCAGGGCTGGTTCCTCTAGCTCGACCCTGGGGACCCCCCTGTAAAACAAGGTTATGCACAGCAAATAGCAACAGTACAGTACTCTTGGCACAAACTGGAACCACAGTCAGGTTAAATGCAAAAAGAGTTAGATCTGATTTATTCAGAGGACTTAAACACAGTTCAGCACACAGTGGGGAACCAAATCATGACCCACTAAGAGCACACAGCACATTTACATGTAAGAAATTCTAATGTACCAGGCAGATTGCTATCCAGTCACAAGTACAGAGTCTCTGCACAAACCGGGAGTTCAAAGGTGGATGGAAATCCTGACAGGCCGACCGAATTCAGCAAATCTTCGGTCTTCTTCAGGTTAAATCCTGGTCACAGTTCCGTGGCTTAAATCAACCTCACAATTCAGATTCAGTCCGAATAAACTTAAATTTCCCTCTCAGGGACAGCAGACAGACAGGCAGGCAAAAACTCAGCCATTTCACAGTTCTCCTGAGCAAATCTATGCAGGATTACTGCTCGACTATCTCGAGCTGTTACTTCTTTCACTCCCCAACTCAAACTGAAAGTAGCTGCAAGCAGCCTGGGACTTTCCTCAGGATCCAAAAGGTTCACTTGGCTGATTCCTCTGTCAGTCACAACAAGGGGTCCTCCTCCAGGTTCATTTAGGCGCCAAAAGCCCAAAAATGGAAATTATGTACCTACCGTAATTATGATCTTTCTGTGTATCTTCACCATTCATCACCTTTGGGTACTTAGCTGGAGGTCATGACCCCGCGGGAGCTTTTTTTTGGATGGGTGGAGTCGATGCACCATCAGCGCCGCCCTTGAAGCCAATGCACTGCATGGCACTCGCGGGTTGGCCGTTAGGTGTTGTCGACTCCGACCTCCTGCCAGTTCTGAGTTGTCGTAGAGGTGAGAAAAGGGTTGGGAAGATGGGACACGGAAGTCCAAGGGACAGACAAAGGAAAAGATATATAAACTAAAAGGAGAAATAAATGACTGAGAGGACACAACAAGTTTGAAAGACTAAGGGGATTGGGTAGGGGCCCCAATCTCTGGAAGTAGAAAAGGAGGAGGGATTGTAGGTTAAGGATTTTAGAAATAAGAATAAGAGTGAGAGGGGGGAAAAACAAGAAAACATACCCTGGAACCTTGACCTGTCTCCAGATTGTATAGGAACTGCGAAGGAGTAGCCAAGAGGCTTACTGCCAGAATTCAAGGCACAGAATCACTGGCAATAACTCCAACAAAGCAGAATCGGCTATTCTGGAAGAAAGACAGGATACAGGGATATTCCCCCCTCTCAAAAAGGAAAATTTGGGAGTAAGAAACTGAATTTCTTAAATTAATTGAGGTTATGTCCAAAGGACAAGGAAATCAAAGGATAGATGGGAAGAAGGGGAGAAGGAAAGTAAAGAGGGCAACTGCCAACCCCCACTCCACAGGGGTGGAGCCAAAGCACTGAAGATGGAGTGTCCCCCATCCTGACCACTCTGCCCCTAAGAAAATTATCCCCCATGTGCCCAGTTTACCCCACTCCTGACTAACAGAAGGAGGGGGGCGAGGAATGGGCACAGAGAGGGAGGGGGACACAGAGACTGAGGCCCCAGGGGGATGGAGGGCGGGATTGTGATGAATGGTGAAGATACACAGAAAGATCAGAATTACAGTAGGCACATAATTTCCATATCTTATCTGTGTCAATCTTCACCATTTATCACCTTCGGGTGAGTGCCGAGCCCCTCTGAAGGGGGTTTTAACCCTAAGGGACTGAGTCCCTTAGCTCTCAGTGGGTGACACACTAAGAAGGAGAACCTTCACAGGCCTGGAGAGGCCAGAGAGTGGGGAGAGTGAGATGGGGACCACCCCGGAGGGGGTAGGAAGTTACCCTGACAGAAGCCATCTCACCCTATGGGAGAAAAGACAGGTTCTCTGGTGAGCGGAGTTGATCACTCTACGCCGGGCCAAGGGTGACAACTGGGAGAGACGCAGCCATGCCATCCGCCTAGTGCAGATCGCTGTCCCTACGACCCTGGTAGCTACCTCATTGACGTCATATGATGCCCTTGCTTGGTGCCTTGCTAGCTCCAGGCCACGTGCAAAGAGTGCAATGGCTTGTCTGGTTTGCTCCATGTCAGGCATCGAGGCTAGGAGTTGACCTAGCCTGGACCATAGGAACCTATCATAGGTTGCATAGTGGGCCTGATGTGCTGCGATAGAGAGCAGCAACTGTGCCGAGTAGAATGTCCTCCTACCCCAGAAGTCAAAATCCATGGAATCTTGATCTGGGGGCCGGTCACTGTGAAGGGCGCGAAGTCCATCAGGAGTGTCCAGCTGCGTCAATCCTGACTGAGGATGAGGCATGGAACCTGGAGACTCCGAGGGAGGCATAATACTGCTGGCAGAGGTCCCTAGGGGCTGGGACTCTGGAAAAGGGCCTCTGGCAGGAATGCAATGATGCCTCCTGAAAGGGAGCAGGCCAGGGGGGCACCACAAGGATGTCCACACTGAAATCACCTAGAAAGGTGCACATCGAGTGCTCTGGATTGTGTTGAGTGGGTGGGATGATGTACAGGTCCTCCAACATCCTCACAAGGAATCGTTGATGCTCGGTGAGATCAGCAGCTGAGGAGATATGGACAGATGGCTCCTCTCTCCCAGAAGAGGGGGATGAGGAGTCAGAGGACCTCGGGTGTTCAGAAGCTGGTTGCTCAGGGGGAGGTTGAAAAACCTGTCTGTCCATTGTCCTAACACAAGAGGGAAACTGAGCAGCCACAGCTCTGAACTGCTCCCAGGAGAGAGGACTGCTAGGACCAAGAATGCCTGGGAGTGCAGGAGAATGTGGCAGAGGAGTGGGGACAAAGCCGATGACAGGAATCGGCTGACTTCCACCTGGGCTAGGGAGCGCACCAGGAGCCCTACGGAAAGAAGGAGCTCTGGAAAACTCCACAGCCGACAGCTGATCAACCAAACTGGAACTGCCTAGGCTGCGCCCTGAATAATCCCCCTTGTGACATGACTGGGGCCGTGAAAGTCCAGAAGGATGGTCCCCTACCTCCAAAGAACGGAGTTCTCTCCAGAAAACCGAAAGGGAAGGGTGGAGATTCGCACTACATTCTCCCAGAGCCTGGGTTGGCCCCGGAAAAAGGCCACCGCACAGACCCCCTACCCCTCGTCCCCTTGGAATCTGAGAGTGCCCTCCTCCTCGAAAGAGCCATCCTAGGCAGCTGGCAGCTCTGGTCAGCCCCGGAAGGAGCTATCCAGGGAGCAGCACCCTTCCCTTCAGTGGGTGCTCTGATCGGCCCCAAAGTTGGGCGATCCAGGCACACCACCTGAGGGGGTACCACCCCTGAGGGGTCAGAGAACACTCCGAGACCAGGCTGCAGAGCAATGGTGGCCTGCACCACTGCCTGCTGGTCAGCACCCCTGACCCTGGTCCCGGAAGTCACTGTCTGCTCCTCAGAGGGGGGCTGAGCCCGGCCTGTTGAGGACACTACCAAGGTGTCCACATAAGCAGCCAACTCCAAAGAGTCAGACTGCCTGTCTGACTCAGAGTCCGATTCCCCCTCCCAAGAGGTGGTAATCGAAGTACTGTGCCAAACAGTGTGTGGATGCCCGCTACCATCCCGACCGAAAAAGGGCACCAGAAACTGAGACTGCACCAGAGTCAGTGCCTATGTCCCCAGCCACACTGCGAATGGTGCCAGAAGAAGACATGGCTCCAATGATGGCAGCAGCCTTGGAGCCGGAGCCTGTCATGGCGTCGTCCCGACCCATGGCACCGCAAGGTGCCCCGAGACCAGAGATGGCACAGATGATGGCTCTGACCGTGTGAATAGCACCGCGAATGACACCGAGGTTGGAGACCCTCACGGTGCCACCCTGCCCCATGAATGGCACCGAGGACAGAGACGGTGTCGACGAAGGCCCTGACCGCACTCTCAGCACCGAACCCCAAAACCCCCAGGGTGCCGTGTCCACGCCCAGAGCCGTGGATGGCACCAGGGCAAGAGACAGTCAGGGACGGCACTGTAGAACCTCTCATGGCACCGCTAGCACCATCGGCACCTTGAACGTAGCCGACAGCAGCAACGGCGCCAGGCGATGGACTGGCGCTGACAACAGCACCATGAGGGCCCATGGCACCGTGAACAGTGCCGAGGCCCAAGACGGCGCCGATAGATGGCGTTGATGACGGCGCTCACCCAGGTTTTCCGAGCTGAGGGTACGACACCAGGTGAGCCTTCGCCCCCGAAGGGGTGATTGTCAAAGCGATGCCTCCCGCCTGTCCCCCGGGGGGAACAGACTGGGCCTCCTGCACTGCGGAAGGGGCCTCTACCATGGCTAGGCTACAAGAGGCAACCTCCCTCCTCCTCGGTCCATATAGAACTGGGAGGGGACCTGGAGGAAAGGCCAAGAGAATGCGGCTTGGCCCGATTAGTGCTCGCCCGTCCCCCAAAAGTTGGCGGAGCTCGTCCCACTTTCCATGCGTGTTGCTCAAGGACACGGCGTCCATGGAGAAGCAGGCGTCACACGAATCCATGTCATGTAGCGGGCCAAGACACGCGAGGCAATGGTCATGCTGGTCGGTGACGGAGTACTTACAGCCACATGGGCACCAATGCATGGGGGGCCGTCCTGTCTTCAAAGTTTTCTTGCCCCCTGACCGAGACATGACCTACAGAAAAAGAACACCAAACAAGACCCGACGTCACAAAATAAAATAAGGAACAGTCTTACCAGGCGACGTCGAGTACAGCGAACAGAATCGGCAGGATAAACTCAGAGTCGACGAACTGTGACACATGAAGGCTTCAAGACAGAAGTAGGCCTCTCAGAAGTTTTGCTCTCTCACAGCTACCCATGAGGTGACCTCGATGGCGGGAGATGAAGAACTGGTGGGAGGGCGGAGTTAACAACACCTAATGGTCAACTCGCGGGCACCACGCAGTGCATCAGCCTCGAGGGTGGCACCGATGGTGCTTCGACTCCACCCATCCCACAAAAAAAAAAGCTCCCGTGGGGTCATGACCTCCGGCCAAGTACTCAAAGGTGATGAATGGTGAAGACTGACACAGATAAGATCTACAATTCCTACAGAATTTTGCTCCCACAAAGCCCCTGGGGACAGGCTCCATTTTAGAGTCCCCAAAGGAACTTATTGGCCCATTTCAGCAGTCCAGGACCAAGATGGTGGAGCTAAACAGAAATATCCATGCTGCAAAGAAGGCAGGTTAGACAAACTGCAATATTATTACTATTCTAATAAATGATCAGGAAACAAGCACATCTTCTAACAGACCTCCCTACCAGATTAATTATGACTGCAATCCAGGCAGCTCTTAAAAAGACAGTACACAAAGGCAATACAGGCACTCTCTGGCAATACATTTATACTGCTAAAATGCAGGACACCAGCCTGGCAGTGAGCATTTAGGCAAGCTCAAGGAAGACTTTTTGGGAACCCTCATTTGTGTGTGTGGGGGGGGGGTTACACCTGTCCCTGCCTGGAGAAAACTTGGCGTCCGCGTCAAGTCTGTACCATCACACTATTGAAAATGCAATATAAACGGGACATATATGACATTAGCATGCTATGCAAATACTATTTGATACATCAGTTAACATAAACTTGTCACATTACTATACATTTTAACATACTTTACAATACTATATCCATACTGACAATACTTATGCATGTTTCATACAGGTGATACTGACTCCACTATGATTAACATACTTGTAACATCACGATACTGATTCATGTTATAACTTCTTGCACATTAAACAATGTAAGAGGGGGCCCTTCCCTATCAGCTAACTTGGGGCTGGATGGGGCAGGGGCACCATACTGAGAAGGAAGAACAATCAACCTGGAACTGGCCATTAAGCTCAGTTTGGGTAGTGAGCTCTGAGAAATATAAACACCTTTGTGAACCACATTGAGATGCAAATCCACTGGCCTCCCAGAAGAATCATAACTGAAGCGCAATACTAGCTTGACATCTCGGCCAGTCTTTCTGGGGGGAACAGCCACAGTCTCTGTACTTTCAGCACTAACTTTGGAGCTTTTGTCAGTCATGAGGGGTGCCTCTGCACAGATGGGAAAGTCCAAACTGGGAGCACTGTCAGCTCCTTCCTCTGTTTCCACAAAACTTGGCTTATTTAGAGAAGGTTCTGGCACAATTAGGCTTTGTGACACTGAAGGGGGGGCTGTCAGTACTCTCATATTGTTGTTCAAGTTCTGGTGTATCACCAGAGAGACTCAGACCATCAGCCCCTTCTTCAGGCAAGTAACACAGTTCCACTAAACACAGGGAGTCCGCAACCTCAGACGTGATACTTTGCACTCCACTTTCAGGGAGCATTGGCTCCAAGGATGAAGCTGAGGGGGGGTTAGGCAGTCCAGAAGACCCAGCTTTATTCCCACGATTCTGCATAGGATTTCCAAAAAGCAACTGACTCGGTTCATAGGAGGGATAATAGGCATTACCATAGTCACTTTCATCAGAGGTGGACTGACAGTCACTATCATTCTGGGCCTGCTGCGGGGGAAACCTTAAATCTGTAACTACTGGGGTAGGTTGACTCTGTCTCTTTTTTGCAGCAGCACGAGTCACCGGCCCAGGGGAGGTAATGTCTGCTGGCTCAGCTTCAATAATAACTTGGCTGATAGGCAGCAAGTGGTTACGGTGCATGGTCTTGACAGCTTTGGAGTTAATCTCTGGGCGTACCTTGTACATTGGTAGATCATCCAACTTTCCAACTACTACATGAGGAAGATGGTGCCACCTATCAGCAATTTTGTGCTTGCCATGTAGTCCCAAATTACATAACAACACATGGTCTCCCAGGCCGTAGCTCTTGAGCCTTTACTTTCTTATCGTGCCTCTCTTTGTTGAAGAGATTTCTCTTGGCGGCCATTGTCTGGGCCAGTTGATATGCATGGTTCAATTGAGCTTTCATTTTCTGTACACACTGCAAGTAGTTTTCGGCTTGGACCCCATCTGGAGAGACCCCAAAGCAGACATCAACTGGCAGTCAGGCCTCCCTCCCTCCCGAACATGAGGCGGTATGGGGAGAACCCAGTAGCATCATTTTTGGGGCAATTGTATGCGTGTACCAAGGTGCTAATCTGCTGGCTCCACTTATGCTTGTCTTTTGGATGGAGGGTGCCCAGCATGTCTAGAAGGGTGCAGTTAAAATGTTCTGGTTGAGGGTCCCCCTGCGGGTGATATGGGGTGGTTCTTGACTTCCGCAACCCCATAGAGAGAGCATTTCTTTGATTAGCCAACTTTCAAAGTCTGCCTTGGTCAGAGTGGATCCGCTGGGGGGCACCATAGTGGATGAAGAATTTTTCCACTAGCACCTTGGCCATGATAGAGGCTTTTTGCTCTTTAGTTGGAAAAGCTTGTGCATACCATGTGAAATGATCCGTAACCACTAACACATTGCCAATATTCTGTTGATCAGGTTCTAAACAACAAAAAATCTAGTTCCATGGGGCGCTGGTGGTGATATTGACAAGGGGCAGCCCTCTGAGGCAGGGCTTTTCTTTGGAGGTAATGACTACAAGTCTTTACATGGTGCTCAACATCGGCCCCCATTTTGGGCCAGTAGACTCGAGATCATACCAGGTTGAGAGTCCTGTCAATACCGAGGTGCCCCAAGTGATTGTTGAAGGACCTTAGTACCAAGTGTTTAAAAGCCGTGGGCAGGACCAATTGTTGCTTGTCTACTTGACCACTATGATCCACTGACTCTCTGTATAACAATTGATTGATAACTTCAACTTGGGGCCTTTTTTAAACAATAGGGCAGTTCACAAGTCGGGAATGCAATTTAGACACATCTTTCCCCGCACGTAGGGCATCAAGTGTGGGCTGAATCATAGGATCTTGGGATTGAGCCCACTGAATATTGTCATTGTCAAGTTGAGGTAGTGCACTAATATCTAGAGCAGAGAAATGGCAATAGGCAGCCAGTATGCAGGTATCAGGAGGGCCCAAGCAATCTACTAGACAGTCCACTGTGTCCGCAGACATTTGTTCATCTCTGTCAAACTTTTGGCACAATGCTTGGATGTCAGGTTCAGACAGCCTGACCCAATCACTCTTGGAAGCGGGCCTTCGTGACAGGGCCTCAGCATCAATATGGTTCAATCCTGGTCTATATTCGACAGCATAATCATAGGTTGATAAGGCAGAGAGCCACCGGTGCCCAGTGGCACCTAACTTAGCTGACGTCTGTATGGGTTATTGTCGGTCTTCACCAATATCTTTCCCCATAGAGGTACTCATGAAACTGATCAACGATGGCCCAATTTAGGGCAAGGAACTCCAGCTTGTGCACAAGATAGTTTCACTCTGACAGGGTCAAACTCCTTCTGGCAAAAGCGACCGGTCTCAAACCATCCTCATGGTCTTGATACAGCACAGCTCCTAGGCCCTGCAGACTAGTGTCCATATGCAGTACATAGGGCTTGGTAGGGTCAGCATAAGTGAGGATGGGGGCATGGGTGAGCTGGTATATGACTTTGTGGAAGGCTGCTTCACATTCAGGTGTCCAGTGGGGCCCAAAAAAGGTTGACCTGTGCAGAAGAACACTTTCTCTGTTTCTTTGATGGCCCCTTTCTTGTATTTACAGTTGCTAGGGGGGTAACCCTGGGTAAGATTCAGGAGCGGGCGAATCACCTTTGAATAGTCTTTTATGAACCTGTGGTAGTAGCCACAGAACCCCAGAAAACATTGTAGTTCTTTCAAGTTATGGGGCTGGGGCCAAGTAGTCAGTGACTCAACCTTACTGGGATCAGTCTCTATTCCTTGTGCAGATACCATGTGCCCCACACACTTCACAGAAGTTTGAAAAAACTGGCACTTGTCGATGGACAGCTTGAGGCTGAAGTCTTCCAATCAGTCAAGCACTTTAAACAGTCGGGTCTCATGCTCCTTTAATGTGCGTCTGAACACAATGACATCATCTAGGTACACTAGACATTCCAGCAAGTTCATATCTCCCACTGCACATTCCATCAGTCGCTGAAAGGTGGCCGGGGCACCCGAAATCCCCTGTGACATTCTCAGGAATTCATAGAACTCCAAAGGACAGATGAAGGCTGTTTTCTCACGGTCCTCCGGGGCCATCAGAATCTGGTAATATTCGCTGCGAAGATCCAATACTGAAAACCATTTGCTCCCATTCAAGCAATCCAGCCCATCTTGTATATGGGGCATGGTGTACTGACCTGGGATGGTCCGCTGGTTCAGGGTTCAATAATCAACACACATCCTCATGGACCCATTCGTCTTATGAACAACCACAATGGGAAAGGCAGATGGGCTCCTTGATTCTTGTATAACACCAGCAGTGAGCATTTCCTGCAGGTGCCTCCTAACATCATCTATGTCCGCTGGGGTGAGGCATCATGATCTCTCTCAAAATGGCCGGTCATCATGCAGGTGTATGTGATGCTCTGCACCCTGGATACACCCCACGTCCCATTCTTTTAATGAAAACACTTGGTCTCTCTGGGCGAGTTTCTTGCTAATTCTAGCCTTCCATTTAGCTGGCAATGGGGAAGCACCAAAGTTGGGTAATACAGCAGTGTCTGCACAGTGTACTGTAGCTAGGTTGCACCCTCTGTTCAACTGGACCTCCCGATCTGACACATTCCGAATCTGGACCATCACTCGTTGTGCATAGGCATGGGCACGGGCAGGCAAAATGCTGGGTTTAACCAATAATCCCTCTGGCAGCTTTCCATCACCCGGTGCATCCAACATTAATATTTTATTTTTCACTTCATTTCTAATGTGAACCTCTCCCTGAATGGTGTACTGAGCATTGGGAGGGAGTACCAGAGAACCAGGATCTTTCTTCCACACTATCCCCACTGGCTCATCTCCATCGACTTCGGTAGTCCGGTTTTGCAGAGCATAGGCTCTCTTTATCAAGGCTGGGATTCTCAGTGCCCACTCAGTCCATTTCCCTTTTTCGTAACACAACTGCGCTAGTCTTCCAAACATGTGGGCGTTGGTTCCAATGAGCAAGGGAATCCCATCATACAATCCCGTAGGAGGGCACACCAGGGCTAGTGTCTCTACTTGTTCATCTACACCAGTTACAGTCGCAGGGAAAGACAACCAGAGCCGGACATATCCTAGGTAGGGATAAGACTTGTCGCTCAGGCCCCACACATGCAAACCTTCCAGAGACTGTAGTAACACATCAGATAAGTGTTTGTCATACTAGTCCTGGAATACAATGGTCACTTGCAACCTGCTATCGAGCACAGCCCGAGCATGGATACCACTGACAGTCACAGAAGTCTCCATCGAAGGGCCCACTATTCTGGACCAATCTGGAGAGGCAGTAGCAGAGGCCTGGACAGATGATTTAGCCACGAAGAAATTTGAGTTAGGATTTCTCAGTCCTGCACTGCGGTCATTTCCAGCGCTCCTCGGCCATGGTCTCACTTACCGAGCTCCCCTTGAAGTCTGTATACAACTTTATCTAGGTCTTTTGGGGGACTGGCATTCTCTCATGTGCCCATCCTTCCCACAATTATTGCAAAATATGCTTTCTGGGGTCTGGTGTGGCCGAGACATCACACTGGGAGCTGAGGCGGGGGTACTACCAACAGAAAACCTTGGTTCCGCCTCTGTTTGCTGTGTGGCGAGCATTTGGAGACATCTTGTCAATTCTCTCACTTCCATAGTCAAGTCATCAATTTTTGAGCAGTTGTCAGCAGGAGATGCCTGGGTGTGCACCCCCATCCCCATAGCAGATGCAGTCAGATAAGGATCGGGGCCTGTACTCACAGCAGTGGCATTCATAAAGAGATTGTTTTTTGTTTCTCTGGACTCCCTCAGCAGTTCATCCAATGGCAGAGCATTCATAGCAGTCCCTGTCTGGTTGGGCACCCTGGGGCCGACATTTAGTTCTCGGATTCTGTCATGTGATTGTGGTGATTCCAGGCCATCAGTGACCGACCTGTGCCTGGAGCAGGGGTTGCAGCAGCTACGATTGCGCAGGGCTCTGAAAAGCCTTCCTCCACCTCCTCAACTTCCCATACCTCCTTTATCAACACATGGAAGGGCAAGGAACCAGATTTCCTTTGATGCAGTTGCAATTTGAGCAACATCCAGCTGGAGTGCCGGGCAGAGCAATGTATATGATCCAGTCTTACCCGGTCCACTTCACTAAGGGCCCAGCCTCCTTTCCGAAAAATGGTTTGTAGGATTCCCTCTAATCAGTCTATAAAGGCAAATAACAATTCCCCCAGCTGTTGTCTAACATCTTTAAATTTCCATTTCAAGGCCTCAACACTAGTGGTGCCCACAAACACATTTTCAAGGGCGACTATGTACTCTTGGGCTTTGGCGTCAGGGTCAGAGGACCTCACGGAGCGAAAAGTACATAGGGCGGGTCCCTGGAGGTTTCCCCCTAGGTGGGCCCTTTTTTCGGCCTCTGAGCATTGCCAGTCTTGTACTGCAAGAGTAGCAGAGTCTATCCAGGTCTCCAGGTCAACTTCCCCATTAGGAGTACGGCGGATGCCAGAGAATACCTTGAGCTTGCGGTAAGGGCCATGACTACTTGCTGGCTCAGAGGCAGATACAGAAGTTGGTGAAAGAAAAGGTGCTGGAGCGGGAGTGGACAGTGGGGAGGTGACATTCCCAGGTGGCAGGAATAATTTTTTTAACTCCTCCACAGTTTTGCCCTCTTCCAGTAACAACTTGGCAAACTTCTCCTCAAAAGACTCAGATAACTGTGGTGGCTCATCCTCTAAGGGTTCCTTGCTATCTTTGGTTATCACCCTCCAGGCGGCTGGGAACCCTTCTGGAGTGATAGTCTGGGGCACCTTTGAACTGTCCGGGGGGTTGCTAAACTCCACCAAGGCCATGAGAGTTTGGGCAGTTAAATCAGCCTGTCGACCCACCACTGCAGCTTTTTTCAAACATTCAGCTTTAGAAAGTGCCCCTTCAACAGTGTCCTTACTAATGCCCATAGGTATATCCAGTATTAGCAAAGCATTATGGGGGTCAATCTCTTGCCCCATACACCACCCCACCAATTGGTGCACAACCACTTCTGTTGGGGTAGCCATTTATGTTTGACAATAATTTGTAATTTCAGCCACTAGAAGACACAAAATCCCAGCGGTGAGCCTCCAAGATGTAACCCCTAGGTGGCGCTATCCCAAGGGCTACTACCCCCACCTGCTTGGCTAATAGCAGGTTAAGGGGCCTGGGTACTGAAACGGGTGCCTCCACCCAGAGGTCAGGGTTGTTAGTGGTCAAGCTAACCTGGGCATAGCCCTCTGGGACACTGTAACCCCCCCTTTTTCCCTTCTAGTGACCTGAACAATATACAATAATCACTTTCACAATGACTCTTATTCACCATGCAATTATCCACACTATTTGCACTTACCACCAGGTCTGGTTCCTCTAGCTTGACCCTGGGGACCCCCTGTAAAACAAGGTTATGTACAGCAAATAGCAACAATACAGTACTCTTGGCACAAACTGGAACCACAGTCAGGTTAAATGCAAAAAGAGATCTGATTTATTCAGGGGACTTAAACAAGGGAGGGGCGTAATCAGGTTGATTTGCTTAAAGGCTATATCAATCAGACAGTTATGCATGCACTTCAGAGTCCCTACACAGTCACACACTCTGGGTACCCAGGTAGGAAGATGGTGGGCTAGCCAGGAACATTGCTTGGGGTAGGCCGACTCGCAGCTGGTTGGGACCCTGTGATGGAAGAAAGCAACATGCACAACACACACTATTTGTAATCCGGAGCCAGAAGGCTCGGTTCGTGACAGAAAAGACAACAAAGCAATCAGGTGACAACACTTTAGATTTAGCTGTTGTTGCAGGGAGCTACCCTGATGTTTACTAACGATACCCAATATAGGACACAGGCAGGATGAAATTGAGACAGCAGGTTGTTGAACTAGAGTGCCAGGAGAAGCAGGGACTACACAAATCACCAAGGAGTCATTCCTGTTCAAAGTGTGAGCAGGAAACTGATCCCCAGGCATGTCTCTCATCGATGGCTTTCTCTGTGCAGCAGGTAGTCTGGCTGGGCCAGTGTGGCAAATCCCAGGCCCAATGAAGATGAACATGGATTCAGTCTGTGGGAGCTGGATGCAGCCTCCAGCAAGCAGAACACAGTTCAGCACATAGTGGGGAACCAAATCATGACCCACTAACAGCACACAGCACATTTACATGTAAGAAATTCTACTGTACCAGGCAGATTGCTATCCGGTCACAATTACAGAGTCTCTGCAGAAACCGGGAGTTCAAAGGTGGCTTGAAATCCTGACAGGTCTATCACATTCAGCAAATCTTCAGTCTTCTTCAGGTAAAAGCCTGGTCACAGTTCTGTGGCTTAAATTGTCCTCACAATTCAGATTAATTCTGAATAAACTTCAATTTCCCTCTCAGGGACAGCAGACAGATAAAAACTCAGCCCTTTCACAGTTCTCCTGCGTGAATCTATGCAGGATTACTGCCCGACTATCTCGAGCTGTTACTTCTTTCACTCCCCAACTCAAACTGAAAGTAGCTGCAAGCAGCCTGGGACTTTCCCCAGGATCCAAAAGGTTCGACTGGCTGATTCCTCTGTCAGTCACAACAAGGGCTCCCCCTCCAGGTTCATTTAGGCGCCAAAAGCCCAAATCTACAATTCCTACAGAATTTTGCTCCCACAAAGCCCCTGGGGACAGGCTCCATTTTAGAGTCCCTAAAGGTACTGATTGGCCTATTTCAGCAGTCCAGGACCAAGATGGTGGAGATAAACAGAAATGTCCATGCTGCAAAGAAGGCAGGTTAGACAAACTGCAATATTATTACTATTCTAATAAATGATCAGCAAACAAGTACATCTTCTAACAGACCTCCCTCCCAGATTAATTATGACTGCAATCCAGGCTGCTCTTAAAGAGACAGTACACAGAGGCAATACAAGCACTATCTGGCAATACATTTAAACTGCTAAAACGCAGGACACCAGCCTGGCAGTGAGCATTTAGGCAAGCGCAAGGAAGGCTTTTTGGGAACCCCCATTTGTAGGGGGGTTACATTTGTAATTTCTCTTAGTAAGTGAGCTGCTCTAGGCTGTTACTTGAATCTGCTTGTTTTACTGTATCTAGCCAACACTCTTTCTAGGGTAGGTATGATTTAGCAATTTTCCTGCGTGTGCTGTTTAAGCCAGTTACTGAGAATCAGCCTGTTCTAAGGTAGGTCTGATTTTGCAATTTCTCTAAGTGTGCTGTTTTTTAGCCAGGTACTTAGTATCACCCTGTTTTACTGTACCAAGCTAATCACCCTTTCTAGGGTAGGCCTGATTTTGTAGTTCTAACTAAATGTGTTGTTTTAGTCAGTGACTTAGAAACAGCTTGTTTTACTATAAATAGCCAGCATCCTTTCTAGGGTTGGCCTGATTTCAAAATTCTTCTATGAGTGCTGTTTTAGCCAGTGGCTTAGAAACAGCCTTATTTACTATATATAGTCAACACCCTTTCTAGGGTAGGCCTGATTCGAAATGTTACTACTAAGTGTGCCATTTTAGCCAGGTACCTAGAAACAGCCTGTTTTACTGTATTTAGCCAGTCCAATACCCTTTCTACGGTGGGTCATTGCTGCACTGTCTCATCTCGGCATGTTATAGTAGTCTGTGACTTTGAAATTGCCTACTTTATTTTACATACATTAGCTATACACCCTACGTAGGGTAGATCTGCTTTGCTCACTTACACCCTTGTATACTGTGGTTGCCAGAGGCTCATCTATTGTTTGTTTTACTCAACTCTGCAGAAATACTCCACCTCAGGGGGACACACGCACAACTATCGCCCTTTGTACAGGGGCCTGACATGTGGAGTAGGTCTTATAACATTAGTTGCTGTGCTGGTTATAGCTAATAATATACCTGCAACTAAAACCCCTGACCATATTTCGATATGGTATCACATTACTCTTGCACTTGGTACTAGCATGCTGGCCCTGTCAAATGCTTAGCCTGCGGTAAGTTACTGCCCTATATCTTGGTGCACAGTTCCCTCTCTCAGCTGCAGAGGTCCTGCTGGTGATGCCTTGCTGAAACTCCTCCAGCTACCCTGTGGCATGCTACAGAAGGTAAAACACAAGAGAGGTGTGTTACTCTTCAAAACACCCAAGCTTTAACTTGCAATCAGACAAGTGTTACCGCTCCTCCTAATCATCGGAGGCAATGTGTATCCTAACCCTGGCCCTGATTCACTTGCTACCATACGTCTTTTAGAGGATGCCTACAGCTGGCCCATGTGAACATAGGAGGTCTTATGCCCAAACTGGATGAATTCAGGCTCTGGGTGACTAATTCCCAGTTTGATGTTGTAGTCATAACAGAAACTTGGCTCATAAATAGGGTCCTTGATAAGGAAACTTACATTGATACCTACACTCTATTTAGGCTAGACAGTGGGTCAAAAAAAGGGGGTGGCTGTCTCATGTACATTAATTTATATCTTACTTCTTGCAGACTCCCCCTTCCTCAAGAGTCCACTGGCTACGAACTTCTTGCAGCAAACTTAAGACTGGATCCCTGAGGAGAAAAATATCTCAACCTTATAGTGGCCTATATACCACTTTATAATGTTAGTGCCGACTTGGACTGCTTCATTAATACTGTTGCAGGCTTAACTCCACAACCTAAAAAAAATTGTGTTGGGTGATTTTAAATGCAGATGATTTGCAAGTAGTCAAACTGGCCAATGTGTTCCTAATGCAGGTTATCACCGCCCCAAACAGGGTGAGCCACAAAACAAGCACTGACACCTTGATTGACTGTATCCCAGTCAGCCACCCTGACAGGGCCATTTCCTCTGCAGTCCTGCCTAATTTCCTTAGTGACTACACCCCAGTCACCTGCAGATGGTCAGCGAAGGTGAACAAAGTGGAGCCCTGCTCCATCAAACCTGAGATTTTCAAACCCATAAGCTCCCCTATTTCCGTGCTCTACTGCAACACATAGACTGGTCCTTCCTGTCAAATATTCACTATGTGAATGCTGCCCTGGAGTATTTCATACTCCAGTTTAACAGGATATGTAACACTGTTGTCCCTTACAAGACCTTTCTTAGGAAAGGCAACTCCCAGGCCTGGTTTCCCACAGTCATTAAGTCCTTGACCAGGCAGTGGGCCAGAGCTTGGGCTCTGTACAAAGAAGTTGGTCTATCTAAATACTTCCAAAAGTACAAGGAGCTGCAGAATACTGTGAAGGTCTGCATTAAGGCAGCTAAGGCTGATTACCACAAATCCCAACAAAATAACCTTCTTAACCATTCTAAGCAGCTATGGAGTGGCATCAATGAATTCCTGGGCAATGCTAAAAAACCTTTGCCCCACTACACAATGGTTGGTGGTACCGCAATTGAAGGAGACAAAAATATTGCCGATTCCTTTAACATAACATTTAGTAATTTATCTTCATATATAGCTGACCCCAGTACTCACCCCACCTTCCACAGTTGGTGCTACACCTGATCTCCCTACCAGACCCAAGTTCTGTTTCAAAAGGCTGGCTTGGGCTGATGTGCATGCCTACTTAGCTAAGACCAAAAATACAACTCGGCTTGGCTCTGACAACATAGATATGAAGCTGCTCAAGCTAGTAATCAGAAAAGTCACCTGTCCCTTGCAGATTATTTTCAACTTATCTCTTTCTACTGGGCAAGTACCAGTGCTTTGAAAAAAAAAAACTATGCGACACCAGCACTCAAAGGGGGTGATAATAACCTACCTTTTAATTACCACCCGATCTCCATTCTACCCCCCCCCATTGAAAACCTTAGAAAGGGTAGCGAATGATCAGCTTACTCAATACTTGAGTCCCATGAGCTTCTGGATAATGAGCAGCATGAGTTTAGGAAAAACTACAACACTTCTGGAGTTCATAGACATAGACTCACTACATTGTGCCTTGGATAGGGGAGAAATGGCTGGGTTCATGTACACAGACCTCACCAAGGCCTTTGACTTTGTAAACCATGCCCTCCTCTGCCAGAAACTACTTAACCTTGGCCTTTCATAAGATGTAGTCAGCTGATTTAAAGGCCATCTGGCTGATAGACCCCAAGTGGTAAAACATTGCAATGTACTTTCGGACATTCAACCTATCACTGTAGGTGTTCCCAGGGGTCAGTCCTTGGACCTGCTGTCTTCTGCTTATTCATAAATGAATTACCTGCTGTCTGCAGGTTTATGAATATATTAATTTATGCTAACAATGCAGTCAGTTTCTCCAGTGACAAGTGCATGGAGTAAATGCAGCAGAGGCTTCAGTCTGACTTTTTTTTTTTTACTTGTTTAACCAGGAGTAGCAAACTAAGCTGAAAGCTTTTTTACAGGAGCGACCTGGAAGCACAGGGAAGTTATGTGACTTGCTCAGGGTCACACAGTATGCTAGTGGAAGCTGTGGGATTCAAACCCAGGTCTGGTCTGCTGTATGTCACCAGATTTGCAGTTCAGAGCCTTAAACCACTGCGCTATACTGCCTCCAATGACTTTAATGTCATCCAGGAATTGTTCACCTCCAACTTACTCATAATGAACACAAAGAAAATTAAATGTATGGTCTTTACCACCCATAACAAGACCCCCTCCTTTCTGGCATTAACCTTTACATCTTCTTCTGGAAAACCCCTGAGCAAGTGAAAACCTTTAAGTACCCTGGCATTACCCTTGACACTGCGTTATCCTTTACTGCTCACGTCGACCTTTTAGTTAAGGCTGTCAGCTCCAGGCTAGGGCTACTCTACAGGCACAGAAGCATTTCATGCCGGAGATTAAGAAACTCCTGATACAGTGCTTCATTGCCGCCCTAATTGACTATGGGATTGTGGTCTATGGCTCTGCGAGTCACAGTGTGCTATCCAGAGTCGGGCTCTCTTAACAGAGCCTGCACGTCATGCTCAGCCAAAACATGACACCACACCTGTGTGCTATAATTGGCTTCACCTGGACTCGAGGCTGTGCTATCATACCCTGGTCACTGGCAGAAAAGCTCTACAAAGTTTACTGTCCCTTGGTCTACAGGCCATGTTCAACTTTGTGGACCAAAAGTACTCTATTAGGGGTTAGGTGTGATACACTGTACTGATTCCTCAAAGGAAAATCTCCCTTGGCCAAGCTAGTTTCTCATACCATTTTCTTTATTTCTGTCTTTGGTAACCCAGGTAAGTGAGCAGATCCAAAGGATCGTTTTCAGTCATGACCCGGGCCACACAGTAGCAGGCAACAAACAATGACAGAAATACACTGACATGGATGCAGTCAACAACTAGAAATATAAATACAGGGTACGGGGGAATACACATCTTAAAATGAGTTAAAAAAACATAAGTGGTTCAGCAAGTACATTCGGTAAGACGAAGTTGAGGATATGCAGTTCCAAGACCGTGGCAGGATACTGGATATGCAGCCATAAGACCGTTTTATTATTTATACAGAGAGAACACATCATAGGCAATGTGTCACAGTAAGGCAGATGGTACAGATATATGTGACTGCATGCTATGATATGCAGTGACCTAACCTAACATGCAGTAAACTAACAGAGGAGAGTGACAACTCAACTTCTGATAGGCAAGCTTCATGAACTAGGAGTAAGAAACAAGGATAGGAGAGGAAAATGCGTAGAACTTCTAGAGAGAAAAGGAGATGGGAAGGTCAGAGGAGATAGCATGGAGGGAGATAGGGCAGGCTGAAAGCAGCTTAACCTTATGAGAAAGGAGCGTTAAAGCTGGGGAGGAAAGGAGATGAAGGGGTCAAAGGAGATGGCAGGGTAAGGAGACAGGCAGGTAGCAAGCAGCACATCCTAGGAACTAGGGCAGTTTTTTGGCTCTGGTATTATCTAAGGAGCAATTGCAAGTAAACTCCTCTAGGAGCCAGGCTTTTAGGTTAGTTTTGAAAGCTGGGTGAGAGAGAGATAAGCAGATGAATGCTGGGAGTCGGTTCCAAAGGCAGGGGGCAGAGAAAGGGAAAGTTTTGCTGCCCATAGCCGTCGAGATATGAGAGACTTCTAGAGGAGTAGTGGAAGAGGCCCTAAGGCTCCTGGAAACTAACCAATCAGTAAGTAGTAAAGCATAGGGTTATGTCTGATTGTTCCTGAGAGAGTTATCTACTAGACATCCTATAGTGTAGTTGAAATAACCCTGTAGTGGGAGCCACCCTAGGGATCGATAAAGTGCACAGTGATGAGTAAAGTTGGGGGCTTGGAGAACAAAGTGACAGATGGAATTATATGTTGTGCTTAGATGACAGTGTACTGAGGAGGACACAAAGGAGTAGACTGGGAATCAGTAATCGCATAGGGGCAGAAGGTTACCTTGCACAACAGCTAGGCATGCCTCTGGGGAGAGCAACTGCTTAAGACGGTAGCATTTTGCTAAGCTATAGAATGACCTGCCACCCCCATTAAAAACTGATTACAGTTTAAACCTATTTAAATCCCAGCTTTTCTCCTCTCTCACCCTACCTGGATCCTGCAACTGCTACCGCTGACTATCTTGTCTATTCACTATGTGACATCTTACTTGATGTGTTACGCTATCATGACATGTGTATTGATTTTTTACTGTGGTAGCCCTAGTTGTATAACTGTTTCTTACCTGTGCCCATAAGTGTTAACTGTTGCTAAACTTTAATCTTACTGTATTGTACTGTACAATAACGTGCCGGATATTCAGACTGCGCCGGGCAGTGGCGCAAGCCTGTGTGCAGCGCAACTGGGCCGCGCCAGGGCCAGGCAATAGTCAATGGTGATGCACCACGGCTCAGCACCACTGAATATGGCACGGTCAGCACACATACTGCACATGGCGAGTGGCACTGTGCCAGTGCAAGCCACGAGAGAGGAAGCGGGGGATGGCCAGTGCAGCTGCAGGCGCCAGCTTCCCACGATATTCAGCCAGGGGCATGCAAATGAGGCCATAATCTATGCAAGTACAAATGGGGCCATTTGCATGTCATTATGGCCCCATTTGCATGCATTGAGCTGGGTGTCCCCACAAAATTCGCCTAGCCCCCCGCCTGGCAGCTGTTGTCAGGGGTTTGCTTCCTGGTGGCCTAGTGTAGCTCCCCCTCCTGTATGCCCGATCGTGGGCAGTAGTAGAAATATATTGTAACCTGGTAGTCTAGCGGTTCCCTCCACTGCCCGATCGTGGGCTTCTGTAATAAAAGACAAACCTCTGGTGGTCTAGCAGTCCGTCCACTGCCCGATCGTGGGCATCAGTATGAATTAATCATTTCCTGGTGGTCTAGCGGTCACCCCACTGCCCAATCATGGGCATCAGTATGAATTAATAATTTCCTGGTGGTCTAGGGGTCTCCCCGCTGCCTGATCGTGGGCTATTGTAATTGCAGAATGTAACCTGGTGATCCAGTGGTACTCCCTCCCCACCCTCCCACAGAGTACCTCAGCCACCCGGCAACCCCGTCATCGGCGGTGGCAGCACCCTGCCCGCATACGCAAATGAGAGGTACAGTATGATCTGTACGCCTATTGGTCCACAGTGTGGACCAATGGGCTTGCAGATCATACTGTACTACACAGGACCAGATGAGTGAAAGAAGGCACATTTGGTATTTGATCCTACCACATAGCTGAAGCCATCCAGACTGATTATATAGCTCACATGTGTGGGTGAGACAAGCAGCACCTGTGATTAGTCTACAGAAGAACACAAATAAGATGCACTAAATGGTGTATGAAGTCCATGGATTAGCCGTAAATAGCCAAGTAAATGACTAAAACATAAAAAAACAGTGATACATGCGGACTGTGGCTATAAAATTATTTAATAGATTTTAAACATGATTTTAAACATGAGCAAATGGATGGTTCCCCAGCGCTTCAAGGGTAACAACCCCCCTCATCGGAGGGGTGGGGTGGGGGGTTGAAGTCCACAACATACATCATAGTTTAAATACACCACCATGTAGAGACATGTGATTATATGATCCAACCATATGCAAGCAACATTTTGCATTAGTGAAAAGTGCTAAGTGCTAATTACAAAACATTTAATCAAATACATAATAATGTGCACAGAAATTTAAAGATTTACAAGGACATCAGTTCATTATTTCATACAATGAATGAATACTAATAAATAATCAAAAAGAGCCTAAAACAAAGCTTCAATATAACTATAATGGAGTGATGTCAGTTCTGGTTTCCAGCAGAAGAAGGAGCTGAGCAGACGCCAGACTCAGTGGCAGCAAGAAGGAAGAATGGCGTACCATGCGAATAGAACATTTTGCGTTTGGTTTTTTTTTTCTTTTCTTTCTCTAGCTAAATGGTTCTCCTAAAGAGCCGTGAAAACTACCTGTTTAGATTTTTCCTTTTTTTAGCTCTATGGGATGTCTAAAAACGTGCGGCAGACAAAGGAACACTGTAAGCAGCAGCTCACTAAACAGAAGAAAGCAAAGCAGGATTCGGACCCGAATATCTCGCTTTAATCAGAAGTAGCAGCTCAGCTAACACTCTCCCCACAACAGGTACCTCCTGATATCACCTCTATGGTAGTGGTAAGTGGGAATTTGATTTTGCCCATACCAAGAACGCCGATTCCAGGTAAAAATATCTTCTCATTTTTTGCAAAGCAGGGCATAGCGAGTAATACCATGCCTCCTAAGAACTTTCAGGTTACCAATTTGCCTAATGGGAATCAGGAGATTATTAAAGATTTAGAGGCTGAGGGGATGAGGTAAACACCAAAGAAGCTAACGTCTGGGCTACCTGTGTGGAACTGGATGCAACCCTGATGCTGGAGGGGGGTTATGGAAGAGACTGGGAGGCCTCTGGACTCGAATCCTGAATCAGCTCCTAAATGGACTTTCAGCTCAGGATGATATGTTACAGGTTTTGATGGTATTTCGGCATGAAATGAAAGAAGCTATGTCGGGCATTACGACTACAATAGAAGGAGTTTCAGACTCTATTGGCTTTGTCAGCACAATTTTCGGACTTGTCACTGAAAACTAAAGAGCTTGAGAACAGAATTGTGGTAATGGAAGAAACTTCCAAGACTGTATCCAGTACTATAGCTGGTCATGAAAAAAGGATTTTAAACATGCAGCAAAAAATTGCAGAAATGGAAGACCGTTCTCGACGGGTTATTTTGAGAGTCTGCAGTCTCCTGGAGGGTGTTGAGGGAATAGAAAATCAATTGGTTTTCTTTGAGAAGATGATTACATCTGTTATGGGCCTTTCTTATTCTGACCATAAAATCGTGTTAGATCGGGCCCATAGGACAGGGAACAGAATTGGTCCTTCAAAGCAACCTTATCCTAGACCTGTTATCTTAAAACCACATAAATTCCAAGATAAAGAACTTATTTTGGCAAAGGCACAGGCTGCTGAAGGCCTAAAATACCAGGGCATGTCTTTATCTGTTTTTCCCTGACCTCTCAGCTGCAACCATGACCAACAGGAAACTTTTTAACCTGGTGAAAAAGAAATTATATGAGGCCAGAGTGAAATTTACCATGCAGTACCCAGCCAGAATTTGTTTTTTGGTAAAGGATAAAATACAAACCTTTGATGATGCAGATGAGGCTATGGAGGCATATGAGCAATGTTACAATCAAAATGCTTTACTTTTAAAATCCAACAATATACGAGTGTCTCCATATGAGTAAGATTAAATGAAAATTTTCTTCTTAGACTCTGGGTCAATTAACAATTAACCCTTTATTTTGGTAAACAATTTTTGGTTTGGGTTAAACTGTTATATTCATCCCCTGAGGCTATTAGATTAAACAATATTCAATCAGACCCTATTTTTCTTAATAGGGGTATGAGACAGGGCTGCCCCCTCTCCCCATTGCTTTTTGTTTTGGCGATTGAGCCTTTGGCCATAGCTATTTGTAATAATGTAAACATTACAGGAATTAATGTGGGGAGTTTGACCTATAAAACTAGCCTTTATGTGGATGATTTGCTATTGTTCTTAACAGATCGATTAAGATCAATACCTGAGTTTATTAATTCAGCAGAGTTCTATGGTAGCTTTTCAGGATATAAAATAAACTGGCAAAAAAAAAACAATTAATGAAATTAGACCATAAGTTTCATTTGGATATGACTAGATTAGGAATAGGGGGTCAAGTGAACTCTTTTAAGTATTTAGGTATTCACCTACCGAATAATTATGAATCACTTTATCAGACCAACTTTGCAAAACTACCTGAAGAAATTAAAATAGATTTGGAGAAATGGATTCATCTCCCTAGGACCCTAACAGGTAGAATCAATACAATCAAAATGAAAATTCTACCAAAAATCCTTTATAAGTTTAGTGCTATCCCTATTATATTGCCAGATAATTTTTTTGTTAGTCTTAGAAGGGTGGTTTTAAATTTTATTTGGAAAAAAAAAGAAACCTAGACTCTCTCATCAAAAACTTATTCTGCCTAAAGAAAAAGGAGGATTTGCTTTGCCTAAGTTTAAATATTATTTGGTGTCACAAATAAGAGAAATTTGGTATTGGTTGAAGGACAAAGAATTGGGCTCCTCATCTATGGAAATGGAACAAGATATCCATGGTGTTCAAATTTTAAGTCAGTTTTTATTTTCAGGATATTATAATAAAAAAAACAACTCGAGGAGAATTATCAATCCAACCACTTATACATCAATTAAAAGTTGGCTGGAGTTACATAAATTGCTTCAGATTAAACTTCCTATAACAAAATATTCTCCAATATATAAAAATCTTTACCTCTCTTTCAGGATCTCTGATGCTTGTTATAAAGACTGGAATGAAAAGGGTATTTTTTCTTTCGGTCAGTTATATGAGAATAATAATTTTGTGTCATTTACTCAATTACAAACTAAATATAAAGTTCCTAAAGCCCATTATTTTAAATATTTACAGTTAAAGAATGCAATTAAAGTAGCTAATGACTCTGGTAACCTAGGTAGCACATTTGTTGGATCTGCTAGAACAAAGCTTGAATAAAAAATTAGTATCAAAGTTGTACGATCTGATTATTTATGACGAACTTATAGGAGGGGACGTTGCTCTATTAAAAGAAAAATGGGCAAAAGATCTGGGTATTCAAATAACGGAATCCCTTTTGGATCAAATATTGGCTTTTCCATTTGCTACAGTTAAATCAAGTAAGATGTTACACATACATCTTAATACTTTACAATCGGACCTATTTTACACCTTATAGGTTAAATAAAATTAATGATAATCAATCACCCAAATGACCTAGATGTACATGTACCTCAGGTACGTTGGTGCATATGCTACACAGCTGTCTCTGACTGTCTAATTTCTGGGTGAAAATTTATAATTTTCCTAATAGGGTGTTATCTGTGAACATGCAACGTGATCCTATTTTGAGCCTTTTTGCTTATTCTGAACAGAATGAGGGTATGACTAACTCTCAAAGCAAGTTATATGCCATTGCGATTATCTTGGCAAAAAAATGTATTTTTGTTAAAATGGAAGGATTCCTTCCCCCATCCTATGATTCATGGTTGAATCTCTTTGTGAATGCAATGAGATTAGGATGAGTTTATTACCTAAAAGAACAAAGATTAATGTGCTTTGAAAAAATCTGGAGTCCCTTATATGTACATTTCCATGAATAAGCTATATGATTAAGTTGGCAAAACTTACTGTATTAGATTTGTGTATCTGTGCAAATATGGAGTCCTTTGATGACTTAGTTAATGGAGGATGGTGATGATCTTCTAAATGAACTGAGTCCTCAAAAGAAAAAAAATATATAATTATAATAGAAAATATGTCCTTTATTGTATGTTAACGTAACAATCAGGCAAAAAGAACCTGTTTATACTTTATACTAGAGTCTGTTTTTTTATATATTTTTATATCAATATTGTTAATCTTCAATAGTTACAAGTTTTATTACAAAGAAGATGGAAAATACGTGTAGGAAAGGTCAGGGGAGGAAGAGGAAAAGAAAAGGAAGCAGGAAGGAAAAGGGGAGGGACGAAAGGAGGGGAGGAGTAGGGTGTTGGGAAAGGAAACGAGGGATCTGCTTAAAGTGACACTTCACCCTGTTGTTCATATTTGCATAATGTCACACTTAAATCAATGAGATAGCTATGTTAAGGTGCCAAAAGCAGTGTGTACCAAACATATGTGAGAAAAAATTAAAAAAAGAAGGGAGAAAGACACTATACAAAGAGACAATATATATTTACAACACGTGGGACAATGTAACAAATGGCATAATAGAAAAAGTGCAGGATATGCACTGAGAGTGGGGGAGTCAAATCAAACAAAGCACATCATTACAATATTCATCATAAATGCACAGTTAAGTCTAAGTCCTTGTTTAAGCCATGTGGATGTAAAGAACCCAAAGTACAAATCCACGTGGCTTCTTTTTGTAATAATAGCCGCTTTCTATCACCTTTACGCAAGGGTGGCTTCACATGGTCAATGATCATAAATTTCAGAAGTGAGGGATTACTATTATGGAAGTCAGAAAAATGGAATGCCACGGTGGACTCAAAGTTATTATTTTTAATGTTCCAAATATGTTCTAACATTCTCTCTTTTGTCTGTCTCACTGTCCTGCCCACATAGAGCCTGGGTCATGGACACTGTGCCACATACACTATGTATTTGGTGGAACAGTTTACAAACTCTAGGATGTCTACTTTAATCTCCTTTGTTGGATGATAGAAAATCTTCCCTGTGTTACAGTACATGTCTACAAGTCTGACAATGTCTACAAAGAAAACATCCTATTGGTCTTGCAATGTTAATGGATGGTCCCTGTTAGGCACATGGTGACCTGAAGAGACCAAATCCCCAATATTTTTGACTCTCCTGTATGTTACTCTGGGAATATCTGAAAATAAGTCCAGAATATTGAAATGTTCTAATAGCTTCCAATTATTCAATAATACATTTTTAACTCTAGTTGCAATACCATTGTATTCCAGCACAAAGGTCATCTTTTTGGAATCCTCACCTTGTTTTTCAGAGTTAGCAATGTTTGTCTATTTTGTGACTTAGCTCTCTCTCTCTCTCTTCTTGCCTCATTTAGTTCAGAGATCTTGTATCCTCTTTCCCTAAACCTATTTAGCATCTCTTCTAACTGGGTCTCAAAAGTTTCTTCTGTTGAACAATTCCTCCATAACCAGAGGAACTGGCCACATGGAATAGAAGAAATCAACTTTGGTGGATGGGCACTGTCAGCATGGAGTACAGCATTAGCTGCTGTCTCCTTTTTAAAACATGTTGTTTCAATCTTCCCCTTTCCAATACCTGTAAAGACAGATCTAAAAATTACATTTTTTCATTATTTACATGATGTTTGAATTCTAGGTTCATGTCATTATTATTTAAATTCTTAACAAAATGTTCTGCCTCTACTTGTGTTCCTGACCAAATTATAGTCTACAGACCTTGTTCAGAGCAACAGTTAGTCTTTTGAGTGACACAGTGGAAGTAGCTCCGTATATGACTAAGCCATAGTCGATGAGCAACAGAACCAAACTGTAGATTGTGAGCCTGAGAGCTTCTGGAGTCAGACTCCGTCTGTGTCTATAGATGAGCCCAATCATAATATTAACGGCCCCAGCAACATTCTCAATGTGACGCACATACGTGAGGTGACTGTCTAAGGTTACAGCTAGGTACTTAAAGCGCTGCGTTTGTTCAAGGGGTGATTCTTGGTTGTTTCTAACAGTAAGAGCATAGGCCTTGTACTTATTGCGGAAGGATGAGAACAACAAAACTTTTGTTTTCGTGTAGTTTAGCACCAGTTTGCATTTATTAAACCATTGCTCAACTTCCATGAACCCGAGTTGTAGATTGCTTTCTAGCAAGTTAGGATCTGAGTGACTTGTAAAGATGACAGCATCATCCGCATAGAATAGAGTCCATAGGTGACATGCAGATGGCAAGTCCTGCCATGACAGAATGTTACTATATACAGATGATGCAGTAATCTTCACTTGCCACACTGACCCCACCTCCCTTCACTCTCAACTACAGAAAGTTTCACAGAAGTGGAAGACTGGTTTTGCTCACATAAACTCATCCTTAACCACAAAAAACTAAAACAATGTTGTTCCTTGGAACCCACAACAAGTACAAGGACCATGAGCTCATATTTAACAACCATGAAGGCATCGCCCTTGAGCAGGTGGATATGTTTAAATATCTTGGCCTGACCCTTGACTGCTCCCTCTCGTATACCAAACACAAGAACAAATCCTCAGCTCCACACATGCATGCTTCAAAGTAGTCCATAGTGCCAACAAAGAAACAATAGCACTGCAGGTATATATTTCCAATGCTTTATTGTAGTTGCCACAGCCAAAAATTAGCACAGCCGCCCATACAGTTCAGGCTCCCCACCTCAATGTGTGCTAATCTTTGGCTGTGGCAACTACAATAAAGCGTTGGAAATATATACCTGAGGTGTTATTGTTTCTTTATTGGAACTCCCACATAGGGCTAGTATACAAGCATAAACATTGCCTAACAGCTGAAGCCTTGGACCTCGCTATCCAGAGCTCTGTTATCTCAACTATTGGCTACGACTCGTTATCTATGGATCCGCTACTGATACTGCATAGCTGTAGCCCATAATAAGGCATGTAGACTCCTTATTTCAGCTGCCCACCTTTCTCACATGTGACATTTACGAGCAGCCTGACTAGCTCCAGCTATCCAGCAGGCTAAAGTACCAGACCCGCATCCTAGCTAAGAAGACATCACTGGGCCTTATGCCCCCTGGAGTCCAATCAATACAGACCCTGCAGCGTGTCCACTGTCTAACTAGAATATTGGACAGTCTAACCTTTAAAATACCTCGCTGCCGGACCTCTCAAGCTCAGCTTTCTTACCTTGTCAGAGCCTCCACCTGGTACAACTTGCTACCTACAGAAATCTCCAACATTGCCACAATTGGTGCTTTTAAGTGTAAACTACGGCAACACCTCATGGCTAGTGCCTTCTGTGATTGCTTCTTATAATTCCCTCCAGGCATACTACCCTCAAGCATCCCTCCTCACTGCCTCAGCTCCTCCTCCTCTCCTACCTCCCCATTACTGGTATAGAATGAATCTGTTTTCTCTTCCTTTTCATCCCCCCATTCCTCCTCCTCCCTTGCTGTTTCCCATCTACCACATACCCAACGCAATGCCCTATTTCTCCCCCCTTCCTCTCTCTCTCCTACCACCCCTCACCACCACTCTTCTTTCTCTTTTCCACTAACCCACTCTTAACAAAGTTTCACTGGGCGCCTATGACTTGTAATGTATAATTAACTCGCAACGCAATTCCTTGACAATGCCTTTGGCTGCTATTATTGTAACCTTACTTGTCTTTTTTTTTTTTTGTAAGTTCCATTGTAATGATCATGTTTTGTACCTTATTGTCTTGACATGGGATCTTTGTAAAAGAGCCCTCGGATCAAAGGTATCATCCGAAATAAAAATAAATAAAGTTGTTCAGGAAAATACTGAAAAGAAGTGAACCCAAGTTCAACCCTTGTGGTACTTCAGAGTGAACAGCCTGCTGTTTGGGGACAACATTAGATATCTTCACCCACTGAGATCTATCTCCAAGATAGCTTCTGAACCATTGCAGCATATTAAGTAAAAGACCAATTTCAGAGAGTTGTCCGAGGAGAAGTGGGTGATTAACAGTGTTGAATGCCTTCATTAAATCTATAAAGGCCGCTCCTACAAGATTGCCTTGCTCAAATGATTGCTGAATGAAGCTGGTAAATTCTAGCAGTGCTGTAGTGGCGCTGTGCCCTTTTCTAAAACCATGCTGTTGCGGGCATTGGATGGAGTATTTTTTGAGGTAGTCAACAAGCTGGTTGGCAACAATTTGTTCCAGTACTTTGGATAGAGGAAGGAGGATTGATATGGGCCTATAGTTGTTATGCAGGGAATGATCACCAGATTTGTGTACTGGGGTAATCAGGGCTATATTCCATATTTGTGGGAACTGCGATAGGGTTAGCGAGAAGTTAAGTATCTTAGTAATGGGTAGAAGTACTTCCTCTAAGGTGAGTATGATAAGTCTGAGATCTAGAGAGTTGTCACTATGTCTAGATTTACCCAACACATTACTCAGGAGTTTTCTAACCTGGGACTCTGACACCTTCTTAAAATAGAAGTGGGGGTGCTCATTGATCTTGCCCTTGTAGTGACTAGCTGTCTTTGCAGAGGTATCATCAAAGAAGTCTTGTGGAAGGACTCTGCTCAGGTTGGTGAAGGCACTGTTAAAAGTATTTGCAATTCTAAGTGGGTCAAGGGTGGAGTACCATCAAGGTTAAGCATTGTAGGTGATACTGTTGGGTCTTTACCAGTGATATCTTGAAGTGCTCAAGTGCTTCATTAATGTCATCAGTGGAGTCCAGCAGAGCCCAGTCCTGAGACCATAGTTGTTGTTTTAATAGGTCGTGATGACCATGTTTTAGTACTCTGTTGTACATAGTTTGGGGTGGGGGGTATAGAATTTGTTGGACAAGCTGCAAGAAACAGAGGAGTGGTCACCAAGGGAGTCAGGGTGTACCATTACATTAGTGATGCGATCAGGATGATTGGAGATAATCCAGTTAAGGGTGGTGCGTGTCTCGGTCTTATAGTTAATTCTGGTAGGGTAACAGATGAGTTGAATGAGGTGTAGAACTGATAAAGCATCCTTTATAGAACCAATGGCAGGTGACAGCCAGTTTGTATTGAAATCATCAAGAATTATTGTCTCAGCTAGGTAATTTGCCACACTACTGTATATTGTCTGGAATGTATTATTACTTGTACTTTTGTCTCAGGTCCATCTTGTAAATGAGCTTGCTCAATGGTGTTCGCCTGAATAAATAAAGATTTAATTGATTTTGAGCACGGAGATGGTCCAGAATGCTGTGGAGACCTGAGGTTGGGTCTTTGGGGGTATGTAGACTTCTAGTACTGTGAGTGTTTTGTAGTGGGCCCCCAGTTGCACTTTTATTGCCAGTACCTGGGTAGAGCATCCAAGGTCAGGCTCTGGCAAGGCCAGTCCCTTCAGTGAGTTCCTTAGATATTAGATAGATGGCACTGCCACCACCATGTTTAGACATCCTATCCAGTCTGACTATAGTATACCCATGAAGGGCAAATGCTGTGTCAAGTATTTTGGAGGACAACCAAGTTTCAACGACAGATAATATGTCAGGGTTATGATGTGAGGCCCAGACTTTGAGGGTGTCAGTTTTGCACAGTAGACTACAAATGTTGATTGTGTCCCAAATAGTACCTTGCTTAGTATGAGCACCCTTTGAAGTCTGGGCAGTTGGACCTGGATTAGGGTGGGTGTTGCCTGATAGCAGAAGCAACAGAAGGGTGATCCTAAGGAGGTGCTCTCATAGCAGCTTTGATGAGCGTTTAATATTCCTTCTGGTGCTGTGGCATCTTTTCCTATTCTTGGACAAAATGAAGAGGATGATGGGATCAGGAAGGAAACTGATGTGAACATGCTAAACGAGGTCCAGGTATTAAGGCGAGGATGGATCAAAAAGAGAGACCATGGCCCCTTATTGATGCTGAAGAAGTTCCCAGAAGTACAGCCTTTGTTGTAGTGAGGGCTGGTTCCAAAACCATTATTAAAAGATTGTTCTCTGTTGGAGTAATGGTTTCCAGAGTGACTGAGTAAAATAATGAGGATGAGAAGGTGGGGAAGGGCACTTAGGATAAATTTGCACATTTTAGCCAGATTACAACTTGCTCGGTATAAATAGGCAGCAAGGATAGAACTTAGAACTAAGAGTGTGTGCTGGCAAGGATCAAGGTTGCATAGATTCCTCCGGTAGCCATCCGAGTATAATCCCCAAGTTAAGACAGAAAGTAGTAAGCAGTCGATAGGATGGGAGAGGTGGAGATGGTGGTGCTTACGTGTATTTAATAGCAGCTGGGGTTGGGGTGGGAGAAAATATAGCTGGTTAACTAACTACAGCGTGAGAGCTGACTCGAGAAAGCCACACTCCACAGCCAGAATCAGATGCAGAAGGCAACCAATGGCAGGGCAGGAAAGGCGGCGACGGCCAATCACCATTCACCCTACAGTTCAGAGGCCAATCAGGTGATAGCTGGATGAGCCGGAGGAGACCCCTTGAAACATACCTTGCTGGGTCCCAGGAGTGGCAGTTCAATGCGGGATTTGAAAGTGCCAACTGCCGACTGGAGGAGCTGAAGGCCATGACAACTTCAGAGCCTGAGCCAAGGGCTTGTTCCTAAAAGGCAGGAGGGAGAGGATGTTAGGGCATTTTAAGCAGAGCCTGCCCAAGATGCTAAATTGGTGGGAGGGACTGAGGACAAAGCAGAGGGGAAGGGGTGAGAAACTGGGGGGGGGAGAGACACAGGAGAACAGAGGTGGGGATTTGTCTGGCTACAGGCGTCAGGTGAAAATCAGCAGGACAAAGGAGGGTGGGGGCCAAGCAAGCGAGTGACCATTCGTCTCAGCAGAGGTGAGGCAGAGAGGGAGTGAAGAAACAGGAGCTAGGAACAGGGGCATGATAGAAACACAGAATTTGACGGCAGATAAGGACCGCTTGGCCCACCTAGTCTGCCCATTTTCCTACCTAACAGATAAGCTGCAGATCCTAGTTAACCAACAGCTTACTTCCTCCCACCCTCCACCCCCCCAACTAGGACTGCCTTATATCTGTCCCATGCATTCTTGAATTCCCCCATTGTTCTTGACTCCACAACCTCCTCAGGGAGGCTGTTCCATGCATCCACAACCCTCTCCGGAAAAAATACTTCCTTACATTACCTCTAAGCCATCCCCTCCATCTCCATCTTCAAATTGTGCCCCTTGTTCTTGCACATCTCTTTTCTGAAAGATGCTACTTTTGGACTTTGTTGTTTCCTTGAGGTACTTGAAGTTTCTATCATGTCCCTCTTTTCCTTCTTTCCTCAAGGGTATACATATTAAGCTCCTTTAGTCTTTCTTCTAAGTCTTCTGGTGCAGACCCTGCACCATTTTGGTCGCCCTCCTCTGGACAGCCTCCACTCTTGTCTATGTCTTTGTGGAGATGGGGTCTCCAGAACTGCACACAGTACTCCAGATGGGATCTCACCAACTGTCTGTACAAAGGGATAACAACTTCTTGTTTTCTACTATTGATGCCTCTCCCTATGCATCCCAGTATCCCCCCAGCCTTCTCACATTGCTTGCCCACCTTTAGGTCATCTGATATAATTACCCCCAGATCCCTTTCCATTTTTACTGTTGTCAGTATCTCACCCCCCATTGTGTACTCTTCCCCTGGGTTTTTGTTTCCCAGGTGCATTACCTTACACTTCTTTGGATTGAATCTGAGCTGCCATACATTTGACCATTCCTCCAACCTTGCCAAGTCCTTCTCATCCTTTCCACTCCATCTTGTGTATCAACCCTATTGCAGATCTTTGTGTCGTCTGCAAAGAGACATATTTTTCCTTCCAGTTCCTCTGCAATGTCACTTATAAAGACATTAAAAGGACCCACTGTACTGAACCCTCGCGGTGCCCCACTAGTAACCCTCCTTTCTTCACTGTGGACTCCATTTACTACTACCCTTTGCATCCTGTTGTCTAGCCAATTTTTATCCAGGCTACCACCTTGGGACCCTCCAAGGCTGGCTAACTTGTGTATTAATCTTTTGTGTGGGACTGTATCAAATGCCTTGCTAAAATCTAGGTGGCCATGTCCACAGCCCCTCCTGGTTTACTACTTTGGTCACCCAGTCAAAGAAATCTATTAGATTGGTCTGACCACGACCTTCCCATTGTGAATCCATGCTGCCTTGGGTCCTGTGCCCCACTGGCCTCTAGGTACTCAACAATTCTTTCCTTCAGAAGTGATTCCATCATTTTCCCTTCCACTGAAGTCAAACTAACTGGTCTGTAGTTTCCTGCCTCTGTCCTGCTCCCAATTTTGTGAAGAGGAATCACATCTGCCCTCCTCCAGTCCTCAGGTACCACCCCATCCTCCCATGATTTGTTAAAGAGAGTAGTCAGCGGTGTCACTAGTTCTACCCTTAGTTCTTTTAGAATTCTTGGGTGAATCACATCAGGCCCCATTGTTTTGTCCACCTTCAATTTTATTAGTTCTTTCAGAACCCTTTCTTCTGTAAATGGACTGGTATCGACCCCCCGTCTTCAGAGTGTTTCTCTTGTTTGGTTTAGGTACCTCCCTCTCCTCTTTCTTTGTGAATACTGAGCAAAAATATTCACTCAGTATCCCTGCTTTTTTACTGTCACCCTCTACCCACATTCCCTCTCCTTTATTAAGCCTCAGTATCCCTCCTTTGGTCTTTCTTCGCTCCCTAATGTACCTAGAAAAGGTCTTATCCCCCTTCTTAACAGAGTTGGCTATCCTTTCCTCAGTTTGGACCTGTGCTATTCTGACTGCCTTCCCTGCCTCTTTCTGCTTTAACTGATAAAGTTCTCTGTCCTGCTCCTTCTGTGTTTCCTTATATTTCCTGAATGCTATCCTTTTCTCCTTCACCTTCCCTGCAACCTCTGTTGAGAACCATAGCGTTTTTTTCCTTCGTTGTGTTTTGTTGATTTGCTTTACACAAAGGCTTGTTGCCTCTGTGATGGCTGTTTTGATTACTCCCCATTGTTCCTCCACACTTCTTTCTTGCCTGTTTGCTAGTGCTTTTCTGAGGCACTCTCTCATTTTCCCAAAGTCAGCCCTCCTAAAGTCCAATACTCTTGCTTTTGTATGGCTTGATTGTATGGCTGTGTTTATCGAGAACCACACTGTTTGGTGGTCGCTTGTTCCCAGATAGCTACCCACTTCTAAATCTGAGATTCCTTCTCCATTCCCATTTGAGAGTACCAGATCTACAACTGCTCCCTCCCGAGTGGGTTCCAATACTAGCTGTCTGAGGCATGCCCCTTGTAGAGCATCAAGAATGACCCTGCTCTTGGATGTGCATGCAGCAAAGGTGCTCCAGTTAACATCTGGCATATTCAGGTCCCCCATCAACAATATCTCCCCTTTTTCTGCCATTCTAAGGATGCCTTCTATCATTTCCTTGTCCATTCCCTCCCCCTGAGATGGGGGTCTGTATACAACCGCCATGCGGATTGTGGTGCCATTTCCTGTCTCCAGGGTGACCTAGAGTGCCTCATCTGCTTCCTGTTTAATCTTTAGTTCTGTTGCTTGATCCTTCCTATACATAGAAACTACTCCTCCTCCTCTTTTACCCTCCCTGTCCCTCCTGTAGATTGTGCATCCTGGTATGTTGACATCCCAGTCATGGTTCTTTGTGTACCATGTTTCTGTGACTGCCACAATATCCAGGCAACCCTCTTCCATCAAGGCCACTAGTTCAGGGAGCTTGTTACACAGACTACAGGCATTGGTACTCATCACCCTCCACTCTTTGATGGCCTTACTCCTTTTAGCCCCATTCCTGTCCTTACTGCCTTTGCCTTTTTTTACATTTACCTCTGTCCTGCTCCCTAATGACTTCTCTACCTTGGTGTTTACCTCACTAATTACCGTGTTTTGTGGGGGGAGGCTGGGATTTCCCTGCTCCTTTACAGTGCCTCCCCCCCTTGGCTAGTTTAAATGCTTGCCAATGAAGCATTTAAACCTCTCACCTAGGATCTGGTTCCCCCAGACAGATGCAGACCACCGTGCCAGTATAGGACTGCATCCCTCCAGGTGGCCCCCCAGTCCCCAGTGAAGCCCAAACGCTGAGCTCCACACCAGTTTTTCAACCATTCATTGAATTCCCTGCTGAGGAGTACCCTAGCATCATTCTTACCATAGACAGGCAGCACCTCTGAGAAGGTTACCGTATGCGCTACTTGTCTAAGGCCCCTCCCCAACTCTACAAACTCCTCTTGCACTGCTCTGATCCCATTCCTAGCCAGGTCATTTGTCCCTAGGCACAGAGCGCAACAGACTCGGCACTTGTTTTACTGAGATAAGGCACAACACAGGTAGGAGATCAGGTAGAGTAGGGCTTGGGGCAGAGTGGAGGGGGGTAGGGACTAGGGAGAGTGAGAGGAAACAGAGAGAGGCCCTAGTACACTTTCTAAATTAGATATGCTAGTGCAAAATCACAACTCTTCTCCGTTAACAGGAAAAGAAAAACATAGCATTCATTAACATTTCAGACAATCAAAACAATTTTTAGGCAGGAATTTAAAATATAGCAGGCTAACTAACTACAGCGTGGGAGCTGACGGGAGAAACCCGCGTTCCACAGCCAGATTCAGATGCAGAAGGCAGCCAGTGGCAGGGCAGGAAAGGCGGCGGCATCCAATCACCGTTCAGCCTGCAGTTCAGGGGCCAATCAGGCGACAGCTGGAAGAGTCGGAGGAGACCCCAGGAAATGTACCTTGCTGGGTCCCAGGAGCGGCAGCTCAATGTGGGAATCGGAGGTGGTGGCAGCTGGCCAGAGGAACCGAAGGTCACGGTCACTTCAGAGCCCGAGTCAAGGGCTTGTTCCTTGCTGGGTCCCAGGAGCAGCAGCTCAATGGGGGGTTCGGAGGTGGCAACCGCCGGCCGGAAGAGCTGAAGGCCATGGCTGCTTCACAGCCCGGTTCAAAGGCTTGTTCCTTGCTGGGTCCCAGGAGCGGCAGCTCAATGTGGAATTCAGAGGTGGCCGCCACTGGCTGGAGGAGCCGAAGGACATGGCTGCTTCAGAGCCCAAGTCAAGGTCTTGTTCCTGAAATGGACTGCTGAAGTAGCCGGCAATTTGATTTTGAGTATTTTTTTTTTGTATTTTAAAAGGTAAAAAACTAACTGCCCACCATACTGGTGTTATTAGGGTTACCACCAGGGCTGCAGCAAAAAATTTGGGGGACCAGGACAAGTCATTTCAGATGGGCCCCCGTCTCCCAAACTGGCTAAGGCCAGGGTTCTGGGGACTGCTAGGCCCCAGAAGCTCTGGGGGTTTAAATGCTCTATGGTGAGTTTTGGAGCTTTTA
Source organism: Neoceratodus forsteri (assembly GCA_016271365.2). Classification (NCBI taxonomy): domain Eukaryota; kingdom Metazoa; phylum Chordata; order Ceratodontiformes; family Ceratodontidae; genus Neoceratodus; species Neoceratodus forsteri. Next base: position 1,188,429,118 of record CM057453.1, read on the forward strand.
TTTGAAAATAAAGACATTTTTGTAACATCTTTCCTAACTCTCCCCCCCTCCCCAATACTTAGGGGTGTGGTAGACTCTGGCTAGCTTTAGAGTCTGTAGCTGGAACTGGGGGTGTGCAACTTTCTCATTGACCAACAATGCCATCAACCACAACCAGATAGGCATAGCCTCAAAATACCATACACAGTAGTAGTTGATTTATTGTTCAGCCATTCAAGCCATTCCAATTTAACAAAACATCAACAACATACGGTGTCAGTAAAACATTATTAAAACAATACATAACAATAGACATAGTTATCAATATGTTAAGTAAGATATCCCTGGGATTATTCTTATAAATACACTATGGGGTGTGCCACCCCTTTCAGTGTAACCTGGTTCAGGACATCACCCAGGTCTGAGGCATCTACATGCACGATGAACTTGAGGTCATAATTGGGGCTAGGGAGCACTGGTGACCCACATAATGAGATTCACAGTTCTCTGTCCAGAGAACTTTCTCCAGCAGTTTCCTTTTGTCAGGTCTATCAGAGGTTTGGCCCCACCACTATAGTGAGGAGTAAGCCTCTTGTAGTACCCATCTGTCTCCAGAAATGCTCTTACCTATCTCTTCATGGTAGGGGTGGGCCAGGCCTGGATGGTATCAACCTTTGCAGGCTCTGGACAGATGCATCTACTGCCCACCAGGTCCTCAAGGTAGAACACTTCTGCAATTCCTGTCTGGCATTTTTCCACCTTAACTGTCAGTCCTGCAGCCTTCAGTTAGGGGAACACCTCTGTCACATGCCTGACGTGATCTCCCTATGTTTGGCAGTAAATGGCCATATCATCCATGTATACCAACACATATTCACCTACCCCAGACAGAATGCAATCCACAAGCCGCTGGAAGGTTGCAGGCACGTTCTTCACCCCAAATGGCATTACTTGGAATTTGAATAAGTCAAATGGGGTGATGAAGGCTGACCTCTCCCTGGCTGCAGGAGTTAAGAGATACCTACCAGTAGCCCTTTGTCAGGTCTATCGTGGCCAGGAACCAGGCTCCCCCAACCGTTCTAAGGTCTCATCTGTTCTGGGCATGGGGCAGGCATCTGACTCTGTGCAGCTATTGAACCTCCAGTAATCAGCACAGAACCTTGTGGTACCATCCTTCTTGGGGATCAGGACCACAGGCAAGGCCCAAGGGCTACTGAACTCCTACATTACTCAGCCAGTATCTCTCAGAGTTCCTCCTGCATGGTCCACTTAACCCCCTTTGGTACCCTGTAAGGGGGCTGCCTCAGTGGCACTTGGGTGCCAGTGTCCATGTGGTGTTCAGCCATCATGGTGTACCCTGTTTTCCCTGTGAACATTTCCCCAAATGCTTGCAGCAATCCCCTTATCTCCTCTACCTGGGCTGGTGTCAACTGCTCCGAGAAGGTGAGGTTATCCACTGAAGATCCCTCCTGCACCTCCTAGAGGAGGTCCACCAGTGGATCAGCCTCATTTTCCTCTTCTGGCATGCTGCACACCGTGAGGACTATTTCTTCCCTATCATACTAGGGCTTCATCATGTTAATATGATATACTCTCTGCCTGCACCTTCTGTCAAGCAGTTCTGCTACATAACTGACCTCACTCAGTCTTCTTAAATATAAAGAATGGGCCCTCCCTTGCTGCCTGCAGTTTACTGTGTCAGACTGGGACCAGTATGATCACTCATTGTCCAACTTTGTACTCCTGAGCTCTGGCCCCATGGTCATACCAGGCTTTCTGCTGCTGCTGTACAGTGGCCAAGTACTCCTGGGTGAGCCCATGAGCTCTTTAAGCCAGGTCCTGAAGTTCAGGATGTACTCTACAACAGATTCTCCTTAGGAGGCAAGGTCACCCTCCCAGTCATCCCTAACTAAATCTCAGGGCTATCTCACCCTGTGATCAAACAGGAGCTCGAAGGGTGAGAACCCTGTGGACTACTGGGGGACTTCTTGGTAAGCAAACAGGAGATGGGGCAAATACTTGTCCCACTCCTTCTTGTGCTGGTCAGTAAACATCCTGAGCATAGCTTTCAGGGACCCACTGAACTGCTTGATCAGGCCATTAGTTGCAGGGTGATAGGGTGAGACACAGAGCTGTTTCACTCCATATTTCTCCCACAGACTAGTCATTAGTGACAACATGAAATTTGTCCCCAGGTCTGACAAAATCTCCTGGGGAAATCCCACTTGACTAAAGATTCCCAGGAGTTCATCAGCCACTTTGTCTGCCTCAATGGAGGAGAGGGCCACTTCTTCAGGGTACCTGGTTGCGTAGTTCATGACAAGCAGTATGCACCTTTTGCCCATGTGACTTGAGGTACTCAGGGGCCCCACTATCTCAATCGCTACCTTCTTAAAGACTTCATCAATGATAGGCATGGGTAGCAAAGATGCCTTAGCCTTGTTCCCTACCTTTCTCACCCTCTGGCACTGTGGACAAGTCCGAAAGTAATTTTCCACATTTGTGTACATACTAGGCCCCAAACAATTATTGACGAGCTGCCTTTTTGTGCAGCTAATACCAAGGTGACCTGACAAAGTGATGTCATGGGCTAGGGCCAAAAGTTGCTTGTGGTAAGCCCCAGTGACTATCAGCTGCCAGAGTACCTCTAGCCCCCTTTGTGGTGTACGCTCCCTGTACAATAGCCCATTCTCCAAGTAAACTGGCTTTTTACTCCCCTAAGAGTCCTCAGCACTATCTGCTATCTCTCTCCATTTCTGTAAGGTAGGATCAGCCAGATGAGCTCTGCCCAACTCCTCCCATCTAACCCTCTCCAAACTCCCCTTCAGAAGGAAGTCTGCCCATGGCTGAGACCTCCTCTGTTTGCAGCTCAAGGCCACTACTCCCTGCTAGCCCCTCCCCCACACTAGCTGCTTCCTCAACTGCTGAGGGAGGGGTTAGAGCAGGCCGCTTTGCCCCTCCTCATCCTCAGAAGCTTGTTATTTTGACTGACTGTGGGTAGTAACACACAGCAGAGTTTCCCTGTGGTCAAAAACATTCTCTATTATCACATCCACAGGGAGATCATGCATGACTCCCACCTCCCATGGCCACCTTCCCAACTCAGGAAGACTCAAGTTATTGGTACTTGGACCACTGGACCCATGACTTCCCAAATCTTGGGAACTTCCCCAGCAGAATCTGCTCTGCCTGGATTAGATCCTGCCTCACCATGGAGATGGAGACACCAGTGTCCCTCAACCCCTGTGTTACTGTCCCATTGACAAGGACAGAGTGCACATGTATGGAGGAGTTAGGCAGTACTACAGTCTATGAGCAGACTACTATCTGCTGGGCACTGTCTTGATCACCCCCTCCTCCAGGCTTTCACCCTTTGTTCATGCTTTGAGGGCTGTCATAAGACAGGCGCACCACTTTCTCCCAAATATAGCATTTCTTTGCCTTCTGGCTCCTTGTTCACCTTAGGATTGGTGGTTGTGTTCTGGGGTCAGAGCAGGCTGTTTTATTTTAGGCTGCCCTTTCTGGGTCACCTTGAAAGCACGTTCTGTTCCCCCCCCCACCCCACTGTTCCTATGCAGTGTGTGTGGTCTACTGGCGACATACAGATCATTACTTCCTGCTGCCTCCTTTGCGGAGCTGCATGATCAGTCCAACAACCACACGCACAGGTCCTCAGGTACAATTTTAAGAAATTGTTTCCTTACATATGAACAGTTAGATACATGTCATAACAGTAGATCTTTGAAAGAATCTCTTTCATCAGGCCACACTTATGGATTTAAGTATGGCAGCTTAGATTAAATGCAAAGAAGTGCAAAGTAATGCACCTGGGAAACAAAAACCCAGGGGAAGAGTACACAATGGGGGTTATTAACAACAACAAAAATGGAAAGGGACCTGGGGGTAGTCATATCAGATGACCTTATGCAAGCAATGTGAGAAGGCTGTAAGGATGGCTAGAGGGAAACAGGAAGTTGTTATCCCTCTGTACAGACAGTTGGTGAGACCCCATCTGGAGTACTGCATGCAGTTCAGGAGACTCCACCTCTGCAAGGACATAAGACAGGATGGAGGCTGTCCAGAGGAGGCAACTAAAATAATGCAGGGTCTGCAACAGAAGCCATACGAAGAGAGCCTAAAGGAGCTTAATATGTATACCATTGAGGAAAGGAAGGAGAGGGGGGACATGACAGAAAATTTCAAGTACCTCAAGGGAATCAACAAAGTCCAAGAGGGCAGCATCTTTCAGAAAAAGAGATGTGCAAGAAGAAGGGGACACAATTTGAAGATAGAGGGGGGATGGCTCAAGGGCAATGTGAGGAAGGATTTTTTCACAGAGAGGACGGTGGATGCATGGAATGACCTTCCTGAGGAGGCTGTGGGGTCAAAAACAGTAATGGAATTCAAAAATGCATGGGACAGACATAAGGCAGTTCTGGTGGGGGGACAGGAAGAAGTAGGCTGTTGGTTAACTAGGATCTGCAGCTTATCCAATAGGTAGGGAAATGGGCAGACTAGGTGGGCCAATCGGTCCTTATCTGCTGTCAAAGTCTATGTTTCTATAGGCCACCAGGCACTTGGACCACACAGAAACTTTTTTGCAAGCAGCCCACCAGGGGAAGCCCATGGCAACATCAGACATTGGCTCTCCCCTATAAACGTGGGCAGCCCCTTCCCTCCTCAGTTACCCGCTGGAGATTATACTAGGAAACTAGGAGAGAACGCAGGACTCTGCCAACCAGACGAGGCAAAGAGCAGCAGATAGACCCTCATGGAGTAGACAGCATGCCCCAGATTCTCAGGATCTGATAGGGGGTTGGAGGGTGGGACAGCATGGCCTGATGAAAGAGATTCTCTCGAAGATCTACTATTACGGGAAGTACATAACCATTCTACCTTCTTCAAGGATATCACTTTCATCAGGCCACACCTATGGAATGAGTAACAAGCAGTTCTGACCATAAATAGTCTGGGGGGCAGGAGTTGACAGGCTATGATATTAGGCACTGCAGCACAGCCAGGCTGAAGCAACCCTCTTTCTTCAAATGATGTCCAGATCATAATGTTTGGTAAAGGTTTGGACAGCACTCCAGATAGCAACTGCCCAGATTTCAGCAGCAGAAACATTTTTAAGACGTGCAACAGATGTGGCCATGCCTCTAGTGGAATGACCATGAACAACCCCAAGAAGTTCCTTACTGTACTTCCTATAACTACAAAAGAAAGTTATACAGTTTGCCAACTGTTTAGACAGGCACTGTTTGGAAACTGGAGCACCCTCTTTCCGAGGGGTGAATGAAACAAAATGCTGCGAGGACGTTCTGCAGTCCTTTGTATGGTGTAAAAAGTACCTGAGTATTCCATGTACATCTAAAGTATGGAGCAATGCTTCCCTTAGATTGGCATGCTCTGGAAAATAAACTGGCTGGTGGATGGTTTTAAAGTAAACTCGGACACTACCTTAGGTAAAGCTTAGGATTTGTACATAAAGACACCTGTTGTTGTGAAAAATCAAGTTGGGAGGCTCACACATTAGAGCCTGCAGCTCTGAAATCCTTCAAGCAGAGGAAACAACAACTAAAAGCAACAATTTGTTTCCAAGGAAGAAAGCGTAGGCCATAAGTCACAGCCAGCTCAAAAGGAGCCAAAGTTTTTCCAATACAAAATTCAGGTCCTAAGCAGGGACTGGATTACAGATAGGAGGCTTTAAATGCAAAATGCCTCTCAAAAATGTATGGGCCACCTCCAGCTGGACCACCGTACATCCTTCAATAGGTACATGCAAAGCTGAGATAGTGGCCAACTATACTTTAACAGAGGAGTACTGCATACTTACATTTGACAAGAACAATAGGTACTCTATGTCACAACCCCACTCAGCAGGTCAGGCCCTCTGCTCCCACAGTGCCAACCTCTGAGTGCAGTATTACAAACAGGAACAGAACAGGGTAACCCTTCTGTCTGTTTTGTGGATCTGAATCACCTTTGGTCTCAAGTTCTGGAGGGATTCAAACTGTGACCCTCTTGCTAGTGTACCCAATGTACAGGCTCAGATAATTCTGCTCTTTGGGGAATGCCAGATATCTTTCGCCTACGGGCACCTAACTAGTTGTACAGAATTAACCCTTAAAAACTCTATGAAAGACCTCAGACAAACTCTTATTACCTTTTCCCAGTTTGGTATTACCATTAAGCTATGCACAGTGTCAACTTTAACCATATATGCTTCACTTGTCAAAGAAAGAATTTCGAAGGCACACCAGTCTCTTTAAAATAGAGGTTTACTTTAAAATAGATAAAAATGTAAATACAGAACAATATATCACAATACATACAATCACTTAAAAGAACAAGGTTTAAAAAGTGCAAATTCCTACCACCAGACAATTACACTTGTCTATCCAATGTATATCTTCGAACAGTGCTTGAAGTAGATGTTGTTGATTCAGAGAGTCCAAACAAGAATGTCACTAAATGGAATATAGAATACAGTTTAAAACTGTTTGCCAACCTCTTCCATGAGGTCACCTAGCTCCTCCCTGTCAGAATATAAGGATTGTACAAAACAGGATGTCCTATCAAGAGGTATTAAATTCTATGATTTCAGCAAAACTCATTTTCCAAATGACTTCTTTGATCTATGAGCAGTTTCCTCTCTCAAAGACATCAAAGGACTTTTTATGACTCTCTCTGCCAGATCTCACTGAGGTGTAATATGCTTTGTGACACCAGGTGCAATAACTGATCTTCCTGAGGACGCCATAAAATGGATATTTTAGTTCCTATCTTCAAAGCAAACTGGGAAGTTAATCACCTTACAGAGATCTGCTGTTTAACATATATCCTGTCCTTTGAAGTGATACCGGGGGATCCCAGGAGCACAGGATTTCTCATGACAGACAATCACACTACATTTTTTTATATTACAAAAATCATAGAGTAATCAGAACCAGCTGTCCAAGTGTCACACTCTAAAACCTAATTTATTGGACAGGTAAATGAGCCCAAGTGGTGAGAAGCAGCCCACAAAGCAAATCGCTTCCATGTCATGGAATAGGTGGCCCTGGTAGAAGGCTTTCTAGCAGCCACCAAGACATCAGTCACTTTTTTGGAGACCCCAAATCTAGCAATGGCTACATTTTCAGGAGCAATGCATGTAGATGAAGTGATTTGAGGTCTGGATGGAACAGGGTTCCCTGCTCCTGTGACAGAAAAGCCCCTGGTATAAGGGCAGAGGTATTGGTGGTTCCACTGCCAGCTTCTGCAATAAGGGGAACCAGATCTGTTGATGTCATAGGGGAGCAATGAGGATTAGAGCTGCTCCCTCTATCTGAAGTTTGAGTAGTACCCTCTGAATTAGAGGGAAAGGAGGGAAGGCGTAGAGCAATCTCCCCTTCCAAGAGAGGGACAATGGAGAGGGATAATGTGTCTTGACAGAAAACTCCAGGCCCTGGAATGAGTGAGCAGAAATTAGGCAGCTTTGTGTGGTGTGGGGATGCAAAAAGGTCCAACTCTGGATGACCCCACTTGTTGAACAAGTCATCCACTACTGAGGTCAGTAGTTCCCACTCGTGAATTTTGAACTGTAACCTGCTTAATCTGTCTGCCAAGATGTTTTGGGCACCTGGAACATGTACTGCTGACAGTTCTAGACCATGTTCTACAGCCCAGTACCATCCTCTCATTGCCTCCCTGCACTGGGGGTAACAGTGAGTTCCCCCTTGCTTGTTGATGTAATGCATCACACTGACATTGTCTGTCTGTACTCACAGAAGAAATGGGAACAGGTGAACATGGAAGACCTGTGGGCCATACAGAACAGCTTTCATTTCTAGAACATTTATATGCAGGGTGCTCTTCAGTTTGTTCCATACACCCTGCATCTGCTTGGGCCCTAAATGTAACCCCCCCAGCCCGTTCCCAAGGCATCTGTTGTTAAAATCTAATGGAAGGAAGGGATCAGAAAATGAATCCCTTTCAGCAAGTTGCTGGGTTCCATCCACCACTTGAGCATCTTTTGTACAGGAGAGGTTACTAGAACTTTCTGTTCCAGATTGTCTGTGAGTTGATCCCACTGGGCTCTCACGGTTCATTGAGGGATCCTCATATGAAGTCTGGCCAGAGGTACTGTAACTATGGCTGCTGCCATTAGGCCCAGAAGCTGAAGAAACATTCTGGCTGTGACAAATCGGCTGCTGTAAACAACTTGGGCCTGTGCCAACGGACACTCGACCCTGTCCAGAGGCATCAATACTGACCCCATGGTCATATCCAAGACAGTCACTATATACTGCAGGCACTGGAAAGAAGTCAAAATAGACTTTGGCACATTGACAGTGATTCCCAAATCATTAAACAGTTGCCTGGTTTGAGCTACAGTGTATGTGAGTTGCTCCCTAGAGTAAGCTTTCAGAAGCCAGTTGTCCAGGTAGGGAATATATAAAGACCTTCACTGTGAAGGGCTGCTGCCACCACAGCCAAGCATTTGGTAAAGACCCACAGTGCAAATGACAAGCCAAAGGGTGATAATCTGAACTGGAAGTGTTCCCCCAAAACAGGAACCTTAAATATTTCCTGTGAGGTTTTTGGATTTTGATATGAAGGGAGGTATCCTTCATGTCAAGGGAACAGATACAATCCCCTACCTGCAGTAGTGGCAACAGGCCTGCAGAGTTACCATCCTTAACTTTTTATATTCTATGAAAAAGGTCAAGTCTCTGAGATCCAAAACAGGCCTTAGATCTCCTATCCATTTTGGAACTAAGAAGTACCAAGAATAGAACTCTGTGTTTCTGTGTTCCAGGGGTATGGGTTCTATTGCTCTTTCTGGAGCAATATGTGAACTTCCTCCACAAGCAGGGGGGATGTGCTCTTGAGCATAATGTGTAAGCACTGGTAGATGGTCTGGAGGTAGTTCTAGAAGCTGCAGCGCATGTCCTTGTACAATTATTTCCAGGACTCGGGCATTTGATGTCAGCTCCTTCCACTGGTCCAGGTGGAGGGAAAGACGACTCTCGCCAACCACCCCTGGAGGCAATGATGGCTGGAGGGTGTGCAAGGAGGAGGCTGAGCTAGTTGCAGCTCCTGCCACACTGCCACCTCTAGTGGCTTCTGAAGGAGCACCTGGAGTGGTTGCTAGAGTAGGCAAGGCTCCAGTTCCTCTACCTTTGCCTAATTGTCTGGTGGTGGTACGGTGTCTCACACCAGCCGGTCGAAAAGGTTCCCTCTGTCTGCTCCTTGGCTGGGTGTGATAGAGGGTATGGACTGATTTGAGGTTCTGTCTGAGGCCTGCATATTGGAGAGGATATTTTGCTCATCTGCATTAAACAATTTACATTCTTTGAAAGGGACATTTAGAATTGATTGCTGGATGTAATTTGCAAAGTCTGCCACCCTTAGCCAGGAATATCTTCTCAAACATGTTCCTGAGGCTGCTGCCTTAGCTGAGGATTCTGAAATGTCATAGGCTGTATGTAGGAGGTGTTTACCTACATCAGCAGGAGCTGTTAAGGTCTTAAAGAGCTTGTGCTTTGGTGCATCTTCTGGAAGAGCTTGGGCAGCTGCTTCAGCTTTCCTCTAGAATGTGTTTTGGTGTTTTACCATATGGGCCTGGTAGTTTGCAATTCTATGGTCCAAAGAGGAAGAGCCATAGGTCCTTTTTCCCATGACATCTAGACTCCTGGATTGCTGGTCAGGAGGAAGAGAACGGAGATGTTTTGGTGCCTTTGATCTGTCATGGGCAGCACTGATGACCACAGAGTCAGCCTCAGGTTGGTCTGCAAAGAAAGCCTACTTGAGGGGGGCCATATACAATTTATCTGCCTTTCCAGGTATGTCAGGAATTACATTATACCTATGTCAGGTAGCAAAGGTGGCATCCTCCAGGGCAGGAAGAAGGGGTGGAATTACAATGGGAAATGGTGGAGGCAGGTAGCTCCAAGAAGTCTATCGGGTTAATCTTGGTTGTGTCCTGCTCCTCCAAATCAAATCCCATGGCAGCTTGAAGTTGCTGCATCAGGGTTATAAAAGAGGGGTCCTCAGGAGGAGACCTAGTGATGTAAACCATCGAGTCCTCACTTCAGGTGGAAACTGTAGAACTAGTCCTTTCATAGGGACTTTCCACATAATCTTCGACCTCATCATGTACCATAAGGTCAGGATTATATTCCATGTCATCATCTTTCTGGTTGATGGGACGAAGAGAGCTCGCCTGTGACACCATCAGCACATGCCAGGGTATAACCCTGGTAGGTTTTGGTGCGGCGGTTTGAATGATGGACCCCATCAATGGACTCCCAGGTGTAGAAGGGGGAGGCAAAAGCCATTTGAGGATGTCCATAAAGGACGACAAGATGGCATGTACATTGGTGCCTGTGTATTCAATGGGAGCACCAGAAGAGGTCAACGGGGGAGGAAAGGTTCCCTGCTATGATGGCACTACACCAGCCCTATTAGGCCGGGTGGGGCTTGTGGCCTGCTCTGACCTGGAAACTATGTCAATGGTCAGGGCAGCTGCCGGAGGCACTGCTGAAGCGGTCGATGGCACAGAGATGGTCGGCACCACATGGTGGGGCGACCGAGTGCGAAACGGGGAGGATTTTTCTCTCTCTCTCTCTCCCTCTTCTGGTGCTTGTGCTTTTGTGACCTGAATATTTATCCTGGGATTTTGAGAATTTGGATCCTGAGGAGTGTACCGGGGATGCGGTGGAGCTCTTTTGCTAGAGCTCCTTCTCCATTTGGGCTATCTGCTGCTTCAACAGGTGCTTTTTTTTAGGGTGCCTTTTAATGCGTCGCCGGGCGGCTGTGTTGAATCCCTTGCAGATCTGGCATGCCTGAATGCTGTGGTCTGGGCCTAGGCAGCACATGCACACATTGTGCGAGTCTCTGGAATATATTTTCTTGCCACACTCGCAACAGCGGAACAGCTTCAATGGCTCTTTAGGCGACATACACGCCATTGAAAATCACTTGAAAAAATGATAGCATGACTATGGTGAGCAATGTGTTTAGAAATCAGCAACTATAACAGTGTCATTTCCATGCATGGTCCAACAAGAATGGTTGATGGTGGGAAAAGAACTAAGAAGGGAATGGGCCACCCACGTTTAAATGGGACAGCCGACATCTGACGTCATTGTGGGCAGCCCCCGGTGGACTGCTTGCAAAAAAACTTTCCATGTGGTCCTAGTGGCTGGCAGCGTATAGTTCCATAGTTGTGGCCTGATGAAAGAGATATCCTTGAAGAAGATCAGGGGCCAGATTCACAAAAAATCGCTAAGTGCAGCGCAAAAGTTTGTGCTTTGCCTTGTGATTGTGCAGGTTCCAAAAGTTGCTATTCACAGTTGGATAGCGCACTGTGTTATCCAATTGTGAATAGGGCCAGGGCAGTGCTAACTCAGGAATGCCACTGCTAACCCCACTAGTGCTGCCCCACCATCCAGCCAGGAGAATGGCCCCACAAGGAATAGCGCAGGTGCGCCATTTCCTATTCACAAAAGCAGCCATGTAAATGAGCCCATCGAGCATGCAAGGCGCTATGTGGCCATTTGCATGCTCATTATGGGCCATTTACACAGCCTGCGGGTGGCTGAGCATGGCCCCCCCAGCCCCTGCCCAACACAGCCACAGTCCCTGGTGGTCTAGTGCCCCCACCACCATTCTTCAATCGCCGTCATCGTATAATAACATGAATGTCCTGGTAGTCTAGTGGTCCCTCCCCCTTCTCTGATCTCTGATCACCATCCCATTATATTTATAATATTTCCCTTGTAGCCTAGTGGTCCCTCCCCTGATCTCCAATGGCTGGCCCGAGAAAAAAAAGGCTGTCTCCCTGGTGGCTAGCAGTCCCTCCCCCACTCAACATATTAAAATGCCTCCCCCCAACGATTGCCACCCCAATCTACAGAAATAAATGCTCTGCTGGTCTAGTGGTCCCTCCCTTGAAGATCATGGGCCCCATACACAACAAATACATTCTCTGGTGGCTAGTTGTCTCCTTCATCACCGATCGCCGGCCTGAGCAGTCCAAAAGTACACATATCCCTTGGTGCCATAGATGCCCCCCCCCCCCATCTGCCAATCATGGCTCAAGAAGTGAACATAGCAAGATATAAAAATGCTCTGGTGGTAGTGGCCCCCTGTGATCTCTACTCCCGGCTGGTATCCACTACAATAGTTTCCCTGGTGGCTAGCAGTCCCACACCACACCCAGTCACCTGCCCAATACAATAAGAAGCAGTTCCTGGTGTCCAGTGGTTCATCCCCCCACCTGATCACCGACCCTATATTTGGAAGATATTATCCCCAGTGTCCAGTATACATGCTCCATCCCGATCCCTTGTGTAAGAAATGCCCTCAGTTCCCTGGTGGTCTAGTGGACACCTCCCCATCGCCGATCACCGTCCGTTGTACAGTGAAAACTATCTCCCTGGTGGTCTAGTGGTCCTTCCCCTCCCTGTTCTCTGATCACTGTCCCATGATGAAAATAAAGTGTCCCTGGTAGTCCATTGGTCCCTCCTCATCCCTAACTGCTGTTCCGTGAATGACTCATTAACATATCCCTGGTGGTCTAGTGGACCCCCCATCCCAGCATGCAGTGTCCCACCACCTTGCTCCCCCCATCCCGAAACCGAGCTGGTGACTGGCACAGCCCTCCTCTCACCACCACGGTCAGCCGCCGACTCAGCTGCCCTGGAGCTCGTACTGTATATAGTATGCACCCATTTGTCAATTAATGGGATCCAGAATAGCTCAGTTGGTGGCTGGCCGTGTTGGTGAGAGGAGGGCTGTGCCAGTCTCCGGCTCGGTTTTGGGATGGGGGAGCAGGATGGTGGGGCACCACCTACCAGGGTGGGGGGGTCCACTAGACCACAAGAGATATGTTTGCATTCATGGATGACAGTCGGGGATGGGAAGGGGCCACTGGACTAACAGGGAAATTTTCAGAAATACATAACAGGATGGTGATCGGCAATTGGGGAGGGGGTAGGGACCAGAGAACTACCAGGGAATTTATTTTTCTATATGGGGACAGTGATCGAAGCATGGGGGTTGGGGTGGGGAAGGGACCACTAGAATGCCATGGACATTTTTTTTTCTATAATGGGACGGCTATTGGAGAATGGGGGAGGGACCACTGGACCACCAGGGAAATTATTTACAGGCTCTGGGTGTGTGATTGGGTAGGGGGCAGGACTGCTAGACTACCAGGGACATGGTGTTGTAAGTTGGGGGGGGGGTGCTATCTTGCACTATCTCCACCAAACACTAAGGTTGTGTGGAGTTAAGATAAAGTTTTCCTCGGCGGCATTTTCTCCATGCAAGGGAACCCTGCAAAAGGCCCCTGTGTGGAGAAAAATGCTCCGTGAATGGGACTGTGCTGATATGTACTGTAGGCACCCCCCCCCCCACTCATTTGCCTTGCAGTCCCCCTCAAAACTTTGCCCAGGAGCAACCTAGTTTGTGGATGCAAACTTCTTTGTGAATACCACTTTACCGCAAAACCCAGTTTGCACAGGGGCAGTTTTGTGAATCATGTCCCAAGTCTTTTATTTGCTCATCAGTTCTAGCTTTAGCTCTATCCACCCAGTGGTCTAGATAGGTACACATTTGAACATGCAGTTTTACATAGCTGTCTCCTGGGCCCTTTCTCAATTACCTGAATATTTGCTTAGAAGCCTCAGGAGTTAGCTCAAAATGTTTCAGTAATACCCTTTTAACATTATCATTGTCCATACGGTCCTGATTATCCTTTCTGGCAATTGTGTGCAAAGCATGGCCAGTAGGCAGTGGTGTAAGATGGGTCATCCACGGAAACCTGTCCAGCTTAAACTGCACACATACCCTCTCAAATGATTTAAAAAACAAATCAAGATGGCTGGCCCAGGCGCTGAGGGTTGAGGCGCTGGATGCCACACCGGCGATCGGGGTTTGGGAACAGACTCGGGTCGTCGGGGGTCAGCAGGGGAAGGAAGGGTTCGAGCATCCAGAGGACTGCTCTCCCTTCCTGGGGAGGAATACAGGCTTAGCACCACTCCTAGGCAGCCCCTGGTGGTAACCAGGGGCAGTGACAGGAAAATGTGGTGCAACCAGACGAAGGGGTGGAACGTCGGCGGACGTCGGCACGTTAGTGCCATGGACGGCATTGCATGTCCATGCTCCAGGGGGCAACCACTACAAGAAAACCCTTGGTGGCCCAGTGAGGCGACAAGGGCTCCAGGGACCAAGCCCACATTCCCAGCGCCGGACCATCTCTCCTCCGGTTTCCCTTGGCCTCATCCAGGATCAACCCTCTAATAGCAGAAAGGCTGCCAGGTAGGTGGGGCGGGCCCTCCCTAGTGGTGATCCAGGGGGCTGTAAGGTCCTGGGTGGAGGTCCCCAGGGATGGAGGTCTCAGGCGGGGAGCAGAGGCTTTGGTTGAGCAGGCACCTCCAAGAGATGCCCTGGCTAACCGAGAGCAGAAAAACAGAGCTGTTAAAAAAAACCATCAAGATCATCCCCCTCCTGGTATTGAGGAAACATTTTGGAATTAATTGTGGCTTCATGGATTTGACCTCCTACACTCCTAAACTTATGGTTTGCTGTGGTGCTTTCTGGCAGTTTCACCATCTCTTTCTCGTGCTATCATTCCTTCTTTCTTTCTGCACGTTTCTTCTTTCTTTCCACTCGTTCTTTCTCTCTTTCCTGCTGCATCAAGATTTCATTCTGGTGTGCCATCTCTTTTTCCTCTTATTCCTTCTCTATTTCATCAGTCTCGAGCCTTATTCTGTCCCTCTCGATCCCAAGCCTTGCCCACTGCAGTCCTTCCTGTTTCAGAGCAAACTTCATTTTCATGAGCTTAAACTGATTCTGAGACTCTGCTGCCCCAGTTCTTGGCTCAAGCTTGTGCTTTACTGCCTCACAAGCATGTAGTTCGAGGTCCATTTCTAGCTCAGCCTTCTGTGCCCTCAGTCTCACTGCTTGGTCGCCTCCCTTAGTAACTGCCTACTCCACAGGTATTAGGTCGTAGTCCTCGGTGACTATTGGGGCCCGATTCCAAGATGAATGCTGCAATGCACTGGTGTATGCGAGTTGTGACATTCGCCGCTACACCGGGGATCCTGTGCCATATTCCAGAACCGGCCGGGTACCTGGCTCTTACGCCCTGCGACTTGAGGCAGCTCCAGGTTTGCCCCACAGGAAGGGTGCACCTGACCCGGGTGCCACAAGCTGCGGGGCGCAAGCAGTACAAGGCATGGCCCCCCTCCAAAGCCCCGCACCCCAACACCATGGCACTGCTCCACAGGGTGGTGAAGGAGCGGGGGGGGCCACAGGACCACCGTGGGGAGCCTGGCATGAGGGGGATGGGTACTACCCCATGGGGGCACAGCTCAGGGATGGGGGTGCCAGCTGCCCACAGAGGGCAGCCCGACCACAGGGGGTGGGGTGGGCAGCCATGGAGGACTGTGGGGGGGGGGGCAGCTGCAGGGGAGCCAGGCACAGTAGTGTAATCCTGGTGGACATAGGTACTTATGCCACTGTCTGCTGGGTCCCACTTGGAATACCGGCATAATCGATGCTGGAAACTCCCTTGTGCCATGTTGCAGGGGATTGCCGGCCTAGCCGGTGGCGTAACCCTCCCTTTGGTGGAGGCAGCCTGCGTCATGTCGCAGGCCACCTCTTGGAATTGCAAACGGTATAACGCATGTCGCAAAGTGCGATTTGCACCATAGGGATTGGTGCAAGTCGCCTTGCGACATGCATAAGCCATCTTGGAATTGGGCCCCATCTTCCCTGCATTCGGTCCTGCTCTGCCAGGGCCTCTGTGAATCCATAGTTTGTCAGGCCCTCATAGCCAACCCCCTGTCTTTGCACAGCTTACGGAGCTAAGGCACATTAAGTCTGCAATATGTTGAGGAGCTCATACTTGCTAACTACCCTGCACTAAGCTGTGTTTCTAGAAATAAAAAGAACAACAGTAAAAGATGTAATATTTTTGTATATCCTGTTTCATTACTGTTAATGTAACTTTTTTACTGGCAATCTATGTTTCTGTGTGTGGACGGTATGGTTTTTAACTCTCTCTCAGAGTTCCTAGTTCTACCACAACAGCACACTGTACACCAATTCTGGCCACTGCTCTGTGTTAGCTATGAATGAATTCTTTATTTTTGCAGTTATTGTGTTATTGCACTTTTTTGCAGCTACTTACTTGCCTTAGGAGCGCCACGGTTTTGGAATCTTGTATAGTTTTGGGCTGGCCGCCCTACCTTGGCACCTGCCTCACACTGTGGTTCCATTCCAAGGACCATCAGGGAGCAATAATGAGTTATTGCCTCAAGTAAAAATAGAGCTGCTCAACTCTTCCGCAGCGTGGATAGACTTATACATGTGGACTACCTACAGTCTAGGGATGTTTCGTTAAAAGACAGATGGACAAGTGTGGTCGCTTCTTCCTGGAGAAAGTGTCCTCCACTAGGGCTGTGATCACTGCAGGTGACCTTTCATGGAACCAGGAGTAGATGAACTGAAAGGTACACGAGTACACAGACATTGTGGTCTGAGTTTCAGCCAGTGTTGCTAGAGGAGGTGCCTGAGGTAACGCTGGTTTGCATCCTACCTGATGTGACCTTGGCCCAGGACCCACTCGTCTGTTGGTGGGCTGCTATAGTGCCCTTGGTCCAGTGTTTTCTGGCATTGTCAGGTGTTCACTGATGGAGATTTGTTTTCTTGGGGTGCTTAAAAACACCTTAGTGACACCCCTTCGAAAGAAACCATGCTTGGATTCAGACGTGCTAGTGTATTACAGGGCTATCTTGAGCCTCTTCTTTTGGAGAACATTGTGGAGAAGGTGGTGGTGATGCAGCTGGAGACTGGCCTCGAGAGATTTAATATACATGAACCATTCCAGTCAGGTTTCTAGTCTCGTCACAGCACTGAGGCCACACTTAAAATGATCAATTACCCATTCCTAGCCAGAACAGAGCAGGACAATCTATTGTTTTTCTCCTCAATATATTGACAGCATTTGACACTGAGGATCATGGGGTTTTGATGAGGCACCATGAGGAATATGTTGGACTCACTGGGACATCAAGACAGTCAGTGTGGTTCCTGGTATCTAAAAAAGAAATCACAGTGGAAGGAGCCTGTTCCAATTGTGAAATTCAGACTGCTTGGCGAGTTGGAATAATGGTCATTACTCTGACTCACTGGGACAGCCACAAAATGGCTTGTGTTCTTCTTGTCAGGTAAATTGCAGAATGTCATGATGGATTTTTCTCATTGTAGCCAGCAGAAGTCACCTGTGGTATTTCTCAGGGGTCAGTTCTGTTCCCCCATGTTATTTGTGGAGTATATGCTACTGCTAGGTCAGGTAATTAGGCAATATAATGTGGGTTTTCACTGCTACACAGATGACATTCACCTGTATGTTTCAGAGACGGGCAAGCCAGGAAATGTTCATCTAGAGCCAAGCCAGGGGTTTGGCTTGAACTCTACGAGTCAAAACACAAGTTAAGCCCTGGCTACTGTAAGGCTGTTCTCTACATTGAAGTGGAACATTTCTGACACTACAATAGCTGCTCAGGCTGACAAAAATGCTTACTTTGACAAGTGACTTGGCTTGACCTTGGCTCTCAGTTGCTTACTGAGGTCGAGCTGAGGTGAGCCAGACACTAGGCTCAAGCCTGCTCTGGCTTGCCCACCGCTAGTATGTCTTTCACGTGTGATGGGGCAAGGGAGATTTTGGTGCTGGAACAATGCCTACAAGAGATCACTGACTGGATGGCCTCCAGCTGGCTGAGCTTAAATCCAACCAAGACAGACATGTTACTGGTGGAATCAGATCCCTGTGGTTTGGTGGTCAGGTGAGATGCCATCATACCTTTCTTGAATGGTGTTCTATTTACGGCTGTGGATAAGGTGAAAATCAGGGCATCATAATGGACCCTGAGCTGAAAGCTGAATATCAGGTGTCAGCTGTGGCCTGTAGTGGATTTTTACAACTTTGAATCAGAACATTTCCTGGAAACCACCCTATCTGATGCAAGAGGACATGGCAACCCTAGTACATACTACTACTACTACATACGTTCATGACCTCAGGGTTCTACTACTATAATACTCTTTACCTGGGGATATCCAGGAGGTTGGTGAGCTGCCTACAGCTGGTGCAGAGTGCTGCAGCCAGGCAGATCACTAGGTCATTTTATGGGAATTGCATAATGCCTGTGCTTGGGGATCTACACTGGCTACCAATAAGGTGGTGCTCCACCTTTTAGATCACTTTATTAACATATAAAACCCTGCATGGGTTGGGTCCTGGCTACCTTAAAGAACAGTTGTCTTGGGATACTTCTGGCCACTCACTCTCCTCCACCGAGGGCCTACTTTTGGCCATCCAATGATTGTGTCTAAAGCAATGTGCTGATAGGGTGTTCACTGTGTGAGCCCCACTTTTTTGGAATTCCCTTCTGGTTCACCTTAGGAGTTCACTCTTAGTAGATGC
This sequence comes from Neoceratodus forsteri, assembly GCA_016271365.2. Lineage (NCBI taxonomy): Eukaryota > Metazoa > Chordata > Ceratodontiformes > Ceratodontidae > Neoceratodus > Neoceratodus forsteri. Next base: position 1,188,447,584 of record CM057453.1, read on the forward strand.
ATTTAAAATGAGGCTAAAACATAATTTGCTTTCATTAGTCATTGTAGTCGCCTCTTCTTTTCCCTCAGTACTTTTTATGTTAGTTTTGTGTCAAAAACTGTATAAATTGTTTCTCTGTGTAAGTCCCCCGAAAGGGGTGAGTTACTACCCCATCTTTAAGTTAGCTTTGGGCATTTCCTGTGCTCTGCCCCTAGGGGTGGTGCACTCTGCCTGTATATAAAACCAGGGCTGCTGGGTGTGCAAGGGAGATGAGAGAGAGAGAGACGGTGGGTTTGGCAGGGTAAGTGTGACTGAGGCTTAAAACCCTCTGGCCCAGAAGGTACCGCCTTGTACAGCGGCAGTGTATCATGTGGTGCCTACGTGGGGGAGGGTGGCAGGAGTTGGCGACTGTTGGGGTTAGGGGAGCTTTTGGATTTTTCGGTGGGAAGATTCAGGAGGTGGAGAAGGAAGTCTACAACATTTGGAGGCTGGGGTCCCTGTGCCCTGAATTGGTGGAGACATGGCAGTGAGGCTGTCGTGGTGGTGCCAGGGCCCCTTGGAGGTGACAGCTTCAGGGAGGTAGTTTTTCCCATGTGGCACACTGCTGAGGGTAAAGTTGGAGGGCCTACATGCTGGTATTCACTTGATCAGGCCTGCCGTGCCCGTGTCTGGGGCAGGACCCATGTCAGACCCATGAAGGAGTGCAGGGGGGGAAACTATAACAGAAGGAGGGAGACATTCATCCAGATCATTTGTTTAAGCCACTGGGGAACCCAGTATGGAGGTGGGAACAGCATCTGGTTCTGGCTTCAGTGAAAAGGGCATAGAGCATCCTTGGTAAGGGATTTAGGCTGCATCAGGTCACAGTTCATATAAGGTCTGGAGGTGGAAGGGACTTAGGCACGCTCCTGGGAATGATGGTTACGGAAAACGTGCTTGGTAGGTGCGAGCTCTGATTCCAGCTCGCAGATCTATGCATGGGGCCTGTTCTGGTCTATTTTTTGCAGGCCTGTGGTGTTCTAGCTGTTGTATCCTGCAGTACCTTTATGCTTGTCCATCCCATATCCTCTCAGTCCCATGGAGCTGCTCCATATATTATATAAATCATTAATATGTCTGGAATAAACTCTCTCAGGATGCAACAGATAGTACTGGTCTGGATATATTTAAAAATTACTTAGACTGTACGTACTATAATAACTTCCTGGTGTAATTATCCCACTTAAGTGGGAGACATCTATAATGGGCCAGATAGCTCCCTTATGTCAACAAAATCCTAGTAAATATTTTCTAATTAAATATTTCTATATTTGCCTTTTACATGGCTTGAGCTGAGTTATTTAATGAACTAACTTGATTGATCCCTTCGAAGGTTCCATTTCCCTTCCCACTCGAGACCATCAGCTAGGGGTACCAGATTTTGGGATGCCAAAAAGAGGACACTTAGTCCCTCCCCTGATGAGCCCTTGTGCCAGACCCCGAGTAAATAGGTTTAAAGTATCCACTGTCTTCACAGCTCATTTACAGGAGGTCCTGGGTAGGAGAGAGTAAAAAAATTATAAAAATATTAATAATGCAATAGGATATAGAAGGTACATGAAAAATATCTGGCAGCTGGAAAAGAGGACATGTCCTCATAAAAGAGGACATCTGGTAATCCTACCATCAGCGACGTGCGGGTCAACATCAGCCCAGTAAGATGAGGCCTGTTAGGCTTGGAACTCCACTTGCCAGGTAAGGCCTGCATTTTGTTATCTATGAGGTTGTATGTTACTTGCTGAAGGACTCAGGTTCTGTGCCCCCACCTCATATTTTACCATCGGGACCCCTAGATGATTAGAGAGAGGAGGCAGTTAAATTTGTATTTTTCTTTCCCAGTATTACTGTGAAGCAACCTGAACCCTAGGGCACTACGTAAAATAAAACTGCCTTGCCTTGCTTAGGTTGTAGACTATCCATTACTTGGGATTTACCTCACATGAACTTTTGTCAAGTAGCCAGCCAAGGGTGTGATGTGGCAGGCTGCATCATGGAATGGTTTCTTGAATGTGCCATGGGCCCTCCCAATGAGCATCCCCCCACCACCTTTGCTGAGAGGTTCACAAAGTGTTTAGACAGACAATTTATAAAAGTTACTCTTTCTTTTCTGTCACTCATTTTTGGGGTTTCTTAGTGAAACATGATTTTTCACAGGACAATGTGTAAGCTTGACCAACTCAACAGACTTTTTTCCTCTAAATAATCAGAATTAAGACTAGGTATTGTAGTTTTTTTAATTGTTTCTGATCATTTAAGGGATTCTCCCTCACAGTGTGCGGTTCAAGGCTAACGGGGGCTGTATAGCAATCCCACAGCAACAGGACTCTCAAGCCTTTAATTTTGATTCTTATTTAAAAAAAAAGCACTGCTTGAGCTGAAATCTCCCCCCAGTCTGTTTCAGACAGCTGGCGCAGCACTGCCTGAGCTGCCTGAGGGCCGAGGCTGTCTGACTCAGTTTCAGCGAGTCCACGCTAGGCCGGATCAATCGGTGGCCATTAACCATGTGGTCCCAGGCCCCCCACTACCTAAAATAGCAGCACAATCCCTGCATGATCTCCGTGCTCCACACTAGAAAATCCTCCTACTGCTGTCTACTTACCGACTAGCTGTTACAGTAACTCCTCCCACAGTTTGCCTTTAAAGCCCTGTCTTTTTCCTCCACAGAAGCGACATTTGGGGTCGAGAGGGCTCCAAGAGACTTCATAAGCCCTCCCTTGACCACAGAACCCCAGATCACCAGGTGCGGGAATTAGTGCAGCAAGGGCGTGAATTCAGGCGCCAATTTCAAACTTCTCCAACAGCTGCTTTCTCTGTGCTTGTGTTGCTTTTACCCCGCCGGCGCTGTGCGCCAGCTCCCCATCACCCTCACCACCACCCTTGGTCGGCTCCTCCTTTTATAGGCTGTGGATGCTGTAGTCACATGACTGAGTAAAACCGTATCAGCCCACTTTTCCATTTGCAGCTTATCAGCTGCGTCCACTAGAGGGCACCTACCATTTTCTTCGCAACCAACTCCATATACCTGCCTAAGTATGATGTTTCTCACAGCGTTACTCTACCTCTCTATGTCTACACAAATCTCCTTACCACCCACAACCTTCCCAATGAGGGAGCCCCCTCCGACCCTGCCTCCTCGGTGCACCCCGGAACCGCACCTTGGTGCATCCCTCCAAGCACCGGTTCTGGAATTGGCTCATGTCCACTATGGCATTATATATGCTGCAATCCTGCCACCCTCCTTTCACCCAGGGCTCTCAATCCTAAAATCCTCAACCCTCCATCACCCAGCATTCTCTCCTGCCTGCAGCACCAATGCAGGCAAAACCTATTCAGGTCCAAAAATTATGCATCTCTTAAGCCCTTTTCCTGCTCCTGTCAGAGAGCATGGAAGCTAACCAGGCCCAAACCCAACCAACACCCCCACCCCGTTCACTCTCCCCAAAGGCTTACGCGTACTCCATCTAAATACCTGCAGCCTGCTATCCAAAATCTCGCTGCTACAACCAATAGTGTTAACACTATACCCTGATATACTGACCATTTCAGAAACTTGGCTAAAACCACATAATTCAGATGATGAAGTCTCCATCCCTGGTTACACAATAATAAGACACGATAGGCGGGGGAAAATGAAAGGTGGTGACATGGCCATATATATCTCAAATAGACGTCAATTCGCCACTGTGGAGATCCCCTCACTCCCCGCAAATATAGACTCCTCACTAATTAAAATCTCACTTCCTTATACCTCCCCTATTTAAGTGGCAATACATACTGCCCTCCATGCACACCCAATGATGATATCCTTTCCCATCTAACCACGCTACAGTCCCTAGCCAAAGGAGGTGAAATCCATGCCACAGGGGATTATAATGCCAACTGGCTAGGAGCTGAAAAAGCTCTCCTGAAGGCAAAAATAAAGGCCCAAAACCTCATGCAACTTATAAAGGAGCCTACCAGACTTAACCTTAAGTCAAATAACCACTCCCTACTGGACTGGGCCCTCACCTCGCACCCACATAGAATTCTTAAAGCAGGCTTACTTCCTGATTCTATCAGCGACCACCATATGGTTTACCTGATCAGGAAAATTCATAGCCCTCTCCCCCCAAAGACACTGCGCATCAGGTCTTAGCAACTCCCTAGACTTAGCATCTCTCTGGGCGGACCTGGGAAGATAACTGGTCCTGCATCACCGAGGCATCTTCCATTGACAATGCCTCTAATGCTTTTAAACTCATATTCCTAACAGTCTGGGACAAGCATGCTCCTTTGCACACAAAACGTGTTAGAGGAGCACATCTCCCCAGGATCACGGCGGACATAATTAGAAATTGCATAACAGAGACCATGCCTGGAGAGCTTATAAGAAACTGGGCTCCCAGGCCTCCCTTACTACCTATAGAGCCCTTCGAAATACTTGCACAAATAGTATACACCAAGCAAAAAAGTCCTACTTCCTAGCTACCTTCAATAAAAATTCTAACCACCCTATGGACTTCTGGAAATCTCTCAAATCCTTGCCTCCCCCAAACCAACCACCTCCCCCTTCACTTCTAATAAATGACACCCTCATCTCCGACCCCATCTGTGTCACAGAAGCATTCAACACCCATTTCTCCAGCTGCGCCAACACTCTTCTATCCTCCCTCTGGAACACTCACACCCCGGTCCACCCACACCCCTCAAACTCACCCCTCAATCCCACCTTTTGTGTTCCAACCAATTTCCCCCACAGAAGTCCTCCACTCCCTACGGGTGTTAAACCCTAATAAAGGCAAATGCCCATTGTCTCCGGACGCCAAGATGCTATTCCTGTCAGCCCCTGCCATAGCCACTCCACTGGCCGCACTCTTCAACCTCTCCTTCTCACTGGGCAAGGTTCCAATGACTTGAAAACTGGCCACTGTCATACCCTTTCCTAAAGGCGGTGACCCCTCCTCCCCAGGCAACTACAGACCTATCTCCCTATTCCCGATTCTGGCCAAACTTCAGGAGCGACTGGTCCTGTCCCAACTCTCCCAGTTCCTGGACGCCTCCTCTTTCTTTTCTCCCTTCCAATCTGGCGTCCACAAATCCCATTCTACCATCACCTCCCTACTACGCGTTACCAGAGACATCCTCACAGGTATCGACAAAGGGCACATCACCTCAGCCATACTTATTGATCTAGCCTAGGCTTTCGATACGGTATCTCACATCCCCTTCTCATCTCAAAACTTAAGGATGCAAGTCTAGCCCACCCAGCTATAGACTGGTTCCAAGACTATCTTACAGATAGGATGCAAGCAGTCAGACTGGCCTCTCATACATCAATCCCCCTTCCAGTCATTACTGGGGTCCCTCAAGGATCAGTCCTAGGCCCAACACTCTTCTCCATTTTCATTAATGGCCTCCCCGCTGCATGCTCCCACTCTCCCATCCAAATGTATGCAGATGATACCGTTCTGTACGCATCCGGCCCCTCCACAAGCAGCGTAGCACCTCTCCTTCAGGAGCACTTCACAGCCATCCAGCACTGGTTCAGGAAGAACCGGCTATCTCTAAACCCTAAAAAACAGTGTCGCTTACATTTGGCTCCCAGCAAAGACTCTCACGCCAAACCCTGTGTCCTCCATTCTCAACCCTGGAAGGAGCACCCATTGAGCAATGCACTAGCTTTAGATAACTAGGCGTCTGGCTCGACCAACACCTTGACTTTGCCTCTCACATGATTCCCTGCATAAGAGGCTGCTACCAAAACTGGGGGCACTCTACCGAAACAAAACCTGTCTCCCCAAGGAAACGAGGCTCACCATAGTCCAAAAAATGTTACTCCCGGTACTTGATTATGGTGACATAGTATACTCCATCGCCCCTCATGCGCCCACCCTGGCTAGCCTAGACACTCTACTCCACTCCTTCTGTCGCTTCATCCTCGACTCCCCACAATCCACTCACCATTGTACTTTATATAACTCTCTAGCCCTACCATCTATCCATAACCGCAGATTAATAAACTGCGCTAGGTTTGCAGCTAAATTCTGGACCCTCTCCCTCCCCCCATCTTGAATCTACCCTATCCCAACAACCTCCCCCTTCGTACTCCCTAAGAGGCACAGATCCCAGACTCCTACATATCCCATTTATGCGCAACACCAAAGGCTAGTCAGCTTTTAAATTCAGAATCCCACAGATCTGGAACGCCCTTCCCGTCCCTATCAGACACGCACATAATCCCAGTCTCCGCTCCAGACTACTCCAGGCACACTTCTCCTCCAGCTGCTCATGCTAATGCTGCAAGCTCAGCCCTCTAATAAATTAAACAATGTACAGTAATTATTCCTGTTATGTGCATATCTGTCTGTAATCTACTGTACTACTATACCTGGAGTACATTATACTGTATTATATTTGTACAAATTACATGCTATTGTTTATTACAATATCTGTACTTGTATTTGTTCTAATATTTGCCATGTACTAGGTCTAGGCCCCCAGGTCGCATCTGGAATCGAGCATGTTGCTCAGTATGCATTCCTGGTAAATCTCGTAAATAAATAAATGAGATATAGTTTTCTGCCACATGTAGTGTTAAGTTAGAAAATATTTTTTCTGCTTTAAGGTCAGGACCAGCAGTATTTTTCATTCTTTTTTTTTGGCAGGACATGCCAAAATCAGGACAGGGGGTAATCCTAGTTTTTGATGCTCTAACCTCGACAAACTATGCCTGTGGGTGCGAGAGACAAATGCTGACGGTGCCACACAAAAACTGCAGCTCTTTAGCCTTGCGAAAGATGGCGCTGGCGGCGGTGAGCACCACGTCTCGTCTAGCCGTCATCTCAAGGATCTCTGCTCCCGCGAAGGAAGTGACGTGGCAATTTTCAAACACTGAATTACTACACAGATGTGAACAGAAGTGTAAATGGAAAAGTCTGTACAGAACAGAAAAACGGAGGAGCAAAAGGAAAACAGACCCGAGCGGGACACTCGTTTACCGTCACAGGGCTCCACGAACAAAAGTGAAACGTTGGTTACGGTGAGCAAGGCTGGGCAGATTTAAATTTCACCTGTAAAAAAAAGAGTCCGTGTTGCCTGTTGCCGTTATTTTGGGGGGGGCTGATCGCTAGCCGTACTATTCAATCGAGAAGTGGCCAGGTACATCTGCTTATTTCCGTCCATACCGTCTTTCACTCGATTTGAGCAGACGCCGTTACCTGGTTGACAGCTAGCTTTCTATCGTAGCTTGTGTGCGTGGGTACGGAAGCGACAGGAGTCCTTAGTTCAGTTGATACAGTAACTCCGTTCTGGAGACACTGTAGCAGTCCGGACCCGCGCTATTGCGCGTCATTTCCTCCTAGGAGATTATTGGTACCGTCCTGTACGGCGCTTTTGAAGAATGGGGCTTCTCAGTGGTTCTGTCCTAATTTTTGTAGGAAGGTTTTGATTTGGGCTGCTGTATCCTGCCAAAAAAACGTGAAAAATGATGCATGCCCGGGCCTCGCAGTTGAGAAAAAAAATGTTCTTTTTTTCTAAATGTTGTAGAATACTATACTACCTTTACCAAAATGTTAAAATGGTATGAAACAATAGAAACTAGTAAACTACAGCACAAATTTTTTTTTTTTGATTTATTTAGAGAAAAGTCAAGTCTGTTGCATTGCTCAAGGTTACATACTTTCTCACGATTCAGTAAGAAATGTCCCATTTTGGGCTTCTTAAAAGGTGGTAACCATACCGGGCTCTCAATTGCCCCTCATTACGAGGCTATCCCTCATTTTGCCCCTTAAAATTGCTCTGTCCCTCATCGAAAAGGTGCTGCCCACGCCGAGAATGTGCTGTAAATTCAGACTTTAAAGCAGAACTCTTTAATATTCTAAAATACTAAATCCAAAAGAAACTTTGCACAAGTAAACACTGGTTTTCACAGTGTTCTGAGCTTGTAGCTCCATGTGTGAAGATTTCCCTCATTCTGAGGATCTGTGTCCCTCATTTTGAGTGTACAAAATTTCCATGTCCCTCATTTCAGTGACAGATGGTTGAGAGGTATGGTGGTAACCCTGTTCTGAGTCTACACATTTACCTATGGGAATGCAAATAAATAGCTTTGTGTGGCAGAAGTGGTGGTGGTTGGGGGCAAGCCTCCAATTACAATTACAGTCTTAAAAACATTCCTGGCTGCTTGCTGATTAAAATAAATGAAAACTCAATACTGATTGCATGCGACTGAGGACACAAAATAAAAGACATGTATCCATAAAGGGGGTTTGCTTCAAGAGCATAAAGAGAGGGAAAAGCCTGTGTTACAAGTGCAGCAGGAGTGCAGGACAGCCCATCTCCGAAAAAGGGGGCAAGAAGTGGTGCTCATGTTGGGAGGTGTTGGGTACTTTACAGGTGAGTGTGTGCTGTGGTGTCAAGGACCTGCCACTAGTGAGTGTATGGGGCGTGTTAATGTATGGGAATTTGGGGATGGAGAGGTTGGATTAATGTTTGTAAGGAATATGCAGTGGGTGTGCAACCTTTGAAATAGGTACACAGTTTTAGAGTTCAGTGTGTTTTTGTATGTAATGATCTATGACGTGTTGCGTTGATGCGCTTATCTAGTTTGAGAATCAACTGTTTTATTTGTCTATGTATATATAATCTCGAGTTTGACAATTTTGGACTCGTACAATCATTGTAGCAGAGTCAAAATGGGGGTTGGGTACAGCCCCCACAACTAAATAGTCACGCTCCATAACATCCATTGCAATTGAAATTTTTTTTTTTTTTTTGGGATGCTCTTCTTTTACAGTTTCATGTGGTGATGACTGCTCAAAGGAAGGCCAGTAGTGCCTTGGATGGGGGTAGATTTGTTCATGTACATGTGTTGTCTAGGAATGGCTTTTACTTTATGTGCATGCCTCTCTGAAATAATGTAGTAAAACTTTATTTTTGTACAGGTAGATGTACAACTCGTTATTGGGTCATAAGCCCATTTTCAAGATGGACCTGTTTCAGAATATTTATATTTAAAAATGTTTTACAGTTAGGTAAATTACATGCAATATATATCCTCAAACACTGCATTACATACTACACCCAGGAATACAAGTTTAAACATACAAGGCTAACTACAGCACCTCAGTCATTACGCATACATTTCATATTTAAATCGTGTTTCATAAACATCCTAAACTGTTTGGTCTGTCGTATCTGTTTCAGCTCATTACTTATTGGGTCCCATAGTTGTTACTTTAGCCACAAATGTCATATCTCCAAATCTATTGCACATTTTTGGTTTCACATATTTATTGTTTCTTTTGTCCCTAAGATTATGACACTGTATGGGTTCAACTACTTTCAGCTTGGCATACAAATACTTTGGTTTTTCAAACAACATAAGTCTTGCTGTATTCTAACTATTGCAGTTAGCCCCAGCACTTGAACTGCCCCTACTCCGGGGCAGTTCAAGTGCTGGGGCTAACTACAGTAGTCAGAATACAGCAAGACTCCATTAGAAGAAACATAATTACTAAGGTGAGTAATTTTTTTCATTCTGGTGTACCACCCCATGGATTTGGTTTATCCATTTCATTTCCCTTTCTGGTTCCAGCTACAGCCATTGTAAGGTATTTAACATATCACAGTGATGAGTGTGATATTCACATTTCAATATGAATCTAGCCAGATTATTGTATAGCAAATTAATCTCTTTTAGGCTAGTTTTACTGTCTTAAATATGGCTTCCGTAGTCTATACAAGGTCTAATTAATTTACTATATCCAATCTCATTTTTTGATCAATACAGTGGCTAGACCGCTGGAAAGCACCCAGGTTTTTATTTGTTTTATTGACTAATTTATCTATATAAAAATCAAATTTTACATTTTCGACCAAAATTACCCCCAAGTATTTGTAAGATTCCTCATGATCCAGAGTTTCATTACTAAATGTTTTTATTTGAATTTTATGTTGAGAACACACATTTGTCCTTTTACTTTGGAGAAAAATCATTGTTTTCATTTTTTTAATATTAAGTACAAACTTGGACTGATAAAGCCATCTTTCTAATTTGGTAAAATCTTTTTTGGAGAAAAGTCTCCATTTCCTGGATGGAATCCCCATGTGCTAGCAGAACTGTATCGTCTGCGTATATTCTGACTTTCAAATTTTCTGCTATATTAGACAATTAATTTATGTAAATGTCAGATAATAATGGCCCTAAAATTGAGCCTTGTGGGGCTCCCCTCTTGACCAAAGCTGGTCCAGAAAAGGAGTTACCCACCTGCACTTGCCGTGATCTTGAAGTTAAATAAGACCGGTGGAACTATGGGAGGGTTTCCTTATCCATTCCAGACATTCTATTGAGTAAGATAGCATGATCCACGGTGTCGAAGGCCTGAGGGACAAGATACACTGGATAGTGTAGTGTGGGACACTGGCCCACACGAGTGAAGGGCACTTCATCAAACGTGCAGATGCAAGTTTAAAAAAAAAAAAAAAAACACCAATAGAAACCAGTGGTTTTATTTGCTCAAAGTTTTACTTTTATTTAGCATCAGAGTATGTCAAGAACTGCTCCTTTAAAATCTGAGTTTATGGCATTTCGTATGTGGAGTGATAATGGAGGACTCTGGGCACATTTATTTATTTTTATTTATTTAAACGTTTTACTAGGAAGGCACGCCAAACAACAAGTGCGACCTGGGGGTTAGGGAACAGGAGGAATAGAATACAGTGATTTGATACAAAACAAAGGTATCATAAGGTATACTTATGAGTACATACAAATAAGAGAGAGTAGACTGTGTAATGAGTAGTAAACAATAATAAAAATTGTAGCCGAGTGCTAGCTGTTTAGAGGAATAGGGGAGCAAGAATTGAATACAGGGATTTGGTACAAACACGTACGTAGTGTAAAATGTATGTGTGAATACATACAAATGAGTGTGAGTGTGGTAATAAAATAGCAGAAAGCGAATAGTTTGTTTATTATTTATTTAGTTTTTGTTGACCGGGTAAGTGCACTAGACAAATTCTGCCTATTTTCAGGTACGATCCAGGGGAGGGGGATACAGAGGAATGCCAACTGACTTTGAACCAGGTTAACCTGTTGGTGGTATTTTAGTGAATGGGGGGAAATTTGGCCAGGGCACCAGGGAAATTCCCCTGCTGTTTTCGAGAAGTTCCATGGGATCTTTAACATCCACCTGAACTACCACTAGAATAGGCAGATGGGACCTCGGTTTAACGTCTCATCCAAAAGACGGCACCTCAGGAGTGCAGCACCCCCCCTCATGCGGCACTGCAGTGTCAGTATTGGGATATTAACCCAAGTGCCTGGTGTGGGGCTAGAACCCACAGCCTTCTGATCTCCCGGCCTCAGACCTCAACCCTGAGATGGAAACACATGCCGAGTTGTGTGTGGTTGACCATATTTTATTTTTTATAGTATATTTTTTTTTTTTTTTTTTTTTACAGTAGAGTGACACACCCTCACTGAAGTGAAAACAAAACTTCTTGCCATTTCTTTGTTCTACTCCCATATCAAAATCAAATTTCCAGACTTTTGAAAGGTAAAAGGTATGACTTTGGGCACTGGGTAGTCAGTAAGTAGCTAGGCGTAGCATAAATGAGAAATTAAAAATTATATGACCTTTGTATTGTGCATAACAACTGTTCGGAAGGTGTATAGCAACACTTTAGAATGTGCATAACAGTTTAGAATGTGCTTAACAAGGATTTTGAGCAGGCTGATTTTTATACATAGCAAAGAGTAACCATATACTATATGAAAATATGTACGAACATACGAAATGGCCAGCAGATAAGGGCCTTATGGTCTTTCAAGTCTGCTCGATTGCACAGCCCTTATTCTGCAGCTGCCACCCCCCCATGACCCTCTCCCCTTGCCCTGTCCCAGCCCCTTTTGAAGTTGGCCACTGTTTTACAGGATACCACTTCACAGGCAGTGCATTCCACCTAGACACCACCCTTTCCATGTTTTAAAAAAATAAAATAAAAATAAAAAGTGTCTTCTCATTTTCCTCCTGAACCTTCCCCCTCCAATCTCAGATCATGTCCTTGAGTGTCTCTCCCCCCCCACCTTAACTTGAAAAGACCTTCCTTGCCTGTCTTGTTTATTCCTTTCATGTACTTGAAGGTTTCAGTCATATCTCCCCTATCTCTCCTCTTCTCCAGGAAGTACATGTTCAGTTTCCTCAGCCTGCTGTCGTAGGGAATGTCCCCCAGCCCCTGGATCATCCTTGAGCTTTAGAGTTCAGTGACAGCAAGTGGAGATATTTCTACTATCTCGCTGCCCCCCATGTCATATTCAATTTATACAACTATTGTGGGTCTCCCTCTTTTCAGTTTTAAAGCTGTCTGCATTTGTTTGTTGCAAAAAGTGAAAAATTGGATTTTGTGCCGTTTTTTGCTAATTATAAACACAAACTAAAAAGTATCTGTAAAAGGTAGCTATAAATAAAACACCACTAATTCTGTAGAACATTTTGTGTTGAACAACTTTCGTGCTCACAGTACAATGCTATCATTTTTCATTTTAAAGTTATTTGCATTTGAATACAGTTAGTACTGTTACTGAGGCCGAACATTCTAAATGAGTTCCGAACCTTTTGTGACACATCCAGCTGACCAAGATATCCATTGTGACATACCCAGCTGTGAAGATAAAAAGTGATCTCTCACATGTGCTCACCTGAAAAGAGGCACACGCATGTTGTATAAACCCCTGTTAATACAACCCAGCATCCTGTTTGCCTTTGCAGCTGCCTTCCTACATTGTGCTGAGCTGTTCATTGAGCCTGTAATTCTCACCCCCGGATCCTTCTCTTACTCTGTTGTGGCTAGCTGAACCCTCCCCCTTCAATTGGTAGCACCTCCTTTTTTTTTTTGCTTGAAATGTAGCACCTTGCACTTTTTGGCATTGAACCCAAGTGTCTGACCAGGTCTCCAATTTTGACCGATCATCTTACAGCTGCTGCCACCCTTCTAAATCATCCACTACTGCTCCCATCTTGGTGTCATTTGCAAACAGATTGATTTAGCTCTTGATGCCTATCGAGATCAGATAATATTAACAAAATAGAGTAAGTGGGTCCAGAGTCCTCCATTATCACCCTGTGTGGGTAGCACCTTTTTTATATATGGTGCGGCTGTCTGGCAGGGCACCTCTGTGTTGTAAAATGAGGTACATCCCTCATAACGAGGGACAGTTGAGAGGTATGTTCATGTGTTGGGAACTTCTTGTCAAGGTCATGAGAGTGTGTGAGTGTGTGTGTGAGTGTGTGTGAGTGTGAGATACTTAAGCTGTGAGGCATGACAGTGAGTGTGTTATAGTGGGATAACTGCCCACCTCGGGTGGGTTTGAAGTACGAGGCGATTATGAAATGGGCCCTTATTCATAAATAAGATGCAGTTTTTAAACATATTTTTGTTGAGCTACTTTTACCTGGGCCGTTGTGCTGGTATAACGGCCCAGGTGAAAAAGTACCTTTTGGCCAGTCAGGAGCCAGCATTCTTTCTATCCATTTCATAATACCAGTTAACAAAATGGAGGATACTGTGTGGCTGTCTATACACAACAAGCCTGTTGTAGAGTGAAGCTCCAGAGGTTCTTTGCTGCCAGTGTGACCTCGGGAGGTTCTTGGTTGCCAGTGTGACCTCAAGATGCTTACTCAGGCTTGTTGTGTTTTGGCCATATGTTGTCTTTTATAGTGTACGATTAGTCTAACAGAAAAAGCTTTATTTATGTCTTTGATTACTGGGTAAGTGCACTGATCCAGAGGACTGTTTTCAGTCACGACCTGGGCCACCGAGTGGCAAAACAACACAGAGGACACAGCAGCACATACAGATTAATACAGTAATTCACACCTCAGGTATGAGGTGGTATAAAAAATAATAAAATAAAAATACAATGGCAGCAGAGTTGGGCAGTGGCCAGAAGCACATAGTGTGAAAAGGAGACATATGTAACAATTGAGATAAACATGAAATACAGGAGCTACATTATATGGTGCAGAAGAACATATGTAGCATCATAAATATGGCACAAATCCAGTTTAGTACAGGGCCATCAATAACTCTGTGCAGATTCATATAGTCAGATAATCACATCAGTTTCAGGGATTAGAGGTTTCGAGGGAAGGAGGGTTTTAGACAAAGACAGAGATGAGAGGGGAGATGATTGGAGGGCAGAGGAAGTAGACGGAGACATGGGCATTAGAGTGCCCTAGTGTTAATTGCTGGGAACAGTGACTGTCAGCAGCAGCTAGTCAGTTACATTTAAAGAGATTCACAAAGATAAGGCGTCACACATAACATTTATGTTCCTTACCGCCACAGAAGTCCATCAGTGTGCAAATATCCAAATTTGGTGCAGAATTAAAAATCTTATTTGCTCCGCAAAATTAGTAAAACGGGGTCCCACGGACTTCCCAGTTACTGTATAAGTGTCTCACCTGCGCTCGCGCGATGATGAGATGCCTGTGAGAGCGCGGGGGCGCACTCCATTTCAAGCAATGGGCGTGGTTACATAGATACATAGACACTGTCGCGGATAGGGCCTATGGCCCATCTAGTCTGCCCATTTGAGCTTGTAAGTTCAGTTTGTTTTCCTAGAAGTCTATTTCCCTTACCCCTGACCTCTAGAATTCCTTTATGTCTATCCCATGCATTCTTAAATCCCGTGATTGTTTCAGCTCCACCACTTCCACTGGCAGGGTGTTCCACTTGTCCACCACCGTTCTGAAGAAATTCTTTCTCATGTTTCCTCTGAATCGTCCTCCCTCCAACTTCATCCCATGCCCTCTAGTCCTGAAACATCTTTTTCGCTTAAAAATAGTGTTTTCCTGCACCCTGTTCCTCCCTGTAAGATACTTGTATGTCTCTATCATATCCCCTCTCTCCCTCCTCTCCTCCAGGGAGTACATGTTCAGTTCCTTCAACCTGTCTTCATAGGACTTGTGATGCAACCCATGCACAATCTTTGTTGCCCTCCTCTGAACCTTCTCTACCCTGTCTATGTCCTACGTAGGTATGGTCTCCAGAACTGTACACTGTACTCCAGGTGGGGCCTCACTAGTGTCTTGTATAGCGGAATTATGACCTCCCTTTTCCTGCTGGTGATGCCCCTGCCTATACATCCCAGCATCCTATTTGCTTTACCTGATGCCTTGTCACACTGTTTCCCTACCTTGAGGTCATCAGAGATGACAACCCCAAGATCCCTTTCCTGCTTGGTGCATATCCTCACCCCCAACTGATATATTGTGCCAGGGTTTTGTGCCCCATATGCATTATCTTGCACTTCTTTGCATTGAATTTCAACTGCCAAACCCTTGACCATTCTTCAAGTTTCTGCAGGTCCCTTCTCATTCTGTCTACACCCTCTGGTGTGTCTACTCTGTTACAGAGCTTTGTGTCATCAGCGAACAGTGAAATTCTGCCTTCTAGATCCTGTGCAATGTCACTGATGAAGATGTTGAATAGGACCGGTCCCAGCACTGATCCCTGTGGTACCCTACTGGTCACTCTTCCCTCTGTGGAGTGACAGCCATTTACCACCACCCTCTGTGTCCTGCCACCCAGCCAGTGCCCTGCCACCCAGGATTTTGCTGTTATTATCTTATCATGGGCACTTGATAATTAAACGTGGGCACCGGTCAACTAAAAGGCTCTTCTTAGTCACTGGTGCCCACGTTTATTACCAAGTGCCCATGATAAGATAATAACTTAAAGCAAAACCCGCCATCTATTGCTTATAATGGAGTGCGCCCGCTATCACAGGCATCTCATCATCGCTGCGAGTGAGCGGAACACAGGGTCTGCACTCAACCGAAGTCCGCGGGACCGGCTTTACTTCAATTGCTACAGAGCAAGCAATTTTTTTAGTTCTGCACCAAATTTGGATATTTGCATGCTGATGGACTTCTGTGGCGGTAAGGCACGTAACTGGTGCAGTGGCTGATCCATTTATCTTGGTGGATCTCTTTAAGAAATGTGCATTTTTTTTTTTTATCTAGGTGTCATCGGGTGAACAGGGGGAAGGGGCTGCAGTGGGTGGTGGCAATGAGAAATTTGCAAACCGTTTCACAATAAAACAAAATGGGTTTGTCCCACTTGTGTGGTCACTTTGCTCATACATTCACTGTGACTTTGACATTTGCCACTATTACAAGAGGCTCTGCAGGGAGATTGATGGGGGGGGGGGGACCCTAAGAATTACCATTCTGGATCAAGATGAGATGTGAGGGTGGATGGGAGTTAGAATCGATTGGCAGAGTGTTGCGGGGAGGAGCAGAAAAATATATTCAGTCTTGTTGTGCTGCAGTAGTGACTTACCAAGGGCAGAACAGCAACATTTTGACGTCACTACTGCAGCACAACAAATAGAATGGTATATAGAAAATCATTAACATGATTGTAGTCCATCTAGGGATTCTGGTGAAATCATAAACCATGAAAGGGAAGCTCTCATGGTTTATGATGTCACTGGAATCCCAAGATTGAATAACCAGGCTTGTTACTGCTGCTTTCCTGTCTGTTGTGGTTTTTTTTTTTTGGTCTTTTTTTGTTTTTGTTTTTGTTGTATTATACTGTATGTAACACTCCAAACATTCCTTCTCATCATGCCATCGGTCTGGTGTCAGAATTATACTATTATGACTTTCTGATGTTGTTATGAATATTTGATGTCACTGATTTCTTGGGGGTTGGGGTGACATTCGTATATTACAGTGCTGTTCTAAGCAGGCATTTCCACGCTTAACAGTGTTCCACTATACACTGTGTAAATAATGTCACAGAGTGTTTCTTAAAGAGCAGCTGACGTCTTCTGGGCAGACAGCTCATGACAAGAAGCTGCCTACCCAAGGACCTAATAGCGAGACACTTTAAACAATTTTTAAAGGGGTTATGTAGATATTTAATGCATTAACTTGTCGGCCATACTTCTTTTTAGCTGAGCCGCCAATTGCAAGCTGCAGCCCTGCCACTAAAAATCGCATTATGACACGAGAAGTAGGGGAGGGGCTGCAGTATAACTAATAGGCATCTAATAGGTTTCAGGGCAGAGACTGCTTTTTATATGTTTGTTTACCTTTTGTAGGAAATTGTACATGTAAAGGGGAAAGTACATTGTAGTGTACTACCCTCTTTGCAGATACAATCTACAAATGTAAATAAACACATATAAATGCCATTGCTGCCCAAAAACGTATTAGATGCCTATTCGTTACATTGCAGCCCCTTCCCTACTTCTCGTCGTAGTGTAACGTTTTTTTTTTTTTTTTGGGACGAGTCTGCAGCTGGTGATCGGTGGCTTGGCTGAACAAGGAAGTATTGCCGATGAAATAATACATTAAATATCTAAATAATTCCCTTTAAAAAATTTAAAAAAGTGGCTCCATTAGGTCCTCGGGTAGGCAGCTTCTTGTCATGAGCTGCCAGCCCCGTGGACATATTTGTGTAAGCAGTTCTTTAAAGAGTGGCTATTTATAATACACAAAAAGGTTTAAACTATTTACAATTAAGTTGAACTTTAATTTGTTTCTTTTTATTATTTCTGTATCGCTCCATGTTGTCAGTTGGAAGTTAAGCATATGGGGGTAATGAGCTCCTCTCTGAGGTAGTGGTACACAAGGCTGTCAGTTAAGCACAGAGCCCTGAAGTTATGATGATTTCGAAGGCAGTAGCTACCCAGTCTTTGCTGCAACACTGAAGGGTAGCTTGCATAGATGGAGCTTGATGAAGAAAAATTATGTTTCATGTCTGTTACTGTTTGTTGTTTTTGGATTTTTAGTTGAATTGAGCAACTGGGAGGCAGGTTGGGTCGACCTGTGACAGGGAGCACCCTCAGATTTAGAAATCATGTCTGTTATGCTGTGGCTTTCAAATTGACTAACCTGCTAGCCAAACTCATTTAGTGCCTCCAGTGACTAAGTGAGGACCACTCGCTTTGCTTACCAGGATTTCTACACTGGCATTATTGTGCTGGGAATCTAACCTGTGATGCACCTGGAATGAAAACTGCTGCAGAGCAAGTTACCACTGAGTGACTTGGGGGAATTGGTGTCCCCCTGGCATGCAACCATTTGAGGGGGTGCATGGTCAGTGACCAAGGTAAAGCATCTCCCAACAAATAGTACAAGCTACTACTGCCCACTTCTTACCGCAGGAGTCCTTTAGCATCAGTAACTTTTTTGCACTTAGCTGGCTAGGTGCAACTGCCCCGGAGGTGTGCCTTTTAAGAGATATTTAAATGAGCATAGGGTCAAGCCAGTCAAAAGACAGGAGGGTGTATGAGCTGAGTGAGAGCTGTTGAATGCTTCAGAATTTTTTCTCCGCTGTACTGAGCAATGTTGCCTCTGAGGTGTCTCCCAACTTTCCTTGTTGACAGCCTCCTAGTGCTTATCTGGGTAATGTTTTCCTCATAAATTATTTCCTTAGTGTGCTGAGTGAAAGTTTAATTTTATCATTAGTGCTGCACCAATTTTTTATTTTTAGTGTGACAGCGTTATTTTGACTTTATTTTTACTGTGACTATTTAGTTTAAAGCCTAATTTTATCATGGGTGCTTATTTTCGACGGTTCCTTTTCATTTGTGAGGCAGTTTCTTGTGGGAACCGTTGAAGTAGGGACAGTTGCCTTGTTTTTTTTACCTCGGACCTCGTGGGGTTTACTGCGAGGCACCTGCAGTAAATTTCAAATTTAAATAGTGCCTGGGGTTTTTCTCTCTAGATTGGCAATTATGAGGAAACCTTTTTTGTTATATTACTGGACCTTGGTATTCTCTGTGTCAGGACTGTCTGTAAGGGTCCAGCAGCCACCTGTGCGCAGTTGAGTATTACTGTTTTTCTATTAAGATTGGCACTGGTATAGATCCCAGTTTTTTACCAAAAAAAAAAAAAAAAAAGGCATTAGTAATAGAGTTTATTAACTGGGGCAGGACTGGCCAGTGGCATTTTCAAAGAAACCTGCACTCAGTTCATAGGTCCAGAACTGGTTTGCTTTGCTTAAATTGGCAAACATAGCAGACAAACCTTTGATTATTATGGCTGAGGATAAATCAAAGGCTTCTGACGAGGGGCCATTCAAAAGTACTAATACCAAAAGCAGAGGTGCTGAGGAACCCTTCAGATCCCAGCCAAAAAATAAAACTTCCAAAGATGAAGTTCCTCACAAATTGATGAAGTGGCTAAAAAGAAACTCTGTCAAGACAGAAATGCTCCCGATGCTCCTGGGAAAGCCAATAGCGAGACAACGGGCAGCTTAAAGCATACAGAAAAAAACAAAACACTTACAATTTGCACTGGTTCTTCCGTCAGTGCAAGATATGGAAAAAGCATGGCAACTGTTTCAGACCCTTCAAAAGATGGGTCCTCTATTTACTGGGGCTGGCTGGCAAGCACTCTTCCTCAGTTCTGTCTTCTGTAGACTGTGAGGGTGACGCAGATGATGATCAATTTTATGATGCCCCTGACATGGATTTTGAGGGCCTTGAGCCCCAGGAGTCCACGGACCCTCACCTTGGGGATCCCCTGGGTAACCACGAGGATCCTTCCTCTATGTTTACATTTATACAAAATATGCCGGATACCCTGGACCTCCTTGCACAGGAGCCCAACTAGGATGTCGATGAAGATGATTATAGGGAGATGAAGGGTCTTTCATCCTCAAAGACCCTGGTCGTCCCTATCTATAATGCATTTAGAAAAAAATACCATGAAGGTGCTTCAACACCCCACTTCAGTATTGGGTTAAGCGGCTTGAGAGAAAATATAAATTGTCTAAAAATGGTACCAAGTTCCTGACTGCACACCCTAGCCATGAAAATATAGTGCAGCAGGCAGCTTGTGAGAAAGCTGGAGCCTCCTTATCACCCTCTTCCCCCTGACAAGGATTCCAAGAAAATTGACTTTATAGCAAATAAAATGTATGCCACTGTTTCCCTGCTTCTCAGGCTTTCTTCTTACATGGCATTCACAGCCAAATATCAGAAAGTAGTTTGGAAATATGTCCAGGCTATCACCTGCAGCTGATCAGATTCTGTGGTGCAGGAGCTGGTGGATATGTCAAAAACTGCCCTGGAAGCTGCTATTTACCAATTTCACGTGGCAGATGACAACAATGATGCAGCCTCTAGAGCGATGTCCCATGCCATCTCTCTGAGATGCTTTGCCTGGCTTAGAACAACCAATCTGACCACAGACACTCAGTACAAGGCCATGGATTTTCCCTGTGATCAAAATATGTTGTTTGATTACAGAACCACTGACTACATGAAAAAAGTCGATGAGTACAAGGCCTCCTGGCAGAGCCACTCATCCAAGCCTAAACCCGCCACCCCTCAGAGATCCCATCCCAGGGGTGGTAGGGGCAGAAGTTTTGTTCCAGTCCTTACAATCCCTGTCCCCAATATGACTTTAGCCAGTACAGGGGGTCTTTCAGAGGCAGGGGCAGAAGGGGCCAAAGAAGAGCCTCCTCTACCCAGCCATCTGCACCTCAGTCTAAGTCCTGATGTGAGTGTCCAGGTCGCCTCCCTGTTTCCGGTTGGAGGCAGACTCTCTCACTATCTTCAGCACTGGTCCCTCATCTCGTCTGACAAGAGTGTGCTGGAGATAGTGGAGAGGGGTCTGTCATTACAGTTCAAGCAGCTGCCAGACCTCAAGTGTACCCAGGTGTCAAGACCTCTGTCCCCAACACAGACATCACTGTTGGAAATGGAGGTACAAAACCTTTGGCTTTGCGAGCAGTGGAGAGGGTCCCCACCCATGAGAAGAGTAAGGATCTCTACTCCAGGTATTTTCTGACACAAAAGAAAACTGGGGAGTGGCGACCTATCTTAGATCTCAGATATTTAAACAAACATCTGAAAAAACCCAAATTCAGAATGGTCACTCTGTCACTGGTCATACAGTCCTTACAGCAGGGAGACTGGCTAGCCTCCCTCGACTTAAAGGACACCTACTTCCACATACCCACAAGGAGATCTTGCAGGAAGTTTCTCAGCTTCAAACTTCCTTTGGGTCACAATCAGTTCACCACAATGCCCTTCGGTCTGTCCTCGGCCCCAAGAGTCTTTACCAAGTGTCTCGCAGTGGTAGCAGCACATCTCGGGAGACTGGGTGTCGCGGTCTACCTCTATCTGGACTACTGGCTCATAGTACCAAAGTCTCCTTGCCAGGTCAAGGAATCTCTTTCTCTCACAGAATGCACTCTGGAGTCTCTGGGTTTCCTGGTAAATCTAAAGAAATCTCACCCGGAATCCACCCAGCTGCTCACCTTCATAGGTGCCCAGCTGGACACTCAGAAGGGATATGCTTTCCTCCTGCAGGAAAGAATTCAGAGTTTCCTTTCAGTGACAGATTCTTTCACCCAGGGACAGCCAAGACCAACCAAACATTTCCTCAAACTTCTGGGACATATAGCCTCTATGACTGCAGTAGTCCCAGGGGTCAGGTACAGGATGAGACTCCTGCAAGCCTACCTCAGAGCTCGCTGGTCTCAGAGAAGCAACACATTTTCAAAGTTGATACCTGTGTCTGAGCAGTTCTTCCAAAACTTGCTATGGTGGAAGAACCCTGCAAATTTGTAGGCTGGAGTTCCCTTGCAAGCTCCTCTTCCCACAAAGGTGATCACCACAGATGCCTCCCTTTTGGGATTGGGAGCTCATTTAGATAGTGTCTCAGTAAGTGGCAACTGGACTCCCAAAGAGTCTCAGTTGCACACACATCTTTTGGAATGCAGAGCAGTCTTACTAGCTCTCAAAGCTTTCGCTCCCAGCATAGAAGGGCAGGCAGTTCAAATTTGAATGGACAACACCACTGCAGTGTTCTACATAAACAAGCAGGGTGGTACCAGATCAGGAATACTCAGTTTGTTTGAAAGCTCTGAAGCTCTGGTCTCTAGCATTCTCCCTGGGAGTCAGCCTCTCAGCTATTCACCTCCCAGGCAAACTCAGTACTCTGGCAGATGCCCTAAGCCACATCAGTCAAGGTCAGAGCGAATGGACACTGAACAAGCAAGTACTAGCCACAGTGTTCAGGTGGTGGGGCACACCAGACATGCATCTGTTTGCCTCTCCTCTCAACTTTCAGCTTCCTCAGTGCTGCTGCAGGCCTCCAGTTCCGGGAAAACTTCCTCTGGATGCCCTGATCCTGGAGTGGTCAGGGAGGTTCCTATACGCATTTCCTCCCTTTGCCCTGATATTCAGGGTTTTGCTGAAACTCAGACAGCAGCCTGCATTGATGATCCTAGTGGCTCCGGACTGGCCCAGGCAAGCTTGGTCCCCTCCCTTCTCTCAATGTCCTGCAACAGGCCCATTCACCTGCCTCCAACTCGCTCGCTGCTAACCCTTCCTCAGACAGGAGTGCAGTACCCAGACATACACTTCCTTCACCTCAAGGCCTGGTTCTTGAGGAGTTAGTTTCCATCCTCGCAGTACTCTGAGCAGGTCCTTAAGATACTGAGGATGGCTAAAAAAATTATCACTAAGAAGACTTGTGCAGCCAAATGGAAAAGGTTTTCCCTCTAGTGCAAGAGCGAAAAGGTCGAACCCCTGTCGGCTTCAGACCCTCAGCTGCTAGACTACCTGGTATGCCTACAGGTATCAGGCTTGAAACCATCTTCACTCAAGCTACACCTGGCGGCAGTTTCAGCCTACCTTTCAGTGGGAAATAAGAAATCTCTTTTTTTCCCACAACATTTTTAACCGTTTTTCAAAGGCCTCTTGCACCTCCAGCCTCCAACCTGGAGTCTGAACCTTTGCATAGATGGGCTCATGAATCCACCTTTTGAGCCTATGTCCATGGCCCACATCAAGTTTGTAACTTGGAAGACCTTCTTCCTGGTAGCCATTACGTCTGCCAGGAGGAGGATTTCAGAGCTACGGGCCCTGTGCACTGAGCCGAATTACTTCATCCCTCACAACGATGAAGTTGAGCTCAGGACAAATAGGACATTTCTGCCAAAGGTGGTTTCAGAGTTTCACTTGAACCAGTCCATTACTCTGCCTGTCTTCTTTACTGAGCCATCCACTTCTGGCGAGCAAAAGCTCCACAGCTTGGATGTCAAAAGAGCCATGTTTCACTACGTAGCGCATACTAGACAGTCCAGAGGCTGTTCCACTCAGTTGTTCCTCACCTATGGGGATGTAGGCAGAGGA
Organism: Neoceratodus forsteri; assembly: GCA_016271365.2. Lineage (NCBI taxonomy): Eukaryota > Metazoa > Chordata > Ceratodontiformes > Ceratodontidae > Neoceratodus > Neoceratodus forsteri. The sequence goes on from CM057453.1 coordinate 1,188,470,751, forward strand.
AGACCAGCTACCAAGAGAACTATTTCTCGTTGGTTGGTCTCTTATATTAAATTCTGCTATGAGAAAGCTGGTCAACAACCTCCAGTGGGGCTCGGGGCCCATTCCACCAGGGGCACTGCAGCCTCACTTGCAGTAACAAGGGACATTCCCCTACTGGATGTCTGCAAAGCAGCTGCCTGGAAATCTGTGCACATCTTTGTGAAACACTACAGTTTGTATGTGCAGACCAAATATGATGCCAAATTTGGCAGGATGGTTCTGCTGAGCCTCTTTCCTAGGTAGGTTCTCTGCCTGCCTCCCACTTGGTACTACTGGGTAGTCTGCAAAAAAGTTACTGATGCTAAAGGACTCCTGGGGTAAGAAGAAAAAATTACTCGCCGTAGTAATCTTCTTTCTTCCAAAAGTCCTTTAGCATCGGTAAGCTCCCACCCTTCCTCCCCGGTTCACCTGTCGGAGAAGGGCTCTTATGTCATATTTTACCAAATTTGGAGTTTCTTATTGATGAGTTTTTAGCTCGTGTTGTTGCTGTTTCTGTTTGCACTTTTGTGGACATTTGCATGTTTTTTGAATCCTGTTGATTCTTTTTCAGGGCATTTGCCCTCGTTTTTCCTTGAATAAATTCTGAAGCATTCAACAGCTCTCACTTGGCTCACACCCCCTCATGTCTTTTGATTGACTTGGCCCTATTAAATATCTCTTAAAGGCACACCTCCGGGGCAGGTGCACCTCGTCAGCTAAGTGCAAAAAAGTTACTGATGCTAAAGGACCCCTTGGAAGAAAGAAGTTTACTGCAGTGAGTAATTTTTTTATTTTTTTTCTTTACTGCCACACACTTCTGTAGCGTGGTATATCTTTTTTTTTTTTTTTTTCCTGTGAAACAATTTTCTGGACAAATAGAGGATGGGGGTGAATCCCATCATCAAATTCTTGACAAAACTGCCCCCAGTCCCACTTCTGAGTCATCCGTATGCATAATGAATGGACAGTTGAAATCGGGACTTCGTATGATAGATCCCTTCATACAATTTACTTTTGGTAGTTTGGAAGGAAATTTGACTATTTGAGGATCACTGAACCTTACTTATTTGGGGCATCCTTTTTAGTCAGGCCAGTCAGTGGGGCAAAAAGCAGGGGGCACAAAAATCTGACGCTTCCTTCCATATACCTGGCCAGAGAAGAAATGGGCAACTATGCGCTTCTTGGTTTTCTCTTGGCCCAAGTTACCCGCCGTAGTTATGGTATGAGCAAGTCTTAATACCTCCCTTTTTGCAGACCAGTGAACCAGAAGTTGGCAGTGTACAGTTCTCATTTGTTTTTCCTGTTCCACCCTGTACAACATGTCAATTTTCAGTTCTGATCTTGGAAATATTTGTGCTTTTTGTTAATCGGCCACATTGCCAGTTACCACAGCTAGGTTCTAATTAGCATTGTTAAAGGTGAAGCGTCGCATCATTTATGCTTTTAAATGCCGGATTATTTTTCCCAATTGTGAATATGACACCCTGCATAAAAAAGTTCTTTGCTATCACAGTATTTGCTTTAAAATCAAATTCATCTGGTCTATCCCATGGCTTCTCATCATTGCTAGCCGTTGCCGTCTTTTGGTGGCTGTGTGGAGGTCTGAACTGCGGGCAGATGATGAGCTATGTTATTAACCCTGTTCATGCTGCAGTCTGAAATAGACAAACTGCAGTCAGCATGACAAGGGTGACAGCTGATCTGACAGAATAGTTTGTCAAGTTTTTTTTTTTTTTTTATAGCTGTTAATAAAATTACAGAAAAGAAATAAAAATACTCATGCAGGTCATAACATTATTGAACATGTTGTATACATTATTTTTTTGAAATATTACAAGGCAATAGAAGCCAGTGTAGTTTAGCTAGAAATATTTATTATTCTGTCATATTTAGGTGGTGTGTTATATGGTTTCCTGAGGAAGTGGTGAATGTACTGGGAAACGTTGATCTTACCATATAGTCTGATCAGCTGGTTTATCAACATGGAATTAGACATTATGATTTGTGGTGAGGAACGTCATTGATCAGGATCTTTTATGATAGAATTGTCGTTCTGCCTGTCCTGGTTGTTGTCTCCCTGTTTTTATTTATTTTTTTGGTTTTTATACTTTATTTTTCAAGGAGTATCACACTACACTGTTAGCAGGATCCCACTATACCACTAGCAGGTTTTTTTATCGGGCCAGTAAACTTTTCCTTTATCCCTGCCGGTTAGTGTTGGAGGAGGTAATATTACAGTAAGTATACCAGGTAGGCTAGTGTAATGTCTGTGGCGCCACTTGGATTTTCTAACCCTAACCCTAATTGTAATGCCTGATTTGGGGTTAAATTCTTAGTTTCATTTGGATAATCTGATCTGTACAATGTGATTCCTTGTTGCTTCTTTCACTCGGTCTAACTTTAAGCTTGTTGTTTTAGCTCAAGCAGCGTAGTAGACTCGCTGTGCAGGAGGAGAAGGCGAAAGATACCTCTGCATCTGGCAAACCTGACTTCAGTGACCCAGTCTACAAGGAAATTGCAGTGTCTAATGGGTACATCAACCGAATGACCAAAGAGGAGTTGCGGACTAAGCTTGCTAGCTTAAAGCTGGAAACAAGGTGAGTTGCTCAGAGAATGTAAAGGTGATACAGCTGATTTGGGCTTTTCTGGATCTTAGCAAAAAGAAAAACAAGAGAATTTTATAATTTTAGCATCTCTGTACCAGTTGTTTATATTCAGCAGAATAAAACAAAATGTCATCAGTATGCCAGAGGCCTTTGACAGTTGACACCTTCACTCAAAGTCCTTAAGTGGGAGTTTATAGTGCCAAAGATGAAGGCTTCCCAGTCCCCCCCCCTCCAAAGTTGCTTTCCCACCCCCTTTCACAAATAAATACAGTGAGGTTTAGATCTTCATGATGCTTTACCTTCGGCTTATCACAATGACAGCTATCTGTTTATGTCTGCATCTGTACTGTTGAGACGCACACTAGAACTAGTGCTGGTGCAGCAAGTGCGAATGGTGAATGCTGCAGGGGCAGTTGACCTGCGTTAAGATGAATGAGGGAAGGGCTGGAACATTATAATTACTATTGAGAGTTTGGTACAGTCCCATTTGCTGGGAGCAGCACTGCAGTCGAATTCCTGGTTTGCTGAGTGAGCCATCAATGTGTAGGTTGAGCTTCCCACATGCTTCCTTTTCTGGGATAGGTGAAGAAACTAGCACTGGGACATGATTGCTCTTTAGTGGCCCTCCGGTCAGTGGCATACTATTTGGAAACCAGTAGGGTCAGGGGAGGGCAGGACATGGAGTCTTGCCATAATGTTCTCTCTGTGTTGTATCATTCTGTTAATGGGACTTATTTACAACTTGGGTAATATGCATCCTGACCAGACTGTACAGTTGTGCTTATCTGCATAAAATGCTTGTATCATGAGAGTCCCATTGCTTCATTTTTAGACAGTGCTTTGTGCCAGTGTGCTAGGGCAGCAGTGCCTCTGAGGAGCTTATCTGACTTGCTGTCTTAAAAACATCCCACTCTTTAAGTAACCCCAGTAGGTACTCGCTGTTGTTTTCTATAAACAGTCTCTGTAAATTCAACTGTGCTTAAGTAACTTAGTATGTAAAGGCAGAAAAAGGCGTAAGCCCATAACTACGGTCTCCCACACTGTGTGGGCAATTTGGTTTGCTAGAATATCAGATATCTATCCAGTTCATTCCTAAATGATCCAAAGACTGAAATGTTTACAAGACTCTGTGGTAACTTGCTCCATTTCCTTGATGCCCTTATTGTAAATTAATTGTCTCTTAGTAATTTAAATTGATTTACTAACTTAGAGTGATACTAACATACTAAAATATCAGCAGAATAGGCCTAACAGTCTCTCTAGTCTGCTTGATTTTCAGCATCTGCACCGAGGGCCGATTTTGGTGTGTCCCCCGGGTTATACTTTCCCAAGTCCCAGATGTTCCACCTGTATTGGGCCTGGTCAGAGTTACTCTCCCCCTGTACCTGTCCCATCTCCTCTTAAACCCGTCCACAGTCTCCACCTTTACCAGCTCCCTGGGCAGTGCATTCCATGGCTCCACCACCCTTTCAGTGAAATAATATCTTCTCCTCTCTGAGCCTGCCCCGTTCCAGCTTACACCCGTGACCTCTCGTTGCCCCACCCTCCTTCCTTTGGAGCACCCTGACTGGGCCTCCCTTATTGATCCCTTTCATGTACTTAAAAACCTCTGTCATGTCCCTCCTCTCCTCCAGAGTGTACATGTCGAGCTCCCTGAGCCTCTCCTCATAGGTCCTGACCCCCAGGCCCCAGATCATTTTGGATGCCTTCCTTTGGACTCTCTCTGGGAGTGTAATGTTCCTCTTTTTTAAATGGGGTCTCAAAGCTGCACACAATACTCAAGGTGTGGCCTAACCAAGCAGTTGTACAGTGGAAGGATCACTTCCATCTTTCTGAAGGTAAACCCCCTGGCAGTGCATCCCAGCATCCTATTTGCCCTTGCCGCCACCCTCCTACAACTCTCTCAGTTGTTCATTTTGACATCTGCCACTACCCCCAGGTCCCTCTTACCCTCCGTGACTTGAATCGTGTCTCCTTCCAGGGTATACCCCTGGTCTGGATTTCTGACTCCCAGGTGCAGAACCTTGCACTTCCCCACATTGAATTTTAGTTTCCATTTTCCCGACCACCTTTCCAGAACCTCCAGGTCCTCCTGCAAGGCCACCCTCCCCTCCTCCTCATCATCCACCACTGCACCCAGCTTTGAGTCATCTGCAAAGAGACTTGTCTCACTCCTGATCTCCTTCCTGATGTCTAAGACATAGGCGTTGAACAGGAGTGGCCCCAGCACTGACCCCTGGGGGAACCCCTCTAGTAGCCCACCTTGGGGATGAGGCTAACCCCCCCCCCCAACCACCACCTTCTGAGTATGCCCAGAGAGCCAATTTCCTATCCATCTTAACAACCTTCTCCCTACCCCATTTCCTTCAGCTTAGCCAGCAGGCCACTGTGGGGTACCGAATCAAATGCCTTGCTGAAGTCCAGAAAGAGGACGTCCACTGGCCTACCCTCATCCAGGGTCCTCATCACCCAGTCATAGAACTCAACAAGGTTTGTCTGGCATATTCTTCCTGGGACAAAGCCATGCTGCCTATCGTCCAAGTATCCAGTTTGCTCCAGTAACCCCCTAGCCTTTCCTTGACAATACCCTCTATCACCTTGCCGACCACTGATGTCAGGCTAACAGGCCTGTAATTTCCCAACTCCTCTCTTGATTTCCCCCTCCCTTGTGGATCGGCATGACATGGGCCACCCTCCAGTCTTGGGGCACCCACCCAGTCCTCAGAGAGATGTTGAAAAGCTCCACTAGATGGACTGTCAGGACATCCTCCAGTTCCCTCAGCACCCTGGGATGTATCTCATCTGGCCCAGGTGTTTTCTCTATCCGAAGGGACCTGAGGGCTTCCCTTACTCTCTCTACCAGGATTTTAGCCTCCACGTCCTCCCTCTTTTTCATCCTGTATTGCTGGCCCCCCACCTGTCTATGATGGCCATTCCCTTTCCCCAGATCCATCAGGGCCCCTGGTCTCTTCCGGTCCCACCCCATCCTCCTGTTTGCCCCCGCTCCCCTGGTAAAAACTGAGGCAAAGTACTCATTTAGGACTTCTGCCTGTTCTCCCCCCGCCTCCTGTGCCCAACCATCCCTATCCCTTATCTTGCTTATCTGCCCCCTACTTTTTTTTTTCTATGTATCTAAAGAACCCCTTGTACCCCCCTCCGGATCCCACTGGCCAAGGACTGCTCCTTTTCTGCCTTAGCTGCTCTCATCACCCTGGTACTCTCTTGGCTGTCGGCTCATATTCCTCCTGATTCCTTTCACTCCTTGAGCACTTGAAGCGCCTATAGGCTGGCTTCTTGTCCCTCACCACCTCCTGTACCTCCCGGGTCCACCAGCAGGGTTTTCTGGCCTTACCGAACTTGCGCCTTTCCCTTGCGCAGGATCTGGTAACCTCCTGTATTCCCCTCCTAATGATCCCTCACCTGCTGTCTGTATCCATATCCGGCCTTATCTTGTCCAAATGATCTTTAAGGATCCTTCCCATCTCTCTGAAGTCTGCACCCCTTAAGTTGGTTACTGCCGTTCTTGTTCGGCTCCCCAAGGTCCAGGAAGAACCAGACTGGGCGTGATCACTCTCTGCCAACGGGTCCCTCATCAGTAGGCTCCTAATCTGATCACTGTCCGCCAGGATCAAGTCCAGTGTCCGGGCTTCCCTAGTTGGCTCACCTATCTGTTGTGTCAGAAACGCATCCTGGAAGACATCCAGCAGCCTCTGCTCTCTGGCCACTGGTGACTTCATAGTCCCCAGTCTGTTCCTGGCATGTTGAGGTCCCCCATTTATTTATTTATTTAAGCATTTTACCAGGAAAGCATACTGAGCGGTGTAGCGCTCAATTTCAGATGTGTCCTGGGGGAGGGGGATTTAGGGTAGACAATATACACAGCAACATACAAATGAACGCCGATGCGCAATGTAAGGTCGAGAGAAACACATTGTACAAGATATACCTGTCTCTTGGCAGGGGAATAAACTTGTCCAGCTAGGGCATACAATGAGGCTTAAGTGCAGCGGAATCACATTGTAACATGTAGCTAACAAACACACATGCAATCGTGTATTTAAACCATTGGAAATACCTTGAGGGGCTAGCTGCACGAGCAGGTGGTGACAAAATGCTGTTTGAGGAGGAGGTTGAGCTGCAGAGAGGGGGAGGAGTGTCTAATCACTGCTGGGAGGGCGTTCCACAGGTAAGGCATTCGGTACTTGTTACCACTACCCTTCCCTTTTGCAGTCTACAGTGTCCCTCGAGATTTGCCACCAAACTTTCTTCCAGAACCTCCGCCAGTGCTGGTGGTCTGTATACCACTCCGACCTTTACTCTCTCACCCCCCCCCGCATCAGCAGGGTGACCCAAATAGCCACCACGTTCCCCTCTGCCTCCTTTACTCCTCCAATACCCATGCCATTTCTGACGAAGTGCTACACCACCCTTCCCTTCCCCCTATCTTTTTCTGAACATAGTATAACCCCCAGATTTCGTCCCCACTCATGCCCTTGAGTGGCCCAGGTCTCAGTGATTGCTGCCACATCTACCTCCCCCTCAACTAGCATCACCTGGAGCTCAGGAATTTTATTTCCTAAGCTCCTAGCATTTATCAGGACCACTCTCTCCCCGAGCTCTCATTTCTCAGCTCCTGCACCCTACCTGGTGACCTATTTCCATCTCTCCCTAGCCCCCTAGATTGTTTGTTTTTACCTGCCAGGAACTCTGAACGATCTGGCAGACCACCTCAGCAGGACAGAAGCAGATCCTCACAACTGGTCACTTACACCAGACATCATGCAATCGCTATCTGATGAGTGGGGCAGTCCAGACGGGGACCTTTTTTGTGTCCCCACTCAACGCAAAACTGTCTGTATTCTGCTTCAAAAACAAAAACAGAACCTTGCGTTTTCTGTTGGGATGCCTACAGAATGAGGTGGACAAGACTCTTTCTGTACCCATTTCCTCTTCTACCCCTAATTCAAAGGGTGCTGCTCAGATTAGAGGCATGGGGGGGCAAGATGATTCTAATTGCACCATACTGGCCTAGACAGATCCGGTGTCCATTGATCAACAAGTTGTCTGATGTTCCTCCGAGGCAGCTGCCTCTGTGAACAGATCTCTTGAAGCAGGGACCTTTGGTCCATCCCAGTCTGCACTTCCTTCATCTCCATGCCTAGCTTCTGAGGAGATAGAAGTGGGCAGGTTCAAAGTTTTTCAGCAGATCACACAGATTCGCTTGGCAGCATGTAAGCCCTCCACAAGGAAGACTTGCGCTACTAAATGGAAGCATTTCTTGCTAAGGTGTGCTAAAATCCCTTTAGATCCATTCCAGTGAACACCAAATAATATGTTGGAGTACTTGTTAGACCTTTCAGGTGCATGACTGCAGTATTCGGCAGTGAAGGTACACCTCAGTGCACTTTTTTGCCTATCATGAGCCAGTCCAGAATATACAGTATCTCTGGCTCAGCTGCCCTTGTTCAAAAGAGTCTTCAAAGGCATTCTGCACACAAGGCCCCCGGTTAGGAAGCTGGTTGCTGTCTGGGATATTAATCTCATGTTAGATATGTTCTCTTGTAAACCCTTTGAGCCTCTAGCCAAGTGCAATTTGAAGTTTCTGACCTGGAAGACCGCCTTTCTAGTGGTCATTACTTCTGCTCGCAGGGTCTCTGAAATACATGCCTTGGTCACGGACCCTTCTTATACTGTCTTTCATAAAGACAAGGTGGTTCTCCATTCTCACCCTAAATTCCTACTCAAAGTGGTTTTGGAATTCCACCTTAAACCAGATGTTGGTTCTCCCTACTTATTTCCCTAATTTTCAAAATGAAGAATGCATTCATCTTCATTCCTTGGATGTAAAGAGAGCCCTACAATTCTAGATCGATAAGACTGGAGATATCAGTCCAGTGAAGAAACTTTCTTTCAGTGCGGCCCGGCTGGGTCAGCCATTATCCATCAGATGCATCTCTGCTTTGATAGTGGCATGCCTTTGTCATTGTTGTTCATTGGTACAGGTCAAGTTGGAAGGCCAAGTATGCGCCCAGTCGACTAGAGCGGTTGCTGCACCCCTGGCAGAGATAATGCTCTGTTCCCATTGCTGATATTTGCAAAGAGGCTGAGTTCAGTGCACACCTTTGTGAAGCACTATGCTCTACGCTTTAGATGTCCAGGCCAGACAGCATGCTTCCTTTGGCAGGACAATCCTTAATGGAATTCTGTCCCGAGTGAGCTCTGTCTCCTGCCACCCTGCTCGGGGGGATTGGTTTATTTTCGTACTGTAAACCAGAAGTATGAATAAACGGCAAAGACTAAGTCCTGAAAGATATGAAAATTATGTACCTACCGTAATTCTTAATCTTCTTGGACAAGTCTCCTTTGTTTATTCATACGCCACCCACCATCCCCCCCCCGGTTTACTCATTCTGTTCCTGGTCTGCACTTCCTCGTTTGGTTGGGCTGTGAAGACATTGTTTTGAATTGACCATTCTTATATGGGTCAAACAAGGCTATCTTATACCCCTGTTAGGTTAGGTGTTTATCTAGTTTTATTTACACTACACCTCCTCGGTAAAAAGGTACTGAGGTGATTGGAGGGTCGACGCTGAGGTAGCCTACACAGGCATGAGCTACCCTTGCAGTGCCGTGCATGCGCGGTCCTACCATGGCGCCGGCCCTCCTGAAGAGTTTTGGCTTCCGCAGGGTCCTAGCGCCTCTGGCTTGTACCCAGAAGTATGAATTAAATGGTGAAGACTTGTTCAAGAAGATCAAGAATTACGGTAGGTACGTAATTTTCATTTCTGGTCAGCCATCGGCTTTCTGCCAGGACTCTTCTGCTGTAGTTTTGACTATGAGAGGAATCTGGCTTTGGCTCTGGTTTGCGAACCAGGCCTGTAAAGTGCACTTGTATTGGGTTCCTTTTTTCGTGATATGTTATTTGGAGTAAACTTGGATGAGATTTTAAAAGATGTTGGATGAAAAGGGTTAAGTTGCCCATTTCCAAAGGACAACAGCGTTCCATTAACCCTTCTTGGGAAAGGGGTTTTGGATGTGTTCTTTGTAACATAGGTTATTTTTGTTTCTTTTGAAGGTATGAAAACAAAAAAGGCTGAAGTTCCTTGGTTGTGTTTAAGTGTTCTCAGAATAGAGGCTCATTCTCTTGCAGAAGTTACAGAGGAGCCAGCAGGAAGGTAGAGTCCTCTGCATGAGTATTTGTATACTCATCTTGTCCCCTAGGGTACATCTTTAGAACTTTAAGAGAGCCCAAACAGTGGGTCTGGGGATTCTTTCTCTTTCTCTCTCTCTCCCTCTCTCTCTCTCTGTTATGTAGTAGAATTCTATAGTGTATGGTGGAATGCTGTTGTACATGGAATTCAATTCCTGGAATATGCTTGTTCTGTTGCAGTAGTGACATTGTGGTGTTCTGCTGCAGTAATGATGTCACTACTGCAGCAGAACAACTTGGAATGCTGCCACATACTTGATTTCCCCCTAGCCAATTAAGCTGAAAGTTGTTGATTTTTAAACTTGAACTTGTAGAAACATCTGCAGCACACTGCGTCAGTAGTTTGAGCCTACCACCAACCCTCAAGTGCCCACCCCAACCTCCAGTTCTCTGAAACAAAGGGCAATGTCCGAAAAAGGCATTGATGCCCATATACTATATAGAATGGCAGATGGGCAACTCTATGCACAACCAGTGTGTTGTGCCACCTTGGGGAACTGATTCCCATGGACCTATCGAGCTGACAGGGAATCTGTACCCTCTCAGTGGCACAACACACTGGTTGTGTATAGTTGCCCATCCACTATCCTAGAGGTACTGTGCTATGGGGCTACGGTTCTTTTAGTCACAGAAACATAGAATCTGTCAGCAGAAAAAGGTCAGTCGGCTCATTGTGTCTGCCTATTGCTACCTAACTAATTGAATGAGAGATCCCTGGAGTCTCTTTACTCTCCCGCTCCTTTCTGGTGCCATCTGTATCAAGCCCTTGTATCTGTCCCACCTTCTTTTGAATCTCCCCCACTGATTTCACCCAGATCAGGTCCAGTATCTAAAAGCCTACTGAAAAGGAAAAAAAAAGTGGTGGACCAGAGCCATGAACCACCTGCTCCAGATCAGGGCAGTATTCTCTCCCTCCCCACCCCCGGGGGGCACATTGGTGTTACACAATTTGTATTCCTAAAGAAGTCAGGGGGATTTGGCCCGATTTTTATTTATTTATTTATTTATTTTAGATCTCCCAGAGTCTGAACAAGTTTGTGAGGCAAACCAAGTTCAAGATAGAGTCCCAGTGGTTGATTATCAGGGCAGTTATGTGGGAACCACCTGGCTTCCATCAATATGTTTAATGCCCATTTTCATATTCAGGTTGGCCACTCTCATCAGAAATTCCTGAGATTTGCCATTTCAGATTAGCATTTTCAGTACCAGGCTGTCCCCTTTGGCCAGGCTTCTGTCAGGAGTCTTCATGAAAGTTCTGATAGTGATTGTTGCCTTTCTAATAGTAGGATCATCACTTTTATCCTTATCAGGATGCTCTCCTACTCTGTGATTCTTCGAAGGAGGCAGCAAGATCCTCTGTAGCCCAGAAATTCCAGATCCTGGGACTGTATGGTAAAATATGCAGAGGAAAGAGCTCCCTTACTCCTCAGCAGATGGAACACCTGGGTCCGTATTTCTAAATGGATTTGTGGATGATTTTCTCTCCTTGTCCAGATGATCTCTGCTCACCATTGCCTTCAAACCTTGGGTCTTGTGACCGCCATGCTACAGCTAGTACTACTGACTCTCCTCTGTGTGAGGCCTCTCTGATCCCACGTTCTGTAATTTTGGTCTCTGGTGTCAGAAAAATATATGATTCCATTTGGATTCCCCTGCGGTTCATCAGTCAATTGCCTGGTGAGAAGATTCAAGGAATCTGATGAAGGGATTCCTGCTGTTTTCTTCTCCAGTACAAATGCTGTCAACAGATGGTAGCTTCCTGGTTTAGGTGCTGTTCTGGACCAGATTTCAGCCAGAGGAGTTGGAGTCTACAGGAACAAATCCTTCAGATAAATGTCTTAGAGATGCAAGTGCCATTCCTCTCGCTTCTTCATTTTCAGAAGCAACTCATGTCCTAAGCAGTAAAGATTTGCTTGGACAGTGCAGTGACAGTTACTGTACATGCACAAACAATCAAGGTGGCACAAAAAGCAGAAGTATGCTCCTGGAAGCCCAAACGTTGTTGCGTGTGTGGAAAATGATCTTCCGTCTCCTGTTTTTAGTGGGGGATCTAAACATTCAGGCAGATTGGCTCAGTGGCACAATTCCCTGTCTGGGGGTGTGGTCTGTAAGCTCAGAAGTGTTCAATCTTCTAACATACTAAAATGCCAGCAGAATAGGCGTAATGGTCTTTCGAGTCTGCTTGATTTTCAGCACCCACACTGAGGACCGATTTTTGGGGTGCTCCTCCTTCCCCCTTGGGTTACACTGTCCCCAGTCCCAGATGTTTCACCTGTATTGGGCCTGGTCAGATTTTACCCGTACCTGTCCCATCCCCGTCCACAGTCTCTGCCTCTACCAGCTCCCTGGGCAGCGCATTCCATGGCTCCACCACCCTTTCAGTGAAATAACACCTCCTCCTCTCCACTCTGAGCCTGCCCCCTTCCAGCTTACACCTGTGACCTCTCGTTGCACCACCCCCTTTCCTTTGGAGAACCCTGACTGGGCCTCCCTTATTGATCCCTTTCATGTAATTAAGGACCTCTATCATGTCCCCGCTGTCCCTCCTCTCTTCCTGGGTGTACATATAAAGCTCCTTCAGCCTCTCCTTGTAGGTTCTCTTTCCCCAGGCCCCAGACCTTTTTGGCTGCCCTCCTTTGGACCCTCTCTAGGAGTGTAACATCCCTCCTTTTAAATGTGGTCTCCAAACTTTTCACACAATACTCGAGGTGTGGCCTAACCAAGCAGTTGTACCAGGGAAGTATCACTTTTGCCTTTCTGGAGGTAATCCCTCTGGCGATGCATCCCAGCATCCTATTTGCCTTTGATGCTGCCCTCCTACAGGTCTCTGAGTTGTTCTTTTTGACATCTGCCACTACCCCCAGGTCCCCCTCACTCTCCGTGACTTGAATCGTGTCTCCTCCCATGGCCCTACCCCTGGCCTATATTTCTGACTCCCAGGTGCAGAACCTTGCACTTCCCCACATCGAATTTTAGTTTCCATTTTCCCAGCTACCTGTCCAGAGCCTCCGTGTGCTGTCATTTCAGGAACCAGACCCCTTGGATTGATTTCTTTGCATCCAGGGAACATGCTTAGGTTCCCAGAGACTTCATTCGGTTTCAGTGTCCACACTGGAGGCCAAGAGGAAAGGGGAGGATATGATCGAGATATATAAGTTCTTGGGAGGAGTTGGCAGGGTGGATTGTAAGGGCTTGTTAATGAGGAATGACGGCACAGTGACTAGAGGAGATGGGTGGTGACTGGTGGTATGGGGGAGATTCAGGAGTGGCATGAGGTTTTCACAGAGCGGGTTGTGAACAAATGGACTAGACAGCCCAGAGAGGTGGCTGAAGCTAAGGATGTGGTGGTGGTGGTTAAACATGGGTGGGACAGAAGTAACTGAGCAGTGGCACCACAGGTAGAAGAGAGGAAGGGATACCTGGGGAAAGGATTTACAGTCACTAGGACTATCAGATCTCTAAATCCAGCCCAGCGTTCGGCTGATCAGGGAAATGGATGGATGTAATGGACCTCTTAGTCTTTTTTTGCTGAAACAATCTGTGTATTAATAGCACCGTTCTGCCTGGTGTTCTGTATTGATTAGACAAATGCTAGTCTGTGGCTCCCAGTCTCCAGTCGGCTAATGTCCAGAGGGAAGGTTCATTTGTTGTTTTTGGCAGTTATAGTGAAGAGTTGCACCAGCTCGTTTTTGTGATTTACTTATCCTCTTTTGTGTCACCAGCCTTTGCCCTCATCCAGCTACCTCCCAACCCTGTCTCCTGAGATCCAAGGCTCTGGCTTTCCATGGATTTTCCCCATGTGGGGTCGCCAAGGGACTAAGATGACATGAGGTCTGAGAGTATATACTGCATCATCCTGCTGGGCTGGTGGTGTTCCTGGCTTTAACCCCCCCCCCACCCGGGATGTGAGTGGAGTGTGCTGCAGTGCAGGAATATATAGATGTGTCCTCTGAAAACCAGTTGATGACGACCCACCCCCACCCTTGCATCCACTGCAGTATTAAATGTGGAATTGGACAGCCTCCCTCCCTGAAGGGGGAGTGCATCCTCTGGGACATTTCATCCTTCTTTCTGTGGTTGGTCCTGTATTTCCCGAGTTTGTTCATGAACCCAGGTCACTAGAATCTTGGATGCCTCCCCCCTTGCTTCTCTGAGCCTGCCACATCAGACCTTTCTGAAGATGAAAAATTATCATGGGCACTCGGAGGAGTTGATAAAATACCTGAAACAAATCTGTGAACCCTGCCTCCAGGGTGTGTCTTTTCACAGGCACGTACAGATGTACTGGAGCATCATTTCAAGAATTTGACTGACAGAGATGCTCTTGACATATAAACTACCCAGACTTATCAAGGCTAGGAGATTTTATTTATTTATCTCAAAAGTTTCTCCAGGAGAGACCTACTGAGTTGTAAGCAACTGGTTTCCAGATGCGTCCTGAGGAAGAGGGTAGAAGGGGTATATAGATAGCATATAGAGTGTAAAATATTTATAGAGTAAAGTATTTACAGGGTAAAAAACACCAATACGTATATTATGGCATACGTTAACCAATGAATAATACATTGAAAGATGCATAGCATTTGTGGGCAATTTACATAGATATGCAACAGCACTAAACAGTAAAATGGTCACCTTCAAGATCAGTGGACAGGGAATCAAGGGAGGACATGGCAGCCAAAAGGAACATCCCACATGGGAAAATAATTAATTAGAGAGGAGGAGGAGAACGGAGAAGGTAGGAACAGATGGAGGGGGAGGAAGGGTGTCCAGGAGAGGACAGAAGGCATGGGTGGGGTTGGGGAAGTGGTGGTGGATGAGTGAAGGTGGAGGGGTTGAGAGGGAGATCAGAAGATAATAAATAGGAGGGAGTGGGGAGAAGTAGGAGAGGTAGAGTGAGAAAGGAGGGAGAGTGCACTGGGGCAGAAGCATGAAGGAGGGAGTCTGGGACAGTTACAGGAGGGAGCGGTGTAATCACGTAGAAGACTGGAGAGGGAGTGGCTTGAGTTGGCAGAGTGGATAGAAAGAGGGAGGGTATTCCAGAGTTTGGGGAGGTGAAAAGAGAAAGCGGCTTGCCCATCCGAGGACCACCTAAGTGGGAGAATAAGAGAGTGAAGTTTAGAGCTATGGAGGGAGTAGGAGGAGTTAGATGTGGAGAAGAGAGGTAGGATGGGAGGGATCTCAGCCAGTGTTTGGCAGTAAGGGTGGAACCATGAATAAGCCCTCTGGCTTCAGGAGAGGGAAGGGAGAGGGAGGAGTAGAAGTGGCTGTGGTGGGGGGGGCCCAAACCTACAAAAGGAATATAAGAGGGGGTCCAGTCTGGCCAAGATAGACTTGGGCGCACTACCATAAATGATGTTACCGTAGTCGGAGAGGGGGAGAATCATTCTCTGTACAATGGCTCTGCGGGCCAGCAAAGGGATGCACCCACGGTTCCTATACAGTGCGCCAAGTTTAAGATAGAGCTTTTTATGTATGGAGTCCACGTGAACAGAGAAGTCTTAAGTGACAGTCGAGCCACACCCCTAGGTACTTGAAAGAAGTGACGTCTTCTAGGATGGAATCGTCCAGGGTGTAATAAATGGGCAGGGCTGAAAGCGTGGTAAGTTTTTGCCTGGTCTCAAATGTCATGGAGACTGTTTTCTGTGCATTTAAAGAGAGGTGATTTAGAGCAGAACCAGTGCTGGATATTGGTAAAATCCAGCTGTAGTCGTTTGACAGTTTAGCAAGGGAAGCGCCAGAGGCAAAAATAACAGTAACATCAGCATACATATGAATGGCTGCAGATGTACAAGCAGATGGGAGGGTATTTAGAAAGATGGAGATGAGGATGGGTCCAAGCACTAATCCTTGGGAGACAACGGTGGTGGTGCGCCAGGGAGCTGCCAATTTTAACAGTCTGTACTCCATCCATGAGATGGGAACAGAACCAATGTGTGGTTTGGGGAGAGAGAGAGTACAGCAGCTGATAGCTTAGCTAGGAGTAGGGGGTTGGCTACCGTGTCGAAAGCTTTGGCCAAGTTGACAGATTGCAGAGGTGATCAGGCCCTGGTCCATACCAGTCAGAATAGCATCAGCGAGCCTGAGGAGTGAAGTGGATGTGGTGTGAGGTTTATGGAAGCCAGACTGGAAGGGGGTGAGGAAGGAGTCAAGAAATGGAGAGAGTTGTGAGAGTACCACCTGTTTTTGGAGTTTAGCGAGGGTAGGAAGAAGAGAGAGATTGGATGGTAGTTGCCCAGGGCAGAGGGGCTGCCACCTTTAGGGAGGGGAATAACAGTGGCTTGCTTCCAAGATGTAGGCAAAGATGCCAAGGAGAAAGACAGGCTGAGGAGTAATGCAATAGGGAGACAGATGGCATAAGCAGAGGGGTGCAGGAGTGTTGGGACCAGCCCATCAGGACTTGTGCCCTTAGTAGGGTTTAGAGCTAGCAAGGCTTTAAGAGCATCAGCTGGTGAGACAGTAGAGAAAGAGAAAGTGGGGTGTAAAGAGTGCTGATAATGGAGAGGGGGAAGGGAATAGAGGAGGCGCAGGAGGTAATGAAGTTGTTAAATTCTGCAGCAACAGCAGAGGGTTCAGAGATGGTGGTCCCTCCTGCCTTGAGGGCGGTGGACTGGGGGAGAAAGGGAGTGAATGACCTTCTAAAACTTAGAAGAGTGATTAATGTTGTTTTGGAGAGTGGAGGAAAAATAATGTGCCTTGGTGAGTTTTTAGTGGCCCTTGTGCAGGCATTGCATAGAGCATGATACCTTCGGTAATTTACAGGGGACCCAGAAGATTTGTGAACCTTCCAAGCCTGATCATGTGCATGCAGGCAGGCTAGCAACTCAGCAGAGATCCAGGGGAGGTGAGTACCTCGGACCCTAGTTTTCGTAAGTGTGGCGATCCCAGATGGGACATGAAGTGTGGAGAAGAAATATAGTCGCTGTTTGTAAATTATGCTTTGTAACAGTAATGTTTATAAAGATTGAACAAATATAGAACAACAGCAGTGGAGATGGATGACTAATCCATAGCTGCTAGGTCCTCGTGAAGGGAGGATAGGTCCAAGGACTGGGAAGATTGGATCTGGATGAGTTTGGGCGGTGCTTTGGCATGGCGAACCTTGCGAACACAGTAAACCATCTTGTGGTCACTGAGGGCATCCGGGAGGGTGCCAGATCAATAATTCTGTGAGGATGAGAAGTGAGAACCTAGTTCAGTGAGGTATGATTATGTGTTTTAAGGTTTAAGCGGGTAGGGTGAGTGATTAGTTGAGAGGTTTAGGGATTTCATGTTGTCGCAGAATTTGGAGGTAGTAGTGGAGAGTCAATTTTTATTGAAGTCTCCAAGTATTAAGGGTTCACCAATGGAGGCATGAGAGGAGATAGTGGAGATAAGTTCAGTAATAGTCGTGGAAGGTTGGCCTGAGCAACAGTAGACCCCGGCAACTAAGATGGGGGGGGGGGAGGAAGGAAGATTTTAATGAGGAGTTTATAAGCAGAAGGGGAGGAATTAGAGAGAATAGGGACATACTGTAAGGCGGAGGAAAGATGCATGGCCACTCCACCGCCCCTTGTGGCACGATCCTAGTGGGTAAGTGAGTAGCCAGGGATGGCCACCGCCGATTTGGGAATCTTATGGGAGATCCAGGATTCAGATGTTGTTAGTGTGTTGGGGCTGAGCTTGACCATAAGTGGTTGGAATAAGTCAGTTTTAGGAAGGAGACTTCAGATGTTAAGATGAACAAGACTTAGTCCTTTTGAGAAATTTGAAAGGGGGGAGGGGAGTGCTGGGCCCGGGTTGGTCTCAACATTCTCTGCTAGCAGAAGCAGGATGAAAATAAAGAGTTTAGTGGGAGTGGAGGGGCATTTGCAAAGCATTAGAGAGAGGGTCCAAAGACGAGGGTAAGAGCTGGGGGGAGAGAAGTTCCAAAGCTGAGGACCCCTGTGGGCTGAGGGAGGCAAAAGGTGCCAAATTTCAGGTTAAAAAAAACAAAACAAAAGCGTAGTCTTCTGGTGGGTCCTGGAATCTCCATACCTTTTAGATTGCATGTGGGCAACTGGGGAGCAGCTCCGTGGGCAGAATGCTCAGCACTGGTGGGGGGGCTGAGGAGAGAGAAGAAGGATGACACCAAATTAAATAGGGGGAAGGGGAGGAGGCTCGAAGTCTGCTTGTAGCAGGAGGTGACAGAAATTGGAGAGGGAGGGGTGGATGAAGAAAGGAAGTGGAATTCAGAGCAGATTAAACAATTCAGCAGTAATTCTGAGAAAATGGCAGTACAATCGGCACTTAAGTCTAAACAATGCAAGTACATTCATAACAAGCTCTATAAAATGGCTAATGTTGTTAATGCATGGGAGAGCTATAGACATACTCTGGTGTCCTGCCCTTCATGCACCAAAGTGAAACGGTGGCTTTTTTTTTTTTTTTTTAACCAAATCAGCTATAAGCTTTGGAACTGAGAAACGGAAGTAGAAAGGGCAGTAACTTATAAGTAAATTCTTCAGAAATTAATGCTCCGTTTCCCATTCTTAGTGAGCTCCAATTCATTAATTAAATGGACCAAGCTATGGAAACAGCAAGAGCTTAAATTAATTAAACTGCAAAAAATTACAAGTTCTGAGCTCACAGTGGGCTTTGTGACAGGGCCAGAGCCCCTGTCTGAATTTGTGCTGCATTTTTTACACTGTCCTGTTCTCGTAAGTTTGCTGTTCTAGCTACAGGCTGAAATCTGGACACTTTCAGTGTTGCAGTCTCTCCCCCCCCGCCCCTTCTCCCAAGTACTGTATAAGGAACATAAAAGTAAGACAGGAGACAGTAAGTTGCTTGCATTCTTCTGTGCTGTACTGCAGGCAGACACATGGGGAATGTAAGCAATGAATTGAAACACAGAGCCTTGCACTTTGTTTTATTCTATGTAAAATGCTTTGGGTTTGGAAGAAGCCAAAAAAAAAAATTATTTCCTAGGTGACGCAGAGGTGTGTAAAGGTCAGATGAGTTAGCCTGTCTGTGTTTGTTCAGGATGAGTCAGCCTGCCTATGTTTACTTAGAGAATTGCAAGTCAGACAGCTCACACGGTGCTGACATCATCAGTAGGCAGGGATAAAAGCCTACTTCCTGAGATGCAAAACAGATGAGTCAGTCAGTAGAGACCTGACTGCTGTGGAGGAAGTAGCTCATAGTACATGCATGTTTTCATGTGCTAGGAGTCTGTTTGGCTGGAACGAAGCCTGGAGGTTGTGCACTGAGGGAATTGTGCACTGTATTTGCAGCTCTAAAGGACTAATCGCCTGTTTCCTTTCTGTATGTTTATTATTTTATTTTGGAAAATAAATACCACAAAGTGCGTTCTACACCTTTGCCTGTTTGTTACATGTGTCTCGCCCACTAACCTTCACATCTGGTGTTAGAAGTGGGATATTGGTGAGTCTAGACTGGGAGAGAGACGTTACCAGGGGATATCGCCCCAATATCCTGGCAGATGTCACAGGAAAGTACAGTTGTGTAAGAACTTACTGTAACAGTAGATCTTTGAGAGTATCTCTTGCAGCAGATCATAACACATGGGAATTCAGCCGCAGGCGTCATTTCCTCCAGATGACTTCTTAGCAGTTGACCCTGGGACCTCCCCTAACGCTACCATGTGATGTCTGCCTGGCAGGTATAAAAGGGGGAGGTCCCAGCTACTACTCAGTTGTTTTCCATCTCAACGATTGAATATGAAAACGTATCTAAGACCTCCAATGGGAACCGAGGAGGGAGATCACAGTAGCTGCTCGTAGAATCGCAAAAGACAGGAGCAAGGAACCCTTCTGAAGTAACAGCAGGGTGGAAGGAGGGTGGGGCTGCATGACTTGCTGCAAGAGATACTCTCTAAGATCTACTGTTATAGTAAGTTCTTACGCAACTGTATTGTCTTCTTCGAGGCAATCTCTTGCAGCAGGTCATAACACATGGGAAGATTCCCAAGCAGTAATTATACGCAGCAGGAAGAAGGAAGCGAAGCATGAAGGCCAAGGACAGTAGGCCGTGTAGGACGTCCCATCCAAAATTGGTCTGCTTCTTAAAAATGAAATCTGGCACTGGAATGCTTGGTAAAGGCATGTACAGTAGACCATGTGGCGACTTCGCAGCTATCCAAGGCAGAAACGCCCTGGAAATGTGCCGTAGAGGTAGCCATGCCTCTGGTAGAATGTGTCGTAGTTAGCATAAAGTGTACACAACTGTGAAGTGTGGAGAAGAGAAATGCTCGATGTTCTGTGCACCGAGAGGAGGAAGCATGGCTTCCCCTTGATTCTGATACTCTGCAAAGTACTCTGGGAATAGAATGGTATGATTTTTAAAGTAAAGTTAGAAACAACATTCCATTCGGGAAGAACGCCGGGTTAGTGTATAAAGACACCCGGTCATTTAAGGTTAACTTACCAGTGTAACTCCGAAACATGTCTGTCAGATGTAATGACAACTAAAAACATAGTCTTCCATGAAAGATAACGAAGGTCTCTGGTTTCAGCATGCCCAAATGAACTGGTATTCGATTTGTGAAGCACAATATTTGGATCCCTGATAGGGGGATGGAGGTGCAGAATATCTCTTAAAAAGGCGTAAATCACTGGCAACTGGGACAAAGGTACTTTGTCCACAGGCAAATGAAATGCGTCAGTGGCTGAAAGGTGGACTTTTACAGTAGGAATATTGCAGTCTACTCTCCGATAAGGAGAGCACATAGGCTAAAATGCTTTGAGGGGAACACCCATAAGGATCTAAGTCTACAGAAGATGCCCAAATTGAGAAGCGTTTTCTACTTCTGGGAATAGGAAGACCTGGTCGAAGGCTTCCAAGCTGCCTGGAGAACCATCACCACCTTAGGGGATACCCTGAAGTGTGAGAAGTCTGTGTCCTCAGGAGCCAGGTGTGTAGGTTGGGGGAGGGGGAGGAGTGCAGACCCAGCTGTAACAGAAAGCCTTGTGCCTGGGACAGTAAGGCCTGGCAAATTGGCAGAGGTATAGGCTGAGGTTCTGAAAGTTGTAAAAGGTGAGGGAACCAAATCTCTTGGCCAGAATGGTGCAATGAGAATCATTGACGCCCTGTCCTGGACCAGTTTCAGGAGTACTCTCTGAACGAGTGGAAAGGGCCGGGAAGCATGAAGAAAATTTCCTGTCCAGGAAAGAGAGAGTGCGTCCTGCCACACAGTGCCAGGACCTCACTTGAAAGAGCAGTAAAGCAGCAGTCCTGTGTTTTGCGGAGTGGCAAATGGGTCCAACTCCAGTTGGCTCCACAAGTGGAAGAAGTCATTCAGAATGTCTGGTAAAATTTCCCACTCATGGGCCTGGGCAGAGGAGCTGCTCAAGGCATCCGCCAGGATGCCGGATGCTCCTGGGATGTGTACTGCCAGAAGATGTGTGTGTATCTCTCTCTGGATTGCCCAGCACCACACCCTCATCGATTCTCCGCAGAGAGGGTAGGAATGGGTGCCACCTTGGTTTTTATGTGGTGAACTACCGTAGAAATGTCTGATTGCACTTGCAGGCAACCTGGAGTGAGGTGAGCCTTGAACACCTGTAAGGTGAAGAGTACTGCCCGTAGCTCCAAGACACTGATGTGGAGGCAGGCCTCTACCATTGTCCAAGATCCTTGTGATCGGACGTGCAGGAGGGGAGTACCCCACCTTGTCAAGGAAGAGTCGGTCATCAGAATGAGACTCTGGACAGGCAATTGAAATGGCATGCCTCACATGAGATTGTCCCGTGACTTCCACCATTGCAGGGCTTGAAGAGCCAGGGAAGACAGCAGGATCAGGGCATCGAAATCGTCCTGTTTTTGGTCCCATTGGACTTTGAGGGACCCCTGAATGACTCTGTCATACAACCTGGCATTGGGGGCAGTCGGGATCGTGGCTGCCGAATGTCCCAGGAAGCAGAGGTAGTTTCTTGCTGAGATCAGTCTGCTGGATTCAAAGCTTGCGTGCTGAAGCAAGCAGGGTGTCCGCCCAAGCCATGGGCAGAAATGCCTGTCCCATGGAGGAATTCAGCACGGCTCCTGTATACTGGAGGCGTTGAGTTAGGGTCAATTTTGGACTTCCGATAGCAATCCCTACTTGGGTGAATAACTAGGGTTCGAAAAAGCATGCGAGACAATTGGTGTTTGGAGGACACTTTCAGGAGCCAGTCGTCCAGGTAGGGAAAGACATAGAGGGCCGCTGCGACCACCGCAAGGGATGTTGTAAAGAGACTCTGGGCCAGGAAAGACCAAAAGGGAGGGTCCTGAACTGGTAATGACACCCTTGGAACAGGAAGCGGAGAAACGGTCTGTGAGCCGGCCGCATCGTGATATGGAGGTATACGTCCTTCATATCCAGAGAGGAGAGGCCATCGCCTTTGTTCAGCAAATGAAGCATCAGAAGGGACACCATGTGAAACCTTTGGTAAATGATGGAGCGGTTGAGATGCCTCAAATCGAAAATGGGGCCTAAATCCCCCATCCATTTGGGGACCAGGAAAAAGTGTCAGTAAAATCCTGCACCCTTCTGAGGAAGGGGACCTAGTTCAGTAGCCTGTTCTGACAGCAAGGCATTGGTTTCTGTCCATAGGACACGTGCCTGGTCTGGAGGGTAGTGAGACACCCTGGGTGGTAAAGGAAGAGGTATCCCTGTGAACTCCAGTGTGTGTCGTGCTTCAGTTAGTTACAGGAGCCACCCGTCTGAGGAGATACCCTGCCACCCTGGCAGGTGCAGGGAAAACCCACCCCAGATGGCCGTGGGTAGGGACTAACAACCGGAGGAAGGCCTTCAGGTGGAAGGCTGGCCCTGCTGGGGGGGCAGCAGGGACGCAACATGGTGACTGAGTATTTTCAGGACCTGGCAACTGTAACTGAGGATCTTACTTCAAGAGGGTTCCTTCAGTAGGTCATTACATATTGGACTGGCGCCACCTGATGTCGAACCGCACAGCAAACTTTTCTAGCAATCCCTGATGGGGGACCACCCACCTGATGACGCGTGACCGACATCAGAGTGACCATATATAGTGGGTGGTCCGTTTCTTTCCCAGTCTCCTCATGTCAGCTGCATTGCAGACTTCTATATAGCGATCATCTTGTTAGTTTTTGTGTCTGATTAATTTTTCCTTTGCTAAATCCTTACCTTTCGAAATTCTACTACTTAATGTCTTCACCCAAGAAGTGCTCATCCTGTGGTATGCAGATCCCTCATAAGGATGGTCACCTGAAGTGTATGATTTGTTTGGGCCCATACCACCCTGTCTCCACCTGCTTGGAATGACAAACTTTTAGCCAGGCCACCAAAAAGCGGAGACAGCAGGCTTTGGAAGCCCACCTTCTAAAAGTCCGCTTGGCTTCTTTAGAGAAGCAAATGGAACACATTAGAGTCCTCTTCCAAGAAATCTTCTCCCTTCAAGAAGCATCATAAGGAGAAATTTCGGGAGTGCTCCACGGACTAACCTGGGACCTAGTGGCCCTCAGTGAGCAAGGCCCATCAACTGCCTAAGAAGACCCTGGATGGTAAGTCTGGCAAATCTTCAGCAGATTAGTCGACCATCTGCTCCTCCAGCACGACCGCCATGGGCGCCGAGTCTGCCCTTCGCCCTCCGGGATCGCACGGCCACTGATAAGATGGCTCTCCAGCCTTCGGGGACCGGCCCGGCACCAGTCAGTAAGTTGGCTGGGGGGGGCTCCTCCCCCGCCCACTCGGCTCCTCCTGATAAGATGCCCGTCTCTGGTTGCGCGGGCATGGTTCTTCCGTCGGGGCCTAGTGGCGCCTCACCCGATGACTGGCAGAACCAGTGGGGAGAATGCCCCTCTCCCCATTTTCATTCGCCTTTACCCTCCCCTTCTCAGGTGGGTACCTCAGGCGAAGGCAGCATGTAACCCTCGATGTGGTAGATTCCTTGGAGTCTGTCCCGCGCTTTCCTGACAGGGTCACGGGGAAGGAGGCTCCTCAGCAGTCTGGCCTTCCAGCGGAGACCCCTCCTCCAGGTGTGATCGCATCGGAGCTGACAAATATCCCAGCCTCGATCCCACTGTCTGATCCAGTGACTCCCATTCCGACGCTGGATATTCAGATGACTCTTCCGCAGCCGGGGCCCTGTGGTCTGCCCCAGCGCCAAACCAGGTCCTGCCGTCGGGCCCTCTTCGTCCGGCCCCGACGCCAACTCCTCCTCCGATGGATCCCCTTCCTGCGCCAGATCGGGTGGTGCCGGTCCCATCAGTCGCCCTGACGTTGCTATCCGGACGCCGGACCCCCTGCCTATTTATACTACAGCGGGTCCGACGTGGGTACCCCCTCTCAGATCTGACAGGGATTTATACCAGACCCCAAACTGTCCCACGTTACCCTTTCGGGTATCCTGGGGACCATTCCCCAGCTGGTCCTCCTCTTGAATGGAGTTCTTTTGGGCAGTACTACCCTGGTTATAATCCCAACCACCATTATCAGGGATACCATTGTTATTGCCCACTCCCACCGGTTATGCCTCCTTATCCTCCCCTCAGCCACAACCTCCTCTGGCTACACTGGATTTCAAGACCTTCATCCAGTCTTGGTGACGTGGGGCGCGCTCGTAGTTGGTCTCAGACCTGAAGACAGGACTCCCTCTTCCACGTTCTCCTAGGTCTGCATCCCCGAGAAGCTCTTCTCCGTCCATGGTGCATGTCTCAGGGGTGGCTCGTCAGGACATTGCCCTTCTGGACATCCATATTCTTCCTGACGGGGGGGGGGTAGACGGTGGTGGTGGTGGTGACAACTCGGTGGAGGACGCCTTGGAGGAACCGGAGGATCCGAAAGGCAAGGTTTCCCTCAAGTCCCCCCAGAGGACCCTGCCGCCTTCTCGGATCTTCTGAGGTCCATGAAAGCTTTCTTCGACTCGTAGTCAGATGAACAAAATCCAATGAGATAGAGACTAGCCGAACACCTGGACTAAGAGTCCCTGTCTCTGGTCCCTATTCCTTCCTGGATCGGGCCTCACCAGGGCCTCACCTCTATGGTTTGGCAGATGCCTCATTCTCTCAAGGCCGTCTCCAAGAGGACGGACAGGATTTACCAGGCGCTGAAGGATGCTCTGGTCCTAAAGACTCATCCTAAGGTGGACTCTGTCATTTTAGCTGCTCATGACCATTCCGCTGCTCCCAAGCACATGCGCACCTGTCCTCCAGACAGAGAGTCAAGGCAGATGGACCAGTTCGGTAGAAAAGTTTATGCCTCAGCCACATGTGTGCTTAGATCCCTCAACTAGGTGGCCCACATGGTGTCCCACCAAAAGGCTATCCTGGCCAGGTTAGAGGCTCATGTCCAATCTATGGAACCCTCAAGCCTCAAAGAGGAGCTTGCCAAGGACTTTTGCCTCTTTTGTTTTTCCTGTAGGCATGCTTTGTGGGCTACTTACGACTCCATAGACTTTGTAGCTCGTATCTCGGCAACTGCCGTTGCTCTAAGACTGCATTCCTGGCTTCGCATCTCTGGCCTTGCCAACGAGGTACAGTCTGTGATTCAGGATGCCCCCTTCTGGGGCTTGGTGCTTTTTTGTGGGGACACCAAAGCTATCATCACTGATATCGAGGGCAGAGGCCTCGACCTCAGATCAGTGAGGTCCATGTACTAATCGGGCACTCAACAGCAGCCCTTTCGGAAAAGGACCTGAAGATAGAGGAAGCAGGCCCTGGCTTGGCGCCAGGGCAAATGCAAGTCCACGGGTTCCGCCACTCCTCCGGCCTCCAAGAACCAGAGATGCGCATGGGGCCCTCCCCCTGAACATCCTGCCACTTCCTGACTCACTATCCCCACTACCTCCTCAGTCTCACGACAAGGAGCAGGTGGTGGTGGGGAGGTTCGTACGCAGGAGTGGAAGGCAATAACCTCCGCATGGGTCCTGCAACTAGTGTCCGTCGGACACACCATAGAATTTCTGGAACTTCCTCCAGAATCTCCGCCAAAAAGGTCTTCTTACCCCAGGGATCAGGATCTTCTCGTCCGAGAAGAAGTTCAAAGCCTCTTGCTCAAGGAAGCAGTAGAGCTTGTTCCCCTCTGACAAAGGGGCAGGGGGTTTAACTCGATGAGATTTTTTTTTTTTTTCTGGTTCCAGAAAAGATGGGAGACTTCAGACCCATTCTCAACTTAAGCAACCTCATTCAGTTTGTCGAGTACAAAATGTTTTGGATGTTGATGCTCCAGAGTCTCCTCCCATTCTTTCTGGAGGATCATTGGTTGTGTGCTCTGGACATGCAGGATACTTACCTGCACATCCCAATCTTCCCTGGCCACCGCCGTTTCATGTGGTTCCATTTCCAAGGGGAGCACTTCCAGTTTCAGGCGCTCCCTTTTGGTCTGTCCTCAGCACCCCAGGTGCTTACCAAGTGCCTGGCGGTGGTGGCGGCTTCTTCACACTGCCAGGGTATTTCAGTTTTCCCTTACCTGGATGATTGGCTGTCCAGGGACTCCTTATTGGAGGCTCTCTTTCATCTTGGACCTCTCTGGCAAACTGGGGATTACAATCAGTATTCCCAAGTCATCCATGATCCCATCCCACGGACTACAGTTCATTGGGGCAGTCTTGGATATGGTCCAATGCAGAGCCTTCCTTCCTCCAGACAGGGTGGAGACCCTGATCCGTCAGGCTTCGTGAGTGGCTTCATCCACGACCATCCCGGCCCGGGACATCCTCCGCCTTCTTGGCCTGATGGCAGCCTCCATCACTACTGTTCCCCTGGTGAGGCTTCACATGAGACTTACTCAGTGGTCCTTGCATGTGCAGTGGGACCAACTCCTGGATGACCTGGACCATCCGGTACTGGTCTCCTCAGTGGTTCAGAAAGAATTGCTTTGGTGGAGGGACCCCTGCAACCTTTCCTTAGGTCTCCCTTTCAGGAGCTCTGCTCCTCTGGCATCCCTAACTACGGACGCTTCGAACATGGGATGGGGAGCGCATCTGTGGGAGCACCAAGCTCAAGGACTGTGATCCAGCTTGGAAACACCTTTGCACATCAAGGTTATGGAGATGAGAGCGGTCTTGGGTGCCTTACAAGCCTTCCAGACCCTCCTTCCTGAGGGATCACTGCTGGTCCAAACAGACAATATGTCAGTAGTCTGGTATCTCAACAAACAAGGAGGAACTCAGTCGTACCCCCTGTGCACGGAGGCGATGCAGGTGTGGAACTGGGCGGTCCAGCACAATCTGGCTCTTGTGGCCGTGCACATTCCAGGCGTTCTAAATGTCCTGGTTGACAGTCTCTGCATATCTCGGACCCTAGCTCATGAATGGGAATTAAGTCAGGAAGTGGTAGAATCTCTCTTCCTAAGTTGGGGGCATCCGGAAATCTACCTTTTTGCCTCCAAATATAACGCAAAACTTCCCAGGTTTTGCTCGCTCATTCTTGGACAGGAAATTTTTGTAAGCCTTCCCTCCATTTCCCATTCTCCAGAGGGTCCTTCTTAAGCTTCAGGCAGAGGAGGTGAGGATGATTCTCATCGCTCCTCTCTGACCGAGACAAATTTTGGTTTTGCTGTTACAACAGCAATCCAGTGACCCACAACCTCTTGACCCAGGATCGAGGTAGTCTGGTACATCCGGGGCTCAGAACACTGCATCTTCATGCATGGCTCTTGCAGACATAGTGATGTCTCGTTTCGGGGTCTCCTCCTGAGTTGCTCAAGTCCTTATAGAGGCTAGAAAACCATCTACTCATCTTACTTATGCCATGAAGTGGAAATGTTTTCCCATCTAGGTGACTTCAAAGAATTGAAACCCCTTTCCTTGTTCTGCCCCTCAAATCTTGGAATATCTCCTTCATCTGTCAGACTCTGATCTGTCATATTCCTCCTTGAAGGTCCACCTTTCCGCAGTTTCTGCGTACCACGAGCTGGTGGATGGCAAACCTGTGGCTCAGTTGGAAGTCTCAAAAACCTTTCTGAAAGGGATCCTCCATCTGAAACCCCCCCCATCCACAGCCTAACTCCACCTTGGGATTTGAACTTTGTGTTGGAGAAGCTCAATCTTCCCCCGTTTGAGCCGGCTGTGAGTTGTGCTTCCTTTCCTGGAAGACATTATTTTTAGTTGCCATTATGTCAGGCTGAAGGATTTTGGAGCTTCACGCTCTGGTTTGTAAAGAGCCTTATCTTATTTTCCACAATGGCCGGGCAGTCCTCAGGACAAATCCTAAGTTTTTACCCAAGGTGGTGTCAGAAACCTCACTGAACCAGTCGGTAGAGCTTCCAGTTTATTTTCCACCCCCTTAGAACAGAGGTGAGGCACTGCTGCACACCATGGTCGTCCATCAGATCCTTTGGTGCTAAACACACTGGACCAAGGATTTCCATAGCTGTGTTCAGCTTTTTGTTTCTTTTGTCCCCAGGTCTAAGGGCAAAGTGGTTTCCAAGCAGTGCCTTTCCAAATGGTTAGGCAGCTGTATTCGGTATTGTTACCAAATGTAAGCCAAACCTCCGCCTGGTCCTGTCAGAGGTCATTCTACTTGGGGCATGGCTGCTTCCGCTGCCTTTCTGAGGAACGTCTCTGCAGCTGATATCTGTGCCGCAGCCACTTGGACTTCTGTCCATACCTTTACTAAACACTACAGCCTGGACATTGCTTCTAGGCAGAGTGCTTGCTTTGACTTAGCTATCCTGCAGGGCCTTCTGTCCTAGGCTGTGTCCATTCTGGTTCCCAGTTTCTGTTGGAGCTATTTTCTCCTCCTCCGTGGTTTGTCTTGGTCTCTCTTTGGAAGGACTGCTTGGAACTCTGTCCTATATGTAATGATCTACTGAAGGAACCCTCGAAGTAAGATAGTACAGTTACGTAGGAACTTACCGCAACAGTAGATCTTCGAGAGAGGTTCCTTCAGTAAGTCATATTTTTCCCTCCCTCCTTCCCCTCATTTTATTTCTTACACAGGGACTCCAAATCCTGTTTCCTCCGGTGCAAGAACTGGAGGGCCGGTGTGGGGACCACCCACTATATACGGCCACGCTGATGTTGTCACGTGACGTCGGGTGGGAGGTCCCCTGTCAGGGATTGCTAGAAAAGTCTGCCATGAGGCCCGACGCCAGTCCTATATGTAATGACCTACTGAAGGAACCTTTCTTGAAGATCTACTGTTACGGTAAGTAGCTACGTAACTGTACTTTCTGTCTTGTTGGCAGGTTGCCGTTAAGCAGAGGGACGGCCCCTGTAGGAGCCCCCTGAAGGCTGTTTTGGCCTTTGGATGTTAAAGGGTCGCATCGATGTAAGGGTACGGCCTGCAGATTGTTGAAGATGTCTGGGGTCAGTGAACTGAGCAGCTGATCTCCTTTAAAGGGAGCATGCAGACTAGATTGCTGTATGTCCTTTGAAAAGTCTGACACCCTGGGACAGGTGTCGTCTGAGGCAGACCCCAGCCGAGGATCTGCGCGCCATAGTATTTAACGGTATCATAAGTGGTTCTTGGCAGGCGGCGGCATACAGCTGCCGCAGTAGATTGATGTTACCGTCAGAACATCCTGGACAGAACCATTTGGGAGGGACAGGACTGTCAACTGGGAGGCCTCTAAGATATCCTCCTGATATTTCAGGAGGTGCTCTATGTAATTAAGTATACATAGAGACAAGGTGGCCGAGGAAAAAAAATCCTTTTTCCATTGGCAGCCAATTTCTTGGATTCCAAATCTGGGCACTGAGCAGTCCTGTCTTGAGGCCTAGAGAACCTATCTTGTTACAGCATTGATCACCACCAAGTCATAGAAACATAGAAGTTGACAGCAGATGAGGACTGCAAGGCCCATCCAGTCTGCTCATTTCTTTTTTCTACCTTATGAATGTGCCATTGGCCTTTGCTCTGTCAATGGTCTATCTATTCATACTCCTCTACCTTGCTCCCTTCTGCCTATCCCATGCCTGTTTGAAGCCCATGCACTGTATTCATATCCACACCTTCCTGAGGTAGGCCATGCCATGCATCCACCACCCTTTCTGTGAAAAATAACGTCCTCACATTACCCCTTAATTGGCCTCCCTCTAATCTCATGCTGTGTCCTCTTTTGCTATTTTTCTTATATTGAAACATGTTAGACTCTTTCACCTTGTTAATGTCCTTAAGGTGTTTGACTGTTTGTTTCGATCATATCACCTCCCACCCTCCTTTGCTGTATGGTATACATATTGAGCTCCTTTAATCTGTCCTCATATGTTTTCTGGTGCAGCCCCTGCACCATTTTGGTTGTCCTTCTCTGGACTGCCTCAATTTGGTTACTGTCCTTGTG
Organism: Neoceratodus forsteri; assembly: GCA_016271365.2. Lineage (NCBI taxonomy): Eukaryota > Metazoa > Chordata > Ceratodontiformes > Ceratodontidae > Neoceratodus > Neoceratodus forsteri. The sequence continues at coordinate 1,188,500,803 of CM057453.1, forward strand.
AAGGTGTGGCCTCCAGTACTGCATGCAGTACTCCAGATGGGGCCTAACCAGTGTCTTGTAAAGAGGGATTGTTACCTCCCTCTTCCGACTTGTGATACCCCTACTAATACACCCCAACATCCCTCTAGCCTTATCTGCTGCTTTAATGGTCTGCTTGGATGATTTCAGGTCATCGGTGACGAAGACGCCCAAGTCTCTTTCTTCCCTTGTGACTGCCAGCAACTCCCCTCCCAGCATATAGGTGGCTTCAGGGTTTCTCTTCCCTATGTGCATGATTTTGCATTTCTTTGCGTTAAACCTCAGTTGCCACTCTTCTGACCTTTTTGCTAGTGTATCCAGATCTCTTCTCATTTTGCCCACCCCATCTGGATCATCTACTCTGTCGCAGATCTTGGTGTCATCTGCAAAAAGACAAGCCTTACCCTCTAGTCCATCTGCAATGTCACTAATGAACATATTGAAGAGAACTGGCCTCAGGACTGATCCCTGAGGTACCCCACTTGTGACTTGCATCTTTTCTGACTGTATACCATTTACCACCACTTTCTGTTTTCTGCCAGTCAACCAGTTTGCCACCAGTTGACCAGCGTCTGACCCACCCTGAGCCTACCCAGCTTATTAAACAATCTTCTGTGTGGAACAGTATCGAAAGCTTTGCTGAAGTCAGGATAGGTGACATCAACTGCTCCCCTGTGGTCCACCACTCTGGTTACACCAGTCAAAGAAATCTTTGAGATTAGCTTGACAGGACCTTCCTTTTGTAAACCCATGCTGTCTTGGATCCTGTCCTCCTATGGATTCCAGGTGTTGCACTATCCTTTCCTTAATGAGTGTCTCCATAATCTTGCCCACTACTGAGGTAAGACTGACTGGTCTGTAGTTCCCTGCCTCCTCCCTGCTAACACTCTTGTGGAGCAGGATCACATGAGCCCTTCTCCAGTCTTCTGGGACCTTTCCTGTGCTCGGAGACTCACTAAACAGTTCTGATAATGGCTCTGCTAGTTCCACCCTTAGCTCCTTTAGTACATAGAAACATAGAAACATAGAAGTTGACGGCAGATAAGGACCGCAAGGCCCATCCAGTCTGCCCATTTCTTTTTCTACCTTATAAATGTGCCATCGGCCTTTGCTCTGTCAGTGACCTATCTATTCATAGTCATTTGTATTGCTCCCTTATGCCTATCCCATGCCTGTTTGAAGCCCTGCACTGTATTCATAGCCACCACTTCTTGTGGTAAGCCATTCCATGCATCTACCACCCTTTCTGTGAAAAAGAATTTCCTCACATTCCCCCTTAATCGGCCTCCCTCTAATCTCATGCTGTGTCCTCTTGTGTACCCTGGGATGTATGCCATCAGGTCCCATTGCCTTGTCCACCCTGAGCTTATCGAGCTCTTGTAGGACCTTTCTTTTGTGACGGGACTAGTGCAGACCTCCCTCCCCTGTGTCCATGGTGCTGAGCTGTGGGCCATGCCCTACCTTCTCTTCAGTAAATACTGAGCAGAAATATCTAGGATAGATGCTTTTACATGGTGGTCCTCCTCCTCACACGCCCCCTTATCCCCTTTGATCTTAGCAATACCCCCTCTGGACTTTCTTCTTTCACTAATGTATCTATAGAAAGTCTTGTCACCTTCTTTTACTGTTTGTGCCAGTGTTTCCTTGGTTTGGGCCTTTGCCTGCCTTACTGCCTTCCCTGCTTCCGTTAGGAAAGTTTGGTATGCCTCCCTATCTTCATCCTGCTGCGTTCCCTTATATTTCATGAAGGCTAGCCTTTTGGCTCTGACATTTTCTGCTACTGTGTTTGAGAACCAAAGTGTTTTCCTTCTTCTTTTGCACTTCCTTTTCTCACTAACACAATGGGATGTTGCTTCAAGTATTGCATCTTTAATTCTTGCCCACTTCGCCTGTACCCCCTCACCTGTATTTCTTTTTGCCAGGGCTGTCTTAACTCTGTTGGCCATCTTATCAAAGTCGGCTCCTCTGAAGTCCCATATTTGTACCTTGGAATGGGATGATTTTGTTCTAGTGGGCAAATTGAACCATACCATATGATGGTCACTGGCACCCAGGTGATCTTCTACCTGGAGATCTAACATAGAAAAACAGAATTTGATGGCAGATAAGGACCACTTGGCCCACCCAGTCTGCCCATTTCCCTACCTGATGGATAAGCTGCAGATTCTAGTTAATCAACAGCTTACTTCCTCCTGCCTGATCTGTGATCTTTTCCTTGTTAGTCAGTACTAGATCTAGGATAGCCCTGTCTCTTGTGAGTTGTTGTACCAGTTGTTTGAGGCCCTCCCCTTCAGGGAATCCAGCATGTTTCTAGTTCTGGCAGATGTCCCTGCTGGTATTGACCAGTCTGTATCTGGCATGTTGAAGTCTCCCATTATCAGAACCTCCCCTTTAGCTGTCATGTTTTGTATATCTTCTAACAGCAATGTATCTATGTCCTCCCCCTGGTCTGGAGGCCTGTACACAACCCCAGTTCGTATGGCTGTCCCATTTCCTGTTTCCAGGGTGACCCACAGTTCTTCTGGCTCCTTACATGTATTCTGAATTTCTGTAGCTTTGATATTTTCATTGACATACAGGGCCACTCCACACCCCCTTTTTTGCACGTCTGTCTCTTCTGAACAGTACATAGCAGGTACTGAAGTCTCCCAAGTGTGGTTACTGGTAAACCGTGTCTCGCTAATAGCTACTATGTCCAGTTTAGCCTCTGTCATTATTGCCTGCAGGTCTGGGATCTTGTTTCCCAGAGTGCGAGCATTTGTGTACATGATTTTTCATTAGCCAGATTTCGGTGTGTTAGTTGTTGGGCAAGGTCCGGCGTTTCCCCTGTGCATCGTATGGGGAGCTGGACCTTTTTCTTTACCTGGTGGTGAAGATGAACTACAAACATGCTGAACTCCTGTTTGACCACTAGCTGAGGGGGAAGGGGTGTTCTTCCCATTCGACGTGTGGGTTGCTTCACCACTGTCCCAATTTGCTAGTTTAAATATTCTGCAAAGATGTCAAACTTCTGCCTCAATGCGTTAACTCCCTCTTTAGTTGGATGCAGTCCATCAAATTTAAGGAACTTTCGCTCCCAAAACTGTTGCCAGTTCCCTACATAGTTGTGTCCTTTTTCCTGGCACTAGCCCTTAAGCCACATGTTTAGCTCCCCTGTCTCCCCTTTTCTGACCTTCCGTCCATCTGTCCCCCTCTTCCAGACTGGCAGGATCTCAGAGAAGGAGATGCAGGACGAAATGGATGATAGTTTGTCACCCAGCCTGGTCAGGTGTTCCTTGGTCTCCACAACTGACCAGCTGGCGAGATCGTTAGTCCCTATGTGCACCAGGACGTCAATGTTTTCTCCTGCTTCCTGAACAATTTTAGCAATGCGGTCAGTCTGTCTCCACGCTGATGTACCTGGGAGACATCTGACCATTACCCATGGCTGGAGATATGTATCAACTCCCCGAATCATGGAGTCTTCTATGATTAGAAGTTTTTTTGATTTCCTTTTTGCTTTTTTTGTTTTGGTTCCTGTTTTGGGCGAGTTTTGTTGTGCTAGCTCCTGTGCTGCAGTGTCCTGCTCTGCAGTGTCCTCTGCCCCTTTGTTTGATTTCGGAGATAGAGGCAGATTCCTGTTTGTAGTTTTCATATGGTTTGTGGAGGTGATATGTTGGAGAGCTCCGAGTGATGGGGCACCCGATTTGCCCCTCCTAACCACCTGCCAACCTCCTGGACCAACTACCCTCTTCGGTCGAGGTGCTTCTGTTGGATGTTGGGGAAATGGTGGGCAGTTCTTATAATATATTTCCTCTTGAATATGCAATTTGAGGCCCGCAATCTCTGCCCATCCTGCCTGGAGCTGAGCCCTTAGATCTCCCATGGCCCAGCATGTAGGACCGTGTCCTAAATCCTGTAAAACTGCCCTTCTGAAAAGTGTTCCGCAGTACCTGCAGATAATGATATCCATTCCAGATAAATTGCTGGGTTTATAACCTGGTCAGAGTAATTAGAAGGAAGAAAATGAAAGCAAAAATTTTGATTTTGTGTTGTTTTTTGTATAACTTATTATAACAAGTTAAATTGCTAGTGCCCCTGTAAATGAGGTCACTGTGTGGATACCCCTCTGATCCACCCCTTCCTGCTTTGCTACAGGAAATGTCACGACTGTGCTACCCTATCAAAGGAGTCCACTGGTTTTAGACGGAGACTTAAAATAGGGGTGATTTACTGGAGCCCAATAAATCCTATCAGCCTTGTGCGGATTGGAGGGAATCATGAAAGGTTACATCCATGCAGCCATGATGGCCTCTTCAAAGTCATCCACCTGGAGACGACGAGGAGAGTGGGGCATTCTGGCCCACCCAGGTACTGAGCCAGTTGCTTCCTTGAAGCAGCTTGTGCAGTGCCTCAGAAGCCAAACATTGTGTGGAGGTCAATCATAATGTCCAAAAATGTTGGATCACCTAGCTAAGAACAAGGGAGTACAGAGGTAATTTCACCTTGAACAGTGGAGGCGGCAGAGAAGGACAGAGGGGAATCCCCTTGGTTCATGCCATTCATGTCCTCCAGGTCAGCAAGATCCTAGTCCTGCAGGAAAGGGTCTTCCACGTTCACACCCCGAGTGTACAGACCCAGGGGAACAGAGGAAAAACTGGCCATCTGCTAGGCCAAAGAAGGCAGAGAGGCAGCAGAGACCAGAACCCTCCCCTCCCTGGGGGGGCTCGGGGTCTGAGTCGGGTCCAGGATGGTCTGTACCAGAGCCCGGACATAGAACTTGGCCATCTGTCCAGTGGGCCATGGCTGACTGGAGTGAGAGTATAGGAACCACTGACTGGATAGAAGAAGGTAGTGGAACCAAACGTGTAACTGTCGATGAGGGGTGTTATATAGGACCCCAGAATCTGCAACAAAGGCGCCAGCAGTAATCCCTATGAGGCAAGGCCGGTCATCGGCGATGGGCCTGAAGCCCTTATCATGCCAGGAATTGTCTGCTAGGATCGTCAATGGGCCATAAGGCAAGGTCGACAGTGGTAGAATTGTTGACGGTCCTGAAGCCATTGTCGACAGACGATTTCTAGAAAGCACTGAAGGGAAGGTAGCTCTTTGAAGCTGTAATGAGATCCCCCAAACTCACTGTGACTGAGCAGCCGTCGATGGAGGAGGAGAGGACAAAACAGCGGCTACCATCTCAGTTACTCCTAAATGCACAGTCAACTGATGAGCCATCGACAGAGGCAAGAGAAGAGCCAGCAGTCATCAACGGTGTAGTAAATGACATAAGAGCTGCCTCCATCTTGGGTACTCCAGAACTCACTGTCGATGGAGGAGCCCGCAATCATCGACTGTGTAGAAGATGACCTAATGGGGCTACCTCTCAGATACTTACCTTTTGTGTGGGTGTGTGTGTGTGTGTGTGTGTGTATGTATATCTCTATCTCTATATCTATATATGTATATATATATATCTGTGTGTGTGTGTGTGTGTGTGTGTGTGTGTGTGTGCGCGTATATGTATGTATATGTGTGTGTGTGTGTATATCTCTATATCTATATATATATATATATATATATATATCTATCTGTGTGTGTGTGTGTGCTGTGTGTGTATATGTGTGTGTGTGTGTGTGTGTGTGTGTGTGTGTGTGTGTGTGTGTGTGTGTATATGTATATATATATATATATATATATATATATATATATATATATATATATATATATATGTATGTGTTGTGTGTGTGTGTGTGTGTGTCTCTATATTTATATATTTATAGATATATAGAATAGATATATATCTATCTTTCTGGGCGACTTCTGTTAAGCAGAGCTCCGAAGGAGGACTTGTTGCATGCAGATCGCGGTTGAAAAGAACTGAGGAGTAGCTGGGACCTCCCCCTTTTTTATACCTGCCAGGCAGACATCACATGGTAGTGTTAGGGGAGGTCCCAGGGTCGACTGCTGAGAAGTCACCCAGAGGAAATGCCGGCTTTGGCTAAATTCCTATGTGTTATGACCTGCTGCAAGAGATTTCCTCAAAGAAGATCAGCAGGAACACTACAGAAAAGTAAATGTGTGGAATACAAGTCCCCTATCTTGACCAGAGCAATGACAGAGAAGATGGGTGAAAAGCCCCTTCTAGGATTGGACCTAGGGGCCAGAAGCAAAACCAAACCTGAAGTCGAGGATGGCATACCAGAGGCCGAAGAGAATGTTGCATCTGCACCACCAAAAGAAGTCAGCGAGCTCCTAAAATGGCTGCATTTTAAACAGATGGAAATGGAGAGGAAAAGGGGAACAGAGCCTGCCATGTGTACATTTTTAGGACTTGGGTCCAGGCGTCCAGAAGGGGCATGGGATCTCTACAGGAGGCAGCACTGAAGAGGTCTACTTAAGACCAGAAGGGACTAAATCATTGTTTCATAGGGTGATTCCTGTGATGGTTAAGATGCAAACTGAGATGAAAATCAGGAAACTGTATGGCAATGTCTAAACAATTGATAATGTTCCTGTCTCTAATGACAATGAAATGGAGAAATGCTGTTAATGTTATGTCTGTATGCTTATTGAAATATGTGACTACTCCTGAAAGATTTGGGGGATGTGAGTTAAAATTAAATTTGACAGTGTATGGCAGCTGAAATTTAAACATAGCAGGAGTCTGGTATGGTTTTCATAGAAATAAGTAAAAAGGTTGGAAACCAGTCTCACTAAGCAAGAAAAAAAAACAGTGAAGACTGGTTCCCTTTTAAAGAGTGGGGTATGTGATGGGGCCAGATCCCCTATCTGAATTTGTGCTGCATTTTCTTTTTATACAGTCCTGTTCTGGTAAGTTTACTGTTCTAGCTACAGGCTGAAATCTGGACACTTTGTCTTGTAGCCACCCTCGCCTTCTCCCAAGAACTGTAAAAGGAACATATAAGTAAGATGAGGCAGTAATTATTTGCCTTCTCCTGTGGTGTACTGTAGGCAGACACAGAGCGAATGTAAGTAATGAAAAAAAAATAAAACACAGAGCCTTGTACTCTGTGTTTTTTATTCTGTGTAAACTGCTTTGGGTTTGCAAGAAGCCGAAAACAAAACATTCTTTCCTAGGTGAAGCTATGCAGAGGTGTGTAAAGGTTAGATGAGTCAGCCTGCATGTGTTTACTTGGAGAAATGCACTTATTCAGAATGAGTAGGCATGCCTGTGTTTACCTAGTGAAATGTGAGTTGGACAGCTCACATGGTGCTGACATCATTGGTAGGCATGGTTAATAGCCTACCTTCTGAGATGCTAATCAGATGAGTCAGTCAGTAGAGACCTGACTGTTGTGGAGGAAGCAGCTCATAGGTACATGCAAGTTTTCATGCACTAGGAGTCGGTTTGGCTGGAACGAAGCCTGGAAGTTGTGCACTGAGGGAATTGTGCACTGTTTTTGCATAACTTAAGGACTAATCACCTATTTCTTTTCTGTATGTTTATTCTTTTATTTTGGAAAGTAAATACTGCAAAGTGCGTTGTACACCTTTTCCTGTGTTTGTTGCATCTGTCTCGCCCACTAACCTTCACAGACTTAATTAAACTGCAAAAAAAATTACAACTTACAAGGCTGAGGAGCCCTATGGGCTGAGGTAGGCAAAAAATGCCAAGTTTATATTAATAATAAATAAAAAAAAAAGCATAGTCTTCTGGCGGGTCCTGGAATTTCATTACCTTTTATGTTGCAGGCTGGCGGCCGGGGAGTTGCTTCGTGGGTGGAATGCCCAGCACTGGTGGGGGGCTGAGGAGAGAGAAGAGGATGGACACCAAATTAAATAGGGAGGAGGCTCAAAGTCAACTTGCAGCAGGAAGTGACAGAAATTGGAGAGGAGAGGGAGGGGTGGAGGAAGAAAGGAAGCAGAATTCTGAGCAGCTTAATTTGGCAGTAATTCTGAGAAAATGGCAGTACAATCGGCACTTAAGTCTGAACAATGCAAGTACATTCATAACAAGCTCTATAAAATGGCTAATTTTGTTAAGTAATGCATAGGAGCGCTATAAACATACTCTAGGTGTCCTGCCCTTCATACACAAAAGTGAAACAGTGGCTTTTTTTTTTTTTTAAACAAATCGGCTACAAGCTTTGGAACTGAGAAAGGGCAGTAGAAAGGCCAGTAACTTTTAAGTAAATTCTTCAGAGACTAGCGCTTCCGTTCCCAGTCTCACTGAGCTCCAGTTAATTCATTAAACATACTGAGCTACAGAAACAGCAAGAGCTTAAATTAAACTGCAAAAAATTACAAGTTACGAGCTCACAGTGGGCTTAAGTAAACTACAAAAAAAAATAAAAAATACAAGTTCCAAGCTCATACTGAACTGTAGAGCAAGAGCTTAAATTAAATTGCAGGGCTTAAAAATTACAAGTTCCGAAGCTGATGAGCCCTATGGGCTGAGGGAGGCAAAAGTCACCAAGTTATTTAAAAAAAAAAAAAAAAAGACAAAGGCACAGTCTTCGGGCGGGTCCTGGAATCTCCGTACCTTTTTAGGTTGCAGGCAGTTAGCAAGGGAGTGGCTCCATGGGGGTAATGCCCAGCGCTGGTGGTGGCTGTTAGGTTGCAGGTGGGCGGCCGGGGAGCAGCTCTGAGGGTGGAATGCCCAGTGCCGGTGGGGGGGGGGGCCTTTAGGTTGCGGGCAGCCGGGAGCGATTCTGTGGGCAGAATGCCCAGTGCTGGTGGGGGACTTATCAGGGCAATTGAGGAGTGACTCTGTGGCGGAATGCCCAGCACTGGTAGGAGGCCTTAGGTTGCGGGTGGTTGGGGAAGAAGCTCTGTGGGTGGAAATGCCCAGTGCTTGTAGGGGGCTTTAGGTAACAGGCGGGCGGCCAGGGAGCGACTCATGAGTGGAATGCCCAGCGCCGGTGGGGGGGGGGGGGCTGAGGAGGACAATCTGGAAGGCATCCAAGACCAGCAGTCTTGGAGAACTTCAGATTCTGAATCTGAACAAGAGGAAAGATGTTTACAGGATTCTGGAAATCCTCGGTACCATCACTGTTGACGGTCAGTTTATTGAATTAACTAACTTGTAGTTGGTCATCTAACTTATAGGATTGGGCAGTTGCCTGAGACCAAATTTGCTATTACACTGTTGGTGAACCCGATTTTAACCCGTTACGAAAATTCATAAAATGCTTTCCAGGGGTTTGAACACTTAACAAGGTCACAGAAAAGGGAGTGGTCGATTTTGGTGTAGAGAGAGCAAAATCTGAAAAAGTGCAGTACAGAGACTGTAGTGATCGAGCTGGTAGGTAATTATTTTCTGTCATTTTACAGGATATTATGCCAGGTTCTGGTGTGTCATCTGCGTCACACAAGCAGATTGTTGTCCATTGCTAATGGAAGTAATTGCGTTTAAAAATTGCAGCTTCAGCAAAGAAAATGTTTAATATTGTATCTGATGTTATGGGTTCACCAGGTGGAGGATATGCCAGACTGACTTGCTTAGCTTTTATGAGCTGGTTTATAAAAACGTGGATAGGGGTTTACCGGTGGATGTGGTTCTGGAATTCAGTAGTGCTTTCGACATGGCATCTAAAATGTCAGTTGTCAAGATTGTTGCTCAATTCATTTACCTTCAACTTTCATTCCTCTACTAAACCTGAATTTTACATGGTACTATTTTTATTTTTTGTCTAATAACTTGTAAATTGATTCGTCTTATTGTTTCTCAAATATTGACATTGGTATTTGGTTAATTTATTTTGATGTACCTGTTTGCTACTGTTCGCTTTCATTTCACTGACTCCTAATGAGCTGCTGGTTTTAACCTTGTGTGCAGTCTTTATCTACCTGATCACTTTTTTTCCTTTTTGAAAAGTGAAAGGAGTTTGGAGGTTTTATCTGTCCTTAGAGCTCCTGCAGCACTGATTTACTCTTTGAATTATTTTGTTATTGCACCTCTCTGCACTGCCGTTTTACTGGATTTTTGTTGTAACATTTTGGCTTCGGGTAGGTGTCCAGTTATGCTTGATTACTGATTTGTCTACATTCAAACCTTTTTAAAAAGGTGTTTTTAAAAAGAGCTGCCTGCATCCTTAATGAGATACTGCTAGGAAATTAGTTGGAATAAGACACTTGTATTATGAGTATAAACGTAATTGTTTTTAGATACAAAGCAGGTAGGAGGGTAGGAGGAGAGTGTCAGTTGCAGGAGATGTGGCATAGTTTGTGTCATGGTGAGCTCAAAATAGGAATGCAATCTAAATGACAAAGAAACTAGTAAGACCATCATCATCAGGCTAGTTCTTCCTTTCCCTTGGCTGGTACAGATAAGGCACACTGAGTTTTGAGAAGGGTGTGAAATGCGTGTCTGTGTCTTCTGTTTTCAACCTTTGAAGATTGTGTGAAATGCCAGTTGGTACCATATACGCTTGCTTTAAGCTGAACCAGTCTGAATTCTTTCATAATAGATAACAGAGTGACACTGGAACATCATGTGTCTGCTCTGGTCTGTTAGGGGTTTCTCCATCTGAGAAATATTGCCTTTTTGAAGCTCTATTCCCAGTATGATTACATTGCGACTGAAATCCATTCCTTTGTGACTTCCCGCCTAGATTACCACGGCGCTCTTTATTTCAGGTTTGCTGTGTCATCTCCAGCTGATGTAGAATGCTGTGGCACAGTTGGTATCTGGTACAAGCAGTTTCGATCGTATCACATTGGTGCTTTACGATCTGCACTGGCTATACCAGTTGAATGGTGTACCTCCTTTAAGATTTGCTTGATGGTATTTAAGACCCTACATAGGTTGGATACTGACTACGTGACAGACTTTATGTATCTATATACTCCAGATCATCCTCCGCTGGGGAGAATCTATTAATTCCATGCACCTGTTCAGTGTCCTCCTGAGATAGGTGGTCTGTTGCCACCCCATGCTTGTTGAAGTCTTTATCATAGTTGCATCAGATTTCCTCAGTGGAGATTTTTAAATGGACCCCAAAGACCCATCTGTTCTTCCTGGATTTTGAGGGTACATTTCAACGTTTTATAGTGATTAGAGGGATCCTGATTCATTCTTTTATGTTGTGGTTTTATATTTTATGGGACTGTTTAGGCAGTGCTTCGAGCCCTCTGGATAGCATGCAATATAAAATAAAGTTAGTGACGACGATGATGACAGGAAAGGAGGTTACTAGCAGAAGAAGGTGATGGTACTGCCCCTGTGTGGATAACTTGTCAGGCCACACCTGGAGTACTGTGTGCAGGTCTGGGGTCTGTATCTAAGGAAGGATAAGGACAGAATAGAGGCAGTGCAGAGAAGGGCAACAGAGATGATCCATGGACAACAAGGCAGAAAGTATAGCTGGTATTATAGCCTACAGGTTAAAGTAATGATCTGTGAATGAGCGTGGTGTATCTAGCAGGCCTGGGTTTGCTTCCCAGAACTTCCACTTGCATACTGTGCAACTCTGAGCGAGTCAGTTAACCTCCCCAGTGCTCCCAAGTTGCCCCTGGAAACGGACACTTGTGCCTAGTGGACCTTACCCAGTTACCAGAGAATTAAAAAAAAAAAAAAAAAAAAAAATTGAAGTACAAGGAAGACTGACTGAGTAGCCTTAACATGTACTCGCTGGAGGACAGAAAGGTGAGACTTTCAAGTTTGTAAAGTGTTTAGTATAATGGAAGCTCATAAGAGTTCACTAGAGTGAACACAGCGAGTATATTTACTCTAAGAAACACTCACTAGGGGTTATGTACTTAAGTGGTGGGAGTTAAAAATTTAAAAAGTAATGTTTTGTGGGAAGGGTGGTGGATGAGTGGAGCAAACTTACAGACATGGTTGTTAAGGCAGAGATAATATAGTGGTTAAAAAGAAGCTGGGTTGCATGTAGGGGAGTTTATAAAACAGGATAACGAGGAAAGGATGTGGGAAATTAACGTTTGTATGATTCAGACTAGTGAATCTTCATACAAACCTGATCACTGTTATAACAGTTGTGTGTAGTAAAAAAAAAAAAAAAAAATTCACCGCAGATACTTTGTGCCTGTAGAGGTCCCATTTGCATCAATCTGCATCACACAAACAGTTGTGGTCACAGTGCTAAGACAAACTGACACACATTGCTGCAAAGGAGTTTGCATCAAAATTCCTGCTGCGAAATGAAGACCGCATCAGAACTAGCTGCAGATACATGATACTGATCAGATTATGTGGAACAAAATAGTTCAGTTAATGTGACTTAGGAGACTTGCATGAAAATGCTGTAGCACTGTGTGATGGGTGAGGAAAGGTAAGCAAAAAAAAAAAACAGTTCTACCCCCTGTTGGGCCTTACTGAATATTTTACCCCAGATATTTGCGTGTTGGGCAATGTCTCTCTAATTCCAGTAAAAGAAAGAAGATTTCATTTGTCATTAATTTCTTTGATGGTCAAAAGTATAATCTGATGCCACTGGTTAGACCAGGAAACTATCTCCTACACAAAGTGGTTCAATGATATTTTGTATAATCTGAGAATAGAGAAAACATTAGCTAGCATGAAAAGCTGAATGGGTGTTTATAACAAAAAGTGGGGCAAGCTGGAAACCCTATTGTTACAGGCCCCTCACTAGTACATATAATTAACATGTATTTCCTAATAACTGTGTGGCTAAACTACAAATACGTTTTCTATCAAGCACAGTGTATGTTACTCTGTAATTGGTACTGAAGGTGGGAGGGGGGCTGGCTGTGGGGGTAAGGGGGGGGATAGGTATATGTGATTGTAGTCTTTTTAATGCTATGTAATGTTTAGCTGTGTGTACAATTATCCTGAAAACTAATAAAGCATTTTAAATAAAAAAAAAAAAAAAAAGAGAAAAGGTCTGTGGCTGTTAAACTTGAAAAATGTCCAGAAGGCAGCCACACAATACTTTACACTAAAAGTCTCCCCAACAGACTCCAAATGATTTTTTTTAAATATAAGCAGTTCCTAATTCTAAGAACAGACTAAGCTCACAGCGTGCAAGAGAGAGACTCATAGGATAGAAAATACTCCAAACTTACCTCTGACATCCGGCCAGATGGCAAACCAGGGTATTGTATTATATAAGCAAAAAAAATATTGATTCGTAGTTTTGCATGGGAAAGTGCTAATCAGCTGTGAAAATGCATAGCGCATGGCACGGATTGATTAGCAAAATAAAAAAAAAAATTTGTAATGTGTTTTGAATGTGTAAACCTGAATAAAAACAAAAAATGTCTAGCAGTCTAATACTTTGCAGTTCTGAAAATGGTTAGCAATACCCTCTGATACGAAATTATATTAATCTGGTTTGCAAAGCAGTAAACACCAGAATCGGCCTCCTCTACAGGCATAGGAGCTGCCTGACAAATGACACCCTCCCCCTGGTTGTCACTAGTTCTGTTCTATCCCTAGTGGACTATGATATAATAATCTATGGATCTGCGTCTGACACTGCTCTTAAAAGAATACTGCTTTCCCTCAGTAAAGCATGTCCCCTCATAACATGAGCACCAAAGCTAACCCATACCTGCAGTCTTTACAGTCAAGTGAACTGGCCGAACTTTAAGGGTAGGCTTGACTATCGCACCTGCCTGTTGGCCAAGAAGCTTACCACCTCACACTACCCTCCCTCGATCCAGCAGCTCATCTCCCCTGCCACTACCCCCTACTCCTCATTCTACTAGGAGCTCTGATAAGGCCCTTTACCTAGTCCTTTACTGTAAGACATCCCTAGGGCAGCGAGCGTTTTTCCACAGGGCCCCTGTCCTGCTCATTGGCTTGCCTCCTCTGGTTTCCTCCACAGTTAAATTGGGCCCCTTTAAAACTAAACTTCACCAGCACCTACTCTCTGTGAATAGTTGTGACTGATCCTAGCTTTTACTGGTCAATCTAGGCCTGCTCATGGCTTGTCACTCAATTTCCCCCTGCTCCTCCCCACCCAGCTGTCTCCCAACACTCCTTAACCAACTTCCTTCTGGTCTCCCTTTGTTTTCTTTAATTTCCTATCTGTTTACACTGTTAGCTTGCACTACCTGCACCATGTTTGTTAATTATCCTGTACTCCGGCCTCATTTATGATGCACTTATGTATAATGCACTGCATTACTTGTATACGCTTATCCTATGTATCGTGTACTCTTCTGTATTAATTTCCTGTAATATTTTGTATCCCGTCTGTTTTAAATCTACTCGCCTTGTTGTTTCTTTGCCATGCACTCGACTCTTTATAATGCACTTATGTAAAATGTGCTGTATTAATTGTATACTCGTACCCTATGTATAATGTACTGTATTAATCTCCTGTAATTTTTTTGTAACCGGTCTATTTGTAAATCTGACGTGGAGCCTTTGCAAAAGAGTTTTTTGACTCAAAGGGTTGTAATTCCTAGACTTCAATAAATAAATACATAAATAAAATATGCATAGCATTTTGCTGTGCTATATCAACTATTTAATACCCTTTACACCACAGAAATAAATGGTATTCTTTTATTTACTTAACACCCAGAAATTTTTTGAAAGGTAGACTGGCAGAAAAGGAGCCTTAGAGACGGAATGGGCAAAAGGATCTGGTTGTATGCATCCAATTTTGTCTGTTGTAAGTTATGAGAGCGAGGGAGGGGGGGAGAATTGCAAAGCAAGTCTTGTGTGTGTGGAGCTCAAAGGTCCAGCTGCTTCATTTTTCATGGATACATTTCAAGGAGAACGGTTATCTCGCCTTTTCGATCTTGTAGTGAAGAGTCTGGGGCTTCAGGTAACCGATCGGCTGCACTTGTTTGAAAACCAGTTAATGTAGTTCAAAATGGAGCCCTTTTTGTTTTTTGTGTTTTTGTTTTTTTTTTAACCCAAAAAAAAGCCCTTCATGTTGCAGGCAGGCATTTTATGCTGTTTCCAACCCCAAGAGCACCCTTGAAGAGAATGGTAATCCTGCGATATCATAACATGTGAGTGCCCCTTGCAATATTGTGCCCTAAGTACAGAGATTTTAAACATAGGCTGCATCATATCCACCTGTTTGTCAAGATTATGCCTAATTTACAAATTTATTACAAGTATAAATGGGGAAAATTGGGTTTAATCTTGGCAGAGTAGCAGATAATATGTCCAAAGTTAAAAATCTATGTACATGGGGCACAGTATTATAAGGGGCAGTCACATGTCGTCATGTTGCAGGATTACCACGCTCTTCTGTTGCAGTCTCAGGGATGGGAAGAAGCAGAGCATAAAGTGCCTGCCTGCAATTTATGGAACACTACTTTTTACAAGGGCTCTGTTTGAACTACATTGACTGCATTTCAGATCAGTACATGCTAGTTACCCAAAGCCCCAGTCTCTTCACTACAAGTTTAAAAAGTGTGCCCACTGTTCTCCATTAAACTGAGCAATTTAATTGTTACAGAATGATAGGAAAGGCACAGGGTTCCACTGTGAAGTCACAGGTTTGTGAGTGTGAGTCTCCTTAGTTGGATTATGTAAATACCCAGCAGTTATGCCCAACCGAGTACCTGCTTTGCATGACTTACAAAACACTGTTGATCTGATGTGCCATTTGAATGCCTTAATTTTGTACTGTGTCACTTCATTTTGTCTTAAATGCTTGTGCGGTTGTACCTTTTCCACTGTCTTATTGTGTCCTCTCCTGTACCTGGGTTGTGCCTGAAAAAGGTGCTCTGGCACCAGTGCACTAACCAGAGCATCAAAACAAAAACAAAATTAAACCCAGTGACAATGTAGAATGGCACAGAGACAAAGAATCATTCCTAGCACATATATATTTAAAATTGTTTCCCCATCAGCTTTAAAACAGATGGCAGCAGTTACTTTGTAAGGACAGTTTCAAATAACTCCTTCCTGATTGTGTATTTTTTTCCCCTACATCCAGAGGAGTAAAGGACGTGCTGAAAAAGCGTTTAAAAAATTACTACAAGAAGCAGAAACTGTTGCAAGCGGTGCAAACAGAGGCCAGCAGCACAGACACATACTACGATTATATCTGCGTCATCGATTTTGAAGCAACTTGCGAGGATAGCAACCCGCCTGATTATCTTCATGAAATCATCGAATTCCCTGTCATTCTAATTAATACTCGAACCCTGGAAATGGTAAATAATTTGGGTCTTGCACTGAAAAATTGCAGGCATTATTTTTATTGATAATTTTTTCATATTGTAGTCTTCCTTCATTAAACTGCTTGTAATAAGATAGTAATTTAAAGAGCTACCACACTACCTGAAAGTATTTTTGAAATTGGAGTATGTCACTCCTGTACTGTGCAATCTGTTATGGCTTTCTGTCAGGCAAAGGGCTGACTACAGGGTTGTCATTTTGACTTTCAGGGCTTTAAGTGGACTGAGTCTTGCATGCCTCTGTGAACTACTGGTTGCGCACCCCCTCCCCCCCCCCTTTACCAATACAAACGTATGAAGAAGCCAGCAGCAGGCCATTTGGTCTAAGTAGTCTGCTCATATTGAGGGGTCCTCCGCGTATGCTACTGACCTGCCCTCCAGTTCTCCCTTTCTCTCCATCTGCCCCTGCCAAGCTCTTTGATTTCCCCTGATGTCTATCACAGCCAGTCTTGAAGCCGCTCACTGACTTAGAGACCACTTCTTCCAGCAGCACATTCCAACTGGCCACCACCCTCTCCGTGAAAAAGTGCTTCCTAACCTCTTTCCCAAACCTTCCTCCCTTCCAGCTTGAGACTGTGTCCCTTCATTGTTCAGCTGCCACTTAGCTTGGAGAGACCCTCCCTATCCACCATATTAATTCCTTTTAACTGCTTGAAGGTCACTATCATGTCCCCTCTCTCCCCCTGCTCTCCTCCAGGGAGTACATCCTCTGGGCCCCCAACTTCTCTTTATATGTCTTACCCTGCTGACCCACATTCATCTTAGTTGCCCTGCTCTGGACTGTCTCCAGCGGTTGATGTCTTTCTTAAAGAGATCCGCCAAGATAAATGAAGTGAGATTTGCACCTGATATATTGCAGTGCCTTACCTCTGGGAAATGAAGTTGATGTATAGAGGACCCCAAATATTCCCTTGTTAGTCCTAGTTGGCCCTTGATTAAGCACCAGATGTCCAATACAATATATAACAAGCATTTGTCAATGCTGAATGTTGTCTCGCTGGCATTGGCATTGGTAGTGCAGGAGTTAGAGATGCATAATAGGAATGGCAGTGAAGTATTGAACTGACGCCAGCCCCAGAGACTGACAGGCATTCGGGTGTACCTTTGGGTTGTCAGCTATAACGCTCATGCCATTTTACCTTACCCTACCCTGTAGACACTGACAAATGTCGTGGTGTGCTTTGGGGTCTTTGGGCCTTATACTTACCTCATTCCATAAGGAAATATGCTGAGATGGGTGCAGTATAGGAGAATGGGGTGAATTTTAGGGCCAAACACTGCAAAGCACACCTTGATGCCTGTCACTGGCTGCAGGGTGGGGGTGGAATGGCATGAGCATTACAGCCGGTGATCCCAAGTCACACCCCTGATGCCTGTCAGTCTCTACAGGGAGGGGTGTTACAGTTGGAAACCCTAACGCCGTAGGCGTTTATTGGTATTTTCACTCCAGATTTTCAACACTGGCTTTTTGTGACCCCTACCTCATGAAGAGCAGCACTATCAGTTTGTTAACTGAAAGGTGGTTTTGCACAGTGACTATGCCATTTGGCGACACAGGCACAAAAACACGTTTTTGGCAGGATGTGAAAAATGGCAACTGTATTGTTCATGAGGAGGTATTAAAAAAAAAAAAAAAATGGCAACATTGAAAATCTGAAGTGAAAATATGAAAAATTGGTGAACTCATGAGCATGCATAGAAACTGCGCAACACATGTCCATAACCAAATTATTATTATTTTTTTTTTTTTAACCGCAAATTCAACATAGGCATTTTGGGACCTCCCCTCATGAACAGTGGCACTGTGATTTTGTTAATATGTCCCACAAGTTGATTTCCCACAGCGACCACGCCATTCAAACAACATGAAGTCTTGCTGTATTCTGACAATGGCAGTGATTACCAACCTTTGAACTGCCCCGAAGAACTAAGGGTTAACTTTCCATGCAAGGCATGGAACGCTGAGCTCGAACTCTGTTGAAGTCTCTGTCTGGAGTGTTTTGAACTCAAACCGTTAGATTCTTTACTCCGCCTCACTGAACGGTCGCTCCAGAGATTTTTCCTTCAGCTTGGTTCGAAGTTGGTAAAAATGTTCAGTTTTTCATCGATTTAAACCGAAAAAAAGTATCCGCATAGTCGGTTCAGTCTCTGGTGCCGTGAGTACTAGATAGGAATTGTGCTATATTTCTGTGTGGAACTTGTAAAAGTGCGGTCGGTTCGGCTGAACCCTCCATTTGATTGTGAATTTTGCTATATTTAGTGTACGGTTACCGGTTCTTATCAGTTCTAAAAAAAAAAAAAAAACGTGTTTTAACTGTTTTTTTCCAGTATCTGTGACACGGTTAGGAACCGATAAGGGAGTCTTGCCTGGCGGTTGCCGAAAAAAGAGTAAGTTTGGTTAGGTTGGCCATGTCTGAGAAACCCAAGAAAAAAAATGGGCTCACTGGGTTTCAACACTGCAGTGAGTGTGGGGAGGTCTTTGCCAAGGCTGATCCCCACACCACCTGTGTTTATTGTCTGGGGTTTGACCACATCGATTCAGTCTGCCAAATATGTAAAAACGTTCCCAAATCTACCCTTGAAAAGAGATTGGGTAGACTGAGGGAAAAGGAGGCCAAGAAGTCCGCTGACCCGGATGGCCAGCCCGGTTCGGTTTTGACCTAACCAGAAGGAGTGCCCTCTGACCAGGGCGATACTTCGGGCAAAAGGAGAGCCGATTCTGAGGGATCGGTTCCGCCAAAAAGAAAAGCAAAGATAAATCGACCGGTTCGGATCCAGAGGTTCATGTTCCGACCGCCGAAGAGATAGCCAGGGTGATTCAGATTGTGGACTCGTTTGGTTCGGTTGGTTCCCCCGGTTCAAGAGTATACCCTTGAAGATTTTTATGAACCGGAGTTTGAAGAGGAAGGGGAATTTGAGGATTACGATGTAAGTGAAGGTCTGGATGTGCTTGTGGAACAGGATATCTCCCCAGACAGACCATCAGGTATCTCCCCTCATAGGCTTCCTGAGTCCCCTTCCCATTTTATGTTTCACAGGAAAGTGGCTGAAACCCTCCAGCTTCCTATGGAGGAGGCTGTGGAAGATCAAGAAGAGCCTGATTATGTAGAGATGATGGATATCCCAGAGTCCAGGAGACTGTCTATTCCCCTCCATAAATCTTTTGGGAAACGGACACAAAAAATCTTAGTCTCCTAACACTATACCTCCTGTGGATAAAAGAATGGACAAGAGGTATACACTCTCGGGCTCAGACACAGAGTTTTTATATCAGCAATGCAGCCATGTTGGGGTAGTGCAGGCTGCTGCCTGTGATGAGGCAAATATTCCCTTGGCTTCACACCCCCCTGACAAAGACTCCGGGAAGACTGATGCCATGGCAAAGAAGCAGCACATGGCATCTTCTTTGGGACTCAGGCAGGCAAATTACATGGCCTATACAGCCAGGTACCAGAAGTCCAGGTGGGACACTGTACTGGCACTGGCTAAACAGGCTTCCCCCCAGCTAGCCAAGGAGCTGGAGGCGGTGGCTGCAGATGGGATTGAGGCATCTAAGGTGCAATTTCATGCTGCTGTGGACTCTAATGGTGTCTCATCAAGAGTTGTGGCTACATCTGTGGCTCTTCGGAGGATGGCTTGGCTCAGCTGTACTAGCCTCTTGCAGGACACCCAAGCTAAGGCTATGGATTTTCCTGTAGTGGGTAATTCTCTGTTGGGGGAGCAGACAGAGAATTACATGAAGAAAATGGACGAATACAGGACCACTTATAGGAGTGCTCAGGCCAAGGAAAGGCAGGCAACTCCTCAAAGGCAGCAGTCTAAGGGCAGGGGCAGGCCTTTTCAAAGGCCTTTTTAACAAGCACAGGCCTCTTCTTCCTTTTCACAGAGGGGGTTCTTCAGAGGGAGAGGCAGAAGTGGGATGGGCAGGCCTGCATCCACCCATCAGCCTAAAGCCCTTGCCAAGCAGACACTCTGATGGGTCTGCCCGGGTCAACTCTCCTATTCCAGTAGGGGGCAGGCTGGCTTACTTTGTCCAGGACTGGATGTCTGTTACATCAGACAAGTGGGTCCTGGAAGTAGTAAGCCAGGGACTGGTTCTCAGCTTCAAAAAATTTCCAAAGATGAGAGCCAGATCTTTTCCACCTGCAAATCTTTCGGAAACCCTTGCCCTAGAGGCAGAGGTTTCTTCTCTCCTAGCTTTAAGAGCTGTAGAGAGAGAGTACCTACCCTACACTGGGGCAAAGGGCTTTACTCCAGGTACTTCCTGACCCTCAAAAAGACAGGGGAGTGGCGACCCATCCTAGACCTAAGATATCTGAACAAACATCTTTTAAAACCAAAGTTCAAGATGATGACTCTGGGAATAATCCTTCCCTCTGTAAGGCCAGGGGACTGGCTAGCCTCCCTGGACCTCAAAGATGCCTACTTTCACATTCCCATCAGGTGCTCCCACAGAAAGTACCTCAGGTTCGAGTTGCCCTCGGGCCACTATCGGTTCAGAGCAATGCCCTTTGGCCTAACCTCGGCCCCAAGGGTTTTCACAAAGTGCCTGGCAGTAGTAGTTGCCTTTCTAAGAAGGCAAAAGATTTCCATATTTCCTTATCTGGACGATTGGCTATTGGTGGGTCAGTCTCCATACCAAGTCAAGTCTCACCTGCAAGTGACCCAGCAAATGCTCACTTCCCTAGGATTTCCTCTCAACCTTCCCAAGTCAGTTCTTGAACCAGTCCAGCTCCTTACCTTTATAGGGGCAGAACTGGACACACTCAGAGCAAGAGCCTTTCTTCCTCTAGAAAGGGCAAGGGCTCTTATGGAACTAGCTTCCTCCTTCAGGTATCTCGAACAACAAGGCATTTCCTCCAGCTCTTGGGCCACATGGCAGCTTCAACAGCAGTGGTCCAAGGGGCAAGATTCCTGATGAGGGATATTCAGTTCCACCTCAGAGCTTACTGGTCTCAGAGAAAGGACTCCCTTACCAAACTGATCCCAGTGACTCTGACCTTGATCCAGGCCCTCCAGTGGTGGCAGGATCAGGACAATTTAAGGCAAGGTGTTCCTTTTGTTGCCCTGCCTTGTTCAGAGGTCCTTACCACGGATGCTTCTCTTCTGAGCTGGGGAGCCCACCTGGGGTCCCTCACTGCCCAGGGCCTGTTGTCCCCCCAAGAATCCCTTCTCCACATCAATCTTCTAGTGCTCAGGGCAGTTTTTCTAGCTCTAAAAACATTCTCACAGTCAGTTCAGAACAATGTGGTTCAAGTCAGAACAGACAACACTACCACCATTTGGTGCATCAACAAGCAGGGAGGCACTCGGTCCATGGCGTTGTGCACAGAAGCCATGAAGTTGTGGTCCATGGCTTATTCCCTGCAAGCCTCTCTTGTAGCAGTTCACCTTCCAGGCAAGGACAGTGTGCTAGCAGATGCACTGAGCAGGATTTCTCAGGGCCATCACGAATGGTCCCTGGACCCTCAGGTGTTGAAAGTGATTTTTTTCAAGGTGGGGCACTCCAGAGATTGATCTTTTTGCAGCTCCGGACAATCACCAACTCCCTCTCTTTTGTTGCAGCCTCCAGTCTTGGGCTTAGTCCCCCTGGATGCCCTGATTCTGAATTGGGAAGGGAAGTTTCTGTATGCCTTTCCCCCCCTTCCCACTCCTGTTCAAGGTTTTAGTCAAAATAAGGTCTCAACCTTGCAAGGTGATTCCGGTTGCTCCAGATTGGGCCAGACAGTCCTGGTACCCCCTGTTGCTGTCCCTTGCAGTCCATCTTCCCCTATCTCTTCCCAGGAATTACAACCTGTTAACATCCTTTCAGGGGAGGATTTGGTACCCCAATCTTCAGTCCCTCAATCTCAAGGCATGGCTCTTGAAGAGTTAGTTTGCAGATCTGCATCTTTCCCAAGGGGTTCTGGACATCCTCAAGGCTTCTTGAAAGCCCTCTACCAGAAAGACTTACAACTCCAAATGGAAAAGATTCAGCATTTGGTGTTCTAAGAAGAATATTTCTCCAGACACTGCTGAATTGCCTACGGTTCTGGATTATATGGTCCATCTTAATGGCCTAGGCCTCAGACCAGCTACTCTCAAGGTGCACTTGTCAGCTGTTTCTGCATTTTTGTCTGTGGGGAATCCTTCTTCACCATCTTCCCATCCTGTGTTCTGTAACGGATTGTTTCACACAATGATTGGGATTTGAATGTTTGCATTGCTCAGCTTATGCAACCCCCCTTTGAGCCTATGTCTTCAGTAGAGCTTAAGTACTTGACTTGGAAAACTGTGTTCTTGGTAGGCATTACCTCTGCCAGGCATATCAGTGAATTGCAAGCCCTGTCAGTGGAATCTGATTTTATCTCCTTTCATAGGGATAAAGTGGTCCTTAGAACCAATAGAAGGTTCTTGCCCAAAGTGGTTTCAGACTTCCATTTAAACCAGTCTATGTATCTCCCTGTTTTCTTCACTGATCATTCTTCCTCAGGAGAGAGGAGGCTACACAGTTTAGATGTCAAAAGAGTCCTTAGTTACTACATAGAGCTCACCAAGGGTCAACGGTTTGACTCCCCTTCAGTTGTTTCTCACTTATGGAGAAGTGGGAAAGGGCAAACCTGCCACCAAAAGATGTATTGCCAGGTGGATTGTGTCTTGTATACAATTCTGCTATGAAAAACTGGGTAAAACTCCACCCTTGGGCCTGAGGGCTCATTCCACAAGAGGTACAGCTGCTTCTCTGGCTGCGGCCAGGGATATTCCTGTCCTAGAAATTTGTCAAGCAGCCACCTGGAAAACAGTCCATACATTTACCAAGCATTACTCTCTGGACATCCAGGCTAGGAGTGATGCTCGGTTTGTCACAGCAGTACTTCAGAGCCTATTCCCAAAGTAGGTTCTGTCCCTCCTCCTTGGAGGTACTGCCACAGGTTCAGGAATAGCCAGAATACAGCAAGACTTAGGTTGTTTGAAGAAAAAATTACTCACCTTAGTAATTATATTTCTTCTAATGGAGTCTTGCTGTATTCTGACCTCCCTTCCTCCCTGCCTCCCCTCTCAGAACCTGTTTTTGGGAAGTGGGTGGGCAGGTGCAGTGTTGCACCCCAGAGGTGTATTTGCTGGCACCCTCCTCCCTTTTGTTTGGGTGCTTATTTATTTTTATTTTGAGTACATTGGGTTTAGTTTTTGGGTTTCCTGACTTGAGTCTTCCTTGGGAATCCAAAACTTTTCAGCCAGTTGGCTAGTAGAATTTTTACAATTTTCACATAGAATTTTTAGTTTAGTTGGGCTCATAAGAATCTGACGGTTTGAGTTCAAAACACTCCAGACAGAGACTTCAACCGAGCTCGAGCTCTGCGTTCCATGCATGGAAAGTTAACCCTTAGTTCTCCGGGGCAGTTCAAAGGCTGGGAATCACTGCAATTGTCAGAATACAGCAAGACTCCATTAGAAGAGATATAATTACTAAGGTGAGTAATTTTTTCTTGTGCGTCACAGGTCAGAAAACACATTTTGGGCAGGATGTGAAAAATGACAGCTGTATTGTTCATAAGGAGGTGTGGAAAAATGCCAGTGTTGAAAATCTGGCATGAAAATATTGCAAATTTGCAAAGTTACAAGGGTGCGTGGAAACTTTATAGACTTTCATCACCAAATTTTCAGCATAGGCATTTTAGGATCTCTGCTCATGAACAGTGTCGCTGTCATTTTCTTAATCTGTCCCTACAACTGATCTCCCACAGCGACCACACTATTCTGCGCCGGAAGTGTGAAAACAGATTTCAGCTAGGATGTGTAAAATGACAGCTGTACTGTTCATAAGGAGTTGTGAAAAAAATGCCAGTGTTGAAAATCTGGAGTGAAAATATTACAAAATCACGAGGTTATGAGCGTGGGTGGAAACTGAGCAACGCACGCTCGTAAAAGTAATTGTTTGGGATTTTTTTCACCAAATTTGCAACATAGGCTTTTTGAGAGCCCACCTCATGAACAGTGGCTCTGTTGTTTAGTTAATCGGTCCCGAAAAGGTGATTCCGCTCAGTGACTGCAAAATCACCTTTTGGGACTGAATAATGCCATGACAGTGACTGAATTCATGGGCAGGAGTCCCAATAACCCCATGTTGAAAGTTTGGTGCCAAAATTTCCAAAAATGACCGTGATATGTACCAAAGTTGAAAAAACTATTTATGCCATTGTACAGCGGCTTTGGAGAGTGCAGATGTGTTCCCAGTCCACCAAAGATCGTCGCGCTGGACTCCGGAGGTAAGTATGGGGTGAGGGGTGTGTGAGGGGAGGCAGGGTACGCAGCGGGTGGGCGCAGGTTGGTGGAGGGGTCAGGAGGGACCGTTTTCTTCTTTTACAGGACAAAAAAAAAGACAACGAGGGACGGTTTTCACTTTTTTCAGGTGTTTGTTTGGTCCACTGGGGTGGGCTTTCAGTGTACCACCTGCATTACAGGGAGGGGACCGCAGACGCAGGGATTTGGCCCCGTCAGCACAAAGCGGGTTGGGGGGTGTGCATGATGCTGAGGGAGGATTGGGCACCCCCTCTGCACACAGCACAAATTGGGGGTTGTGGACATTATGCCGAAGGGGAGTGGCCTGCCCTGTTGGCAAATTGAACTGGGCAGGGGGCACTGAAGCCAATGGGGATTGGACCCCCCCATCGGCAAATTAAGTGGGTTGGGGCATGCCGACGCGGGGATTGGGTACCCCTGAAGTCGGCACTGTGTTTATTGAACTGCTTCACTGGGAAAGGCACGTCGGGAGGCGTGTTATTGTGCCACTGCGTGACGAGCTTGGCTGTCATTGCAGCGGCACTTTTCTCAGATCTGGTGGCCATACGTATTGCTGGTGTCGGCGCCTGCATGCTGGCTTATTAGGGAACGAGGGACACGCCTACTGATGTGTGCCTTGTATTCGCCCCCAGTGACCACACCTCCAAATCTGCTACTACTGCAATATATTGGCTGGCACGCAAGCGCAAGCCAACATAAAAACGATGTGAAAGCTGCTTCCTATAGGCTATAATGGAGCCCATCCCTGCACTCTCCCTGGGTTCACGTCATAACTTGGCTGAGCGTGGGTGGCTCTTCAGACCAGGAAGTACAAGTGAACCGGTGGTAGTAAATTTACGAGGGCTGCTGCATTTAAACTATTGGAATATATTTGGTTATCTATACATCAATATCATTTCCCAGAGGTAAGGTACCGATATATCAGTTGCAAATGCTGAGGCTGGTAAGTCTCTCTTTAAGGTATGGACACCAGTATCTTACTCCATACTCCAGATGTGGTCTCATCAGCAACCTGTATAAGGGCAGTATAACCTCCTTCTGCTTACTGCCGATTCATCTGGCTATACACCCCAGCATTTTGTTTGCCTTTGCTGCTGTTTTTTTGCGCTTCGTGGAGTGCTTCAGATCACCAGTGATGATCACTCCCGGACCCTTCTTCTCTGCTGCTGCTACCCGCCCCCACCCCCTGGTAGTACTTGGTCCTTGGATTCCTGGCTCCAGTGTGCATAACTTTGCATTTCTTGGCATTGAAACCAAGCTGCCAAATCCCTGACTACCCCTCAAGTTTTCTCAACTCTTCTTGCAGGTCTTGTATCCCTTCTTCTGTGTCCATCCTATCACAGAGTTTGGTGTTGTCTGCAAATAGGCACTTTTTGCCCTTAATGCCTTCCCCAGTGTCATTGATGAAAACATTGAACAACACTGGCCCCATCACTTGGCCCTGCTGGTGACTTCCCTCATGCTGAATAACTCTCCCTCTACCACCACCCTCTGCGTCCTGTCCCTCAGCCAGCCAGATTTCTACCCATCTGGTCATTTTCTCCCTAACCCCAAGGTTCATCAGCTTCCTGATCAACCTTTTGTGGGGTATAGAGTCAGAGGCCTTACTGAAGTCTAGATAAAGGTTGTCCACTGTCAGGCTTCTGTCCACTGCCTTAGTGACCCAGTCAAAGAAGTCAAATTCATTTGGCATGATCTCTCTCTCTCTCTCCCCCACAGACCCATGCTGCCTGTCATCCTGGAGACAATTCTGTAGCTACCCTACCAACTTTTCCTTAAGTATAGTCTCCATGAGCGTGCACACTCTTGATCAGACTGACCAGCCTGTAATTCCCCGGGTCATCTCTGGGACTGCTCTTATAGAGGGGGCACCACATGTGCTATTCTCAAATCCTACAGTACCATGCCCGACTCCAAGGAACTATTAAGCAGGCCCGCCTGTGACCCTGCAAGCTCCCCTGCCAACTCCCTCAGTACCCTTGGGTATATGCTGTCCAGGCCTGATGAATTATCCACCTTCAGTACTAGTAGCCTCTCCCTCACTCTGTCCTCTATCACCACATCCATGCTCCCTTCCCTCCCTGCTCCCCTTCTCACACCTGTGGGCAGCAGCCCATCTCCGGTGAAGATGGAGCAGAAGTATTTGTTCAGTACCTCAGTATTCCCCCGTTCTCCTCTACCCATTCATCCCCTCTCCTATGCCTAACAGTCCTACCCTTCTTGTCCCTTTTTGCTTATGTAACAGAAGAAGTCCTTCTCTGCCTTTTTGATTCCCTCCACTTTCTGCCATTCATTTTTATGCCTTAGCCTGCGGAACTACCTTTCTTGCCACCTTGGCCAGCCTTAGGTAGTTTTCCCTATCCACTTTTTCTCTCTCCCTCTCTCTTTCTTGTAAACTGACCTCTTGCCCCTCATCACTTGGGCAACCTCTGAGCTGAACCAGCTGGGTGCTTTGGCCCCCCGAGTTCTTCCCCTTAGCCTAATGCGCTGCATGTGGCAGTCAGTAATTCCTTTTTGATGGTGGATCATTTTTGGTCCACCCCATATCCACTCTGACTCCACTGGGTGCCTCCTTAACACCTCACACATCTTTCTGAAATCCACCCTCTTGAAATCCAGGAAATTGGTCTTAGTGGGGATGCTTTCCCTGCCCATATCCATCCTGAACCACACTGCGCGTTGGTCGTTACTTTCCAGGGGCTTCGTGACCATTATCTCTTGTACATGCTCCCCATGTCTGAGCACTAGATCAAAGATTGCCCCCTCTCTTGTGGGCTTCATGACACCCTGAGTTAGGAAGCCACTCTGCGTTGCTTCTAGGATCACCTGACCCCTGGCACAGTCTAGCAGCTTCCCTCACTCTGTCCTCCGCTGTACCACATCCGAACACCCCTCCCCCCAGTGAGTACTCTGTCCTTGGATTCCTGGTCCTTTTGATCCAGGAATTGAGTGAGGCAGCTCACTGTCCTCTGCACATAAAAAAAAAAAAAAAAAATAAGGGATAGGACATTCTCAGTAGTGCAGCAGAGCCAGCCATGATGAAACACAGTAACTTGCAGTGAATAACTGTCAGAAAATACTGCATGACTAAAGTGGCGTAATTGCCACTGAATCATACTGTTGCAGTATACTGCAGCATTTTGTGATATACTGCAGCATTACTATGTTCTTGCATCCTGGCTGGCACCACATAGCACAAGTCCTGTAGAATTTTCTCTTGCGTTATTTGTACCATCAAGCATTTGAACGACTTCAAAGCAGAAGTCTAGAAACAGCTCTTTAGCACCCCCTACCTTGACTCTATCTGTTGAAGTCTTAATCTGTTACATTTTCTGCTGCTAGGTCATCCAAGTTTTCTATTTTATGGGACTATTTAAATTGAGTATTTATTTATAGTGTTTACTATGCGATACGATTTAATGTACTGTATAGCACTATGGGTCTGTGAAAGTCACTTGGAAAAAAAAAAAGTCTAACCCCCCCCCCAAAAAAAACACCCCAATCCTTATAAAGTCCACTATTGCTCTTTATAACTTTTGTATTTTTTCAAACAACATGAAGTCTTGCTGTATTCTGACAATAGCAGTGAGTCCCAACCTTCGAACTGCCCCGGAGGTGAAAGAGTTAACTTTCCATGCCAGGCATGGAACACTGAGCTTGAGCTCAGTTGAGACTCTGTCTGTTGCTGTTTGAACTCAAACCGTCAGATTCTTTACTCCGCCACACTGAACAGTCGCTCCGGAGATTTCTTCTTCTGCTCGGTTCAATTTGTTGGTTAAAGTACCACTTTTCTCGGTTTTCGGACGAACTTAAACCGTAACCTGTCGGTTCAGTCTCTGTCTGTGGTATTTGTGAGTACTAGATAGGTTTATTTTATTTTCTATTCTATGTGGAACTTGTAAACGGTTCATAGGTTCGGTTTGAACCGATCAAGTTGTTGAAAAATCTTTATTTGTACTTTTAGTGCGTGGTTACCGGTTCTTATCGGTTCTAAAAAAACGGATTTTATTACGTTTTTTTCCACGACCTGTAATACTGTCAGGAACTGATAAGAGGGTCTTGCCTGATGGATTGCCATTAAAAGGGTAAGTTTGGTTAGGACTGGCACAATGTCTGAGAAACCCAAAAGAAAAACAGAGTCCACTGGGTTTCAACACTGCAGTGTGTGTGGGGAAGTCTTTGCTAAGGCTGACCCCCACACCACCAGTGTTTATTGTCTGGGGTTTGACCACCTCAATGCAGAATGCCAGATTTGTAAAAATTTTCATGCAGCTACCCTAGAAAAGAGTTGGTAGGCTCAGGGAAAGGGAGGCCAAAAAGTCCACTGAACCAGATGGCCAGCCTGGTTCGGTTCAAACCGAACCAGAAGGAGTGCACTCTGACCAGGGCGAGATTTCTTCGGGCAAAAGGAGAGCTGATTATGAGGAGTCGTTTCCGGCTAAGAGAACAAGAAAGGAAAAATCAGCTGGTGTGGATCCAAAACTTTCTTCTCCAACCGCTGAAGAAATAGCCAAAGCGATAAAAATTTTGCAGTCGCTTTCCCCGGTTCCGATCGAACCGGCACCATCAGGGAGGCACTCGGTTCGTCCGGTTCCACCGGTTCAAGATTATGATTTAGAGGAATATTATGAACTGGAGGAGGAGGAAGAGGAGTATGAGGAAAGTGAATGTGGTTTTGAAAGTCTGGATGTGCCCATTGACCCGGACATCTCACCAGACAGACCTTCAGGAGTGTCTCCTCCTAGGCTTTCTGAGTCCCCCTCCCATTTCATGTTTTATAAAAAAGTGGCTGAAACCCTCCAGCTTCCTATGGAAGAAGCTGTGGATGACCAGGAGGAGCCTGTCTGTGGAAATGATGGATATCCCAGAGTCTAGGAGGCTGTCTATTCCCTTACACAAATGTTTTGGGAAACAGACATTTAAGATTTTAAAGACTCCTAATACTATATCTCCTGTGGATAAAAGAATGGACAAGAGGTATACATAGTCAGGCTCAGATACGGAGTTCCTTACACAATGCAGCCATGTTGGAGTAATGCAGGCTGCAGCCTGTGATGAGGCAAATATCTCCTTGGCTTCACACCCCCCAGACATGGACTCCAGGAGGATTGATGCCATGGCAAAGAAACAGTATATGGCAGCATTCTTGGGACTCAGACAGGCCAACTATATGGTATATACTGCTAGGTATCAGAAATCCAGATGGGACACTGTCATGGCTTTAGCAAAACAGGTCCCTGGCCAGCTTGCCAAGGAGCTGGAGCAGGTGGCTGCTGATGGTATTAAGGCATCCAAGGTGCAATTCCATACTGCAGTGGACTCCAATGATGTGTCATCAAGAGTCATGGCTACATCTGTGGCACTTCGGAGAATGGCTTGGCTCAGATGTACTAGCCTGTTACAGGATACCCAGACTAAGGCCATGGATTTTCCTGTTGTGGGTAATTCTCTGTTTGGGGAGCAAACAGAGAATTACATGAAGAAAATGGACGAATATAGGACCACCTATAGGAGTGCACAGGTCAAGGAAAGGCAGGCCACTCCTCAGAGGAAGCATCCCAGGGGCAGGGGCAGGCCTTTTCATAGGCCTTTCTATCAAGCCCAGGCCGCCTCTTCTGCCTATGCTCAGAGGGGTTTTTTAGAGGGAGAGGCAGAAGGGGTACAAGCAGGCCTGCTTCCACCCCTCAGCCAAAACACCCTGATGGGTTTGCCTGGGCCAATTCTCCACTACCTGTAGGGGGCAGGCTGGCTTACTTTGTCCAGGACCGGGAGTCTCTAACATCAGACAAGTGGGTCCTGGAAGTAGTAAGCCAGGGACTGGTTCTCAGCTTCAAAAATTCCAAAGCTGAGAACCAGATCCTTCCACCTGCAAACTCTCAGAGGCATTTGCCCTAGAGGCAGAGGTCTCTCCCTCCTGCCTCAGAGCTGTGGAAAGGGTTCCACCCTCACACCAGGGCAAAGGATTGTACCCAGGTACTTCTACCCCAAAAAGACAGGAGAATGGAGGCCCATCCTGGATCTCAGATACTTAAACAAGCACCTTTTAAAACCAAAATTCAAAATGGTGACTCTGGGAATAATTCTACCCTCTCTAAGGCCAGGGGACTGGCTAGTCTCCCTGGACCTCAGGGATGCCTACTTCCATATTCTCATCAGAAGGTCCCATTGAAAGTACCTCAGGTTCGAGCTGCCCTCAGGCCATTACCAGTTCAGAGCAATGCCCTTCTGTCTAACCTCTGCTCCAAGGGTGTTCACCAAATGCCTGGCAGTAGTAGTTGCTTCTCTAAGAAGGCAAAGGATTGCCATCTTTCCATACCTGGACGTCTGGCTCATAGTAGGCCAGTGCCCAGACCAAGTCAAGTTACACCTACAGATAACTCAGCAACTGCTCACCTCTTTGGGTTCCCTTCTGAATCTTTCAAAGTCAGTTCTAGAGCCTGTTCAGCTCCTCACCTTCATAGGTGCAGAGCTAGATACAGAAAAGGCCAGAGCCTTCCTTCCCCTGGACAGGGCAAGGACCCTTGTCACACTGGCCTCCTCATTCACCCTGCAGGTGTCTCGACCAGCAAGGCATTTTCTACAGCTCCTGGGGCACATGGCTGCTTCTACAGCAGTTGTGCAGGGAGCAAGATTTCAGATGAGGGACATTCAGTTCCATCTGAGAGCCTTTTGGTCTCAAAAGAAGGACCCTCTAACCAAATTGAACCCAGTGACTCGAACCCTGATCCAGGCCTTACAGTGATGGCAGGATCAGAACAATCTAAGACAAGGAGTTCCCTTTGTCACTCAGTCCCACTCTTTAATCCTTACTACAGATGCCTCCCTCTTGGGGTGGGGGGCTCACTTGGGCGACCTGACCACCCAGGGGTTGTAGTCCCCTCAGGAATCCCTGCTTCACATCAACCTGTTGGAACTCAGAGCAGTATTTCTAGCACTTCGAGTTTTTTCCAAGTCTGTTCAGAACAAAGTTATTCAGGTCAGAACAGACAATACCACCACAATGTGGTACATCAACAAGCAAGGAGGCACTCGGTCTACGGCTTTGTGCACAGAAGCAGTGAAGTTGTGGTCTCTGGCTTATTCCCTGAACACCTCCCTCACAGCAGTACACCTCCCAGGCAAGGACAATGTCCTGACAGATGCTCTCAGCAGGATATCTCGGGCCATCACTAATGGTCACTGGATCCCTGGTCTTGGAGGTGATATTCTCCAGATGGGGCACCCACAGATAGAATCTTTTGCAGCCCTAGCTAATCACCAACTTCCCCAATTTTGCTGCAAGCTCCCAGTGTTGGGCTCAGTCCCCCTGGATGCCTTAGTTCTCAGTTGGGAAGGGAAGTTCCTATATGCTTTTCCCCCCTTCCCTCTCCTGTTCAGAGTGCTAGTCAAAATCAGGTCTCGGCCCTGCAAGGTGATCCTGATTGCTCCAGACTGGGCCAGACAGTCCTGTTGTCCTTAGCAGTCCATCTTCCCCTGTCTCTTCCCAGGAATTACAACCTGTTAACCTGTGCTCAGGGGAGGGTTTGGTACCCGAATCTCAAATCTCTCAATCTCAAGGCCTGGCTCTTGAAGAGTCTGCTGATTTACACCTCTCTCAAGGTGTAATGGATATTCTGAAGGCTTCTAGGAAACCTTCTACCAGGACTACTTATAATTCCAAGTGGAAAGATTTTCCATATGGTGCTCTGGGAGGCATATTTCCCCAGAGTCTGCTGATCTGCCCACAGGCCTTGATTATATGGTCCATTTGAATAGCTTGCGGCTTAGACTAGCTACACTAAAGGTGCATCTGGCAGCTGTTTCTGCTTTCATTTCAGCAGGTAAGCCCTCTTCTCCTTCAGCTCACCCTGTATTCTCCAAGTTTTTCAAGGGATTGCTTCATACCAACCCTCCATTCAGGGACCCTGCCCTGCTTGGGACCTTAACGCTTGCATTGCTCAGCTTATGCAACCCCCTTTTTGAGCCTTTGTCTTCAGCAGAGCTTAAGTACGTGACTTGGAAAACTGTGTTCCTGGTAGCATCACCTCTGCCAGGCGCATAAGTGAGTTACAAGCCCTGTCAGTGGAGCCTGATTTTATCTGCTTCCATAGAGATAAGGTGGTCCTCACGACTAACAGGAAGTTTTTACCTAAGGTGATTTCAGATTTCCACCTTAACCAATTTGTCTCTTCCTGTGTACTTCACTGACCATTCCTCCTCTGGTGAGAGGAGGCTGCACAGTTTAGATGTGAAAAGAGCCCTTAGCTACTACATAGAACGTACCAAGGGTCACATGTTTGACTCCTTCCAACTGTTCCTCACTTATGGTGAGGTTGGTAAAGGAAAACCTGCTACTAAAAGATCCTTTGCCATGTGGATTGTCTCTTACATTCAATTTTGTTATGAAAAACTGGGTAAGGTTCCACCCTCAGGCCTGAGGGCTCTCTCTACCAGAGGTACAGCTGCTTCCCTGGCTGCTGCCAGGGATATTCCTATTTTAGAGATATGTCAAGCAGCTACCTGGAAAACAGTCCACACTTTTACCAAGCATTACTCCCTGGATATCCAGGCTAGGAGTGATGCTCGGTTTGGCACAGCTGTGCTTCAGAGCCTATTTCCTAAGTAGGTTCTGTCCCTTCTCCATGGAGGTACTGCTTGGTAGTCTGCTATTGTCAGAATACAGCAAGACTTCATGTTGTTTCAAGAAAAAATTACTCACCTTAGTAATGTTGTTTCTTCTAATGGAGTCTTGCTGTATTCTGACCTCCCCCCTGCCTTCCCCTCTTGGAACCTTTGTTTTTGGGATGTGGGTGGGCAGTGGCAGTGTTGGCACTCAGGAGGTGCCCCACCTTTTTTGTTATCACCCCCTTTTTCTTTGGGTGAGTGGGTGTGTGTTTGTTCATTTTTTGGGTCTCCTGACTTGAGTCTTTGTTTTGGGACCAAAAAATCTGTTTTTCGTGTTAGTAGCCAGTTGGCTAGTGTAGGTTTACAGCTTCCACACAGGACCTCAGTGAGTTTAGCTCATAAAGAGCTGACTGTTTGAGTTTAAACAGCAACAGACAGAGCCTCAACCGAGCTCGAGCTCAGCGTTCTATGCCTGACATGGAAAGTTAACTCTTTCACCTCTGGGGCAGTTCGAAGGTTGGGACTCACTGCTATTGTCAGAATACAGCAAGACTCCATTAGAAGAAACAACATTACTAAGGTGAGTAATTTTTTCTTCTTTTCCCTTTTGCTGTTTAGAAGATATTCTGCGTGGCAGTACTTTGTGTGGAACACCAAGCACTCTGCCTGGAGAATGACACATCTTCTTCTGTTCTCTCCTCGTTAGCACTGTGGTATTACAAGTGACAAATAGCAGCCGCTCCTCTTCTGTCAGATGTGATGTCATAATGCTGATTAGTTAAGAAGAGGAATGGAGTTAGGTGTTCCAGCTCCCATGTTAAGTACTGCTCAATGCAATATATTTTGTACAGTGTGGTTTAAAACTTTCTATTTGGCAAAAAGAAAAATACTTCAGAAATAAAAAGTGACTGCCTGCTTTTAAAAATCAAATGGGGACAGTCTGCACTGAGAGCCCCTCACCCTAGTGATCTTCCTGGACATAGTCTCCACCACTTATTCACACTAATGGGAGTATGCTGGAGGCGCTAGGACCCAGTGGGAGCCAAACTTTTTCAGGAGGGCTGGCACCGAGATGGAGCCACGAGGGATCGGCACCGTGAGCTAGGCTTGTGTGGTATAGACTACCTCGGTGTCAATCCTCCAGCCACCTCGGTTCCTTTTTTCCCGTCATCGAGTGTGCTTCAGTGACATTGCTCACCCACTGGGAGTCAAAACTTCAACTAGCAGCTAGTTTTCAGTTTTTTATTGTTTTTTAAGATTTCGTGAAAGTACCGATTACATTTTAAAAGTATACTTTTATTATTCTGCAAGAAAGAAGTCTTCAGCCCTCCATTGACTGAGTCGACCATGAGTGGGGTAGGTGACGGTAGGAAGACTTTTCATGAAAGCTGTTTAGTCAGCCGGGCTGGGTCTGGTCCGCCGCCCTCTCCAGGGGGGAGGGGTCTGACAACAGATGGTCCAGTGATCTGGGAGAGGGGCAGTTTCCCCAGAAACATAAAAATAAACTGTCCCATTTTCAGCACCATTCATCCTTGAGCTCTTCTTCGGCCCACTGGTCGAAAAAGAAACGGCATCACTTGAGGTCACCCTCTGGTATGTCTGCACGTAGAAGGTAAGTTGGGGCCCGGAGCCGATCACCGCTTCTTTCGGAGTCTCCTCCGGCTTTTGTCTCTGACAACCGGCATCTTCTACACCGGCGTCCCTCCCCGCCTGCTGGAGGTTTTTCCGGTGAGCAGTTTCACCATTGGGCCGCTCTTATGGAGCAGTGGGCGTGGAGGGTGTCCCGACTGCCCGAACCAACTAGTCCAACCTTCGGGTCTGTTTCAGATCGGCAGGCAGGGCGGTTGAGACTACAGTCGCGTGGCGCCTCCTTTGGTACCGTCAACTCCGCGTTCCAGTGTCTGTCCCCATCACATGGCTGCGGCGCAGGGGTCCACACCAATGCCTTTATCTCCTGCTGTTTTTCCTCCTTTACCTTTAAATCACAGTATGCAGACTTCTGTTGCAGTGCCACAGTCTGCGATGCTGACCTTCCCGGTGACGCGATTGGAGCCGGCTTCTCTGGCGCAGAGTTTGCTCATGGTGCCATGTGTGGTGTCGGTGCCATGTGCAGTGCCGCATCCACTGCCAGCATAGTTTTCGGTGCCTGGTGATGACGGCATCGTGCTCTGTGCCACGGCACCTGCTGGCGCTGCATTCTCTGCAGCTCTGTATTGGCGGCACCTCTGTACTCGCCACCATCCTCTTTGGTGGTGCTGGAGTGTCGACGGCGCTGCTTGCATTTTAGAGGTTTTTGACTCCGATTCTGTCTTCTCCTCCTCTTCCTCCTGATTTTCACCCCGTTCCTGTCTATATGGTCCCTCCTGGACTGTCTGAAGATGACGTTGAGCCTGATTCTGATATTCGACTAGGTGGTGATTTTGATGCAGAATCCACCTTAGGGGCAGGGATCAATCCTCCTGCAGAGCCTGTGGTCTAATACCTTTCCTTTAAGTCTCTGCTCAAGAATTTAAATTCTACCCTTTCTCTTCAGACCACGAAAATCGGTCCTGGGAAGCTTTTACATTTCCAGTATCTGCATGTTCCGGAAGTCCGTACGGATTTAACCCCTCCAGTGCAGCCCTCTTTTGAGACCCTTTCCCATATGGTGTGGAGCAACCTGGCTCTTATTGCCTCTGTGGCAAAGTCCATAGATGGGAAATATGCCCCTCCCAAGGATTGTCCCATCTTGACCGCTCAAGTTTTTGCTGATGCCATAGTGGTCCTGGCAGAGAAGGACAAGGCTGTCCTTCCTCAGGAATCTACAGATCGTCCTATAAAAGAATCTCACAAGATCGACACTTTGGGTAAGCGAGTGTCTGCTGCTTCAACCCTGGGCATGCGCATTGCTAGCTACCAGGGTTATTTTTCTCAACACAAGTATGTATTCTGGCATTCGCTCAAAGCAACAGTAGAAGCTCTGCCCAAATCAGAAGTTAATTCAGAGCTACTACAGACCATTACTAGAGGCATCGAGTCCAGTCAACAGATTAAAACTGCCATAGACACTTTCGATACTGCCTCCAGAGCGGTGGCGGCTGGTATTTGCACCAGTCGCCATTCTTGGTTGCGCACTTCGGGCTTCACAAGTGATTCCCAACAAAAGGTCATGGCCTTTCCTTTCAATGGTATGTATCTGTTTGGACCTCAAGTGGAGCAAGCACTAGAAACCACTCAGAAAACTAGGTCCGCTATTAGGACAGCTAGACCCCCCTTCCACTGCCTCTCGAGGAAGTGGGAATAAGCGTCCGTTTCATAACAGTCACTCCTTTCTTGGCAAAAGCAGAGGAGGTTTCAACAGAAACCAAACCCCTCAGCCGCAAAAGAAAATGCAACAAAAGGCACTGGGCCCAGAAGTGCCCGGTGCCACTCTCTTGAGTTTCTGGCCCAGGTTCCACCTCAGCTGTCAGAGGAGGACTCTTCCTCGGCAGTGGGAGGACATCTGACTCATTTCTACGACCAGTGGAAGTCGATAACTCCGGACAAATGGGTCCTCAGGATAATCTGCAAGGGGTACTCTCTCAACTTGTCAGAAACCCCTCCGGATCATCCTCCCAAGTGGCAGCCCAAACTGTCTGCTGTGCAGTCAGACCTTCTTGCTTCCGAGGTGCAAGGCCTTTAGAACAACAGGGCAGTAGAAGTAGTCCCACTGGATCAGCAAACCACAGGTTTCTACTCCCAGTACTTTCTGGTTCCAAAGAAAACAGGCGGTATGCACCCTGTTCTTGACCTCACAGTTTAAACAAGTTCCTCTACAGGAAAAGTTCAAGATGATATCACTCGGTACCTTGTTACGTTTGATTCATCAACACAGTTGGCTAGCCTTCCTGGAAATGCAGGACCATTCTCATACACCCAAAGCACCACAAGTACCTAAGGTTCATGACATTGGGTTAGCACTGCCAATTCAGAGTCCTGCCCTTTGGGCTATCCTCTGTGCCTCAAGTTTTTACAAAGTCCTGTGCAGTTCTCACGGTGCATCTAGAGAAAATCAGAATTGAAGTATTCCCATATCTGGACGGCTGGCTTCTCTCAAGTCCCCCCAGACAGGAGACTCTGGAGGCTGTGGCCACGTCTTCAGACTTCCCCTTGTCCATGGGAGTTCTGCTCAACCTGAAAGTCTCAGCTGCAGCCCTCCCAGAAGCTTCTCTTTTTATAGGAGCCCTTCTGGACACCTCCTGCACAAAAGCTTTCTTTCTGGAAGACCTGAAGGAGCGATCTCCTACAGATGGCCTACTTCCTCAGAGGGAACAGCTCAGTTTGAGCTCTTTCGATGCAGCGGATGCTGTGTCTCATGGCATCCTCTGTGTTCACTGTACCTCTGGCTCGTCTCCACATGAGAACCTCTCAGTGGATGCTCAGCACTTGGTGGTCACCATCCACTCACCCTCAGTCCTTTCACATCAATGTGACCGAACCGTTGAAACAGTCACTCACTTGGTGGTTTCGGGAGGACAACCTTCTGGAAGGATATCCCTTCACCCCTCTAGATCCCCAGATCTCCATTACCACGGATGCGTCCTTACTGGGCTGGGGAGCTCACTGCCAGAATGTCCACACTCTGGGCACGTGGACCTAGGACGAGTCCCAACTCCACATAAATGTTCTGGAAATGAGGGCTGTCCTCTATGCAGTCTGAGCTTTGAAGGACATACTCCGTCACAAGACCATTCTCCTTCAAACTGACAACAAGGCAGTGATGTATTACATCAACAAGCAGGGCGGTGCACACTTTTACCCATTATGCAGGGAAGCAATCAGAGTGTGGAAATGGTGCCTGGAGCACAAGGCTCTGATTCAGGCGGTCTACCTGCCAGGAGCACAAAACAAACTGGCAGACCGTCTCAGCAGAACAGAGACAGATCCTCACAAGTGGTCTCT
Source organism: Neoceratodus forsteri (assembly GCA_016271365.2). NCBI lineage: Eukaryota > Metazoa > Chordata > Ceratodontiformes > Ceratodontidae > Neoceratodus > Neoceratodus forsteri. Next base: position 1,188,538,696 of record CM057453.1, read on the forward strand.
CGACTTAACCATCGTTCAGTCACTCTTCAAAGAGTGGGGAGCTCTGGACCTGGACCTTTTTGCGTCCCCACTCAGTGCAAAACTGCCTGTCTTCTGCTCCAGAAATCCAGGACCTGGCGTTTTTTTGTCAGGATGCATTCAGGCTCTGGTGGACAAAATGCTTTCTGTACGCATTTCCTCCTCTTCCCCTAGTTCAGAGAGTGCTGCTGATATTGGAGGCATGGTGGGCAGACTGATTCTCATTGCCTCATTTTGGCCTTGCCAGATCTGGTTTCCTCTAATCAACAGGTTATTGGAAACCTCCCCGAAACTGCTTCCACTCCAGACGAACCTTCTGACCCAGGGCCCTGTAGTTCATCTCAGCCTGAGGTCCCTTCACCTCCACACCTGGCTCCCGAAGAAATAGAAGTGAACAGGTTTAACATTTCTCGTAGAGTTTCAGATATTCTCCTAGCTGTGCGCAAGCCAGCTACTAAAAAAATGTACACAGCTAAGTGGAAGCGTTTCTCTGTCTGGTGTGCGAAATCATCTTGGAATCTCTTTTCATGCCCACAGAGTAAAGTCCTGGAGTATCTCTTAGACCTCTCTAACACAGGTCTATAGTACTCCACAGTCAGAGTTCATCTTTGCTCAATTTCCGCGTACCATGAGCCTGTACTTTCTATGTCCTTTGCTCAGTTACCTGTAGTTAAACAGTTTCTTAAGGGCATTCTGCAAACCAGACTGCCCATTAGACATCCAGTTGCAGCCTAAAACATTAACCTCGTGCTAGACATGCTCACTCGTAAACCCTTCGAGCCTCTAGCCACTTGTGAGTTGAAATTTCTAACTTGGAAGATGGCCTTCTTGGTGGCCATTACTTCCACCCATAGAGTATTAGAAATACATGCTTTGGTCACAGACCCTACATACACTGTATTTCACAAGGACAAGGTGGTTCTAAGGACTCATCCTAAGTTCCTTCCTAAGATTGTCTCAGAATTTCATTTAAATCAACCTTTACACCTACTTTGCAAATTTCCAGAATGAGGGAGAGCGTACCCTTCATTCTTTGGATGTAAAGACAGCTTTGCAGTTCTGTCTGGATAGGACAGAGGAGATCCACAAGGCTCAACAACTGTTTGTCTCCTCCAGCACGACCTGGCTGGGACAACCTGTTGCTGTCTGGTGCATTTCAGCATGGTTAGTGGCATGCCTTCACCACTGCTACTCTATGGCACAGGTCAAGCTGGAAGGCAGAGTGTATGCTCACTCTACCAGAGCAGTTGCGGCATCTCTGGCTGAAATCTGCAACATGCCCATTGTGGACATCTGCAGTGCGGCCACTTGGAGCTCCATGCATATGTTTGTAAAGCACTATGCCCTGGATGTCCATGCCAGACAACATCAGTCCTTTGGCAGGACAATCCGTAATGGACTTCTGTCCTAAGTGAGCTCCTCTCTCCTGCCGCCCATCTCGGGGATTATTTTAGCTTGGTATTCTCCCATTAGTGTGAATGAGTGGTGGAGACTTTGTCTAGGAAGATACGGAAATTATGTACCTACTGAAATTCTTGATCTTCTGGGACAAAGTCTCCACCACTCATTCACACGGCCACCCACCATCCCTGGAGCTGACTTCTCTGTTTATGTTGTTCACTCCTTCAGTTGTTGGGCTGTGAAGACTTTATTCTTTGACCCTTTTTACACGGGTCATTCGGACTATCTTATGTCTGATAGTTAGGTTAATCCTCTCTAGGTTAGTTATGCTGCACCTCCTTGGAGAAAAAAAAGGTACTGAGGCGGTTGGAGGGTCAATGCTGAGGTAGTCTATACCACGCGAGCCTAGCTTGCAGTGCCACTCCCTCGTGGCTCCACCTTGGCACCTTTCCTCGTGAAAAAGTTTGGCTCCCATTGGGTCCTAGCTCCTCCAGTGCACTCTCATTAATGTGAATGGTGGAGACTTCGTCCAAGAAGATCAAGAATTACGGTAGGTACGTAATTTCCATTTTTTGCACACAGTGTGCAGATTAGGACTAGTGGGGCCCTTGGTGCTGACTGTTCCCTTTAATACACCAATTTTCTTTCAATCTACTAGTTTCACGAAGATTGGAAGTAACAGTAGGTAAATCATGTACCCCCCCCCCAGCTTTCTAAACAGAGATGAATAAATATGCAGTGCAAACACATGTCAATAGGGGTCCATACCCGCTCCACTACCCAGGGTACTGTGATTACCCCAGTAAGCAAAAATGTGTCCAATCTTTACATGTCTTTATATCCACTGTCACTCATGGTAGACTTTTAAATAGTTTACCACCTCTGGTAGAAGTGTCTCCTAATGTTACCCCTGATTTAACCACCTGTGAGCTTCAGGGCACGTTTCTGGTGTGCTAGACTCTTGAGGTGGGCAAACTGAAATTGCCTGAGGGTCTCATGTGCAGCCCTCGAACCACCTTGACAGCCGCATTAACATGCATAACTTTGACAGGACCCATTTTGCCACACAATTGACACATTTGAGACCGATAATGCATAGCACCTTTATTTAAAGTACTAATAACATCAGTAAAAGTGTTTGACCAACAATACCAGCAAGACAACAGTGACAGAGTTGAATTACCGTGGGGTAGGGCTGTATCAACTGAATTGAAAGGAAAGCATTTAACATTCAGGATTAACTCTGCTGTCACACCTTGACCTTTTCTGAAATGTGCTCTTTGCACCTCTTTACACCTAATTACTGGAATGATTTCCATACTGTGAACACCACTTAGCAAGGAGAATCAAAAGTAAAAGCAGTAGTTCAGTACATTAGTTCGTAAAATAATCTAAAATCACTTGTAATCTGCATGTCTGAAAAGCTCTACAGTCCTGTTGCAGGCTTGCAGCCTGATTGAAAATGTCACCTACCAGCCAAAGCACCCAATCCAACTGGGACCTCTCATTGAGAAATAACTGTAAGGATGAGCTGTCCAGATAACCAACTACTAATGACACTACCTGACTATCTGTGATTGTGATCAGGAAGCAGTTTGGTATAGGGGGAAGAGCTACACAAAATGAAAAGTGGAATGAACGAGGAGAGCATTTAAAGACACTGAGCATTCTTTAAAAAACTAAAAATTTATTTCACTTAAATGCTATTGGTGACTGCAGATAAACACGTTGGGGGGCCGCATGTGGCCCGCTGGCCGAAGGTTGCCCACCACTGGGACTGTGTTAGAGGATTAAAGCACATGTATAGAAGCAAACATTTGCAGCTGGTGGTAGTAGAAGAATTCCTATTTATGTATTAGCTTTTGGTGACCGGGTAAGTGCATTAGACAAATATCCCTGCCTATTTTCAAGCATGACCCGGGAGAGTACAAAATAGTCATACAGACGAAACTCACATGTAGGATACATACAGTCCTGGGATATATGTAGGATACTTACAGTCCTGGGATACATACAACAAATATCCACGCATGCATAGGTTATAAAACATACAGCAGAGGCCATCCTTGCAGGGATGGAAGGGTCAGGCGAAGACAGGTAATTATACATACAGCAAAAAATCATCTTCACTGGGATGAAAAGTACGGGCAAGAACAGGCCAGGCGCTGCATTTGAGGTTTTTAAAGCCAATGTTTCTATACAGGAAAGAGCAGGGATAGAGGATCAAGTGAGGTTAGGTGCAGATACAGGTATCAAATGCATAAAGATGGGGGAAAAAGGTGCAGTCTTGAAGGAGGAGTGAGATGCAGAGCACTTTAAACTGGGAGGAAGGGAGTTCCAGAATTTGGGGGCAAAGTGAGAGAATGCTTTCTCCCTCATTGTTGTTGAGCAGTGTGGGACTGAGAACAGTGGAGAGTTAGAAGATCTTGGAAGGCAGGAGTGGACCACAGGGGTAAGCATGGCCCCAAGACAGTCGGGGTGGGGTTTTCTCATCATGGAGTCAATAAAACAACCCTGGGAGTAGGAGTGAAGGGATTTGGGAGGCAGCCAGTGTAGGATGGAGTAGAGGAGGCAATGATGAGTAAGGCGAGGGGCCAATAGGTCGAATCTGCAGATGTTTTAAGTGGTATACCATTTGCGAAGAATTCCATCATTGGCATGGGAAAGGACAGGGAGGGCGTATTGTAGCCTAGGGAGTAAGACACCTCTAGCCACAGAGACCCTGGCAGCAGGGGTTAGGGAGTGTCACACACGATAGGAGGCAACAATCTTGGTGTTAACGGAACTGCATACCTTGTTTATGTGAGTGGAGAAATCCAGTATGGGGTCCAGCATCATACCCAAGTATTTGAAGGAGTCAGTGGCCAGAACTGCTGACCCATCACGGTAAAGCACACGGAGCTTGGTGGACTCAGCTTGGACTTTTCTAGAGGACCCAAAGAGCATAGCCTGTGTCTTTGGTAGATTGAGGATTAGGAAGTTTGAGGAGAGCCGGGATTGAATCAGTTGGAGTGCAGACGACAGATGACCATTAAGGTCAGGGATGGATCGAGAGGCTGCGTAGAGCAATAAGTCATCTGCATACACGATGGAGTGGCAGTGGGGAGAGGAAGGAGGAATATCGTTAACAAAGATGGAGAAGAACAGTGGTCCCAGAATGGACCCTTGTGGGATGCCACAGGAGATAGGAGCTGGAGATGAAAGGACCTTACAAAAGGAGACTGATTGTGTTCGGTTATCAAGGTAGCTGCTGATCCAGGATATGGTGGAGCCAGAGGCACCAAGAGAGATCAGTTTGTTCAAGAGCAGTGGGTGATTAACCAGATCAAAAGCTTTGGTGAGGTCAGTGAACACAGCACCAATAAGAAGGCTTTATCCATGTTGGACTTGACCTCACTAGTGAATAGGGTGAGAGCAGTAGAGGTGCTGTGACCAGCCCTGAAACCATGTTGAACAGGGGTCTGAAGACTGAACTTGAGTAAATGAGCAGAGATCTGGCGGTGAACACGTTTCTCCAGTATCTTGCTGAGGGTAGGCAGTAATGCAATGGGACGATAGTTAGACAGGAGTTTAGGGTCATCTTTCTTGAGCACTGAAATAATCCTGGCAGACTTCCAGGCCGAAGGCATCGTTGAGGTGCTAATGGACAGGTTAAAAAGCCGAGTAATGGGTGTAGCTAGAAAAGGAGCAGCAAGTCTCTTGATCCTGGGTTCAAGACCATCAGGCACAGAGCCTCCATGAGAGGGAAGGTCTCCTAGGGACCCAAGAACCTCCTGATGCATGATAGGGGTAAGCACCAGAGCAGGAAGGGCATCTTGAGGAGCTGGAGGAGAAGACTGTGGACCGCAGGATGCAGGAGGGGAGAGATTAGGAACCTTGGTGAAGAGGGAGTTAAAGGCATTGGCAGTAGTGTGGGAGTTATTGCAAAGGGTATCATTAATTAGTATGTCTTTGGGAGTCTGTGGCTTGGTATTCCCCAGGATTTCATTAATCTGGGTCCAGTATTTCTTTGAGTCAGAGGCAAAGAAATGGAGGAGTCCTCGGAAGTAGTTGCTCTTGGCACGGTGGACCGCCTTCTTACAGGTATTTGCGCAAGGCACGATACACGTCAAGGTCGACCTGAACTGAGGTGGATTTCCATTTTGACCACTGCTTGTCACGCTTCTTGAGCAGTTGCAGAAGAGGCCACTTCAGCCACTTGATCACCTTCCCTCTGACCCTACGCATAGAGATTGGAATGTGCTTGTGCTGTAAGGCATGCCAAGTGGTGTTGAAATGGTCAGTAGCCAGGTTTATGTAATTGGTAGTAAATAAGGTAGACCAGTCAGCATGTTTTGGATCATATAGGAATGTAGCTGGGCCAAGATTGGAAAAGTTAGCAAAGGATAAAACCTTGTGAGGATATGAGGAAGGGGAAGCATCCCTCACACAGTAGACTGGGCAGTGATCACTGATGGAGCCAGGTAAAACCCCAGCAGGGGAGTAAATGTCCTTATGGTTTGTGAGGATCCAGTCGATCAGGGTATGGCTGTGATTATTCTGCGAGATCCTAGTATGGGATGAGATGAAATTAGTTGAAAAAGGTTGGCCTTGCTGATGGTAGCAAAAGAAGAGGAGTTGGGACTAAGCCAGTTGAGGTTAAAGTCACCCAGACAGATCACGTTGTTGTTCTTGGCCAAGGTAGAACCTTTCACCTGAGACCGGAGTACATCGTCTTTGCTTACTGTATGTAAACCTGGTCTGTGATTGCTGTCTTAGCAGTACTTTTGTGTACAGTAGCTCTTAACTTTTTTTGCATTTTACTTCAGGTGACCACAGCATATGGGAACATGATGTCACATCACCCATTTATATCATGTATTTCTATGTTAAAAGTAAAAATATAGCTGGCCCGGTGGCACTGAGGGTTGAGGCGCTGGTTGCCACACCTCGCTACATGCCAGCGACCCAGGTTCGGGAACTGACTCTGGTCGCCGAGGGTTGGTTCAGGGGCGAGAGGGATTGAGTCCGGCGACCGCTCTTCCTCTCCGTGGGGGCGATGGTGCCCCTTGTGGAGCTAGGCAATGCACTGATGCTGTGCTTGGGGATGAGTTGGGCACGGTGCCAGGAGGGAGTACGTGCAGACTCGTCGCGTCCCCCAATGTCATTGCGCCCCACTCACACAAGCCACCAGTAAAGAGGAAAATAGGTGAGCGATTGCGGCGGGTTTGATGGCGCCCATGGACGCCGACTGAGCACTGTTGCAGATGCTGGATCCAGTCTCGGCAGGGAGTGAGGGACTCTCTGCCGCCTGGCCATGCATTAACATACGAGAACATGAATGTGTCAGCATCTTTTATACGCCTCAGTATGCTTGTCTGCTTAGAGTTCAGTAAGTTGCAACAAAGGGTGAAATACCACATTTACCTTTGCAAACTGTCTTTGATGTAATTCAAGGTTAAACTATATTCAGTCTGTGTTGCCAGAGTTTTTTTTTTTTCTCTTCAAACAACATGAAGTCTTGCTGTATTCTGACAAGTGCAGTTAGCCCCAGTCTTTAAACTGCTCCGTAGAACAATGGGTTAACTTTTCTATGCATGGCATAGAATGTTCATCTTGAGCTCGGTTGATGTCTCTGCCTGTTGTTATTCGAACTGCAACCGTCAGATTCTTTATTCTGCCTCACTGAAGTCGTTCCGGAGATTTCTCCTGCTACTCGGTTCGAAGTCGGTTGAAGTGTCAGATTTCGGTCGGTTTTCTACCGAAATTTTGTTTCCGCATAGTCAGTTCAAGTCTCCGTCTGTGGTACCGTGAGTACTAGATAGGTTTTGTTCTGTTTTCTGTGGTGGAATTTGTAAAAAGTGAGGATCGGTTCGGCTGAACCGATCATTCAGGTAAATTTTGTATTTTACTTTAGTGTGTGGTTACCGGTCCATATCGGTTCTAAAAAAAAAAAAAAAAACAGGTTTTAGTACTTTTTTTTTTCCAAGACCAGTGACACAGTCAGGAACTGATAGGGGAGTCTTGCCTGGCAGTTGCTGGAAAAAAAAGGGTACGTTTGGTTAGGTTGGCCATGTCTGAGAAACCCAAGAAAAAAACCGGGCCCACTGGGTTTCAACACTGCAGTGTGTGTGGGGAGGTCTTTGCTAAGGCCGATCCCCACACCACCTGTGTTTATTGTCTGGGGTTTGACCACCTCGATTCAGACTGCAAATTTGTAAAAATGTTCCAAAATCTACCCTTCAAAAGAGATTAGGTAGACTGAGGGAAAAGGAGGCAGAGAGGTCCGCTGACCCGGATGGCCAGCCTGGTTCGGTTCCGACTGAACCAGAAGGAGTGCCTCTGACCAGGGCGATACTGGGCAAAAGGAGAGCAGATTTCCGAGAATCGTTCCACAAAAAGAAACGAAAGACAAATCGACCGTTCGATCCAGAATCTCATACTCCACTGCCGAAGAAATAGCCAAAGCGATTCAGACAGGAAATAAGCCGCTCGTTTCGACTGATCCGCACCTTTGGCAGGGGCTTGGTTCGGTCGGTTCCCCCGGTTCAAGATTATACCTGGAAGAATTTTATGAACTGGAGTTTGAGGAGGAAGGAGAGTTGGAAGATGATTATGGTGATGGTGAAAGTCTGGATGTGCCTATTGACCCGGACATCTCCCCAGACAGACCTTCATGTGTTTCTCCTCCTAGGCTTTTTGAGTCCCCTTCGCACTTCATGTTTTACAGAAAGGTGGCTGATACCCTCCAGCTTCCTGTGGAGGAGGCAGTGGAGGATCAGGAGCCTGACTATGTAGAGATGATGGACATCCCAGAGTCCAGGAGACTGTCTATTCCCCTCCACAAAAGTTTTGGGAAACAGACAAAAAATTCTTAAGTCTCCCAGTTCCATACCTCCTGTGGATAGAAGAATGGACAAGAGGTGTACTCTTTCAAGCTCAGATACGGAGTTCCTTTATCAGCAATGCAACCATGTTGGAGTTGTATAGGCTGCTCCCTGTGATAAGGCAAGCATTCCCTTGGCATCATACCCCCCAGACAAATACTCCAGAAAGGTTGATGCCATGGCAAAGAAGCAGTACATGGCATCTTCCTTGGGACTCAGGCAGGCGAATGATATGGCCTGTGCAGCCAGGTACCAGAAGTCCAGGTGGGACACTGTGCTGGCACTGGCTAAACAGGCCCCCCAGCTTGCCAAGGAGCTGGAGGAGGTGGCTGCAGATGGGATTGAGGCATCAAAAGTTCAGTTTCATGCTGCTGTGGACTCCAGTGATGTATCATCAAGAGTTATGGCTACATCTGTGGCTCTTCGGAGAATGGCTTGGCTCAGATGTAGTAGCCTCTCACAGGATACCAAGGCTAAGGCCATGGATTTTCCTGTAGTGGGTAATCCTCTGTTTGGGGAGCAGACAGAGAATTACATGAAGAAAATGGACGAATACAGGACCACTTACAGGAGTGCTCAGGCCAAGGAAAGGCAGGCAACTCCTCAAAGGCAGCAGTCCAGGGGCAGGCCTTTTCAAAGGCCTTTTTACCAAGCACAGGCCTCTTCTTCCTTTTCACAGAGTGGGTTCTTCAGAGGGAGAGGCAGAAGGGGGTTGAGCAGGCCTGCATCCACCCCTCAGCCTAAAGCCCCTGCCAAGCAGACACCCTGATGGGTCTGCCCGGGTCGATTCTCCTATCCCAGTAGGGTGCAGGCTGGCTTACTTTGTCCGGGACTGGATGTCTGTTACATCAGACAAGTGGGTCCTGGAAGTAGTAAGCCAGGGACTGGTTCTCAGCTTCAGAAAATTTCCCAAGATGAGAGCCAGATCTTTTCCACCTGCAAATCTGAGACCCTTGTCCTAGAGGCAGAGGTTTCTTCTCTCCTAGCTCCAAGAGCTATAGAGAGAGTACCTACCCTACACTGGGGCAAAGGACTGTACTCCAGGTACTTCCTAACCCCCAAAAAGACAGGAGAGTGGCGAACCAGCCTGGACTTGACATACCTGAACAAACATCTTTTAAAGCCAAAGTTCAAGATGATAACTCTGGGAATTATCATTCCCTCTCTAAGGCCAGGGACTGGCTAGCCTCCTGACCTCAAAGATGCCTACTCACATTCCCATCAGGTGCTCCCACAGAAAGTACCTCGGGTCTAAGTTGCCCTCAGGCCACTATCGGTTCAGAGCAATGCCCTTTGGCTTAATCTCAGCCCCAAGGGTCTCACAGTGCCTGGTAGTAGTTGTTGCCTTCCTAAGAAGACAGAAAGATTTCATTTTTCCATATTTGGACGACTGGCTCATAGTGGCCAGTCCCCAGACCAAGTCAAGTCACACCTGCAAGTGACCCAGCAAGTGCTCACTTTAGGATTTCTTCTCAACCTACCAAAGTCGTTCTCGAACCAGTGCAGCTCCTCACCTTCATAGGGGCAGAGCTGGATGCGGTAAAAGCAAGAGCCTTCCTTCCCCTGGAAAGGGCAAGAGCTTACATGGAGCTGGCCTCTTCATTCAGCCTTCAGGTGTCTCGACCAGCAAGGCATTTCCTTGAGCTCATGGGCCACATGGCAGCTTCTACAGCAGTGGTCCAAGGTGCAAGATTCCAGATGAGGGACATTCAGTTCCACTTTTTTGGTCCCAAAGAAAGGATTCCCTTACCAAACTAATCCCAGTGACTCGAACTTTGATCCAAGCCCTGCAGTGGTGGCAGGATCAGGACAGTTTGAGGCAAGGGGTTCCATTTGCCACTCAGTTTCATTCAGTGGTCCTTACCACAGATGCTTCCCTGCTGGGCTGGGGAGCCCATTTGGGGGACCTCACCACCCAGGGACTCTGGTCACCTCAGGAATCTCTTCTACACATCAGTCTCTTGGAACTCAGGGCAGTGTTTCTGGTACTGCAAGCTTTTTCCAAATCAGTACAGAACAAGATGGTTCAGGTCAGAACAGACCACCACCACCACCACCACCACCATGTGGTACATCAACAAGCAAGGAGGCACTCGGTCTACGGCCTTTTGCACAGAAGCAATGAGGTTGTGGTCCCTGGCCTATTCCCTGCAAACCTCTCTGATAGCAGTTCACCTTCCAGGGAAGGACGATGTCCTAGCAGATGCACTGAGCAGAATATCTCAGGGCCACTTCATGGCCCTTGATCCTCTGGTGTTGAAGGATTTTTCAAGATGGGGCACCCAGAGATGGATCTTTGCAGCCCCAGACAATCACCAACTTCCTCTCTTTTGTTGCAGACCCCCGGTCTTGGGCTCAGTCCTCTGGATGCTCTGATTCTGAACTGGAAAGGGAAATTTCTGTATGCTTTTCCCCCCTTCCCTCTCCTGTTCAAAGTGTTAGTCAAGATAAGGTCACAGCCTTGCAGAGTGATTCTGATTGCTCCAGACTGGGCCAGGCAGCCATGGTATCACTTGTTGCTGTCCCTAGCAGTACATCTTCCCCTGTCTCTCTTCCCAGGAATTACAACCTGTTAACATCCTCTCAGGGGAGGATTTGGTACCCCAATCTTCAGTCTCTCAATCTCAAGGCCTGGCTCTTGAAGAGTTAGTTTGCAGATCTGCATCTTTCCCAAGGGGTTCTGGATATCCTCAAGGCTTCTCGAAAGCCCTCCACCAGAAAGACTTACAACTCCAAATGGAAAAGATTCAGCATTTAGTGTTCTAGGAAGAATATTTCTCCAGACACTGCTGAATTGCTTACGGTTCTGGATTATATGGTCCATCTTAATGGCCTAGGCCTCGGACCAGCTACTTTCAAGGTACACTTGTCAGCTGTTTCTGCTTTCCTGTCAGTAGGCAAGTCTTCCTCACTGTCACCCCACCCTGTATTCTGTAAGTTTTTCAAGGGATTGCTTCACACCAATCCCCCTTTAGGGATCCTGCTCCTGCTTGGGATCTTAATGTTTGCATTGCTCTGCTTATGCAACCCCTTTTGAACCCTTGTCCTCAGCAGAGCTTAAGTACTTGACTTGAAAACTGTGTTTTTGGTAGCCATTACTTCTGCTAGACGATTGTGGAATTGCAAGCCCTGTCAGTGGAAACTGATTTCATCTCTTTTCACAGAGATAAAGTGGTCCATAGAACTAACAGAAAGTTCTTGCCTAAGTGGTTTCAGATTTCCACCTGAATCAGTCTATATCTCCCTGTTTTCTTCACTGATCATTCTTCCTCGGGAGAGGAGGCTACACAGTTTGATGTTAAAAGAGCCTTAGCTACTACATAGAGCGTACTAGGGTCACAGGTTTGACTCCTCCAGTTATTCCTCACTTATGGAGAAGTTGGGAAGGCAAACCTGCCACCAAGAGATCTCATTGCCAGGTGGATTGTGTCTTGTATACAATTCTGCTATGAAAACTGGTAAAACTCCACCCTCAGGCCTGAGGGCTCATTCCACAGAGGTACAGCTGCTTCCCTGGCTGCTGCCAGGGATATCTCCCTTTTAGAAATTTGTCAAGCAGCCACCTGGAAAACAGTCCATACTTTTACCAAGCATTACTCTCTGGATATCCAGGCTAGGAGTGCTGCTCGGTTTGGCACAGCAGTACTTCAGAGCCTATTCCCAAAGTAGGTTCTATCCCTCCTCCATGGAGGTACTGCTTGGTAGTCTGCACTTGTCAGAATACAGCAAGACTTCATGTTTGAAGAAAAAGTTACTCATCTTAGTAATTGTTTCTTCTAGTGGAGTCTTGCTGTATTCTGACCTCCTCTCCTCTCAGAAACTAGATTTTTTTTGGGATGTGGGTGGGCAGGCGCAGTGTTGGCAGTCTAGGGGTGCCCCCGATACACCCTCTGTTCTCATGGGGTGAGATGTTATTTCATTTGATTGGTTTTTGTATTTGGGTTTAATGACTTGGGTCTTCCTTTGAGAACCCAAAACATTATTTTTCTGCCAGTTGGCTAGTAAAAATGTTAGTTTCCACACAGAACACCTAGTGAGTTTTGCTCGAAAAGATCTGATGGTTGCAGTTCGAATAACAGGCAGAGACATCAACCGAGCTCGAGATGAACATTCTATGCCATGTATAGAAAAGTTAACCCATTGTTCTCCGGGGCAGTTTAAAGGCTGGGGCTAACTGCACTTGTCAGAATACAGCAAGACTCCACTAGAAGAAACATAATTACTAAGGTGAGTAATTTTTTCGTGTGGACACTTACCGAATCACGGTTAGCAGCTCCGTGCTCCGCTTTGCAGTCCCAGAAAGTCTTGGAATGCATTCGGGAGCAGACAGTTTAAGCAGCCATGTGGAGAAGCTGCACAGTTTGCTCCCATGTGAAAGACCTTGCGGGCACTTGTATCAGCTGACTGCCCAGACTCCCAGCCCCTCTCCAGAGTGTCTTACATTTGCACTGACGGGGTTATATAGTTGCACGAGACAAGCATTTTGGGGGTCGGGGCAGCTCTGCAATGGTCTGTTAAAGGAGTGAGGTAGGTCTTGTAAACACGGCTTTGGTAACTGTATTGTGGAAACCATTCTGCAAGGAGTTCCATTTGTGTTGCGATACAGAATTACCCTTGGGATGTGAAGAGAAATGTGGTCACAGTTTACACAGCACTTGAACCCACCTACACCAGTTCAGCTCCCATGTCTGGGACTGGAGTAGAAATGCATATTTACACTGCCAAAGCAATGTCTCTGATTCCCAGTGCTGATCCTTTCAGCACCACCTCATGTGATCCTCAAGAGGGTGTATACTTCCCCCCTCTGCTGCTGCTGCAAAACATGCTGGAAAGGGGCCATCAGTCTCGGAGCAATCAACAACTTGAGGATATCAGCACAGGCTGTGGACCAGAGCAAGCCTGTCCACAAGTTTGCTTAAACCACTCTCTCTGGAACATTTCCTTACTCCTTCAATGGCTCAGAGAGAAGATAAGCTGACAACTTACCACACTATTGTAAGTGTTCACTTGGCCACTTCTGAGCTGCTACAACTCGCACATGCAGGTTGCAGCAGTGCAAAGATGGGAGTGTAAACATGCCAGAAGAGTCGCAACAGTTTGATGTCTATGTAATTTACGCACACAAATATACATTTGTGTGTGTCCAAGTCATCTACACTGATGTAGAAAAGGCTAATGTAACTGGGCTTAAGTCCGATATCTCCCAGACTTTGAGCAGTGATTTTTCATTCTGTTGAGAAGTGGCTACTGAGCAACTACTAAATAGCAAAAAGGGAAAAAAAATAAATAAATTAAACCCAGGACATACAGATAACAGAAACATTGGCTTCCTCACCGAAGTTCTTGATTCTGGTATTATGTCCTTGAAGCAGGTTTCTGCCTCAAAATATTTAGGTGTTCTGATTAAGACCTTTGCATCACATCTCACTTATATGCAAAAGCACTAACTGAAAACTGGGTGTTGCTCACAGGTTAAAACAATTCATGACTCCTGAAATGCACTTGCCCATTGTTAAATTCACTCTGATCCACTCGGCACATTTTGCATCACTTATTTATATCCAGGCCACTACCAAGAAAATTAGCAAACTAGCTACTGTGTTTAACAAGTTTTGATAGTTTGGTTTACTGTATTCCTACTGAACTCACCACTGCAGTAAATACTGTGACCTCAGATGACTCTCCACCCATGCACAAAAAAAGACCATTTTTGTGGGCTGTAAAGTTGACACATCTCTTCTTGATCCTGAGTGTGGCCTCTCTTCCCCTGTCAGTGTTACTTAGGCTAAGAAACTGCACTTGAACCTTTTGCTCTGCTGGCCTCCTGCTCCTACTAGAGCCATTGGTTGCAACACATCTAGGCTGACAGGCCCTTTCAGTTCTTGCCCTGCCTCTGGAACTCCATCAATGTAGGCCTGTGCTCTGGCCCCTCCAATTTATGTTTGATGCATGTGTAGACCGAATATTGTGCTTTCAGTGAATGGGGATAGCTGGGGGGGGGGGGTCACTGCTGAGCGCATTGCAGTTGAAAATAGAAGGGGCTCAGCAGTCTAGACCCATGACCTGGCAGTGGTGACACCACTTGTTGCTTGCAGGGCAGAAACGTCTTGTACTTGTAAAGGATCAAGCTGCTCCAGTCAGAGAGGGCTTTGGTCCTTTGATTTGCATGAAGTTGGGGCAGCAAACAGATCAGCTTTCAATATCAGAGTGTGTTGGTTTACCAATTTTTTAGAGTCATACCAACTAAATATACAGTGCAGTAACAGTTTCCAGCAATATATCTTTCAAAAAATGGCCAGAGCTATTTCTGTTTGAAATCATAGTTTGAAAAGTGAAACCAACCTTGTACATGCACAGAGTCCAGGTTTCACTCTTTTGCATACAAATAACAGAAACATTGGCTTCACTCACGAAGATCCAGTTCTGATTATGTCAGCGAAGCAGGTTTCTACCTCAAAATATTTAGGTGTTCTGATTAAAACCTTTGCATCACATCCATATATGCAAAGCACTAACTGAAAACAGTGTTGCTCACGGTTAAAACAATTCATGACTCCTGAAATGCACTTGCCCATTATTAAATTCACTCTGATCCACGGCACATTTTGCATCTTATTTATATCAGGCCACTACCAAGAAAATTAGCAAACTAGCTACTGTGTTTAACAGTTTTGATAGTTTGGTTTACTGTATTCCTGAACCACCAGTAAATACTGTGACCTCAGATGACTCTCCACATGCAAAAAAAGACCATTTTGTGGGCGTAAAGTGACACACTATTCTTGATCCCGGTGTGGCCTCTCTTCCCCTATCAGTGTTATAGGCAAACTGCACTTGACCTTTTGCTCCTGGCCTCCTGCTCCTACTAGGCCATTGGTTCCAACACATCTAGGCTGACAGGCCCTTTCAGTTCTTGCCCTGCTCTGGAACTCCATCAATGTAGGCCTGTGCTCTGGCCCCTCAATTTATGTTTGATGCATGTGGGCAGATATTGTGCTTTCAGTGAATAAGGATAGCTGGGGGTCACTGCTGAGCGCATTGCAGTTGAAAACAGAAGGGCTCAGCAGTCTAGACCCATGACCTGGCAGTAGTGACACCACTTGTTGCTTACAGAGAGAAGCGTCTTGTACTTATGAGACCAAGCTGCTCCAGTCAGAGGGCTTTGGTCCTTTGATTTGCATGAAGTTAGGGCAGCAAACAGATCAACCTTTCAATATCAAGTGTGTTGGTTTACAATTTTTTAAGTCATACCAACTAAATATACAGTGTATTGCAGTAACTCAGTTTCAACAATATGTTCTTTTCAAAACCAGAGCTTTTTCTGTTGAAATGAGTTTGAAAAGTGAAACCAACCTTGTACATGCACAGAGTCCAGGTTTCACTCTTTTGAATTGCAACTTAAACAGAATAGTTCTATTACGAAAAAAAAAATTACTGAAACAAGCTGAGTTACTGAACACCCAATATATTCGGTAGTATGAATCAAATACCATTGTGAGGTTTGACAAAGTGCGATGCAGGACTAATAACTGTGTGCTCTCTGAAAGAAGTAGCAGCATGGCGCAATTCTGTTCTCTCTCTCTTGCTCAGTGAGGCAGTATTGATGCTCATAGTAAAAATTATGGTGAAGTCTAACTGAAGCCCAAAAATAAGATTTCATTTGCATGCAACAATCGAACAAATATGTATTTTATCAGCCATACAAAAACCCGTTTATAGGCTTTCTGACAAATTCGGATACATATGAAACGGGTATAAAATGGGCAGAAAATCACCATCCTTATAGGTTGAGACTGGTCTTTACCCATGGCTTTGAGAGAGAACTACAATTCACGACCCAGCCAACTAGCACGCATTTCAAACTGTATCTTAGTGCCAACTTCACTGAACTTTTTGTTCTAGGGACATGGATAAATTGTTCAATCCACACTTACTGGCAGGTTCCTTGCCGCTTTAAATGTTGATGGAAGGTCTTCAAGCTGGCTCCTCCCACCCACTCAGGTGGTAAAACTTTCAGCTCTGCCCCATGGTGCCAGATCTTCCGCACGCTTGGGCTCAGTTCCTCCTTAGCACTCTCGTTTTAGGCTGGATTCACACTTGGTTAATCTGAAACTTATTTAAGATTTATAAGACTTGGTCTGTATCTTCCCTCGTGGCTGCGATGGACAAATCGACTCCTGGTTCGTCGGCGGTGCCTGAGCAGAAGATGTCCCGGACGATCCATACGCCACATGCGTTTATGCCTTGGACTCGGCCAGTGACTCACAGGCTTGTGGTTGTGCAAATCCTTTGCTTGGTCTTGGAGGACCGCTGCGTTACTGTTAGGCGACCGAAAAATGTTATCCTCCAGTTAGGTCTAAGGAGGCCATTGGGCAGTGTCATACAAGGGGCAGTGGAACAGTGGAATAGATGATCGCTGTCGGGGAGGAGGGGGCCCAGGCTGCATCATCATCCTCGGTCATGCATTTACCCCACTCTCCTTGGAATCCTCCTACACAGCTTCTTTCAAGGAGTTTGCCATCCCTCTCCACCAGGAAGAAGGCCCTGGGACATTCCTCGGTCCAAAAAGGATCCAAGTGTAAGTCCCACGGGTTAATGCTGGGAGGCGAGGTCCCTTCCCTGAAGTCTACACTACTTGATCGAGTTGCGGCTAGGCTGCTGACTTCACAGTGTCCTGTCGGGTCACGCTGAGACACCCTCGACCGATCGAATCTTTCTTGACCCGTCGGATGGTCTGTCGACTGGAACGACAACCTCGCCACTATTCCCCAGTGAAGCGGAGGACTCCTGTGCCTCCTGTGCGGGTCAGGAGTCCTGAACCGAGGGAGGGCGGTTTCCAGCCCCTGTCAGACCACCTCGCAAAACACAAAGGTCTCGGTCTCTGACTTCTTCTCTGTGTCCAGCCGACTACTGACATCGCAGTCCTATTTCGCACCGTGGAAAGCTGTGGTGCCGCTCATCACAAACCTCTTTGGAGGATAGGCTCCAGTGCAAATACGTGGCAAAACTGAGAACTAATGTGGCAAAGCTCCTTTTGACCAGGAATAGGCCAACCTCGTCATCTTCCCCGGCCATTAAGTGGCTGTCACAGGCGGCCAAACAACCCCTCGCAGTGGTCGAGGGCCAGGCTGGCACGGTTGTTCTGCGAAACCGGCTACTCTACCCGATTGTGGTGGAACCCTGCCTCCACAACCTAAATCAGGGCCCCAACCAAGGATTCTCGGGTCAGGGCTTGCCCAATCGGTCACGGTTACCCTCACTCGATCAACCTCAGCAGGTAGAGGTTGGCTCAGAAGCTGACGCAGCTGTTCGCAACTCCCGAGTCTGATGATGACTCTCTTTTTTCGCAGGCCACTTGACTTGGAGTCCACAGAGGGTCAGTCAGTGGATGAAAGCCCATCCTCATTTTGGGAATGCTTCGCTCATCTCAGAGTCCACTGGGATGAAGCTCAAACCCATTTCAAAGCAGGCCGTATCCCTCTGGAATACTGGACCGAGGATTCCCATGAGGCCTTCCGGTGGCAGGCCATTGTTAGCCCGGCCCTGAAGCTATGGCAGCGGCCAGCTTCTTGTCCAGCACCTTTGGCCAGGATGGCTCAGAAGTATGCTGTCCCCACCAGTTCACTCTCCGGTTTCTCGGAGCACCCCTCTGCAGAGGAGCTAGTGACCGATAGTGTTTTCTGGTGTTCCGGGAACGCTAGGGACATGGACAAGCCTCCCGACAAGGAGTCCAGGAAGCTGGACTACTCTGGGTGGAAAGTTTATGCCGCTTCCTCCCTGGGCCTCAATCAGGTCAGCTCGGCTGTCCTGAATGGCACACTTTCACCACGCCCTTTTGGGCTCCCTGGATGGTGATTCCTCATCTCGGCTGACCTCCAAACTACGGTCAAGCGGGTGCGGGATCAGGGAAGAGTGTTGGTGGCCAAACAGCTCCAGACCTCCTCTGGACGCCAGCTGATTCGTGTGCCTGGTCAGAAGCGGCCACAGTGGCCATGCATCGCAGAGCTTGGCTGCGGATCTCCACTTCCACAGCAGATACCCAGCACAAGCTGGCAGACATCTCCCTTCCTGGGCACCGACTTACTTCGGTCCCCGGGCTGAGGGATCTTCAACGGATCAAGAAATCCAGTGCCACGCTTGGACTCTGTCTCGCCTCCCAGAAGGACAAGAGCCGCCAGCAGCAGTGTAAGCCCTTCAGTCCTTCACAGCCTCTTTGGCACATCCGCCCAGCAACACCAGCATCAGGGCCAGCAGGCTACGACTTGCCACCACAAAGCCAAGCCTGCCCTTCCTCCAATAGGAAGCCAAGAGGAAAGGTCTGGGAGACTCTTGGCTGGTCGCTTTCTCCAGCCAGCCCAGTGACAGGTTGGGGGTGTCGCCCCACAACCTCGTAAATCCTCTCCGAGTTCCCCCATGGGGACAGGCTCCGCCACTTCATTTCCGCTTGGTCCGATATCACCACGGACTGCTGGGTGTTGGAAGTGATAGGAAAGGTCTGCGGCTGGGTCGAGGCAGTACCCACCTGTCCAGCCATCACCAAGGGGCTACGGAGTCCGCCAAAGCCTCTGTCGGCCCGTCGAGCCGACATTGCCCTGCTCCTCCAGAAGGAGGTGATCAGGGAGGTGTCGGATCCTCCTTCAGACCCAGGGTTTGTGTCCAGGTACTTCCTGGTCCCAAACCAGATGGGGGGCTGGCGCTCCATTCTAGACCTCCACGACATGAACAAGTTCCTAGGTCTCAAACCTGCCAGGATGGTCACTCTGGCTCAGATCATCCCATCCTTGGGCAAGGCATGTGGTTCTGTTCTCCTGGACCTTCAGGATGCGTTCTTTCACATCCCAATCAAGTCCATACCACCGCCAGTTCCTCTGCTTCAGGCGGAGGGATCCCTTTTACAGTGCGGGCCATGCCCTTCTGCCTCTCTCTCCAGCTCACAGGGTCTTCACCTAATGCATGGCAATGGTGACAGCATTCCTCCGGCAGCCCAAGGGTCAGGTGTACCCTTACCTGGACAACTGGCTGATGCTGCCTCCTCAAAGTCGGAGGTGGAGGCGGTCAGGGATCTGGCCCTCCAGGTCTGCTCTCAGATTCGCCTCCTCATCAGCGAGGCCAAATCAGAACTTGTGCAAATGCAGGTGATTCAGTTCATCGGGGCAGAGCTCGACTCTCTTCGAGCCAGAGCACGGCTCCCGGCGGACAGGGCCGAGGTTCTTTCCTCCTTTGCCCAATCATTTCTGGTTGGGCAGTTGCGCCCTACCGGGACTTCCTACACCTCCTGGACCTCATGGCAGCCTGCACCAGCGTGGTCCAGTGGGATCCGCCAGCATGTCGCCCCTACAATGAGGACTGGCCTGCCAAGGTCTGAGCTCAGTCTCTGGACCAGCCAGTGATAGTGACCCAGGAGATGGGGAATGCTCTCTAGTGGTGGATCGTTCCCACTCATCTGCAGGAGGGTATCCCGTTTGTCCGCCCAGAGCCGACGGTCTCTCTTAACGACTGACGCCGCTCTGATGGGTTGGGGTGCTCATCTGGGGGAGCTCAGAGCAGATGGCCTCTGGCCCCCCCCAGGAGTCTCGATGCCACATCAACCTGCTGGAGCCTCGAGCGGTCCGACTAGCCCTCACTGCCTTCGGTTTGTATGGGGTCAAGTGGTCCAGGTCCAGACAGACAGCGCCACGACCATGTACTTACCTAACCGCCAGGGAGCAGGGCCGTGCTCCTTGCCTCTGTGCAAAGGCTCTCCATGATCTCTCGTGGGCAGACTGGAGGCAGATCTCCAGCCATTCGTGTGGCGGAGCTTCCAACACTCTGGCCGATGCCCTAAGCCAGATAGGTGCTGCATCTCACGAGTGGTCTCTCTCCTGCTGGAGGTAGTACACAATCTGTTCTCCCACTGGGGCACACCTCAGGTGGACCTGTTTGCCGCCAGGAATGCAGGCTGAGGCTGTTTCATGCCCCCCCCATAGCAGGGCTCGCTGCAAGGGATGCCTTCCGAGCCGTGGACCCCAGGCCTCTTCTGCGCCTTTTCCCCATTTCCCTTGATCCACAAGGTGCTTCTCAAGGCGAGGAGGGACAAGGTGCAGGTGATTCTGGTAGCCCCAGACTTACGCCGTCGGTTCTGGTATCCGGATGTCCTCAGCTCCAGGCTCCCGAGATGGCTTCCAGCCCGCCCAGACCTGATCTCAGTCAATCAGGGGAAGGTATTCCACCTGGACCTTCAATCCCTGCACTTGATGGCCTAGTTCCTGAGTGGCTAGAGTTCCAGGCCTTGTGTCTTTCCGATGAGGTCCTCAACGTTGTTGAGGCATCTCGTAAGGAGTCGACCAGAAAATGCTATGCCTTCAAATGGAAGAGATTCTCCATTTGGTGTCAGGATAAGGGGTTGGACCCTTCCTCCTGTTCTTTGGCCAGCATTCTGGGCTACCTATGGTCCCTTTCTCAGCTAGGGCTTCAGCTGACAACCCTTAAGGTGCACCTGGCAGCCATCTTTGCTTACCGGGCTCGGGCCGGAGCAGTCGGTGCAGGAGAAGGTGGTTGGGCGCTTTTTCAAAGGCCTTGATCACATATCCCCTCCAGTGTGAGAACCTCCACCTCCATGGGATTTACTGCTGGTATTGGCTAAGCTCATCGGCAAGCCATTCGAACCGATGCACAGGTATGACATCTCTCACCTTTTGTGGAAGACCGCCTTCTTGGTGGCTATCCGTCAGCCAAAAAGATGGGAGAGCTCCAGGCGCTTTTCAGAGAGTCTCCTTATCTGGTCTTCCACTGGGACAAGATTGTCCTGCGCCCCCACCTGAAATTCCTTCCGAAGGTGGTGTTGGAGTTTCACCTTAACCAGGTGTTGACTCTACCCCAATCACACCTCGGAGGCCGAATATAGGCTCCATACTTTGGACCTTAGAAGAGCGCTCTCTTATTATAAGGAGCGGATGGCTGAAGTTCGGGGAGAGGTTCGCCAGAAGTTTGTCATCTACGCTGAAGCCACACCTGGCAGACCGGTAGCCAAGCGGACGATAGGCAGGTGGGTCACCTTCTGCATAGATCTCTGCTATAGGTTGGCGGGAATGGAGCCTCCCAAAGGGATAAGGGCTCATTCTACCCGCCATACCGCTGCTTCGGTGGCTGCTTCCTGGAATGTCCCTATCCAAGAAATCTGCAGGGCTGCTACCTGGAAGTCAGCACACACCTTCATTACCCACTACCACATCGACCTTGAGTCACACTGGGATGCTGGTTTTGGGACCTCGGTTCTTCAGTCCTTATTTCCCAAGTAGAGTCCTTGCCTCCTCCTCCCGGAGACTGCTTGGAATCTGCCAGTAAATGTGGATTGAACAACATATCCACATCTCTAGAAAATACAGGATCTTACTTGAGAAACCACTCTTGCAGCAGGTTACACCATTAGGCTGGAGCTGGCAGGCTCCAGGACCCCACGGAAATTTTCTAGCTAGCAGTATACAGCGGGGATCACCTCCGTCGGTCCTGCCCCCGATGTCGGGCATAGTACAAAAGGAGGCGGTCCCCCAGAATCCCCAGTTCTTTTCCCGCCGTCGACTCACCAGTATCGGCCTCTCGGTCTCTACCTAGCGTACGACGACTACAGAACTTTCGGTGTGTTTTCGCTAACCCAGTCTCCTCTCCAGCTCCTTCGCTTGAGGGTCACCTTTCTAAGTGTGCCTGCAGAAAACAGATCCCTTTCAAGGATCATCTCTCCTCTTGCGTACGTTGCCTAGGCCTGGACCACGATACCAAGGCCTGCACCTTTTGCTAAGGGTTCAATAGCCACACCAGGATCCACCGTCAGAAGGCACTACAGGCATATCTTCTTGAAGAAAAGCTCAAAAGGATGGAACAAGAACCTTCCTCCAGGGGAGAATCGTCCTCGAAGGCCCATAAGCACCGGGACAAGCACTGGGAGAAGATTAGGTCTAGAGCCCCAACCTGGGCCTTGGACTTCCGCAGCTCAGGCTCCCCCAGATCAGACCGCTCTCCCTCCAGGGCTCGGTCACAGCCCCCACGGTTAAGGTCCGGGCTTCAGTTGGCTCTTCTTCGCTCCAGCCAGTCAAGACTTCGAGGGACACTGCTTCCTCCTCTCCATCCAAGGCCTCTTCCAAGTCTTCAGAGTGCCATAAATCTTCATCTGCCACCTGACGTCGGGACACCGACTCCAGGTCGGTCTCCCAACCTCCCAGAGGTCCTGTTCCACCTCCGAGACAGACTAAGGATCTGAAGTCCCTGAAGCGGGCATCTGACCCGACGTCGGCTAAACACCCGACGTCGGCCAAGCATCAGAAGTCAGCCAGGTGCTTGCAGGAACCGACGACACCGGCCAGACACCCGTCGCCGGCTAGGCATTCACCAGATCTGAGGGCGTCGGCATCGCTTTCTCAGAGTGGAAGACCAGACCCCAGTCACCGGATACGCGGTGCACAGAGATCGACTGAGAGGGGCTACTACTGCCCGAAGACCAGGTGGGCGACATAGAGGATGCCGGGCTCCAGGCGATCCCGAACCTGGAGACACCCGGGGACCCGGCGACAGACCACCGGCGCCAGGCCCGGCATCTGGTATGAATATTGAAGAAGTAAGGAGCTCTTTACTTTTTGGTGGGACACCATCCAAAAGGATGTGGTCCCTGTTAAACCTCCTCTTCCTACTCCTTCACCTCCTACGCCCCCTCCTCCACCAAAGGGGCCAGCAGAACGACCACCAACTCCCAAGGAACAGACTCCACTTCCTAGGGGCAGATCTAAAGACAGGAGAAGGCCTCCTTCCAGATCTCCATCAGGGTCTCCCAGCCCCAAGCGACCCAGACGGCGTCGGTATACTCCATCGGGGGAGGACTCCAGATTGGACACCTCAGACTACTCCAGATCTCCTCCTCCGCTCAGCATCTCCTCTCCTGACCCACATGACCTCCCCAGGTCTCCTCTGGATGATCCCTCTTTCGCTGAGATCATGAGGCACATCCAGGACAACATGGGGTGGAATGCTGAAGACCTTGACCCGACGACCAGCGCCTTGCCCTATCTTGGCAGAAAGACCGAAGCCTGTGGTAGTCCCACTCTTGGTGGACACACTGCGGACATCACCAAGGCTGTGTGGGCGTCCACCTCCCACTCCCGCAGTGCCAAGAAGGCTGATCGCCTGTACAGGCTCGAGCGACCAGTGCCAGGCTAAACAACCTCTGTCAGATCCCTGGTCATCACGGCCTCGCTGGCGATCTCAAAGACCTCAACACATGGGCACAGAGCCACCGGACCAGGAATCCAAGCAATTGGATGCCCTGAGGAGGCACACGTACATGGCTGCTACATGCACCATCAGGTCCCTGAACTGTCTTACCCACATGATACAGTTTCAGAACGCTCTGTGGGAACAGGGCCAGGACCTGGTCGATAAGCTTCACGATGGCGATCAAAAGGCGGAGCTCCTCAATCTTCTCCGCACAGGGTCAGATGTGGGTACCCAAATGCTTAGAGCCGCATACGATTCTGCGGACTCATCTGCCAGAGCTGCAGCTTCAGGCATTTGTCTCCGGCAACACTCTTGGCTCTGTGTCTCCGGCTTCACCCCAGATGTACAGAAGAACATTCTCGACATCCCGTATAACGGCGAGGTACTCTTTGGTGAGTCCTCGGAGAAGGATATCACCAAACTCTAGGACGCAGGGAAGGCAGTCCAATCTGTACAGGCCATGTACAGATCCAGGCCTAATTCCTTCCGTAGGAACCAGAGCCGCTTTCGCAGCCGGCTACAAAGGCAGCAGCCACGTTCCAGCCAGCAGCAAAGGGGTGCTTTTCAGCGTAAAGCCCAGGCCAAGTCATCCCCAGGCAGAGGCCAACGTTACACAAAACTGGCCCAGCTCACAGGGACCAGTCCTGCCACAGCATGACTCCTTCCCGGCCCCCGCCCCTCCTTTGGATCAAAGGACACAAAGGTCGGGGGTCGCATCACTCGCCACTTTTTAGGGTGGCAGTCGATCACCACCGACAGGTGGGTTCTTCAGTTGGTCAAGAAAGGTCATTTCATAGAATTTCTCGACCACCCACCGGCAAGACCTCCCCTGCTCTCCTGTTACTCTGGTCAGCATGCCCTGCTCATACAGCAGGAGGTGCTCGCGCTTCTGGAAAAATAAGCCATAGAGCACGTACCATGGAACCAGAGGGGTCTAGGATACTATTCTCACTTCTTTCTGGTTCCAAAGCAGACAGAGGACCTCCGTCCGATACTGGACCTCAGCGACCTCAATGACTCAGTCCTGTACAAACGCTTCTGCACGGTGACCCTCCCAGGTCCGATTCCCATGCTCAAGCAAGATGCCTTCATAGCGTCCCTGGACATGCAGGACGCCTACCTGCATATACCTATTGCCCAAGTGCACAGGAAGTTTCTGCGCTTCACGTTTCAGGGTCGCCATTATCAGTTCCGAGCCCTTTCCTTCAGACTATCATCGGCACCTCGGGTGTTTACGAAGTACATGGCGGTCCTAGCGTCATCTCTGAGTCTCAAGGCCACTACGTGTTCCCCTTCCTGGACAACTGGCTTCTCATGGCACCCTCCTGGGAGGCCCTGATGTCCACTGTTTATTGCACTTAGTCTCTGTTCAAGATGTTGGGCATCATCATCAATCACGAGAAGTCACACCTGGTTCCGTCCCAGACTCTGCAATTCATAAGTGCAGTTCTGGACACCGTCCTGGGGAAAGCTTTTCTCCCCCCTGACAGAGCGGAACACATCAGATCCCTCATCAGGGACATTTCGGCGAAGAAGACCGTTCCTGCCAGACTAGTCCTTCGCCTGCTGGGACACATGGCTGCAGCCATTGCAACAGTCTTGCTACCTTGTCTCCACATGTGGGTAACCCAGTGGATGTTAAGGGTCCAATGGGATCAAAAGCAAGACCATCTGCAGCATCCAATCCGGATCACGAAGGCCGTAGTCTGAGATTGGCAATGGTAGCTAGATTCGAGGAATCTTTCAGCGAGAGTCCCCTTCATTGCGCCATCTCCGACTGTGACACTCTCCACGGACGTCTCAGGGCTCGGTTGGGGAGCACACCTCGACGGTGTTCAGTCTCAGGGCCTGTGGACAGACCAAAAGACTCTTCTCCACATAAATATCCTGGAAATGAGGGCAGTTCTTTAAGTCCTGCAGGCCTTCCAGTCAGAGATCCCACCGGGTACACTTCTGTTACAGACGGACAATTCTGCGGTGATGTATTACCTCAGAAACAAGGAGGCACCCATTCCTGCCCACTTTGCAGGGAGGCCATGAGGGTGTGGGATTGGGTCTTGCAGCACGGCACAAACCTCATTGCTGTTCATGTTCCAGGAGTGGACAATGTCATCGCAGATGGCCTGAGCCTCTCTCAGGCCAGAGTTCATGAACGGAAACTACTTCAGGAGGTAGCAGAGGATCTGTTTCGCAGATGGGGTACTCCAGAATAGGACCTTTTCGCGTCCCCATCCAATGCAAAACTGCCCAATTTTTGCTCGCTAGATCCAGGACCTGGTGTTTTCTGGCGAGACGTGTTGTCCCTCTCTTGGGCGGGCAGATTCCTCTATGCCTTTCCCCCTTGTCTGTTGATCCAGAGGGTTCTTCTGAAACTTCGCAGAGACCAAGCGATGCTGATACTTATAGTGCCGTTTTGGCCCAGGCAGACCTGGTTCCCTCTTTTGCATCAGCTGTCCCAGGAACCTTCAGTTCTGCTGCCAGTCAGCTCCCACTTGCTGTCTCAGGAGGTGGGTTCGATGGTCCACCCGGACCTACGTTCCCTGAACCTGCATGCTTGGCTCCTAGAGACACAGCCATAATGCGACACGGGGTCTCGCAAGAGGTAGCAGACATTCTTGCTGCTGCTAGGAAACCGGCTACCTATGTGACCTATGCCACAAAGTGGCACAGGTTTTGTTTATGGGTTCAAGCGTGTGGTTTTTAGCCTTTGGATTGTCCAGAGAAGTTGGTTTTGGACTACTTACTGTCCCATTTCCAGTCAGGCTTGGCTTACTTCTCGATTAAGGTACACCTCTGTGCCATCTCAGCCTATCATGTCCCTATAGGCCAACGCACTATAGCTCAATTGGACATGACATGCGCCTTCCTGAGGGGTGTCCTCCACCGTAGGCCCCTGATTAAGGATCCGATTCCACCATGGGATCTACCCTTCATCCTGGAGCAGCTTATGCCTTTGAACCAGCTGTGGATTGCGAACTAAGTCTTCTGTCTTGGAAGACGTTGTTTTTAGTTGCTGTCACCTCGGCCAGAAGAATTTCTGAACTCCATGCACTTGTGTGCAAAGAACCTTATTTGGTTTTCCACCAAGACAGGGTATCCCTACGGACTAATCTTAAATTTCTGCCTAAGGTGGTCTCAGCTCTCACCCTTAATCAGGATATCGATCTACCAGTGTATTTCCCTAAGTACTCTAATCAAGAAGAAGCCCTTCTGCACGCTTTAGATGTGCATAGGTGTCTCAGATACTACCTGACCAGAACCAAACACCACCGAAAAACGGACCAGCTTTTTGTCTCCTTTGCCCACAGGATGATAGGAGCTCCTGTTTCAAAACAGTCGCTGTTCAGGTGGCTCATCCAGTGTATTACGTTCTGTTACCAGAAGCGCAACAAACCCCCTACCAGGCACGGTTAAGGGTCATTCCACCAGAGGGGTGGCTACCTCTTCTGCAGCTTTAAAGAACGTATCCACCTCAGCTATTTGTGCTGCAGCTACTTGGAGCTCCGTTCACACTTTCATCAGGCATTACAGCCTGGATATCGCATCGAGGCAAAGTGCAGGTTTTGGTCTAGCAGTCCTTCAGGGACTTCTGTCCTAGGCTCGATGTCATTTGAGGATTTCTACCTTCCCTCCTACCGATGGTGTGTGATTTGCAGGATTGCTTGGGAATCGGTCCTAATGGTGTAACCTGCTGCAAGAGCTGTTTCTCGAAGTAAGATAGTACAGTTATGTAAGAACTTACCGTAACAGTAGATCTTCGAGAACAGCTCTTGCAGCAGGCACTTTCCCTCCCAACATCCTTCTCCTAGGATAAGGCGTTCACAGCCTTTTTTTTCTGTTTGCCATTTGATGGCTGATCCTCAGTCTCCTCTTCTGATGTCATCCAGCGGCCAGGAGTCTTCGGCGGGAGAACTGGGGATTCTGGGGGACCGCCTCCTTTTGTACTATGCTTGACATTGGGGGCGGGACCGACGTCTGAGGCGATCCCCACTGTATACTGCTAGCTAGAAAATTTCCGTGGGGTCCTGGCGCCTGCCGGCTTCAGTCCTAATGGTGTAACCTGCTGCAAGAGCTGTTCTCAAAGATCTACTGTTACAGTAAGTTCTTACGTAACTGTACTTTACTCACCTGTAACAGGAGTTCTAGTAGTGGTATATGTTGTTCATCCACACAACCCACCCAACCTCCCCGGCTTCGACGCGCAACCTGGCTTTCAGCGAGCTAGATCTGGTGTCATGGGGCGGAGCTGAGAGTTTTACCACCCGGGTGGGTGGGAGGAGCCAGCTTGAAGACCTTCCGGCAACATTTAAAGCGGCAAGGAGCCTGCCTGTAAGTGTGGATGAACAACATATACCACTCCTAGAACTCCTGTTACAGGTGAGTAACCTGTATTTTTTTAACGGGCAGCTATTTTTCTCTTAACTGAAACAAAAATGTGCAATGTTATACATAGCTTCTACTAATTTATACATCTTCTTGGCATCACAACTGCAAAACATCTTAATTCCAAACAATTTTTCTGAAGTTGTTCTCTGTTCTTTGATTTTTTTTTTTTTTTTTTATACTGGCTTCCCCATTCCCCAACGTGCCCTCCTACTTGCTCTCTTACGTCTGCCTTCTGTCTTCTGCAAGTAAATTTGCTCCATCATTTAGTCACTCAGTTCCACCATAAATTAGTAAGTCAAATACTTTCTTGCTAGTTAGCATTTTTTTTTTTTAATCTCTCATCCCCACTAGAGTGCTGCTTACATGTGTGCTCACTTCATCAAAACCAGCATTGTTTTATTGTTTACGCTCATTTGGGACCACACACCTGCAACTTAAAATAAAACACTTGTATTTATTGTGAGTCCTCACTCAACCATAGAAGAGAACTACACCTGCAGACTGGTGACTTTCTTTCTGCCTTGGATCCCTCAAATCTTACTCCCATGTTCAGCACTTGTTAAAAACATTTAACACTTTTCATAGCGGAAACGTTTCACAGTACTGAGGGGCATTTTAGTGAAAAACAAATGAGTTGAGGTGACCAACTGGCAGTCAAGATGGCGACTTAAAAATTCACTGCTACAACCCCAGAGCCGAGATATATTAAAAATCTGTCTAGAAGTTGAACTACTCTTGGACAATCTCGAGATTCAGTAATCTGAACACTTGAGCAGCTTTGGTACTGACCAAGAACCTGAGTAGAAGTCGGGGGGGGTTCTGACTATTGTGTGACTGCCACTGAGCTGCTTGTGCTAAAGGCCTAATGGCGCACTCAAGAAAGGAAACCGAGGACCTGTCGGTCAGAGAAATGTTTACATCGATTATTACCAAAATCGATGCTCTAACTCTGGCTTCTAACACAACTGCAGTCTCAATTCAACAGATCGATGCTCGACTAGACCAAGTAGGACAAAAGGCATTGGCACAAGAAGAGGTGGTTCAAGGTCAGTGCGCCACGCTATGGAATCAAGCTGCACAAATTATCGCATTACAAGACAAAATCGATGATCTCGAGAACAGGGGCCGCTGTAACAACTTGCGGTTCCTGGGATTCCCTGAGGGCTGTGAGGAAGGCAAAAACATACACTTTCTCCAAACAGCTTTGCCCGAAGTTCTGGATCTCCCACAGACCACCAGGATAACGATCAAATGGGCGCACAGATTGCTACAACCTAAACTACCAGGGGGAGACAAACCGAGGCCCATTATCTCCAGATTATTAAATTTTGCGGAAAAAGAAGCTATACAGGGACGTGCTAGGGAGCTTGGGTCACTACAATGGAGAGGTCACCGTATCGTGGTCTTTCAGGACTTTTCGAAAGAACGGGCTAACAAAGGAAAAGCTTTTACAGAGATACGTCATAGACTACACGAATTGCAAATACCCTTTGCGCTCCGGTATCCGCCGATATTTAAAATTTCAGTGAATGGAGTATCACGCCAATTTGCCACTCCCGAGGCCGCACTTGATTTTATCTCAGTGACATGGCCTACCTCTGGCCCCTCAGAATCCTGTGCTGATGGTCGGAACCACACTAATGAGCAAGCTCCGAAGAACTCCCCTCAGGAGCCAGACTCTCCGGGTGCTCTGGGACCTGATCTCTCTCCCAGGTCTTTCAAGAATGGGCTGGAGCCCAGAAACCCTAAAGTTCGGAAGAGACTTCCACAGTCTCCACATTCTAAAAGGGATCACCCGCAAGGATGCAGACGAGAAGAGGCTAGTACTGATCAGAGTGTTAGCAGAATGGAAGGCCAGGGAATAGTGTATACCAGTCCTTACTTTTCAAAAAACAGTTTTGAGCCACTCGAATCGCTTCAGAAGGAGGACATACCGAGCACTATGGAACTTTCCACTGAGGAATGTAAAAGACCAGACATGGTGGGTTCTGAAATCTCCTGGACCAAGGATGTTGAAGCAGCTTTCCCGTTGCAGGACTTGGAACTGATTCCAGTGGCCTCCACTGCAACACCGGGCCTAGAATCCATGGTGCAACCACCTGAGGACATTAACTTTAACGTGAACAACCATCTGAGAGATGGTTCTTAGATAATTACCAAAGTTATGTGTCTGGGGGCATTAAGGATGTTGTCACCGCCCACCTGGGGGTAGTAAATTAGGGGGCTGTAACGGAGCTGCTGTTACTAAACAGTTACCCCTGATGGGGGCTCTAGTATCTGAAGCTGGGCTGCTCGCTATACTCGACTGACCATCCGAGGGTCCCCCCAAGATAGACACTTTACTTTGGGAATACTCTGCTGTATATATGTGGGCCAGCTAGCCCGAAAGTTAGTGTATAGGAATTTATAAAAATGATCATGTTTAATATGCTGTCTGTTGGCAGACACGATTGCATCTTGTTGGTGCTTTTTTTGTGGAGGTTGTGGGTCCCCTTCTAAGCGTGAACCTGCATCGCCTGGGTTACAATTCTGATGATCTCGTGAGCATAGACAGTTGAGGCTGTTCTTTATGATACTGTTTTGGTTAAACTGTGCTTATTTGTTTGGCAACAGCTCCCTTTCTTTTTTTAGCTGGATGCCAGTTGTATAGTGGGAAACATCTAGTTTCCAGGCATACGCATCCCTCCCCCTCTCTAAGGCCCTATCCGCTTTACTGCTCGGCCCAGTAGCGGATGCAATCCGTTACGGCGAGGCAATATGATAGTGTCCCACATTGCAGCGGTGTCCGTTATGGGACTGGTACAGCCGGTCCACTACAAGTGCCGGGCGACAGTTATGGCGGCACCCGTTCCCAGGATGCAGCTCACGCTGCGCTATGGGCCTTGCAGGGGACCATTACCACGGATCCACACTTCACCCGGTAACGTAACCGGTTTCATAACTGTTGTTGAAACCACCTCGTATGTGGTTTCAACAACGGTTACGAAAACGCCTTCTGTAAAGTTACAGGTGTAAACACAAACCATTGCGGTAACAGTTTGGGCACTCTGTAACGTTACAGAGATGTAGTGTGAACAGGGCCTAACTGAGTAACACCTTCTGGAATAACCCCTGGCTTGGCTCTGGGAAATAGCTGTCGGTATCTGTACATCGACTACAGTCTAACAGTACATTGAAGGTTTCTGTTACCCTAGTGTCTGGTGGGTTGGGCCTAGAACTGGTGGTTTTTTTTTTGGCCACAGGCCCCACAGAAGTGAGAGGGTTTTCCATCTGCTGTTCTCAGCTGGATAAGCCCCTCACCAATCTCACTATAGGATAAGTTCTGCTAGTTTTCTTTTGTGTGTGCAGAGTTGTTTAGATAAAGAAACGCAGTATGGAATACTACATTAGGCGTACGGTGTGTTAGGTGCTCTAACTTTGACCAAGAGGGAAGATACTTCTTTGGAATTATACCTTCAATACCCTAAGGTTTAATTATACCCTTGTGGACGTACATAGTGCAGTCTCCCAGTTAACTCTTCATACCCCCTGCCCTCACAGTTTTATTTATTAATTTTTTTTATTTATCAAGTCTAGGATTACAAATGCCTTTGAGCCTTGGCTCTTTTACAAAGGTTCCACGTCAGAGAAATACAAATTATGGGGAACATCAAGACCGACATTACAACAATATGGACATTGCAAATAGAGTACAGATTAATACAATTCAAGGGTAGCATTGTAACAAGCCAGCCAGCGGCATTTGTCAGAGAAAATAGACAACAGATAAGAAGTGCCAGAGTCATAGGGAGAGGGAAGGGGGGGAGGGGGAGAAGGAATGTAGGAAGGGTGGGGAGAGGGTGAAAAGTGCAGCATTGGGTATACCAAGATGTGAGGGTAGAATCCAGTGGGGGGGGGAGACCACTAGAGCAGGAAGGGAAGTGGAGAAACAAGGTTAATCCCCTTTAACTAGTTGCCTGAGTAGGATAGCATGACAGACCTATTAGTACATACTTTGAATGTGCGGGGTTTAAACTCCCCTGTCAAAAGGAAAAAAGTCTTAACCCATTTAAAGCGTTTTAAATCTCGGGTGGCGTTTCTCCAGGAGACAAAACTTTCAGGAGAAGACCACATGCGCCTGATTAAGGGTTGGGTTGGACAACAAGTATCGTATCGTCCCACGCTGCTACTAGGAAACGTGGAGTAGTAATTTTAATTCATAAATTTTTGCCCTGGACCCTCTCTAAGACGCTATCTAGTGCTGATGGTAGGTGGGTTTTAGGTACCTACAATACCCTTCAGGACCCATTACCCTCTGTAACCTTTATGCCCCAAATGAAGATACACCACAGTTTTTTTCATGATATAGCACAGGCTGTCCTGTCCTGCCCCCTCCTTATTGGAGGAGATTTCAACCTCTCACTAGTTCCGTCACTCGACAGGAATGATGGAATCAAAGAGACACATACTAAATGTATTAATGCTCTCTACCAAATGATTGTAGATCAAGGGTTATCGGATATTTGGAGACTTTTCCACCCCAGAACTAGGGATTATACTTTCCACTCTGAACCCAGTGCCTCATACAGCAGATTGGACTTTTAGTTGGGATCCTCGGCAGATATAGCCAAGTCTCTAGACGTTACCATCCTTCCTAGGGTAATTTCGGACCAAGCCCCAGTGCAGCTGTTAATGCAATGGGACACTAACCCTCCCCCATCCCGTCACTGGAGGTTAGATCCTATACTAATCAGAGACCCTGATTTTATCCCTTGGGCTCAGAATGAGGCTGCCCTTTTTCTAGCCCATAACCAGATGGCCGATACGAATGCTGGTAGCACATGGGAAGCCTTTAAGGCCACCATGCGTGGCAATATAATGGGATTTGCAGCAGCAAAAAGAAGGGAGCGGGAACTACATCTCGCATCTCTAGAGCAGAAATTAAAAGAGGCGGAAAGCCTTTTTAAAGCCACATCCTCCCCCACCCCAAACTCTCCAGTAGACAAAGTTGTTCTAAACCTGTGATATGAGATTAATCAGCTCCTTAATAGAAAGGCTGAAATAGCCATATTACAATTACAACACTCCTTCTGGGAAGGTGGGGACAAAGCCATCAAGATACTTGCGTACCAGCTGCGTGAATGACAAGTTAGTACATATATTGCTGGCCTTATGGACGTAGGTGGAAATCTGACTACAGTACCCAAGGCAATAAATGATACAGTGGCCACCTACTATAAAAAGTTATACACCTCCACTCATGCCCATCTGAACACGGGGATATAGCTCTTCCTCCAATCCCGTCAACTCCCCAAACTTACTGACCAACAAGGTCAGGCACTTGAGTCTCCAATATCTGCGGAGGAGGTCAGTACTGCGATTAAGTCTCTCAAACTGGGCAAATCCCCCGGAAACGATAGATATACTGCAGACTTTTACCAAGCTCTAGCACCCACTCTCACTCCACTGTTAACGGCAGTATTTCAAGATATTGAGCTTTAGAGGTGCCCTTCCTCCTTCACTTAGAGAGGTGACCATTGTACTCATCCCGAAAAAGGCAAGGACCCCACCAAGCCCAGCAATTATCGGCCGATATCCGTGATTAATATCGATAGTAAACTTTATGCCAAAATCCTAGCAACTAGGTTAAATCCCCTCCTGCTAGGTCTCATACATCCATCTCAAGCGGGATTTATCCCCGGGCAACATAGCTCTGATCATTTAAGGGCACTAGTGAATCTCATGCACATAGCAAAATATCTCTCTACCCCTGCTGCAGCAGTCGCAGTGGATTTTGAAAAAGCTTTAGACTCCGTAGAGTGGGACTATTTATATATGGTTTTGACATCATTTGGAGTTGGCCCAAAATTTCTGTCAAGAATTCAAGCTATCTGCACATCACCCTCAGCTAGAGTTAACACGAATGCCATATTATCCGGCCCCGTTTCCCTTGAACGGGGAACTAGACAAGGCTGCCCACTGTTTCCTTTCTTTTTTGTTTTTTGGCAGTGGAGCCCTTAGCTCTTATCCGTAGCCATCCAGACATTAGTGGTATCAAAGTGGGTAATATAGAGTACAATTCCCTTATGCATGCTGATGATTTGTTTCTCCCTTTGGTAGACCTGCTAAGATCTGCTCCCCCGTTATTGGAACTGTTGGATTTATTCTCCCAATATTCAAGACTGAAACTGAATCAGGCCAAGACGGAGGTACTCCCTTTGAATGGGAAATGCTCTCAAGATAGCTCAGTCCATAGGCTTATGTGGGCACCTTAGGAGATCACATATTTGGGTATTAAGCTTACGTCCTCTTTAGATAATCTCTGGCAGACTAATATTCAACCCCTTCTTAGCTCTCTAAAAACGGAGTTTGACAGATGGAAACCTCTGCAAATGACGTTGGCAGGCAAATTTGCTGCAATTAAAATGGTTTCTGCACTCAAGATTTTTTATCTGCTAATGCATATCCCTATTCCCTTCCCCAAACAATGGTATTTGGCTTTGGATAGGCTTATTGGACATTTCCTATGGGAGAGCAACATACCCCGTTTTAGCCATGCCCAATTGAGAGCTCATTGGAGCAAGGGGGGCTGGTGCCTTCCATGGGTAGGATACCGGCAGGCATTCCTTTTGGCACAAACGGTTAAAGGACTGCACCCCCGAACACCATTATCCCCTCAATGGGTACATATAGAACTTGATATTAGAGTCGGTGCATTTCTCATCCCTTCTGATACCCCACAGGGTTCACAGTGCTAGCCCCTCTAACAGAGCTAAGTCCCCTTACATGTCTCCATCTGTTGAGGCAGCCAAGTCTAATTGGCTGGGTGTTCACAAAAGACTGAACCAGACTCCTCTTTCCTTGTCTTACACCCCTTTATGGTTTAATCCAGATATTACTGTGGATGCCCAATGGGTATATTGGAAATCCTGGGCAGATAAGGGTATTTTTTGTACTAAAAGACTTGCTAGACCCCACTCTTCAGACCCTTTATACATTTCAATCCCTTCAGCATATCGGGGACATTGCTTGTGCAGATTTTTGGAAGTACCTTTAGCTTAGAGCAGCACTTAGATATATATTGCACCCTTCGAAGCCTCAAATACACAATGCAGAGCTACATATCTGGATACAACATCCGATAGGTCTAGCAGGGTGCATTTATGCTAAACTAAGAGATACCCTTCCCCAGTACTCTGAGAGGGCGAGACTTAAGTGGGAAAAGATGCTCCGGACCACTATCTCCTCTATAGCCTGGGAACAATCCTGGAAAGACATGCACAGATAGCTGATGGATGGTAGGTCTAGATTAATACAGAACAAAATAGCCCATTCTTGGTATAAATCGCCAGCTGTGCTGTATACGGCTAAGATTCTGGAGTCCGTCTCTTGCTGGAGATATAAGGGCTCGGGTGCGGATATTCTGCATATACTGTGGACTTGTCCGCAATTGAAATCCCTGTGGCAAGCCATTCATGATATTGCATGCAAAGTGTTAGTGAAGAAGCTCCCATTTAGTCCACTCTTTTACATCCTGGGTATCCGAAGGGAGCTCCCACAATTGACCCCTTATGGGATTAGATGGCTGGCACTGATCTCACCTCAAACCAAGAAAGCTCTATTATGTAAATGGAGGTCACCCTCTGACACCTACAGTGATGGAGGTATTAGCATCTCTTTCCTCTTTAGCCAAACTGGATAGGATTTCGCACCTGCAGAAGTACCAAATGTCCAAATCCAATCAATGTTGGTCTCTTTACCTCAACTTTTGGAAGCTCCAGAACTTGAACCCCCCCCCAGCAAGGTGCTGGCTGATAGATACCCCATGATATTATACAAGTTTGGTGGGTTGTACCCCCCTGGTAATCTCTGCTGGGTGTATGGCCTTGTGAAGACACAGATTTGGCTCTGGTGCTTTTAAGGTGCTTAATCCCCCAATGAGGCCTAGGAGGGAGTTTTGGTGGGTCACCACAGCTCTCTAAAGGATCCCATCTAAGTAATACACTTTATGAGGTTAACATCTTTGGGTAGGAATGACATTCTGACAGATATGAAGTCACTGCTGCTATAGTTGACTATATTTCTGTATTTTACAATAATTAATTTCTTCTAGGGGAATGCTAGTCATGAACCTTGTATCAATTAGATTTGCTATCCCTATTAGTTATGTCATCTTATGTCCTGTCTGTTCCCTCTTTCCCTTCCTTATCTGTTTCCCCCACCCCCTGTGTTTCTTCCCTTATCTTCCCCATCTTGTTCCCTGGGGTGTTAAGCACTGTACTGTAACACTGTATTGCCAATGAAATTTTGATCTGCTGTTTCCTCTGCTCTGTATGTCTGTATTGCTGGAAAACGATAAAAAATGTTATTAAAGGAATAATGCTCTCCAGGGTGGGTGTTATGCTGGGATAACATCCCACCTCGGGTGGTTGGGCCCGAGGCCACCGGCCAAGGGCATCCAACACCCGAGAAGGGATGTTATCCCAGCATAACACCCACCCTGGAGGGCATTATTCCTATTATACAATGGCTTGTTATATATAAAATAAAAAAATAATTTTAAAGAATGTTTGTATCAGTGTGGAAAAATATTTTTGTTTCTTAAGAGGAGATGGAAAAAAGGGCTCATGAGTATCAGCATCCATTGGAGCCATAATGATGACAGTAGACCTGTGAACAGCAGGGATGTTATGCCAGGATAACATCCCTGCTGTGATGGCCAACTGACCAATCAGAGCCCAGGATTCTTTCTTGCCATTGTATAATACAGAACAACAAATGAGCTATTTTCTGAATCCATGGTCCAAGACACATCACTGTCACATAGAACAGGAGGCATTGTAAGAAAAAAAAAAAAAGCAATAAACCATGGCAATATGGAGATCCCCAGACACCGTAAAAACAGTAGGAGAGGCCATAAAATTAGTAGGCGAATTGAGAAAAAAAACTCCTAATAGCAAACAAAGGGAAGGACACAGCAGGACTAAACAGACAAATCAAAACACTTTGCATAACATACGTTTTTGCAGATTTTGACTGTGGTACTCCTTTAGGATGTGGTGGAACTGAGTTCCTGTGGGCTTCTGTCCTGTATTGCCTAAATGTTGGAGTAAGAAGCTATGAATGAGCTTGGCACATCCAGCAGACAAACCTGGGTTTGATTCCTACAGCCTCTAGTTGCATACTGTCTGACTCTGAGCAGGTCACTTAACCTCTGCAGTGCTCCCGGGTCACCCCTGAAAACAGGCACCTATGCTTAGTGGGCCTTACCCAGTGAACAAAGAATAAAATTAAATATAACCCCTGTTCATAGTACTGAATATTGCAGCTTTTTGGATGGTAGGTGTGATGGCAAGATTGGTCTTTTTTTTTTTTTTTCACCTAATTTCCTATCTGTTTTGTTTTCTTTGATTTGTTTTTTTCACAATTTCTTTAACTAGGATTTATTTATTTATGCCTTTGGTAACTGGGTAAGTGAGCTTATCCAGAGGACCATTTTCAGTCATGACCTGGGCCACACAGTGGCAGGCAATAAGCAATAGTAGAAATACAATACATGGTGCAGGCAACAACAGAAATACAATACAGAGTATAGGGTGGAAGCATACCTCCAACATGAGGTCAAAATACGTGTTAAGTAGTTCAGTCGGTACATACAGCAAAAACAGATACACAGATGTGGAAAATGGCGTGGCACCTCCGGTAGATGCAGCAACCACCCTGATCTAGCGCCTCCTACCTGCCTCCAGACCAGCATCCCGGACGCAACAAGAGAGTATGGGATGTAAGGGCTCACCTCGACCCCGCCGAGAGGGGTGATCAAGGCTCCCATGGGGTTGGACCACTCCAAGGTAAGGCATGAGTGGGACGATAAAGCATGGCGACTCCCAAAGAGTGGAAGTGCTACATTGGGGGTAGAAAGTAAAAAAAAAAAAAAAAAAAAAAAAACTTTATGAAGATAATGAATTTCTGGCAAAAAGCATCAATATATCCATGTTTCTTTTAAGTGTGCTTACTCTTGAATTGAAATATGAGGTTTTGCAAGTGTTTAAAAGTAACAGTTCTCTGGCCAGTCCCACTATGAATACATTTAACATTTTCTATTGGTGCAGTGCTATTTACCACTAGAAAATGTGTGCTAACAGCCGGGCAACCCGCTCCCGACAGTTCACTCCCTGCCATTCTCGCTGCTGTCATATTCACCCCCTGTCTGCTCTCTCCCTAAGGCAAAAATGCTTAAATGTAGAAATGTCCTGCCTCGATCCGAAATGAAACAGAAGTACTTTTATATCGCTCGCTCACTCCCAAACAGCAGTACAATGTTCAAAAGCCAAAATGAAATTTTAACTTTCCAGAATAAAGGAACAATAGTTTTAATAATTTTACCAGATGCACAGTGAACACATTTATTCAATTATGTAAGCAAATATGATCTTTGAATAAAGTCTTGCTGCTTTTGAGCATTTTAATGTTGTTTTGGATCAAGTTGACTTAATGGCATTTTGGATACAGCAGCGAGTTATAAAGGTAGTGGCTTTTGAACGTAGTACTGCTGTTTGGGAGCGAGCCAACGATAGGAAAGTACTCCTATTTCATTTCAAGGAGCTGAGTAAAGTAAACAGTGGGAGTGAGCGAGCAATAGACATTTTTGCATTTAATCTGTTTTACCTTAAGGAGTGAGTTGACAAGGGGGACTATGACAGGAGCGAGAGTGGCAGGGAGTGAATTGTCAGGAGTGGGTTGTCCGGAAGTAAATTCGCAGGAGTGACTTGACGTGCTCCACAGTAGGAATCCAGTATGTAAAGTCAAAAAGAAAGGTGGAGGGAAGGGTGTATTTATTTGCAATTGGTGGGCATATAATTTGAATAATTATATAATTAGTAATAGAAGCTGTTTTAAAAATGTCGCAGAAATAAAAATATACTGCTGACAAATCTAATCTTGTTAGAAATATATTAATAGTAAAAACTACTAACAAATACATCTGTTTTAAGTGACTTGCCCAAGGTCAGATGGTAAGTATTTGTCTCTGTTGAGGTTTAAACATTTTATCTTCTAGTGCCCAATCCCCAGATCTAACCTGTAGGCCACACTGCTTCCCTTTATTTAAGAACTTAATTTAATATCTGAAGAGTCCACACAGTGTTTATCAATCGTTCTATCCAGTCAGCCATATATATATTTAAACAAATTGAGAGGGCTAGAAAATGCAATTTAAAATATGTAAGGACACAGAATTTAGGAGACTGATCAATTATGGAGTGGCCCCTAGAAATTCTGTCACTCTTCTTATTATTAATAATTATTATTATTCCTCTTCTTTTACAGTTGATGTAAACTTCCTGATATTCATTGTTATTGTACTGTCTTGCTTTTGTACTGTTGTTATTGCTGGTATTGCTTGTTTTTAAAATTCAATAAACAATAAAAAAGTGTTTACAAAAAATATCACAAGAGCAACTACATTACACAAGGAAATATCCAGAGTGTCATATTTCCTGCATATAGCCGTGCCACCCTACAAACCAAGTATTATTCTGTGGGGGCTTCAAAATGTCTCCGTTTCCTTCAAGATCAATGAATATAGCGTAAATGTTTGTTTGGAGTTTGAGACTCATTCTGCATTAGGGCCAGCCTCATATATATAAAATTATTCCTTTCATTAAAAAAATGATGTTAAAAATATAGTCTCCCCTCTAACCTATGGCTTTTGAACACGAAACTGTAAAGCTGAACTTATCGGTCCTTGACTAGATGAACCAAGAACTGTGGGTGTTTTTTCTTTACTAGGTTGAAAAAAACGCTGCGCTGCTGCACATGTAGTAAGTGACGCTTCCACTTGCAGGGAGAAATTGCAAAGGGGGCGTTATTTAGGCTATTGTCCCTTGTGACAAGCTTTGGAGTAAAGTGAGGGTGAAATCGGACCGGGGCCAGTGTCCTTTAGGAAGTACTGATGAAAGTTAAGCAAAGGGAGCCCCAAACAGAAGAAAGTACTGGTCGCATGATCCTTTCATCTGGTTGGAAAAAATATGCATGCACAAAACATATAACAACCAGTACAGTTGTATTATTTTTAGTACGCATTTAGTGATCAAAACAAGGGGCTTTCTGAGCAGCACAAGACAATCACCAAGTTTAACTCAAATATCAAGGGCTGGCTTTTGCTGTTCAACAAATCCAGTAAGCAAACACTGCTGGAAGGGGAAAGTTGTGTGTTGTCTTTTTGACAAACTATGCACTAGAAAATGTTTGCAAGACAATTGGGCTGTTAGGGTCTTGTAATTTTTTTTTTATTTTTTTTTTTTTTAACTTGTACAGAGAATAAAGGGTCTTTAACTGGAACTGTTTGTTACTTGGTCCAGCAGATCAAATGCTTGAGCTACAGATATCAACAATCCACCTAAAGTCGAATTTAAGAACACGAGCAAATAAAAAAGATATTTAACCGGGTTACATCATGTTCCCTGGTTCTGTGCAGTGCTGATGAGCTGATTAGCACTCAAAACCAAGAGACCATATGCAGCACACTTTATTTGGTGTCTAATTGGGGGAAGGAGGGGGGATGGAATCTTCTATCGACCTCTGCTGCTCCAGAGCTCCTCAGATCATCAGCATCATTACATTTATTTAATTACGGAATGCCAGGGCTGTCTTTCAGAATATTTCCACCTTGGAGCTCGGGTTTTTTGTGGGACCCTGTAGATCTGACCCCTCATCTGTACTCTGTATGTGTGTATACTGGAGCGCGTGTGTGTGTGTGTGTGTGTGTGTGTGTGTGTGTGTGTGTGTGTGTGTGTGTGTGTGTGTGTGTCGGGGTGGGGGCAGCATTTACATGGAATTGGTCTTGGGGGCAGGGAGGCCAAGCCAGGGCAGGGGCACCCCATCCTCCAGCAGCTTGAGATCTCTTGCACAGGAAGGCAATGAGGCGTGCAGCTGCAAGGAGCAAGAATGGAAAAGGAAGGCAAAAGTCGAGATCGCCATGTTCCATGAGCCAGGAATATGAAAACCATAAAGAAAAGGGGACTAGCCGAACCACACAGGGTACTGTCTTTAGTATTTACAGTATAAAATGCATCTTTCCTGATGATGTAGTTCGAACGGGGGAAGCAGGCAAGAAGAGGGACTGGGGCTAAAGGGAGAACAAATTTATGATCGGGTGTTGGAAACAGCAGGCAAACATGGCGACTTCAGTACTGAAAAATGAACAAAGCAGATGGGTATCCCAAGCTGCAAGGAAAACTCTGCCTTTCCTTTACAAACCTGGTTCATAAGAAATTAAATATACTATATTAAGTTCCATCGTTTGGGGGCGCAATGAAAACATAGCTATTTTATGGATGATGTGTAGTCTGTTTAAATGTGTACAATAAAATCAGTGCTGCAAAGTGCCAGATGGAGAAACAGTTGTTTTTCAAATGCGACTTCTGAAGAAAATAATTTTGCAAAGTTGTACTTTTGGAAACCCCATATTTCGCTGAGCCAAGCTTCTTTTTCCCGTTCTTATTTTGAGTCCTATAGTGAGAGAAAAAAGTACATTTGTCTTTGCCAGAGTGTTTCCAAGGGAAACTGCTTCATTGTGTACAAGGGGATGGCGCCTACATATTGCAGTACCCTGAAACCTTACTAGAGACTGGACAAGCTGTGTTTTTAAGGATTTATTATGCATTGACTGCAAGTGTGACCTCTTAAGCATAGATACATAGACAGTGTCGGCAGACAAGGGCCTATGGCCCACCCAGTCTGCCCATTTGAGCTTGTAAGTTCAGTTTGTTTTCCTAGAAGTCTGTTGCCCCTTACTCCTGACCTCCAGAATTCCTTTGTCAATCCCATGCATTCTTAAATCCCATGATTGTTTCAGCCCCCACCACTTCCTCTGGCGGGGTGTTCCACTGGTTCACCACCCATTCTGTGAAGAAATTCTTCCTCACGTTCCCTCTGAATCGTCCTCCCTCCAACTTCATCCCATGCCCGCTAGTCCTGGAACATCTTTTTCGCTTAAAAATAGTGTATTCCTGCACCCTGTTCCTCCCTGTAAGATACGTGTACGTCTCTATCATATCCCCTCTCTCCCTCCTCTCCTCCAGGGAGTACATGTTCAGTTCCTTCAACCTGTCCTCATAGGACTTGTGATGCAGTCCATGCACTATCTTTGTTGCCCTCCTCTGAACCTTCTCTACCCTGTCTACATCCTTACGTAGGTAAGGTCTCCAGAACTGTACACTGTACTCCAGCAGAATAAGTTATCTCCACCCAGTCCAGAATTCTGGAGCCAGCCCACATTCACAGCAGAACTAAATAGCTGCAGGGTAATACTGTGTCGCTGTATATATAAAATATGTGCAGACGCAGTAGGTACAGTTGAAACAAAATGACCACAACAGTCAGCGGAGGTAAGGTGTAAGCAGTATGCAAATTGCCTGCACGCTACCACCGCTGTTTGCAGCGTTTTTTCGCTTTCAACTGTACGTCACTGCATCTGAAGGGCTGTCATAGACAGCTCCGACATTCATTGACGTGGTGCGGCCATGCCTGCAAAAGAGAACAGGGCATTGGAAGTGGGGGAGGCACACCCGTATGGTGGCACTATGTTTCTTGCACATGCGTGCAAGCAAACCTAAAAAAGGAGTTAAGCACCACTCCGTGTTTTTTGTAGTTACTGCTTAAGAAACCAAAACAGAAGACGGTGCCTCCTGTTGTTTTCATTGCCCTTCCCTTGGTTTTTTCAAAATGTCCATTTCAGTAGAACCCCCCCCCCAAAAAAAAAACACACACACACACCTTATTGTTAATCTGTTTACAATATTGATTGTAATGCCTTGCTGCTGTTTCTTCATCCGAGCAAAACTAGAAAAGCAGGTTGGTGTTGAAGACCGGCTCTGTTCATCATCCTAAACTGAGAAGAAATGACAGGCTCAGTCAGATAGGTAATAACTTTTTGAGGGGCTTATAGTCATCGGTTGGTGGAGGGACTGCAGTAAAGGTTAAAAACAAATGTGTGAGGGTCAGGGGAAAATAACTGTAGTGACGAGCAGCCAGAATCGGCTTGACAGTTTTTAAAGGACCTAGTCTGAAAGCAGAGTGCTCTCTGTTTTATACATGACTTGACTTCACGCTCTGTATAACTGAGAATTACAACACAGCTTTCGGGCTGTAAAAGAACCAAACCATTTGTTATATAGCCAAGTACTCCCAAACCTTACAAAATAAGGGTGTAATACTACAGTATGTATTCTGGAGACAAATACAAAGCCCTCTGTTCATGGTCTCCTAGATGCTGGGATGCATAGGCAGGGGCATCACCAGCAGAAAAAGGGAGGTCATAATTCCACTATACAAGACACTAGTGAGGCCTCACCTGGAGTACAGTGTACAGTTCTGGAGACCTTGACTACGTGAGGACATAGACAGGGTAGAGAAGGTTCAGAGGAGGGCAGCAAAGATGGTGCATGGATTGCATCACAAGTCCTATGAGGACAGGTTGAAGGAACTGAATATGTACTCCCTGGAGGAGAGCAGGGAGAAGGGGGATATGATGGAGACATACAAGTACCTTACGGGGAGTAACAGGGTGCAGGAAAACACTATTTTCCAGTGAAAAAGATGTTCCAGGACTAGAGGGCATGGGATGAAGTTGGAGAGAGGGTGATTCAGAGGAAATGTGATGAAGAATTTCTTCACAGAAAGGGTGGTGGACGAGTGGAACACCCTGCCTGAGGAAGTGGTGTGGGCTGAAACAATCACAGGATTTTAAGAATGCATGGGATGGACATAAGGAATCCTGGAGATCGGGAGTAAGAGGCAACAGACGTCTAGGAAAGCTTGGTGATCTTACGAGCTCAAATGGGCAGACTGGGTGGGCCATAGGTCCTTGTCT
Source organism: Neoceratodus forsteri (assembly GCA_016271365.2). Taxonomy (NCBI): domain Eukaryota; kingdom Metazoa; phylum Chordata; order Ceratodontiformes; family Ceratodontidae; genus Neoceratodus; species Neoceratodus forsteri. Next base: position 1,188,582,460 of record CM057453.1, read on the forward strand.
GCTGACAGTATCTGTGTATCTATAAATGTCCCCAGAACCGCTCAATGACATTATGTAAGGAATAAAGACGTGAGAGCAGGTTTGGTATCACAGTAACACTCCAGGTGGTGAATTTGCTGCCTGGGCAGAAAGGTGAGCACAGTAAGCTATGACATGGTATCTTACAAGTTATACCTTCAATGAATTTTTCCCACTTATCAAGTGGTTTGTTTTTAAGAGTGAATTATTAAGACAAGTGTTTCGGGATACGTGCTGGGGGTTGGGGGGACCACTAGACTACCAGGGAAAAGAGTTTATTTTATTTGGAATGGGGACTGGATACATGCTGTGGGGTGGGGACCACTCTAGACTACCAGGAAAATATTTTCATTTATTTTGAACAGGGGTCGGGATTACGTACTGCGGGTGGGGGACCACAGGACTACTAGGGAAAAGGTACTTTATATATTTTCATGCAGGGGTCGGGATTCGTGCTGGGGGGGTTTGGGGGACCACTAGACTACTAGGGTCACTTGTGTGTATCAGGCACACATACGCATGGGTGCATTGTATGCACCCATACCTCCTGACTATCCTTGCTTTTCAGGGAGGTCCCTGCTTTAGCTTCCACATGTTCCTCTGTCCCTCATATAATTTGTGTTTATGTGACAGAACACCGACTGTGCCTGGTAGCACACAGTTCCTGCTGATTCCGGCCTGTACTTCTATTCCGACCAACAGGGGATGCTGTGGGCATGCCTTGGCCTGCAGCGTCCAGCCAGTACTTCCATTCTGACCAATGGGGGGGCTTTGTGCTCCATGCAGTAGCACCGGGCAAACTGCATGGTAATGTATGCTAAGCAGCACCTAATGAGATGCAAATATACCTGTTTGCCCACGGATTACCTAAGTGGGCTCATTTGCATGGGAGCTTTGACTATAGCTCCCGTTTGCCCTGGGCTAACCAGTTTGCACTGGGCTAATGTGTTAGCACTGTGCAATCAGGTTAGCCCAGGGCCAACCTTACTTCTGCATAGCACAGTTTTGCAGTGTGTGGCTTACATTGTTGTTTGCAGTAGATGTCTGACATCTCTGTGCAATCACACGCAATGTTCTCCACCTGCAACACTGGCTTGCTACAGAGTCTAATGAGCTGCAGTTGCAGTGTGCACTTCCCTGTTGCTATATTCGGTGCTGTCTTATTCCCGGGCAATTTTTGCCCTGCACTCATGGCCCTGTTTGCCCGGCTTCCTTTGCTTGCTATATTCAGCTGGTTTTGCACCAGGCCATTTCCTTTTCAGTATAGCTTGCTTTGTGCTCCGGGTTAAGTTTGCCCGCCAGGCAGTGCTAATTTAGCCCCGGGGCAAAGTTTTGAATATCTTGTCCTCAGTCTCTTGGTGTCGCTGGGGAGAGTGCATCTGACAGTGGCAAACTTGAGTTGCATTAGTCCCTATTAAGACTTCTAAATTATATTTTCCATACTAAAGAATCACATGCTTCACCTGCAGAACGACTCTAGGTGAACCCCTTAATCCACGGGGCTCTGCAGCAGGCATGTGCAGATGTACTGGAGCATGCAAAGGTCAAAATTTAAATAGCGGTTTTGTTAGACTGCTTTTTGAAGAAACTGGGACCCCCTTCCCCAGTAGATTTTTAGGAGTCCCATTTTAGCCAAATATTTGTAGATAAATGATTCCCAGAAATTGCCATTTGGAAGACTGTGTATCCTGTTAGTGAGTACTAGGTTGTAAACCAGGAGATTACTGGTTAAAACCCCACTGAAGCCTAATAGTTACCGTGTGACCTTGAACAAATCACTTAACCTCCCAGTGCTCCAGTCCAACCAGCTACAGAAATGGGTACATGCAGGACATCCTCTGAAAATGAGATGATGTAGCTTAGCAGGTTATCCTGAGTAAACAAGTTGTAAATTTAAAGTGGGAGAAAAAAGTGCATCTTTGGACCAACCATGTTCCTCTGAGGCATCCAAAGATCTCTACTGTGGGGATTATTAGAAGCTCTGTGCAATTTAAAAAAAAAAAAAAATGCATATAGATAAAACCATAGAAATGGAGAAGAAACTTCAACATAAACTGAATAAACTGTGATTTTGGAAAAGTCCTGTTTCCTGAAACCTTGTTAGTAGGACATGCTCCAGATTCGCAACTAGGACCTGGAGAGCAAACACTAGGGCATTATCCTCTTTTTCCATTTTATTTTTTGTATTGGGTTAAGAACTGTAAAACCTGCCATTTAATAACTGCATATGTGCATGTTGTCATCAGTGGAGCATGATCAGTGTCTCTTTCTCTCTCTCTCCCCCCTTTAGGAAGATACCTTTCAGCAGTATGTGAGGCCTGAGACTAATACCCAGTTATCTGCATTCTGTACCAGTCTGACAGGAATTACCCAGGTGAGCAACAAAAGTTCAGTTGTAAGAAGTCTTTGCTCAGCTTTTGAGCAAGTCTTGTAAATTAAACCTATTGTTCTACTTCGTGCTGTTCCATGTCCTATTAAATAATGACGACATGCTCCACAACAAATGTTCTAACCCCAGGAAATCTTACTGCCTTCTGCGGTTAGACTTCACCATTGAACAACCCCGGAGAATTTAGAGTTAAAGAACCTGTGCAAATAGTGGAACGTTGATAGGCTCGAGCTCGATTTTCAAACTACTGTCTATGCAACCGTCCGATTTCTTACTCCGCCTGCCTAGTAAAGACAGCTCGGAGAACTCTCCTTCAGCATCTTGAAGAAGTTTACTTGTATCGGTTTTCTAGTTGCCATTTTGTTTTTTAATTGTTTTCAAAGTACTGTCCTTGGTTTGTTCAGGTAAAATTAGTTAGGTTTAGGTTAATCTGGTAAGTTTCGAGTTCCTTGTCTGTTTTCACAACTGGAGGGAAGCCAAAGGAATTTCTACTTTTCTTCAGGTAAGTCTTTTTGTTATTATTGTGTTCCTGTTGCAGTTCTCCTTTTGTATTTTACTGAGGTTTCTCTTTATGTTTTACGGTTGCTAAACCGGCCAGAAAAAACAGAACCGAAATTAAGTAACTCTTAGGCTTAACTGTCTATTTTTCTTCTGTATGGGGAGTTACTTGAGAACTGCTTATTTAAGGATTTGTTTCCAGTATGTCACAGACAACTAAAAAGAGAACCGGCCCTACTGGTTTCCAACACTGCATGGAGTGTGATGAAACATTTGCTAAGGCCAATCCTCACCTTATGTGTGTGTGTTCTGCTTGGTGTTTGACCACTTACAAGCAGAGTGAGAAATCTGCAAGAATTTTCCTCAGTCGACACTTGATAAGCATTTGAACTGACTGAAAGAGAGGATGTCCGAAAAGGATGCTGACACAGCTGGACAGTCTGTCCCTTCTCCCAAGGAGAAACCGAAGGAACTGGAGTGAAGACCCTCTGTTAAGGGTGAAACTTCCTCCACTGCTACTGTGGGTACTAAATGTACCGCTGTACCTGACCTCTGACCGGGCCACCGGTTCAAAGAAATGGAGAAAAGAAAAACACACTGGCAAAACCACAGTCGAAGGAGGTATTGGTTTCAACTGCTGAGGCGAACGCAATCCGCATTATAGAATTGCTGCAAACTAGTTCTGCAACTCTGGTTCAATAGCAAGTTCCTTGTCGGCCCTCGGTTAAAACACCGGGTGATTCAGCTGCCACTGGTTCCCTGGAACCAGAACATTATTATGAGGAGGAGGAAGAGGGATACTTAGAGGAATTTATTGAGCTTGATGTATTCCCTGACCAGCAAGGATTCGATTTCCCCTCCTCAACACCCAGAGGATTTTTCCTCCCACTTTAATTTTATGAAGCAAGTAGCAGAAACCCTGGCCCTCCCCACTCAGGAAACCACTGAGAAAGAGGAGGAACCGGATTATATGGAAATGATGGATGTTCCAGCAACCAAAAGGCTACTGATCCCCATCCACAAGTCTTTGAAGAGACAGGTGTTAAAAATCTTGCAGACTCCTACTTCCATTTCCCCCTGTGGATAAAAAGTTGGATAAGAAATATGTCTTGGCTAAAAATGTGTCGGAGTTCCTGTTCAGTAACTCAAGCCATGAAGGGGTGGTGCAGGCAGCTGCCTGTGACAAAACAGGCATACCCTTGTCATCACACCCTCCTGAGAAGGATTCCAGGAAAATGGATTCCATAGCCAAGAAGGCATACCTGGGTGCGTCTGTCTGTTGAACAGGCCTCTTATATGGCCTATGTGGTTAGGTACCAGAAGCACCTGTGGAACTCAGTTCTGCAAATGGCCAGTAAGGCGCCCCCCTCAGCTGGCAGCAGACCTGACTGAGACTGCCAAGTTTGGCATTGAGGCATCCAGGTATCTGTTTCACATGGCAGTGGATTCCAGTTATAATGCTGCCAGGCAAATGGTAACTTCAGTGTCACTGAGGAGGTTTGCGTGGCTAAGAACCACTAACCTCTCCCAGGACACCCAGACAAAGGCTTTGGACATCCCTTGTGAGCAGCACTCCTTGTTTGGGGAGCAAACAGAGGCTTACATGAAAAAGATGGATGAGTACAAGACAGCCTGTAAGAGTGCTTCTGCTAAGGAGAAAGCCTCTACACCCCAGACGCACCAATGTAGGGGAGGTAGAGGTAGGGGCCTATACTAGACCTTTCTATCAAGCCCAAACTTTCCCTGCTTACCAGCAACAACGTGAGTACTTCAGGGGCAAGCGGGGGTCCCAGTCATGGTGACTCCGCTCCCCCAGCCCAGGACACCTGCAAAACAGACCTGATGTGTGTGCCCAAGCTACCTCACCCGTTCCAGTCGGGAGCAGGCTGGCTTATTACCTTCAAGCGTGGCAAGCCATAACCACAGACAAGTGGGTCTTGGAGGTAATAAGCCAGGGTCTTGTTCTCAGTTTCAAGGGTGTCCCAAAATTGAGGGCAAGACTATTCAAACCTGCAACCCCAGTAGAAAAAACCTTACTGGAGTCTGGGGTAGCCAACTTACTGCTAGACAAAGCAGTAGAACTTGTACCACCCCCCCTCAGAGGGGATGGGGTCTATACTCGAGGTATTTCCTAACTCTAAAAAAGAATGGGGAATGGAGACCTATACTGGATCTTAGACACTTAAACAAGCACCTGACAAAGCCAAAGTTCAGAATGGTAACTCTGGCAATGATTCTACCCTCTCTCAAGCAGGGGGACTGGTTGGCATCCCTGGACCCCAAGGACACTTACTTCTACATCCCCATCAGGCAATCCTACAGAAAGTATCTCCAGTTCAGATTGCCATCAGGCCACTATCCGTTCAGAGCCCTGCCTTTTGGTCTGACTTACGCACCAAGAATGTTCACAAAGTGCTTGGCTGTAGTGGTGGTGCACTTGAGAAGGCTAGGGGTCACAGTGTTCCCTTATCTGGACGACTGGCTAGTTTTGTGGGGCAGTTCTTCAACAGGTAAGGGACTTCCTAGTCCTCACACAGGATCATCTGCAGTCTCTGGGGTTCCTCATGAATCTGAAAAAGTCAGTATTGCAGCTGGTTCAGCTCCTTGAATTCATAGTAGCACAATTGGACACCCTAAGGGGAAAAGCATTCCTTCCTCAGGGGAATGGTGGACAGCCTGATACAACTGGCAGAGTCCTTCCAGTTGCACACTCCCAGACCAGCAAGATACTTCTTGCAGCTGTGAGGCCGCTGGCAGCCTCTACAGCAACAGTGCTAGAGGCTGTGTTCCAAATGAGGGATATCCAGTTTCATTTCAGATCTTACTGGACTCAAAGGAAAGACTCCCTGTCAAAGCTGGTAGTAGTTACAGGGATTCTTATTCAGGCACTGCAGCGATTGTAGGAAAGGGACAGCCTCGGGGAAGGTGTGCCATTCTTGCAGCAGTAGTGTTGACCACCGATTCCTCCCTCATAGGATGGGGTGCCCATCTAGGGGAATACGCTACACACGGCACTGTGACAGGGAGATCCTGTCACTCTTGAGGGCGACCTTTTCCTAAATCTGTTGCAACAGTTCTTCTATTTCTTGGCTTAATTTATCCTTTACAATCTCCAGTCTGAGGTTGGCCACCTATGGGTGCCCCTTCCCCTTTCTTGACTGTGCTGTAGTGTCTGCTTTAATTTTCCTTTTCCCTCTTGTGTCCTCATACAGGGAGGTTATTGTGGTGCCCTCCAAACTGTTGTTGTTGGATTTAGTATGCAATAGCACTACTTATGTATTTAGTTTTTGTTAACCAGGTATGCACACTAGACAAAACAGATGCTAGACGTGGGCGGACCGGTCTGCCCGAAATCAGATCCACCCCGATCTGAAGAATTACAGTGGACTCTGGTAGATCAGGACTCTCTTGCTGGAGTCCTGTATCCTGGTCTGCTGTCGGACTTGGTTCACTATGTAGCAATTTGAAAAATAGACGGAATAAAATAGCATCTTTCCCATCTGCCAAGAAACCATCCTAACTACAGAAAAAAAAAAAAAAATTTCATCCTGTCAACAGCATGCCATCCAAATGCACTGGTGCCTTTTTTTCAATGCAAGATAGTGGCAGTAGCCATTAAAACAGACAGGAAGGCTGTGCTTGTGTGGAAACGTTACAGCCGCGACAATGCATGTGTTAGTGGGTGAGTGGGCAAACCATATGGACAGCGAGCAATTGAGCAGGCAGATGGACTTGGGAGTACAGGAATTGGCTCACTGTTGCTTTAAGCGAGCGAGTGAGAAACGGGTGTAGACCGAGCAAGTGAGAAGACTAATAAACTACTGAATGGCTTGAATTCACTTCTCTTTCTAGTAAGTCATTTAATTTTATTGTACTATAAATTAAAACCAGAAGAGTGCAGCTTTTATGCAAAATACTTTGGTTCGCTGCTAATAGGCTGCACCCCCTCTAAACCTCTTGCAAGTATGGATTTGTTTGTGTTTGAAGACGGATAGCGGTGACAAATCATGTCATCAGGTTTGTCACAAATATGTGAGTTTGTGCACATGCTGTGATGAAATGGGGGAGAGGGTGACAAATGTGGGATGGCTTGGTGGAAAGCTACCTAGTTGCATCAGTCCCACATTAGGAGGGACACGAAGAAAGAGTAGACTGCGCAGCAATGTGAGCGGGTGCTGAATACATGAGGTGCTACCCTCAAAATTATACCAGAAACTAAAGTAAATGAGCACTTGGGAGCGGGTGAATGTTCTGCTCGTTTATTCCAGAAAAAAGGACAATACCAACAACCCCTTTTCTGGAATAAACGAACAGAACATTCACCCGCTCCTGAGTGCTCATTTACTTTAGTTTTTGCCACATTAGGAGGGAGCAGGGAAGGGTTTTGCCCCTTAGAATTGGACTGCCCCACTTCTGCCCTACTATTGATAAGGTGCTGGTCCTCTGCTACCCAGACAAAGTGCTGTAGATCTAGGCTTTAAAACAGCAAAGTTGATTTATAGGGGTGCACTGGGCCCTGACTGACTGTGATGGCTCCCACTGTCTGATCCCCATCCCAACAAATGTTATATGATTTTTGCACTGACTGTACCCACACTAGACTGCATACGTTTGCCTTTTGTGATGTTATCACTTTGTTTTACCTGTATATGCGTTTTTTCCCTTGTGCCTGTTCCCTTGGGCCAACCCTTGAAATTAACCATAAAGTGTTCCTTCATCATCAGTTTTTAATTAGATGAATTGTTGTGCACTGTTTAAATGAATGAACGACATACTGCTATAATATTTTTTGCTGTATTATGCGTTCTCAGAGGTACAGTACAACTAATGGGGGGAGGCAGCACAGAGGAGCTGAAATGGTTCTTGTATAAAATTATCTACCTAGCTGCAAGTAACACCTGGGGCCTGTCAGCATAGATTGGGAGAGGGGGCAGGGTTCATATACTGTGATGGTGCATTTCTACAGATGGCAGTAGAAATATGCACAGTATACTGGGTTGGAGTAGATATCTACAGATGTAGTTAAGGATGTTTTTATACTGGGGCAGTATTGGGTGTTTTTGAATGGGGGGGCAGGGGTTTACATATAAAGGTATGGTTAGTGTCAGCACTACCAAATGGGAGGGACTGGGAACTTGTATTCTGAGTTACAGTTGTTGATGGAAAAGTGTTGAATCAGTATCAGCAGATCATAGGAGACTGGGAACGTATGTTGTTGTGATGGGGATGGCATCTGTCTCTTGATCAGTCAGTCAATCCAGGAGTGCTGAGTACAAGGGAAGCCTGTTCATCAGAGAAAAATGGAAACGCGAGCAAAGCAAATGGGCAGAACAAAGTTGGAATCGCAGACCAACACACCCATGTTTTCAAAATACTTTTTCTTTTTTGGGGGGTCATGCAGTGACTGTTTTCAAGTATTAATATTAATTTCTACAGGTTCTGATTTAAATCAGAACTATTCTGAACTTATCAGGATTTTGGCCTGGATCCTGATCCTGATAAGAAGGTTCAGGACCTTTTTGGGTCTGCCAATATGTAACGGATGCCTATTTTCAGATGCGACCCGGGAGGTTACAAGGAAATAAGAATGCAGATTACAAAATGGAGCTCAGGTAGATAAATATACAGATATTTCACAGATGAGGCAGGAGAGGCAAAAAAGGAAGCACACAGTAACATAAACAGGAGCAGATAACTTAATATACAGACATTACAAACTGTGAGCAGAGAGGCAAATTTCAGATACCAAAGGGTGCAAGCACGAGGAACACTGCGGGCAGGTAGGGCTAGGAAGGTAGCTGAGCAGAGTCCAGGTAGGCACCCCTCAAAGAGGACCAGTGGTATCCGGTGTGTCATTGATTTAGGAGGGCCACTGGCATCATTAAGTGCAACTGCAGGCCGAGGAGAGCAGCAAGTGATCCCAGAGGGAGTTACGGAAACAGGTATGGGGAGGGGGTTGTAGTACGAACAAGGGCAGAAAGGGAGTTCCATAATGTTGGAGCACAAGACGCAAATGCTTTGTCACCCATTTGGGTGCGGGCACTGGGGACCTGGAATATCGCTGAACCCTGTGACCTTAGGGAGTAGGAGGAGGCGACAGGTTTGAGGAGCTCTGCCAGAACAGGAGGAGTGGCCAATCTAAGTTAGAGAGTGGAGCTCTTGCAGCAGGTAATACAATTAGGACTAATGCCGGCAGGCGTTAGGACCCAATGGAAAACTTGTTGCTAGCATTCTGTGGGGGACCTACCAGCGGCGTCGACTATCGCCCAACGTCGGGCGTGGTATAAAGAGACGATCCCTGGTGCCATCTCGGTTCTTTTCCGCCATTGACCCGTGAGTTCTGCTCCATGATACCTTCTTCAGCAGTTGACAGCCTAAAGAAAAGTTTTTTCTCAGTTGTGTGTTTAGTTCGCCTTGTGTATGTCGTCGCCTCCTCCACCACAGCGTGAAGCTAAGTGTGCATGCAGCAAGCAGATCAGAGCCAAAGACGGCCACGCGGCCTGCCTGATCTGCTTAGGCGCAGACCACCGGCCCGACTCCTAAACCCCCTGCCAGCAATTCAATCAGAAGACTCGTGCCAGGAGAATCAACACACTCAAAACCTTCCTTCTAGAGAAGCAATTAGCGGCGATGCAGCGTGACTCAGGGGCCAGTTCCTCTTCTCCTGCCAGGGATACTCCACCAAAAAAGAAGTCCACTGGTGGGAAACATCACCACAGGGATAAAGATCAGGCCAGGTAAGAGTCCCGCCCTAAGTTGCCATCTAAGCAGGCCACTTCCTCTTCGACCTCCGGCCAGAGGTCTGGTTCGGTGCCGGCCCAAATGACCAAACACTCCCATTTTGAGTAAGTCCACTCCCACCTGTTCTCAGGGCAAGCACTGGGAGTCTGCCTCTTCGGGACACCAGTCTTCCCTGGCTCATCGACCTCCTCATAAATCTTCGTCAGGGTCGACTCAGGAGGGCCAGTCCAAATCTGCTGAGGACAGGCTTAGTTAGGTCTGAAAAAGGAAGCCTTCAAGCGAGCACCCAGGTAGGCAAGAGGGTTGTCGAACTCTGCACACCTCCCCTCCTGCAGCTAGGTTCACCCCAGGTCAAACTACAGCCTAGCCAGTCGCCTTGTCCGTCGTCCTGCTCCCCGACCCTGATACAGGGTGGTCGCCCTGGCTGAGGACCAGACGCCCACAGCCCCTCCCGGGGGTCGGTCGCTGGCCAGGCCTACTCTGGACACCAGCTCCCTGGATGAAGGAGACACTGGACATCAGCCCACTGACTACATGGTCCCTGACCTGATGCCAGTACCTCAGGATCCACAGACGCCCGCTTCGGCGTGCCCGATGCCTGGCCAGTCTGGTGCCCAGCCCAGCGGTTGTTCCAGTGGCGGACTTAAGATCTTTATTCACGACATGGTGGAATACAGTAATGGGGGGGTCTCCTCTACAGACCCTCAGATACCACCCCAAGTCCACCACCCATGGGACCCCCCACCCCAACTCCTGATAGGGATGAGAGACCATGCCCAAACTCTAAGGGCAAAAAGCGGAGGCATAAGCAGTCTCCCATTCCTTCTTCTCATCCCTCTTCCTCCTCTGAAGAGGGAGACGCACAATCTGAGCCTGATTCAGAAGGGGAATTCCTTGCTCCCTTCCTCCCCAGGACCAAAGGATTCCCCACAGTCCCCTCTGGACGATCCCTCATTTTTAGACATAATGAGGCACATCCAGACTATTAATGAGTGGGACACAGAGGACCTGGACCCAGGGTGCAAGTGCCTGGCCAAGTTCTTGGGTGAAAAAGAACCTAAGCATTTGGTAATGCCTCATTTTGTCGAGCCTTTCCAGGATGTCACTCGCCTGACTTGGCGTACTCGTTCCTCAGTACCTGCGGTTCCTAGGAAGGCCAACAGGCTTTACAAGCCATCCAGGTCTGAACCCATTTTGGCAGAACAGCCAAAGACGAATTCTCTGGTTCTGACTGCAGCCCACGGCAGGGGCTTCCAGCCCAAACACTTGAGCTCCCAACCCCTGGACCCGGTCTCCAAAAAACTGGACAGCTGGGGCCGGAATGTTTATTCTTCTGCCACAGGTGCCATCGGATCTCTTAACTTCATGGCACATATGGTTACATACCAACAATCCTTATGGCAGAAGACCATGGAACTAGTCAAGTCCATGCCGGACTCGGACTCTAAAGTGGAAGTGCTTGCCTGCTCCCAGTCTGGTCTGGACATTGGCAAACATGTTCTCCATTGTTCGTACAATGTGGTGGACATGGCCTCCAGGGCTGCTGCCTCGGTGGTTTGTCTGAGACTGCAATCATGGCTCAGGTTGACTGGGTTCCAACTGGATCTGCAAGAGTCCATTTTTGATTCCTCGTTCAAGGTCCAGTTCTGTTTGGCCCAGAGGTTGAAACCATGGTCAAACAGCTACAGGAGTCTGGTAAAGCGGTGGCCGACGTACACCGCATGTACAAATCCCAGCCTCAGGAACCCCATCGTTGTCCCTTTCGGAAACGACAGGGACAGGGGAGCAAGCCTTCCCAAGGCAAAGAGTTAAAGAGGCAGGGTCACCCTGCCCCCCCAAAGTTCCCAGGGCCCTAAGCAGCCCAAACCTCCAAGGGCCCAAGGACCCACCACCCCCTCCACCTGACTCTTTCTGCCCTCCTCTTTTCAGGGAAATGCAGAATGAGAAGGTAGGAGGGAGGTTTGCTCTCAACCCACTCGAATGGTCCAGTATCACTTCAGACCAAAGGGTATGTCATAGAATTCCTTTCTATTCCACTGGACAGTCCCACCCCCCACCAGGTCAATTGTCCACGCGCACAATCTCCTCCTGGTTGCGGAGATCCAGCAGCTCTTGAAGAAAAAGGCCATCCAGCTGGTTCCCCAAGCCCAAAAGGGCAAAGGTTACTACTCCAGTTTCTTCCTGGTCCCAGAGAAGACCGGAGACGTTTGCCCCATTCTGGACTTGAGCCAGCTCAATCTCTGTCAAGTACCAGAGATTTCAGATGGTTACTCTGGCAGACCTATTCCCCTTGCTTCATCAAGAGAACTGGTTGTGCTCCCTTGATATGCAGGACGCGTACATGCATATCAAGGTCCTGAAATCTCACAGAAGGTTTCTTCACTTCAGCTTTCAGGACCAGAACCAGCACTACCAGTTCAGGGTACTCCCCTTTGGCCTTTCGTCAGCCCCCAGGGTATTCACCAAGTGTCTCGCAGTGGTAGCAGCGACACTCCAGCGGAGAGGCCGCTTTGTTTACTCCTACCTGGACAATTGGCGTCTCTCCGCGTCATTGGAAGAGCAGCTCCAAATCGTCTGAGACGCAGTCTGTTTGGTTCCCTGGGAATCAGAGTGAATGGGCCAAAGTCACACCCATGGCCATCGCAAAGGCTGTAGTTCACAGGGGCAATTTTGAACACCGTACAAGGGAGAGCTTTTCTGCCCTCTGGCAGAGCAGAACGCCTTCGGGCTCTGGCAAGCAGGGTCCAAAGAGCACCCTCTGTCTCCGCCCGGGTTGTCCTTCAGCTATTGGGCCACATGGCGGCCACCATAGCCCCAGTACCCCTCGCCAGACTGCACATGAGGGTCCTTCAGTGGCACCTCAAGGTCCAGTAGGACCAAGCAGTGGATGATCTGGATCTCCAGATCCAGATATCTTGGATGATCCATCGTTCCCTCAACTGGTGGCTCTGCCATGAGAATCTAGAGGGAGGAGTCTCCTTCCAGAGGCCAATTCCTCCTCAAGTTCTAACCACAGACTCTTCTCTGACCAGTTGGGGGGCTTATTTAGGGGATCATAGGACCCGGATATCTTGGTCCCCCACAGACAGCTCTCTACATATAAATGTTCTGGAAAATGAGAGCAGTTCTGAATGCTCTTCACGCATTCAGAGACAGATTTGTCACCGGGTCCTCATCTGATGCAGACAGACAACACACCAGTGGTTTTCTACACCAAAATGCAAGGGGGAACTCTCTCTTATCCCCTTTGCAGAGAGGCCATGAGAGTGTGGGATTGGGCAGTAGAACACCGTCTAGACCTCATCACGGTGCACCTGCCAGGGGTTCAGAATGTTCTCTCCGACAGTCTGTTGCTCCACCTCTCTGAATCACGAGTGGGAGTTACTTCAAGAAGTCGCAGATGACCTCTTCGGTCACTGGGGCCATCCAGAGTTTGACCTCTTTGTGTCCCCGTGCAACGCCAAACTGCAAAATTTTTGCTCGCTCGTTCCAGGGCCTGGTGTTTCCTGGAAAGACTCATTGTCCTTCTCCTGGACAGGGAAGTTCCTGTACGCCTTCCCTCCGTGTTCTCTCATTCAGAGAATACAGCTCAAATTGCAGTTAGAGGGGCCAGGATGATCCTGATTGCTCCTCTGCGGCCTTGACAGATCTAGTATCCGTTGCTCCAGCAGCTGTCTTTGGAACCTCCAATACAATTGCCACTCTCCACACACTTGCTCTCACAGGAGCAGGGGACACTCATCCATCCTACTCTTCGTTCTCTTCACCTGCACGCGTGGCTCCTGCAGTCTTGGTGGAAGAGAGACTTGGAGTGTCAAGCAGGGTGGTAGAGGTCTTGGTTGAAGTGAGGAAACCCTCCACTAGAGCTACTTACGCTCTGAAATGGAAGTGTTTCTGTCTCTGGGCTTCAGCCCGTGCCATAGATCCCTTGGATTGTCCGGTCAGACACGTGCTGGGCTATCTCCTCCACCTCTTGAACTTGGGACCGAGCTATTTGTCCATCAAGGTTCACATGTGTGCGGTCTCTGCATATCATGAGCCGATCGGGGAGAGAACTTGAGCATAACTGAATGTCTGCAAGACCTTTCTTTGAGGGATCTTTCACATCAGACCTCCCAGGAGGGACGTTTTTACTTTGTGGGACTTACTTTTTGTCCTGGAAAAACTCATCCTTCCGCCCTTCAAGTCAGACGCTTCTTGCGAGCTACACTTTCTGTCTTGGAAAGCTCTTCTTTTGGTTGCCATTACCTCGGCTCGAAGGGTTTCCGAGCTCCAGGCATTGATGTGTAAGGAACCTCATAACGTTTTTTCACAGGGACAGGGTGCCCCTATGTACGAACCCCAAGTTCTTATCGAAGGTGGTGTCCGTTCTGGCACTGAATCAGGACATCGACCTTCCGGTTCATTATCCTGAGTTTGTCAGCCAAGGTGAAGCGCAGTTGCACACCTTAGATGTTCATAGAATGTTAAGGTATTACCTTCACAGAACACGTTCCTCCAGAAAGATGGACCAGTTGTTCATCTCCTTTGCAAAAAGGATGATGGGGGCTCCTGTCTCTAAGCAGTCTCTAGCCCATTGGCTAGTGCACTGTATTTCTTTTTGTTACCAGCAACATGGTAAACCCCTTCTGGGTCCCGTTAAGGGCCACTCCACCAGGGCTGTGGCCACTTCCTTTACTTCCTTAAGGAATGTCTCTTCAGCAGACATTGTGCTGCTGCTACATGGAGCACAGTCCGTACCTTCATCAGGCATTACAACCTAGACATTGCTTCTAGGAGGAGAGCAGGTTTTGGACTAGCCATCCTGCAGGGCCTACTCTCTTAGAATAGTCGGCATCTTCCTATGCTTTCAGTTTTCTTCTCGCCTCCTGCTCAGACCTGGGCCTATCTTTGGATACTGCTTGGGACTGTGTCCTAATGGTACTACCTGCTGCAAGAGCTCCACCCTCGAAGTTAGATAGTACGGCTATGTAACAACTTACCGTAACAGTAGATCTTGGAGAGGAGCTCTTGCAGCAGGTGGCTTTCCCACCCTCTATCCCCCAGGTATATGAGTGTTGCTCCTGTGCAACGTTGGAGAGTTCCTGCTCAGTTCTTCGATTCTCTTAGCCGGGTCTCCGGTGGGAGAACTGAGATGTTGCTGGGGGACTGCCCCCTTTATACCACACCTAATGTCGGGCGGAGCGGACGTCTGGGGCGGTCCCCCGCCACAGACTGCTAGCTACAAGTTTTCCGTGGGGTCCTAACGCCTGCCGGCATTAGTCCTAATGGTATTACCTGCTGCAAGAGCTCCTCTCGAAGATCTACTGTTGTCATGGTAAGTTCTTACCTAACTGTACTTTCTTACCACCTTGTCAGTAAAACAACCTAGGACAAAGGTACGATGCTGGCCTGGTGGAAGCCAAGTAAGCTTATTGTAAAGGTCGAAGTGGTTGGTGAGATGCTGGGCTGCAAGGGCAGAGCGACATATTATTGTAGGCCACGTCCCATTTTGAGAGATTAGTTTTAGCAGCGTGAGCAAATGTGGTGAGTCCATAGCAGAGCGTGGGAAGAAACACCCCACTCGCTAGGGCAATACACGCAGCGGGGGTGAGACTGTTTTTTGCTCTATAAGCTAAGCCCAACTTACTATTTGCAGCTCTAAATACAAGGTGAATATGCTGGGAGAGGTCAAGCTAAGGATCGAGGGTAACTCCCAAGTATTTGACAGAGTTGGCGACCATCATGGGAGAACCATCAGCGCCGGTAATATGCAGGGGCACAGGGGATGCTTTTAACTTAGCCTGGGAACCGAAGAGCATGGCCTGAGTGTTCCTGAAATTGAAGATGAGTCTGTTTTCTTTTAGCCAGGATTGTATATTGCAAAAGTCAGCGTTAAGTTGCCAGTTGATGACACTAATGTCACAAGAGTGAGTAAGGATGACCAGGTCATCCGTGTATAAGCTGGCACTGCAGTGGGATGATACTGTGGGGAGATTGTTTGCAAATAGCGAGAACAAGATGGGCCTCAGGACAGACCACTGGGGAACTCCTGATTTGACTGGGGTGAGCTTGGAGAGGGCCTTGTTAAATTGTGTAAGATGCTGGCATTCTTGGAGGTAATTGGAAGACCACCCAAGGACGAGGGTGGGTAAGCTAAGGGACTGGAGCTGTGAGCACAGAAGTGCATGATCAGCCAGGTCGAAGGCTTTGGAAAGGTCAACAATGATGGCACCACTGAGTTTGCCTTGATCCATGGCAACCCTAACCTCAGAGGTAACCTTGGCAAGGGCAGTCGATTTGCTGTAGCCCTTACGAAAGCCATGTTGAGCTGGGGTCAGCAACTCATGTGACTGGATATATTTGGAAAGTTAGGAAGCAACAACTTTTTCAAGGAGTTTGCTGACGGCCGATAAGATTGCAGTGGGCTGGTAGTTTTCAAGGTTTTTAGGGTCACCTTGTTTGAGAACCGGGAGCACCCATGACACCTTCCAAAGGTCAGGGATAACCCCAGAGGAGAGTGATGAGTTAAAGGTATGGGAGATGGGTAAGGCAACGAAGGGGGTACCAAGGTGGAGGAGTTTTGGGTTCCAGGTTATCATGCCCAGCACTAAAGTGAGGGGAGAGAACAGAGAGCAGTCTCTGTGTCTCCCACCTGGACACAGCCTTGAAATAAAATGGGCTAGGGACAGGTTCTGACTGGGAGCAGTGATGAACACCTTGCTTACCGTGATCCAGATGAGGAAATGGGGAGGTATTTGCAGACAGGTCAGAGAAATGAGAATTAAAGGCATTAGCAATTGTGAGCGGATTGTTACAATTTGTACCGCCTATAGTCATGTCTGAGACATCCCCTTTAGAGGGCCCACTAACTGTTTTTGATATTTTGTCAAACATTCCTAGGGTCTCTGGCTGTGGATAGCAAGGCAGATTTGCAGAAATTACTCTTTGCTGACCTGATAGCTTTTTTACACACATTTGTGCGATGTCTGTATTCCTGGTAAATAGGTAAGTCACGTGAGGCCTTGAAACTAGCCCAGCATTTATCCCTAGACTTCATAAGGGCGAGTAGGGTACCGTGGAGCCATTGGATAACAGTAACCTTTACTCTCTTTTTTATAAGAGTTGTTATAATATGCCTTTTATGTATGAAACCTGTAAATGTTGAAGATATCATGGCACTAGGTGTTTTTTTTATAAAGGTTAAAAGTTACTTAGGTGACTGTATTATAGCATTAAGTTACTGGTGTAGAGATGTCAGAAACCCCCCGTTGTGTTAAAATGTATGTAAATTACAGATTGCTTGAGAGGCCCTTTGGCACCATGCCTTCTGGCTTTAAGCTGAACCAGCCTAAAATTTCATGGTGATTTGCCTATACATTCCATAATGCAAAGCATCATGGGAGTGTGTGAGATGTTGTGTTTCTTTGAAACTTGGCTTTATTGCCAGTGCCCTTTGGGGTAACCCTTGCTTCAGTGCTTCTGCACTGAGGTTCTTGTCTTTAGCTTGTTTTGGGGGTTTTCTTTTTTTTTTTTTTTTAGCACCCTATCACCCAAACACACAAGACCAACGTAGGGAATTAAATAATTTTCACTGAAGAGATCAGTTTGGTCATTAGGTGCTAGCTAAGTGCAGAAGAAGGATATGCATAGTCTGTTGCTGCAAACTGATGTGTTGAAGAAGGGATATGCCATTGCTTAAGGTTATTCCCTGTGTTTTAAATAAACATCACACAGAGATTGTGTGTTGAACCTGAAGTTCTAGGTCTGGTCCATCTGTTATACCACAACCCCTCCACAGGCACATGGCTCCATCAGGAGTCACTCATGCACGCAAATCTATTGGAGCTCAGGGCAGTCTTCCTAGCCCTCAAATCCTTCGCTTCTCTGGTTCAGGACAAGGTGGTCCAAGTCAGGACAGACAATACGACTACCATGTACTACATAAGCAAACAAGGGGTACAGGTCCACTGTTCTATGCACAGAGGCCATGTAAATCTGGAGCCTGGCTTACTCACTCAGAGTTTCACTCTCAGCAATCCATCTACCAGGAAAGGACAACATCCTGGCAGATGCCCTGAGCGGGATCAACCAAAACCACCATGAGTTTGTCTCTGAACAGACAGGTGCTGCAGGCTTTGTTCAGGAGATGGGGCACCCCAGAGATCTCTTTACAGCCATGGACAACCACCAACTGCCACAGTTCTGCTGCAGGCCCCCTGCAGTGGGCACAGTGCCATTGGATGCACTTTTGCTGGACTGGATATGTAAGTTCCTGTATGCCTTCCATTTCCCCTGCTGTTCAGGGTGCTGAACAAGCTCTGGTCCCAGCCAGCAACAATGATCCTCATCGCTCCAGACTAGGCCAGGCAGCCCAGGTACTAGATGCTCCTGTCTCTGTCAGTCTCCCAAGCTGATTTGCCTTCCCAGGAGGCACAATCTGCTGACTATTCTCCCAAGGGAGAATAGTCTACCTCATCCTCAAGTCCCTCAGACTCATGGCCTGACTCTTGAGGACCTAGAGTATGCTGACTGGCATTTCTCGGAAGAGGTCTTGGAAGTCCTAAGGGTTCCTAGGAAGCCCTCTTCTAGGAAGACTTACACTTCCAAATGGAAAAGGTTGACCATTTGGTGTCCACAAAAGGACATTGATTGACAACAGGCTGGTTTACCAATCTTGTTGGAATATTTGGCCCATTTAGATTCCCTTGACCCTAAGCCATCTTCCCTTAAGGTGCATCTGGCAGCTGTTTCAGCCTATCTCTCAGCTGGGAAGGGACCTTCCTTAGCTTCCAACCTGATTTTTAGAAAAATATTCAAGGTTACTACATCTGCACAGCCCCTCTCCCCCTTTAGAAACATAGACTTTGACGCAGATAAGGACCGCTTGGCCCATCTAGTCTGCCCATTTCCCTACCTACAGGATGGGCCGCAGATCCTAGTTAGCCAGGTTTGGCACAGCAGTATTGCAGAGCCTGTTTCCTAAATAGGTTCTTTGCCCACCTCCAAAGGTACTGCTTAGTAGTCAGCATATGTCAGAATACAGTAAGATCTTAGTTTGAGATTGAAGTCTTGTAGCAGGTAACACCAGTAGGACTGAAGCTGGCAGGAATCCACAGAAAATTTCTAGCTAGCAGTATACAGCGGGGACCACCCCTGACGTTGGCTTGCCCCCGATGTCACGTATGGTATAAAGGGGGCGATCCCCCAGCATCACCTCAATTCTGTCAAACCCCAGTAATACTCGGGTATTTATAGCTCTGTGTAGTGACCCTTTAAGATAGAACTGCCAGGAGAGAATTTGGAACATATGCAAATGATGGAATCTTTACTTGTGATATTTTTCCAAATGCTGCCTTCAACTAACTGCCTTAGTTCTAAACCTCTCAGATTTCATTGTCCGCCTGGCAAGACCAGAAACCCGGAGATCCTCTCCTTATCTACTTGTCCTGACGCGATAAAACTTAAGTATTTTTGTAGTATTTTAGTTCTTTTCATTTTCTGCCATTTACTTCTTGTTAAGTTTAACTAAACCCTTAGTTTTTTGTATTTAAATTGCATTTCTCTTGATTTCTCCTGGTTCGGTATAAACGGTGGGGAACCAAGGTTTTTTTTTATTATTATAGGAGTTTCCTGACTAAGAAACTCCATTAGTCTTGTTTAAATTTATTTTAGCTTACTTATTTTGGGAACCGCTAATAACGGTTCCTGAACTGCTAGCCCCAGTTCATTTTTAGCTCGGTTCTTGAATCGACCGCAAACATTAAATAAACTCTCAAATCCTTTTATTATTTAGCATTTCTTGGTTTTGTTAGTTTTCTTTTAGAATGTCAGAAAAACCAAAAAACAGTGAACCCAGTTTCAAACCTTGTTCTGACTGTGGTGAGACTTTTGCCAAGGCAGACTGACATAATTTGTGTTTTGTCTGCCTTGGTTATGATCATTTAAAAGCATATTGTGAAATCCGTAAAACTTTTCCAGAGAAAACTGTTAAAAAAAAACATGAAAGGCTTAAGAAAAAGCTTTCAGTACCTAAGGGTCCCTCGAGCTCTGACCAGCTGACACCCTCTGTTTTTTGTGGGTGAAACTTCAACAACAGCTTTAACTACCACCCCGATATGGGTATACAAGCAGTTCAAAAGAGGCTTGCTCTCTGGTTCCCTCTAAGAGATCTAAGAAAACCAAGCACACAAAACCCCCTGCTGACCAGCACTTGGAGGCTTCTGTGCATGCAATAAAACTGCCAACTGCTGAAGAGATTGCACAGGCTTTTCGGGTTATCCAGGCTTTACAGGGGCCGACTGCTCCTTAGCCTCAGACTCCTGCCAAACAGACTGGCTCCTCTACTCAATCTTCCCTTTTTGAGCAGGAAGAATATGGTGGTGGTGATGTGGAGGATGACGGGGAACCCATTGAACCTGAGGTTTCCCCTGAGCAAGATTTTGGTTCTCCTCCCAGGGCATCAGAGGACTTTTCCTCACACTTTACATTTGTAAGAAGAATGGTGGATGCCTTAGACATCCCCACTAGTGAAGTGATTGAGGATGAAGAAGAAGCTGAATACTTGGAAATGATGGGGCCGACACCCACTAAAAAGCTTCTCCTTCCAGTTAACAAGTCCTTTAAAAAGGATGCCTTAAATATTTTGTAAACCCCAAATACTGTCCCCCCCCCCTCTTGATAAGAGGCTAGACAAAAAGTACCGGTTGGAAAGGAAGGGTGCTGAATTCCTATTCTCACACCCTGACCACCAGGGGGTAGTACAAGTGGCAGCCTGTGACACAAGGGTGGCGTTAAGGATTTAGCATGGTGTGTTTCTCCAAAACAGAGAAGCACAGAAATTCTAAATAGTACCCTAAAACATGTACTTCTTTAGACCTTGGCTGTGCTTCTACCCATCTTCTTTTTAATTTACTAGTCCATTAACAATTTCTTGCTTGTAATCAAGGTTCTGAGTAATTTATGTGCAATAATAGTGTTGTCTGTTTCCTAGGTGTTCTTGAGCTCTGACCACATGAGTGTGACACCTTAATGTGTGTTTTTAAGTGTGTAGAGTCGAGTAGGGCCTCACATGAGGTAGCAATGTAGGCAAGGAAAAAGGGCAGACTGGGTGGGCCAAGAGGTCTTTATTCGCTGTCAACTTCTGTGTCTGTCTGTCTATGTGTTACTGATGCTTTTAAGTGTTGAAAATGCACCCACCCAGTCACGACTACATATTGAATCTCCAAACACCGTAGCCACCCACAGAGACACACACGCGCCACTGATTTCTTCACCTACCTCTGGCTCATAGTCCACAGCCACCTGTCCAGACCACACCACCTGGGCTTCTGTATCAGTTTAACATTTCCCTTCCTTTAACTGTGGGATGCTTTTTCCTGAATTGCTTTGTTTTCCTTTTTAACCAATGCAAGTCTAGATCTTGAACAATTTCCTGTAGACTGCTACGTACATTTTCCTGTAAAATACAGGGATCTAGTTAGATCTTTGAGCCCTGCACCATTCAAACAACATGAAGTCTTGCTGTATTCTGACACATGCAGTATGACCGACCGGTTCAGCTGCCCCGGAGAATAAAGAATTAAACTCTATGCAAATGCATAGAACATTGAGCTTGAGCTCTGTTTTCAAACCACTGTCCTCTGTACATTCTTAGTAACTGATCAGATTCTTTACTCCGCTCACCTGTGAAGATGCCTCTGAGACTGCTCCTCTTCTGCTTCAGCTGAAGTTTCAAATTCGTCGGTTTTGTAAACCACAGTTTAATTCTTTTCAGTTTCAAACCTCTGTCCCTCGGTACAAGTGTAGGTAGTCTAGGTTGGGTAAGTTTCTCGGTTTCCAACCGGTCCTTCGACTGAGGGGGAACCAAATTTAACTTCTTCTCTTTGAGGTTAAGTTTTTTTTTTATTTGTAGAGTATATAAGGTGTTTTGGGATCCGGTGCAAAGTTTCGACTAAAAACTGAGTTTTTCCTGAACCGTTGGTTGCCGGAACTTTGTGTCTCTCTTTCCCCGGCCTAACTAAGCCATCCGGGGTAAATTTGTTTAGGAAAATGTATTTATCCGGGCCTGACTAAGCTACTTATGCATAAATCTTGATTGGTTTTGCTTAACTGGCCTAACTAAGCCATTGGGTTAAGTGTTAAATTTAAGAAGGGTTATGTCACAGAAACCCAAGAGAAAAACTGGTCCCACTGGGTTTCATCGTTGTACCGAGTGCAGGGAGCAGTTTGTTAAAGCTGATCTGCACTTGGTCTGTCTCTGTATTGCCTAGGTTTTGACCACTTGCAATCAGACTGTGATATCTGCAAAAACTTCCCTCAGTCTACCCTAGAAAGACGGTTGGGTAAACAGAGAGAGGATGGAAAAATCTACCGAAGAAGTCCGGTCCGGTTCAAAAGACCCTTCTGAACCGGTTACCAAACCCTCCGACCAGGGTGAAACCTCATCTGGAAAAAGACAGGTGGAGTTTGCACCAGATATGGGCCCCGCCAAGAAAACTAGAAAAAGCAGTTCAGAACCGCAGAAACAATCCGTTGCAGTTCTAACAGCAGAAGAAATTGCGAAAGCCATTCGCATTGTGCAGTCGTTGCAGCCCCATTGGGGTGAACTGGCTCAATGACTGGTTGTGCATTCCCCGGTTCAGAAGCCTGCTAGTTCAGTTACTTCATGCCCTTTGGATCCAGAGGAATACTCTGAATCAGAATATGAAGACTATGAGGAGGACGAAGGGGAACTCATTGAGTCTGAGGTTTCCCCTGAGCATCCTCAGTCCGAATTCCCTCCTCATTCTTCTAAGGAATCTACCTCTCATTTCTTCTTTATGAGACAGGTAGCAGATACATTACAACTGTCTATCCAGGAGGCCAGGCAGAAGGAAGAGGAGGACTACAGGGAGATGATGGATCTCCCTGTCTCCCAGGGACTCGTGATCCCTATCCATAAGTCCCTCAAAAAGCAGACTTTAAGGATCCTTCAGACCCCTAGTTCTGTTCCTCCTCTGGATAAGAAAATGGACAGAAAATATGTCCTGACTGGCAATGGCACAGATTTCCTTACTAGCCACTGTAGCCATGTGGGTGTAGTTCAAGCTGCAGCTTGTGAAGAAGCTGGCACCCCCTCACTTCTCATCCTGTAGATATGGACTCGAGGAAAATTGACTCCTTATCCAAAAATACTTTTTTGGCTGCCTCCCTGGGTATAAGGCAGGCATGCTAAATGGCCTATGTCTCTAGGTTCCAGAAGTTCCTCTGGGAATCTGTGGAACAGTTGGCTCAAAAGGCTCCCCCTGAGCTGGCAGCAGACCTGCAGGAACTGGCCAGCAAGGGGGTACAGGCATTCAAATCCCAGTTTCACATGGCAGTGGATTCTAATGATGCACCTCCTCATGTCATAGCCTCTGCCATTTCCCTTAGAAGATTTCCTTGATTGAGGTGCACAAACCTCTCTCAAGATACACAGAATAATGCCATGGATTTTTCCCTCGCACAGAATTCTCTGTTTGGGGAACAAACAGAAGCCTGCATGAAAAAAATGAACGAATACAGGGTAGCATACAAGAATGCTTCTGCAAAGGAGAAAACTGCTACTCCTCAGAAACAACCTGCCAGAGGTAGGCCTTACTTCAGGCCTTTCCATCAGGCTCGGGCCTTCCCCTCCTATCAGCAACTCAGGAGTTTCTTTAGGGGAAGAGGCAGAAGAGGTACTGGCCGTGCTGGTTCCGCCTTCCAGTCCTCTACACCCTCTAAGCAGACACCCTGAGAAGTCTGTCCGGACCGCCTTCCCAACCCCAGTAGGAGGCAGGCTGGCCTTCTACCTCCAGGCCTGGCAATCAATCACTTCAGACAGATGGGTCCTGGAGGTAGTAGGCCAGGGTCTTGCTCTCAGTTTCAAGCGGTTCCCAAAAACAGAAGCAAGAACATTCAAACCTGCCACCCCCTCAGAAACAGCTTTGTTGGAGGCAGAGGTTTCTACCTTGCTTCAAGTAAAGGCAGTGGAGCCTGTACCTCCTTGGCACAGGGGAAAAGGATTGTACTCCCGATACTTCTTTACCTTAAAGAAAAATGGGGAGTGGCAGCCAATTTTAGACCTGAGATACCTGAACAAATATCTCACAAAACCAGTGTTCAAAATGGTCACTCTGGCTATCATCCTACCTACTCTCAGACAAGGGGACTGGTTGGCATCCTTGGATCTGAAGGATGCCTATTTTCACATTCCCATCAGGCAGTCCCACAGAAACTACCTCAGATTCCGACTGCCCTCGGGCAACTACCAGTTCAGGGCCATGCCCTCTGGACTGATCTCTGCACCAAGGGTCTTTATAAAGTGCCTAGCAGTTGTAGTGGCACATTTAAAGAGTGCATGGCTGGATTTTGGGATTACGCTTGCCAGCTGTTTGTAACATACAGTGCCTTCAGAAAGTATTCACCCCCCCCTTGGATTTTGTCACATTTTGTGATGTTGCAAACTCAAAGTAAAATACATTTATATGGGATTATTTTGTCACGTATCTACACAAATTACTCTAATGTCAAAGTGGAATGAAACTTCTGGAATTTTTTGTACATGTAATTTAAAATGAAAACCTGAAATGTCTTGATTTGATAAGTATTCACCCCCTTTGCTGTGACACTCCAAATTGAGCTCAGGTGCATCCAATTTCCTTGTGAGATCATGCTAAAACTTGAATGGAGTCCACCTGTGGTCAGTTCAAATGGTTGACATGATTTCAGAGGAAATACAGCTGTCTATATAAGGTCCCACTGTTGACAGTGCATGTCAGAGCAGAAAGTCTACCATGAAGACCAAGGAGCTGTCCGTAGAACTCCGTGATAGAGTTGTGAGGAGGCATAGATCTGGGGAGGGGTATAAAAACATTTCTAGGGTGTTGAAAGTTCCCAGGAGCACAGTCAAGTCCATCATTAGGAAATGGAAAGATTATGGAACCACCCAGACTCTTCCTAGAGCAGGCCGTCCTCCCAAACTGAGCAACCAGGCAAGAAGGACCTTGGTCAGGGAAGTGAACAAGAACCCAATGACCACCCTGACAGAACTACAGAGTTCCATGGCTGAGATGGGAGAACCTGTCCAGAGGACAACAATCTCTGCAGCACTTCACATATGTAGCCTCTATGGAGAGTGGCTAGGGCGAAGCCACTCCTGAGAAAAGGCCACATAATAGCATGCCTGGAGTTTGCAAGAAGGCACGTGGCAGACTCTGAGACCATGTGGCAAAAGATTCTCTGGTCTGATGAAACAAAAATTGAACTCTTTGGTCTGAATGCAAAGTGCTATGCCTGGCGCAAACCGAACACAGCTCATCACCCGTGTAACACCATCCCTACCATGAAGCATGGTGGTGGCAGCATCATGTTAAGGGGATGCTTTTCAGCAGCAGGGACTGGGGCACTTGTCAGGACAGAGGGAACAATGAATGGAGCCAAATACAGGCACATCCTTGAGGAGAACCTGCATTAGTCTGCAATAGACCTTGGACTGGGGCAAAGATTTACGTTCCAACAGGACAATGACCCGAAGCATACAGCCAAAGCAACACTGGAGTGGCTTCAGAACAAGAAGGTGAATGTCCTTGAGTGGCCCAGACTTGAATCCCATTGAGAATCTGGAAAGACTTAAAGATTGCGGTTCACCGACGCTCCCCATCCAACTTGACAGAGCGTGAGCAAATCTGCAAGGAAGAATGGGCGAAAATCCCCAAATACAGATGTGCAAAGCTGATACAGACACCCAAGAAGACTCAAAGCTGTAATTGCTGCCAAAGACGCTTCTACAAAGTATTGACTCGGGGGTGAATACTTAAGTAAACAAGATATTTCAGTTTTTAATGTTTCATACATTTTTGTTACACAATAAAAATATTTTTACCCCTTTAAATTGTCGAGTATGCTGTGTGAATCAAGGGGGAAGAAAAATAATTTCAATGCATTAAAAATTCTGGTAGTAACACAACAAAATGTGACAAAATCCAAGGGGGGTGAATACTTTCTGAAGGCACTGTACATGCTGAAGCTATGCCTGGCAGACAAGCAGCAAAGCAGATGATTGCCAGGTGGATTACGATCTGTGTTGACCTCTGCTGTAGGTTGGCTTGTAGGGAGTCACCAAAAGGGCTTAAGTCTCATTCCATCAGAAACAGTAATGCCTCAGTGGCTGCTTCCAGGGATATCCCCATCATTGTGGAGATATGCAGGGCTGCAACCTGGAGTAAGGCACTCACCTTCATCTGCCATTATGGCATCAACATAATGAGTTATTTGGATGCAGTTTTTGGGTCCTCGGTCCTCTAGTCGAGCATCTTGCCTCCTCCTCCTCCTCTTCCTGCTGCTGGATGACTTCTAGGAGTCTGCCAAAGTGGATTGTGAACTTGGGTTACTCACCTGTAGCTGTAGTTCCATTAGTGGTATACAGTTCACATCCCCCAAGCTGCCTGACCTCCCCTGGCAGGTTGCACCCGAACCCTGCTTTCAGCATGCAAAAGATCAGACTTCACGGGGTGGAGACAGAGGACAGAACACCCAGGAGGTGGGAGGAGCTTAGCTAGAAAACTTTTGCTGACTCCGCTGTCTTCAGCAGATCTGCCAGTTGTGTGGATGTGAACTGTATATCACAAGTAGAACTATGGCTACAAGTGAGTAACTTATATTTTGGGCATTTACATACTGTAGATTACGGATAGAGAATAACTAGTGAGAGCTCTACATTTTTGTGCCCCTTTTTTCAGAAAATTAAAGTAATTTTAACCCTCCTTTCATCTTTCCTAACAGGACATGGTTGACAAAGCAGACACGTTTCCTCAGGTACTAAAGAATGTTGTTGATTGGATGCAAAGCAAAGAACTAGGGACCAAATACAAGTACACTGTACTAACAGATGGGTATGTGATCGCAACTTATTACCTGGAAAGATATACAAAGTATTTCTAAATCATACAAGTACAGAACCAGTTACTGCAAATATTTTAATGCTAGTCAAAATTGTACCTCATTTTTGCGTGTTCATTTTGTTTGCTTACATGTCTGTGATTGAGCCACATGCATAGTACTGTACAGTACGTTACCCAAAGAGGCCTAATACAGAATGCCTGTTATTTTTTCTCCCCAATATTTGTTTGTCATCATTTTGTCATGGCTTACCCACATCATGTCAGCTGCCCCAGCCCCATCACCCCGACTTCTACCTGGTCTTACCTCATCACAAACTTGTTCCTCCACGCCCAACCCAACCCTCGGCATAGTCTGTGGGAAATCCCTACCTCTGAGGCATGGATCCAGTCTGTGATGATGGAGTCTGGGTCATTGGGTGCTGGTCTGCTGGCATCCGGAGACATTCCGTCAGCTGAGGGAATTTCTGCTGAGTTTTCTCCTCTTTCATGGAGGTCCGCTCACGTGCAGTAGTGTGGGCATGCATCGTAAAGACATTGCATGCACTTGAATGCCTACACACAGCTCTCTTGACAGGTGGCCACATACTGCACCACCTTTCCTCTGCTAGGTGGCAGCCAAGCAGCTGCATGCTCTGTCCACTCCCCTCTCTCGAAGGAGAGCTATTTGCAGATTCTCAGTCCTTCTTCCCCAGGTCAACCCATGAGCAACACTGCTCCGCTGCTGAGACAAGGTCGGCGGTGTTCAGGTAGTGTGCACCAGTGCCTCAGAAATTCTGTCTCGGCTCTTTGAGACGGTAGGCTGTTTGATGTATAGAATAGAAATCTTTGAATAGATTCTTATGATCCTTTTGCCAGGTATGCTGTAAGTTCTCAGCTCCAATAATACAACTGTGTATAGGGAAGACAGTGTGGTCCAGTAGTACTAAGCTGTGAAACAGGAGAGCGCAAGGTTAAATTCCATCACTGCCACTGTCTCGTCATGTTACCTTGAGCAAGTCTCTTGACCTTTCTTTGGTTCAGCTGAATGCAGTGTACACAGTACCAACAAAATAGATCAAGCTGTGCTACTGGGTCTAAGCAGGATCCTACTGAAAATGAGATGTTCGTTCTATCACAGTTGGGCTGTCCTGGGGAAAGGAATTGGGAGTAAAAACCTAACAGATTTATGCAAAGCACATTGGTTGACCTTCAGTTTGGCAAGGGGCTCCAGATTAGAGAGGGTGAAGATTGTTCTCCCCTTTAATAAAGAGGCAGGTGAAAACTTGTATAGTGTTCTTTGCAGCTGGAAAAGTTGACTGTCTGCATTTGTTGCAGCCAGAAGGTATTGCCTTGGGCCAGCAGCATATATTTTTTATAGATGTTTAATGCAGTTAGAAATCTGGTAGATTTTTATGGGATGCATCTCCTTATGAAAACTGGTTGCTTTGGGCTTGGTGTATATACTTTTATCTTCATACAGCTCAGTAGAGCTAATTTGGCTTTGTGTAAAAAGCATTAATAGCCACTTTCTGAATGCTATGAAAATTTTCCTGTGTTGATGTACATTTGTTTTCTTTTTTAAAGATCTTGGGACATGAGTAAGTTCCTGAATCTTCAGTGCCGCATAAGTAGAATCAAGTATCCACAGTTTGCCAAAAAATGGATCAATATTCGTAAATCGTATGTGAATTTTTACAAGGTTTGTATCAGAAAATCCACAGAATAGAAAGAAGCAAACAGCTGCTCAAGAGTATTTAATTTGTTACTTTCTTGCCCATTTTTTTCTGGGGGGATCTTGGTATCATATGTCCGCTCATATGTGAATTAAGACTTAACAAAAACAAGGTGAAATCCATGACCGGGTGCCTACTCTTAACATTTTAATCTTTATCTTGCTTATCTGAGCTGAAATCTTCAATTCTAGTCTTAATGCGAGACTCCCCTCAAACTTCCCAATATTCACTTTTATATGCAGACACCTAGAGAGAGAGAGACTCGGGTGTTCAGAAACATGCCAATGAAGATGGCCACTCCACTCCTAGTCATTTAGGCAGATCAAGATGTAGCAAACTCTACCCCTGCTCGCTCACCAAGTTTCATGTTTCTATATTTCCTAGGTGTGACTTTTGTGTGGCTTACATCAAAAAAAATCGGCAGAATCCAGTGCTCTCCATGATGGGTGGGCAGGGGTAGAGCTTGTTACATCCTTATTTATAAGGCTTGTATGCAGTTTCAAAATTTTTTTTTTTTTTTTTTTTCTTTGTTCCCTCTCGACCCTGGCAAGTCCCATCAGTGGTGACCCAGCCTCGTCTACAGTTTCTGAGGCTTAATTCCACTGCCCAAAGTTTTACCCCTTGTGACTGGGTCTTCAGGGTTTTCCAAGCCCTAAAGGATGTTTAGCAAGGTGCCCAGTAGGTGCAGTTCTCTTTATCCTACTCATCTTGCAGTGCCCTCCCCCTCTTTTCTCCCTGAGAATCCAGACACATTGTGGGCAAGAACTACAGAGGATGCGAGCATATTAGCATGTTTGTCACAGTCATGAGGCACCTGCCCACCCACTACAGCTCCTGCTTGTATTGCCACTTATCGCCCAAGCGGTGGTAGCACACAAACTTCCCTCCCCATTGGAAGAGAGCATCCTATGAGAAGCTCAGTCCTCCCCCCAGTCAGCTCCTGATGACTTGCTTCTGAACTTAGGTTGCCAGCTTCGCAAACTGTAGTGCTACCACTGCATCAACAGGCTGGCTAATATTTATTTTGTATTCTGTGTATTTTCTTGGGCCTGGGCCCCCCTATCATTTGGCTGACCATCTCTCATCAGTCCTTGCTTACCTTCAGCCTGAACCAGGTGATCCAACGGAACAGGGCCTGAATCCTAGTGTCCAGCCAAATTTTCCTCCTGCCAATTTTTTCCCAGATTCTATCCTTCCACCATCCCATTGACACTGTCAAGCCACTGTATGGCATCGCATGCAATGTGTATCTTCCATCCCCGTAGAAGAGAAATGCTACACAGGGATCTCTGCAGTGTTAGGCCACAGTCGTACCTGATCCCAGTGAACTGAGTTCCCTCTCAAACCAGTCAATAGTACAGCCCTGTAACTTCTTATTTCTGTAGTACATTCATCAGCAGTGTGTGTGTATATGTGTGTGTGTGTGTATATGTGTGTGTGTGTGTGTGTGTGTGTGTGTGTGTGTGTGTGTATATATGTATGTGTGTGTGTGTGTGTGTGTATATATATATATATATATATATATATAATTTCTAGGGACATGGATATGTTGTTCATCCACACTATCTGGCAGGTTCCTTGCAGCTTTAAATCTTGCCGGAAGGTCTTCAAGCTAGCTCCTCCCACCCACCCGGGTGGTAAAACTCTCGGCTCCGCCCCATGACGCCAGATCTTCCTTACTGCTTGGAAGCTCAGGTTCCCTCCTTAACGCTCTGCGATTAAGCTTTGGGCCTAAAATCCTTCGGATCGAAAACTTTCGAAAAATTTATAACTACCTCTTCGGTCTTCTTCCCTCGCGGCTGCGATGGACAAATCGACTCCCGGATTTCGGAGATGTCCCTGTGGGCAGAAGATGTCTCGGACGGACCCGCACTCCACGTGCGTTTACTGCCTTGGCCAGGAGCACGACCCGCAGGCTTGCGACCTGTGTTCCTCCTTCTCGGTCTACGTCCTCGAGGACCGCGCTGCCCGTTTGCATCTAGGGCGTCCGGAAAGAAGATTTCCTCCGGTTAAATCAAAGGAGGCCCGACTGGCGGTTTCCGCGGCTGCGGGATCCGCCGAACAACTGGATCAGTTGGTCGCTTTCGAAAACAGGCGGCCCAGGCCGCGGCTTCCTCTTCTGCGGCCTTCATTCTGCTTTCGCTTGGGGCCTCATACTCAGCTTCTTTTAAGGCTTTGCCTGACCCTCTCGACCAAAGGCGAGGGTCCTACTTCTCGAGTCCGTTCCACGGTGCGAGAGAAAAGCAAGGAGTAGAGTCCATCATACGGCTCTTTGGGAAGCGGAAAGATCTCCCTCCCTTTGCCGACAGTCGACTTCTGTCGAACTTTCGGCTTCGACCACTGCTTCACGGTGCCCCGTCAGGCCAGGTGACTGAGACTCCGCCGGCGTGGTGAGATTTTTCGACCCGTTAGAAGGTTGTCGGCTGGAGAAGCGAGATTCCCTCCTCCCGGTTCCCCGGTGAGGACTGAGAGACCGTCGGCTCATCTGGGCCTTGACCAGGGCCGTCGGCTTCATCTACGAACGAAGGATTGCGATCCTCGGCTCCCGACTCGCCGACCTCGGCCTAGCGAAGTCTCGGTCTCCGGACATCTTCGCGGTCTAGCCGCTCCGTCGACAGAGACAGTCGGCACCCGGCAAAAGGGCGTCGCCGTCCTCATCTTCCTCCTCCTCCTCGGGCCGAGGAGGGGAAGCTTCAGCGCAAATTCGTCAAAATATGAGGGACCTCATGTGGCAACAACTCTTTCTGGCCGGCAGTAAGCCGGCTCAGGCCCTTTCCCCGGCCATTAAATGGTTGCCATCGGACCAGTCGAACCAACCCCTCGTGGTGGTCGAGGAGCCTGTCTCCAGGCTGGTTGTTCGACCGATTCCAGCTGCCCCACCAATTCTGGTGGAACCACCTCCACCTCAGCCGACAGTTGGGGCACTGGCGAAAGATTCTCGGTTGGCCCATGGCCTTCCCCGCAGGCTGTCGGTCACTCTCACGCCCGATAAGCCTCGGCGAGTGGAGAGTGGCTCAAGCTTCAGGCAGCTCTTCGACAACTCGTCGGAGTTGGATGACTCCTCCCTGTACTCAGGCGCTGGACTTGGAGTCCTCTGGGGGCAGTCAGCGGACGATAATATCGTCCTTTCTCGGACTTCTCAGGCTCATCTCAGAATCCACTGGGATGAAGCTTGAACCCGTATCCAAAGCGGGCCAGATATCCCCTCACGAGATTCTGGACGGAGGATTCTCCACGGAGGCCTTTCCGGTGGCGAAGCCATCGTTGGCCCGGCCCTGGAGTTATGGCAGCGTCCGGCTTCCTGTCCTGCGCTTCGGCCAGGATGGCCAGGAAGTATGCGGTCCCTACGGGCTCTCTGTCGGGTTTTTCCGAACACCCTTCGGCTGAAGGGTTGGTCACGGACAGCGTTTTCCGGCGTGCCGGCAATGCCAGGGACGTGGACAAACCGCCCGACAAAGAGTCCAAGAAATTGGACTATGCGGGGCGGAAAGTGTATGCTGCCTCCTCCCTCGACCTTCGTCAGGCCAGTTCGGCCGTCTTGATGGCACATTTTTCCCATGCCCTGTTGGGCTCCCTGGATGAGGTCGTGCCTCATCTTCCTGCGGACCTGTAGACCACAGTAAAGCAGGTGCGGGACCAGGGCAGGGCAGTAGCTAAGCAGCAACTCCAGACTGCGCTGGACATCGGGGATTCTTGTGCCCGGTCAGTGGCGGCCCCAGTGGCTATACGCCGGCGGGCGTGGCTGAGGATATCCACTTTCACCTCTGATACCCAGCACAAACTTGCGGATGTTCCCTTCCTGGGAACTGACCTCTTTGGCCCTGGAGTGGAAGGCCACCTCCAGAGGATCGAAAAATCCAATGCCACCTTGGATTCGGTCTCGTCCGCTTAGAGGGACAAGGGTCGTAAACCCCAGCCTAAGCCTTTTCGTCCCTCTACTCCCGCTGCACGCCTGGCCCAACAACAGCGTCAGGGCCAGCAGGCCAGGCCTTGGTATTCCAAGCCCAAGCCACAACTTCCTCAAACAGGAAGCAAGGAGGAAAAAGCCTGGTGGTCCCCAGGCGGTCCTTCCTCAAGCCTGCTAAGTGGCGGGCTGAGGTGTACCCCATCCCGTCACCTCTTCCCTGTTTGCCCCGTGGGGCAGCTCCGACACTTCCTTTCCGCCTGGTCCGCTGTTACCACGGACAGGTGGGTTTTGAAGGTGGTGGGAAGAGCCTGCCTCTCGGTCGGCGGGCTCCGCCCTTCAGAGCCGTCGCCCCACGGGGGGGCTTTGGGGTCCCCAGAATCTCTACAGGCTCGTCGAGCCGACATCGCCCTCCTCCTTCAGAAAGGGGTGATAATAGAGATAGAGGACCCTCCATCAGAACCAGGGTTCGTGTCCAGGTACTTCCTGGTCCCGAAACGGACGGGGGGCTAGCGCCCCATCCTAGATCTACACAACCTGAACAAGTTCCTAAGGTCTCGAACCTTCAGAATGGTCACTCTGGCTCAGATAATACCATCTCTGGAACACGGCGTGTGGTTCTGTTCTCTGGACTTCCAGGGCGCGCGTTCTTTCCGTCCCTATCCGTCCGTCTCATCAGAGATTCCTCCGCTTCAGAGCAGAGGTTCCTCTTTGAGTTCCAGGCCATGCCCTTGGCCTCTCTTCAGCTCCCAGGGTCTTACCAAATGCATTACCAGCGGTGACAGCTTTCCTCTTGGCGCCGGTCGCAGGTGTACACCTGGACGATTGGCTGATAGCAACCCCTCCAGGTTGGAGGTGGAGCGGTCAGAGATCTGGCCTCGGGTTTGCTCTCATCTGGGCCTTCTGATCAACGAGGCCAAGTCGGAACTCGAGCCGAAGCAGATGATATCTTTCATCAGGGCAGAGCTCGACTCTCTTCGAGCCAGAGCACTGCTCCTGGCGGACAGGGCCGAGGTTCTTACCTCCTTTGCCCAATCATTTCTGGTTGGGCAATCGCGCCCTGCCTGGGACTTCCTGCGACTCCTGGGTCTCATGGCGGCCTGTACCAGTGTAGTCTGTTGGGCACGCTGGCACATGCGCCCCCTCCAGTGGGGACTGGCCAGTCAGTGGTCACAGCATTGCGATCCTTTGGACCAGCGTGTGTGGACGACCCAGGAGATGTGGAACGCTCTCCAGTGGTGGACCGTTCCGTCTCATCTGCAGGAGGGTATCCCGTTTGTCGGCCCCGAGCCGACGGTCTCTCAACGACCGACGCCTCTTTGATGGGTTGGGGTGCCCATCTGGGGGAACACCGAGCGCACGGCCTCTGGTCCCCGCGGGAGTCCCGATGCCATATCAACCTGCTGGAGCTCCGTGCGGTCCGCCTAGCTCTCACCGCCTTGCTTCCGTTTCTCCGGGGTCAAGTGGTCCGAGTCCAGACGGACAAAACCACGACCATGTACTATCTAAACCGCCAGGGCGGGACGCACTCCTTGTCTCTATGCAAGGAAGCTCTCTGCATCTGGTCACTAGTGCGCAGCCTGAGGCGGATCTCCTGGCCATTCATGTGGCAGGAGCTCCAACACCTGGCCGATGCCCTGAGCCGGATAGGGGCTGCATCGCACAGTGGTCTCTCCTGCGGAGATAGTACAAGACCTGTTCTCCGCTAGCACACCTCTGGTGGACCTGTTTGCCTCCAGGGAAGCAGGCTGAGGCTGTTTCATGCCCGCCCCCGCAGCAGGGCTCGCTGCAGGGATGCCTTCTCGAGGCCGTGGACCCGGCCTCTTTACGCCTTTCCCCGCCCCTGATTCACAGGGTCCTGCTGAAAGCGAGGAGGGACAAGCGAGGTGATTCTGATAGCCCCAGACTGGCCTCGCCAGTTCTGGTACCAGATCTCCTCAGTCTCAGCTCCAGGACTCAGCGGCAGCTTCCAGCTCGCCCGGACCTGCTCTCAGTCAGTCAGGGAAGATGTTCCATCCGGACCTTCAATCCCTGCACCTGATGGCCTGGTTCCTGGCGGCTAGAGTTCCAGGCCTTGTGTCTTTCTGGCGAGGTCCTCAACGTCGTTGAGGCGTCCCGTGAGGTCGACCAGAAAATGCTATGCCTTCAAATGGAAGAGGTTCTCCATTTGGTGTCGGGAAAAGGGTTGGACCCTTTCTCGTGTCCTGTGGCAAGCATTTGGACTATCTATGGTCCCTATCTAGTCAAGGGCTTAGGTCGGCGACCCTTAAGGTGCACCTGGCAGCCATTTCTGCTTACCGGGCGCAGGCGGTCAGCAGTCAGTGGCGCGCAGGAAAAGAGTGGTGGGCGCTTTTCAAAGGCCTTGATCACATTTCCCCTCCTGTGCGGGAACCCCCACCTCCGTGGGATTTACTGCTGAGTACTGGCAAAGCTCATGGGCAAGCCATTATTCGAACCAATGCACAGGTGTGGTCTCCCCACCTGTCGTGGAAGACCGCCTTCTTGGTGGCTATCACGCCAGCCAGAAGGATGGGAGAACTCCAGGTGCTTAGCATAGAGTCTCTTACCTGGTCTTCCACAGGGACAAGAGTTGTCCCGCCCCCACCGAAATTCCTTCCGAAGGTGGTGTCGGAGTTTCACCTTAATCAGGTGTTGACTCTACGGTGTTCTACCCCAATCACACCTCGGAGGCCGAATATGGCTCCATACTTTGGACCCTAGAAGGCGCTCGCCTATTACAAGGAGCGCCTGGCTGAAATTGGGAGAGGTTCGCCAGCTGTTTGTCACCTACGCTGAAGCCGCACCTGGCAGACCTGCAGCCAAGCGGACGATAGGCAGATGGGTCACCTCCTGCGCAAAACTCTGCTATGAGTTGGCGGCATGGAGCCTCCCAGAGGATAAGAGCTCATTCTACCCGCCATACTGCTGCATCGGTGGCTGCTTCCAGGGATGTCCCTATCCAGGAAATCTGCAGGCTGCTACCTAGAAGTCAGCACACCTTTATTTCCCACTACCACATCGACCTTGAGTCACGCGGGATGCTGGTTTTGGGGCCTCGGTTCTCAATCTTTGTTCCCCAAGTAAGTATGAGGTGTGCTTGCCTCCCTCCTCCCGGAGAACTGCTAGGAGTCTGCCAGATAGTGTGGATGAACAACATATCCATGTCCCTAGAAGCACAGGTTACTCACCTGTAACAGGAGTTCTAGGAATGGTATATATTGTTCATCCTGGGCTCCTCCCGACCTCCCGGCCGGCCTTTAACCTGAGCTTCCAGCGGGCCAGATCTGGCGCATGGGCGGAGCCGAGGTTTTACCACCGGTGGGTGGGAGGAGCTAGCTTGAAGACCTTCCGCAAGATTTAAAGCGCAAGGAACCTGCCAGATAGTGTGGATGAACAACATATACCATTCCTAGAACTCCTGTTACAGGTGAGTAACCTGTATATATTTGTGTGTGTATTTTTGGCCTTGGTCACTGCGGGGGGGGGGGGCGTATCGGCTGGGTCCTGGCACTTGCCAGGATCCTGGGCATCATGGGGCTCACGCCGAGGTATTTTGCCTTATGTGCCCCCACCCCTCGCTGGAGCAAGGCCAGAATGCTGTGACCTTGGTGTGCAGTCAGGTGTGCTCCCCCCCACTTGCGGAGGTCCGCCAGTCCCTCCCCGACGAGCACCTAGCATGATACTGAGTTGCCGTGCCCCTCAGCCAGTGCTAAAAGTTGGTAGTGCTTGGTACCAGATCCTCTCCCTCCCTGGAGGAGGCGAGCAGTCCCCTGGACACTCTGCCTCCCCCAGGCCAACCCTCCGAGGTCCACTCCCAATAGAAAAGCATTTCTTGTCATGTTCTTTACATAGAAAAGTAAGTTAATTCATAGTCTGCATCTAGTTTTGTATGTATTGTATAAAATCACTTTGTTGGGGAATTCAAGTTACTGGCCCCCTTAAGGGAAAGTGAGTTGTAATATTTACTAAACTTTTAAATATGGACTAGGCCTTGATAACACTTTCTGATGCAGTACTTTGTTAATCACAATGCGTGTAACGGCCTGCCATTGTCCTGAATCTTCCGGACAATTATCACTTTCACTGTCAGCCATCATACTGTATTAGTTCAGTTTTGCTACACAAAATGTGGGAGTGCAATGTAATGTTTCTTCTAGGGCCGTGTATATGTTGTTCATCCACACTTCTTGGCATGTCCCTTTCCCCTTTAATTCTTGCCAGAAGGTCTTAAAACCTTCTCCTCCCACCCACCCGAGTGATAGAACCCTCGGCTCCGCCCCATGATGCCAGATCTTCTTTTCCACT
This sequence comes from Neoceratodus forsteri, assembly GCA_016271365.2. Taxonomy (NCBI): domain Eukaryota; kingdom Metazoa; phylum Chordata; order Ceratodontiformes; family Ceratodontidae; genus Neoceratodus; species Neoceratodus forsteri. Next base: position 1,188,618,910 of record CM057453.1, read on the forward strand.
AGAAGATTCAGGTTGCCTCCTCTCTGCTCCCACCTTTTGCAGGCCCTGGCTTAGTTTCCTGATTCTTTGAAGAGTGAGCTAGTTCGAGCTAGCGAATGCGATCATTGTTTCTCGATCATGGAAGATAAATCTTCTCCCAGTTTCCACCGGTGCCCGTGTGGCCAGAAAATGTCGCATATTGACCCACATACTGTGTGCGTCTACTGTTTGGGTGTCGGCCATGACACCCAGGCCCGTGAGATTTTGTCTCGCGTTCCGCCCGAACATCCTCGACAATAGTCTCGCATGACTCAAGTTGGGCAGACCCAAAAAAATGGAATCCACCAGTGAAATCAAATGAGGCCTGTAGGGCTGTCTCCACGGCTGCGGGATCTGCCGAGCAGTTAGAGCAAATGCAGGCCTTCAAGGCAGAAGCAGCACGAGCTGCGGAATTCTCCTCTTGGCCAATTTTTGTTCCACTCAATCTAGGCTCCACCTTCTCTGGCTGCTTTCGGGAGATGTGCCAGTCTCTCCCCTCTAAGGGTGAGGGACCCTCGTGCGTGCATGTCTCCCAGTCCCATAAAAAGGACAAGGAACTAACAGATTCTTTGTATCGGCGAAGAAGTTCCTGGGATCGAGAGCGATCTCTGTCCCAGGAATCTCCAGTCTCAACCTCCCTCCAAGCCATGTCGCCGGGCAGGCTCTTTAACTTTCATCAGCATAAGCAACCACTTGAAAACAGAAGGTATATTTTTCTCCTACGCCAAAAAAAAAATCCAAATTTGTTTGTAAACAAATGTACACTGCGGCTTCAAACACCATGAAGTCTTGCTGCTATTAGGACTTAATGCAGTTAGCCACTGCACTCGAACTGCCCCGGAGAGGATAGGGTTAACTCCAGAGCAGTCTGGAGTTCCACAGCGCAAGGGCGCTGTTCAAAGCTCTGTCTGGCTAGTTTCAAATGAAACTGCCAGATTCTTTACTCCGCTTTCACTGAACAGTCGCTCCGGAGATCAGCTCCTTCAGCTCGGTTCATTTCATGGGTTCAAGCGAGTTTACTCGGTTCATTTGAACCGGCAAGTGTTTAAAATTACTGCGTTTTCGAAAAGCTCTATCTGGTAACCATAAGTACTAAAAATAAAGTCTGTGTGGAAATACATTATCGGTTCAGTCTGAACCGATCGGTTGGCTTATTTTACGATTTTTGGGCTTTAGAAGTGCGGTACCCAGTTCTTATCGGTTCTAAAAAAACCTTAATTTTATTTGGGTTTTTTTCCAGTACCCGTGACACGGTTAGGAACCGATAAGGGTGTCTTGCCTGGCACGGCCGTTTAAAGGGCAGGTTTGTTGGTTAGGCTGGCATTATGTCTGAGAAACCCAAAAGAAAAACCGGGCCCACTGGGTTTCAACACTGTGATGTCTGTGGGGAAGCCTTTGCCAAGGCTGATCCACACACCACTTGTGTCTATTGTCTGGGGCTGACCACCTCCTGTCAGACTGCCAGGTGTGTAAAAATTCTGCAGCCACCCTGGAAAAGGATTGGGCGGCTCAGGGACGAGAGGCCAAAAAGTCCGCTGACCCGGATGGCCAGCCGGTCCAGTACCCACTGGACCAGAGGGAGTGCCTCTGACCAGGCGAGACTTCTCGGCAAAGAAAAGCTGGTTCAGAGAAACCAGCTCCAGCAAAAAGACAAAGAAATCAGCAGGTCTGGAGTCCAAAATTGTCTCCAACTGCTGCAGAAATAGCAAAAGCCATTCAGATTGTTCACTCTTTGTCTCGGGACTTGTCGCGCCTCTACAATTGGGAAAAGGGTGGCTCTGCTCAGGTCCAGTGGTTCAGGATTATGATGTTGAGGAGTTTTATGAACCACAGGAGGGGAGGAGGAATTTGATCAGTGTATTTGTGACTGGGAAGGTCTGGTGGGTACCCATTGAACGGGCATTTCTCCAGATAGACCCTAGAATCTCCCCTTTGCTGTCTGAGTCCCTTCTCATTTTATGTTTTATAAAAGTGGCAGAAACCTCCAGCTCCCTTTAGAGGAGGCTGTGGATGAGCAAGAGGAGCCTGATTATGTAGAAATGATGGATATTCCAGAGTCTAGAAGGTTGTCTATTCCTTTGCATAAGTCATTTAGGAAGCAAACAACAAAGATTTTAAAAATCCTCATTCCGTTCCTCCTGTAGATAAGAAAATGGACAGAAGGTATACTTTATCAGGCCCTGATACAGACTTCCTCACCGAGCAGTGTAGTCATGTAGGTGTTGTTCAAGCTGCAGCCTGTGACAAGGTAATATTCCCTGGCATCACATCCTCCTGATAAGGATTCCAGGAAGATTGATGCCATGGCGAAAAAGCAATATATGGCAGCTTCATTGGGACTCAGGCAGGCTAATTATATGGCTTATGTGGCTAGATATCAGAAATCTAGATGGGACATTATATTGCAGTTAGCCAAGCAGGCCCAGGGCCAGCTGGCTAGTGAGTTGGAACAAGTGGCTGCTGATGGCATTGAAGCCTCTAAAGTTCAATTTCATACTGCCGTTGATGTTAATGATGTTTCCTCTAGGGTCATGGCCACTTCTGTAGCTCTCCAGTAGGTTGGCATGGCTTAGATGCACTAATCTGTCCCAAGATACTCAGGCAAAGGCTATAGATTTTCCTGTAGTAGGAAACTCTCTGTTTGGGGATCAAACAGAAAATTACATGAAGAAAATGGATGAATACAGAACTACCTACAAAGTGCTCAAGCTAAGGAGAGGCATGCCACTCCACAAAGGCATGCCCCAGGGGGTAGGGGCAGGCTTACCACAGGCCCTTTTATCAAGTTCAGGCCTCTTCAGCCTTTGCACAGAGGGGTTTTCAGAGGCAGGGTAGACGGGGCACAGGCAGACCATCTCCTCTCCTCAGCCTAAAGCTGCTGCCAAGCAGGCACCTGATGGGGTGCCCAGGGCCGTTCTCCGGTACCGGTGGGGGCAGGTTGGCTTATTTCAGCCAGAACTGGTTGTCCCAACCCGGACAAATGGGTTCTGGAGTGGTAAGCCAAGGTCTGGTTCTCAGTTTCAAACAGTTCCCAAAGATGAGAGACAGACATTTCACCTGCAAATCCTTCAGAAGCCCTTGCTTTGGAAGCAGAGGTTTCTTCTCTGCTGGGCTGCAAGGCAGTGGAAAGAGTTCCTCCTTGCCATCAGGGCAAGGGTCTGTACTGAGGTATTTCCTTACCCCAAAAAGACAGGAGAGTGGCGGTCCATTCTAGATTTAAGGTTCCTGAACAAGCATCTTTTGAAACCAAGTTCAAAATGTTAACTCTGGCAATGATTCTGCTTCTCCTAAGGCCAGGGGACTGGCTAGCTTCCCTGGACCTCAAGGACGCTTATTTTCATATTTTGATCAGGCCTTCTCACCGAAAGTACCTCAGGTTCGAACTACCCTCTGTGCCACTACCAGTTCAGAGCAATGCCTTGGCCTTACCTCTGCTCAAGGTTTTCACAAAATGTTTAGCTGTAGTAGTGGCTCATTTAAGAAGGCAGGGTTGCTGTGTTTCTCACCTGGACGACTGGTTCATAGTGGGCCAGTCTCCAGATCAGGTAAACTCACTCTGCAAGTCTCCCCAGCAGCTTCTCACTTCTCTGGGATTCCTGTTGAATTTTCCAAAGTCAGTTCTGGAACCAGTTCAGGTACTAACTTTCATGGTGCAGAATTGAACACAAAGTCAGCCAGGGCATTTCTTCCCTTGGAAAGAGTGGACAGACTCATTGCCCTGGCATCCTCCTTTACCCCGCGGGTCTCTCGACCAGCAAGGCACTTTTGCAACTCCTAGGACACATGGCTGCTTCCACAGCTGTCGTGCAGGAGCAAGATTTCAGATGAGAACATCCAGTTCCACTTGAGGTCCCACTGGTCTCAAAGGAAGGACCCTCATCAGTTAATCCCAGTGACTAAAACCCTGATCCTAGCCCTTCAGTGGTGGCAGGATCAAGCAATTTAACTCAGGGGGTCCTTCTTACCCGTTCTTCATTCCTCACCTCACCACGGATGCCTCCTGTTAGGTGGGGGCATTTGGGCACTTCTTCCACCTGAGTGTGGTCCCCCAGGAATCTTTGCTCCACATCAACCTTTTGAACTCAGAGCTGTTCTCTTAGCTCTCCAGGTTTTTCACTACTGTCCAGAACAAGGTAGTCCAAGTCAGGACAGACAACACCACAACAATGTGGTACATCATCAACAAGGGGCACTGGTCATCAGCCTGTGCAATCAAGCAATGAAGTTGTGGTCTCTGGCTTACTCCCTGAACACCTCCTGATAGCAGTTCACCTTCCGGAAGGACAATGTCCAGCTGGATGCCCTCAGCAGAATTTCTCAGGGCCATCACGAATGGGCTCTGAATTCTCTGGTGCTGGGGTCAGTCTTTGCCAGATGGGGCACCCTCAGATAGATCTTTTCGCAGCCCCAGACAACCACCAACTTCCCTGTTTTGTTGCAGGCCTCCAGTTCTGGGATCAGTCCCACTGGATGCCTTTCAGTTGGATTGGAAGGGAAGTTCTTGTATGCTTTTCCCTTCCTCTCTCCTCTTCAGGGTACTAGTAAAAATCAGAACTCAGCCCTGCAGAGTGATTCTGATTGCTCCAGACTGGGCCAGACAGCCCTGGTACCCTCTCCTCCTGTCCCTGACATTCCACCCTCCCCTGAGCTTGCCCAGGACCCACGACCTGTTGACCTGTGCACAGGGGAGAGTGTGGTATCCGAACCTCAATTCCCTCCACCTCAAGGCCTGGTTCTTGAGGAGCTAGAATTTGCTGATTTACACCTTTCTCAAGGTGTCCTGGATATTTTAAAGGCTTCTAGGAAACCTTCCACTAGAGCCACTTACAATTCTAAGTGGAAGAGGTTTTCCATTTGGTGTTCTGAGAAGCAGATTATCCCAGAATCTGCTAATCTGCCCATTTTACTGGACTGTTTGGTCCATTTAAATTCCTTAGGCCTTAGGCCTAGCTACCTTAAAGGTTCATCTGGCAGCTATCTCTGCTTTTGTGTCAGCGGAAGCCTGCTTCCTTTCTTCTCACCTGTATTTTCCATGTTTTTAAGGGGTTACTTCACACTAACCCTCCTTTCGGGAACCAGCTCCTGCATGGGACCTGAATGTTTGCATTGCTCAGCTAATGCAACCCCCTTGAGCCTCTGTCCTCGCAGACCTCAAGTTTTTGACTTGGAAGACTGTTTTTCTAGTGGCTATCACTTTGCTAGACATATAAGTGAATTACAGGCCTTGTCAGTAGAAGAGATTTTATTTCTTTTCACAGAGATAAGGTAGTCCTTAGGACTAACAGAGAGTTTTACCTAAAAGTGGTTTCAGATTTTCATCTCAACCAATCCATCTCTCTTCCAGTATTTTCACTGAGCATTCCTCCTCAGGGAGAGGAGATTGCACAGTCTGGACGTCAAAAGAGCCCTAAGCTGCTATTTGGAACGCACTCCAGGGTCACAGGTTCGAATCCTCCAACTCTTCCTTACCTATGGAGAAGTTGGCAAAGGGAGACCTGCCACTAAGAGGACAATCTGAGGTGGATTGTCTCTTGTATCCAGTTCTGTTACCAAAAACTAGGTAGAGAACCTCCCTCAGGACTGAGGGCTCATTCCACCAGGGTAGAGCTGCATCTCTAGCGGCTGCTAGAGATATTCCATTTGGAAATTTGCCAAGCTGCTACCTGGAAATCAGTCCACACCTTTACCAAGCATTATTCCTGGATGTCCAGTCCAGGAGAGATGCTCGGTTTGGCACAGCTGTGCTTCAGAGCCTATTCTCAAGTAGGTTCTGACCTCCTCCATGGAGGTACTGCTGTATAATCTGCATTAAGTCCTAATAGCAGCAAGACTTCATGGTGTTTGAAGAAAATTACTCACCTTAGTAATTGCTTTTCTTCTCATGGAGTCTTGCTGTATTAGGACAACCCTCCCTCCTACCGCTCAGAACTCCTACTTGAGTATGGGGTTGTCAAATTGATGCAAGCACTGTCATGCTATTTCAATTTCTCTCTAGTTCCCCCATTTTGTTCATTTGGTTAGGGAACTAGGTGATTATGTTTTTAGTGATAGGTGGCTCCTCTGGACTTGAGTCTTTTGGAGAGGGGCCTATTAGTGCTTGTCATGGGTGATTCTAACAATAACAGGTGATTTTGTTATTATTCTATGATTGTTGTTGTGTTTTGTTGTCCTACTACTGGTAGGTAGCCAATGGCTAGTGTAGAGCTTTTCCACACAGACTTGCTATATTAGTTTAGCCCATTAAAAGAACCTGGCAGTTTCATTTGGCTTAGCCGAATGGGAAACTTTGAACAGCCTGGCTGTGGGAACTCCAGACTGCTCTGGAGTTAACCCTATCCTCTCCAGGGCAGTTCGAGTGCAGTGGCTAACTGCATTAAGTCCTAATACAGCAAGACTCCATGAGAAGAAAAGCAATTACTAAGGTGAGTAATTTTTTCTTCTGCACCATATCATCTCGATGACACAGGAGCAGTGTCACTGCTTATTCAAGTTTTTTTTTCATATACAAAGGATACCTGTTTACCTGTTACTTTTATGCAGATGTAGTGGAATTTTTCAATTCTGTGATCATAATAGATCTTACTTTGAGAGGGCTCTTGCAGTAGGTAATAAACATTAGGACTACAGTCATCAGGTACTAGGACCACGCAGAAAACTTTAGGTAGTAGTGTCTGGCGAGGGACCACCCACCTGGAGTCATGTGACAGACATCAGCGTGACACTATATAGTGGGGGGTCCCCACGCCCATCCTCCAGTTCTTTCCCACCATCGACCTACGCACGTCAAACCTCACGGAGAAAGCTACTTGTCAACCACCATTTTTGGATGAGTATTTCATCGCTTTTGTTTCTTTCTGTAGTTCTTTGAAAGTATTTAATTTTTCGTGCATGTCTTCGATGCCTTCCAAGTCGCATAACAACAAGTGTGATTCCTGCGGAACTCTGCTCCCTTACAAGGATGGCCATTCCCTCTGCCTCTTCAGCCTGGGACCAGAGCACAAGATCAAGGACTGTGAGGCCTGCCAGAAATTCAACCAGGCCACACAGAAACACCACCAACAGGCCCTGGAAGCCCCATTCTCAAACTAAGGATTGCTACCATGGAGAAAGAGCTGCAGAAGCTGGGATCATCTTCCTCTCTTGGAGGTGGTGTTCTTTGGATTCGCATAAGAAGAAAGACCAGCAGAAGCACTGGGACAAAGATTGGTCTCCTTCCCATCCGCAGCCTCTTTCGGGGTCATGGTTGATGAGCGGTCTTCCGCTGGTGCGGGTACCACTCCTCCTTCCAAGCCTGTCCCTACTTGCGGGGAGCAGCCCTTGCCCCCCCCCCCCTGCTTTCTCTGGTCACAGTTCAGGTGGGCACCTCTGATCCATCGGAGAGCTCCGCCACCCTTGGGCCCCTCTGACGAATGCTCGGCCCTGGCTGAAAAGTCGCATGCTAGCTCCTCTGGCGTCCACCCAGCCACTTCATTTCCGTCGGGCCCTGATAACAGGCCCAATACTGATCCTCTTGATCAGCGCATGCTGCAACTCCAGCCGCAGCCCTCTCCAGAGGGTTCTCCCTCTCAGGATCCTCCTTTGGCACCTCCCCTGGTGGTGACTCCTGGATCTCCTGCACACTCTGAGCTGGAATCGGAGGAGCATCTGCCTGACACAACCCTGATGCCGGAGCTGGAACACCCAATGCCGGACCTCCCTCAGGAGCCGGTATCCCCTGCACTGCAGGCGCCCCTATCTGGGCCAGTCCCCCGCCCCAGATTCCGGTGGCACCCTCGACCCCCTCTGGGCAGACGCCAAAACCTCCTCCGGACGTCCAGCACCAGATCTGATGTTACCAGGCCCTTCTAACCCTCCATCAGGGCCCCTGTCAGGCTCTTCAGGCCCCCTTCCAGGGCCTGTGCCTGGTTACCTGCCGTCAGGGCCCCTGATAGAACCTTTGGCTCCTCCATCTGGTTCTATGCTGGGTTACCCGCCATCAGTCCTCCAGCAGGCCCCTCAGCTCTGCCATCTGGCCCTTCACAAGGGTTTCTGACGCCAGGCTTCTCTGGGCCTCACTACCCTTCACCATGGTATCTGCCTGCAGGGTGTCACACACCAGGGTATCCGACACCGGGCAGTTCGCCCTACGGGACGTCTGGCTACTATTGCCCAACGCTGGGGTATATGACACTGGGGTTTATCTTCCAAGGCTACTCACCCATCTATCAGCCCCTCCTCCACCTCATTCACCACCTCAGCATCAGGTGGATTTTAGGGAGGCATTACAGTCTTGGTGATCAGTAACCAAGACACAGTTGGTCTTGAAACTGGACCAGCGGCAACCAGCCGCAGCTTCCACACTGGCCCGCTTGGGCCCTACTCTGAGATCCCTTTCTCCAGTAGAGTCTTGCCCTTCTATCTTGGGACAGACCTCACGTCCTATCGCGGTGGCCGGTGTAGGCAGGGGCCTTGCGGTCTCTCCGCAGGAGCTTCTGCCTCCACGAGCTCTGTCTCCGGACAGAAGCCCATCATCAGAATTGAACTCTGACTTTGCAGACTCCTCTGCCTCTGGGTTTCAGATCCCTCTCCGGAGCCTCCAAAACCCAAAGACTCTCCCAAATCCTTTCCGGAGGACCCCTGTTTTACAGAGATCCTCCAGAAGATACAGGAGGCAAACAGGTGGAAAACTGAGGATCAGGATCCCCAACACAAGAGGTTGGCAGAACATGTGGATATGCCAGAACTGTCCCCTCAACTCATTTTTCTGTGGATGGGACCACATGTGGACCTAGCCTCCACAGTCTGGCAACAACCTTCAGTGGTCACAGTCTCCAAGAATGTTGATAGACTGTATCTAGCCCCAGAGGGTAAAGACCACCTTAGTTCTCACCCTAAAGTGAAATCGGTGGTCATTAATGTGGCCCATGACCGTACGGCTAAACCTAAACACATGAGCACCTCTTTTCCAGACAAGGAGTCATGGGAAATAGACCAGTTTGGATGCAAGGTTTACTCCTCCTCCACTTTGGCCCTCAGAGTTTTGAACTACTTTTCACACGTAATTGTATACAAGAAATCTATCCTGAGACAGTTGAAGTTGAAATTGGAAGCTTTGCCAGATTCCGAGGCTAAAATCCAAATTTTCCAGATTGTCAGGACAGAGGAAATCACCTGCCGTCATTCTCTCAGAGCGACATATGATGCGGTAGATGCCTCTACCTGGAGTACAGCCACAACTATCAGCATGCGCCGGTACTCCTGGCTGCAGGTATCCGGACTGGCCCAAGACATCCAGTCAGCCATACAGGATGCCCCTTTTGGAGGACCAGTCCTTTTCAGAGATGACGTCAAGGACATAATTACTGAGCCCCAGGACAGTGGCAAGGCACTGCGCTTTGCTCAATCCATGTCTTGCTCTTAACACCAAGTCAAAACAGTCATTTTGTCGCCAGCAATGGCACCAGAATAGGCAACAGCCAGCCCGACATCGGAACAAACGTCAGGCCTCGTCGGTGGGAGCCACTCCTCCAGCCAAGTCCCAAAGGGCTGCCAGGGCGGCGCTCCCAGCACTCCTCCTCCTGACTTGTGGCAGGGCCCCCAGCCTCTGCCACCAGCTCCAGAGGAGCCAGTAGTGGGCATATTCGCCAACCAGCTGGCCGGGTGGGAGGCGATCAGTTCAGACACAGGGGTCCTTTAGCTCATTGCTCAAGGCCACACCATCAATTCACAGAGAGACCTCCAATACATCCTCTGGGTGTCTCTCTCTCTCTACCCAGTAGGCCACATTCCTCTCATAAGGGAAGAGATCCAGGCTCTTCTGACAAAATCAGTTATAGTGCCCATTCCTCGCATCTAGAAAGGGATATTACTCCCCCTTCCTCCTGGTCCCCAAAAAGACGGGACCACCGTCCGATCTAGATCTCAGGATGCTAAACCTTTGGCTTCTCCTTTGTACCCAGAGTGTTTACCAAGTGCCTAGCAGTGGTGGTGGTGGCTTTACGCCACCAGGGAATGTGTGTTCCTGTACCTTGATGACTGGCTCCGGTCAGCACTGTCAAGGGACAGCCTGGTGGCCTCTCTGACTACTATCCTGAATCTACTCAGGCACATGGGGATCACAGTGACTTACCCCAAATCCCACCTTGTTCCTTCACAATGCCTCCAGTTTGTTGTGGTGGTACTGGATACTGCTCAGGGTCAAGCTTTCCTCCCTTTGGATCGGGCGGAAACCTTGCGTTAGAAGGCTATCCAAGTGGCAACCAGCCAATGGACCACGGCCCATTCGATCTTCTTCCTTCTAGGCCTGATGGCAGTGGCTATTCCCAATGTCCCCCTAGCCAGGCTCCACATGTGGATTATGCAGTGGACCCTTCGGGTCCTGTGGGACCAGAAATTAGACAACCTGGTTCACAGAATTCTGGTGTCCAGCCCCATGTGGTGGCAGGATCTGTCCAGTCTCACCAGAGGGGTTCCTTCTCAGGCAGTCCCTCTGACTCAGACCGTGACAATGGATGCTTCCGGTCAGGGCTGGGGCACCCATCTGTGCAACCACAGGACACAGGAATCCTAATCTCAACAGGAGTAATTTCTGCACTTCAATGTGCAAGAAATGAGGGCAGCACTATACGCCCATCAGCATTTATTCCTCCCTGGGCCCCTACTGGTACAGACTAATGTGTGTGGTCTGGTACCTGAACAAACAGGGAGGCACGCAGGGAAGCAATGCACATGTGGCATTAGGTGATACAGCACAGCCCACAGCTCACAGCAGTGCATGTCCCAGGCATTTAAAATGTCCTGGCGGACACCCTCAGCTGCACACGGGCAAGGGCACACGAGTGGGAACTGAGGCATTCAGTAGTTGAAGACATCTTCGATCGATGGGGTTGCCTAGATCTCGATCTGTTCGCCTCTCCATCCAACGCAAAACTACCCAGTTTCTGCTCGCTCATTCCCAGGCGTGGTGTTTTCTGGTGAAACACGCGCTCTCTCTCCCTCTCTCTCTCTCTGTTGGACAGGGAGGTTCTTGTACGCCTCCCCCCCCCTTCCACTGTTGCAGAGGGTGCTTCTGAAACTACAGTAAGAAGGGGTTCGCATGATTCTCATAGCCCCATATTGGTCTCACCAAGTGTGCTTTCCTCTGCTTCAGCAGTTGAGTGGAACTTCCGGTTCCCCTACCCTTCTGCCAGAATGACCCATGACCAGGGCAAGCTGGTCCATCCAGGCCTCAAATCCCTTTACCTTCACACATGGCACCTGTTGACATAGCTGTTGCACGCTTTGGGGTCTCTTCCAGAATGGCTCAAGTCCTTGTAGAGGCCCGTAAGCCTTCCACAAGATCCACATATGCTATGGAATGGAAGAGGTTCTCCATTTGGTCAACCAACAAGGGATGGGGCCCTTTCAAACTCCAGAAAATCTTACTATATTCTGACTTCTGCAGTGTGGTCTCACCATAAGACTGCCCCGGAGCCAAAATGCTTACTAGAACCTATGCTAATCATGGAATGTTAGGCTCAAGCTCGGTTTTCAAACCACTGTCCCTGGTAAACATTATACAACCGTTAGATTCTTTACTCCGCTTGCCTAGTACAGATGCCTCAGAGTCTTCCTTAATCTTTCTTGGACATTTTTATTTTCTCGTTTTTTTGAAGTAATATTTTTTTCTGTTCATTTTTAAAGCACTGTCCTTGAGTTCACAGGTCGTTTAGTCTAGCTTTAGTGTTATTCCAGTAAGTTTCTCAGTTTCTTTTTGGTTTGTAAAACCGGGAGGAAACTGAGCTTTAATTTCTACTTTTGTGAAGAAAACTTTTAATTTGAAAACCTTTCTGGGCCGGTTATTCTGAATAAATCTTTTTACTGAAAGAAACCAGGCTAAACCTCTGTTTTTGCTGGTCGCTAAACCGACCACAAAAAAAAAAAATGGTTTCTAGGATCGTTGATATGTTGTTCTTCCACACTTATTGGCCTGTCCCTTTCCCCTTTAAGAATCGCCGGAAGTCTTCAAGCTGGCTCCTCCCACCCACCCGGGTGGTATAACCCTCAGCTCCGCCCCATGACGCCAGATCTTCCTTTCCGCTGAAAGATTCAGGTTGCCTTCTTCATGCTTCTGCATTTTGTAGGCCCTGGCTTCAAAACCTTTGGTTATTCCGAAAGTTCATCTAGTTCGCATTATCGATCGAGACTACTTATCTTCGATTACGGAAGACAAGTCTTCTCCCGGATTTCGCCGGTGTTCGTGCGGCCAGAAAATGTCACACATTGATCCCAGACCGCGTGTGTCTATTGCCTGGGTGTCGACTATGACACCTCGAAGTGCGAGTTTTGTCTTGTATTTCACCCTAATGTCCTCGACGACCGTCTCACATGCCTTAAGTTGGGAGGCCGGAAAAGCAGAACCCTCTGGTGAAATCAAAGGAGGCTCAGTGGGCGGTTTCCGTGGCCTCGAGATCCGCCGAGCAATTGGAACACATGCAAGCCTTCGAGGAGGAAGTGGCTCGTGCCTGGGATCATTTTCTCTGAGCTTCTTCATTCTGCTCAACCTGGGCTCCACCTTCTTGGGTTCCTTCCAAGAGTTGTGCCAGTCTCTCTCCCGACTAAGGGAGAGGGTCCTGCGGGCACGCACTCCTCTTGTTCAATAAGTTGGAAAGGACCGGGATCATCTTGTCTCGGGCGAGCGTTCTTGGGATTGGGAGATCTTGGTCCCAGGAACGCGTCCGTCTCTACTCCGGTCAAAATTGCCTCTTCGGCCGCGCCGTCTGGCCAGTCGACAGAAGCGTCGATCGACGAGGTTGAAATAATCATTGACCCGATCGACCCATTGTCACCGACTCCAGTCGACAGTTCTCTCAATCGGACTCTGGTCAAGTTCTTTCCCTGACGAGGTGACCCAGCCCGCTGGGAATCCCGTCGAGGAAGTGGTCCCCAACCCCGGGAAATCACCGGTCCCGCTGGTCTCTCCCGAGCGACGGAATTGGACCGTCCAACCTTGATCGAGGTCTTGGACCCCCTCGACCTACAGGTTTGAGGAAGAGCCACAACGTTCAAAAAAAAGGTGACGCCATCGGTCGTCGTCCTCGGATGAGGAGAGGCTCCAGTGGAAACTCCGGCTCTACGAGAACCTCATGTGGCAACAGCTGATTTTGTTCGGGCGCAAGCCGACCCCGGCTTCTACCCTGGCCGTTATTTGGCTTTCGCCTACCAGGCCGAAGCCAACTCCTCCGGAGCCGATTAAGTCGACTCCCCCGCCCGCAGAGCCGGCGACACCTCCGGTTTGGCCTAAACCGGTCTCTCCACCGATCGTGGCATAAACACCGCCCAAGCAGCCTATGGGAGGGGCTCCTTCTATGGAAGATGGACCAGACACCGGGCTTCCCCAGCGTCTTTCGGTCACTGTCATCCTGGACCACCCTCGGCGGATTGAAGGTGACCTGGGTGGTCGACCATTGTATCCAGATTCCTCGGATTCGGATGAGAACGGCCTACATTCCCATCCTGGGGATGACTAATCGGCTGGTGGGATACAGCCAGAGGAGGGGCCTTCGTCCTTTCAGGACATTCTTTGCCTCATCTCTGAGTCTACAGGGATACCCCTGGAACCTATCCAGAAAATGGCAGAGTACCCTCTGACGGACATCCTCACGAGGGGATACCCCAACGGAGGCCTTTCCTGTGGCCGAGGCCATAGTTGACAGCACCCTGCCTCCTGTCCAGCTCCATCTGCCCGCGTGGCCTGCAAGTATGCGATGCCCATGGGGTCCCTTGCGGGGTTCACAAAGCACCCTTTGGCCGAGAGCCTGGTGACTGCCTCTGTGTTCAGGTGTACTGGCAGTTCTGCCGACCACTGACTGACCTCCCGAAAAAGAATCCAACTCTTGGATCATTCGTCTCGAAAGGTCTGTGCGGCCTCATCTTTAGGCCTTCGTCAGGCAAGTTCAGCTGTCATCATGGCACACTTCTCCCATGCCCTCTTGGGGTCTTAGGATGAAGTCCTCCCACTCCTCCCACACCTCCCCACGGACATGCAGACTACGGTCAAGCAGGTCCGTGATCAGGGCCGGGCTGTTGCCAAACAGCAGCTTCTGACGGCCCTGGACATTGGGGATTCTTGTGCCGGCCCCGTCTCGTCGGAGGGCTTGGCTGAGACCTTCCTCTTTTCCGGCAGATACTCAACACAAACTAGCTGATGCGCCTTTCCTGGGCACTGACCTTTTCAGCCCAGGTGTGGCTGGTCTCTTTCAGTGTATTGAGCAGTCCAGTGCCACCTTGAATGCTACTTCTCCTAAAGGTTCTTCGGCAAGAAACAGCAAAAGAAGAAGAAGAAGCCTTTTTGGCACTCTTCCCCTGCGGCACAGCAGCAGCAGGCTCAAGCTTGGCGCCCCCAGCCCAAGCCCAGGCCCTCCCAGGCCTGTAAAGGAGGCTGAGGTTCAGGTCCTGGATCCTCCTCTTCCAAGCCTGTTCAGTGACGGGGGGGGGCTGCCACCCTGTCTCGCACCATGCTAGCTCTGGGTCCTCCCGCAGGGGGCCAGCTCCACCACTTTCTTCCCGCCTGGTCTGTTATTACTATGGACAGGTGGGTTTTGGAAGTGGTCGGTCAGAGACTGCCTCTGGATTTCAAGCAGCACCCGCCAAGCCAAGCCCCTTGGAAGGAAAGAGTATCCGTCCATACTCAATCGACACTCCAACATGACATCGCTCAGCTCCTCCTCGAGGCAGTAGCTCCAGTGGTGGATTCTCCAGCAGACCCAGGCTTTGTCTCCAGGTACTTCCTGGTGCCCAAGCGGACGGGGGGCTGGCGCCCCATTCTAGATCTGCACAACCTGAATCAGTATCTTGGGTCGCACACCTTTCGGATGGTCATTCTGTCCCAGATCATACCATCCTTTGATCAAAACGTGGTTCTGTTCACTGGATCTGCAGGACGTGTTCTTTCACGTCCCAATCTGTCTGTCTCATTGGCAGTTCCTCCGCTTCAGAGCCAAAAGGACCCTATACGAGTTCTGAGCCATGCCATTCAGCCTGTCATTGACTCCACAGGTCTTCACCAAATGCATTGCAGTGGTGGCAGCCCATCACGGGCATCGGGGATGTGTCAGAATTTACCCCTACCTCGACGATCTGCTCTTAGCAGGTCCCACCCAGCAAGAGGTGGAGAGGTCCAGGGACCTGGCCCTCCAGACCTGCTCCCAACTCTGCCTCTTGATCAGTGAGGCCAAATCAGAACTCATGCCTTCTCAGGTGATGTGCTTCATCGGGGCAGAGCTAGACTCTTGTCAAGCCAGAGCTTGGCTCCCGGTGGACAGGGTGGAGGTTCAAACAACATGAAGTCTTGCTGTATTCTGACATATTGCAGTGATGTCCAACCTTTGAACTGCCCCGGAGATGAAAGAGTCAACGTTCCATGCCAGGCATGGAACGCTGAGCTTGAGCTCGGTTGAGAGACGGTCTGTTGCTGTTTGAAGTCAAACCGTCAGATTCTTTACTCTGTCTCACTGAACAGTCGCTCCGGAGATTTCTCCTTTGCTCTATTCAAGTTTGTCAGTTAAAGTACCGTTTTTCTCGGTTTTCGACCGAATTTAATCCGTTAACCTGTCGGTTCAGTCTCTGTCTGTGGTATCGTGAGTACTAGATAGGTTTATTTTCTTGTTCTTCTGTGTGGAACTTGTAAACGTGGGATTGGCTTGGTTTGAACCGATCAGGTTGTTCAAAAAAAGTTTATTCTACTTTTAGAGTGTGGTAACCGGTCCTTATCGGTTCTAAAAAAAACGGATTTCATTACGGTTTTTTCCACGACCCGTAACACGGTCAGGAACCGATAAGGGTGTCTTGCCTGGCGGATTGCCGAAAAAAGGGTAAGTTTTTGTTAGGACTGGCCATGTCTGAGAAACCCAAAAGAAAAACCGGGCCCACTGGGTTTCAACACTGTAGTGTGTGTGGGGAAGCCTTTGCTAAGGCTGATCCCTACACCACCTGTGTTTGTCTGGGGTTTGACCACCTCGATTCAGACTGCCAGATTTGCAAGAATTTTCCTGCAGCTACCCTGGAAAAGAGAGTTGGTAGGCTCAGGGAAAGGGAGGCCAAGATGTCCGCTGACCCGGATGGCTAGCCCCGGTTCGGTTCCAACCGAACCAGAAGGAATGCCCTCTGACCAGGGTGAAACTTCTTCGGGCAAAAGGAGAACCGACTCCGAGGAGTTGGTTCCGGTTAAAAGAAAAAGAAGGGATAAATCAGCTGGTGCGGATCCACAAATTCTTTCTCCGGCCGCTGCTGAAATAGCCAAAGCAATAAGGATTGTTCAGGCGTTAACCCCGGTTCCGACCGAACCGGTACCATCAGGAAGGGCCTTGGTTCGGTCGGTTCCCCCGGTTCCAGATTATAATTTAGAAGATTTTTATGAACCGGAAGAGGAGGAAGGAGAGTATGAGGATGGTGATGGTGATTACGAAAGTCTGGATGTGCCCATTGACCTGGACATCTCCCCAGACAGACGTTCAGGGTTTCTTCTCCTAGGCTTTCTGAGACCCCTTCCCATTTTATGTTCTACAAAAAAGTGGCTGAAACTCTTCAGCTTCCTATGGAAGAAGCTGTGGATGACCAGGAGGAGCCTGACTATGTTGAAATGATGGATATCCCAAAGTCCAGGAGGTTGTCTGTTCCCCTTCATAAGTCCTTTGGGAAACAGACAATGAAAATTTTAAAGACTCCTAATTCTATACCTCCTGTAGACAAGAAAATGGACAAGAGGTATACCCTCTCGGGCTTAGATACGGAGTTCCTTACCCAGCAATGCAGCCATGTTGGGGTAGTGCAGGCTGCTGCCTGTGATAAGGCAAATATACCCTTGGCTTCACACACCCCAGATAAGGACTCCAGGAGGATTGATGCCGGCAATGCCAGGACGTGGACAAACCGCCCGACAAAGAGTCCAAGAAATTGGACTATGCGGGGCGGAAAGTGTATGCTGCCTCCTCCCTCGGCCTTCGTCAGGCCAGTTCGGTCGTCTTGATGGCACATTTTTCCCATGCCCTGTTGGGCTCCCTGGATGAGGTCGTGCCTCATCTTCCTGCGGACCTGCAGACCACAGTAAAGCAGGTGCGGGACCAGGGCAGGGCAGTAGCTAAGCAGCAACTCCAGACTGCGCTGGACATCGGGGATTCTTGTGCCCGGTCAGTGGCGGCCGCAGTGGCTATGCGCCGGCGGGCGTGACTGAGGATATCCACTTTCACCTCGGATACCCAGCACAAACTTGCGGATGTTCCCTTCCTGGGAACTGACCTCTTTGGCCCTGGAGTGGAAGGCCACCTCCAGAGGATCGAAAAATCCAATGCCACCTTGGATTCAGTCTCGTCCGCTCAGAGGGACAAGGGTCGTAAACCCCAGCCTAAGCCTTTTCGTCCCTCTACTCCCGCTGCACGCCTGGCCCAACAACAGCGTCAGGGCCAGCAGGCCAGGCCTTGGTATTCCAAGCCCAAGCCACCAGCTTCCTCAAACAGGAAGCAAGGAGGAAAAGGCCCTGGTGGTCCCCAGGCCGGTCCTTCCTCCAAGCCTGCTAAGTGACGGGCTGAGGGGTGTCGCCCCCATCCCCGTCACCTCTTCCCTGGTTCCCCACATGTGGGGACGGCTCCGACACTTCCTTTCCGCCTGGTCCGCTGTTACCACGGACAGGTGGGTTTTGAGGTGGTGGGAAGAGGCCTGCCTCTCGAATTCGAGCGGGCTCCGCCCTTCAGAGCTGTCGCCCACGGGGGCTTTGGGGTCCCCAGAATCTCTACAGGCTCGTCGAGCCGACATCGCCCTCCTCCTTCAGAAAGGGGTGATAATAGAGATAGAGGACCCTCCATCAGAACCAGGGTTCGTGTCCAGGTACTTCCTGGTCCCGAATCGGACGGGGGGCTGGCGCCCCATCCTAGATCTACACGACCTGAACAAGTTCCTAAGGTCTCGAACCTTCAGAATGGTCACTCTGGCTCAGATAATACCATCTCTGGAACACGGCGTGTGGTTCTGTTCTCTGGACTTCAGGGCAGCGTTCTTTCACGTCCCTATCCGTCCGTCTCATCAGAGATTCCTCCACTTCAGAGCGGAGGGTTCCTCTTCTCGAGTTCCAGGCCATGCCCTTCGCCTCTCTTCAGCTCCCAGGGTCTTCACCAAATGCATTGCAGCGGTGACAGCTTTCTGGCTACCGAGGGTCCGGTGTACCCTACCTGGACGATTGGTTGATAGCAGCCCCTCCAGGTTGGAGGTGGAGCGGTCCAGAGATCTGGCCCTCCGGGTTTGCTCTCAACTGGGCCTCCTGATCAACGAGGCCAAGTCGGAACTCGAGCCGAAGCAGGTGATATCTTTCATCGGGGCAGAGCTCGACTCTCTTCGAGCCAGAGCACGGCTCCCGGCGGACAGGGCCGAGGTTCTTACCTCCTTTGCCCAATCATTTCTGGTTGGGCAATCGCGCCCTGCCCGGGACTTCCTGCGACTCCTGGGTCTCATGGCGGCCTGTACCAGCGTAGTCCGTTGGGCACGCTGGCACATGCGCCCCCTCCAGTGGGGACTGGCCAGTCAGTGGTCACAGCGCTATGCATCCTTTGGACCAGCGTGTGGACGACTCCAGGAGATGTGGAACGCCTCCAGTGGTGGACTGTTCCATCTCATCTGCAGGAGGGTATCCGTCTTGTCCGCCCTTGTCGGACGGTCTCTCTAACGACCGATGCCTCTTTGATGGGTTGGGGTGCCCATCTGGGGGAACACCGAGCGCACGGCCTCTGGTCCCCGCGGGAGTCCCGATGCCATATCAACCTGCTGGAGCTCCGTGCGGTCCGCCTAGCTCTCACCGCCTTTGCTCCGTTTCTCCGGGGTCAAGTGGTCCGAGTCCAGACGGACAATACCACGACCATGTACTATCTAAACCGCCAGGGCGTGACGCACTCCTTGCCTCTATGCAAGGAAGCTCTCCGTACTGGTCACTAGTGCAGCCTGGAGGCGGATCTCCTGGCCATTCATGTGGCAGGAGCCTCCAACACCCTGGCCGATGCCCTGAGCCGGATAGGGGCTGCATCAGACGAGTGGTCTCTCTCCTGGAGATAGTACAAGACCTGTTCTCCACTGGGGCATACCTCTGTGGACCTGTTTGCCTCCAGGGAGAACGCGAAGCTGAGGCTGTTTCATGTCCGCCCCGCAGCAGGGCTCGCTGCAGGGGATGTCTTCGGAGGCCGTGGACCCCGGCCCTTTACCTTTTCCCTGCCTCGATTCACAGGGTCCTGCTGAAAGCGAGGAGGGACAAGGCACAAGTGATTCTGATAGCCCCAGACTGGCCTCGCCAGTTCTGGTACCCAGATCTCCTCAGTCTCAGCTCCAGGACTCCGCGGCAGCTTCCAGCTCGCCCGGACCTGCTCTCAGTCAATCAGGGGAAGATGTTCCATCCGGACCTTCAATCCCTGCACCTGACGGCCTGGTTCCTGAGCGGCTAGAGTTCCAGGCCGTGGGTCTTTCCGACGAGGTCCTCAACGTCGTTGAGGCGTCCCATAAGGAGTCGACCAGAAGTGCTATGCCTTCAAATGGAAGAGGTTCTCCATTTGGTGTCGGGAAAAAGGGTTGGACCCTTTCTCGTGTCCTGTGGCAAGCATTTTGGACTATCTATGGTCTCTATCCAGTCAAGGGCTTAGGTCGACGACCCTTAAGGTGCACCTGGCAGCCATTTCTGCTTACCGGGTGCGGGCCGGTCAGCAGT
Source organism: Neoceratodus forsteri (assembly GCA_016271365.2). Classification (NCBI taxonomy): domain Eukaryota; kingdom Metazoa; phylum Chordata; order Ceratodontiformes; family Ceratodontidae; genus Neoceratodus; species Neoceratodus forsteri. The sequence goes on from CM057453.1 coordinate 1,188,638,624, forward strand.
CAGTGGCGCAGGAAAAAGTGGTCGGGCGCTTTTCAAAGGCCTTGATCACATTTCCTCCTGTGCGGGAACCCCACCACCGGTGATTTACTGCTGGTACTGGCAAAGCTCATGGGCAAGCCATTCGAACCAATGCACAGGTGTGGTCTCCCCCACCTGTCGTGGAAGACCGCCTTCTTGGTGGCTATCACGTCAGCCAGAAGGATGGGAGAACTCCAGGCGCTGAGCATCGAGTCTCCTTACCTGGTCTTCCACAGGGACAAGGTTGTCCTACGCCCCCACCCGAAATTACTTCCGAAGGTGGTGTCGGAGTTTCACCTTAATCAGGTGTTGTCTCTGCCGGTGTTCTACCCCAATCACACCTCGGAGGCCGAATATAGGCTCCATACTTTGGACCCTAGACGGGCGCTCGCCTATTACAAGGAGCGCACGGCTGAAATTCGGGGAGAGGTTCGCCAGCTGTTTGTCACCTACGCTGAAGCTGCACCTGGCAGACCTGCAGCCAAGCGGACGATAGGCAGATGGGTCACCTCCTGCATAAATCTCTGCTATGAGTTGGCGGGCATGGAGCCTCCCAGAGGATAAGAGCTCATTCTACCCGCCATACTGCTGCATCGGTGGCTGCTTCCAGGATGTCCCTATCCAGAAATCTGCAGGGCTGCTACCTGGAAGTCAGCACACACCTTTATTTCCCACTACCACATCGACCTTGAGTCACGCCGGGATGCTGGTTTTGGGGCCTCGGTTCTCCAATCTTTGTTCCCCAAGTAAGTATTAGGGGGTGTGCGCCTTGCCTCCCTCCTCCCGGAGAACTGCTAGGAGTCTGCCAGATAGTGTGGATGAACAACATATCCATGTCCCTAGAAATACAGGTTACTCACCTGTAACAGGAGTTCTAGGAATGGTATATGTTGTTCATCCACACGAACCCACCCGACCTCCCCGGCTTCGACGCACAACCTGAGCTTCCAGCGGGCCAGATCTGGCGTCATGGGGCGGAGCCGAGTTTTACCACCCGGTGGGTGGAGGAGCTAGCTTGAAGACCTTCCGGCAAGATTTAAAGCGGCAAGGAACCTGCCAGATAGTGTGGATGAACAACATATACCATTCCTAGAACTCCTGTTACAGGTGAGTAACCTGTATTTTCAGGCATGACCCGGGAGAGTACAACAATCAAAGACCGGTACATAGCGTGAGTACAATGAAATTACAATAGCATAGGTCAAAACATTTAGTAGTAATGAATACATGCAGCCAGGACAATAACAATCAATGAAATTTACATAGAATTTTTAGACATAGAAAACCTACACAGTCTAGGAAGAGATATCACAACACAGCAGCAAAGAAAGATTACATCTTGCATAAGTCTGTGCTATGAGTTGGTGGGCATGGATCCTCCCAGAGGGATAAGAGCTCATTCTACCCGCCATACCGCTGCATCGGTGGCTGCTTCCAGGGACATCCTTATCCAGGAAATCTGTCTGGCTGTTACCTGGAAGTCAGCAAACACCTTCATTACCCATTACCACATCGACCTTGGGTCACACCAGGATGCTGGTTTTGGGGTCTCAGTTCTCCAATCTGTTTTCCAAGTGAATATCAGTGGGGCTGTGAACCTTGCCTCCCTCCTCCCGGAGAACTGCTAGGAGTCTGCCAGTAAGTGTAGATGAAGAACATATTCGCAATCCTAGAAAAACGGGTTACTCATTTGTAACTAGTTCTAGGAGTGGTATATGTTGTTCATCCACACGGACCCACATGACCTCCCTGGCTGCAGACGCACAAACCTGTCTTCCAGCGGGCTAAGATCTGGCATCATGGGGTGGAGACGAAGGTTATACCACCCGGTTGGGTGGGAGGAGCCAGCTTGAAGACTTCTGGCGATTCTTAAAGGGGAAAGGGACATGCCAATAAGTGTGGATAAACAACATATTCCACTCCTAGAACTACTGTTACAAGCAAGTAACCTGTTTTTCAAACACCATGAAGTCTTGCTTATATTAGGACCTTTGCAGTATGCCCCTGGCTTTTGACTGCCCCGGAGATGAAATAGTTAACTCCAGAGAAATCTGGAGTTCCACAGCGCGAGGGCGCTTATTGAAAGCTCTATCTGGGTTGTTTGAACCCAAACTGTCAGATTCTTTACTCCGCTTTTACTGAGCAGACGCTCCGGAGACCAGCTCCTTCATTTCGGTTCGTTTTGCGGTTTAAAGTGTTTAAAATTACCGCGGTTTTCGGTTAAAGCTCTATCTGGTAACCGTAAGTAAAATAATTTTAGTCTGTGTGGAAACTCATTATCGGTTCGTTCTGAACCGATCAGTTTGCTTTAAAAATTGTTTTCTTTGCATTTAGAGTGAGGTACCGGTTCTTATCGGTCCTAAAAAACCTGCAATTAAAAGTGTTTTTTCAACACGTGTGACACGGTTAGGGGACCCATAAGGGTGTCTTGTCCTGGCAAGGCCTGGAAACAAAAGGACAAGTTTGCTAGCTGGCACTGTGTCTGAGAAACCCAAAAGAAAACCGGCCCACTGGGTTTCAACATGTGATGTCTGTGGGAAGCCTTTGCCAAGGCTGACCCACACACCACTTGTGTCTATTGTCTGGGGGCTGACCACCTCCTGTCAGACTGCCAGATATGTAAGAATTTCCCTGCAGCCACCCTGGAAAAGAGATTGGGCAGGCTCAGGGAACGAGAGGCCAAAAAGTCCGCTGACCCGGATGGCCAGCCCGGCCCAGCTACGGCTGGACCAGAGGGAGTGCCCTCTGACCAGGGCTATACTTCCTCGGCCAAAAGAAAGGCTGGTCCTGAGGAACCAGTCAAAGCAAAAGGACAAAGAAATCGGCTAGTGTGGAGTCCAGTTTGTTCTCCTTCTGCTGTAGAAATAGCTAAAGCCATACAGATTGTCCAGTCTTTGTCTCAGGGACTTGTTGAACCTCTCTGGTTGGAAAAGGGGTCTCTGCTCAGGTCCAGTGGTTCAGGATTATGATGTTGGGGATTTTATGAACCACAGGAGGGAGGAAGATTTTGATGATTGTGATTGGGAAGGTCTGGAAGTGCCAATAGAACTGGACATTTCTCCAGACAGACCCTTTGAGTCTCCCCCTTTATTGTCTGAGTCCCCATCTCATTTCAGATTTTATAAGAAAGTAGCAGAAACTTTCCAGCTCCCCTTAGAAGAGTCTGTGAATGAGCAAGAGGAGCCTGACTATGTGGAAATGATGGATATTCCAGAGGCTAGAAGGTTGTCTATTCCTTTACATAAGTCATTAGGAGACAAACCACTAAGATTTTAAAAAATCCTTTTTCTGTCTCTCCTGTAGATAAAAAAATGGACAGAAGGTATACGTTGTCGGGCCCTAATACAGACTTCCTTACTGAACAGTGTAGTCATGTAGGTGTGGTGCAAGCTGCAGCCTGTGACAAGGCTAATATTCCCCTGGCTTCACATCCTCCTGATAAGGATTCCAGGAAGATTGATGCCATGGCGAAAAACAGTATGTGGCAGCTTCTTTGGGACTCAGACAGGCTAATTATATGGCTTATGTGGCTAGATATCAGAAATCTAGATGGGACACTATATTGCAGTTGGCCAAGCAGGCCCATGGCCAGCTGGCTAGTGAGTTGGAACAGGTGGCTGCTGATGGCATTGAAGCCTCTAAAGTTCAATTTCATGCTGCTGTTGATGTTAATGAGGTTTCCTCTAGGGTCATGGCCACTTCTGTAGCTCTCCGTAGGTTGGCATGGCTCAGATGCACTAATCTGTCCCAAGATACCCAGTCAAAGGCTATAGATTTTCCTGTTATAGGAAATTCTCTGTTTGGAGAACAAACAGAAACTTACATGAAAAAGATGGATGAATACAGAACTACTTACAAAAGTGCCCAAGCTAAGGAGAGGCATGCCACTCAACATAGGCATGCCCCCAGGGGTAGGGGCAGGCCTTACAATAGGCCTTTTTACCAATTCCAGGCTTCTTCTGCTTTTGCACAGAGAGGATTTTTCAGAGGCAGAGGCAGACGGGCACAGGCAGGCCTCTCCCAACCTAAAGCTGCTCCTGCCAAGCAGGCACCCTGACGGGTGTCTGGGGCTGACTCTCCTGTACCGGTGGGGGCAGACTGGCTTATTTCTGCCAGAACTGGTTGTCCCTAACCTCGGACAAATGAGTTCTGGAGGTGGTAAGCCAAGGCTTGGTTCTCAGTTTCAAACAGTTTCCCAAGATGAGAGCCAGGCACTTTCCCCTCAAGTCTTTAGAAACCCTCGCACTAGAAGCGGAGGTTTCTCTTTGACTGCAAAGCAGTGGAAAGGGTCCCCCTTGCCACCAGAGCAAGGGTCTTTACTCAAGGTACTTCCTGACCCCAAAAAGACAGGAGATCATGCCCATCTTGGATTTAAGATTTCTGAACAAGCATCTTGTAAAACCAAAGTTCAAAATGCTGACTTTAGCAATGATTTTGCCATCCTTGAGGCCAGGGACTGGCTAGCTTCCCTGGACCTCAAGGACGCCTACTCCATATTCTAATCAGGGCCTCTCACCGAAAGTACCTCAGGTTCGAACTGCCCTCGGCCACTACCAGTTCAGGGCAATGCCTTCGGACTCACTTCTGCTCCAAGAGTTTCTACAAAATGTCTAGCTGTAGTAGTGGCCCACTTAAGAAGACAAGGATAGCTGTGTTTCCCTACTTGGACGACTGGCTTATTGTGGGTCAGTCATCAGAGCAGGTAAAATCCCACTTGCAAATCACCCAGGAACTCCTCACCTTTCTGGGGTTCCTGCTGAATGTTCCAAAGTCAGTTCTCGAACCAGTTCAGGTACTAACTTTATAGGTGCAGAGCTGAACGCAGTTAGCCAGGCATTCTCTCCTCCGAAAGAGGTGACAAACTCATTGCCCTGGCATCTTCTTTCTCCATGCAGGTCTCGACCAGCAAGGCACTTTCTGCAACTCCTGGGGCACATGGCTGCCTCTACAGCTGTTGTGCCAGGGCAAGATTTCAGATGAGGGACATTCAGTTCCACTTGAGGTCCTATTGGTCTCAAAGGAGGGACCCTACCAAATTGGTCCCAGTGACCAAGACTCTGATCCTAGCTCTCCAGTGGTGGCTGGATCGGAGCAACCTGTCCTCAGGGGTCCCATTCCTTCCTGTCCTCACTCCCTCATCCTCACCACGGATGCGTCCCTGTTGGGTTGGGGGCTCACCTGGGTGACCTTTCAACTCAGGGAGTTTGGTCCCTCAGGAATCTCTGCTTCACATCAATCTGCTGGAGCTCAGAGCTGTCTTCCTAGCTCTCCAGGTTTTTCAGAAACTGTCCAGAACAAAGTTGTTCAAGTCAGGACAGACAATACCACAACAATGTGGTACATCAACAAGCAAGGGGCACTCGCTTCTTCAGCCCTAAGCACGAAGCAATGAAGTTGTGGTCTCTGGCCTATTCCCTGAACACCTCTCTGATAGTGGTTCCACCTCAGGGAAGGACAATGTTCCTAGCGGGCCATGTAAGTTTCTCAGGGCCATCACGAATGGGCTCTGAACCCTCAAGTGCTGGGGTCAATCTTTGCCAGCTGGGGCACTCCTCAGATAGATCTTTTGCAGCCCCAGACAACCACAAACTTCCTGTTTTGCTGCAGGCCCCCAGTTCTGGGGTCAGTCCCCTGGATGCCTTTCAGCTGGATTGGGAGGAAAGTTCCTCTATGCTTTCCCTCCGTTCCTCTCCTCTTCAGGGTTTTAGTAAAATCAGAACTCAGCCTTGCAGGGTGATTCTGATTGCTCAGACTGGGCCAGGCAGCCTTGGTACCCTCTTCTTCTGTCCCTATCATTCCACCCTCCCCTGACCTTGCCCAGGGCTCACGACCTGCTGACCTGTGCACAGGGGAGAGTGTGGTATCTGGATCTCAACTCCCTCCACCTCAAGGCTTGGTTCTTGAGGAGTTAGAGTTTGCTCATTTACACCTTTCTCAAGGTGTCTTGGATATTTTGAAGGCCTCAGAAAGCCTTCCACTAGAGCCACTTATAATTCTAAATGGAAGAGATTCTCATTTTGGTGTTCTGAGAGGCAAATCACCCGAGAATCAGCTGATCTGCCTATTTTGTTGGACTACCTGGTCCACTTAAATTCTTAGGCCTCAAACCAGCTACCTTAAAGGTTCATTTGGCAGCTGTTTCAGTTTTTATTTCTGCAGGAAAACCAGTTCTCTTTCTTCTCACCCTGTGTTTGCCAAATTTTCAAAGGGTTACTTCATACTAATCCTCCTTTCGGGAACCAACTCCTGCATGGGACTTGAATATTTGCATTGCCCAGCTAATGCAACTCCCTTTGAGCCTCTGGATTCGGCAGATCTCAAGTTCTTAACTTGAAAACTTTTTTCTAGTGGCTATCACTTCTGCTAGGCGATAAGTGAATTGCAAGCCTTGTCAGTGGAAGAGGATTTCATTTCTTTCCACAGAGATAAAGTGATCCTCAGGACTAACAGAAAGTTTTACCTAAGGTGGTTTCAGATTTTCATCTTAACCAATCCATCTCTCTTCCAGTATTTTTACTGGCACTCCTCTTCTGGTGAGTGAAGCTTGCACAGTTTGGACGTAAAAGAGCCCTTAGCTATTATTTGGATCGTACCAAGGGTCACAGGTTGAATCCCTCCAGCTCTTCCTTACCTATGGAGATGTGGGTAAGGGAGGCCTGCTACTAGGAGGTCGATTGCTAGGTGGATTGTCTCTTGTATCAGTTCTGTTATCAAAAACTGGGCAGGAGCCGCCTCAGGCCTGAGGGCTCATTCCACCAGGGGTACAGCTGCATCTCTAGCGGCTGCTAGAGATATTCCCATTTTGGAAATCTGTCAAGCTGCTACCTGGAAGACAGTCCACACTTTCACTAAGCATTATTCCCTGGACATCCAGTCCAGGAGAGATGCTCGCTTTGGCACAGCTGTCCTGCACAGCCTATTTCCTAAGTAGGTTCTGACCCTCCTCCATGGGGGTACTGCTGTGCACTCTGCAAAGGTCCTAATATAAGCAAGACTTCATGGTGTTTGAAGAAAAAATTACTCACCTTAGTAATTGCTTTTCTTCTCATGGAGTCTTGCTATATTAGGACAACCTTCCCTCCTACCCCTTTCAGAATCCCTACTTGGGTATGGGGTTGGCAAATTGGTGCAATCACTGTGTCATGCCTGTTTAGCTTCTAGTCCCCCTTCTTTCTTTCTTGGTTAGGAACTAGATAGTTTCTGTTTTTTGTTAATTGGTAGCTGGGCCTCTCTCTGGACTTGAGTCTTTGGGCAGAGGGGGCCTTAGTAGTGATTGTCAAGGGTTATCCTAACAATAATACGTGATACTGTTTTCTCTTATTGTTGTTGTGTTTTGTGGTTCTACTGTTAGTAGGTAGCCAATGGCTAGTGTAAGGCTTTTCACACAGACTTGCTATGTTAGTTTAGCCTCGTAAAGAACCTGACAGTTTGGGTTCAAACAACCCAGATAGAGCTTTCAATAAGCGCCCTCGCGCTGTGGAACTCCAGATTTCTCTGGAGTTAACTATTTCATCTCCGGGGCAGTCAAAAGCCAGGGGCATACTGCAAAGGTCCTAATATAGCAAGACTCCATGAGAAAAAAAGCAATTACTAAGGTGAGTAATTTTTTCTTTCTGTCTGGGGCTTCTCAAAGAAAACCCATTTGTTGGTTTTTTCTTCCGATTATGGCACTGCCCCCAAAAAAAAAAAATCGCCAGACGGGTTTTCAGCGTTGTACAGAGTGTGGGGAACCATTTGCTAAAGCGGATCCTCACTTAGTTTGTGTTCTCTGCTTGGGATTCGCTCATTTGAAGGCAGACTGTCATTTGTAAAACTTTTCCTCTGTCGACACTTGATAGACAGTTGAATCGACTGAAGGAAAAGATGTCTGAAAAAGCTGCTGACCCAGCTTCGTATAAGCCTTCCCCTTCTTGGAAGGAGAAAACCAAAGAAACGAATGAGCAGCCTCTGGCCAGAGTGACGGTTCCTTAGTGAAAAAGTGAACTGCAGACACTGCCACTGAACCGGTAAGCTCTGCTAAGAAAAAGAGGAAGGAAAAACACTCTGCTAAGGAACTGCAATTGACTGTTCCAGCTGTTTCAACTGCAGAGGCAGTTGCTAATGCTATAAGCATTCTCCAGGCACTGCAAACCAGTACCACATCTCTGTTCGGCACCCCAGTTCACAAGCCTCTGTTCCAGATTTGGGTTCCTTCTCAGTTCCCTGGAACAGCTAACTGAAGTGTATGCTGAGGATGATGATGGTGAGAACGAAGAAGAGGACTTTGGAGAACCCCTTGAACCAGAGGCATCTCCTGATCCTCACCACACTGACTTTCTTTGACAAGGGAATTGAGGACTATTCCACCCACTTTGCATTTATGAAGCAAGTGGCACGGAAACAAGTGGCACAGATACTGGATCTTTCCACTTAAGGGTCTACAGAGGAGAAAGAGTAGCCAGACTATATGGAGATGATGGATGTACCAGCAACAGACTGCTGCCCATCCACAAGTCCCTAAAAAAGGCTTCTAAAATTTTGTAGACCCCCACGTCCATCCCACCAGTGGACAAGAGGATGGCCAGGATGTATTGGGTGGCCAAGTCAGGAGCAGAGTTCCTCTTTGGGCACCCTAGCCATGAGGGGAGTAGTACAGGCTGCTGCATGTGACAAAGCAGGCATTCCCCTGGCATCACACCTCCCCCAGGAAAATTGACGCTGTGGTCAAGAAATTTATCTGAGTCTCTTGGCCATAAGGCAGGCTACTTATATGGCCTATATGTCTAGATATCAGAAGAGTCTCTGGAACACAGTTCTAGAAATAGCCAAACCATGCCCTGGACCGTGGCATCAGATTTGTCAGAAGCTGCAAAATGGTGCATTGAGGCTGCCAAGTGCTAGTTTTGTATGGCAGTTGGATGCAGGTGATATTGCAGCCAGGCAAATGGCAACCTCCGTGTCTTTGAGGAGATCTGCGTGGCTGAGGGCCACCATTTTGTCCCAGGACACCCAGACTAAAGCACTGGATTTCCACTGTGAGCCAGTCTCTCTCTGGGGAGCAAACTGAGGCTTACAAGAAAAGATGGAAGAATATAAGGTGGCTTACAAGTTTGCTGCTGCGAAGGAGAAGGCAGCAACACCTCAGAAGTACCAAGGTAAAGGGGGCAGGTGTAGAACCCATTATAGACTTTTCTTCCAGGCACAGGCACTGCCTCCCTATCAGTCCCAGAGAGGGTACTTTAGGTGCAGAGGCAGAAGAAGCTGCAGTAGAGCTGGCCCCAGCACTCAGGTGAGTGCACAGGCAAAGCAGGCCACCTGAGAGGTCTGCCAAGGTTGCCTTCCCACTTCCAGTAGGGGGCAGGCTGGCTTACTATCTCCAGGCCTTTTACCACAGACAAGTTGGTCCGAGAGGTAGTGAGCCAGGTGCTTGCTCTGTTTCAAGGTTCTGCCCAAACAGAGGGCAAGACTTTTCAGGCATTCCAATCTATCAGAAGCAACCCTGTTGGAGGAGGAAGTAGCAAAACTAATTCAGGACAAAGCAGTAGAGCCTGTTCCCTTGGCCTAAAAGGGAAGGGGTCTCTACTCAAGGTACTTCCTCACTCTAAAGAAAACAGGGGAGTGGCGACCCATACTGGATCTCAGACATTTAAACAGGCATTTGACAAAGCCAAAGTTCAAAATGGTTACTCTGGCTGCCATTTTCTCTACACTCAGGAAGGGAACTTGGCTGGCTGACATCTCTGGAGTTAAAAGATGCCTATTTCCATATCCCCATCAGGCAATCACACAGAAAGTACTTCCGGTTCAGATTGCTATCAGGCCACTATCAGTTCAGGGCCATGCCTTTAGGCCTGACTTCTGCCCCAAGGGTGTTCACCAAGTGCCTAGCAGTAGTGGTAGCACACCAGAGGAGACAAGGGGTTGCAGTCTTCCTATATCTGGACGACTGGCTAATGGTAGGCCAGTCTCCCTAACAGGTAAGAGATGCACTGACCATCGCTCAGGATACCCTGTGTACACTGGGCTTCCTGGTAAACCAGAAAAAGTGCTAACACCAGTTCAACTCCTGGAGTTCATAAGGGCAGAATTAGAAACTCTTGAAAGGAAGAGCCTTCCTCCCTCAGGAAAGGGTAGACGGCCTGGTGCAGCTGGCAAGCTCCTTCCAACTGCATACCCCCAGACCAGAAAGACATTTTCTTCAGCTGTTAGGACACATGGCTGCATTAACAGCAACATTGTCAGGTTCAAGATTCCAGATGGGGGACATTCAGTTCCACCTTGGGTTTCGCTGGTCTCAGAAAAGAGATTCCCTTTCAAAAATGATACCGGTCTCAAGAACCCTGCTCCAAGCTTTGCAGTGGTGGCAGGAAAAAGACAACATGAGGGAAGGTGTGCCTTTCCTCCAGCTGCCACCGTCGGCAGTCTTGACAACGGATGCCTCCCTCCTAGGATGGGGTGCCCACCTAGGGGAGCATACTGCACACAGTACCTGTCTCCATCAGGAGTCTCTGCTTCACATAAACCTGCTGGAACTCAGGGCAGTGTATCTGGGCATTCAGTCCTTCGCTTCAGTGCTGCAAGACAAAGTGGTTCAAGTCAGAACAGACAATACAACCACAGTGTATTACATCAGCAAGCAAGGGGGCACAAGTTCCCTCCCCCTGTGCACAGAAGCCATGAATGTATGGGACCTGGCTTACTCCCTGGGGATCTTCCTCTCAGCAGTCCATCTCCCAGAGAAGGACAATGTCCTTGCAGATGCCCTCAGCAGGACCAACCAGAACCACCACAAGTGGTCACTGAACAGGCAGATCTTACTTGAGAGGGCTCTTGCAGTAGGCATTCACATATAGGACTGGCCCGTCAGGTGTCAGGACCTGAACATTTCTAGCTAGAGTCTCTGGTGGGGCGCCCCAATGTCAGATGACTGATGTCATACAGCGTCAGTATAAAAGGGCGGTCCCCATGCCTACCTTCCAGTTCTTTCCCCGCCATGACTTAGAAAGTTCCTCGCAGTAGAACAGCGCTCGTCAGTTATTCGTCAGTCCCTAAGTTTTTGAACTTTTCAACCTGTTTTCTCTATCTTTAGATTTTTTTTTCATGATTCGCTGTGTATGTTGTCCCCGACACTCTCCGAATTGCAAAAGAACAAGTGTGACTCATGTGGTTCCCAAATTCCACACGACAACGGCCACTTCTTGTGCCTCTTATGTCTGGGCCCAGACTACCCCGTGGAGAAGTGCCAGCACTGCCAGAAGTTTAACTCCGCTAACCGCAAAAGAAGGAAGCAGTCCCTGGAACTCCATATCCTAAAGAAGAAAATGGCCTCCATGGAAAAAGAGCTACAGAAACTTAGGCAGGCGTCCACTTCCCCTGAAGGTCACAAGAAAAAACACGACAAGGAGAAGCACCGGGAGCAGGGCTTCCACAGCAGCTGCGACTCCGGGAGTCAGCGGCAGCCAATATAGCGCCCCTCTGGGGGATCGCTCCCGACGGCCATCTTGATGGTTACCAGGAAGGCGTTGCCCCTCCTGTCTGGCTCACGCTCAGGCCCTTAGGGAGCTTCCAGGGCAAAGGAGGCCTCCGCTCCCATGAAGGCCGCTTCTTCCACACGGCCTTCAGGTCAGAGCGGGTCCGTTAAGTCTGACGTCGGTCCCACTGATGCTCACCCAGACAAGGCTGCTACGCTGCTTACCCCTTCAGGGGAGCGCCCAGCTGATACTCTTCCGACTAGGCCGCATCTCCTGTGCAGCCTTCATTGGGCGGGGGAGTCCAATAAGTCAGATGCTGGCTCCGCTGCTGTCTGCCCGACCAAGAAGCCTGTGCCGGACCCCACGGAACAGTCCGCCCCAGGCTCTCTGCAACGTCTCACCACGTTGCCCTCTGAGGTCCCCGTGTCTACTTGACTGACCCCCAAGGATTATAATCCTCCTTCCCCAGTTGCCACCGAGGATACTGGGACACTGCTGTCAGGGAACCCTCCTTCTGGGCCGGACCCTCAGACGCTGGTCCCGACGCTGGCCTACCCGACGCCATCCAGCGTCCCCTTACCTGGCGATAAGCCTATCCTTCCATCAGGTCCTTCGGACCCTATCGAAGGTATACCCACGCCGGGCCCAGCGTTACCACAGTCTGGCCCACCAGCAGGGCATCTGCCAGGTCCCTCTGCTATGTCAGGGCCCCTGGCACCCGTCCCCGCAATACCTGGTGCTGCAATACCGTGCACCTTAGTACTCGATGCCACGCTACCCGCCGTCTGGTTACGGATACTCCTTTTACGGATACCCTCAATATCCGTATCCTCCTCCACCGCCCACTCCCCAGTCGCCGGCGGATCTGAAGAAGACCATGGCCTCCTGGTGGGCTGAGGCCAAGGCTCAGGTCACTCAAGAGATCAAGAGTCTTCTACCAACGTCGGACCCTATACAGGATCCCCCACGTGGGAGACAGGAGACTCCCTCACCCTTCCCGACACTAGAGGAGAGCCCTCTGGCACCCGAGGGGGGGGGGGAGGATACGCACCCCAGGGAGGGGCCTTCCCTTTCCCTCACAGGGAGTAGTCTTCCTCCTCTTCACCAGATACCTCTGACTCAGAGTCCGGCCACTCTGACCCCGAAGATAAGCCATGTCTCCGGAATGCCCTAGGCCGAGGACCCCTCCTTTCTGAAGTTATTGAGGAAAATCCAGGAGGTAAATCGGTGGAGCCAGACCCACAGCGTAAGAAACACTCTGCTCATCTGGATCTGCCTGAGACCACTCCTATGCTGATTCCACACTGGATAGAGCCTCACACGGATCTTGTTTCCACTATTTGGAAACAACCTTCTGCATTAATCCCCCCCCTTCTGAGGAAGGCAGACAGGCTATATCAGGCTGCTGAGGGTGTAGACTTTGTTAGCCTCCACCTCAAGGCGGACTCTGTCGTCATCAGCACTGCTCACGGCCACTCTGCCAATCTCAGACACCTCAGCTCGTCTCTGCCTGATGCCTTCTGAACCAATATGGGAAGATCTATTCTTCTTTTACCCTTGGTATTAGGGCCCTTAACTATGTGGCACACATGGGGGATTTAATGAAGACCATCCTTAGTCAGGTGTAATCTGAATTAGACTCCCTTCCTGAGTCACAGACTAAACAGGAAGTGGCGGATCTTGTTCGGTCTGCTTGTTCGGTCAGTCGGCACATGCTTCGTGCCACTTACGACGCAGTGGACACAGCTGGAAGTAGCTCTGCCTTCGCCATAGGCCTACAGCATCATGCCTGGCTCCGCATGTCTGGTTTGATCCCTGAAGTGCAATCCGACATCCAGGATGCTCCCTTCAGGTGTTCGGTGCTGTTCGGGGGTAATGTCAAGGACATCATTACCGAACTGCAGGAGCAGGGCACTGCACTCAAGTCTGTCAACTCTATGAACAGGCCCCCTCAAGGGCAGCAATGTCCTTTTCGTCGACAAAACTGACAGACAAAAACCACAGGGCAAACGGGCTAACAAACGTCTGGCCCTTCCAGCAACCAAGACTCCCCCCAGCAAAAAAGCCACGGGAGCCTCAGCTGCTGCGCTGCCCCACACTTCCTGCCTCTCCCACTGCCTCTGGAGGTTCCAGAGGAACCAGTAGTGGGGAGATTCTCCTCCTATCTGCCGGGCTGGGAGAGGATAACGTCAGATGCGTGGGTGCTCCAGGTGATATCAGTAGGACACTCAATAGAGTTTCTGCAGAAACCACCCTGAAGATCACCCCCCACCCCCACCCCAGTCGTCTTACTCCCCGCAACATCTTCCTCTGGTCCTAGAGGAAATCTCCCTTCTCTTGAAGGCGGCGATGGAGCCAGTTCCCACCTATCTTTGGGGAACAGGTTACTATTCCCATTTCTTCCTAGTTCCAAAGAAGACGGGAGATCTGAGGCCTATCCTAGATCTCAGCTCCCTGAACATGTTCATGGAGTACAAAGACTTCAGAATGCTCTCTCTACAGAGCCTTCTACCACTTCTTCGGCAGGGACAGTGGCTATGCGCTCTGGACATGCAGGATGCCTGCCTGCATATCCACGTATGCCCTTCCCACTGCAAATTCCTGCTTTTTGCTTCAGGGGACCACTACCAGTTCAAGGCCCTCCCATTTGGTCTTTCCTCGTCAGTCCCACCCCCCCACCCCCGAGTGTTTACCAAATGTCTGTCTGTGGTAGTGGCCCACCTGTGTTCCAGAGAGCACAGGTATTCCTGTACCTGGATGACTGGCTCCTTATGGCCCCATCCAGGGAGGAACTCCTGCACTCTTTCCCTTACCTTGCAGGTTTTCACCAGCCTGGATATCACCATCAACCAAGCCAAGTTCCATTTGGTCCCTTGCCAACACCTCCAATTTATAGGGGCGATTCTGGACACAACCACCAGCAAACCTTTTTGCCTCCGGACAGGGTAGACACCCTTCAGACTCGGGCCAGTCTTCTGTCCAGTCACAGGAGGGTCGGAGCCAGGTCAGTCCTCCACCTTCTCGGGATAATGGCGGCTGCCATTCCGACAGTCCCACTCGCTTGGCTCCATATGAGGATCTTTCAGTGGACGCTTCGGTCGCAGTTGGACCAGACCATGGACAATCTAGACCAAGAGGTACTAGTTTCCGATCCCATGATCAGGGACTTGCAATGGTGGATGGTTCAGGAGAACCTATGCCTGGGAGCTCACTTCTGCATTGAACCCCCCTCCCAGACGTTGATGACAGATGAGTCAGGAGAAAGCTGGAGTGCCCATCTAGGGCTTCACAGGACTCAGGGCAGCTGGTCCAAGTTTGAACAAAATCTGCACATAAATGTGCTCGAACCGAGAGCAGTCCTTTATGCCCTTCAGGCTCTACTCCCCTTCATCCTCCCTGGTCATCTCCTCATACAATCAGACAACATGTGCGTAGTCTGGTATCTCATCAAGCGGGGAGGAACACGTTCCTATCCTCTGTGCCGGGTAGTGATGAGAGTCTGGCATTGGGCAACCCAACATCACCTTCACTTGACTGTTGTTCACGTTCCGGGAGTGGAAAACGTACTGGCAGACCAACTCAGCCAGGTCCCATGAATGGAAGTTAGATCAACAAGTCATAAACTACATCTTTCAGCGATGGGGGACACCTCAGATAGACCTCTTCGCTTCTCCCCAAAACGCAACACTTGCCTCCTTTTGCTCGCTCGCTCCAGGGCGAGACATTTTTTGGCGGGATACTCTCTCTCGCTTGGAGGGACAGATTAGTTTATGCCTTCCCTCCCATTTCTTTAATTCCGAAGGTCCTGAACAGACTCGGATCAGAGGGAGCTCAAATGATTCTCATCACTTCCTTCTGGTTCTGGCAAGTTTGGTTCTCTCTTCTGCAACAGTTTTCAGAGGAACCTCCACCTCCTCTTCCTCTGTTGCAACAATTGTTGACCCAGGATCAGGGGACCCTTGTTCATCCAGGTCTCAAATCCCTTCATTTACATGCGTGGCTCCTGCAGACGTAGCTAAAGCCTGCTTTGGAGTGTCTCCTCTCATAGTGGACATCTTGGTAGAGGCCAGGAAGCCTTCTACCAGGTCCACCTAAGCCATGAAGTGGAAATTATTTTCTATTTGGGCCAATTCGAAGGACTTTGAACCTTTCTCATGCCCAGCCAATAAAGTCCTGGACTACATGCGTCACCTCTTCGATCTGGGTCTCTGCCATTCCTCGTTAGAAGTTCACATGGCCGCTATTTCAGCCTACCATATTCCCTTTGGTGACAGGACTTTTGCTCAGTTGGAAGTCTCCAAGACTTTCCTCAGAGGGGTTCTCCATTTGAGACCCCCCATCCGCACTCCTGCCCCTCTTTGGGACTTGAATTTCATTCTGGTGAAGCTTACCCTGCCTCCCTTCGAGCCTGCAGCTACTACTGATGTGATGTTCCTTTCTTGGAAGACACGCTTCTTAGTGGCCATTACTTCTGCTCGACGCATTTCCGAGCTTCAGTCCTGGATGTGCAAAATCCCATATCTGATCTTTTTCACAAGAAACGTGTGACTGTACGCAACAGCCCTAGGTTTCTCCCTAAGGTGGTGGCTGAATCTATGCTGAATCAATCCATTGAGCTACCCGCTTTCTTTATGCAACACTTCAATCAAGGGGAGTACCTCTTGCATACTTTGGATGTTCACAGAATACTGAGATACTACTACACTCAGACTAAGGATCTCCAGAAAGCTGATCAGCTTTTTGTCTCTCTTGCTTACAAGAGAAGGCAACTGTGTTTCTAAGCAATGCCTATCAAAAAGGTTGGCTCATTGTATCACTTTGTTACAAGTACAAGACCCTGCTGGGTTAACTCAGAGGTCACTCCACTGGAGGAGTAGCTGCCTCTGCAGCTTGTTTCAAGAATGTATCAGCGACATACATCTGTGCAGCCGTAACTTGGACTTTGGTCCATACCTTTATGAAACACTACAGTTTGGACATTGCTTCTTGCCGTAGAGCAGGCTTCGGGTTGACTGTTCTTCAAGGTCTCCTTTCATGAGACCCGTTCAGTCTGAGGTTCCATGCTATGGATGACGGTCCTCCTCCCGAGTAGTTTTCCTTGTTCCAGACTGCTTGGGACTCAGTACTGTATGTGAATACCTACTGCTAGAGCCC
Organism: Neoceratodus forsteri; assembly: GCA_016271365.2. Taxonomy (NCBI): domain Eukaryota; kingdom Metazoa; phylum Chordata; order Ceratodontiformes; family Ceratodontidae; genus Neoceratodus; species Neoceratodus forsteri. The sequence continues at coordinate 1,188,655,246 of CM057453.1, forward strand.
TCTCGAAGTAAGATAGTACAGTTACATAAGAACTTACTGTAACAGTAGATCTTTGAGAGAGGCTCTTGCAGTAGGTAGTGCCTTCCCGCCCTCCATCCCCCTAAGCTTTTTTGTTCCATTTCCATGGGAGGAAATATCCTCTTCTCTCTCGTCTTGCCTCCTTTGGCAGGAAAGAACTGGAAGGCGGGCGTGGGTGACCGCCCCTTTATACCGACGTTGTATGACGTCAGTCCCCTGACGTGGGGGTGGTCCCCCACCAGAGACTGCTAGCTAGAAATTTTTACGTGGGGTCCTGATGCCTGGCGGGTCAGTCCTATATGTGAATACCTACTGCAAGAGCCTCTCTCTAAGATTTACTGTTACGGTAAGTTCTTGTGTAACTGTACTATCCTGCAGGTGGTGTTCAGAAGGTGGGGCACCCCAGAGGTAGACCTCTTCGCATCACCAGAGAATCACCAGCTGCCACTGTTCTGTTGCAGACCTCCTGCACTGGGCACAGTACCTCTGGATGCACTTCTGTTGGACTGTACAGTTTTTGCAAACTTATATGTGTCCTTCAAGCTTTGGAAACCAATACAATTTTCTATGATATTTAAAAAAAAAAAAAAAGAAATTCTGCTAACAAAAAACATTGTTACTGGTCACTCAAGGGTGGAAAGAAGAAACCAACCTGAGGAAAGGGGTCCCTTTTTTCAGCAAGAGTCTCCATCAGTTGTTCGGTCAACAGATGCATCTCTACTAGTGTGGGGCTCCCATCTGGAGGTTCACACCATCTCAGCGCAGAATCACTTCTGCACACAAACCTGCTGGAGCCAAGATTAGTGTTACTGGCACTAAAGGTTTTCACATAACTAGTACAGGGAAGGTGGTACAGGTCAGAACAGACAATACCACCACAATGTTTATCACAAAAGAGCAGGGATGGAAAGTCAAGCCCTCCCTGCACAGGACTCATGATAATATGGAGTCAGTCTAGGATGCTGCATGGGAGGGTTCCTCTGCAGGTTATTCATCTGCCAGGCAAGGACAATACCTTGGCAGATACTCTGACTCAAATCAGCTAGTCCCATCACGAATGGGATTTGGACAGTCAGGTGGTGCAAGTAATCTTTAGGAGGTGGGGCACCCCAGAGTTAGACTTGTTTGTGTGCCACCAGAACCACCACCTGTCGCTGTACTATGGCAGACCACCGGATATGGGAACAATCCCCCTGGATGATCTGGCTCTGGATTAGTCAGGGAAGCACCTACATGCTTTTCTTCCTTCCCTCTGGTGTACAGAGTATTTATTAAGCTCAGGTGCCTGTCAGCATCAGTGCTCTTGATAGCACCAGACTAGGCTAGGCAGCCATGGTACTCTCTGTTACTCTCCATGTCTGGGTCTGAACCAGTACACCGTCCTCGGAGGCAAAATCTGCTAACCTCCAACCAAGGGAGGCTCCTGTACCCAAAAGTAAGGCTCGAGGCATGGCTCTTGAGGGCCTATAAATATGTAGGCTTGTATTTTTCTGAAAATGTCCTGGGCATTTTAAATGGTTACAGGAAGCCCTCTATTAAGAAAATCTATGCTTCAAATGGAAAATGTTTTTTCTGTTTGGTATTCATCTAGGAACTGGTACCGGCACATGCCGGGGTCCCAGCTGTGCTTGATTATTTTCCCATTTACATTCATTGGACTTGCAGTCCAGCACCCTTAAGGTCCACCTAGTTGTAGCATCAGCCTGCATATCAGCTAGACAAAATGTTTCAAGTTGCTGCAGATCCCATCTCCAAAAGACTTTTTAAGGGCTTCACCAATAACAGTACAGGCTGGTGTCCCAGCTGTGCTGGACTCTTACCAATTGCAGGTGCTGGACTTACAGTCCAGTACCTTAAAAGCATATACTTATATTTCAGTAGACAGAATGCTTCTCTAGCCTCAGACCCTGTCTTCAAGAGGTTCTTTAAAGGCCTATCCCATTTGCACACACCCTCACAGGGAACTGGTGCCAGCACGGTACCTAAATGTGTGTCTGGTTAGGCTCATGGGTTCTCCTTTTGAGCCTAGGTTTTCGGTTTATTTGAGATATGTCACATGAAAATTGCTTTTTCCTTATGGTAATGACTTCTGTCAGAAATCGGTGAGCTCTAGTCTCACTGCATTGTACAAGACTACATTTCATTCCTCAGAGACAAGGTGGTCCTGAAAACAAACAGGAAGTTTCTTCCTAAAATAGGTTTTAATTTCCATTTGAACCAAACCATTACCTTACCTGTCTTTTCACTGAACACTTTGGTTCAAGTGAAAGGAGTCTTCATAGTTTGGATGTCAAAGAGCTCTTAGCTACTACTTGACAGTCACTACAGTCCATAGGCAGAACAGGAAACAGCTGTTCCTGACCTATGAAATATGGGAAAGGGTAACCCAGCATCAAAAGGTACATTTTTTTGCTGGATAGTATCCATTTTTTTCTGTTACTCTAAGGCTGAAAAGGAGCCCTCAACAGGGTTGAGGGCCCATTCTACAAGGGGCACAGCTACTACCATAGCAGCTGTGGGGGATGTTCCTATGGTGGACATCTGTAAAACAGCTACCTTAGAACAATACACACCTTTGCAAGGCACTGACACAGTCCCGCACAAAAGATTAATAATCAAGTTAGCTAGCCTGGGAGTGGGTCCCAGGGTGGTAGCCTGGGTTGCAAACTGGCTGCACAACAGGACACAGAAGGTAATAGTGAGTGGAACACATTCCGACGAAAGGGGGGTCACTAGTGGAGTACCTCAGGGCTCAGTACTGGGTCCAGTCCTCTTTAACATCTTTATAGGTGACATTGCAGAGGGTCTGGAGGGAAATGCCTCTTTGCAGATGATACAAAGATCTGTAACATAGTTGATACACAGAGGGGGGTAGAGAGGATTAGAAGGGACTTGGCAAGGTTGGAGGAATGGTCAGACATATGGCAACTTAGATTCAATGCAAAGAAGTGCAAAGCAATGCACCTGGGAAACAAAAACCCAGGAGAAGAGTACACAGTAGCAGGGTAGGTACTAACAACAAGAAAAATGGAACAGTGCTTGGGGTAGTCATATCAGATGATCTAAAGGTGGGTAAGCAATATGAGAAGTCAGTAAAGAGAGCCAGGGGGATACTGGGATGCATAGGAAGGGGCATCACAAGTAGAAAAAGGAAAGTGGTTATCCCTCTGTACAGACAGTTAGTGAGACCCCATCTGGAGTACTGTGTGCAGTTTTGGAGACCTCATCTACGCAAGGACATAGACAGGATGGAAGCAGTCCAGAGGAGGGCAACTAAAATGGTGCAGGGTCTGCATCAGAAATTATATGAAGAGAGTCTGAGAGAGCTTAATATGTATACCCTTGATGAAAGGAGGGACATGATAGAAACGTTCAAGTACCTCAAGGGAATCGACAAAATCCAGGAAGGGTAGCATCTTTCAGAAAAAGAGATGTATAAGAACAAGGGGACACAATTTGAAGATAGAGGGGGGACGGCTCAGGGGTAATGTGAGGAAATCTTTTTTTCACGGAGAGAGTGGTGGATGGGTGGAACTGCCTTCCTGGGGAGGTTGTTGGGGCTAAAACAGTGAGGGAATTCAAACATGCATGGGACAGACACAAGGCAATTGTAGTGGGGGGTGGCAGGAAGTAGGCTGTTGGTTAACTAGAATCTGCAGCTTATCCAGTAGGTAGGGAAATGGGCAGACTGGGTGGGCCAAGTGGTCCTTGTCTGCTGTCAAAGTCTATGTTTCTTTACGAAGCACTATAACTTGGATGTTCAATCCAGGGGTGATGCTAGGTTTGGCACAGCAGTCCTGCAGAGTCTGTTTCCAAAATAAAGTTCTGGGGACATGGATATGTTGTTCATCCACACTATCTGGCAGGTTCCTTGCCGCTTTAAATCTTGCCGGAAGGTCTTCAAGCTGGCTCCTCCCACCCACCCAGGTGGTAAAACTCTGCTCCGCCCCATGATGCCAGATCTTCCTTACTGCTTGGAAGCTCAGGTTCCCTCCTTAGCGCTTTGTGTTTTCGACTGGTTCCTGATTTTTTGGTTTCTCCGAATTTAGTTTGGAAGTTTTCTAAAACTTCGGTCTTCTTCCCTCGCTGCTGCGATGGATATTTCGTTTCCCGGCTCTCAGAGGTGCCCAGGGAATACCTCCAGGACGGACCGCACTCCAAGTGCGTTTACCTCCTCAACTTGGACCATGATCCGCAGGTTTGCGAATTTTGCTGTGCCCTTTCGACCAGCATCCTGGAGGATCGTGCGGCCCGTTTGGGGCTCGGCCGACCTGGAATTTTTTCCGGAAAAATCTTTAGAGGCTCGTCGGGCAGTGTCCGTGTCGGCTGTCTCGGCTGAGCAGCTTGAACCTCTTCCTCCATGGAGGAGGTTGTACCTAGCTGTCTCCCCGGGTCGCAGCGCTAATCCCGCTTCTTTGAGTTCCTCTCATTCAGCTTCGCTCAAGGAGCTTTGTCAGTCCCTTTCTCGAAGGAGAGGGTCTCGGACCCGCCTCGCCCAGGTCAAAGGAGTCGCAGGGTAAGTCCCATCGTCTGCGGGAGAGGTCCCCTTCCCCTGTCTGCCGACTTCTGACTTCGGTCGAGGTTGCGGCTCAGGTCGCTGGCTTCACAGTGTCCCCGTCAGGCCAGCCGGCCATGACTCCCATCGACGTTGTCGAGTCTTCTCTCGACCTGTCACCTGGGCGGTCTACTGCAGGAGCCGTCAACCCTTCGCTGGTTTCCCCAGTGGAGGCCGAGGTTCTGCCTGCACCTTCGGGGCGACGGGCCTCTGTCTTTTTGTCCAAGCCGAGGGAAGAGCGGGTGTCCCCCGCTCCTTCCCAGACCCACCCTCTGTTTCCCCAAGGATCTGGGTCTCTGTCTCGGTCCCCTTCTCGGTCAAGCAGCTCCCGCCGACTTCAGCGGTCTCGGTTGGGGCACAGAGTTATGGTATCATCGTCTTCCTCGCCTCCCTCCTCGGATGAGGAGTGGCTTCAGTGCAGATGGTGTCGACGTTACGAGGAGTTCATGTGGCAGTAGTTGCTATTGTCCGGGAATCAATCGACTCAGATTCATTTCCCGTCCAGCAAGCAGCTGCCGCCCGAATGGCCAAAGCAACCGCTCGCTGCAGTCGAGGTGCCCACTTCAGGGCCGGTTGTTCGTCCGAACCTTGCTGCCCCACTGATTTCGGTGGAACCTCGGTCTTGTCATGACCTGTCCCGCAGGTTGTCTGTCACTCTCACTCCTGCCTGCCCTCTGCAGGTGAAGAGTGGCTCAGGCCTGAGGCAGCTCTTTGCAGATCCTTCGGAGTCCGACGACGACTCCTCCATGTTCCCCAGTCGGAAGGGCCCAGGGTCCTCTCCGGACCGCTCTGTGGACGACAGCCCATCGTCCTTTCTGGGTCTGCTTCAGCTCATCTCTGAGTTCACCGGGATGTAGCTTGAACCCTTGTCCAAACGGGTCTCTTATCCCCTGACGGAGATTCTAGACCGAGGGGGTTCACCCTCGGAGGCCTTCCCGGTGGCCGAGGCCATTGTCGGCCCGGCCTTGGAGCTCTGGCAGCGGCCTACTTCCTGTCCTGTGCTCTCGGCCAGGATGGTCAGAAAGTACTCTGTCCCTGTCGGTTCTTTGCCCGGTGTTTCGGAGCACCCCTCCGCTGAGGGGTTAGTTACCGATAATGTCTTCCAGCATTCTGTGAACGCTCGGGATGTGGATAAGCCCCCCAACAAAGAGTCCAAAAGGATGGAATATGTCGGGTGCAAGGTTTACGCCGCGTCCTCCCTAGGCCTCCGACAGGCCAGCTCGGCCGCACTGATGGCACATTTTTCCCACGCCCTTTTGGGCTGCCTGGATGAGGTGTTCCCTCATCTCCTGGCTGACCTGCGGACCACGGTCTGCCGGGTGTGGGACCAGGGTAGGGCGGTGGTGAAGCAGCAGCTTCAGACTGCTCTGGACTTAGGTGATTCCTGTGCCAGGTCGGTAGCGGTCGCAGTGGGCTATGTGTCAAGAGGGCGTGGCTGAGGATATCCTCTTCTCAACGGATACCCAGCACAAGTTGGCGGACATCCCTTCTTGGGGACTGACCTCTTCGCCCTGGAGTGGAGGGACACCTCCAGGGACAGAGAAGTCCATTGCCACTCTGACTGGTCACCCCTGCCCAGAGGGACAAGGGCCACCGGCAGCCTTTGCATAAGCCCCTTTGTCCCTCGGCCCCTGCGGCTCGACCGGCCCATCAACACCAGCATGAGGGCCAGCAGGCTTGTGCTGGGCATCCTGACCCCAAGCCAGTGGCTTCCTCCAAAGAGAAGCAGGGAGGTAAAGGCTCAGGAGCTCCCTCGGCCAGTCCCTCCTCCAAGCCTGCTCAGTGACGGGCTGAGGGACGCTGTCTCCGGCCTCGTCACCCTGACCCGGATCCCCCTGTGGGGAGACGGCTCCGCCCCTCCTCCGTCTGGTCCGCTTTCACGGACCGCTGGGCTTTGGAGGTGCTAGGGGAAGGTCCTGCCTCTGGATTGTTGAGCAGGCCCCACCCTTTCGAGACGTTGCCCCTCGGGGGGCCATGGGGTCCGCAGCCTCGCTGTCGGCCCGCCAAGCCGACTTGCCCTGCCCCTCGAGATAGAGGTGATCAGGAAGGTGGCGGATCCTCCTCCAGATCCTGGGTTTGTGTCCAGGTATTCCTGGTCCCCAAACGGATGGGGGGCTTGCACCCCATCCTTGACCTGCACGACGGGATGGTCACTCTGACTCGGATATCCCATCCTCGGAGTGAGGCGTGTGGCTCTATTTCCTGGACCTCCAGGACGTACTTTACACTTCGATCAGTCCGTTTCTTGGGAGACTTCTCCGTTTCTAAAGTGGGGGATCTCTTTACGAGTTCCAGGCCATGCCCTTCGGTCTCTTCTCAGCAGCATTCCTGCGGCACCGAAGGGTCCGGGCGTACCCTCACCCGAATGGCGGCCTGACTGCAACCCCTCCAGGGCGGAGGGGGACTGTCCAGAGTTCTGGCCCTCTAGGTTGCTCTCAGACCGGTCTCCTCTCTAATGGAGCCATGTTGGAACTCTTGTCTAAGCGGGTCATCCTTTCTTCGGGACGAAGCTTGACTCTTAAGTCTGAGCTCGGCTCCCAGCGGACAGGGCCGAGGTTCTTCCTCCCTTACCTAGTCATGTCTGACTGGACAGTTGCACCCTGCCTGGGACTTCCTGCACCTCCTGGGCCTTGCGGCAGCCTGCACCAGCGTGGTCTGTTTGGACCCACCGGTCCATGCGTCTCCTTAATGGGGGCAGAGGTCACAACGCTGCGATCCTTTGGACCAGTCTGTGACAACAGCCCAGGGGTTGGGGAACGCTCTCCTTCGGACCATTCCAGCTCATCTGCAGGAGAACATCCCTTTCGTCCGCCCCGAGTCAACGGTCTTCTCTGACTGATGCATCTCTGATGGGTGGGGGTGCCCATCAAGGGGAATACAGAGTGCACCGCCTCTGGTCCTCTCGGGAGTCCCGATGTCATTCCAACCTGCTGGAGCTCCAGGCGGTCTGCTTAGCTCGCACCGCCGAGCCTCCGCCTGTGCGGGGTCTAGTGGTTTAGGTCCAGGCGACACCACCAGCATGTGCCACCTAACCGCCAGGTCGGATGAGCCCCTGCCACTGCGTAAGGAGGTTCTCCGCATTGGGTCTCTTGAAGCAGCCGGGAGGCGGTTTCCTAGCCATTTCGATGGCAGGAGCCTCCAGCACCCTGGCTGATGCCCTAAACTGGATAAGGGCTGTGCCTGACGAGTGGTCTTCCCTGCCGGAGGTAGCATAAGATCTTTCTCCCTCTAGGTCATGCCTCGGGTGGACCTTTTTTTTTTTTCCTCCAGGGAGAATACGAGTCCGAGACTGTCTCATGCCGCCCCTCAGCAAGGTTCGCTGTAGGGGATGCCTTTGAGGCCGCCGGACCCCGGGCCTCTTCGCCTCTCCCCATTTCCCTTGACCCACAGGCAAGGCGAGGAGGGACTAGGCGCAGGTGATTCTGGTAGCCCCAGACTGGTTTTGCCAGCTCTCCTCAGTCTCAGCCCCAGGCTCCCGAGGCGGCTTCCAGCCCGTCCGGTCCTGATCTCTGTTATTAGGGGAAGGTATTCCATCTGGACCTTCAATCCCTGCACCTGGTGGCCTGGTCCCTGTGCGGCTAGTGGCCAGGCCTTGGGTCTTCCGGCAAGGTCCTCAACGTTGTTGAGGCGTCCTGCCAGCAGTTGACCAGATATGCTACACCTTCAAATGGAAGAGTTCTCCATTTGGTGTTAGGATAGGGCCTGGTCCCCTCTCCCGTTCTTCGGCGAGCATTCCGGACTGCCTGTGGTCCGTTCTTCCTCTTGAGCAAGGGCTTCGGTCGACGACCCTTAAGGTGCTCCTGATAGCCACTCCTGTCTTCTGGGTGCGGGCCGGAAGGTAGTCGGTGGCGCAGGAAAGGTGGTCTGGCGCTTTTCAAGGCCTTGATCACACTTCCCCTCCAGGGAGAGTATCCCCATCTCTGTGGGATCATACGCTGGTGTGGGCTTAGCTCACGGGCAAGCCATTCTAACCTATGCACAGGTGTGATTTCCCCACCTGTTGTGGAAGAACACCTTCTTGGGGGCTACCACACCAACCAGAAGGCTGGGAGAGCTCCAGGCGCTCCTTTGAGTCTCCCTATCTGGTCTTCCACAGGAACAAGGTTGTCCTACGCCCAACCCGAAGTTCCTTCTGTAGGCAGTGGCGGAGTTTTTCCCTAACTGGGTATTGTCTCTGCTGGGGTTCAACCCCATTCACACCTCGGAGGCCGCATATAGGATCCATTGGGACCCTAATTTAGCGCTCGCCTTCCCAGGGAGCGTAGGGCTGAAGTTCGGGAGAGGTTCGCCAGCTGTTTGTCATCTACGCTAAGGCCCTCCTGGCAGACCTGCAGCCAAGCGGACGATGAGCGGGTGGGTCACCTCCTGCATAGATCTCCGCTATAGGTGGGCGGGCATGGAGCCTCCCAGAGGGATAAGTGCTCATTTTACCCGCCCTTCCGCTGCATCGGTGGCTGCTTCCGAGGATACCCCTGTCCAGGATATCCATAGGGCTCCTACCTGGAAGCTGGCATATACCGTTTTAACCCCCTACCACATCGACCTTGGGTCACGCCGGGATGTTGGTCGGGGCCTCGGTTCTCCAGTCTTTATTCCCTAAGTAGGGGGTGTGCGCCTTGCCTCCCTCCTCCCGGAGAACTGCTAGGAGTCTGCCAGAAAGTGTGGATGAACAACATATCCATGTCCCTAGAAATACAGGTTACTCACCTGTAACAGGAGTTCTAGGAATGGTATATATTGTTCATCCACCACCCACCCGCCTCGGCTTCGACGCACAACCTGGCTTCCAGCGGGCTAGATCTGGCGTCATGGGGCGGAGCCGAGAGTTTTACCACCCGGGTGGGTGAGAGGAGCCAGCTTGAAGACCTTCCGGCAAGATTTAAAGTGGCAAGGAACCTGCCAGATAGTGTGGATGAACAACATATACCATTCCTAGAACTCCTGTTACAGGTGAGTAACCTGTATTTCTGTGTCCACCTCCAGTGGTACTGATTTGTAGTCTACATAAAGTTATGAATTACCTGAGTATTACTGGGGTTAGAAGAAAAAATTACTTATCGTAGTAATCTTCTTTTTTCCCAGTGATACTCAAGTATTCATAAATTCCCACCCTGCCTCTCCTTCTAGAACATATTAGCCTCTGCACTCCTGTATGCTGTGCTCTCAGGGATATAAATGCCATTTCTGGCACATATGTCGTGATTGTGTTCACTATTGTTATTTCCCTTTGTCAGGTGATTCTGACATTCGGGGGGGTATTCTTTCATATGCTATGCCCTCCTGTTGGAGGCCTTTTCTGGGTGTTAAAGAAGTTCCTACTATAATTATTATTTTTATTATGTTCAGTACTATCATTGTTACACTTAGTCCTTGTGGGCCTGTCTTTCCAGGCTTCTAGGAAATCTGAGGAGTTTAGAGCAAAGGCAGATAGTAGAACGCAGCATTTGAAAAGTGGCTCATGCAAAAGATTCCATCATTTGCATATGTTCCATCTTTCCGGGTAGTTTTTGCTTGGAAGCCTTACTGCATAAAGTTGTGAATACCTGAGTATCACTGGGAAGAAAGAAGATTACTATGGTAAGTAATTTTTTCTTTTTATATGCCAACCCCTACCCCGCATTTCCCCTGCTGCTCAGAGATCTGAACAAACTCAGGGTTCAGCCAGCAACAATGATTTTTATTGCTGCAGATTGGGCCAAGCAGCTGTGGGATTCCAAGCTGCTGACCCTGTCAATATCCAAACCAATCTCCCTGCCCCGGAGGCACAACCTACTGACCTCCTCTCGGGGCAGGGTCCTATACCCCAGTCTCCAATCCTTCAGACTCTGAGCTTGAGTCTTGCACACTTAGAATATGCTGACATGCACCTCTCGGAAGGTGTGCTAGAGGTACTCTGGGCATCTAGAAAACCCTCCACTAGAAAGACTTAGTCTTCTAAATGAAAGAGGTTTTCTATTTGGTGCCAACAGAGACAGCTAGACCACCGCCAGGCTGGCTTAGTAGTTTTGGACTACTTGGCACACTTGCATTCCCTTGGCCTTCCACCCTTAAGGTACACCTAGCAGCAGTGTCTGCATACTTCTGTGCTGGAAAAGGGGCATCCCTGGCTGCCAACCAGGTATTCATAAAGTTCTTCAAGGGCCTACTGCACTTTCACCCCCACCCACAGAGAACCCACTCCTCTATGGGACCTTAACATATGCATTGGCCAGCTAATGCAACCACCGTTCAAACCCATGTCCTCAGCAGAGTTTAAGTATATGACCTGGAAAACAGTATTCCTGATAGCCATCACCTCAGCCAGGAGGATCAGTGAGCTCCAGGCCTTGTCCACTGAACCAGATTACATAGCAGTTCAAGGGGACACGGTGGTCCTTAGGATCAGTAGGAAGTTTCTCTCTAAGGTGGTCACTGATTTCCACCTTAATCGGTCCATGACCTAACCAGTCTTTTTCACTGACCATTCCAGCTCAGGGGAACATAGACTGCATAATCTTGATGTCAAGAGAGCTATTAGCTACTACTTGGATCATACGAAAGGACACAGGCAGGCTAGAACCCAGCTTTTCCTGACCTGTGGAGAAGTGTGGAAGGGCAGACCCACCTCAGAGGATCATTGCCTGTTGGATTGTGGCTTGTATCCATTTTTGCTTCATCAAACTGGGTAAAGAGCCTCCTGTAGGCCTCGGTGGGCCAACTCTACAAGGGGTACAGCTGCTTCTATAGCAGCTGCAAGAGATATCCCTTTGTTGGAAATCTGTAAAGCAGCTACCTGGAAAACAGTTCACACCTTTACCAAACACTACAGCCTGGATATCCAAGTCAGGAGTAATGCCAGGTTTGACACAGCAGTACGGCAGAGCCCCTTTCCTAAATAGGTTCTCTACCCTCCTCCAAAGGCACTGCTTGGGTAGTCTGCAGAAGTCAGTATACAGTAAGATTTCTTGGGGTTTGAAGACAAAATTACTTACCATGGGCCAGCACGGTAGCGCTGAGGGTTGAGGTGCTGGATATCACACCTCGCACCACGCCGGCGACTCGAGTTCGGGAGCGAGTTCGGGTGCCATGGGTCGGCAGAGGAGGGACTGGATTGAGTGCCCGATGGCTGCTCACCAGTCCTGGGGGGATGGTGTTGGGGAGCTCGGCGCTCCGGCTGCCCTGGTGGCACCACAATGGCGGTGGGCCAGCATTACAATAGCATGCCTGGCTGCGCAGGGTTGCTGTGCATCAGGAGCGTGCACACGCTGGGGGGTGTGGGTGGAACAAGAACAGAGGAAAAAAAAAACGCTTGTGGGGCAGGCAACGGCACTGGTCCCCCATGCCCTCCACCAGGTTCCGCCTCAGATGGCCTTCTAGGATTCTCCCCCAGGTGCCTACCAGCAGTTGGAGTCTGAGTCACAAGGAGCCCAAAGAGGCGTAGCGCTACCTTACTCGGGCGGGTTAAACTTAGGGTGCCAGCTGCAGGTGGTGGGGGAGAGGAGGTACAGTCTGGAGGGGACCTCAGGCGGGCAGGACAAGGACCAGTTGCCAGAGAGGGGTCCTCATGAGCCGTGACCAGATCAAAAGAAAGTTGGAAAAAAAAAAATTTATTTACCATAGTAATCTTGTTTCTTCCAAGGGAATCTTGTATTCTGAGCTCCCACACTACCTCCCCTGCTAGAACCTATGCGCAGTGCAACACAGCTGTATATGCTGTTTGAAATCTGTGGGTGTTTCTTTATTGGGCTTAGTGACTTGAGTCTTACTGTTGCCCACATTTTTAAATAAAGGGGATTATTTGGTGTTGGGTGGTATTCATTTAAGCAATAAGGCATGACAGGGTGTGGGTTGTGTTGGGATAACCTCACGCCTGGGTGGTTGGGTTTAAGGAATCCAAGGGTCATCAATGGTATCAAAAGCAATACAGTGAGGTTATGCTGGGGTAAATTCTCTGTGCCGCCGACGCACTGACCAATCAGAGTCCAGAAAATTTTTTTGCCATTGTATAATGGTTATTTAATTATTAGTATAGTTTAGATAGCTTGTTATTATGCTACTCCTTAAGAATCTCAGGTATATCAGATGACCTAAAGGTGGGCAGTCAATGTGAGAAGGCAGTAAGGAAGGCTGGGGGGATACTGGGATGCATAGGGAGAGACATCCGTAGTAGAAAACAGGAAGTTGTTATCCTTCTGTACGGACAGTTGGTGAAACCCCATCTGGAGTACTGTGTGCAGTTCTGGAGACCCCATCTCCTCAAAGACATAGACAGAGTGGAGGCTGTCCAGAGGAGGGCAACCAAAATGGTGCAGGGTCTGCACCAGAAGACATCTGAAGAAAGACTAAAGGAGCTTAATATGTATACCCTTGAGGAAAGAAGAAGGAAGAGAGGACATGATAGAAACTTTCAAGTACCTCAAGGGAATCAACAAAGTCCAAGAGGGTAGCATCTTTCAGAAAAAGACATGTGCAAGAACAAGGGGGCACAATTTGAAGATGGGGGGGGGGGGCGGCTTAGAGGTAATGTGACAAAGTATTCTTTCACAGAGAGGGTTATGGATGCATGGAACAGCCTCCCTGAGGAGGTCGTGGAGTCAAGAACAGTGGGGGAATTCAAGAATGCATGGGGCAGACATAAAGCAGGCCTAGTTGGGGGTAGGTGGAAGTAGGTTGTTGGTTAACTGGGATCTGCAGCTTATCTGTTAGGTAGGAAAATGGGCAGACTAGGTGGGCCAAGCGGTCCTTATCTGCCGTCAAATTCTATGTTTCTGATGGCCGTAGAATGTTTACCAGGGACAGTGGTTTGAAAACTGAGCTCGAGCCTAACATTCCACGATTAGCATGTGTTCTAGTAATCATTTCGGCTCCAGAGCAGTCTTATGGTGAGACCATACTGCAGAAGTCGGAATACAGTAAGATTCCCTTGGAAGAAACAAGATTACTATGCTAAGTAATGTTTTCTTCTCTTGCCCTGTCCCACAGGTCATGGAATAACTGCTGCATCTCTCTGACCTTAGCCTTAGCTATTCTTCACTGAAGGTCCACTTGTCTGCCATTTCTGCCTACTACACTCCGGTGGATGGCAAAACTTGGCACAGCTGGAGGTTTCCAAAGCCTTTCTAAAAGGAATTCTCCATCTGAAGCCCCCAGTCAGGAACCCCGTTCCTCTGTGGGATTTGAATTTCATCCTTGAGGAACTCGCTTTGCCTCCCTTTGAACCGGCTGCGAGTTGTGACCTGCGCTACCTTTCCTGGAAAGCACTCTTTTTGAGTTGTCACGCCCATTACTTCGGCTCGAAGAGCTTCCAAGCTTCAGGTCCTGATGCGTAAGGAGCCTTATTTGATTTTCCACAGAGACTGGGTGGCTCTGCCTACACATCCTAAGTTTTTACCTAAGGTAGTGTCTGAATTTACTCTGAATTAGACCATACACTTGCCAGTGCATTGCCTCAAGCATTCTAATCAAGGGGAGGCCATTCTGTACACACACTATGTGCACAGAACCTTGTGTTATTATGCAAACTGGATAAGTGGTGTTATACAAACCGGACAAAGTCCATTCATAAGGATCAGTTTTTTGTTTCTTTTGCACCGGAAAGAGAGGGCGTGGCAGTTTCCAAACAATGCTTATCCAAGTGGTTAGCAAACTGCAGTTTGTTTTGTCAGAAGTATAACAAGCCCCCTTCCGGAGGAAGTCGAGGGGCATTTAACCAGAGGCATGGCTGCCATCTACTGCTTGTTTCAGGAATGTTTCTGCCGCAGACATTTGTGCAGTAGTCACTTGGAGCTCTGTCCACACCTTCACTAAACATTACAGTCTGGACATTGCCTCTTGGCGCAGGGCAGGCTTTGGATTAGCTGTCCTTCAGGGCCTCCCGTCTTAATCTGGTACCTACTGCAGACCTTTCCTTCCTCCCCTGCTTCAGCCTTTGTCTGAATTGCACTGCTTGGGACTCCGTCCTAATAGTTATTACCTACTGCAAGAGCCCTCTCAAAGTAAGATAGTTACGTAAGAACTTACCGTAACAGTAGATCTTCAAGAGAGGCCCTTGCAGTAGGTACCTTTTTCTCCTCCCACCTTCCCCCTGCTTCCTTTTAGCCTTTTTTTTTTTTTTTAGCTCCAGGAGCCCATTCCTTTCTCCTGTCCCACCTTCTTAGGTCTCCGGCAGAAGAACTGGAGGGCGGACATGGGGACCGCCCACTATATAGTGTCACACTGACGACCGTCATGACGCCCGGTGGGAGGTACCCCGCCAGACACTGCTAGCTAAAGTTTTCCGTGTGGTCCTAGTACCTGATGGCTCTAGTCCTAACAGTTAATTATCTACTGCAAGAGCCTCTCTCGACGATCTGCTGTTACAGTAAGTTCTTACATAACTGTACTTTTCTATGGGAGTACAGGTGACATGCTCCATGGATACCCACGAAATTGTAAATTAAAGCTGACTGTGTCCTTTTATATATTATACTTGCAGGAAAAGACTCTTTCCAGTGTGCAGCTGCAGTACAAGGGCTGCTAGCTGCACCGTCGAGCAGACTTGATAGACCATAAGGCCTCTATCTGCTGGCAATTTAGTATGTTCATAAATATGTCCACAAGGGGGCAATGTATGAACACCTAAATACACCATTGATTCTGTTTCTTTACTGCATTCTGTCCTATGACAGCTTCTTTCGTCAATACAGTACATTTGTGTTTCGCATTTCCTTTATCATTAAGTCTTCTGGATACACTGAGCCACACTATATCCCACATTTTCGGTGGGATATCTTCTATCATTTGATTGTTTTCATATAATTTCCTCTTTCATCCCATGAGAAAGATCAAATACTGGCGTAATCAACAAAAAATCTTCTATAATTTTTTATATAATATTTTTCTAATATTTACAGAAATATCAGTTTCACTCCATTTCCATATTTTAATTTTACTAAAACAATTTGGAATATATACAACATTAGGGAATCCCTTCCCTTTCACCTGTTTTTACTTTTTCTGTTTCCATACTTCAAATATGATGAACATATTTTCTTAAATAATCTTAAACCTATAGTTACAGGAGAAGAAATCAGTGGCTTAACATTGAAGCTAAAGAATGCACTAAAAAAGAACATAAGAGGGTTAACCATACCCACACCTTCTTCTTTACACACTCTGTAAGTGTGTCCTCTCTTAACTGGGTTCAGTCAACTGCCCCGCAATAACCTATAAAATACACTATATAATGTAGCCTCCATTTATTGCGGTGGTGGAAAACTAAAACTAACATGTAGAAATATAGGTATAACGAATGTTTTTGTCATGAATATTATCTTTTGGGGGGGGGGGGCATTAACCATTGACACTACTGTGACACCGGTATTCACAGGAGAGGGGGAGGGTCATGGGCCACAGCAGTTGCCAAGGGGATGAAGAGGTGGACAATAGTCCATTCACAGGAGAAAGAGTCCTGCAAGAGCTCACTAAATTGAAGGTGGACAAAGCAATGGGATCAGATGGCATACACCCAAGGGTATTAAGAGAACTGCAAAGGGAGATAGCAGAACCTCTGGCAGCCACGTTCACAGAGTCATTCAGCACAGAGGTGGTACCAGGGGATTGGAGGAGGGCACATGTGGTCCCTCTACACAAATCCGGCAGCAGGGAGGAGGCGGAGAACTATAGGCCTGTCAACCTCACCTCAGTAGTGGGGAAGATCATGGAGACATTGCTGAAAGAAAGGATAGTGGAGCATCTAGAAGCCATTAGAACCCAGGACCATATGCAACATGGATTCTCAACGGGGAGGTCATGTCAGACAAATCTGGTTGACTTCGACTGGGTGGCAAAGGAAGTAAATCAGGGTGGGACAGTAGTCGTCGCTTAGCTTGATTTCAGCAAAGCCTTTGACACTGTCCCACATAGGAGGCTGATAAACAAGGTGGGTAGGCTGGGCATGGTGGACAGAGTGGTAAACTGGGTTTGCAACTGGCTAACAGACAGGCAGTGGGTGGTGGTAAATGAGGTGCAGTCTGGGGAGAGGGGAGTGACCAGTGGGGTGCCTCAGGGATCTGTCCTGTGGCCAGTCCTGTTCAATGTCTTCATTGGCAACATTGCAGAAGGGCTGGAGGGAGAGGTCTGCCTGTTTTCAGATGACACAAATGTCTGTAACAGAGTGGATACCCCAGAGGGGTTGGAGAAAATGAGGGACCTGGGGAAGCTTGAAAAATGGTCTGAGGACTGGCAACTGAAGTTTAATTCATAGAAGTGCAAATTTATGCACTTGGGACACAGAAACTCTGGGGAAAGCTACAGGATTTGGGGGGGGGGGGGTTGCTGACAGTCACAAAGGAGGAACGGGACCTGGGGTTATTATTTCAGATGACTTGAAAATGTCAGAGCAGAGTGCTAAGGCAGCTGGGAGGGCCAGTGGCATGCTGGGGTGCATAGGCAGGGGTATCACCAGCAGAAGGAGGGTGGTAGTAATGCCATTATATAAAACCATGGTCAGGCCTCACATGGAGTACTGTGTGCAGTTCTGGAGGCCACACCTTCATAAGGATATTAACAGGCTGGAGACATTACAGAGAAGGGGACTAAGATGGTACAGGGCTTGCAACACAAGACTTACGAGGAAAGATTAAGGGACCTCACGATGTACTCGCTGGAAGAAAGGAGGGAAAGAGTGGCATGGTAGAAACATTCAAGTACCTCAAGGGTATAATAAAGGTGCAGGGGAGGGACATTTTCCAATACAGGAGGAGCACAAGAACGAGGGGGCATGACATGAAATTGGAAGGTAGGAGGCTAAGAGGGAATGTGAGGAAGTTCTTCTTCACAGAGAGGGTGGTGGATGCATGGAATGGTCTGCCTCAGGAGGTGGTGGGAGTGAGCACTGTGGATGGATTCAGGCATGCTTGAGACAGGCATAGGGGAACCATAGAGGTTCAGCAGCAGGTGTGTCAGAAGCAGTAATCCAGTACAAGGACTTACAGGCAGACTAGATGGGTCAGGCAGTCGTTATCTGGTGACAATTTCTCTGTTTCTATGTGCAGACTTTCCTTCTATGTCTTTTACTTCTTTTACTTCTACTTCCCAGTTGTGTTTATCCATACCTATATTACCAAACCAGATACCCAGTATTCTATGGGCTCTGGTGTAATACTACTTTTACTTTTTCAGTTGCTGTAATACCACTTGAGTCTATGTACCCACTCCTACTTTTCTCCAAGTTTACTTTAGATCCAGAAATGTTTAAAAATGCTCAGAATACTAGATTGCCTTATTTCCTGCTTCCCTTCTCTGACTAATAATGCTACATCATCTGCATATGCTGAAGATTTATAATGCAAGTGTCCCAGATGAGTTGTTATCCCTTGTATCTGTTTTTCTTGATCAATACTTCTCAATATGGGGTCTAACACAGATAGATACAATATTGGGCACCCCCTGTCTAACCCCTGATCATAGTGCTTGAATCTGTCTTGTATTCCATTTACTGCAGGCAACACTGTTCCTTTTTTGTATAATCCTTTAAGCCATACAGTACATTTTCTGGGAATACCATATAATTCTAGCATTTTACATAGAAACTATTGGTTAACCCTGTCTGAGACTTTCTCCTGGTCCTGTGTAAGCATAAGTCTGCGCCTTACCCAGCTTCCCATGTTCCACTACTTCTCTCATTAGTTATTCCACTGTTTCTCTCATTAAAACCAGGTTACCTTGAATTTTTCTTCCTGGGATAGCACATGTCCAAGTTGGTAAAATAATAGTGGATGCTGCAACTGTTAATCTTTTTCCCAAAACTTTCAGTAATGTTTTACAATCTACATTTAGCAGAATAAGCAGTCTCCATTAAGAAATATTGTCTTTATCTCCTTTGTTTGCAACATAATTAATATCCCTTGCAACACAGTATTCCCAGTTCTCTGTTCCGTTAACATTTCATTATACACCTGTACTAAAGGGGTATCACAAGTTCTTCCCTGCATAGTGTATACGTTTCTACTGAAATATCATCGCTTCCAGGTACAGTATTTGTTGTTCAGAGTTTTAATAGCGTGTATAATTTAAGCTTCTCGAATATCGGCTACCAATTTTTGCTTAATTACTTCTGATAATTCTGGTATTTGGATATTTTCCAGTCGTTTTTCAGAAGCTTGTCCTGTACCCTTTACTGTTCCAAATGTATCCTTGAACTTCTCTACTGTTTTTATTAATTCTTCCTGCTTGGTGTGTACTTGTCATGAATCATCTTTTAGCTGCATCATAACCCTTTTTGGTATTCTGTAGCAACAATCATCAAATGGATTTAACAATTTTTTTTCCTTGTGTTCATACTGTTGTTCAGCTATCATTGATGCCATTCTGTCATACTGGTATTTGTTTTTCAATTTTTTTTTTTTTTAATAGCTCCAATTTGTTCAGAATTAATTACATTTGATGTCTTCCGCCAGTGACTACAGTTTCTTCAAAATATATCATGATATATATTGGAAATGGTCTCCCTTTCTCTTCCACTTCACTGGTAAAATACATTTAAAAAGCAATTTTTTTTTGTAATCCTTCAGGTAAAGCATGGGGAATTTCCCTGGTGCCTGGCCAAATTTTCCAGTTTGCTAAAATACCACCGAAAGCTTAATAGGGTTTGGTTTTAGTTGGTTTGCATAGTAACACCCCAACCCAGGACAAGGCTAAAGATATCCAGTATTGTTCTAGCCCTTCTTTCATGGTCAGTAAAACCCAAATAAATAAAAGTGAGCAAGAAAAATATAGATGCTCCTGGTGACAAAACATAGCAGTTAATTTTCAGTTCAGCAAGCAGTCAAGTAATTTTATTGGCCAGATGACCCTGTAGCCTGCTGCAGAGTTTTATGAAAGTAGAGACTTTTACTATGGCTAAATTACAAAAAAAGTAACCCCAAAAAAAAAGTTTTAAAATGTAAGGCTCTGTGTCCTAGTGAAGAACAAGATGTAGCTGTCTCAGTCCATGGTGCTTCTTGTTCTAAAGGAAAGTTAATAGATTTTGGTGGAGACTTATTAATAAACCATTTTGTGAGGCAGAAGAGTAATACAGGATTATGCATGTTTTGGTAGGCATTTCTGAAAGAGAAGCGGATGCCTTTGAGGAAAACTTTGGAAAACCTAATATAAACACTAATTGGCTTGTATTTCACATATTTTCTATAAATTTCTACTCTCCATTATTTATTATTGATGGGGCCCAATTCTGAAAACACTGCTTAAATCGATGCAAACTGCAGTAAACTGCAGCTTGTGCCAATCACTGGTGCATCAGGAACCCTGCACCTGATTCTCAAACAGGTAGGATCCTGGCGCCAAACTCCAATAACTTGCAGTAAAGCCTTCTGTGTGTCAGAGGTAAGGCAAATGGAAGGGGAATGCTGCAGGCTGCAGCACAGTCGTTCAACAATGCCAGCTACGTCCAGTGCTGAGTGACAACATACAGGTGCCCTGTATTGCCAGCATTCCATTGTTGCAGTGCTGAACTGGGAGTTGGGGAGGGACTGACATTACCCTTGCAACATTTAGTTGGGTCCAGATGCCCGCGGGAGGAAACATGCTTTGACCACTAACACAGTAATCTGAAGACACCAACAGGTCTGTGCCAAGAACATCACCACGACAACATGGTACTACAAGTAGGTCTGTTACCCAATCGCATAAACCTCCCCATAATGCCCACTTGTGGTCTGATGTGTCTGCGGCTGTTAGTACTGGATGGTCCAGCACCCTCATAGCATACCAGCAATGTGAACCGTGCCCTGGTGCTCACTAGGCCTCCTTCACTAGTCTTTTCCTGCCGTTCTGCAGGGCGGTAATGTGCCACAGAGTACCGACCCCCACTGGAGCTGTCATTACAATTTGTAAACCAGCATCCCCTGTAGAACTGCATGCTACAGTGTAAGGTGGTGCTGTGGTTTGCAACCAGGGGATGATGGTCTGTCCTGGGAGCTTCCCGGTACTACCTGCGGTGTCTGATGCACCTACCCAAAGTTTCCTGTGCAGTGCCAGCCGAGAGTCGGTGTCCCTTTATGGCAGGGGTGGGCGTGTGTGTGGCCAGTGTCTCTGCTGCTTTCTGGGGGATCTGCGGGTGCAGTTGCTATGAAGCAACTCAGGGCTGGTGTAACTCAGAATGACGCTGCAGACATTAGCTACCTTGCAGAATCCCACATAAGGGGATGTGGCAGCCAGTATCTGGTGTACCTCCCTGTGTGCCATGGTGGACCCCAATATTTGTCAGTGGGCTGGAGCAAGGTCTGTCCAGGGCAAGGGCACCTGATCTCAACGCAGCCTGCTTTCGAGAATGTGGTTTAGTTCAGCTTTTTTTTTTTTTTTTGAGAATCTGGCCCATGATCTTTATTCTTTATCCCTTAGAGTTCTTCTGCCTCTACAGTTTATTCCCTACTTGAAATTATAATGTTCTGTTGTGACATCACAGGATGCTTCCATGAGAATGACTAATGTCACAAGCTGGGTATTATGACATCAGGTTAAGAAGAAGTTGTAGGAGCTGATGAACCTTCAAGGAATAAATATCCTGTTTTTGTGTTTCAAACAACATGAAGTCTTGCTGGATTCAGACATAATGCAGTTAGCCCCAGCACTTGAACTGCCCCGGAGAGGAAAGAGTTCACTCTATGCAGAAGCATAGAACGTTGAGCTTGAGCTCGGTTTTCAAACCTCTGTCTGTGGTACTTCCCAGTGTAGCCATCAGATTCTTTACTCAGCCTAACAGTGAAGTCACTCCGGAGATTTCCTCTGCTCGGTTCGGTAAAAGTAAAACGTTCAGTTTAAACCGCATAATGTTTTTGTTTTTTTCAGATTTCCAGCTTCTGTCTACAGTACAGGTAGTGTGTAGATAAGTAGTGACTGTGTTTATTTTGGTAAAAAAAAGGTGGAAATTGTCTTTTTCTTTGGTTTCTTCCTGGTCGGTCCGGTTTGGAACCGACCTTGTTAATTTTAATTGTATTTTTTCTGGGATTAGTGTGGTGTTCTGGTACCGATCAGTTTCAAAAGAACCGGACCTTTGGTTCTTTTCAAAAGCCCGTGACACGGTTTGTAACCGATCGGTTATTGTATTACCTGGCTTGAAAGGTGCAATAGGGTAATTTGTTAGGTTGGCCGTGTCTGAGAAACCCAAGAAGAAAACTGGTCCCACTAAGTTTCAACATTGTACTGAGTGTGGGGAGGCCTTTGCTAAGGCTGACCCCCACCTCATCTGTGTTTAATGTCTGGGGTTTGACCACCTCAAGTCAGACTGCCAAATCTGTAAAAACTTCCCTAAATCCACTCTAGATAAAAGACTGAGCAGGCTGAAGGAAAGGGAGGCTGAGAAGTCCGTAGATCCGGATAGCCAGCCCGGTTCGGTTGCAGCCGAACCTGAGGAGGTGCCTACTGATCTAGGCGATGCCTCCTTGGGCAAAAGGAGAGCCGACCCCAAGGTGTCGGTTGCGTCAAAGAAGAAGCGTAAGTCTGCCGGTTCGGATCCTGTATCGCATTCTCCAACCCGGGACGAAATAGCCAAAGTGATTAGTATTGTTCAATCACTTAGAACGGTTCTGTCTGAACCGGTACCACTGGTTCGGTGGTCGGTTCAGTCAGATCAGTCTCCTCCGGTTTATGATCCAGATACTTATTATGAGGAGAGGAAGGGAGACGAAGACTATCCCGGTGATGATGGCGATGATGATGAGGGGGGTCTGGATGTGCCCATTGAACCGGACATCTCCCCAGACAGGCCCTCTGGTGTGTCTCCTCCCAGGCTCTCTGAGTCCCCTTCACATTTTTTGTTCTACAAAAAGGTGGCAGAAACCCTGCAGCTTCCCTTAGTTGAAGCCGCAGAGGAGGATGAAGAGCCTGATTATGTGGAAATGATGGACATCCCAGAGTCCAAAAAGCTGTCTTTCCCTCTTCATAAATTCTTGGGGAAACAGACATACAAATTTTTACAAACTTCTAATTCAGTACCTCCTGTGGATAAGAGAATGGACAGGAGGTATTCGTTATCAGGCTCAGCTGCGGAGTTCCTTTATAGTCATTGCAGCCATGTTGGGGTAGTGCAGACTGCAGCCAGTGACAGGACTAACATTCCTTTGGCTTTACACCCCCCGGATTAGGACTCCAGGAAAGTGGGTGCCATGGCCAAAAAACAGTATTTGGCATCCTCTTTGGGACTCAGGCAGGCTACTTATATGGCCTACATAGCCAGGTACCAGATATCCAGATGGGATACGGTTGTGGAACTGGCTAAACAGGCCTCTCCCCAGCTAGCCAAGGAGCTGGAGGAGGTGGCTGCTGATGGAATTGAGGCATCCAAAATGCAATTTCATGCTGCTGTGGACTCCAGTGATGTGGCATCTAGAGTCATGGCTACATCTGTGTCTCTCAGAAGACATGCTTGGCTCAGATGTACTAGCCTTTCACAGGACACCCAGGCTAAGGCCATGGATTTTCCTGTAGTAGGTAACTCTCTGTTTGGGGAGCAGACAGAGGTTTACATGAAGAAAATGGATGAATACAGGACCACGTACAGGAGTGCACAGGCCAAGGAAAGGCAGGCCACTCCGCACAAGCAGCAGTCTAGGGGGCAGGCCCTTTCAAAGGCCTTTTTACCAAGCCCAGGCCTCCTCTCCCTTCCCACAGAGGGGTTCTTCAGAGGGAGGGGTAGGAGGGGATGAGCAGGGCTGCTCCCTCCTCCTCTCAGTCTAAGGCTTCTGCCAAGCAGACACCCTGATGTGTCAGCCCAGGTCGACTCCCCATTTCCAGTAGGAAGCAGGCTGGCTTACTACTTCCAGGCCTGGAAGTCTGTGACCTCAGACAAGTGGGTCCTGGAAGTAGTAAGCCAGGGACTGGCCCTCGGCTTCAAAAAAATTTCCAAAAAAGAGGGCCAAGTCTTGTCCACCTGCATCAGTCTCAGAAACCCTTGCCCTAGAGGAAGAGGTTTCCTCTCTTCTAGCTCTCAGAGCTATAGAGAAAGTTCCTACTCTGCACAAGTGAAAAGGACTGTACTCCAGGTACTTCCTTACCCCAAAGAAAACAGGGGAGTGGCGACCCATCCTAGACCTAAGGTATTTGAACAAACACATTTCCAAGCCCAAATTCAAAATGGTAACTCTCGGAATAATCCTTCCCTCTCTAAGGCCAGGGGATTGGCTAGCATCTCTGGACCTCAAGGATGCCTACTTCCATATTCCTATCAGGTGCTCCCACAGAAAATACCTCGGGTTCGAGTTGCCTTCAGGCCATTACCAATTCAGAGCCTTGCCATTCGGCCTAACATCAGCTCCAAGGGTGTTCACAAAGTGCCTTGCAGTAGTGGTGGCTTACCTCAGAAGACAGTGTATCATTATCTTCCCATATCTGGACGACTGGCTCTTAGTGGGTCAGTCAGCTTTATAGGTAAAGTCAGCTCTTTAAACTACCCAGGACCTACTCAGCTCCCTGGGGTTTCTTCTCGCGTTTCCAAAGTCTGTACTCGAACCAGTTGAACTTCACCTTTATAGGCATAGAGTTGGACACTGTACAACCAAAAGCCTTCCTTCCCTTGGCAAGGGTGAAGGCCCTAGTGGATCTCGCTTCCTCCTTTCGACCTCAGATCTCCCGCCCAGCAAGACAGTTCCTCCAGCTCCTGGACCACATGGCAGCTTCCACGGCAGTAGTGCAGGGAGCAAGGTTCCAGATGAGGGACATTCCATTTCATCTGAGGTCTTTTTGGTCTCAAAAGAAGGATTCACTTACCAAACTGATTCCAGTGACTCAGACCCTGGTTCAAGCCCTCCAGTAGTGGGTGGACCAGGACAACCTCAGACAAGGGGTTCCATTTCTCCTTCAAGTCCCATCAGTAGTTCTAACTACGGATGCTTCTCTCCTAGGGTGGGGAGCCCACCTGGGAGCCCTGACAGCTCAAGGGCTCTGGTCTCCACAGGAGTCTCTCCTCAGTATCAATCTCCTGGAACTCAGGGCAGTTTTCCTAGCCCTGCAGAGCTTCTCGCATTCAGTCAAGGGCAAGGTGGTCCAAGTCAGGACAGACAACACCACCACAATGTGGTACATTAACAAACAAAGATGCATTCTGTCCTAAGCCTTGTGCACAGACGCCATGAAGCTGTGGTCTCTGGCCTATTCTCTTCAGACTTCTCTGGTAGCAGTTCACCTTCCAGGGAAGGACAATGTACTAGCAGATGCTTTGAGCAGAATTTCACAAGGACACCACGAATGGTCCCTGGATCCTCACATCCTAAAGGTTATATTCTCCAGGTGGGGCACTCCAGAGATAGATCTTTGCAGCACCGGACAATCAGCTTTCTCTGTTTTGTTGCAGACCTCCAGTCCTGGGGACAGTTCTCCAGGATGCTCTTTTTGGACTGGAAGGGCAGGTTTCTCTATGCCTTCCTTCCCTTCCCTGTGCTGTTCAGAGTTCTGATCAAGATCAGGACTCAACCCTGCACAGTGATACTGGTGGCTCCAGATTGGGCCAGACGGCCTTGGTATCCTCTACTGCTGTCTTTGTCAGTGTCACGTCCCCTGTCTCTGCCCAGGGCATACAATCTCTTGTCCTCCTCCCAGGGGCGAATCTGGTACCCCAATCTCCAGTCTCTCAATCTCAAGGCCTGGCTCTTGAAGAGTTAGAATAGGCAGCACTACATCTTTCTCAGGGAGTTCTGGATATTCTGAAGGTCTCAAGGAAACCTTCCACTAGAAAAACTTACAACTCCAAATGGAAAAGGTTCACTATTTGGTTCTCTCAGAAAGGCATTCTGCAGACATTTCCACAACCTTAGACTATCTTGTTCATCTCAATGGTCTGGGCCTGAGGCCTGCCACTCTGAAGGTTCATCTAGCAGCTGTCTCTGCATTCCTCTTAGCAGGGAAGGGCTCTTTCCTGGCATCTCATCCTGTTTTCAGAAAGTTTTTCAAAGGTCTGGTTCACATTAATCCTCCCTTTAAGGAACCCACTCCGCCTTGGGATCTTAATGTCTGCATAGCTCAGCTAATGCAGCCACCCTTTGAACCTCTGGCTTCGGCCGAATTGAAGTACTTGACCTGGAAAACTGTGTTCCTGGTAGCTATTACTTCTGCCAGGCGGATTAGTGAGTTACAGGCTCTGTCAGTTGAACCTGACTTCATCTCCTTCCATAGGGACAAAGCAGTCCTAAGAACCAATAGGAGGTTCTTGCCCAAGGTGGTATTATATTTTCATCTGAACCAGTCTATATCTCTCCCTGTGTTTTTCACTGACCATTCTTCTTCAGGTGAAAGAAGGTTACACAGTCTTGATATTAAGAGGGCCCTTAGCTACTACGTTGAGCATACTAAGGCACATAGAAATCACTGTCTTCAATTGTTTCTCACTTATGGTGAAGTGGGGAAAGGTAAGCCTGCCACTAAAAGAACTATTGCCAGGTGAATTGTTTCTTGTCTACAATTTTGTTATGAAAAGTTGGGTAGGACGACCCCTTCAGGCCTGAGGACTCACTCAACTAGGGGTACAGCTGCTTCTCTAGCTGCGGCCAGAGATATACCTTTGTTAGAGATCTGTAAAGCAGCCACCTGGAAAACAGTACATACTTTCACCAGGCATTACTCCCTGGACATCCAGGCTAGGAGTGATGCTAGGTTTAGTACAGCAGTATTGCAGAGCCTCTTCCCACAGTAGATTCTGCATTCCCTCCTCTATAGGGAACTGCTTGGTAGTCTGCATTATGTCTGAATACAGCAAGACTTCATGTTTGAAGAAAAAATTACCATAGTAATGTTTCTTCTAATGGAATCTTGCTGTATTCAGAACTCCCTCCCTGCCTCCCCTCAGAACCTGGTTTTGGGAAGTGGGCTGGCAGGTACAATGTTGCACATCAGGGGTGTACCTTGTACCCTCCCTCTTGGGTGGGGTAGGTGTTATTATTTTTCTGGTGTTTTATACTTAAATATTGTCACTACCTTTCCTTGGGTTCTCGAATTGAATCTTTTGCCCTTTGGCTATATTTTGAACAATTTCCGTACTATAGTATATTTGTTAGTTTTCTCATAAGAATCTGACGGTTACACTGGGAAGTACCACAGACAGAGGTTTGAAAACCGAGCTCGAGCTCAACGTTCTATGCTTCTGCATAGAGTTGACTCTTTTCTTTCCAGGGCAGTTCAAGTGCTGGGGCTAACTGCATTATGTCTGAATACAGCAAGACTCCATTAGAAGAAACAACATTACTATGGTGAGTAATTTGTTCTTATGACCTTGGAAATAAATAATGGGGATAACAAATACAGAGCTAATGAGCTGCTTTGTGTCCAAATAATTTTCAGAGTTCTTCTCAAGGTGTCGGTGGCTCTTTAGCACTTTCTAAACACAGAAAACAGCTCTATTAGTGTTTGAGAGAATTGTGTGCCTTATGTTTGGATTACATTTTTTTGCAGGTTCCCAGGGCACATACCAAACTGGAGAGCATGCTGGAAAAATTGGGAATGGAATATGAAGGCAGACCTCATTGCGGACTTGATGACTCCAGGAATATTTCAAGGATAGCCATCCGGATGCTTCAGGATGGATGTGAGCTGTGAGTTAATGAAAGGATGCATGCAGGGCAGCTAATGAACGTACCTTGCACAGTGCCAGTAGAGGGGGCGCCGCCTCCTCAGTTCCCCCGCAATAGAAACTAGCAACACAGTCAAGATTTGAATGTACTGGATTTCAAAGCCTTGTCATAAGTCATGTTTCAGAACCTTCTGAAGGGTCTGTTCAGTGAAAAAGCTTTCAGTGCAACTTCTGCTGCTGTTTTACAGCACCTTTATTGCCTATTACAGATGAACTCCGACCTTGTTTTGGTTTGTATTGAAGCACTTTGTGTAATTTAAATTGTAACCAGAGAAATGATTTAGTATGTTTTTAATAATTTTACTTTTTATTAAATGTAAGAAATTTGTTACTTTTTATCTATTCATGGTCTGTATTATAGTGTTTGTATATATTTTGGGGATAAGGCATGGATTGAATACAAATATGTCTGATACTTTACGGGTGATCCATAACCCCATGCCATTATGATTGGTGAAGCCAGGAGTGACAGTTCACAAGAAACAACATGCATTTCTGAAAACATGAATTAAAACAGCCCTGTCAAACTTGAGCATCATCTTCTGCTGATGTCTGATGCCCCAGAACTCAATATTTTACAAAAGATTTACTGTGGAGGTTTCAAAACTTCCCAGCATTCCAACCCGAGATAGACTGGTCATCCTGGACCATTGATCATGTCTATTTGACGTTAAGTCACTATAGTTTGATCTTTTTGGGGGATATCTCTGTCATCAAGTCACACCTGTGGAACTTAACCTTCTGACACTAGAATCACAAGGAAGTTTTTTAGCAGCAGTCTAGTAGGGGCTGCCCATGCTGATGTCAAGCTTTGATGTCACAGCCCTATATGTGTGGGCAGCCCCACTCCCTTTTCTGTTCTTTCTTGCCATCGACCATTTGCGCATGGACTCTATGGAAGCTTCTTCGCTCAGTTCAGCCACCAAAATCTTACTCATCTATTCTTTTTGTTACAGCCTTTGAATCACTTTATTTTAAAGTGATTCCGTAAGTCTTTGTATGTCGTACTACTCCTTCTTTGGCTCTTTTCTGTTGCTACTGCTGCGGAAAGAAGATTTCTTCAACCAACAACCATGAACTCTGGTCTGCTGATGCTTCAGCTTTGATGCGTTGCTCCATGCAGGCCTTGGATCCTGTCAGGCCTTTCATGGAGGAGAGTTGTCCCAACCTTCTCAGGGCTGTGGAGGGGCCATTGGCCTCCAGGTCGTCTGCCCCAGCTCCACCGTCGAGACCTCTTGAATCGCGGGGTCCATAGGCACTGGGCCCCAGTGCCTCTACTTTGGCTAGTGGCGACTTGTCAGAGCTGGGCTCTTCACCCTCTCCATCAGAACCTGTGTCAATGATGCTTCCTTATCCTGCCATCAACCTTAATGCTGTTTTTAGTTCCATAATGTCAGCTGTCAATCTATAGTTTTTTCCTTGGCCTGGGCCTTCATCACCCTCACCAAAAGGTGCTGCTTCTGCGTTAGCACCAGTTTGACCTGTCTGCCTTGTGCCCTCTAGAGAGCCGTCAGTTCTCTGGCCTTTGGCCCCTGCTGCAGAACACGTCGATGTAGTGTAGGACTATCACCCTGATCTCATCCTTTGTGAGGAAGAGGGATGAGCAGGAAGACATTGGGGTTGACTCCTCTGACAGGTCTACTGTGTCCTCCATGAGTGCGGACTGCGGACTCTGTCAAACACACCCCAAGGCTCCCCCCCTCCTCCCGAGGACCCCTCTTTCTTTAACATTATGAAACAGCTCTCCTCCATTATGGGATTCCAGACTGAGGAATAAGATGTCACAAGGAGGAACCTGGTAGATTTTTTTTGAGATCCCAGAATCTCCACCCCAAGTTATTCCTTCTTTGCTTCCAGCATTGCATGATGCATAATGCTGCTAGTTCTGTCTAGCATAGGCCCAGCCTGGTTCCTGCCATGCCCAGAAATGCTGATAAGCTTTATCAGGTGCCTTTGTGGCTGCCTTTTTATACAACCCAGCCAGAAACTAACTCAGATATGTCATGAGTGGCCTAGATGTCCATTAACACACCAAAGCACCTTAGTTCCCTCCCCCTTGACAAGGAATCTCAGAGGATTGACCTCTGGGGCAAGAGGACTTTTATGTCAGCTACTTGGCTGATTTGATTAAGTATCAGAATACCCCTGGAAGAAGGGCAAGGTTCCTGCTCGGGCCCTTCCCGAGGGTTTCCCCGAGACAAGAGCTTCTCAAAATTCTCCAGGCCTCAGAAGATGTCAGTAAGCATCTCCTCAGAGCCACCTATGATATTGCTGATACTACAGTCAGTGCAGCTTCCACTGGCATTTGCTTGATCTCCAGCAAAAGGTGTTGAATGCCCCTTTTGTGGGTAACAAACTTTCTAGTCCTGATGTGCAGTTTTTTATTAATGACCTGCAAGCATCTGGCAGGGCTATTAGGTCTGTCCACTCCATTTATCATACCCAGCCCAGGAGCAAACTGCTGAGGCCCTCCTTTTGTAATGTCTCTCACAAGTCTGGCTCACGAACCAAGCTCCAGGGCAAACGTAGGGTCAGCTGTGCCTTACCTGCCCCCCTCCTCCACCACTGATTCCTTGCAAAGCACTCCATGGGAGGAGGAGCAGCCTGGCTGCTAGTTCCACCTCAGACTGACTCCTTACCATACCCCCTCCTTTTGTTCCGAGCCATGAGGAGGTGGTAGGTCTGTTCTCCCTCCATCTGTCCCAATGGAGAACCATTATCCCAGACATTTGGATCCTTCAGATAATCAAACAAGGCCATGCTCTAGAACTTCTGGAACAGCCTCTAGATGTTCCACCAGTTCGCACCTCTTATCCTCCGGACCACACAGCGATGCTTCAGGAGGAGGTGTTCACCTTGCTGTGCAAAAGAGCCCTAGAACCAGTGCCCAGGTGGCAAAAGAACAAAGGGTTCTACTCCCGGTTGTTCCTGGTTCCTAAAAGAACTGGGGACTTGTGGCCCATTCTAGACCTCAATGAATTTAATCTTTTCATCCAATACAAAAAGTTACAGATGGTAACTCTATACGGCATCCTTCCTCTGGTCAAGCAGGGTGATTGGCTATAGTCAATCTGCATGTTATTTATTTATTTATTTACTTTGTTAACCAGGTGAGTACACCATGCCAAAGGCCCCTTTACAGGAATGACCCTGGCCACTACATTTGTGGCAAAAATATGTTCTAAAATATACAAACAAGTACAATACACACAAGTAAAACATGCATGAAATATACATAAATTATAAAACTACATTAATAGCAATTTCAGCAAATTTGTTGTTGAAAATGGGATTTTAACATCAGCCTAAAATTTGCATGACTGTTTGCATGCATATAAGATTGAGGCACAGAGTTCCAAAATTTTACAGATTGTAGTGCGAAGGCTCTTGACACCCATTTGAGTTGAAATATTTGGTATAAACAGCCTATTGCCTGTGGAGGACCTCAGTGATCGATTTTCTTTTTTGATTTCAATAAGATTAAAAAGAGGGGACAAATGTTTTAATCTCAATACATTATCAACCAGACTACCTAAATGGTACATAAAATTTAAACTTGGAGGCATCCACCCAATATCCCTATATAGTATGCAGTGGGGTGGGTATTGTATGGTTTAGATGTAACAAATCTGCATACAGCATTAGAAACATAGACTCTGATGGCAGATAACAACCGCTTGGCCCACCTAGTCTGCCCATTTTCCTACCTAGAGGATAAGCTGCAGATCCTATTTAACCAACAGCCTATTTCTTCCTACCCCCCACGAAAATTGCCTTGTCTGTCCCATGCATTCTTGAGTTCTCCCACAGTTTTAGACCCCACAACCTCCTCAGGAAGGATGTTCCATGCATCCACTACCCTCTCTGTTAAAAAAAACTTCCTCACATTGCCCCGAGCACGTCCCCTCTATCTTCAAATTGTGTCCCCTTGTTCTAGGGACATGGATATGTTGTTCATCCACACTTTCTGGCAGGTATCCTTTCCGCTTTAAATCTTGCCGGAAGGTCTTCAAGCTGGCTCCTCCCACCCACCCGGGTGGTAAAACTCTCGGCTCCGCCACATGATGCCAGATCTTCCTTACCGCTTGGAAGCTCAGGTTCCCTCCTTAATGCTCTGTGTATAAGACTGGTTCCTATTTCTTCGGTTTACCCGAAATTACTTTTAAGGTTTTCAAGACTTCGGTCATTTATTTCCCTCGCGGCTGCGATGGACAAATCGACTTCAAGTTTTCGGAGGTGCCCATGCGGGCAGAAGATGTCTCGGATGGATCCACACTCCACATGCGTCTACTGCTGGGGCCTTGAGCACGACCCGCAGGCTTGCGACCTGTGCTCTTCTTTTTCAGCCTACGTCCTGGAAGACCGCGCCGCCCGTTTGCAACTTGGGTGCCCCGAGAAACGCTACCTCCTCGTAAAGTCGGAGGAGGCCTGCTTACAGTTCAGCAAGTGGGCTCATGGAACAGCTTGAGCAGATGATCGTGACTCGAGGAGGCGGCGCAGGCCGCATCTTCGTCTTCCTCGGCCGTGGCCTTTATCCCGCTCTCCGTGGGATCCTCCTATTCAGCTTCTTTTAAGGAGCTCTGCCTGTCCCTCTCCACTAAGGGAGAGGGACCAGCATCTTCAGGGCCATCCTCCCGGTCCAAGAAGAAGGACCACAAAGGTAAGTCCCTCCGTTGACGCTCTTGGGAGCGGGAGAGGTCCCTCTCACAGAGTAGTCGACCATCGACTTTGGTCGATCCTTCGGCTTCAGCCACTGGCCTCACGGTGTCCCCGTCAGGTCAGTTGACCGAGACTCCCGTCGACGCAGTCGAGATTTTTCTCGACCCGTCGGACGGGCTGTCAACTGGGGAAGCCGAAAATCCTCACTCCCCAGTTCCCCCGGCGGAGATTGAGGTTTCCGTGGACTTGCCCATGCCTCCGGTTCCGGAGTCCACGGTTGAACCCTCCGAGCCGAGGGGAAAGCGGGTTTCCCCCGTCCTGCCCCAGAACCCTCCTCGGAAAAGCCGAGGTTCGCGGTCTCGGACTTCTTCTCGGCCCAGCCGATCCCGCCGTCATGGCGGGTTCGGTCCTGCACTGGCAAGCAGGTCGCCATCGTCCTCCTCCTTGGACGAGGGGAGGCTTTGACGCAAGTTGCATCTGCGCTACAAGGACCTCATGTGGCAATAGCTTCTTCTGTCCGGGAGCAAGCCGACGTCGCCTTCCCAGGCTATCAAGTGGCTGTCACCGGAGTGGCCGAAGCAACCCCTCGCTGTGGCTGAGGTGCCTGCTCCCAGGCCTGTTGCTCGACCAAAATCGGCTGCCCCACCGATTCTGGTGGAACCTCCGCCTCCACAGTCGTTCTTTGGGGCCCCGACCAAGAATTCTCGGTCGGCCCAGGGTCTGCCCCATAGGCTGTCTGTCACCCTCATTCCCGATCGCCCTCGGCAGGTGGAGGGTGGCTCAGGCCCAAGGCAGCTCTTTGCGGACTCCTCCCAGTCCAGCAACGATTCCTCCCTGTTCCCCAGGCAGGTCGACTTAGAGTCCTCAGGTAGTCAGTCGCTGGACGATAGCCCATCATCCTTCATGGGTTTGCTTAGGCTCATCTCGGAGTCCACTGGGATGCAGCTCGAGCCTGTATCCAAGTGGGCCAAGTATCCCCTCACGGAGTTATTGGACCGAGGGGATTCTCCTACGGAGGCCTTTCCGGTGGCTGAGGCCATTGTAGGCCCGGCCTTGGAGCTCTGGCAGTGTCCTGCTTCCTGCCCTGCGCCGGCCAGGATGGCGAGGAAGTATGTCCCCACCGTTCCCTGTCCGGTTTCTGGAACACCCTCAGCCGAGGGGTTGGTTACCGACAGCGCCTTCCGCGTGCCGGAAGCGCCAGGACGTGACAAGCCTCCCACAAGGAGTCCAAGAAGTTGACTCACCGGGCGCAAAGCCTGACGCCAAGGCCCTCCCTTGGCCTTCTGGCCAGGCCAGCTCGGCCGTGCTGATGGCACACTTCTCTCATGCCCTGTTGGGCTCCCTGAACGAGGTAGTCCCTCATCTCCCGGCTGACCTGCAGACCATGGTTAAGCAGGTGCGGGACCAGGGCAGGGCAGTGGCCAAGCAGCAACTTCAGACTGCTTTGGACATCGGTGACTCATGCGCCAGGTCAGTCACGGCCGCAGTGGCTATGCGCCGTCGGGCATGGCTGAGGATATCCACCTTCACAGCGGATACCCAGCACAAGTTGGCGGATGTCCCCTTCCCGGGGACCAACCTCTTCGGCCCTGGAGTGGAAGGTCACCTCCAGAGGATTGAAAAGTCCAATGCTACTCTGGACTCTGTCTCGTCCGCCCAGAGGGACAAGGGCTGCAGACCGCAACCCAAGCCCTTTCGTCAGTCTGTGCCCGCGGCACGTCCGGCCCAGCAGCATCAGGGCCAGCAGGCTCGCGCTTGGCATCCCAAACCCAAGCCCACGGCTTCCTCCTCCAGTAAGCAGGGAGGAAAAAGCCCAGGTGGTCCCTCAGCCGGTCCCTCCTCCAAGCCTGCTCAGTGACGGGTTGAGGGGTGCCGCCCCCAACCTCGTCACCCTACCCCAGGTTCCCTCCATGGGGGACGGCTTTGCCACTTCCTTTCCACCTGGTCCGCTGTCACTACAGACCAGTGGGTGTTGGAAGTGGTGGGAAAGGGCCTGCCTCTGGAGTTCGAGCAGGCCCCGCCCTTCCGAGCCGTTGCCCCCCCGGGAGGCCTCGGGGTCTGCAGCCTCGCTGTCGGCTCGCCGAGCCGACATCGCTCTGCTCCTTGGAGAAGGAGGTGATCAGAGAGGTGTGGACCTCCTCAGACTCCGGGTTTGTGTCCAGGTACTTCCTGGCCCTAAACGGATGGGGGCTGGCACCCCATTCTCAACCTACACGACCTAAACAAGTTCTTAAGGTCTCGGACCTTCAGGATGGTCACTCTGGCTCAGATAATACCATCCCTGGAACGCAGCGTGTGGTTCTGCTCTCTGGACCTACAGGACGCGTTTTTTCACGTCCCTATCTGTCCGTCTCACCAGAGATTCCTTCGCTTTCGAGCGGAAGGATCCCTTTACGAGTTCCGAGCCATGCCCGTCGGCCTATCTCTTGCTCCCAGGGTCTTCACCAAATGCATGGCAGTGGTGACAGCATTCCTGCAGTGCCGAGGGGTCCGGGTGTACCCTTACCTGGATGATTGGCTGATAGCAGCCCCCTCCAGACAGGAGGTGGAGCTGTCCAGAGATCTGGCCTCCAGGTTTGTCTCAGATCGGCCTCCTCATCAACGAGGCCAAGTCGGAACTCGAACTCAAGCAGGTGATTCTTTCATCCGGCAGAGCTCGACTCTTCGAGCCAGAGCACGGCTCCCGCGACAGGGCCGAGGTTCTTTCCTCCTTGCCCTATCATTTCTGGTTGGGCAACCGCGCTGCCCGGACTTGCTGCGCCTCCTGGGTCTCATGGCGGCCTGCACCAGCGTGGGTCCGCTGGGCCCGCTTGGAACATGCGTCCCCTTCAATGGGGGTTGGCCAGCCAGTGGTCTCAATGCTGCGATCCGTTGGACCAGCTAGTGACGGTGACCCAGGGGATGTGGAACGCTCTCCAGTGGTGGATCGTTCCAGCTCATCTGCAGGAGGGCATCCCGTTTGTCCGCCTCGAGCCGACGGGGTCTCTGTCGACCGACACCTCTCTGATGGGTTGGGGTGCCCATCTGGGGGAGCACAGAGCACACGGCCTCTGGTCCCCTCGAGTCCTGCTGGAGCTCGGCGGTCCATCTAGCTCACCGCCTTGCCCGCTCCTGTAGGGTCAAGTGGTTCAGGTCCAGACGGACAGTACTACCACCATGTACTACTTAAACTGCCAGGGCGGGACGCGCCCATGCCTCTGTGCAAGGAAGCTCTCCCATCTGGTCACTGCAAGCAGCCTGGAGGTGGATCTCCAGCTATTCATGTGGCAGGAGCCCAACACCCTGGCCGATGCCCTAAGCCGGATAGGGGCTGTGTCTCATGAGTGGTCTCTCCTGCTGGAGGTAGTACAAGATCTGTTCTCCATTGGGGCACACCTCAGGTGGACCTGTTTGCCTCCAGGAGAACGCCGGGTTGAGGCTGTTCCATGCCCACCCCCTCAGCAGGGCTCGCTGAGGATGCCTCGAGGCCGTGACCCCGGCCTCTTCTACGCTTTTCCCCCATTTCCTGATCCACAAGATGCTTCTCAAGGCAAGGAGGACAAGGCACAGGTGATTCGGTAGCCCCAGACTGCCCCGCCAATGCTGGTATCCAGATCTCCTCAGCCTCAGCTCCAGGCTCCCGAGGCAGCTTCCAGCTCACCTGGACCTACTTTCAGTCAATCAGGGAAGGTGTTCCATCCGACCTTCAATCCCTACACCTGACGGCCTGGTTCCTGAGCTCAGAGTTCCAGGCCTTGGGTCTTTCCGACGAGGTCCTCAATGTAGATGAGGCGCCTCGTAAGGAGTCGACCAGGAAATGCTGTGCCTTCAAATGGAAGAGGTTTTCCATTTGGTGTCAGGGCAAGGGTCTGGACCCTTCCTCCTGTTCCTTGGCAAGCATCTTGGACTATCTATGGTCCCTTTCTCAGCAAGAGCTTAGATCGATGACCCTAAAGGTGCACCTGGCGGCCATCTCTGCTTACCGGTGCGGGTCGGGAAGTTGCCAGGAGAAGGTGTGGTCTTTGCTTCAAAGGCCTTGATCACATTTTCCTCCGGTGCGAGAACCTCCACCTCCGTGGATCTACTGCTGGTACTGGCAAAGCTCATGGGCGTTTATTCGAACCAATGCACAGGTGTGATCTCTCACCTGTCATGTGGAAGACCTTCTTGGTGGCTATTACGTCAGCCAGAAGGATGGGAGAGCTCCAGGCACTTTCCATCGAGTCTCCTTACCTGGTCTTCCACAGGGACAAGGTTGTCCTGCGCCCCCACCCAAAATTCCTTCCGAAGGTGGTGTTGGAGTTTCACCTTAACCAGGTGTTGACTCTGCTAGTGTTCTACCCCAATCACACCTCGGAGGCCGAATATAGGCTCCATACTCTGGACGTTAGCAGGGCGCTCACTTACTATAAGGAGCATACGGCTGAAATTCGGGGAGAGGTTCGCCAGCTGTTTGTCACCTACGCTGAAGTCGCACCTGGCAGACCTGCAGCCAAGCGGACGATAAGCAGGTGGGTCACCTCCTACATAGATCTCTGCTATAGGCTGGCGGGCATGGAGCCTCCCGGAGGGATAAGAGCTCATTCTACCCGCCATACCGCTGCATCGGTGGCTGCTTCCAGGACGCCCCTATCCAGGAAATCTGCAGGGCTGCTACCTGAAGTCAGCACACACCTTCATCACCCACTACCACATCGACCTTGAGTCACGCCGGGGTGCTGGTTTTGGGGCTTCGGTTCTCCAGTCTCTATTCCCTAAGTAGGGGGTGTGCGCCTTGCCTCCCTCCTCCCAGAGAACTGCTAGGAGTCTGCCAGAAAGTGTGGATGAACAACATATCCATGTCCCTAGAAATACAGGTTACTCACCTGTAACAGGAGTTCTAGGAATTCAGCGCACTACCTGAGCTTCCAGTGGGCCAGATCTGGCGTCATGGGGTGGAGCCGAGAGTTTTACCACCCAGGTGGGTGGGAGGAGCCAGCTTGAAGACCTTCCGGCAAGATTTAAAGTGAAAGGATACCTGCCTGAAAGTGTGGATGAACAACATATACCATTCCTAGAACTCCTGTTACAGGTGAGTAACCTGTATTTCTTGCACATCTTTTTCTGAAAGATGCTACCCTCTTGGACTTTGTTGATTCCACTGAGGTACTTAAACGTTTCTATTCAAACAACATGAAGTCTTGCTATATTATGACAGTAGCAGTTTGATCCACCACTAGAACTGCTCCGGAGGTGAAATGGTTAATACCATTCCAAAATAGAACGTTGAGCACGAGCTCTAAGAAGCAGCTCTATCTGTGTAATTTCAAACCTAAACTCAGATTCTTTACTCACCAGTGAACAGTCGCTGGAGATTTCTCCACTGCTCGTTCATTTCTGTTTAAACAGTGTTTTCCGGTCTCGATTCAACCGAGAATAGTTTGATTTAACCAAGAAACCGCTCGTTCAAGCCTGTCTGTGGTAATCGTAAGTAAATTAAAGGTTTTGTCTGTGTGAACTTGTAGTTTATCGGTTCGGTTTTGAACCGATCAGCTGGGTTTAAACTCATTAACTTTAAAGTTTAACATTTTAGAGTAAGTGGTTCTGTTCTTCTTGTTCTAAAAAACTACTTTTATTACGCTTTTTTCCAATACTCGTGACACGGTTAGGAACCTATAAGGTGTCTTGCTGGCACCGCCGCTAGAAGGGCAAGTTTTCTGGTTAGCTGGCATTATGTCTGAGAAACCAAAAGAAAACCGGCCCACTGGGTTTCAACGCTGGATGTCTGTGGGAAGTCTTTGCCAAGGCTGACCCCACACACCACATGTGTCTATTGTCTGGGGTTTGACCACCTCCAGTCAGACTGCCAGATATGTAAGAATTTCCCTGCAGCCACCCTGGAAAAGAGATTGGGCAGGCTCAGGGAACGAGAGGCCAAAAAGTCCGCTGACCCGATGAGCAGCCCGGTTCGTGTGCAACCGAACTGAGGGAGTGCCCTCTGACCAGGCGAGACTTCGGCAAAGAAAAGCTGGTTCTGAGGAACCAATTCCAGTAAAGAAAACAAGAAAGTCAGCAGGTTTGGAGTCCAAAACTCTTCTCCAACTGCTGCAGAGATAGCAAAGCCATACAAATTGTCCAGTCACTGTCTCAGGTTCCGTCCGAATCTGCCACTATCTGGGCAAAAGGTCGGTTCGCTCCAGTTCCAGTGGTTCAGGAATATGATGTTGAGGAATTTTATGAACCAGAGGAGGGGGAGATGCATGAACAGTATGAATGTGGCTGGGAAGGTCTGATGCCCATTGAACCGATATTTCCCCAGACAGACCTCTAGAATCTCCCTATGCTATCTGAGTCCCCATCTCATTTTATGTTTTACAAAAAGTTGTGAAACCTCCAACTTCCTCTTGGAAGAAGCTGGATGAGCAAGAAGAGCCTGATTTGTAGAAATGCTGATATTCCAGAGTTCAGGAGATTGTCTATTCCTTTGCATAAGTCTTTAGGAAGCAAACAATAAAAATTTTAAAGCTCCTTAATTCTGTGCCTCCTGTAGATAAAAGATGGACAGAAGGTACACATTGTCAGGTCCTGATACAGAATTCCTTTCTGAGCACTGCAGTCATGTTAGTAGTTCAGGCTGCAGCTCAGATAAAGTTATTATCCCCTGGTCAGTGATCCTCCTGACAAGGATTCCAGGAAGATTGATGCATGGCTGAAAAACAGTATATGGCAGCCTCCTCTGGGACTCAGGCAAGCAAATTATATGGCTTATGTAGCTAGGAACTCAGAAATTCAGATGGGATACTGTTATGGAATTAGCTACTGGCCCATGGCCAGCTGGCTAGTGAACCAGAACAGGTGGCTGCTGATGGCATTTGAGGCTTCTAAGGTACAGTTTCATGCTGCTGTGATGTTAATGATGTTTCCTCTAGGTCATGTGCCACATCTGTAGCCGTAGGTTGGCCTGCCTCAGGTGTACTAGTCTGTCAGCAGGACACCCAGACAAGGCTGTGGATTTTCCCTGGGAAATTCTCTGTTTGGGGAACAGACAGAGAATTACATGAAAAAGATGGATGAATATAGACTACTTACAAAAGTGCCTCAAGCCATGAGCGGCAAGCCACTCAGAGGCATACCCCACAGGTAGGGGCAGCCTTTTCACAGGCCTTTACCAGACTCCAGGCCTCCTGCCTATGCTCAGAGGGCCGCAGAGAGCAGACGAGGGGCAGGCCTGCTCCCACCCCCCTCAGCCCAAAGTCTGCTAAGCAGGCACCCTGATGGGGTGCCCAGGCCGATTCTCCTTACTGTAAGGGCAGGCTGGCTTACTTGTCAGAACTGGCTTCTTTAACTCCAGACAAGTGGGTTCTGGAAGTAGGTGTCGGTCTGGTTGTCTTCAGCTTCAAAAGTTTCCTGCTGAGAGCCAGACTTTTTCTACCTCGCAGTGTTTAGAGACCCTTTTGCCTGGAAGCAGAGGTCTCAACTCTGCTGCTCAGAGCAGTGGAGGTTCCCTCCCGCACCAGGCAGGGTTCTGTATTGTAGATACTTCCTTACTCCAAAAAGACAGGAGAATGGCGGCTCATATTAGACCCTCAGATATTTGAACAAGCATCTTTGGAAACCAAAGTTCAAAATGGTAACTCTGGCAATGATTTTACCCTCCCTAAGGCCAGGGATTGGTTAGCCTCTTGACCTCAAGGATGCCTATTTCATGTCCTAATCGGAAGCTCCCATCGAAGTACCTCAGATCTCGAATCACCCCTCAGGTCATTACCAGTTCAGAGCAATGCCCTTCTGCTTACCTCTGCCCCAAGGGTATTCACAAAGTGTCTAGCAGTGGCAGTGGCTCACTTAAGGAGGCAAAGGATTGCTGTTTTTCAAACACCATGAAGTCTTGCTATATTATAACAATAGCAGTCAGCCACTGCAGCTGAACTGCCCCGGAGAGGAAGGAGTTAACTCCAGAAGATCTGGAGTTCTACAGCGCGAGGGCGCTGGGCCCAAAGCTCTATCTGGCAGTTTCAAATGAAACTGTCAGATTCTTTACTCCGCTTCACTGAACAGTCTGGAGATCAGCTCCTTCAGCTCGGGTTCATTCTCTGTTCAAGCGAGTATTTTGTGTTCATTTGAACCGCAAAAGTTATTATTTTTACCGCATTTCGGTTTTAAAGCTCTATCTGTAAATCAAGTACAAAACTTTAAGTCTGTGTGGAAAATTAATTATCGGTTCGGTTTGAACTCGATCGGTTGTTTTTTCTGTATTTATAAAAGTGTACAGTGGGTTTTAGAGTGCGGTTCGTTCTTATCGGTTCTAAAAACCGAATTATAACGGTTTTTTCAAATACCCGTGACACGAAGTTAGGAACCGATATGGTGTCCTTGCTCTGGGACTGCCATCAAAAGGGCAAGTTTTGGTTAGGCTGGCTAATATGTCTGAGAAACCGAAGAAAACTGGGCCCACTGTTTCAACACTGTGATGTTCTGTGGGACGCCTTTGCCAAGGCTGACCCACACACCACTTGGTGTTTATTGGTCTGGGGCTGACCTCCTGTCAGGCCGCTGCCAGGTGTGTGTGCACTTCCTGCAGCCACCCTGGAGAAGAGATTGAGCCGTCTAGGAACGAGGAGGCTGCAAGTCCGCCTGACCCGATGCACAGCCCGGTCCAGCACCCACTGGACCAGAGGAGGCCTCTGACCAGGCTAGACTTCCTCGGCAAAAGGAAGGCTGGTTCAGAGGAACCAGTCCCATGTAAAAGACAAGGAAATCAGTAGGTCTGGAGTCCAAAATTGTGTCTCCAACTGCTGCAGAGATAGCTAGCCATTCAGATTGTCCAGTCACTGTCTCAGGGATCTGTAGAACCACCAACAGCTGGTAAAGGTTGTTCGTTCAGTCCCAGTGGTTCAGGATTTTGAAGTTGAGGATTTTTATGAACCACAGGGGGAGGAGGAATTTGATCATTATATGTGTGGCTGGGGGGTCTGGACGTGCCCATTGAACCGGACATTTCTCCAGACAGACCCTTGAATCTCCTCCTATTCTGTCTGAGTCCCCTTCTTTCTTTATTTTTACAAAAAGGTTGCAAAACCCTCCAGCTTCCTTTAGAGGAGGCTGGATGAGCAGAGGTTTGATTATGTGGAAATGATGGATATTCCAGAGTCTAGGAGGTTGTTCATTCCTTTCATAAGTCATTTAGGAAGCAAACAACAAAGATTTTAAAAATCCTCATTCTGTCTCTCCTGTAGATAAAAATGGACAGAAGGTATACTTGTCAGGCTCGGCACAGACTTCCCTGGAGCGGTGTAGTCATGTAGGTGGTACAAGCTGCAGCCTGTGACAAGGCTAATATTCCTCTGGCCTCACATCCTCCTGATAAGGATTCCAGGAAGATTGATGCCAGCATGTAAGAAACAGTATATGGCAGCTTGGGACTCAGGCAAAATTATATGGCTTATGTAGCTAGATATCAGAAATCTAGGTGGCACATAGTTGTAAGTTAGCTACAGGCCCATGGCCAGCTGGCTAGTGAGTTGGAACAGGTGGCTGCTGATGGCATTGAAGCTCTGAAAGTTCAATTTCATACTGCTGTTGATGTTAATGATGTTTCTTCTAGGGTTATGGCCACTTCTGTAGCTTCCTAGGTTGGCATGGCTCAGATGCACCTAATCTGTCCCAAGATACCCAGTCAAAGGCTATGGATTTTCCTGTAGGGGAAATTTCTTTGGGGAGCAAACAGAAAACTATATGAAAAAGATGGATGAATACAGAACTACCTAAAAAGTGCCCAGGCTAAGGAGAAGCATGCCATGCCACAAATGCATGTCCCAGAGGTAGGGGCAGGCCCTTTCCGGGCCTTTACCACTCAAGCCTCCTCTGCTGTCTCAGAGAGGGTTTCCTTCAGAGGCAGGCAGATTTGAGGCCTCGGCGAGACCGTCTCTCCTCAGCCTATATGGTCGCTGCTACAGGCACCTCCTGGATGGGGGGCCCAGGCCGATTCTCCTGTACCAGTGGGGGCAGGTTGGCTATTTCAGCCGGAACTGGCTGTCCCACCACGGATTGTAGATGGGGTTCTGGAGGTATAGGGGCCAGGTCTGTCTCTCAGCTTCAAACATTTTCCAAAGATGAGAGCCAGTATTTCCACCTGCAAATCCTTCAGAAGTCTTTGCTTTGAAGCAGAGTGTTTGCTCTGCTGACTGCAAAGCAGTGAAAGGGTCTTCCTGCCATCAGGGCAAGGGCTTTATTCAAGATACTTTCTTACCCCAAAAGACAGGAGAATGGCGTGCCTATTCTAGATTTAAGATACTTGAATAAGCATCTGTTGAAACCAAAAGTTCAAATGTTGACTCTGGCAATGATATTGTTTTCCTAAGGCCAGGGACTGGCTAGCTTCCCTGGACCTCAAGGATGCCTATTTCATGTTCTGATCAGGCCTTCACCGAAGTACCTCAGGTTCGAACTGCCCTCAGGCCACTACCAGTTCAGGGCAATGCCCTTGGCCTCACCTCTGCTTCAAGGGTATTCTCAAAATGTCTCGCTGTAGTAGTGGCTCACTTAATGGCAAGGCTGTTGCTGTTTCCTACCTGGACGACTTGGCTCATTGTGGGCCGTTCCAGGTCAGGTGAAATCCACTTGCAAGTCACCCAGCAGCTTCTCACTTCCCTGGGATTCCTGCTAAACTTACCAAAGTCAGTTCTGGAACCAGTTCAGGTCCTAACTTTCATAGGCGTAGAATTGAACACAAGGTTAGCCAGGGCTTTCTTTCCCTCAGAAAGGTGGACAGACTCATCGCCCTGGCATCCTCCTTTACCCCAATGGTCTCGACCAGCAAGGCATTTTCTGAACTCCTCGGGCATGGCTGCTTCCACAGCTGTCGGGCAGGAGCAAGATTCCAGATGAGGACATTCAGTTCCATTTGAGGCCTATTGGTCTCAAAGGAAGGACCCCTTACTAAGTTGGTCCTAGTTACTCAAACTCTGATCCTGGCCTCCACTGGTGGCAGGTCCAGGCAATTTAAGACAGGGGTTCTCTTCATTCCCATTTCTCACCCCTTACCTCACCACGGATGCCTCCCTGTTAGGGGGGGCTCACCTGGGCGACCTTGCCACTCAGGGGTATGGCTCCCCAGGTCTCTGCTACACATCAATCTTTTGGAACTCAGAGCTGTCTTTTTAGCTCTTGGTGTTTTCAGATTCTGTCCAGAACAAAGTGGTTCAAGTCAGGACAGACAATACCACCACAATGTGGTACATCAACAAGCAAGGGGGCACTGTCTTCAGCCTTGTGCACCGGGCAATGAAGTTGTGGTCTCTGGCTTACTCTCTCGAACACCTCCTGATAGCGGTTCATCTCCCAGGAAGGACAACAACCCATGGACGCCTCAGCAGAATTCTCAGGGCCTCACGAATGGGCTCTGAATCCACGTGTTGGGTTCTGTCTTTGCCAGATGGGGCACCTCAGACAGATCTTTTTTTCGCAGCCCCAGACAACCACCAACTTCTCTTTTCTGTTGCAGGCCTCCAGTTCTGGGCTCAGTCCTCTGGACGCCTTTTCTGTTGGACTAGGTGTGTTCCTGTGGCCTTTCCCTTTCTCTCCTTTTCAGGGTACTAGTAAAATCAGATCTCAACCTTGCAGAGTGATTCTGATTGCCCCAGATTGGGCCAGACAGCCCTGGTACCTCTGCTCCTGTCCTGGCAGTTCACCCTGCTCCTGAGCCTGCCCAGAGTCCACGACTTACTGGCCTGTGCACAGGGGAGAGTGTGGTATCCGGACCTCAAATCCTCCCACCTCAAGGCTTGGCTCTTGAGGAGCTATAATTTGTTGACTTACACTCTCTCAAGGATGTCATGGATATTTTAAAGGCTTCAAGGAAGCCTTCCACTAGGGCCACTTATAATTCTAAGTGGAAGAGGTTTTCCATCTGGTGCTCTGAGAGGCAGATTATCCCAGAATCTGCTGATCTTCCCATTCTACTGGACTATTTGGTCCATCTGAATTCCTTAGGCCTTAGACCAGCTACCCTGAAGGTTCATCTGGCAGCTGTCTCTGCTTTTGTGTCAGCAGGAAGCCTGCCTCCTTTCTTTCACCCGGTGTTCTCCAAGTTTTTTAAAGGGTTACTTCATACTAATCCTTTTCGGGAACCAGCTCCTTGGGACCTGAATATTTCATTGCTCAGTTAATGCAACTCCCTTTGAGCCTCTGTCTTCTGCAGAGCTCAAGTATTTAACTTGAAACCATTTTCCTAGTAGCTATCACCTCTGCCAGACGCATAACTGAGCTATAGGCCTGTCAGTGGAAGAAGATTTTATCTCTTCCAGAGATAAGGTAGTCCTTAGGACAATAGAAAGTTTTGCCTAAGGTGGTTTCTGATTTCCACCTGAATCAACTCTATCTCTCTCCCAGTATTTTTCACTGAGCATTCTTCCTCAGGTGAGAGGAGACTGTAAGCTTGGATGTCAAAAGAGCTTAAGCTACTATTTAGAGCGCACCAGAGGTCATAGGTAGGTTCGAACCCTCCAACTCTTTTTA
Source organism: Neoceratodus forsteri (assembly GCA_016271365.2). Lineage (NCBI taxonomy): Eukaryota > Metazoa > Chordata > Ceratodontiformes > Ceratodontidae > Neoceratodus > Neoceratodus forsteri. The sequence continues at coordinate 1,188,699,525 of CM057453.1, forward strand.
CTCTATGGCGAGGTTGGCAAAGGAAACCTGCTACTAAGAGAACAATTGCAAGGTGGATTGTTTCTTGTATCCAATTCTGTTATCAGAAATTGGGTAGAGTAACCCCCTCAGGATTGAGGGCCCACCCACCAGGGTATAGCTGCTGCCTCTAGCGGCTGCTAGAGACATCCCATTCTGGAGATTGCTTGCTGCTACCTGAAGACAGTTCACACCTTACCAAGCTATCATTCCCTGGATGTCCAGTCCAGGAGGATGTCTTTTCTTACAGCTGTGCTTCAGAGCCTATTTCCTAAGTAGGTTCTGACCCTTCTCCATGGAGGTAATGCTGTGTAATCTGTTATTAGTTAATATAGCAAGACTTCATGGTGTTTGAAGAAAAATTACTCACCTAGTAATTGCTTTTCTTCATGGAGTCTTGCTATATTATAACCACCTCTCCTCTTGCCCCTCCTCAGAACTTCTACTTGGGTAGGGGTGTGATTGGTGCAAGCACTGTCATGCCATTGTAGTTTCCTCACCCCTTTCCTTGGGTTAGGGATCTAGATTGTTTCATTTAGGTTATTTATATTGCCCTTCCTGGACTTGGAGTCTTGGGGAAGGGGTTCCATATGTCCTTGTCAAGGTGGTGAAACGAACCATAATACCATCAATTTTTGTTATTATGGCCTGAGTGTTTCTTCTTTATATTGTTGTTATTACTATTGCAGGTGTCATGGCCAGTGTAGTTTCACACAGACTTTCCGGGTCCTTTGATGTTAGTTGCAGTTCTGACAGTTCTCATTTGAAACTGCCAGACAGAGTTTACAGCGCTCAAGGCTGTAGAACTCGATCTTCTGAGTTATCTCCTTCCTTTCCGGCAGTTCAGCTGGCTTGACTGTTATTGTTATAATATAGCAAGACTCCATGAGAAGAACAGCAATTACCAAGGTGAGTAATTTTCTTCCTTTCAAACATCATGAAGTCTTGCTATATTAGGACTCTGCAGTTAGGCTCAGCCTCTGAACTGCCCGAGGAAATAGTTAACTCAGTGAGCCTGGAGTTCCACAGCCGCGAGGCGCTGTTCAAAGTCTATCTGGCCAGTTTCAAAGAAACTGCTAGATTCTTTACTCCTTCACTGAACAGTCGCTCCAGAGATCAGCTCCTTCAGCTCAGTTCATTTCGCGGTTCAAGCGAGTTTCTTCGGTTCATTTGAACCGCCAAAAAGTGTTTATTTTACCGTGTTTTGGTCAAAAGCTCTATCTGGTAAACCATAAGTACAAATATTGAAGTCTGTGTGGAAATACATTATCGGTGCGGTTTTGAACCGATCGGTTTGCTTTGAATAACGTTTTAAATCTTTAAATGGGATTTTAGAAGTGTTCTTGTTCTTATCGGTTCTAAAAACCTGATTAAATCTTGTTTTTTTTCAAATACCCGTGACACGGTTAAGGAATCAATAGGGTGTCTGCTCTGGCATGGCCGCTAAAGGGCAAGTTTTTGTTAGGCTGTATTATGTCTGGAGAAACCAAAGAAAAACCGCCCACTGGTTTCAACACTGTGATGTCTGTGGGAAGCCTTTGCCAAGCTGACCCACACACCACTTGTGTCTATTGTCTTGGGCTGACCACCTCCTGTCAGACTGCCAGGTGTGTGTATTCCTGCAGCCACCCTGGAAAGAGATTGGGCTGGCTCCCAGGAACCGAGAGGCCAAAAGTCCGCTGACCGGATGGCCAGCCCGGTCCAGCACCCACTGGATCCAGAGGAGTGCCCTCTGACCAGGGTGAGACTTCCTCGGGCAAAAGAAAGGCTGGTTCAGAGGAACCAGTCCCAGTAAAAAAGACAAAGAAATCAGCAGGTCTGGAGTCCAAAATTGTCTCTCCAACTGCTGCAGGGATTGCAAAAGCCATACAGATTGTTCAGTCTTTGTCTCAGGGACTTGTTGAACCCCCTACAATTGGGAGAAGGGTGGCTCTTTCAGGTCCAGTGGTACAGGGTTATGATGTTGAGGATTTTTATGAACCACAGGAGGGGGAGGAGGAATTTGATCAGTGTATTTGTGACTGGGAAGGTCTGGACGTGCCCATTGAACCGGACATTTCTCCAGACAGACCTTTAGAATCTCCCCCTTTGCTGTCTGAGTCCCCTTCTCATTTTATGTTTTATAAAAAGGTTGCAGAAACCCTCCAGCTTCCCTTAGAGGAGGCTGTGACTGAGCTAGAGGAGCCTGATTATGTAGAAATAATGGATATTCCAGAGTCTAGAAGGTTGTCTATTCCTTTGCATAAGTCATTTAGGAAGCAAACAACAAAAATTTTAAAAAATCCTCATTCAAACACCATGAAGTCTTGCTATATTATAACATTAGCAGTCAGCCACTGCAGCTGAACTGCCCGGAGAGAAGGAGTTAACTCAGAGGATCTGGAGTTCTACAGCTGGGGCGCTGTGCCTAAAGTCTATCTGGCAGTTTCAAATGAAACTGTTAGATTCTTTATCTGCTATTTGAACAGTCGCCCGAGATCAGCTCCTTCAGCTCGGTTCATTCTCGTGTCTGCTTGGTATTTTCGGTTCATTTGAACTGGCAAAAGTTATTATTTTTACCGCATTTCGTTTTAAAGCTCTATCTGGTAACGTAAGTACTAAATTCTAAGTCTGTGTGGAAAATTATCGGTTCGGGTTTTGAACCGATCGGGTTTGTTATTTCTGCATTTTAAAAGGTACAGGGGTTTTAGAGTGTTCGAGTTCTTATCGGTTCTCAAAACAGAATTATAACGTTTTTCAAATACCGTGACACGGTTAGAACCGATATAGTGTCTTGCCTGGCACTGCCATCAAAAGGGCAAGTTTTGGTTAGGCTGGCATTATGTATGAGAAACCCAAAGAAAACTGGCCCACTGGGTTTCAACACTGTGATGTCTGTGGGGAGGCCTTGTCAAGGCTGACCCACTACACCACTTTGTGTTTATTGTCTGGGTTGACCACCTCCTGTCAGACTGCCAGGTGTGTAAAATTTCCTGCAGCCACCCTGAAAAGAGATTGGGCGGCTCAGGGAACGAGAGGCCAAGTCCGCTGGACCCGGATAGCCAGCCCGTCCAGTACCCACTGGACCAGAGGGGTGCCCTCTGACCAGGGCGAGACTTCCTGGGCAAAGGAAGGCTGGTTCAGAGGAACCAGTCCCAGTAAAAAGACAAGGAAATCAGTAGGTTTGGGGTCCAAAATTATGTCTCCAACTGCTGCAGAGATAGCTAAAGCCATTCAGATTGTCCAGTCACTGTCTCAGGGATCTGTAGAACCACCAACAGTTGGTAAAGGTTGGTTCGTTCAGTCCCAGTGGTTCAGGATTTTGAAGTTGAGGATTTTATGAACCACAGGAGGGAGGAGGAATTTGATCAATATATGTGTGGCTGGGGTCTGGACGCCCTATTGAACCGACATTTCTCCAGACAGACCTTTAGAATCTCCTCCTATTCTGTCTGAGTCCCTTCTTTCTTTATTTTTACAAAAGGTTGCAGAAACCTCCAGCTTCCTTTAGAGGAGGCTGTGGATGAGCAAGAGGAGCCTGATTATGTGGAAATGATGGATATTCCAGAGTCTAGGAGGTTGTCTATTCCTTTGCATAAGTCATTTAGAAGCAAACAACAAAGATTTTTGAAATCCTCATTCTGTCCCTCCTCCTGTAGATAAAAAATGGACAGAAGGTATTTCGTGCCAGGCTCGGATACAGACTTCCTTACTGAACAGTGTAGTCATGTAGGTGTGGTACAAGCTGCAGCCTGTGACAAGGCTATATTCCTCTGGCCTCACATCCTCCTGATAAGGATCTCCAGAAGATTGATGCCATGGCGTAAGAAACAGTATATGGCAGCTTTTTGGGACTCAGGCAGGCAAATTATATGGCTTATGTGGCTAGATATCAGAAATCTAGGTGGGACACAGTATTGTAGTTAGCCAAGCAGGCCCATGGCCAGCTGGCTAGTGAGTTGGAACAGGTGGCTGGATGGCATTGAAGCCTCTAAAGTTCAATTCCACTGCTGTTGATGTTAATGATGTTTCCTCTAGGGTCATGGCCACTTCTCGTAGCTTTCCGTAGGTTGGCATGGCTCAGATGCACTAATCTGTCCCAAGATACCCAGTCAAAGGCTATGGATTTTCTTCGAGGGAAATTTCTGTTTGGGGAAAACAGAAAACTATATGAAAAGATGGATGAATACAGAACTACCTGCAATGTGCCCAGTTAAGGAGAAGCATGCCATGCCACAAAGGCATGCTCCAGAGGGTAGGGGCAGGCCTTTTCCAGGCCTTTACCACTTCAAGCCTCCTCTGCTGTCTCGCAGAGGGGTTTTTAAGAGGCAGGGTAGACGAGGCACAAGCAGACCTCCCCTCCCCTCAGCCTAAGGCTGCTTGTTAGGCAGGCACCCTGATGGGGTGCCCAGGGCCGATTCTCCTGTACCAGTGGGGGCAGGTTGGCCTGTTTCAGCCGGAACTGGCTGGCCCTAACTCACGGACAGATGGGTTCTGGAGGTATAGGCCAGGGTCTGGTTCTCAGCTTCAAACACTTTCCAAAGATGAGAGCCAGACATTTTCCTACCTGCAAATCTTTCAGAAGCCCTTGCTTTTGAAGTAGAGGTTTCTTTCTTCTGACTGCAAAGCAGTGGAAAGGGATTCCTCCTTGCCATCAGGGCAAGGGCTTTATTCAAGATACTTTCTTACCCTACAAAGACAGGAGAATGGCGGCCCATTCTAGATTTAAGGTACCTGAACAAGCATCTTTTGAAACCAAAGTTCAAAATGTTGACTCTGGCAATGATATTGCCTTCCCTAAGGCCAGGGGATCACTAGCTTCCCTGGACCTCAAGGATGCCTATTTTCATGTTCTGATCAGGCCTTCTCACCGAAAGTACTCAGGTTCGAACTGCCCTCAGGCCACTACCAGTTCAGGGCAATGCCCTTGCCTGACCTCTGCGCCAAGGGTATTCACAAAATGTCTCACTGTAGTAGTGGCTCACTTAAGAAGGCAAGGGGTTGCTGTGTTTCCCTACCTGGACGACTGGCTCATTGTGGGTCACTCTCAGGTCAGGTGAAAACCCATTTGCAAGTCACCCAGCAGCTTCTCACTTCCTGGGATTCCTAGCAAACTTACCAAAGTCAGTTCTGGAACCGATTCAGGTCCTAACTTTCATAGAAGGCGCAGAATTGAACACAAGGTTAGCCAGGGCTTTTCTTCCCTGGAGAAAGGGTGGACAGACTCATCGCCCTAGCATCCTCCTTTACCCCCAGGGTCTCTCGACCAGCAAGGCATTTTCTGCAACTCCTGGGCACATGGCTGCTTCCACAGCTGTCGTGCAGGAGCAAGATTCCAGATGAGGGACATTCAGTTCCATTTGAGGGCTCTATTGGTCTCAAAGGAAGGACCCCCTTACCAAGTTGGTTCCAGTTACTCAAACTCTGATCCTAGCCCTCCACTGGTGGCAGGCCCAGAGCAATTTAAGACAGGGGGTTCCCTTCATTCCCATTTCTCACTCCCTCACCACGGATGCCTCCCTGTTAGGGTGGGGGGCTCACCTGGGCGATCTTGCCACCCAGGGGGTGTGGTCTCCTCAGGAATCTCTGCTCCACATCAATCTGTTGGAACTCAGAGCTGTCTTTAGCTCTTCGGTGTTTTCAGATTCTGTCCAGAACAAAGTGGTTCAAGTCAGGACAGACAATACCACCACAATGTGGTACATCAACAAGCATGGGAGCACTCGGGTCTTCAGCCTTGTGCACCGAAGCAATGAAGTTGTGGTCTCAGCTACTCCCTGAACACCTCCCTGATAGCGTTCTCACTTCCCAGGGAAGGACATTATCCTGGCGGGGCCTCAGCAGAATTTCTCAGGGCCATCACGAATGGGCTCTGAATCCACAAGTGCTGGGGTCCGTCTTTTGCCAGATGGGGCACCTCAGATAGATCTTTTTCAGCCCCAGACAACCATCAACTTCCTCTTTTCTGTTGCAGGCCTCAGTACTGGGCTCAGTCCCTCTGGCCCTTTCTGTTGGACTGGAAAGGGAAGTTCCTGTATGCCTTTCCTCCCTTTCCTCTTCTTTTCAGGGTACTAGTAAAATCAGATCTCAACCTTGCAGAGTGATTCTGATTACCCCAGATTGGGCCAGACAGCCCTGGTACCTCTGCTTCTGTCCTTGGCAGTCCACCCTGCCCTGAGCTCACCCAGAGTCCACGACTTACTGGCCTGTGCACAGGGGAGAGTGTGGTATCCGGACCTCAAATCCCTCCACCTCAAGGCTTGGCTCTTGAGGAGCTAGAATTTGCTGACTTATACCTTTCTCAAGGTGTCATGGATATTTTAAAGGCTTCTAGGAAGCCTTCCACTAGGGCCACTTATAATTCTAAGTGGAAGAGGTTTTCCATCTGGTGCTCTGAGAGGCAGATTATCCCAGAATCTGCTGATCTTCCCATTCTTCTGGAATATTTGGTCCATCTGAATTCCCTAGGCCTTAAACCAGCTACCCTGAAGGTTCATCTGGCAGCTGTCTCTGCTTTTGTGTGTCAGCAGGAAGCCTGCCTCCTTTTCTTCTCACCCTGTGTTCTCCAAGTTTTTTAAAGGGTTACTTCTTACTAACCTCCTTTTTCGGAACCAGCTCCCGCCTGGTACCTGAATATTTGCATTGCTCAGTTAATGCAACCCCCCTTTGAGCCTCTGTCTTCTGCAGAGCTCAAGTATTTAACTTGAAAACCATTTTCCTAGTAGCTATCACCTCTGCCAGACGCATAAGTGAGTTACAGGCCCTGTCAGTGGAAGAAGATTTTATCTCTTTCCACAGAGATAAGGTAGTCCTTAGGACTAATAGAAAGTTTTTGCCTAAGGTGGTTTCTGATTTCACCTGAATCAATCTATCTCTCCCAGTATTTTTCACTGAGCATTCTTCCTCAGGTGAGAGGAGACTGCACAGCTTGGATGTCAAAGAGCCTTAAGCTACTATTTAGAGGCGCACCAGAGGTCATAGGTTGAATCCCTCCAACTGTTTCTTACCTATGCGAGGTTGGCAAAGGAAAACCTGCCACTAAGAGAACAATTGCAAGGTGGATTGTTTCTTGTATCCAATTCTGTTATCAGAAACTAGGTAGAGTACCCCCTCAGGATTGATGGCCCCTCCACCAGGGTACAGCTTCGTCTCTAGGCTGCTAGGGACATTCCCATTCTGGAGATTTGTCAAGCTGCTACCTGGAAGACAGTTCACACCTTTACCAAGCATTATTCCCTGGATGTCCAGTCCAGGAGAGATTCTGGTTTGGCACAGCTGTGCTTCAGAGCCTATTTCCTAAGTAGGTTCTGACCCTCCTCCATGGAGGTACTGCTGTGTAATCTGTTAATGTTATAATATAGCAAGACTTCATGGTGTTTGAAGAAAAATTACTCACCTTAGTAATTGCTTTTCTTCTCATGGAGTCTTGCTATATTATAACCACCTCCCTCCTGCCCCTCTCAGAACCTCTACTTGGGTAGGGTGGCTAATTGTGCAAGCACTGTGTCATGCCATTGTAGTTTTCCCTTACCTCTTTCCTTTGGGTTAGGGATCTGGTTGCTTTCATTTAGGTTATTTATATTGCCCCTTCCTGGACTTGGAGTCTTGGGGAAGGGGGGTCTGTAATGTGTTTGGTGTGGTAAAACGAACCTTAATACCATCAATTTTTGTTATTATGGTTCTGGGTGTTTTTGTTGTTTATATTGTTGTTACTACTACTAGTAGGTAGCCATGGGCTAGTGTAGTTTTTTCCACACAGACTTTCTGTTCTTTGATGTTAGCTTCGTAAAGATCTGACAGTTTCATTTGAAACTGCCAGATAGAGCTTTGGGCACAGCGCCCTCGCGCTGTAGAACTCCAGATCCTCTGGAGTTAACTCCTTCCTCTCCGGGGCAGTTCAGCTGCAGTGGCTGACTGCTAATGTTATAATATAGCAAGACTCCATGAGAAGAAAAGCAATTACTAAGGTGAGTAATTTTTTCTTCTGTTCCTCCTGTAGATAAAAAAATGGACAGAAGGTATACTTTATCAGGCCCTGATACAGACTTCCTCACTGAGCAGTGTAGCCATGTAGGTGGTGTTCAAGCTGCAACCTGTGATAAGGCTAATATTCCCCTGGCCTCACATCCTCCTGATAAGGATTCCAGGAAGATTGATGCCATGGCGAAAAAACAATATATGGCAGCTTCTGGGACTCAGGCAGGCTAATTATATGGCTTATGTGGCTAGATATCAGAAATCTAGATGGGACACTATATTGCAGTTAGCCAAGCGGCCCAGGCCAGCTGGCTAGTGAGTTGGAACAAGTGGCTGCTGATGGCATTGAAGCCTCTAAAGTTCAATTTCATGCTGCTGTTGATGTTAATGATGTTTCCTCTAGGGTCATGGCCACTTCTGTAGCTCTCCTAGAGGTTGGCATGGCTCAGATGCACTAATCTGTCCCAAGTTACTCAGTCAAAGGCTATGGATTTTCCTCTGTAGGAAATTCTCTGTTTGGGGATCAAACAGAAAATTACATGAAAAAGATGGATGAATACAGAACTACCTACAAAAGTGCCCAAGCTAAGGAGAGGCATGCCACTCCACAAAGGCATGCCCCCAGGGGTAGGGGCAGGCCTTTTTATCAAGTTCAGGCCTCTTCAACCTTTGCACAGAGGGTTTTTTCAGAGGCAGAGGTAGACGGGGCACAGGCAGACCGTCTCCCTCTCCTCAGCCTAAAGCTGCTGCCAAGCAGGCACCCTGATGGGGTGCCCAGGGCCGATCTCCTGTACCGGTGGGGGGCAGGTTGGTTTATTTCAGCCAGAACTGGTTGTCCCTAACTTCGGACAAATGGGTTCTGGAGGTGGTAAGCTCAACTGGTTGTCAGCTTCAAACAGTTCCCAAGATGAGAGCCAGACATTTTCCACCTGCAAATCCTTCAGAAGCCCTTGCTTTGGAAGCAGAGGTTTCTTCTCTTCCAGGCTGCAAAGCAGTGGAAAGGGTTCCTCCTTGCCATCAGGGCAAGGGGCTGTACTCAAGATACTTCCTTACCCCAAAAAAGACAGGAGAATGGCAGCCCATCCTAGATTTAAGATTCCTGAACAAGCATCTTTTGAAACCAAAGTTCAAAATGTTAACTCTGACAATGATTTTGCTTTCCCAAGGCCAGGACTGGCTAGCTTCCTGGACCTCAAGGACGCTTATTTTCATATCTTGATCAGGCCTTCTCACCGAAAGTACCTCAGGTTCGAACTGCCCTCTGGCCACTACCAGTTCAGAGCAATGCCCTTCGGCCTCACCTCTGCTCCAAGGGTTTTCACAAAATGTCTAGCTGTGGTAGTGGCTCATTTAAAAGGCAAAGTTGCTGTGTTTCCCTACCTGGGCGACTGGCTCATAGTGGGTCAGTCTCCAGATCAGGTAAAATCCACTTGCAAGTCACCCAGCAGCTTCTCACTTCTCTGGGATTCCTGTTGAATTTTCCAAAGTCAGTTCTGGAACCAGTTCAGGTACTAACTTCATAGGTGCAGAATTGAACACAAAGTCAGCCAGGGCATTTCTTCCTTTGGAAAGAGTGGACAGACTCATTGCCCTGGCATCCTCCTTTACCCCTGACGGGTCTCGACCAGCAAGGCACTTTCTGCAACTCCTAGGGACATGGCTGCTTCCACAGCTGTCGTGCAGGGAGCAAGATTTCAGATGAGAGACATTCAGTTCTACTTGAGGTCCTACTGGTCTCAAAGGAAGGACCCCCTTACCAAATTAGTCCCAGTGACCAAAACCCTGATCCTGGCCCTTCAGTGGTGGCAGGATCAAAGCAATTTAACTCAGGGGGTCCCCTTCTTACTCGTTCTTCATTCCCTCATCCTCACCACGGATGCCTCCTTGTTAGGGTGGGGGGCTCACTTAGGCGACCTTTCCACTCAGGGAGTGTGGTCCCCTCAGGAATCTCTGCTCCACATCAATCTTTTGGAACTCAGAGCTGTCCTCTTAGCTCTTCAGGCTTTTTCAGCTACTGTCCAGAACAAGGTAGTTCAAGTCAGGACAGACAACACCACAACAATGTGGTACATCAACAAGAAAGGGGGCACTCGGTCTTCAGCCTTGTGCACACGCAATGAAGTTGTGGTCTCTGGCTTACTCCCTGAACACCTCCCTGATAGCAGTTCACCTTCCAGGGAAGGACAGTGATCCTGGCGGATGCCCTCAGCAGGATTTCCCAGGGTCATCACGCATGGATTCTGAATCCCCAGGTTCTGGGGTCGGTCTTTGCCAGATGGGGCACCCCTCAGATAGATCTCTTCGCAGCCCCAGACAACCACCAACTTCCTCTATTTTGTTGCAGGCCTCCAGTGTTGGGCTCAGTCCCCCTGGACGCCTTTCTGTTGGATTGGGAAGGGAAATTCCTGTATGCCTTTCCCCCTTTCCCTCTCCTCTTCAGGGTACTAGTAAAATCAGAACTCAGCCCTGCAAAGTGATTCTGATTGCTCCAGACTGGGCCAGACAGCCCTGGTACCCTCTTCTCCTGTCCCTGACATTCCACCTCCTCTGAGCTTGCCCAGGATCCACGACCTGCTGACCTGTGCACAGGGGAGAGTGTGGTACCCGGACCTCAATTCCCTCCACCTCAAGGCTTGGTTCTTGAGGAGCTAGAATTTGCTGATTTACACCTCTCTCAAGGTGTCTTGGACATTTTAAAGCCTTCTATGAAGCCTTCCACTAGGGCCACTTACAATTCTAAGTGGAAGAGGTTTTCCTTCTGGTGTTCTGAGAAACAAATTGTACCAGAATCTGCTGACTTGGCCATTTTATTGGACTATTTGGTCCATCTAAATTCCCTAGGCCTCAAACCAGCTACCTTGAAGGTTCATCTGGCAGCTGTTTCTGCTTTTGTGTCTGCAGGAAACCTGTTTCTCTCTTCTCACCCTGTGTTTTCAAGTTTTTAAGGGGTTACTTCACTAACCCTCCCTTTTGGGGAACTCAGCTCCTGCCTGGGACCTGAATGTTTGCATTGCTCAGCTAATGCAACCCCCTTTGAGCCTCTGTCTTGGCAGATCTCAAGTTTTAACTTGAAGACTGTTTTTCTAGTGGCTATCACTTCTGCTAGACGATAAGTGAATTACAAGCCTTGTCAGTGGAAAAGATTTTATTTCTTTTCACAGAGATAAGGTAGTCCTCAGGACTAACAGAAAGTTTTACCTAAAGTGGTTTCAGATTTCATCTAAACCAATCCATCTCTTCCAGTATTTTTCACTGAGCATTCCTCCTCAGGGAGAGGAGATTGCACAGTCTGTACGCAAAAAGAGCCCTAAGCTACTATTTGGAACACACCAAGGGTCACAGGTTTGAATCCCTCCAACTCTTCCTTACCTATGGAGAAGTTGGCAAAGGGAGACCTGCCACTAAGAGGACAGTTGCAAGGTGGATTGTCTCTTGTATCCAGTTCTGTTACCAAAAACGAGGTAGAGAACCTCCCTCAGGACTGAGGGCTCACTCCACCAGGGGTACAGCTGCATCTCTAGCGGCTGCTAGAGATATTCCCATTTTGGAAATTTGCCAAGCTGCTACCTGGAAAACAGTCCACACCTTTACCAAGCATTATTCCCTGAATGTCCAGTCCAGGAGAGATGCTCGTTTTGGCACAGCTGTGCTTCAGAGCCTATACCCTAAGTAGGTTCTGGCCCTCCTCCATGGAGGTACTACTGTGTAATCTGCAGAAGTCCTAATATAGCAAGACTTCATGGTGTTTGAAGAAAAAATTACTCACCTTAGTAATTGCTTTTCTTCTCATGGAGTCTTGCTATATTAGGACAACCCTCCCTCCTACCCCGCTCAGAACTCCTACTTTGAGTGGGGTTGGCAAGTTAGTGCAAGCACTGTGTCATGCCTGTTTAGTTCTCCTAGTCCCTCCGCTTTCATTTGGGTTAGGGAACTAGGTAATTCTGTTTTGTTATGAGAGCATGGCCCCTCCCTAGACTTGAGTCTTTTGGGAGAGGGGGTCTATTAGTGTTTGTCATGGGTGATACTAATAATAATATGTAATATTGTTATTATTCTGTGATTGTTGTTGTGTTTTTGTTGTTGTACTACTGGTAGGTAGCCAATGGCTAGTGTAGAGCTTTTCCACACAGACTTCTATGTTAGTTAGCTTCGTAAAGAACCTGGCAGTTTCATTTGAAACTGACCAGATAGAGCTTTGAACAGCGCCCTCACGCTGTGGAACTCCAGGTTTCACTGGAGTTAACTATTTCCTCTCCGGGGCAGTTCAGAGGCTGAGCCTAACTGCAGAAGTCCTAATATAGCAAGACTCCATGAGAAGAAAAGCAATTACTAAGGTGAGTAATTTTTTCATCTGGATGATTGGCTCATTGTAAGCCAGTCCCCAGAACAGGTAAAATCTCACCTGCAAGTCACCCAGCAGCTTCTCACCTCCCTGGGCTTTCTGCTAAATCTACCAAAGTCAGTTCTGGAACCAGTCCAGGTACTCACCTTTATAGGGGCAGAGTTGGACACAAAGCTAGCCAGAGCTTTTCTTCCCTGAGAGGGGGTGACGAATTTAGTGGCTCTGGCCTCCTCCTTCACCTTGCAGGTCTCTCGACCAGCAAGACACTTTCTGCAGCTCCTGGGACACATGGCTGCATCCACAGCTGTTGTGCAGGGAGCAAGATTTCAGATGAGAGACATTCAGTTTCACTTGAGAACCTATTGGTCTCAGAGAAGAGACCCCTTTCCAAGTTGGTCCCAGTGACTTCAACCTTGATCCAGGCCTCCAGTGGTGGCAGGATCAGAGCAACTTAAGATTAGGGCCCCTTCATTCCCCTGCTCACAGTTTGACTCTCACTACAGATGCTTCCCTTCTGGGTTGGGAGCCCATATGGGCGACTTTTCCACTCAGGAGTGTGGTCCCCCCGGGAATCTCTGCTCCACATCAATTTCCTGGAACTCAGAGCTGTCTTTTTAGCTCTTCAAGCATTTTCTGCATCTGTCCACAACAAGGTGATACAAGTCAGAACAGACAACACCACAACAATGTGGTACATCAACAAACAGGGGGGCATTCGGTCTTCGGCCTTGTGCACCGAGGCAATGAAGTTGTGGTCTCTGGCCTATTCCCTGAACACTTCCCTCATAGCAGTTCATCTTCCAGGGAAGGACAATGTCCTAGCGGATGCTCTCAGCAGGATTTCCCAGGGCCATCACGAATGGTCCCTGGATCCTCAAGTGCTGGGGATAGTCTTTGCCAGATGGGGCACCCCTCAGATAGATCTTTTTGCAGCCCCAGACAATCACGAACTTCCTCTGTTCTGTTGCAGGCCTCCAGTGTTGGGCTCAGTCCCCCTGGATGGCCTTCTGGATTGGGAGGGGAAGTTTCTTTATGCTTTCCCTCCCTTCCCTCTCCTATTCAAAGTATTAGTCAAAATCAGATCTCAGCCTTGCAGGGTGATTCTGATTGCCCCGGATTGGGCCAGGCAGCCCTGGTACCCACTCCTTCTGTCACTGACAATCCATCTTCCCCTTTGCCTCCCCAGGATTCACAACTTGTTAACTTGTGCCCAGGGAAGGGTTTGGTATCCGGACCTCAAATCCTCAACCTCAAGGCCTGGCTCTTGAGGAGTTAGTTTGCTGATTTACACCTCTCTCCAGGTGTTCTTGAAATCCTAGAGGCTTCCAGAAAGCCTTCCACTAGGGCTACTTATAGTTCTAAATGGAAAAGGTTTTCCATTTGGTGTGCTGGAAAAATATTTCCCAGAATCCTGATTTGCCCATTGTATTAGATTACATGGTCCATCTTAATTCCTTGGTCTCAGACCAGCTACCCTGAGAGTCCATTTGGCAGCTGTATCTGCTTTTGTGTCAGCAGGAAAGTCATCCCTCTTTCCACTCACCCTGTGTTTTCCAAGTTTTTAAGGATTACTCCATACTAATCCACCCTTTCGGGAACTGGCCCTGCCTGGGACCTAATGTTTGTATTGCCCAGTTAATGCAACCCTTTTGAACCTCTGTTTTCTGCAGAGCTTAAGTATCTAACTTGGAAAACTGTTTTTCTGGTGGCTATCACTTCTGCTAGACGCATAAGTGAGTTGCAAGCCTTGTCAGTGGAAACTGACTTTATTTCTTTCCACAGGGATAAGGTAGTCCTTAGGACTAATAGGAAGTTTTTACCTAAGGTGGTTTTGGATTTCCATCTTAATCAATCTATCTCCCTTCCAGTATTTTTCACTGATCACTCCTCTTCTGGTGAGAGGAGGTTGCACAGCCTGGATGTTGAGAGTTCTTAGTTACTATATAGAGCGTACCAAAGGTCACAGGTTCGAATCCCTCCAACTTTTCCTTACCTATGGTGAAGTTGGGAAATGCAAACCTGCCACTAAGAGATCAGTTGCCAGGTGGATTGTATCCTGTATCCAATTTTGTTATCAGAAACTGGGCAGAGATACCCCCTCTGGCTTGAGGGCTCATTCTACCAGGGGTACAGCTGCGTCTCTAGGTGCTGCCAGAGACATCCCTATATTAGAGATATGCCAGGCTGCTACTTGGAAAACGGTACACACTTTTGCCAAGCATTACTCCCTGGATGTCAGGCCAGGAGAGATGCTTCGGTTTGGCACATGTGTTCTTCAGAGCCTATTCTAAGTAGGTTCTGCCCTCCTCCATGGAGGTACTGTTGTGTAGTCTGTTACTGTCATAATATAACAAGACTTCATGTTATTTGAAGAAAAAATTACTCACCTTAGTAATGTTGTTTCTTCTAATGGAGTCTTGCTATATTATGACCTCCCCCAGCCTGCCCCTCTCAGAACTTCTACTTGGGTGGGGTGTGGGCAACTTAGTGTGGGCACTATTTTATGCCCTTTTAGCGTTTCTCCCCTTTTGGGAGTTTGGGGTGTGTGTTTTATTATACTGTTGTTTTATTCTCATGTTGTTAGAATTGTGTTGGTTCTGGTCCCCTGACTTGAGTCTTGGGTGTTGGGACCAGCAATGGTTGTTAATATTTAGGTAGCCATTTGGCTAGTGTAGGTTACAGCTTCCACACAGACCGTAGTGAGTTTTTGCTCATAAATATCTGACAGTTCAGGTTTGAAATTACACAGATAGAGCTGCTTCTTAGAGCTTGTGCTCAGTTCTATTTTGGAATGGTATTAACCATTTCACCTCCAGAGCAGTTCTAGTAGTGGATCAAACTGCTACTGTCATATTATAGCAAGACTCCATTAGAAGAAACAACATTACTAAGGTGAGTAATTTTTTCTTATGTCCCCCCCCTCCCTCCTTTCCTCAAGGGTATACATATTAAGCTCATTTAGCCTCTCCTCGAATGGCTTCTCTTTCAGATCCTGCACCATTTTAGTTGCCCTCCTCTGAACTGCCTCCATCCTGTCTGTCACTCCTAGAACTACTGTTACAGGTGAGTAACCTGTCTTCTCCTCTAGCACTCCACATTGTCAGTAGGTAGTTGGTACATATGGGTAATGTGCACCCCTACTAGGGGAAATGTCACAGCCCAAAGCTGTTAATCAGCATGGAATTCTGGTCTCATGAACATTCCAAATAGCAAGGACGCCCCAGTCTTTGCTGTGCCATTGAAGGGGAAGCAGCACAGAAAATTCTTCTGAAGAATTTCCATTACTTGTTAAAAGGATTGTGGTTCTGCAGGGCAGGTTGGGGCTACCTTGTGACAGGGAGCACTCCAAAATTTAGAAATCATGCCGTTAAACTGCAGCTTTAAATAGACTAACCTTCATATTTTTTTCCCACTTCCAGTGCCTTCGTTGTGCATGGATTGGGGGCCACGTTTTGCCACACTTTTCTGAGTATTCAGGTCTATGTTTCATTTTCATTACCTTTAAATAGTGCCCTAGGTAAGTGAATTCAGTTACTTAAGTTTTCTTGTGAGGGCTCAGTTAACTACTGTAGTTTACAGTCAGTATCCGTTTATCTTTTACTTATTCCTACCATATCTGACACTGCTGGGGCTCCAACTCCCTTTATAATTGTTTTCTCTCAGAGTTTAGTTAGCTGGTACCTAGAGTTTTTGGTTTTTTTGTGTGTGTGTGTGTGTGTTTATTTCAAACACCATGAAGTCTTGCTATTATAGGACCTAATGCAGTTAGCCACTGCACTTGAACTGCCCCGGAGAGGAAACAGTTAACTCCAGAGTAATCTGGAGTTCCACAGCGCGAGGGCGCTGTTCAAAGCTCTATCTGGCTAGTTTCAAATGAAACTGCCAGATTCTTTACTCCGCTTTCACTGAACAGTCGCTCCGGAGATCAGCCTCAGCTCGGGTTCATTTTATGTTCGCTAAGTTTATTCGGTTCATTTGAACCGCAATGTTTTAAAATTACCATGTTTCGTCAAAAGCTCATCTGGTAAACCGTAAGTACAAAGAATTAAAGTCTGTGTGGAATACATTATCGGTTCAGTCTGAACCGATCGGGTTTGCTTATTTTTCAGTTTTGGGCTGTAGAAGTGCGGTACCAGTTCTTATCGGTTCTAAAAAAAAACCTTTATTTTATTGGTTTTCCAATACCGTGACACGGTTAGGAACCGATAAGGGTTGTCTTATTGGCACGCCGCTTAAAGGGCAAGTTTGTTGGTTAGGCTGGCATTATGTCTGAGAAACCCAAAGAAAATCCGGGCCCACTGGGTTTCAACACTGTGATGTCTGTGGGGAAGCTCTTGCCAAGGCTGACCCACACACCACTTGTGTCTATTGTCTGGGGTCTGACCACCTCCTGTCAGACTGCCAGGTGTGTAAAAATTTCCCTGCAGCCACCCTGGAAAAGAAATTGGGCCGGCTCAGGGAACGAGAGGCCAAAAAGTCCGCTGACCCGGATGGCCAGCCCGGTCCAGCACCCACTGGACCAGAGGGAGTGCCCTCTGACCAGGGCGAGACTTCCTCGGCCAAAAGGAAGGCTGGTTCGGATGAACCAGTCCCAGTTAAAAAGACAAAGAAATCAGCAGGTCTGGAGTCCAAAATTGTCTCTCCAACTGCTGCGGAGATAGCTAAAGCCATTCAGATTGTTCAGTCTTTGTCTCAGGGACTTGTCAACCCCTATAGTTGGGAAAAGGGTGGCTCGTTCAGATCCAGTGGTTCAGGATTATGATGTTGAGGATTTTTGTGAACCACAGGAGGGGGAGGAGGATGTTGATCAGTGCATTTGTGACTGGGAAGGTCTGGAAGTGCCCATTGAGCCGGACATTTCTCCAGACAGACCCTTTGAATCTCCCCCTTTGCTGTCTGAGTCCCCTTCTCATTTTAGGTTTTATAAAAAGGTTGCAGAAACCCTCCAGCTCCCCTTAGAGGAGGCTGTGGATGAGCAAGAGGAGCCTGATTATGTAGAAATGATGGATATTCCAGAGTCTAGGAGGTTGTCTATTCCTTTGCATAAGTCATTTAGGAAGCAAACAACAAAGATTTTAAAAAGTCCTCATTCTGTCCCTCCTGTAGATAAAAAGAAATGGACAGAAGGTATACTTTATCAGGCCCTGATACAGACTTCCTCACTGAGCAGTGTAGTCATGTAGGTGTTGTTCAAGCTGCAGCCTGTGACAAGGCTAATGTTCCCCTGGCCTCACATCCTCCTGATAAGGATTCCAGGAAGATTGATGCCATGGCGAAAAAACAATATATGGCAGCTTCATTGGGACTCAGACAGGCTAATTATATGGCTTATGTGGCTAGATATCAGAAATCTAGATGGGACACTATATTGCAGTTGGCCAAGCAGGCCCAGGGCCAGCTGGTTAGTGAGTTGGAACAAGTGGCTGCTGATGGCATTGAAGCCTCTAAAGTTCAATTTCATACTGCTGTTGATGTTAATGATGTTTCCTCTAGGGTCATGGCCACTTCTGTAGCTCTCCGTAGGTTGGCATGGCTCAGATGCACTAATCTGTCCCAGGACACTCAGTCAAAGGCTATAGATTTTCCTGTGGTAGGAAATTCTCTGTTTGGGGATCAAACGGAAAATTACATGAAAAAGATGGATGAATACAGAACTACCTACAAAAGTGCCCAAGCTAAGGAGAGGCATGCCACTCCACAAAGGCATGCCCCCAGGGGTAGGGGCAGGCCTTACCACAGGCCTTTTTACCAAGTTCAGGCCTCTTCAGCCTTTGCACAGAGGGGATTTTTCAGAGGCAGAGGTAGACTGGGCACAGGCAGACCCTCTCCCTCTCCTCAGCCTAAAACTGCTGCCAAGCAGGCACCCTGACGGGGTGTCCAGGGCCGATTCTCCTGTACCGTTGGGGGGCAGGTTGGCTTCCTTCAGCCAGAACTGGTTGTCCCTAACTTCGGACAAATGGGTTCTGGAGGTGGTAAGCCAAGGTCTGGTTCTCAGCTTCAAGCAGTTCCCAAAGATGAGAGCCAGACATTTTCCTCCTGCAAATCCTTCAGAAGCCTTTGCTTTGGAAGCAGAGGTTTCTTCTCTTCTAGACTGCAAAGCAGTGGAAAGGTTCCTCCTTGCCATCAGGGCAAGGCTGTACTCGTAGGTCCTCACTCCCAAAAGAGACAGGAGAATGGCGGCCCATCCTAGATTTAAGATTCCTGAACAAGCATCTTTGAAACCAAAGTTCAAAATGTTAACTTGGCAATGATTTTGCTTCCCTAAGGCCAGGGACTGGCTAGCTTCCTGGACCTCAGGACGCTTATTTTCATATCTTGATCAGGCCTTCTCACGAAAGTACCCTTAGGTTCGAACTGCCTCTGGCCACTACTAGTTCAGAGCAATGCCCTTGACCTCACTTCTGCTCCAAGGGTTTTCACACAAATGTCTAGCTGTGGTAGTGGCTCATTTAAGAAGGCAAGGGGTTGCTGTGTTTCCCTACCTGGACGACTGGCTATAGTGGGTCAGTCTCCAGATCAGGTAAAATCCCACTTGCAAGTCACCCAGCAGCTTCTCACTTCTCTGGATTCCTGCTGAATTTTCCAAAGTCAGTTCTCGAACCAGTTCAGGTACTAACTTTCATAGGTGCAGAGTTGAACACAAAGTCAGCCAGGCATTTCTTCCCTCGGAAAGAGTGGACAGAATCAGTGCCCTGGCATCTTCCTTACCCTGCGGGTCTCTCGACCAGCAAGGCACTTCTGCAACTCTAGGGCACATGGCGCTTCCACAGCTGTCGTGCAAGGAGCAAGATTTCAGATGAGGGACATCCAGTTCCACTTGAGGTCCTACTGGTCTCAAAGGAAGGACCCCTTACCAAATTAGTCCCAGTGACCAAAACCCTGATCCTAGCCCTTCAGTGGTGGCAGGATCAGCAATCTAACCCAGGGGGTCCCTTCTTACCCGCTCTTCATTCCTCACTCACCACGGATGCCTCCCTGTTAGGTGGAGGGCTCATTTGGTGACCTCTCCCTCAGGGAGTGTGGTCCCCAGGAATCTCTGCCCCATCAATCTGTTGGAACTCAGGAGCTGTTCTCTTAGCTCTCCAAGCTTTTTCAGCTACTGTCCAGAACAAGGTAGTCAGGTCAGGACAGACAACACCACCACAATGTGGTACATCAACAAGCAAGGGGCACCCCGGTCTTCGACCTTGTGCAATCAAGCAATGAAGTTGTGGTCTGTGGCTTACTCCTGAACACCTCCCTGATAGCAGTTCACCTTCCAGGGAAGGACAATGTCCTGGTGGATGCCCTCAGCAGGGTTTCTCAGGGCCATCACGAATGGGCTCTGAATCCTCAGGTGCTGGGGTCAGTCTTTGCGGATGGGGCACCCCTCAGATGGATCTTTTGAGCCCCAGACAACCACCAACTTCCTCTGTTTTGTTGCAGGCCTCAGTGCTGGGATCAGTCCCCTGGACGCCTTTTAGTTGGATTGGAAAGGGAAGTTCCTGTATGTCTTCCCCCCCTTTCCTCTCCTCTTCAGGGTACTAGTAAAAATCAGAACTCAGCCCTGCAAAGTGATTCTGATTGCTCCAGACTGGGCCAGGCAGCCCTGGTACCCTCTTCTCCTGTCCCTGACATTCTACCCTCCCCTGACCTTGCCCAGGATCCACGACCTGCTGACCTGTGCACAGGGGAGAGTGTGGTATCCGGACCTCAATTCCCTCCACCTCAAGGCCTGGTTCTTGAGGAGTTAGAATTTGCTGATTTACACCTTTCTCAAGGTGTCCTGGATATTTTGAAGGTTTCTAGGAAGCCTTCTACCAGGGCCACTTACAACTCCAAGTGGAAGAGGTTTTCCTTCTGGTGTTCTCAGAGGCAAATTGTACCAGAATCTGCTGACTTGGCCATTTTATTGGACTATTTGGCCCACTTAAATTCCCTAGGCCTCAAACCAGCTACTTTGAAGGTTCATCTAGCAGCTGTTTTTGTTTTTGTTTCTGCAGGGAAACCAGTTTCCTCTCCTCTCACCCTGTGTTTTCCAAGTTTTTCAAGGGGTTACTTCACACTAACCCTCCCTTTCGGGAACCAGCTCCGGCCTGGGATCTGAATGTTTGCATTGCTCAGCTAATGCAATCCCCCTTTGAGCCTCTGTCTTCGGCAGATCTCAAGTTTTTAACTTGGAAGACTGTTTTTCTAGTGGCTATCACTTCTGCTAGGCGTATAAGTGAATTACAAGCCTTGTCAGTGGAAAAGGATTTTATTTCTTTTCACAGAGATAAAGTCGTCCTCAGGACTAACAGAAAGTTTTTACCTAAAGTGGTTTCAGATTTTCATCTCAATCAATCCATCTCTCTTCCAGTATTTTTCACTGAGCACTCTTCCTCTGGGGAGAGGAGATTGCACAGTTTGGACGTCAAAAGAGCCCTATGCTACTATTTGGAATGCACCAAGGGTCATAGGTTCGAATCCCTCCAACTCTTCCTTACTTATGGAGAAGTGGGCAAAGGGAGACCTGCCACTAAGAGGACGATCGCAAGGTGGATTGTCTCTTGTATCCAGTTCTGTTACCAAAAACTAGGTAGAGAACCTCCCTCAGGACTGAGGGCTCATTCCACCAGGGGTACAGCTGCATCTCTAGCGGCTGCTAGAGATATTCCTATTTTGGAAATTTGTCAAGCTGCTACCTGGAAGACAGTCCACACTTTCACCAAGCATTATTCTCTGGACGTCCAGTCCAGGAGAGATGCTCGTTTTGGCACAGCTGTGCTTCAGAGCCTATTCCCTAAGTAGGTTCTGGCCCTCCTCCATGGAGGTACTGCTGTATAATCTGCATTAGGTCCTATAATAGCAAGACTTCATGGTGTTTGAAGAAAAAATTACTCACCTTAGTAATTGCTTTTCTTCTCATGGAGTCTTGCTATATTAGGACAACCCCCCCTCCTACCCCTCTCAGAATTCCTACTTGGGTACGGGGTTGGAAAATTAGTGCAAGCACTGTGTCATGCCTTTTTAGTCTCTCTAGTTCCCTTCCCTCTTTTTTGTTTCATTTGGGTTAGGGAACTAGGTAATTCTGGTTTTGTTAAGTGGTAGATGGTCCCCTCTCTGGACTTGAGTCTTTGGGGAGAGGGGGCCTATTAGTGCTTGTCGGGGGTGATTCTAACAATTAATATGCAATATTGTTTTTATTCTGTGATTCTTGTTGTGTTTTTGTTGTTCTAGTACTGGTAGGTAGCCAATGGCTAGTGTAGAGCTTTTCCACACAGACTTGCTATGTTAGTTTAGCTTCGTAAAGAACCTGGCAGTTTCATTTGAAACTAGCCAGATAGAGCTTTGAACAGCACCCTCGCGCTGTGGAACTCCAGATTACTCTAGAGTTAACTGTTTCCTCTCCGGGGCAGTTCAAGTGCAGTGGCTAACTGCATTAGGTCCTAATATAGCAAGACTCCATGAGAAGAAAAGCAATTACTAAGGTGAGTAATTTTTTCTTCTTTTCCCTGCGGGTCTGGTGTTGGAACTCTGAGCTTTTATTTGACTTTACCGTTTTTTTTTCTGTGGAGAACTGTGCTTCTGAATTCTTCTCAGGCTATTAATGCCTTGTTGTGGGCAATCTTAATTTTGTAATCACTTCAGTCACAGCGTAACCTTGTCGGCTGCACTGAGCTTGGCAGTTTGCTGGTAAGGATCACACTCTTTTCTCTCTGTGGAGCCTCCCATTTCTGAACATCAGTAGTTTAGTGCTCTTAGGCTGGGTACATACTCATTGACTTGGTGATGTCATCAGGAGCATTGTGACATCTCTAGGTTGCACACTCGAGCTTGCTGTATGTTTAGGGCAGGCTGTTTTATGGTCTTTTTATATCAGAAGCCATTTTTATGTTTGCTTGCACACATGTGCAAGAAACATAGTGCCATCATCCAAGTTTTCGGAGGTGTGTCACCCCCTCTTCCAATTCAGTCAGTGTGTTGACAGACGCGGCCCCAGTCCTCCAATGCATGCTGGAGCTGTCTGATATCTCCAAAATGCAGTGGAGTACAGTTGAAACGGGGAGCTACGCTTCAGTGAGCAGCGATAAGATATCGCCTGCTCATGCGGCGCTCCCCTACACACACACACACACACACACACACGCAGGCATACTGTGTGTGGTGCCCCCACCACACGCACACACTGTACAGGTAAAACATCCTCGTTGGCTGTGCTGTTTCAAAGTTTGACATGCCACGCTGGGTGCCCACCCCAGCGTGGGCAACTCATTGTATAGCCGACGGGGTGCCCCAACTTCGCGTGGGCTCCACCGCCGTTCTCCAGAGTAGGGTGCCACGCTGGGAGCCCACCCAGCGTGGGCAACTGATGTTATGGCTGACGGGGTTCCTAATCCCCATCGGCTCCACGCCCCCAACCAGTTGTCCCAGCACGCTGGGAGCCCACCCCAGCGTGGCAAACTTCCCGTCGTCATTTTAAACACAAAAACCTGGAAATAAAAACTGTTCCTCTGCGCTTCTCCTGACCCTCCCACAACCCGCACCCACCCACTGCGCACCTGCCTCCCCACCCCCCACCCTATACTTACCTCCGGACCTCGGCGCGACGATATTCGGTGGACCGGGAACACGTCTGCACTCTTCAAAGCTGACAGCGAACTGAGGAAATGCCAGTAAGCTGTATAATGGGACAGATAGGGTTTTTTTCAACTTTATTGCATATCTCAGATATTTTTTGGAATTTTTGCATCAAATTTTCAACATGGGGTTGTTGGGACCCCTTCTCATGATTGCTGTCACTGTCATGGCGTTACTCGGGCCCGAAGGGTGATTTCGCAGCCACTACGCGAAATCACCTTTCCCGAATGATTAGCTAACGACACTGCCAGTGTTCATAAGGTGGGCTCAGAAGCCTATTTTGAAAATTTGGTGAAAATTCTGAAAATTACTGTTTTACTTAGGTATGCTATGCAGTTCCTACGCAGGCCTGCGTAAGTTTGCGAATTTTCAATATTTTCACTCCAGATTTTCAACATTACAATTTTACCACACTTTCTTATGAACAGTACAGCTGTCATTTTTCACATCTCACCCAAAACGTGTTTCCGCCCATGTAGCGCACAATGGCGCAGTCGGTGTGCTAAATCAATGCACGGACAAATTAAGAAAATCACAGTGACACTGTTCATGAGCAGAGGTCTTAAAATGGCTATGTTAAAATTTGGTGAAAAATCCTAAAAATTTCTGTTTCACGAAAAATAACGTTCGCGCAGTTCCTTGCCTTCGTAAGTTGCAAATTTTCAATCCAGATTTTCAACATTGCCATTTTATTACACTTCCTTATGAGCAGTACAGCTGTCATTTGTCACATCTTGCCCAAAATGTGTTTTCGTACATGTAGTGCACAATGGTGCAGTCGGTGTGCGAAAGCAATGTTTGGGACAGATTAAGAAAATCACAGTTACACTGTTCATGAGCAGAGGTCTTAAAATGGCTATGTTAAAAATTTGGTGACAAAAGTCCATAAAATGACTGTTACGAGTGAGCATTGTGCAGTTTCCACGCACACTCGTAAGTTCAGTCTAGATTTTCACCAGTGGCATTTTTCCACACTTCCTTATGAACAGTACAGCTGTCATTTTTCACAACATGGCCGAAATGTGTTTTCACACTTTCAGCGCAGAGATGCATGGTCGCTGTGGGAAATCATTGTTCGGAACAGATAAAGTAAATCACAGTGACACTGTTCATGATTGGAGGTCCCAAAATGGCTGTGTTGACAATCTGCTGTAAAAAATCCCCAAACTAATTACATTACGGGTGTGCGTTGCACAGTTTCTATGCATGCTCGTGACTTCACCATTTTTTTTTATATTTTTACTGCAGATTTGCAACATTGCCATTTTTTACACCTCCCCATGAACCGTACAGCTGTCATTTTTTACATCCTGTTTGGAATGTTTTTGCACCTGTGGTGCTAAATGTCGAGTTGCTGTGCATAAGCAGCTTTTGGCTAACTAACTGATATTGCCACTGTTCATGAGGGTGGGGTCACAAAAACCATGTTGAAAATTTGGGTGAAAATACCAGCGAATGCCTGAGGTATTAGGGTTTCCAACCATAATGCCCAACCCTGTAGAGAATGACAGGCATCAGGGATGTGACTTGGGTTCTTGCCTGTAATGCTCACCACCATTCCACACCCTGCAGCCAGTGAGAGGGCATCGAGGTATGCCTTGGACTCTTAGGCCCCCAAAGTTCACCTCATTCTCCTATACCGCACCCATCTCACCGCATTTCCTGATGGAATGGGGTGCCATAAGGGCCAAAGACCCTGGTCACACTGTGACACTTGTCAGTGTCTGCAGGATGGGGTGTGGTGAAATGGCGTATGCCTGAGGACCCAAAGGCACACCCCAATGCCTGTCACTCTCTGCCGGGTGGTGGTGGGGTTGGCTTCAGTTCAATACTTCACTGCCATTCCTATTACGCAGCTCTGTAACTTCTACACTACCACTGGCAATGCCAGCAAGCAAACATTTGGCATTGACAAATGCTTGTTCCCTATGAAGATATTTGTGTCTCAAAAAAGTCCTCTATTTCCTTAGTTTTTTATCTACAGCCAGAGTTCTTTCTCAGCACTACTCTCTTTCTTCAACCGGGGGTAGATAGGCTTGGTTCGTCTATATGTAGCGGCACCATGGCTTATCAGAGACCTGTGGTTTGTTTTGGGAGGGTTGTGTAGTTAGAGGGTACACATTTGGAAACAGGATGTATATTTTTAGAGGGGGGAGATGGTAGGGATACACAGTTCAAGAGAAGTGCTAATTATAGGATTGCTGTGGGGGTTAAAAGTACACATTTTGGGAGGATTACAAGGGGCAGGGGTGTGAGTTCTGGGAAGAGAAGAACCCATTACTGAGCAGATGCACAAATTTTGAGAATGGGGTAGGATCTTGGCAAAAGGTGGAAATCCGAGTAGGTACAAAATCATAGTGCTGTAGGAGGCTGCATTTAGGTTTAGTCAGTAAAATGGAAAACAAAATTTATATAACGTGCTGCATTTGGGCACCACCCTTTCTCTTGTTTAACCGGGTCATTCCTGAAAATAGCCATACTACTTGTCTAGTGTACTTACCCGGTAAACAAAAGCTAAATAAATAAATGAATATTTTCCAAAGTGTTACTGATTAGCCTATGAAACTTACTAGATATTTATTTGCAGTGTATTGATTAAATTCAATAGACAAATGTCCTCTGACAACTGGAAATGAAGCCTGATGTTTGCCATTTTACAGTCTGATGTACTGTATATGCACTGATCTGACAGCAGCTACTGCCACGATCCAGGCAGGCAACCCATACCATGGAGTTCCTGGCCCTAGGAGCTATTTTATCCATAAATCAAAGTTTTTCTGTACTGGAAAAAAAAAAAAAAGTTTTATATCCTCCATAAAGCCCGGCTCATAACTTCCTGGTAAGAGCCAAGCAGCTGCCTGGTGCTGCAGCCCCACCCCTAAAAACCTGCACTTCTCACCCCAGGGGTCCTTTAGCATCAGTAACTGATTGCAGTAAGCTGACTCTGTAGCACTGCCCTGGAGGTGGAGTTATAAATATTCATGAATTTAATTTGCCAGTGGGAAAAGAACAAGAGGGTGTGCTGTCTGGAGTCTGCCCCGAGGGCATCAAAATATTTTCTCCAGTGACTGAGAAACACTGCCTCTGAGGTGCGCTCTCTCTTAGAGAAAAACACTTTTTACCTTGATAAAAGGTTGTACTTGTGCTGTTCTGTGAGTATTGCTTTATTTTTTCACTGGTTTTGTGTTTTTAGCAGTTCCCAGGAACCGTATATCTTCCCTTGACAATCTTTATCATTCATTACTGTTGGGTGACAGCTGGAGGCGCGCACCGCCATGGGAAGGTTTTTTTTTTTTTTTTTGAGGAGTTGATGGTGCCGCCCCGGGTGACACTCTCGCATAGAGCGCGAGGGCAGCCATTAAGCATCGCAGACTCCTCCATCCCAGTTCTGTTTCTCCCGCCGTCGAGGCTGCACCTGCTGCGTGGAGTTCCCAGTACTACTGCGTCATAGGCCGCATTGTCGAGGTTTTTCGATGCTCCTTCATCACGGTGATTCTCGACATCTTCGACCGGTAAGACCGTTCCTTTATATATTTTTCGATGACGCCGAGCCTTTTCTGTGTTTTCCTTAATTATTTGGCATCATGTCTGGTTCGTGGGCAAAGTGTAAATATAAGGCGGGCCGTGCCCCTATGCGTCGGTGCCCCTGTGGCCAGCAGTTTTCTGTCACGGACCGTCTTGATGTTTGTCTCCGCTGCCTGGGACCCTACCATGATATGGACCATTGCGACGCCTGCTTCTCCATGGATCGCCATGTTTTAGAAGTCCGCGTGTTGCGAGTCGGACGAGCTCCACTGACTTTGGGAGTACGACGTCGCCCTAGGGCTTCCCAGGCCAGATCTCTCGACCCTTCCTCCAGGTCCCCTCCCAGGTCTATATGGCCCAGCGAGGAGGAAGCCTCCTCCATTTACAGCCTTGCTGAGGAGGAGGTGGTTTCTTCGGTGCCGGAGGAACGGTGTCATCCCTCCCAGGGTGGCGCCGTCCCAGCAGTCACCTCCTCAGAAGTGCAGACTCCCCCAGTGTCGCGACCTCTGGTTGCAGGGCCTGGCTCTGGTGAGCCCTCGTTCCTGTCTATCCTCGTTGTGGAGTCTGGCGCAGCTTGCGGCGCCGGCGACTCAGACGGGCAGTCGGCGGTGTCGCTCTGGGTCTTGGCGCCATTCACGGTGCCGTGGTTTCGGGCGGCGCCGGCGGCAGTGCCGCTTTGAGCCTCTGCACCACCTCGTGGCGCCGGGGACTGGTGCCGTGCCACGCCAGATCTCTGCGCCGTTGGCGGTGTTGGGGACTCGGGCGGTGCCGTTTGCGGTGCAGCCTGGGAGCCTGGCACCACCAGAGGTGCAGATGACTCTGCAGACGTGTTACTCGTCGTGGCCTATGGCGGTTCCAGGCCTGGTGCCACCTTGGGGCAGGTTCCTGTGGCGGCTGGAATGGAGTCTTTCCTTGTCGACCCCTCCTCGGAGGGAGACGATTCAGGTGAGGACCCAGACCAGCAGCTAGACTCTTCTGGCTCTGAACCTCCTGTAGGCCGCAGGGCTAGATGGTCCAGTGTTCCTCTCCCAGACTCCCTGGAGCTGCTTAGCCCGTATGGCTCCATGGTTAGGGGTGCCCTGGAGTCTTCTGTGGTGGACCCTTCAGATGTCAGAGAGAGGATTCCCTCTTCTGGCAGGTCCCAGGCAGCCACCGTTCCCGGTGCTGCTCAGGTCCTTCAGTGGAGGGAAGAGGACTCTGTTTCAGCGGGTGCCCTTCGGGGTCTTGCTCAGCAGGGACCTCCACCACTGGTTACAAGGAAGAGGGCTGCTTCAGAGTCTGAAGGATTATGGGGTAGGGGTCAAGAGCAGCGATGAGCCCCCACTGCCCTGCGGGGTGCAGGGAGTAGTAGTGCTGATCCTCACCCTCTCTGAAGGTCTCTAAAGTGTCTTCTGGTGGCGGTTCTGAGGGTTGCCCTTCTGGACTCATGCAGTCCCAGGCGCGCCACAGGGGAGATTCCCCTTCAGGGCTCTTTGTGGAGTTCTCTTTTCCTGTCTACTCCACAACCTGGCATGATCCCAGGATCCTCAGTTTTGGCGGCATCGCTACCTGGATCCCAGAGCCCTGGCGGAGGTCAGGCACACACTATTAGGTGCCCTTCACCCATCCCTCTGCAACCACCTCCCTCTCTCCCGGGCCATGTGGGGCCCACTGGGCCATTATCTTGGGAGACGTTCAGAGCTACTGTGGCGGCCTTCCCATCCTGTGTTAAGGCCATGGACGATCAGGTCTTCCGCCTGTCCCCCCCGCCGCAGGAGTCTTCTGGGTATTCAAGCTCCACTTCCTCCTTGTCTTTCTCAACTGAGGAAGAAGAACTTCCTGTCCACCTTTCCTCTGACGCTGACTTCACCGACTATCAGCGTTTCCTCTCGAGGATGGTTTCGGAGCTTCGTATTTCCTACGTTCGTAGAGACAATACCGAGCGGCAGACGCGTGCTTTCCTTAGTGAATTCAGCGCCCGCCATTTGGTGGCGCCTTCCTGGCCGATCCTCTTCCAGGAAGCGTCTGTCCACACCTGGCAGTCTCCAGCCACTCCTTCTCCAGCCTCAGGAGACGGTACTGTGCCCCCCACAAGTCTCTAGGTTCTCTACCTCACCTACCTTCGAGTTTGACATCCCTGGATACTCCTCCTGGGCTTCGTCGCCCGGTGCACGACAGGTCTCCGGATTCGGATTCTGCTGAGTTGGACTGGTGGGGACGAAGAGTCTTTTCTTCTGGTCATGCATTGTTGTGCATTTCTTCCCATCAAGCTCACCACGCTGCTTACAGCAGGCATCTGTGGTCAATGCTGGCTCAGTTCTTAGCTTTGCTTCCTGACTCAGAGCAGTCTAGACAAGCCATTGCCCTCTCTGCGCAGGGTCTGGAGCTTGCAAGGCACCAAGCAAGGGCATCCTACGATGCCAACAAGGTGGCATCCAGAATAGTGGGGACAGCGATCTGCATTAGGCGGATGGCATGGCTTCATCTCTCCCGACTGTCATCCATGGCCCGGCTTAGGGTGACTGGCTGTGCCTTCCGGGGGACACTTCTTTTTTGCTGCAGGGCAAGGAGGCGTCTTCAGGGGCAAACCCCCTCCCACAGCCCCTCGGAGGTGCCTCCTCCTCCTCACCCACCTTATACTCCTAGTCTATTGGTTAGGGTCTGTCCCTCTCTACTTGTCACCAGTAGGAGGCTGAGGGATCTGTTCCCTCAGGGGTTTCTCTTAACCCCCCCTTCGGGGGAGGGGGCCTTGGTACTCACTCAACAGTAATGAATGGTGAAGACTGACAAGGGAAGATATGAAAATTACGTACCTACCGTAATTCTTGATCTTCTCTTGTATCTTCACCATTCATTACTGAATCCCTTCCACCATCCTCTCAAGGGCCTCCTTCTTCGGCGTCTCTCCCTCCCTGCTCGTTCTTCCCCTTCTCTTTTGGCCGTTAAGCCAAAAAAATTCCCTCTCTCTGAGAATAGGAGGAATGAGCTAAGGTTTATCTGTCCTGAGGGAACTTTTTCTGACTACCCTTACTGGGCAGTTCTTGGCTTTTTCCCAGACATGATTTCAATTCATGATTAAAGAGATGGTTCCTTAAGTGGCTCACCTTCTCTTTCCCAGGTCCTGGTCTTTTATTCAACCTCTACTGGTTGGTGCTGTTGGGCACTTCTGTTCCATAAGAGGTGTTTTTCTGCCTTGCCTCTAGGGTGTCCGATTGAGTTCCCACTCTCTCTGTGTCATATAGGGGTGTCCCCTGTAGACCCCCCCCTTTGCACATGATACTGTGTTATCACTTAACAAGATGCTGGGGGGGCTTCTTTCCCTTCCTAGTTGGCAGCTCTTGTTTGGAACTGATTTCCCCCTTAGTAGTTGGAGAGCTCCCAGCTGGAGTCTAGAAAATTAGGGAAGGCGGAAGGTTTAGGGAATCTGCCTTTGGTGTCCATTCTATGCGAGAGGTTCGATTGAGCCTCTCCCTGAAATTTCAAAATGGGATCCTTGCTCCCTTGTTTATGGTTCTGAGCTTATAACCCTAAGCCAGTTTACCAATGGCAGAATTCTCCCCTCCTAGCATCCCCTCCTCTTTTTCTCTCTTTTCCCCCCTTCTTCTTTCTCCTCCCTATCTGTTCCTCCCTTAGAAGCCGCCCCAGAAGTGAGGCCCTCCGGTCCCTTAGGGTAGGCAGTTTTCTTCCTCTCCTTTCTGCCCTCTATCGGCTTATTCCTTTTTCAGTTTATATCCTTTCCTTTTTTCTATTCCTCTGCTCTCTTGCCTCACTCTCTCTTCTAATCCTTAATTTGCCTCTCCAGCTAACAGAACTGGGATGGAGGAGGAGTCTGCGATGCCTAACGGCCGCCCCTCGCGCTCTACGCAGGCGTCACCCCAGGGGCGGCGCGCAGTACGCATTACAGACCTCAAAAAAAAAAAAACTCCCATGGGTGCACTCTCCAGCTGTCACCCAACAGTAATGAATGGTGAAGATACAAGAGAAGATCAAAAATTACGGTAGGTACGTCATTTTCATTTTTTCCCCTATTCTCCACAGTTCCTTTTTCAGTTTCCTGAGGTAAATTTTTACCACGTCTACTGTTTTTCAGTTGTTCTTTATTTTAAATCAGTAGTGGTTCCCTTTTTTCACCTGGAACCACTTTTTTCTGTGGGTATTTTAGCAGTTATTGTTATTTTGAACCGCAGTTCTTGCGGCGAGGGACCCGACTGTTAAATTTAAATCTTCCCTATTAGGAACTGTCATTTCTAGGGACATGGATATGTTGTTCATCCACACTATCTGGCAGGTTCCTTGCCGCTTTAAATCTTGCCGGAAGGTCTTCAAGCTAGCTCCTCCCACCCACCCGGGTGGTAAAACTCTCGGCTCCGCCCCATGACGCCAGATCTTCCTTACCGCTTGGAAGCTCAGGTTCCCTCCTTAACGCTCTGCGATTAAAATTTGGGCCTAATATCCTTCGGTTTGAAACTTTCAGAAAAATTTATAACTTTACCTCTTCGGTCTTCTTCCCTCGCAGGTGCGATGGACAGATCGACTCCCGGTTTGGAGATGTCCTGTGGGCGAAAGATGTCTCGGACGGTTGCCTCCCTCGTGCGTTTACGCCTTGGCCAGGAGCACCGACCCCGCAGGCTTGGCGACCTGTGTTCTCCTTCTCGGCCCACGCCTCGAGACTGCTGCTGCCCGTTTGCAACTAGGGCGTCCCGAAAGAAGATTTCCTCCGGTTAAATCAAAGGAGGCCCGACTGGCGGTTTCCGCGGCTGCGGGATCCGCCGAACAACTGGAACAGTTGGTTGCCCTCGAAGAGCAGGCGGCCCAGGCCGCGGCTTCCTCTTCTGCGGCTTTCATTCCTCTTTCGCTTGGGGCCTCATACTCAGCTTCTTTTAAGGAGCTTTGCCTGACCCTCTCGACCAAAGGCGAGGGTCCTTCTTCTTCGAGTCCATTCCACCGGTCGAAGAAAAGCAAGGGTAAGTCCCATCGTCGACGCTCTTGGGAGCGGGAAAGATCTCCCTCACTTTAGCCGATGATCGACGGTCAGCTTCGGCTTCGGCCACTAAGCTGCGGTGCCCCGTCAGGCCAGGTGACCGAGACACCCGCCGACGGGGTGAGATTTTCTCGACCGTTAGGCGGGTTGTCGGCTGGAGAAGCCGAGATTCCCTCCTCCCCGGTTCCCCCGGTGAGGACTGAGGATACCGTCGGCTCATCTGTGCCTTCGACCCAGGAGCCGTCGGTTTTGTCTACCGAACCGAAGGGATTGCCGATCCTCGGCTCCCCGACTCGCCGACCTTGGCCTTGGCGAGATTCGGTCTCCGGACATCTTCGCGGTCCAGCGCTCCCGTCGACAAGGCGGTCTCAGCGTACCAGCGACAGCGGCGTCTTGCCTCGTCCTCATCTTCCTCACCGGGCGAGGAGGGGGGCTCAGCGCCAAGTGCATTAATGTAGAGGACCTCATGTGGCATCAACTTTTCTGGCCGGCGGTAAGCCGGCTCAGGCCTTCCTGGCCATTTAAATGGCTGCCGCAGACCAGTCGAATCAACCCCTCGTGGTAGTCGAGAGCCTGTTTCAGGCCGGTTCGACCTATTCCAACTGCCCACCAATTTTGGTGGAACCGCCTCAGCCGACAGTCGGGGCACCGTCGAAAGATTCACGGTTGGCCCATGGCCTTCCCCGCAGGCTGTCAGTCACTCTCACGCCCGATAAGCCTCGGCGAGTGGAGAGTGGCTCAAGCTCCAGACAGCTCTTTGACAACTCGTCGGAGTCGGATGACTCCTCCCTGTACTCCAGACGCTTGGACTTGGAGTCCTCTGGGGGGCAGTCAACGGACGATAGCCCTTCATCCTTTCTTGGACTTCTCAGGCTCATCTCAGAATCCACTGGGATGAAGCTTGAACCCGTATCCAAACGGGCCAGATATCCCCTCACCGAGATTCTGGACAGAGGGGATTCTCCCACGGAGGCCTTTCCGGTGGCCGAAGCCATCGTTGGCCCGGCCTTGGAGTTATGGCAGCGTCCGGCTTCCTGTCCTGCGCCTTTGGCCAGGAAGTATGCGGTCCCTACGGGTTCTCTGTCGGTTTCCGAACACCCTCCGGCTGAGGGCGCTGGTCACGGATAGCGTTTTCAGCGTGCGGCTGTGCCAGGGCGTGGACAAACGGCCCGACAAAAGTCCAAGAAATTGGACTATGCGGGCGGAAAGTGTATGCTGCCTCTCCCTCGGCGTCGTCAGGCCAGTTCGGCCGTCTTGATGGCACATTTTCCCATGCCCTGTTGGGTCCTGGATGAGTCGCACCTCACCTTCCTGCGGACCTGCAGACCACAGTAAAGCAGGTGCGGGACCAGGGCAGGGCAGTAGCTAAGCAGCAGCTCCAGACTGCGCTGGATCTTGGGGATTCTTGTGCCCGGTCAGTGGCGGCCGCAGTGGCCATGCGCCGGCAGGCGTGGCTGAGGATATCCACTTTCACCTCGGATACCCAGCACAAGCTTGCGGATGTTCCCTTCCTGGGAACTGACCTCTTCGGCCCTGGAGTGGAAGGCCACCTCCAGAGGATCGAAAAGTCCAATGCCACCTTGGATTCGGTCTCGTACGCTCAGAGGGACAAGGGTCGTAAGCCCCAGCCTAAGCCCTTTCGTCCCTCTACTCCCGCTGCACGCCCGGCCCAACAACAGCGTCGGGGCCAGCAGGTCAGGCCTTGGTATTCCAAGCCCAAGCCACCAGCTTCCTCAAACAGGAAGCAAGGAGGAAAAGGCCCTGGTGGTCCCCAGGCCGGTCCTTCCTCCAAGCCTGCTAAGTGACGGGCTGAGGGGTGTCGCCCCCATCCCCGTCACCTCTTCCCTGGTTCCCCGTGGAGGACGGCTCCATTTCCTTTCGCCTGGTCCGCTGTTACCATGGACAGGTGGGTTTTGGAGGTGGTGGGAAGAGGGCCTGCCTCTCAGCTCCGCTGCGGGCTCGCCCATCGGCGCTTTAGGTCCCGAATCTCTACAGGCTCGTCGAGCCGACATCGCCCTCCTCCTTCAGAAAGGGGTGATAATAGAGATAGAGGACCCTCCATCAGAACCAGGGTTCGTGTCCAGGTACTTCCTGGTCCCGAAACGGACGGGGGGCTGGCGCCCCATCCTAGATCTACACAACCTGAACAAGTTCCTAAGGTCTCGATCCTTCAGAATGGTCACTCTGGCTCAGATAATACCATCTCTGGAACACGGCATGTGGTTCTGTTCTCTGGACTTCCAGGACGCGTTCTTTCACGTCCCTATCCGTCCGTCTCATCAGAGATTCCTCCACTTCAGAGCGGAGGGTTCCCTCTTCGAGTTCCAGGCCATGCCCTTCGGCCTCTCTTCAGCTCCCAGGGTCTTCACCAAATGCATTGCAGCGGTGACAGGTTTCCTGCGGCGCCGAGGGGTCCGGGTGTACCCTTACCTGGACGATTGGCTGATAGCAGCCCCCTCCAGGTTGGAGGTGGAGCGGTCCAGAGATCTGGCCCTCCGGGTTTGCTCTCATCTGGGCCTCCTGATCAACGAGGCCAAGTCGGAACTCGAGCCGAAGCAGGTGATATCTTTCATCGGGGCAGAGCTCGACTCTCTTCGAGCCAGAGCACGGCTCCCGGCGGACAGGGCCGAGGTTCTTACCTCCTTTGCCCAATCATTTCTGGTTGGGCAATCGCGCCCTGCCCGGGACTTCCTGCGACTCCTGGGTCTCATGGCGGCCTGTACCAGCGTAGTCCGTTGGGCACGCTGGCACATGCGCCCCCTCCACTGGGGACTGGCCAGTCAGTGGTCACAACGTTGCGATCCTCTGGACCAGCGTGTGTGGACGACCCAGGAGATGTGGAACGCTCTCCAGTGGTGGACCGTTCCGTCTCATTTGCAGGAGGGTATCCCGTTTGTCCGCCCCGAGCCGACGGTCTCTCTAACGACCGACGCCTCTTTGCTGGGTTGGGGTGCCCATCTGGGGGAACACCGAGCGCACGGCCTCTGGTCCCCGCGTGAGTCCGATGCCATATCAACCTGCTGGAGCTCCGTCTGTCCGCCTAGCTCTCACCGCCTTTGCTCCGTTTCTCCGGGGTCAAGTGGTCCGAGTCAGGCGGACAATGCCACGACCATGTACTATCTAAACGCCAGGGCGGGCGCACTCCTTGCCTCTATGCAAGGAAGCTCTCCGCATCTGGTCACTAGTGCGCAGCCTGGAGGCGGATCTCCTGGCCATTCATGTGGCAGGAGCCTCCAACACCCTGGCCGATGCCCTGAGCCGGATAGGGGCTGCATCGCACGAGTGGTCTCTCCTGCCGGAGATAGTACAAGACCTGTTCTCCCGCTGGGGCACACCTCTGGTGGATCTGTTTGCCTCCAGGGAGAACGCGAAGCTGAGGCTGTTTCATGCCCGCCCCCGTCAGCAGGGCTCGCTGCAGGGGGATGCCTTCGAGGCCGTGGACCCCGGGCCTCTTTTACGCCTTTCCCCCCATTCCCCTGATTCACAGGGTCCTGCTGAAAACGAGGAGGGACAAGGCGCAGGTGATTCTGATAGCCCCAGACTGGCCTCGCCAGTTCTGGTACCCAGATCTCCTCAGTCTCAGCTCCAGGACTCCGCGGCAACTGCCAGCTCGACCGGACCTGCTCTCAGCCAATCAGGGGAAGTTGCTCCATCCGGACCTTCAATCCCTGCACCTGATGGCCTGGTTCCTGAGTGGCTAGAGTTCCAGGCCTTGGGTCTTTCCGACGAGGTCCTCAACGTCGTTGAGGCGTCCCGTAAGGAGTCGACCAGAAAATGCTATGCCTTCAAATGGAAGAGGTTCTCCATTTGGTGTCGGGTAAAGGGTTGGACCCTTTCGTATCCTGTGGCAAGCATTTTGGACTATCTATGGTCCTATCTAGTCAAGGGCTTAGGTCGACGACCCTTAAGGTGCACCTGGCAGCCATTTCTGCTTACCGGGCGCGGGCCGGTCAGCAGTCAGTGGCTCAGGAAAAAGTGGTCGGGTGCTTTTTCAAAGGCCTTGATCACATTTCCCCTCCTGTGCGGGAACCCCCACCTCCGTGGGATTTACTGCTGGTACTGGCAAAGCTCATGGGCAAGCCATTCGAACCAATGCACAGGTGTGGTCTCCCTCACCTGTCGTGGAAGACCGCCTTCTTGGTGGCTATCACGTGAGCCAGAAGGATGGGAGAACTCCAGGCGCTTAGCATCGAGTCTCCTTACCTGGTCTTCCACAGGGACAAGGTTGTCCTACGCCCCCACCCGAAATTCCTTCCGAAGGTGGTGTCGGAGTTTCACCTTAATCAGGTGTTGACTCTGCGGTGTTCCTACCCAATCGCACCTCGGAGGCCGAATATAGGCTCCATACTTTGGACCCTAGAAGGGCGCTCGCCTATTACAAGGAGCGCACGGCTGAAATTCGGGGAGAGGTTCGCCAGCTGTTTGTCACCTACGTTGAAGCCGCACCTGGCAGACCTGCAGCCAAGCGGACGATAGGCAGATGGGTCACCTTCTGCATAAATCTCTGCTATGAGTTGGCGGGCATGGAGCCTCCCAGAGGGATAAGAGCTCATTCTACCCGCCATACTGCTGCATCGGTGGCTGCTTCCAGGGATGTCCCTATCCAGGAAATCTGCAGGGCTGCTACCTGGAAGTCAGCACACACCTTTATTTCCCACTACCACATCGACCTTGAGTCACGCCGGGATGCTGGTTTTGGGCCTCGGTTCTCCAATCTTTGTTCCCCAAGTAGTATTAGGGGTGTCGCCTTGCCTCCCTCCTCCCGGAGAACTGCTAGGGTCTGCCAGATAGTGTGGATGAACAACATATCATGTCCTTAGAAATACAGGTTACTCACCTGTAACAGGAGTTCTAGGAATGGTATATTTTGTTCATCCACATGTTCCTACCGACCTCCCGGCCGACGGCGCTGCAACCTGAGCTTCCAGCGGCCAGATCTGGCGTCATGGGGCGGAGCCGAGAGTTTTACCACCCGGGTGGGTGGGAGGAGCTAGCTTGAAGACCTTCCGGCAAGATTTAAAGCGGCAAGGAACCTGCCAGATAGTGTGGATGAACAACATATACCATTCCTAGAACTCCTGTTACAGGTGAGTAACCTGTATTTTTCAGTGTTCTTACCTATTGGCAAGTTAAGAACAGCCTAAAAAGAGGACTGGACCCACAGGTTTTAAAAATTGTGTGAAGTGCCACAAGATTGTGGCTACCTCTGATACCCACGACCTTTGTTTACAATGCTTAGGTCCAGCTCATTTTTGTACTCTTTGTTCAAAAACACTTAGGAACAGAGCTAAAAGATTAAGGGTGATGGCTGCCAAGGCATCCGATGAGGGGCCTTCTAAGACTAAGGGTGCTGATGAAGTACCCCTAAACCTAAAAATACTTCTAGTAAAGGTGCTGATGAAGTGCCTTCCAGACCTAAACAGAATAATAATAAAGGCACTGATGAAGTGCCACCCAAAGAAAATAATGGCACCAAGGGTGCTGATGAGGCACCTAGCAAACCTAAGTCTACCAAGCACACTGATGAAGTGCCAGATAACCAAGAGAAAACCAGGTCAGGCTACTGTTGAAGTGCCTGCAAAAAAGATTTATAAAGAAAAACATACCACTCCCACGCCCCATGGAGAGTCATCAGTGGGCAAGAAACAATAAGAAAACTAAAAATATAGAACCACAGGCTCAAAATCCCCCTGACGTACCTGGAGATTTGCCCTCGGTAGAAGAGATGGCTAAAGCCTGGCACTTGTACCAAACTCTGTGGAGCATGGGGTCCATGTTACGCCCTGCAGCAGGTCTACAGCTCATACCCACCCGGACTTCTATTTCAAGAGTGTCGATAAAAGAGGCAGCTTCATATGTTTAGAAGAGTACTCTGAAAGACAAGGATGGGCAGTGATGGGGCTGACATGACGCTGCTGTCCCTCACTCTGGACCCACTCAGTGTGCCCATTACCAAGCTAGTAAGCAAATCTCTGGCACATGCTAAATTCTCTGATGTTTGGAAACTAGCACTTATGACCGTTGTACACAAGAGTGGATATAGGTATTGTATTTCAAACTACAGACCAATTTCTGTCCTTTCCCCACTATCCAAAGCCTTTGAAAGGATTGTAGCGGACCAGCTCACTGAGTATCTCAGTAAACATCAGCTGCAGTGCCCTAACCAACACGGTTTCAGACGGATCCACAGCACTACCACTGCCTTGGCTGAATACACTTTCTTCGTACACTGAGCTATGGATGAAGGCAAGCTGGTGGTGTCAGTGTTTATCGATTTAACAAAAGCCTTTGACAACATAAACCACACCCTACTCCTGGAGCAGCTGCAGAAACTGGGGATGTCATCAAATGCAGCACTGTGGTTCCAGGGCTATCTGTCCCTTCGATCCCAGTGTGTCAAAATAGGCCAAAACGTATCAGGACTCAGGGAAGTCTCAATGGGGGTCCCCAAGAATCTATCCTGGGGCCCCTTCTTTTCAGCCTGTTCCTAAATGATCTTCCCAAAGCCTGTGACTCCAAAAATCATTCTTTATGCCAATGACGCGGTGATCCTCAACAGCGACACGCACATCAGCTCTCTCCAAACAACTGCACAGCACTCATTTAACATGGTCGAGGACTGGTTCCGTGAGCACTTGTTCCTGCATCAACCATAAAAAGACCTAGACCATGCTCCTATCCAGCTCACAGCTCAAGAAAAGGGCCCCCACCCTCTCTCATCAACAGTACCAAAACACCTTTGGAGCAGGTACACTCGTTTAAGTACTTGGGGGTCACCCTTGATGATGCACTGTCCTTTGCACAGCATGTGGACTCTGTGGTCAAGGCTGCTAACTCTAAGTTGGGTGTGCTTTACAAGCATAGGAAATACGTAACTCCTGCTGCCCTATGCCTCTCTGTTGCCAGCTCCATTTTATCAACAATCAACTATGGTGTGGTAGTCTACGGTGCAGCCACTGAATCTGTGCTAAAGAGGGTGTATATCACACTCAACAAGGCCGGCAGACTCGCCCTTGACACTGATCGGACCACCCATACCTGCTCCCTCTATGAACAGACCAGTTGGCTATCACTAGTGGACAGGATCGGATTTCAAACCTGCCTCCTTGGTAAAAAAAAAAAAAAAAAAGGCACCGGTGGGTAAAGCACCCCGAGTGTAACTGCCATTTTCTCAAAATCAAGCGCTGGATACAGCACCAGAAGCAGGGAACACTCATGGTGCCATTTCAACGAACTGCACTTGGACAGTGTGCCTTTTTCTACAGAGCGCCCCTGTGACTAAATGAGATACCCGAGGTCACCCACAACTGCACAAGTCTGTCACACTTCAAATCCAGACTCAAGCTTCACCTCTTCTACAGCTCCATGTGCACCTGTTTTCCAAACCTGCTGCTGTCACAGTTTGCCTGGACTGTGTAAGGATCTGACTCTCTGTATCAAACTATGTATTGCTAGAGTCTACCTACCCTGAAACTTGCCTGTTTATTTGTCTGTTACTGTTATATGACGTGGAACCTTTGTAAAAGAGCCTTGGCTCAAAGGTTATTTTCGAGTCACTAAATAAACTGTTTCAAGCCCCTGCTCCTGCCAATGTACCCTCCAGTGTAGTTCCCTTGGATGCTGGTGACTTCCCAGGGTAGGATGAGGACTATTATGGAGATGATGATGATGAGGCAGGGGGAAGTCCCTTAGAACCTGATATTTCCACTGATCCTGATTTTGGAGCGTCCCCTAGTGACCAGAAGGATTTTTCCTTTATGTTAACATTCCTGCAGCATATGGTGGATACCCTGGATCTCCCCTCGCAGGAGTCCACTCAGGATGAAGAAGAGGATAAGGATTACAGGGACATGATGGGCCGCCCTCTTCCTAAGAAGATTGTGCTCCCTATATATATATGGCTTTTAAAAAGAATACTATGAAGCTCCTCTAGACCCCTACCTCCTTGTCTGGAGTAGATAAAAAGATAAATATCAGCTTCTAACCCCAGTAATACTCAAGTATTCATAACTTTCTGCAGTAAGCCTGAAGGGTTGGACTGCCCGGAATGAATGGAACGTATGCAAATGATGGAATCATCAGCACGTGATAACTTTTCAAATGCTGCCCTATACTAACTGCAAATGTTCTAAACCTCAGATTTTACTGTCCGCCTGAACAGCCTGGTCGCTTGGAGGGTCGCTCTTCATCATCTGTCAGAAGTGAAGAAACTTATAAAAAAACATATAAGTATTCCTTTATTTATCAATTGCTGCCTTTTACTGATTGTTTTATTTAGCTAAACTTGTTTTTGTAGTAATTTAGTTATTTTGCCAGTTCCTCTCTGTTCAGGATATCCGGGAGGGAACTGGGCTAGTTTTTGTAGCGCAAAACCCGCTTTATTTTTGTTTTGAATATTGTTTAAAAGTGTGTTTTTGTAACCGAAGTTGTTGGTTACTGAACTGCTAGTACCGGTTTCAGAATTTTTATCGATTCGGTTCCTTCGGTTCCCTTTCGATTCTGGAACTGAACAATAACCGCATTATTGTTTAAATTTTTTTGCCTTTTACAGTTCTCTTTTTGTCAGTTTTAATGTCAGAAAAAACGAAGAAAGACAGGTGAGCCCAGTTTTAAGAATTGTACACAATGTGGGGACGTTTTTGCAAAGGCAGATAAGCACACTATGTGTGTTGCTTGTCTGGGTTATGAGCATCTTAAGGAGGATTGTCAAATCTGCCTGACATTCCCTGAAAAAAAACAATTGAAAAACACCAGGAATGGCTAAAGAAAAAGCTCCCCAAGGGTCCCTCTGGCTCTGACCAGCCGATACCCTCTGTTACTGTGGCTGAACCCAGACCTGTTGTTACTTCCACCCCTGATACGGGTGATAAAATTACTAAGAAGTCTTCTGAACTGGCTAGTTCCCCGGTTCCCTCTAAGAAAGCTCGCAAGCTGAAGCATTACTGAACCCCCAAATGTAAACCAGGGGACTTCTGTATCTGCTAGTGTCATGCTAACTCCTCTGGAAATTGCGCAGGCTTTTAAAGTTATTCAGGCTTTGCAGGGTTTGGTGCCCTCACACAGCAGCCACCAGTCACGGCAGGTCAGCCTGGCATTATTCCCCCTGTTGAAGAGGAATGCAGTGATTATGAGGAGGATGAAGGCGAAACCATCTTGACTGAGGTCTCCCCTGAGCAGGACTTTGGATCCCCCAAAGGACATCTGAAGATTTTTCTTCTCACTTTACCTTTGTGAGAAAGATGGCAGATGCCCTTGACATCTCCACAAGGGAAGAAATGGAGGATGAGGAGGAAATATAATATCTGGAAATGATTGGTATAACTCCCACCAAGGCCCTCCTCCTCCCAGTCAATACATTTTTTTTAAGAAAGATGCTCCAGAGTTGTTGCAAACCCCAAATTCTGTCCTCCCCCTCTGGATAAGAGGCTGGACAAGAAATATCAGTTGGAGAGGGAAGGGGCAGAGTTCCTCTTCTTCCATCCGGATCACCAAGGGGTCATCCAACAGGCAGCCTGCGATAAGGCTAGAGTCCCTCTGGCATCCCACACACAACAGATAAGGACTCTAGGAAAATAGCATGGCAAGGAAAGGATACCTGTCAGCCTCCCTAGCCATGCGGCAGGCTAACTTCCAGGCCTATACTGCCCAGTACCAAAAGTCCCTGTGGCAGTCAGTACTGGCCATTTCACAGAAAGCTCCTTCACCCCAGTCTAATGACCTAGCTGAAACAGTTAGGTTTGAGCTAGAGGCAGCTAAGTACCAATTCCAGATGGCTGCTGATACCAACGATACTGCAGCCAGATGGATGGCAAATACGGTAGCCCAGAGGAGATTTGCTTGGCTGAGGGCCACAAATCTTATTGCTGACACACAGTCTAAGGCTCTGGATTTTCCTTTAGAGGGAAATGCTCTTTTCGGAGAATCCACTGTGGCATACATGAAGAAGGTGGAGGAGTACAAGGCCACCTATAGGAGTAACTCTAGCAGAGAGAGAGCTTCTCCATCCACCAGGCCTTATGGAAGGGGAGGCTGGGGCAGGTCCTTCCACACCAGTCCCTTTTTTCAGCCAGTGGCCATACCCCAGTACCAACAATACCCACAGCAGGGGTACTTTAGGGGCAGGGGTCGAAGGGGGTCTAGGCGTGATGCTCAAGCACAACCTCCACCCCAAACTAAGCAGACTTCCTGAAGTACAGGCTGCTTCCTCACTCCCTGTCGGAGGCAGACTTTCCCACTTCCTCCAAGTTTGACTGACCATCACCACAGACAAATGGGTCCTGGAGGTAGTCGGTCAGGGTCTGTCTCTGGGTTTCAAATCCCTTCCTTCTTTAACAGCCAAGGGTTTCAGTGCATCTTCCCTGGCAGAAAAGATTCTGCTGGAGGCAGAGGTCCAGAAACTGCTACTTCTAAAAGCAGTGGAACCTGTCCCAAGCC
The DNA here is from genome assembly GCA_016271365.2 of Neoceratodus forsteri. NCBI lineage: Eukaryota > Metazoa > Chordata > Ceratodontiformes > Ceratodontidae > Neoceratodus > Neoceratodus forsteri. The sequence continues at coordinate 1,188,741,359 of CM057453.1, forward strand.
CATTGAGAGGAAGGGGCTTTTACTCCAGATACTTCCTCACCACAAAGAAAAGTGGGGAGTGGCGGCCTATATTGGATCTCAGAGCCCTAAACAGGCATCTAAGAAAGCCAAAGTTCAAAATGGTAACTTTAGCATTGATTCTGCCAACAGTCCAAAGGGGGGGACTGGTTGGCATTGCTGGACTTGAAAGACTCCTATTTCCACATTCCCATAAAAGAGTCTCACAGGAAATACCTCCGATTCAAACTCCCTTCAGGTCATTACCAATTTTCAACCCTGTCTTTTGGCCTTTCTTAGGCCCCAAGGATGTTTACAAAGTGCCTAGCGCCAGTGGTAGCAACTCCTTTGAAGGCAAGGTGTGACAGCTTTTCCATATTTGGACAACTGGCTGTTGGTGGGTAAATCACCTCAACAGGTCATTCAGTGCTTAAACCTTACTCAAGGCCTCTTGGAATTCTTAGCATTCATTATCAATCTCGAAAAGTCGGTCCTCACTCCTGCACAAAGGTTGAAGTTCATAGGGGCAGAGATGGACACCCTGCAGGTCAGGGCCTACCTTCCTTTAGACAGGATCAGAAATCTTCAGCTAGTGGCGAATTCCTTCCTCTTGAACAGGAGTAAGCCTGCAAGACAGTTCTTGCAACTTCTGGGTCATATCGCTGCATCCACAGCCACAGTGCTGGGTGCAAGGTTTCAAATGAGGGACATCCAGTTCCACCTCAGGGCTCACTGGAGTCAAAGGAAAGATTCTTTGTCAGAACCCATTCCGATTACCAGGACCCTGCTGCAGGCCTTGCAGTGGTGGAAAGAAGTTCCCAATCTAAGGGAAGGTGTTCCCTTTCAGAAAGACAACCCCTTGATTGTTCTCACAACAGATGCATCCCTTTTAGGCTGGGGCGCCCACTTGGGAGGCCATACAGTACAGGGCACCTGGTCAGCTTCAGAGTCCCAGAAAATGCAGCAGAAGGCACAGGACCCCAAAGCATCTAGTGCAACCCTCTGAGACTCCAGCCCAGGTTCCACCTCAGCTGTCCAAGGGGGACTCTTCCTTGGTAGTAGGAGGGCGTCTGACTCAGTTTTATGACCAGTGGAAGTCAATCACATCAGACAAGTGGGTACTCAGAATAATCCATGAGTGGTGTACTCTAAATCTTTCACAAACCCCTCTGGAACACCCACCCAAAAGACAGCCCAAGCTGTCTATCTCTCGGTCACTCTTCTTGCTTCTGAGATTCAAGACCTTCTAAACAACAGGGCAGTAGAAGTAGTCCCGCTGGATCAGTGGAACACATGTTTCTATTCCCATTACTTCCTAGTTCCAAAGAGAACAGGTGGCATGCGCCCTATTCTCTATCTCAGGAAGTTAAACGGATTCCTTTACAAGGAAAAATTAAAGATGATATCACTCAGTACACTTTTACCACTGATTCATCAAAATGATTGACTGGCCTCCCTGGACATGCAGGATGCCTATCAACATGTTCTCATACACCCAAGCCACCACAAATACCTCAGATTCGTGGCATTGGGTCAACACTACCAGTTCAGAGTCCTGCCCTTTGGGCTATCCTCGGCGCCTTGAGTCTTTACAAAGTGCTTTGTAGTTCTCGCCTTGCATCTCAGGAAGCTTGGAATTCAGGTGTTCCCATATCTGGACAATTGGCTTCTAGCAAGCCCCTCCAGACAAGAGACTCAGGAAGCCATGGCTATGGCTTCAAAATTCCTCATGTCCATGGGAGTCCTGCTAAATCTAGGAAAGTCACAGCTATAGCTCTCCCAATGGCTCCTCTTCATAGGAGCCCTTCTAGATAACTCCAGCACAAAAGCCTTTCTTCTGGAGGACAGAAGAAATGACATGCTTCAGATGGCCCACTTCATCAGAAAGAGAATGACTCGGTTCAAGCTGTCTCGATGCAGCGGATGCTGGGTCTCATGGCATCCTCCGTGTTCACTGTGCCTCTGGCTCATCTTCATATGAGGACTACTAAGTGGATGCTCAGCACTCAGTGGTCGCTGACCACGCACCAACAGGCCTTCTACATCAAGGTGATGGAACCTCTGAAATGGTCACTCACCTGGTGGACTCAAGAGGACAGCCTTCTGGAAGGTTATCCCTTTGCCCCTGTAGAATCCCAGATCTCCATTACCACAAATGCATCCTTACTGGGATGGGGAGCTTACTGCCAGGATCTCCACACCCAGGGTCAATGAAGTCAGGATGAGTCTCAGCTTCACATAAATGTTTTAGAAATGAGAGCCGTCCTGTACGCAGTCCGAACCTTGAAGGACATACTCTGTCACACTCCAAACATAATGAGGTCATTATATTGGGTGACCTTAACTAAAATTGACTAGGGACTGCCCATAGCACGCTGTTCTCTCTGGTACAAAATTATAACCTCCACCAGCTGTTAACGGAGAATACCAGAGATCTTCCCTTGTCAATCTTCACCATTCATTACTTCCTGGGTGTAAGCCGGAGGTGCGCACTCGTCACGGGAGCTTTTTTTTTTTTTAAAGTTTGCACTAACGGCACCGCCCTCGAGAGTGACGTCATGCGTGAGGGGTGGCCGTTAGTAGCGACCGACTCCTCCTCCAACTCAGTTCTGTTTCTCCCACTGTCGAGGCAGCACCTGTTTCGCGTGGAGTGTCATTTCAAGTGCGTAGTAGACCGACTCCGATTTTCTCACACTCGATGCCATACTCGGTAAGACTGTTCCTTTTTCTTTTGTATGGCACCGGGTGTTTTCTTACTGTATTTTGACCTTGTTTGTTTCGCGTTATGTCCTGTTCTGGAGCGGAGCGTTTCTCGAAGACGGGCCGAGCCCCTATGCGTCAGTGCTCCTGCGGCTGGCATTTCTCCGTCTCAGACCGGCATGACGTTTGTCTTCGTTGCCTGGGACCCAACCATGACATGGATTCGTGCGACGCCTGTTTCTCAATGGACCACCGTGTCCTCTAAGTCCGCGCGTTCAAGCTCTGCAAAACCCCGCCGACCTTTGGGGGATGACGTTGTTCTCGGGATTCCCAGGTAAGGTCTCTTGGCCCTTCCCCCGGGTCCCCTCCCGGGCCTATACGGTCCGAGAAGGAGGGGGTCTCCTCGTCTTTTCTTGCCGAGGAGGAGGCCTTCAGCGGTGTCGAGGGGCGTCGTAGTCCCTTCCGGGGCCGCGATGCCGACACCGCCTCGGCAGTCACCTCTTCGGAGGTGCAGGCTCCCCGTGGCGGGGGCCCTGCGTCTTGTGGGCGCCCTAGCTCAGGTGGACCCTCGGCGCCGCCTTTTGAGCTGTTTTGGATCCGGTGCTGTTTGCGGTGCGGTGATCAAAATGGCGCCCGTTCGGTGCCGTTTTGGATCCCAGCACCGGTGATCAAAGGCGGCGCCATTGTAGCACCGTGTTGGATCGGCTGCGTTCGGCGGCGGTACGTTGGTGCACTTCCCGGCCTCTGTGCGTTTTGCGTGCCGATGCTCGTGGCGGCGCGGTCAGCCTACGCCCGCCTCGCCTGGTGGCGCCGTGGGCCTAATCTGCCTCCTCGCGGCGTCAGGTCGGTTTCCGGCACCAGGAGGCGGTGCCGTTTGTTCTTCCGCGCGTAGGGGTTGGGAGTCGGCCCAGCTGCCATGCTAGGGGGGCGAGCAGCGCCGCCATTGGTACAGGGGCCGTTCACGGCGCCATGGCCTCTAGGACCCCTGGGGTGGCCAGCATTGAGGTCCAGCTGGTCTCGTCTTCCATCCTGGCACCCCCACTCTTCGGGGTCTGGGTCCCCTGTGGCTAGAAGTACCAGGCGGCGCAGTGGGCCCCTCCCTCTGTCCCCCCTTCCGTCGTCTCCTGAGGACTCCCCGGCTGGGGGTGGCCAGGGGTCCCAGGGGGCAGGTGTGGGGGCGACGGAGGGGGAGGCTCCCCTCTCTGGAGGGCCGTTGACAGCTACCCCCCGGGGTGCTGTTGCCCCCTCTGGGGACGGGGAACCGCTGCCGTCGAGGAGGAGGGCCCTCTCGGAGTCCGAGGGGTTGAGGGGCCAAGGGTCTGGCTCTCGGGCTTCCTTGGCCACCTCAGGGGGGGTGGCCAGGAGCCGGAGTGCGGAACCCCGCCCCTCCCTCCGGGGCTCTAGGGTGCCCTCCGGTGCGTTCTTGCGGACTGCCCTTCTGGATCCATACGGTCGGCGTCGTCACGGGGGAGGTTCTCCCCTGGGCTCTTCCAGGCTCCGCTTCCCCAGAGTTCCGTTCTGCGGCCTGGTCTGTTGTCCGGGATCCCTCCAGCTAGGGCTCCGTTCCCCAGATTCCAGAGCCCTGGCAGAGAGCTGTTGCCTCCTCGGAGGTGCCCCTCTCCTATCTCTCTGCCTTCACCACCCCCGCTCCCAGGCTATGTCGGTCCTACGGGTCCGTTATCCTGGGAGCAGTTCAGGGGTTCTGCGGCGGCCTTCCCCTCTTATGTTAGATACATGCATGAGCGGGTCTTTCGACTCTCCCCACCGCCGCAAGAGTCCTCTGGACATTCCAGCTCCCCATCATCCTCGTCTCCCTCCTCTGAGGGAGAGGAACCCCCTGCTCATCTTTCCTCCGATGCTGATTTCACGGAATATCAGCGTTTCCTTTCAAGGATGGTGAGGGATCTTGGGATTTCCTATGTTCGGAGAGACGATACTGAACGGCAGACGCGAGAATTCCTTGGTGAATTCAGTGCCCAGCATTTGGTGGTACCTCCTGGCCTATCCCCTTCCAGGAGGCGTCTATCCGGTCCTGGCAGTCCCCAGCCACTTCTCCAGCCCGCGCTGACTGTCAGCGTGGGTATTGTGCACCCTCAGAGTCTCTGGTACCCTTCCTAACCCCCCACTCGGTTTGGTCTCTAGACACTCCTTCCGGGCGCGCTGCAGGCGCCGACCGCCCACCGGATCCGGACTCTCTCCAGTTCGACCGTTGGGGGCAAGAGTGTTCTCTTCTTCTCGTGCGGTTGCCTGTATTGCATCTCATCAGGCTCACCACGCTGCCTACAACCGGCATTTGTGGTCGATGATGCCCCAGCTGTTGGCATCAATGCCTGACACGGAGCAAACCAGACAAGCCGTTGCTCTCTCCACGGTAGGCCTAGAGCTGGCAAGACACCAAGCAAGGGCATCTTACGACGCCAATGAGGTGGCTTCCAGGCTTGCGGGGACAGCGATCTGCATCAGGCAGACGGCATGGCTTCGTCTCTCTAGGTTGTCACCCCTGGCCTGGCGTAGGGTGATTCACTCCGCCTTCCGGGGGACCCATCTTTTCTCCTCTAGAGCTAGGAGACTTTTGCAGGGGCTCCCTCCATCTCCTCGTCCTCGGGAGGCACCTCCTTGCTCTTCTCCCACTTAGGCTTTCTGAATAAGCCAGGGTCTTCTCCTTCTGTTTCTCACCAACAGGAGGCTGGGGGTCTTGTTCCCTCAGGGTATTTTACCCCCACCCGGGGGAAGAGAAGCTTGGTACTCACCCAGGAAGTAATGAATGGTGAAGATTGACAGGAAGATATGAGAATTACGTACCTACGTAATTCTTGGTGCTTCTCTTGTATCTTCACCATTCATTACTACCCGCCCACCATCCCTCAGTGGCCTCCTCCTGTGGCTTCTCCACCTCCCGTCTCCTTCTCTCTGCAAAAAAATAAAAATAAAAAAAAAAAAAGGAGGAAAATTACTCCAGTCCCCCCAAAAAAAAAAAAATTTTTATATCTATATCCTTAAAGGGGGATCCTTATTTCTCCAGAAAAATGATTTACTCTAAGATTCTTGGGCCTTTTTCCTGGAATTGCGATGTGATCAGGCTGCACAACTATCTCTTGCCATACCTTCTGGCAGATACTTCTGGGGTTTTTAGCCTGACTCTGGCTATACAGTTTTGATCCTGCAGTTCCCTGCTACCAGCTGTTAAGCCCTAGAATCTCAAACCCCCCCTTTATTCTTGCCTTGCAGAGCAGAGGAACGGGTACGACTATTTTTTCTTAAAAAAAAAAAAGAAAACTGAGGGAACTCTCTCCGACTGCTATAAGGCAATCTCTAATTTAAGGTCATGCTCCTAAGCCGGCAGGCTATGCTCTGGAAAAAAAAAAAATGGAAAAACAAGGGCGAAGAAAATCCTTCTTGTAATATTTTGATGATTGGTTTTTCCCTTCTAGTGTCCTCCTGGACAGTTTTACAGAGAAGCAGTGCTGACCATGACCAATCTTCAGCAGCCTAAGCCTCTGGCCTGCCTTGGCAAGTCCGGAGTTCCATTTCTATACCTATAAACCGCCTGAAAGGCCTAGATTTTCCATTTCTAAACCCTTGAGCAGCTCTCACATGCTGCCTGGGATTTATCCTTCCCTCCTCGGGTGTCCTCCAGTTAAAGGCCTTTCCTCGGCCAGGAGCCCGAAGTGGGGATCAAGGACCATGGCATGTTGAAGATGAGGACTATGCCCTCCTGAGTCTGTCTGGCGGGTTCGGTGAACCTTCTCTTCAGCTCTGTCACCGGGGATTCTTGCTTCCCTGTTAATCGAGCCTTAAGCTATCAGCTAACTATGCTCGTTAGGCATTCTGGTCCCTTCAACATCCCATCTTTCTCTTTTCTTCTTCTTTCTTCCTTATTATCTTCCTTCTGTCTCCTCCTAGAGTCGCCCAGGTAAGGAGGCCCTGCGGTCCCTAGGTTAGGGATACTCTTATCTCCTCTGTCCTTCCTCCATCGGCTTATTCCTTTTTCAGTTCATTCTTCCTTACTTTGCTATCCCTTGGCTATCTTGCCTCGTTATCGCTATCTCTATGCTTTCACTTTTTGCCTCTCCAGCTCACAGAACTGAGTTGGAGGAGGAGTCGGTCGCTACTAACGGCCGCCCCTCACGCAGGACGTCACTCTCGAGGGCGGTGCCGTTAGTGCAAACTTTAAAAAAAAAAAAAAGCTCCCGTGACGAGTGCACGCCTCCGGCTTATACCCAGTAAGTAATGAATGGTGAAGATACAAGAGAAGATCAAGAATTACGGTAGGTACGTAATTTTCATTCACTCCTTCACTAAAATCCTCTTCCCTTATTGACTGGGTACTGGTTAACCATCTGGATCATGTACACCAAGCAGGCATCTTGGCAGATTCACTTACTGATCATTCCCCTGTCTTTTGCATCTGGAGTACTGAGGCTGCTCCATCCCCTCCACCATGCTATGTCATCTTTACAAATTTTGCCAACCTGGATATTGAGACTTTTTGTCATGATGTCTCAAGGATAAACTGGTCTGGTGTTTACCTTTCCCATAATGTTGAGTCTGCACTAAATATCTTCCTTAATGAATTCCTGGCCCTCCAGAACAAGCATGCCACCAAGGTGACATGGAGGGTGAGGGCTAAACAAACAAGATGGCTTCACAAAGACTTGCAGAAAAATCTACACTCGGGGGACAAATGCTGGAAAAAGTACAAAGCCTAGGGGCTACAATCTGACTGCTACCTACAGAACCCTACGTAACTTCTGTAAAAAAAAAAAAAAAAAAAAGGTCAGAACAGCTAAGAGTGCCTATTGTAAAGAATTGCTGCTAAGCTCTGCTGGGGACCCTAGGAAATTCTGGGCCAATGTCAAGACCTTTCTTGGTGTGTCCCAGTCAACTAGCACCAGTGACATGGTATTAAATGGAGTACATTGCAGTGACTCCAACACCACTGCTAATTCCTTCAATCAAATGTTCTCGGACCTGTCTCAGTATACCTCTGCCTTCCCATCTCCCCAGACAGCCTTGCTGTTTGCAACATCGGCACAGTCCACTACCCCCAGCTATCCTTCCCAACAAATGTATAAAAATCCTCCATTCTACTTCAAGGCAATCTCAAGGACTGAGGTCTTAAAACTATTACGGACTGTCTCTGATAACACTAGCTCTGGATCAGATGCACTTGAATCTCTGCTCCTGAAACTAGCAGCACCATACATAGCTTCCCCTCTGGCTAGAATTTTCACCTTGTCTCTCTCTAATAGCCAAGTTCCTGACCACTGGAAGATTGCTCATGTAATGCCGGTCCTTAAAAAAGGTGATACCAAAGAGATTGCTAACTACAGGCTTATACCCATCCTATCGGTCCTAAGTAAAATTCTGGAAAAACTTGTGGCAAATCAAACTGTTGACTACCTCACAAAGTACAGCCTTCTCTCTGACACACAACATGGCTTCCGTAAAGGTCAGTACCTCTACAGCGCTTCTCAACTTCACTACCGATGTGCTTACCAGTATGGACACTGGCCAGCTGACAGGGGCAGTTTTTATAGACCTTACAAAAGCCTTTGATCTTGTTGATCACCCCTGCTGCTGTCTACTCTTTGCAGTCTGAGCTTTTCACCACCAGTTGTCGCCTGGTATGGAAGCTATCTATCAAATAGAACTCAAACTGTGAAATTCAAATCCTCTTTATCGGATGGTACTACCATCAATAATGGGGTTCCCCAGGGCTCTATTCTGGGACCTCTTCTTTTCTCACTTTTTATCAATAAGATAGATGAGGTTTTTCTTTCATGCTCATCTATTCTCTATGCAGATGATCGTGTACTCTATTCAAGCTCTGATAACGTCACCAGCATAAATGCATTCCTTTCTTCAGATTTCACAAATGTCCAAAATTGGCTTCCTGCACATAAGCTTGTACTTAATGCTAAGAAAACCCAAGCAATGTTACTTGGATCTGCCTCTAAACGTAGGACATGTCAAACTCCCCTACTGGTGCAAGACCACAGTGGCACACAAATAGAATGTGTTACATCTTTTAAGTACCTCGGAATTCTTCTGGATCAATCCCTGGACTTCAGCCTGCATATACAATCTGCCTGCAAGGCAGTGAATGCTAAACTGGGGTTGCTTACAAGTCCAGTTTCATGTTGACTCCCTCTGCTAAACTTGCTATTGCCAGAGGCATATTACTCCCTGCCCTCACCTATGGCATGCCGACCTTTGCTGCCACACACAAAACCATCCTTCATAAGTGGGATGTCACTTATAATAATATCCATCGATACACCTCCTCATCACCACGGCTTAAGCATCACTACCAACTGTACAGGGACTTGGGCTGGTTATCCCCCTCAGCTTGCCGTCAATACTCTCTGGGCTCTCTGACTCTGTACTCAGAAACCAGACCCCTTCAGCGCTTGCAACATTGCTGGTACCTCAAACGTCCTCCTATAGACTGTGATCGGTAGATAAATCCCTGCTAAATGTACCTAGATGTAACACATCAAAAGGCTCTGTTGCTTTCAATCACTCTGCTCCTAAGCTTTGGAACTCTCTCCCCCAAGCACTTCAAATATCTGGATCCCATGACAGCTTCAAAAAGGAGCTGCACTTCCATCTATTCCTTGTTGATCCCTGCACTTGTTTTAATCCCCCCCAATCCACTCACCCACCACATGCTGCCTGGCCTAACTTTAACCTTCCTACATCATAGCACTTCTTACCCTTACTATCTGTTTGACAGCTAATCTACCCCAACTCCCCCCCCACACACACACACACCTGAGCCTTGTTTCAGAGGCCGTGATAATATATCCTGCCCAGTCAGGAATTTGCCCTTGCCTTTTTTTGCTGCCTATTTGAATCTTCACTGTTGTGACTAATTTTAACAATATTTCTTGCTGTTATGTTGTGGTGTCTCTTCCTAGACTGTGTAGGTTTTCTCTGCCTAAAATGCTATGTGAATTGTATTGATTGTTATTGTTCTGGCTACATGTATTCATTACTACTAACTGTTTTGACCTATGGCATTGTAATTTCATTGTACTCATGCTATGTACCTGTCTTTGATTGTTGTACTCTCCCGGGTCGTGCCTGAACATAGTAATTTCATGGCTAGTGCACCTACCCGGTTAACAAAAACTAAATAAATAAATAAGATCATTCTCCTTCAAACAGACAACAAAGCAGTGATGTACTACATCAACAAGCAGGGCAGAGCACACTCTTGCCCCTTATGCAGTGAAGCGATATGAGTGTGGGAATGGTGCCTGGAGCACAAAGTACTGATCAAGGTGGTCTACCTGCTGGGAGTACAGAATGCTCTGATGGATCATCTCAGCAGAACAGAGAAGAACCTCATGAGTGGTCTCTTGACACAAACATCATGCAATCCCTCTTCGAAGAGTGGGAAACTCCAGACATGGACCTTTTTGCGTCCCCACTCGACACAAAACTACCTCTTTTCTTCTCCAGAAATCCAGGACTTTTTTTTTTTTTGTCAAGATGCATTCAGACTGCAGCGGACAAGACTCTTTCTGTACGCATTTCCTCCTCATCCCCTAGTTCAGAGAGTGCTGCTCAAACTAGAGGTGCAGGTTGGCAGAATGATCCTCATCACTCCATTCTGGCCTTGTCAGATAAGGTTTCCATTAATCAACAGATTATCGGAAACTTCTCTGAGACAGCTTCTACTTCTTACGAACCTGCTGACCCAGGGCCCTGTGGTCCATCCCAACATGAAGTCCCTTCACCTCCATGCCTGGCTCCTGAAGAGATAGAGGTGAACAGGTTTAATGTTTTATGTAGGGTATCAGATATTCTGGTAGCTGCACGCAAGCCAGCTACTCGAAAAACTTGCACGGCTAAGTGGAAGCGGTTCTCCATCTGGTGTGCAAAATTCTCCTGGAATCCTTTTTTCTGCTCTCCAAACAAGGTCCTAGACTATCTTTTAGATCTATTGAACACAGGCCTGCAATACTCAGCCATGAAGGTTCAGCTTTGCGCGATCTCAGCATACCATGAGCCCTTACACTCTGTGTCTCTGGCTCAGCTACCTGTGGTCAAGAGGTTTCTTAAGGGCATTCTGAATATACTAGGCCACCAGTCAGATGACCAGTGGCCACCTGGGACATTAACCTTGTGCTAGACATGCTAACCCATAAACCTTTCAAGCCCCTAGCTACTCGTGAGCTGAAGTTTCTGACTTGGAAGACCGCCTTCCTTATAGCCATCACTTCCGCTCGCAGATTGTCTGAAACATAGAAACATAGAATTTGACGGCAGATAAGGACCGCTTGGCCCACCTAGTCTGCCCATTTTCCTACCTAACAGATAAGCTGCAGATCCTAGTTAACCAACAGCTTACTTCCTCTTACCCGCCCCTAGGACTGCCTTATGCCTGTCCCATGCATTCTTGAAGTCCACCACTGTTCTTGACTCCACGACCTCCTCAGGAGGCTGTTCCATGCATCCACAACCCTCTCAGTGAAAAAATACTTCCTCCACATTACCCTAGACGCCCCCTCTATCTTCAAATTGTGCCCCCTTGTTCTTGCACATCTCTTTTTCTGGAAGATGCTACCCTCTTGGACTTTGTTAATTCCCTTGAGGTACTTGAAAGTTTCTATCATGTCCCCTCTCTCCCTTCTTTCCTCAAGAGTATACATATTAAGCTCCTTTAGTCTTTCTTCGTATGTCTTCTGGTGCAGACCCTGCACCATTTTGGTTGCCCTCCTCTGGACAGCCTCCACTCTGTCTATGTCTTTGTGGAGATGGGGTCTCCAGAACTGTACACAGTACTCCAGATGGGGTCTCACCAACTGTCTGTACAGAGGGATAACAACTTCCTGTTTTCTACTATTGATGCCTCTTCCTATGCATCCCAGTATCCCTCCAGCCTTCCTTACTGCCTTCTCACATTGCTTTCCCACCTTTAGGTCATCTGATATAATTACCCCCAGGTCCCTTTCCATTTTTACTGTTGTCAGTATCTCACCCCCCATTGTGTACGCTTCCCCTGGGTTTTTGTTTCCCAGGTGCATTATCTTGCACTTCTTTGCATTGAATCTGAGCTGCCATACATTTGACCATTCCTCCAACCTTGCCAAGTCCCTCTCATCCTTTCTACTCCATCCTGTGTATCAACCCTGTTGCAGATCTTTGTGTCATCTGCAAAGAGACATACTTTTCCTTCCAGTTCCTCTGCAATGTCACTTATAAAGACATTAAAAGGACTGGTCCCAGTACCGAACCCTGTGGTACCCACTAGTAACCCTCCTTTCTTCACTGTGTACTCCATTTACTACTACCCTTTAGTCCTATTGTCCTAGCCAATTTTTATCCAGGCTACCACCTTGGGACCCATTCCAAGGCTGGCTATCTTGTGTATTAATCTTTTGTGGGGACTGTATCAAATGCTGCTAAAATCTAGGTAGGCCATGTCCACAGCCCCTCCTGATCTACTACTTTGGTCACCCAGTCAAAGAAATCTATTAGATTAGTCTGACATGACCTTCCCATCGTGAATCCATGCTGCCTTGGGTCCTGTGCCCCACTGGCCTCAAGGTACTCAACAATTCTTTCCTTCAGAAGTGATTCCATCATTTTCCCTACCACTGAGGTCAAACTAACTGGTCTGTAGTTTCCTGCCTCTGTCCTGCTCCCACTTTTGTGAAGAGATTACATCTGCCCTCCTCCAGTCCTTGGGTACCACCCATCCTCCCATGATTTGTTAAAGAAGTAGTCAGCGATGTCACTAGTTCTACCCTTAGTTCTTTTAGAATTCTTGGGTGAATCCCATCAGGCCCCATTGCTTTGTCCACCTTCAATTTTATAAGTTCATTCAGAACCCTTTCTTCTGTAAATGGACTGGTATCAACCCCTGTCTTCAGAGTGTTTCTCTTGTTTGGTTTAGGTAACTCCCCCTCCTCTTCCTTTGTGAATACTGAGCAGAAATATTCATTCAGTAACCCTGCTTTTTCACTGTCACCCTCTACCCACATTCCCTCTCCTTTATTAAGCTTCAGTATCCCTCCTTTGGTCTTTCTTCGCTCCCTAATGTACCTATAAAGGTCTTATCCCCCTTCTCAACAGAATTGGCTGTCCTTTCTTGGTTTGGGCCTTTGCTATTCTGACTACCTTCCAGCCTCTTTCTGCTTTAACTGATAAAGTTCTCTGTCCTGCTCCTTCTGTGTTTCCTTATATTTCCTGAATGCTGCCCTTTTCTCCTTAACTTTCCCTGCCACCTCTTTTGTGAACCATAGAGGTTTTTCCTTCGTTGTGTTTTATTGATTTTTTTCGAAGGCTTGTTGCCTCTGTAATAGCTGTTTTGATCACTTCCCATTGTTCCTCCACCCTCCTTCTTGCCTGTTTGCTAGTGTTTTCTGAGGCACTCTCTATTTTCCCAAAGTCAGCCCTCCTAAAGTCTAGTACTCTTGCTTTGATGGCTTGATTGTATGGCTGTGTTTATCGTGAACCACACTGTTTGGTGGTCACTTGTTCCCAGATGGCTACCCACTTCTAAATCTGAGATTCTTTCTCCATCCCCATTTGAAAGTACCAGGTCTAAGATTGCTCCCTCCCGAGTGGGTTCCAATACTAGCTGTCTGAGACATGCCCCCTGTAGGGCATCAAGAATGACCCTGCTCTTGGATGTGCCTGCAGCAAAGGTGCTCCAGTTAACATCTGGCATATTCAGGTCCCCCATCAACAATATCTCCCCTTTTTCTGCCATTCTAAGAAAGCCTTCTATCATTTCCTTGTCCATTCCCTCCCCCTGAGATGGGGGTCTGTATACAACCCCCATGCGGATTGTGGTGCCATTTCCTGTCTCCAGGGTGACCCAAAGTGCCTCATCTGCTCCCTGTTTACTCTTTAGTTCTGTTGCTTTGATCCCTTCCTTTACATAGAGAGCTACTCCTCCTCCTCTTTTACCCTCCCTGTCCCTTCGTAGATTGCATTATCCTGGTATGTTGACATCCCATTCATGGTTCTCTGTGTACCATGTTTCTGTGACTGCCACAATATCCAGGCAACCCTCTTCCATCAAGGCCACTAGTTCAGGAGCTTGTTACACAGACTACGGGCATTGGTACTCATCAACCTCCATTTTTGATAGCCTTACCCCTTTTAGCTTCCATTTCTGTCCTTACTGCCTTTGCCTTGTTTTACATTTAAATCTGTTCTGCTCCCTAATAACTTCTGTACCCTGGCATTTACTTCACTAATCACCATGTTTTGTGGGAGGCTCGGTTCCCAGCTCCTTTTCAGTGCCTCCCCCTTGGCTAGTTTAAATGCTTGCCAATGAAGCATTTAAACCTCTAACCTAGGATCCTGGTTCCCCGGACAGATGCAGACCATCGCACCAGTATAGGTCTGCATTCCTCCAGGTGGCTCCCAGTCCCCAATGAAGCCAAAACCTGAGCTCCACACCAGTTTTCAACCACTCATTGAATTCCCTGGTGAGAGTGCCTAGCATGTCCTTGCCATAGACAGGCAGCACCTCCGAGAAGGTTACCGTATCTGCTACTTGTCTAAGGCCCTTCCCAACTCTACAAACTCCTCTTGCACTGCTCTGATCCCATTCCTAGCCAGGTCATTTGTCCCCAGGTGGACAATGACATCCAACTCCCTCCCTCGTGCAGCTTCTCCCACGATCCTGAGGATTCGCTTCCTGTCCCTCCAAGCCATGGCGCCAGGAAGGCCTGCTTACCTCCCTCTCCCCATCATCCCCCATTTCTACCCCCTAATGATTGGTCCCCACCAGGAGTTGTTTCCTTCCCTGTGGGGTCCCATGCCACCCTCCTTTGGGTCTCCTTTGTGAAGGTCCCCAGCATCCTCCATGGTCTCCACTACAGGTGCCTCCATAGAGGAACCACTATCCACCAGAAGAGTGAATGAATTGTGAAGAGGTACAGCTGGAGGATCCTACCTGTTCCACCACCCTCTCCTCCTTGAGCCCACCTGGTCCAGCCACTCCTTTTTCTTGGCAACCTCTGAGATAGTGGCATTGGCCCTGGTGGTCCCTGGAGTGGGGAGGAGTTTCCTGAATCTAGCCAGGTCAGCCTGGAGGCGGGCAACCTCCTCTCTCAGACCAGAGAGGTGCAAGCAAATGAGAGCATCGCAGCCTCCAGAATGTCTCCCGGAACACTGCCGCCTCACAGCCATTGCACTGCACCACTCCTATCATGTCTTATGTTGTGTCCCCTGTACTGTTTCTCTGGATGCTTACTCTCTCCTCTCCTTACAACTCTCACCGTTTCTGTTCTGGGATAGCAACTTCCTATCTTCTTCAGTAGTCTCCTTCTTTCTTGCTCAATATCACACTACCAGCAGCTAGGGGGGGAGAGTGAGCTACTTTTTCTACTTCAGGGTTGACAAAACCAATGTTTCTCTATGATCCTTTCCTTCCTACTACCAAACAGGAAGTTCCTGTTGACAGTTAAATCCAGTGGCTATAAAAGTAGAACTGGCTTGGGGTGGGATGGAGGCAATTTCTAAGAAAAAGGCTAGCAACAGGAAGTTGTAATTTGACTCACCTGCTTTTTCTAGTGTCTAAACCACACCCCAGGTAAGCTCTCTTTCCTCCTACTGGTTTAGCAAAGTCACCTGATACAGTACCTTCCCTGCACAGAACACACACTGCCTTTCTTTCTTTTCTTTTTTTAACCCTAAATAAGACCCCTTCTACTTCTAATAAAGTTATCTGTCTACTTAATCTTAGCTGACACTGACTCCTACTGAGATATAAGTTTTAAATTAAGAAGAAAATGTAGCTTCTTTTAGTTAGCTCCTTTCTGCTCTACAAGCAAGGCTAGCAACAGCATGAAATACATGCTTTGGTCACAGACCCTCCGTATACTGTATTTCACAAAGCCGAAGTGGGTCTTTGGACTCGCACTAAGTTTCTCCCCAAGGTTGTCTTAGAATTCCACCTGAATCAGCCCTTGGTCCTTCCAACCTACTTTGCGAATTTCCAGAATGAGGGGAAGCATAATTAAGCAATAAGGCATGACCAGGGGTTAGATTAACAGTCTGTTAATCACCCACTAGGGGAGTGTAATGTGGCCGAGGGCACGATCGAGGTGCCATATTGCCCTAGGGGGTGATTAACTGACTGTTAATCTAACTCCTGGGAGTGCCTTATTGCTATTATAAAAAACACGCCAAAAGAAAATAGTTTAAAGATACCTTTTCAATGTTTTCCTCATTTAGAGGGAGATTTTTAATAAAATAGTTCTTCCACCAACATTTTAAGAATGCCGGTTCAAAATCAAAATGCATCATTCCACACATTCAGAAGGGCTAGGGGATGGAATGCTGACAGAAAGAATTCATGTGCCATGGTGATCAGGCTGTACATGACAGTATAACATGGATTAATGTAAGGCTGTTGGAATCCTAACTGCCAGTCAGATAGCCGCATTTCTGAGACCCTTTTTATAATCTGCATTCTCTGGATGTGAAGAGAGTTTTGCGGTTCTATTTAGACAGAACTAAACAAATCTGCATGTCAAAACAACTGTTAGTCTCCTTCAGCATGACCCAGCTGGGTCAGCCTGTTGCTATAGGATGCATTTCAGCATGGCTAGTGGCATGCCTTCACCAGTGCTACTCCATGGCACAGGTTAAGCTGGAAGGCAGAGTATACGCTCATTCTACCAGATCAGTTGCGGCATCTCTGGCAGAAATCCGGAATGTGCCTATTGTGGACATCTGCAATGCGGCCACTTGGACTTCCGTGCACACTTTCGTAAAGCACTATGCTTTGGCTGTCCATGCCAGGCAGCATCAGTCCTTTGGCAGAACAATCCGTAATGGACTTCTGTCCTAAGTGAGCTCCTCTCTCCTGCCACCCGTCTTGGATTATTTAGCTCAGTACTCTCCCATTAGTGTGAATGAGTGGTGGAGACTTCGTCCAAGAAGATCAAGAATTACGGTAGGTACTTAATTTCCATATCTAACTTCGAGACGCTTCCTGCAGCAGGTATTCACTGATTGGACTGTGCCCCCTGGCATCTGGACCGCATGGCAAACTTCTAGCTAGCAATCTATGGCAGGGGACTGCCCCTGGTGGCACACGATGGGACATCAACATTAGAGTAAATAGGGGGTGGTCCCAATGCCTGCTCTTCAGTTCTTTCCCGCCGTTGACCTGTATACGTTGGACCTCGTGGTGAACTCTGCTACAATTGACCACCATTTTACAAGTATTTCTGTTCTTTTTTTCTGAGTCCTATTTCTATAGTTAATGCATGTCTTCACGTAAATGTAAGAAGTACTCACAGTGCGGTACTCAGATTCTGCACGGGGATGATTACTCCCGCTGCGTCCTCTGCTTAGGCCCAAAACATTGGGTTGACAACTGCAACATCTGCCAGTTCTTCAACCAGGCCACATGTGTCAGGTGCCAGAAAGCCATCGATGCCCACCTTTTGGAAAAAAAAAAAACACCTTGCATTGATGGAAAAGGAGCTGCAGGAACATTAGTCTTCACCCACCTCAGAGTGCAAGATAAAGGAAAAGTGCCTGGACCAGCGTCTCCAGACAGCTGATGCTACTTCAGTGGCGTCCACCTCGGTGAGTAGTCCTCCTCCACGGTCGCCGTCCGCTCTGGTGAATAGGTCACAGACCCCCCCCACCTTGGTCAGTGGGCAACAGGGGTGTTCCTCCCAGGAGGGATTCTACTTTGGGGCCTGTCGACAGCTCTCAGGTCAGTCGCCCTCCGGCTCTGCCTCCAGGTGCACGGCCTCGGTTGGTAAGTCGGACCCCAGTGCCTTTGCTGTCCGCCTGACTGCGACTGATAAGTTGGACACTGACTCCTCCAACGTCCGCTCAGTCTAGGCTGATCAGTTGGTCGCTGGCCTGTCCAACAACCGCTCTGCTGAAACTCTTCCATTGGGCCTGACTCTAATACCCAACATCACGCAGAGCAAGCTTCCAGGCAGCTCTTTGTCCCGCAAGGGTTCTACTCCCTGGGACTCACTGACCCAGCCTGACCTCTCGTTTTCCCCAGATCCTTGGGACACCAGTATTTCTGACCAGGGGATTCCTTCCCTTCCATCGGGTATCTTGTCCGAGCTTCCCACTTTCCCACTGGACCTATTGATGGGTTTCTATTCCTCTACCCACCTCAACAATCTCAGGTCAGATGGCTGAGCTTCTTAGACACCCCCCCCCCCAAAACATCAGGCCTCCCTCCTGCCTACGTCCCTCTAGACTCTGGAATGGCCTCTGGATTTCTTGCTCTGACATCGAAGCTCTGACCTGGTCCTTCAGGGATTCCGACCGAAACACCAGGCTTGCCGACATATCGTCATGCTCCCAGCAGTCCCTCTGCCCCGCCGCCTTCTGGGACCTCTGCCCCTTCGCCATCCAGACCTGCAGGTTCAAACCTGGCTACCTGCCCGCCACAGTTCCCCTATTATCCAGCACCAGATGAGTTGTCACTGGGATATCCAGTGCCAGGTGGGCCGTCACCAGGTTACCTGTTGCATGCGTCAATGCCAGGGTACCAGACGCCGGTCCATATGTAACAGGGGTGCCATCATTACTACCCTACTGGTACCAGACTCCTGATTACTCCCCCCTCCATATTCTCACTCTGGGTTCCCAGGCTACCAGCCTCCACCACGTCCTTGGCCCCCCGCCTCCTCCTCAGCCAGAACCACAGGGGTCTATTACAGCCTAGTGGAAGGATGCCAAATTGCAGCTCCTTCAGGAGCTGGAGCACTCCCATCCAGTCGTGGTTTCTACCCTAACCCATATGGTAATTCCTAGGATCCCATCCCTGGTCGACCATCGCTCATTGGACAGGGACTCTGGAAGGCATCAAGCAGGGGCCCTATTGGGTGTCAGGGTTACGGAGGAGGTCCCAGATATTTCTGTGCCTAGCAGACTGGAGTCTTAAGACTAAGACAATGATTCCGACTCTGAAGTTCATTTTGAGCCTCATTCCCCAATGGAACCACAACCATCTTTTGCGGAACCCCTCAGATCCATCCAGCAGGCTTGCAGTTGGGCATCCCAGGAGATTGATCCAAAAAGGAAGAGGCTAGCTGTGCACCTAGATTTAACCAGTGCAGGTCCCTTACCCATTCCACCTTGGACGGGGCCGCACGAGGACCTAACGTCCACAATGTGGCAACAACCATCCTCCATTTCTGCAGTCACTAAAGAGGCAGACAGGACCTATCATCCCCTGGAAGGGGCCAGCCACCTCACGAGTCAACCCAAGGTTGACTCTATAGTCGTCACAGCAGCCCACAATAGGTTGGCTCAACCAAAACATCTGAGTGCCTCACCTCCAGACAAAAGAGTCCAAGCAGACGGAACAATACAGACACAAGGTCTACTTTTCCTCCACCTGCGCTATTCGGTCTCTTAATTATGTGGCTCACATGATGTCTTTCCAGAAATCGGCACTGACTGATTTGGAGAAGGAGATCTTCCTGGAGTAAGTCTCCATCACTCATTCACACTAGTGGGATAGCGCCGGAGGTGCTAGGACCAAGCGGGAGCCTAAAATTTTCAGAAGGGTCGGCGCCGAGACAGGACCATGCATGCGTGGCACCGCGAGACTAGCTTATGCCTGTGTAGGCTATCTCAGCGTCGACCCTCCAACTGCCTCGGTTCCTTTTCTCCCGCCGACGAGTGCTCTTGGATGTCGACATCACTTGTCTGCCGGAGTCAAAGTTTTCATCGGTACGACAGCAGCTTTTACTGTTTAATTTAATATTTTAGTAGTAATTTCTTATTTTACGAACAAGAAAAGATTATGAAGAAGAAGAAAAAAATTATTTCCTGCCATCACCGGAGTCATCCTTAGATGGTAGCGGTGACAGTAGGAGGACTTCGTTTGAAAGTTTTATGGCAGAGGGCTGTGTCCGGTCCGCCACCCTTAATGAGCAGGGAGGGTCCGACTACGGACAGTCCTATGCTGGGGAGGGGGGGGGACAGTCCACCAAAGCACAAATCAAGCAGTTCCGGGGATCCGGCTCCGCTTAACTTCGAGCTTTTCTTCCTTTTTGGGGGAAGAAGAATCGGTGCCACTCGAGGTTGCCCTTTGGTATGTCTGCACGAGGATTGTTCGTCGGGTGGGGCGATAGGCCTGAACTGACTTTGGTGGGTTCCCGTTGGCCCCTCTTCTAATGGCTGCATTCTCGACTCCTAACTCCATCTCTGTCCTCGTTGGAGCTCCGGTGGGCAGTTTCACCTCTGGGCCGCTCCTGTGGAGCAGGGAGTTTGACTTCTCCAGTTTTTCCTGGCTGTGTTCCTGATTTTTGGGGCCTCCGGGCTTCGGACCCATTGGACCTGGACCTGGGTCGACTGGATCTGGATGAGTGCGGTGCCCTCTTGGTGCCTTCGCCATCGTGTCGACCCCTCGTGCCTACCCCCTCTGCCTTTTTCATGCAGGGGCCAGCACAGGCACCACCTTTTCCCTTCTCCTCAGGATTTCTATTGCCATTTTCCTTCGGTGCTGTGGTTTGGTGCCATAGCTTGGTGCCTTGGTCAGCGCCATGCCCCGAAGCTGTGGCTTGGTGTCTTGGTCGGTGCCGTGCCTCAGTGCCTTGGTCTGTGCTGTGCCTTGATCGGTGCCATCGTCGGCGATGTGGGTCGGTGCCAATGCTCTGTGCGGTGCCGTGGGTGCTGTTGTTGCTGCCGTTGGTTGTCGGTGCAGCTAGTGGTGCTGCGGGTGTCTAGGTGGTGCCGTGCACCCACGGGTGTTGCCACGGGTACCCATGGGCACTACAGGCACCCATGGGTGCTACAAGTGGCACCAGTGGTGCCCATGGGTGCCTTGGGTGCCGTTCTTGCCATGAGTGTCATGGGTGCCATGGTACCATGGGTGTCAGGGGTGCCCTTGGGTGCCATTGCTGCATGGGTGACTGGTGCCTGCGGATACTGCTGCGGGTGCCCTTGGGTATTGCCCAGGTTGACATAGGTACTGCTTGGTGCCCTTCTGTGCCACGAGTAATGCTGGTGCTGCCGGGGTGCTAGTGGGTGCTGTCTGGCAGAATTAGTGACACATTTTTCCTTTTCAGACTTCTTCTCCACATAACTTGTGGCAGGATGTTTTCCACAGAATGAAGTCCTGTTTTGCGGATTATTTTTTCCACACGTCTTAGTGAGTGTCTGTCTATGTGAGATATTGTGTCATCCAGCGGTTTTCTGCTGATGGAACTCTGCTGTACTGTTCTGCCAGCGGAATCTCTCATTCTGCTCAGCACTTTCTTGGCTCCCTACATGGTACCAAGCTCCTCGACATCCTTCCTGATGGTGGAGTCTCTAGTGGCTCTGACCAAGACCTCCCTTTGAGGTCCTTCTGGGGTAGAAGTGCATCTAGATGGGTCTTTCCCTGTCCGTCTGGTCAGTAATACAGCGGACGACTCATTTTATATACTGAAGGGCACGTCCTCCCTATCCTCGGAGTCCGTGATGGAAGATCTTTTCAGTAGTTCTGCAGTAATGGGGTCCACTATAGTATTTCAGACTGCGTCCATGGACCATACACTTCTGCGTCTAGACTTTTTCATTCGTCAAGACAATTACACTCTGTGGAACATTCTAAATTAATGGTCAGGAGCCACTCAGGCTCTTCCGCTCTTTTGATAGGGGTATATAGCCCCCTTGTGATATTGCCTCTTCAGTGGCTTCTTTGGCTCAGGTGGTTAACATCTCTCCAGCTGTGATTATTTGTCCGGTCATGATTTCAGTATGGACGCTCAGGCTCCTTCTGCACGCAGATGGAGAACATCTTCGTCATTCTATATCAAGACAATCCTTGCGAAATAGTAGCCTGAAAGCCTTGTTAGGCTCGGACTATTAAAAAATTTTTTTTTTTTTTTTTCATCACAGCACAGGGCCTAGCCGAAATTACCTGTTCTAGGGACATGGATATGTTGTTCATCCACACTATCTGGCAGGTTCCTTGCCGCTTTAAATCTTGCCGGAAGGTCTTCAAGCTAGCTCCTCCCACCCACCCGGGTGGTAAAACTCTCGGCTCCGCCCCATGACGCCAGATCTTCCTTACCGCTTGGAAGCTCAGGTTCCCTCCTTAACACGCTGCGATTAAGCTTTGGGCCTAAATCTTGACTTTAAAAAAAAAAAAAAAAAAAACATTTTACCACTTGGTCTTAACTTCCCTCGCGGCTGCGATGGATCATCGACTCCTGGATTTGGAGATGTCCCTGGGCAGAAGATGTCGGACAGGCCCACACACTCACGTCGTTTACTGCCTTGGCCAGCACGACCGCCGAGCCTGCGAACTGTGTTCTTCCTTTCCGGTCTCGTCCTCGGACGATGCTGCCCTTCTCCAACTGGAGCCGAAAGGAGATTTCCTCCGGTAATATCTAAGGAGGCCCGACTGGCGGTTTCAGCGGCTGCGGGATCCGCTGAACAACTTCGAGCAGATGGTCACCCTCGAGGGAGGCGGCTCAGGCGCGACATCTTCGACATTAAGTCCGCTCTCGCTCGGGGCCTCTATTCAGCTTCCTTTAAGGAGCTTTGCCTGACCCTCTCAGCAAAGGGGGGTCCAACTTCTTCTGGGCCGTATCAGCCGGTCGAAGAAGAGTGAGGATAAGTCCCATCGTCGGCGCTCCTGGGAGGCGGGAAGATCTCCCTCCCTTGTCGGCAGTCGACTACGGTGAAATTCCGGCCGGCCACTGGCTTCACGGTACCCCGTCAGGCCAGGTGTCCGAGGACACCCACCGGCGTGGTGATTTTCTCGACCCATTAGGCATGGTTGTCTGCTGGGCGAAAATCCTCCCCCTGGTTCCCCGGTGAGGTCTGAAATGCCGTCGGCTCATCTCGCTCCGGCCCGAACGCGTTGGATTGCGATCGACGAGCAGGTTACCGATCTCGGCTCCACGCCGACGCCGACCTCGGCTAGCTGATTCTCGGTCTCGGACATCATCGCAGTCCAGCGATCCCGTCGACAGCACCGTATCTCTGTCTCGACAACGCGATGGCGGCAGACTCCACTCATCTTCCTCCTCCTCAGGCGAGGGAAACTCCGGCGTAAGTTGCGCGTAAAGAAACTGATGGCAGCAACTTTATTGGCGATGGTGGCGGCTCAGGCCTCTTCGGCTATAAAATGGTTGTCTCAGGCGGCGAAGCAACCCCTGCGCGGTCGAGGCCTGTTCCAGGCGGTTGTTCGGCCTATTCCTGCTGCCCACCAATCCTGGGTGGAACGCCTCCACCTCAACCCGACAGTTGGGGCACCGTCGAAAATTCACGGTCGGCCCATGGCCCCCCCATGGCTGTCGGTCACTCTCACGCCGATAAGCCTCGGCAAGTGGAGGAGGCTCAGGCTCAGGCAGCTGTTGGCGATTAGCGAATCGGACGACTCCTCCCTGTTCTCAAGGCCTTGACTTGGAGTCTCTGGGGGCAGTCAGTGGGCGATAGCCCACGTCCGTCCTTGGACTGCTAGGCTCATCTCAGAATCCACTGGGATGAAGCTTGAACCCGTGTCCAAGCGGGCAGATATCCCTCACTGAGATCCTGGACGGGGGATTCTCCTCGGAGGCCTTTCGGTGGCGAGGCCATTGTCTGCCAGCCCTGGGAATTATGGCAGTGTCTGGCTTCCTGTCCTGCGCCTGGCCAGGATGGCCAGAAATATCACCCGTCACTGGGCTGTCTGTCCAGCTTCTCCGAGCACCCCTCGGCCGAGGGTTGGTTAGGACAGTGTTTTCAGCGTGCCCGGCAATGCAGGGGCGTGGACAAACCGCCGACAAAGGTCAAAGTTGGACTATGCGGAGAAAAAGTGTACTGCCTCCTCACTTGGCCTTCATCAAGCCAGTTGCCGTCCTCATGGCGCATTTTCCCATGCCCTGTTGGGCTCCCTGGATGAGGTTTCCCTCATCTTCCTGCTACCTGCAGACCACGGTTAAGCAGGTGCGGGACCAGGGCAGGGCAGTAGCCAACAGCAGCTCCAGACTGCTCTGGATATTGGGACTCTGCGCCTGGTCCGTGCGGCCGCTGTGGCCATCTGCGGCGGGCGTGGCTGAGGATATCCACTTTCACCTCGGATGCCCAGCACAAGCTTGCAGGAGTTCCTTCTTGGGAACAGACCTCTTGACCCTGGGTGGAAGGCCACCTCCAGAGGATCGAAAAGTCAATGCCACCTTGGACTCGGTCTCATCCAGCAGAGGGACAGGGCCGTGAGCCCCAGCCTAAGCCCTTTGGTCCCTCTGCTCCCGCTGCGGCGTCTGCTACCAACAACAACGTCAGGGCCAGCAGGCTAGACCTTGGTATTCCAAGCCCAAACCGTCAGCTTCCTCATAGGAAGCAAGGAGGAAAAGAGCCCTGGTGGTCCCTCGGCGGTCCTTCCTCCAAGCCTGCAAGTGATGGGCTGATGGGTGTCGCCCCATCCCGTCACCTGCCCCTGGTTCCCCCGTGGAGGCGGCTCCGACACTTCCTTTCCGCCTGGTCCGCTGTTACCACGGACAAGTGGGTTCTGGAGGTGGTGGGAAGAGGCCTGCCTCTGGAATTCGAGCAGGCTCCGCCCTTCAGAGCCGTCGCCCCGTGGGGGTCTTCGGGGTCCCCAGAATCTCTAGAGGCTCGTCGAGCCGACATCGCCCTCCTTCTTCAAAAGGGGGTGATAAAAGAGATAGAGGACCCACCATCAGAACCAGGGCTCGTGTCCAGGTACTTCCTGGTCCCGAAGCAGACGGGGGCTGGCGCCCCATACTGACCTACGAGCCTGAACAAGTTCCTAAGGTCTCGAACCTTCAGAATGGTCACTCTGGCTCAGATAATACCATCTCTGGAACACGGCGTGTGGTTCTCTCTGGACTTCCAGGATCGCGTTCTTTCACGTCCCTATCCGTCCATCTCATCAGAGTTCCTCCTCAGGCGGAGGGATCCTCTTCGAGTTCAGGCCATGCCCTTGACCTCTCTTCAGCTCCAGGGTCTTCACCAAATGCATTGCAGTGGTGACAGCATTCCTCAGCCGAGGGGTCGGGTGTCCCTTACCTGGACGATTGGCTGATGCAGCCTCAGGTCAGAGGTGGGCGGTCAGGGATCTGGCCTCCGGGTTTGCTCTCAACTCGGCCTCCTGGTCAGCAAGGCCAAGTGGAACTCGGGAAGCAGGTGATATCTTTCATCGGGCAGCTCGACTCTCTTGAGCCAGGCTCGGCCCGGACAGGGCCGAGGTTCTTACCTCCTTTGCCCAATCATTTCTGGTTGGGACAATCGCGCCCTGCCGGGACTTCCTCGCCTCCTGGGTCTCATGGCGGCCTGTACCAGCGTGGTCCGTTGGGCCGCTGACATCATCGCCCTTCAGTGGGGACTGGCCAGCCAGTGGTCCTGGCGCTGCGATCCTCTGGACCAGCTGTGGAGCGACCCAGGAGATGTGGGCAGCTCTCCAGTGGTGGACCGTTCCATCCCATCTGCAGGAGGCATCCCGTTTGTCCACCCGAGCGGCGGTCTCTCTGTCGACCGACGCCTCTCTGATGGGTTGGGGTGCCCATCTGGGGACACAGAGTGCCGGCCTCTGGTCCAGCGAGGTCGATGCCACATCAACCTGCTGGAGCTCCATGCGGTCCGCCTAGCTCTCACCGCCTTTGCTCCGTTTCTCCGGGGTCAAGTGGTCCGGGTCAGGCGGACAACACCGACCATGTACTATCTAAACCGCCGGGCGGGGCGTGCTCCATGCTCTCTATGCAAGAAGCTCTCCGCATCTGGTCACTAGCTGCGCAGCCTGGAGGCGGATCTCCTAGCCATTCATGTGGCAGGAGCCTCCAACACCCTGGCGATGCCCTGAGCGGATAGGGGCTGCATCTGCAGTGGTCTCTCCTGCGGAGATAGTACAGGACCTGTTCTCCCGTTGGGGCACACCTCTGGTGGATCTGTTTGCCTCCAGGAACAGCGAAGCTGAGGCTGTTTCATGCCCGCCCCCTCAGCAGGGCTCGCTGCAGAGGATGCCTTTGAGGCCGTGGACCCGGGCCTCTTTCGCCTTCCCCCGTTCCCCTGATTCACAGGGTCCTGCTAAAGCGAGGAGGGACAAGGCGCGGGTGATTCTGATAGCCCCAGACTGGCCTCGCCAGTTCTGGTACCAGATCTCTTCAGTCTCAGCTCCAGGACTCCGGGGCAGCTTCCAGCTCGCCCGGACCTGCTCTCAGTCAGTCAGGAAGGTGTTCCATCCGGACCTTCAATCCCTGCACCTGACTGCCTGGTTCCTAGTGACTAGAGTTCCAGGCCTTGGGTCTTTCGCGAGGTCCTCAACGTCGTTGAGGCGTCCCGTAGAGTCGACCAGAAAATGCTATGCCTTCAAATGGAAGAGGTTCTCCATTTGTGTGTGGGATAAAGGTTGGACCCTTTCTGCGTTCCTGTGGCAAGCATTTTGGACTATCTATGGTCCCTATCTAGTCAAGGGCTTAGGTCGTGACCCTAAAGGTGCACCTGGCAGCCATTTCTGCTTACAGGCGGGCGGTCAGCAGTCAGTGGCGCAGGAGAAGGTGGTCGGCGCTTCTTCAAGGCCTTGATCACATTTCCCTCAGTGCGGGAACCCCCACCTCCGTGGATTACTGCTGGTACTGGCAAAGCTCATGGGCAAGCCATTCGAACCAGTGCACAGGTGTGGTCTCCCCACCTGTCGGTGGAAGACCGCCTTCTTGGTGGCTATCACGTCAGCCAGAAGGATGGGAGAACTCCAGGCGCTGCATCGAGTCTCCTTACCTGGTCTTCCACAGGGACAAGGTTGTCCTCGCCCCACCGAAATTCCTTCCGAAGGTGGTGTCGGAGTTTCACCTTAATCAGGTGTTGACTCTGCGGTGTTCTACCCCAATCACACCTCGGAGGCGAATAGGCTCCATACTCTGGACCCTAGAAGGCGCTCACTTATTATAAGGAGCGCACGGCTGAAATCGGGAGAGGTTCGCCAGCTGTTTGTCACCTACGCTGAAGCCACCTGGCAGACCTGCAGCCAAGCGGACGATGAGCAGATGGGTCACCTCTACATAAATCTCTGCTATGAGTTGGCGGGCATGGAGCCTCCCAGAGGATAAGAGCTCATTCTACCCGCCATACTGCTGCATCGGTGGCTGCTTCCAGGGCGTCCCTATCCAGGAAATCTGCAGGGCTGCTACCTGGAAGTCAGCACACACCTCATTACCCACTACCACATCGACCTTGAGTCACCCGGGATGCTGGTTTTGGGACCTCGGTTCTCAATCTCTGTTCCCCAAGTAAGTATATAGGGGTGCTGCCTCCCTCCTCCCGGAGAACTGCTAGGAGTCTGCCAGATAGTGTGGATGAACAACATATCCATGTCCTAGAAATACAGGTTACTCACCTGTAACAGGAGTTCTAGGAATGGTATATGTTGTTCATCCACCTGACCCACCGACCTCCCGGCTCGACGCACAACCTGAGCTTCCAGCGGGCCAGATCTGGCGTCATGGGGCGGAGCCGAGAGTTTTACCACCCGGGTGGGTGGGAGGAGCTAGCTTGAAGACCTTCCGGCAAGATTTAAAGCAGCAAGGAACCTGCCAGATAGTGTGGATGAACAACATATACCATTCCTAGAACTCCTGTTACAGGTGAGTAACCTGTATATACCTCCCTTTTTGGATCTGGTCAGGTTCCACCTCAGCCCTTGAGGTGCTCATCTCCAGAGTACGGTAAAGAGTACCTGACTTCTTCTTCTCCTAGGGGGAGTCCAATCCAGCGGTGTTATGGGTCATCTCTTTCTCCAAGAGAGATTTCTCTTTCAGAGACATTTCCTAGACCTAGGCGACTGCCCAGTCTGTTAATTCCCCTTTCTTTTTATTAGGCTTTCTTCTCTTGAGCAGAGCCTCGCAGCAACAGAAGCGACTCTCCACAGAGTCAGAACTCAGGTTCCTACTTCCTTGCTTGCTTTAACTTAACAGGTGATATACTCCTTCTTGACCGGTCAAGTAGGTCTTTTTTCTGAAGTAGCTTCTCAAATATTCACACCTTCGGTTCCTGCGCACTGGTTCCATGCCAGTCGCTCACGAAGCTATCCTCTCCAAGTGCGTGATGGAGTTGTGATGTTTGTTTTTCAACAAACAAACTAGAATCCTTTCCTTCTCCCTTCAGGGACGCCAGAGTGAGTAGTGCCTCACCGCATTGAGTCATTGTGACTTTTAGTCACTTTCAACGAATGGGTTAGCCCTAACTTGGTCCTGCTTTGTCCCTCCTCAACGCACATCTGCCTCTATTTGCCTTAGAAATCCAGCCCGTTTTTTTCTGTGGAAATGTATTATTCTACAGTGGACATTTCCTTCTGTACACTTTCCTTTCTTCCCTGAGTTCAGAGACTGCTACTACAGTTGTACACACAAGGGCAGGATGGTTCCTTTTTGGAATATGCAGTGGGTAGGATCTGGTTCTACTAGACCACCACAAGAGGCTTCTAAGTCGTGCTTGGCCTTCCATCAGGAAGGTTCCAGTGACTAAGTGGAGACCATTCTCCTTGATGGGCTAACCCCACCTGGACCCCCCTTTGCTCACCAAGTAAGGGGTTCAAGTGCTCTTGGACCTGTTGCTCACAAGTCAGCCATACTTGATAGTTGGGGGTTTCCATCTGCACTTTACGGTCTGTCCTGAGCCAGTAAACTTCACCTCTGACTCTCAGTTCCTGAGGTCCCTTTACATTACATTAGTACATGTCTTCGACACTATTAATTTTGGTCATAGACCAAAATGTGAGGCCAGGTTCTTGCCGCTCTTCTAGAGTGGTTGCGGCTTCCTGGCAGACTTTCATTTTGTGCCCATTGCAGTCGTCTACAAAGTGGTGAGTTACAACTCAAGCGCTTGTCTTGTAAGCACTATGTTCTAGATGCTCTTTACAAGACAGCTCTTTTTATTAGCAGGGCAGTCCTTGGCCATCCTTTCTGAGTGAAACCTATCTCCTACCACCCTACTCAGGGTTGTTGGTTGTAGCTCGGTACTCTCCCACTAGTGTGAATGAGTGATGGAGACTTAGTCCAGGAAGATATGGAAATTACATACTTACCATAATTATTGATCTTCTTGGACAGTCTCCATCACTCATTCACATGCCCACCCACCATCCCCTGGGTTCACTCATTTTCTTTCCTGGTCTTCATGGTCCAGACTGTGAAGACATTGTTCTTTGACCTTTCTTGCAAAGGCCATCTGGGCCCTCTCTGGCCCAGAAACTCGGGATGAGTTATTCTGATTAGTTACGCTGCACCTCCTTGGTGGAAAAGGTACTGAGCTGGTTGGAGGGTCGACGCTGAGATAGCCTACATAGGCGCGAGCTAGTCACGTGGTGCCGCGCATGCGTGGTCCTGTCTCAGCGCCGACCTTTCTGAAAATTTTAGGCTTCCGCTAGGTCCTAGCACCTCCGGTGCTATCCCACTAGTATGAATGAGTGATGGAAATTGTCCAAGAAGATCAATAATTACGGTAAGTATGTAATTTCCATATTCAGTCTATTCCGGACGAGGAACTCAGAAATAAGCTGCTGGACAAGGTGAGACTTACCAAGTCTTCTTGCCACCAAGCATTGCATGTTTCCTATGACTTGGTGGACGTGGTGGCCCGATGTTTGCTTGAGACGTCTGGCATGGCTCCATCTTGTGGGACTGGTGCAAGACCTCCAGGCCACTCTACTGGCTTCCCGCCGTCCGTCCTGTTTGGAGGCGACACAAAAGATGATATAACCGAACTACAGGAGAGTGACAATTCCCTGTGGGACGTCCACTCCATTCATCGCTCAGGCCAAAAACCCAAGCAGCCTTTTCGTCACCCCCAAAAGAGATGGAACAGACAGAACCAGAACAGACACCAGGGTGAATGTCGTGCCGCTGGTTGTGGCACCTATACCCCTCTGGCAGTAACCCAGAAGGCCACTGGAGGCAGCAAACCAGCCCTCGCCTCCACCTTCTGACTTGAGGGACCACCTCCACCTCCTCCTGTCTTCTCAGAGGAGCCCGTGTGGGGGAAGGTTCGCCCTCCACCTGGACGGGTGGGAGGCGATAGCTGCCAATGCTTGGGTCCTTCAACTCATCGCAAGAGGGCACTCAATCAAGTTCCTGGACAGACCCCCAGACAACCTGCCGGGCAGGTCTTACTACCCGTCGGGTCATTTGATTCTCATTCAACAGGAAATCCAGGCTCTATTAGACAAATCAGCCATAGAGCCGGTTCCTCTACGGTAGGTAGGAAGGGGGGTATTTTCTTCCTGGTGCCCAAAAAGACTGGTGATCTGAGGCCCATCCTGGACCTTAGTCTGCTCAACCTCTTTGTGGAATACAAGAGGTTCTGCATGCTTACCCTCCAGGCACTCTTACCCCAGCTCCAACAGAACCAATGGCTGTGCTCGCTGGACATGCAGGATGCTTGCCTGCATATCCCAATCCACCAAGCCCGCCATTTTCTTTGGTTCACCTTTTAGGAGAACCACTATCAATTCAAGGCTCTTCCTTTTGGCCTGTCTTCGATACCCCGGGTTTTTACCAAGTTCCTGGTGATGGTAGCTGCAGCCCTGCACTGCAAGGGTATTTATGTGATCTTACTTCGAGTAAGAGTTCCTGCAGCAGGCTACACCTTAAGGACTATGCCGTCAGGCACTAGGACTCCACAGCAAACTTCTAGCCAGCAGTACCCAGCTGGGGCCCAGCCCCACCTCAGTTCTTTTTCCATCGTCAACCCGTGTGCTTCGGCTCCTTGGACACCTCTTTGCATCTGTTGACTGCCGTCTTTAGTCTTCTAGTTCTAGAAGTACCCGTTTATTTCCTAAATATTTGTGTCATTTCAATAGTTTGTCTTTTCCTTCTTCTCCAGCACAGTGATGGTAATCTAAGTATCCATGCGGGTGGCAGATTCTGGCAAAAGACCATCACTCACTGTACCTCTTCTGCCTGAGGTGCCTGCCTGGACTGTAG
Organism: Neoceratodus forsteri; assembly: GCA_016271365.2. Taxonomy (NCBI): domain Eukaryota; kingdom Metazoa; phylum Chordata; order Ceratodontiformes; family Ceratodontidae; genus Neoceratodus; species Neoceratodus forsteri. The sequence continues at coordinate 1,188,771,928 of CM057453.1, forward strand.
AAAATTTAACCAGGGGATTTTCATCTGTCACCGCAAGACACTCTAGGCCTACATCATGGAGCAACAGCTTGCCGCCCTTCAACATTCATTAAAGGCCGGCTCTTCCGCATCCAGGTCACCAACTTCCCACAAGGAGAAATACTTAGGAGGGAAGTACCACCACAGGGAGCTCAGTAGGTCAGAGTCCCATTCGAAATCTTCTCATAGTAAAGACAAACCTTCCGTTCACACTCTGGTAAAGAGCGGATTCCCCCCACAAATCAGGCCTTACATCCTCCGGCCTGTGCTGATGAAGGCTTCCACCCTACCCTCTCAGTGGGTGGTAGCTCTTCAGAGCAAGGAGCTGGTCCCTTCCTAAACCTTAGGCCCTTCCAGCAACCTTTGGTGCTGAAGACAGGGACTTCAGCTGATAAGGTTGCAGTGTCTTCCTCCTACTCCAGCTTGTCGTCATCGGCAGATGACAGACATAGATGCTGGGAGCACTCCCACTCAAAGGAATGCTCCCACCTGAGACACATCAGCTGCAAAAACATAAACTCTGATGCAGGTCTCGGTTGACTGGCCTTCCAACAGGAGAAGGGACCAGAGGCAGGCGCCACAAGATAAGATGCCAAGTGACCAGATGTCTGGGGTGGCTACTCCAACCCAGATGCTTCCAAGTCTGCTGCCTTAGAACCTGACAACAGGACTGCCATCTCTGATGGACAGTCAGCCTGATGATTGGGTACCTGCCGACACAGCCACAGGCCATATGCCTCTGGTTCTGGTGCTGACCAACTAGGCATTAGGGCACCAGACGACAGGCCCTAATGCACCATCAAGCCCTGACGAATGCCTTGAGGAGACGCCAGGGCCCAGCAGCCCACCAAAGGCCCCCTGCGGAACCTAAGGGTATGCCACTCCCGCATGTACCCATGGTTCCCCTGGCGGACGTCGGACAGCTGTTCACGTCCTGGTGGAACACAGTGAAGGGGAATTTACTCAAAAAAGATCCCCCCCACCTCTTCCACCACCTCAGCTTCCCACCCCGGTCCCAGACATGGTTCCGGACCCCCAGTCATTGTCTCAGCTCTTACGCAGGAGTCCAGCTCCACCAGGTTCAGATCCCGAGCACCACAGGTGCAGGGGCAGATGTCTCCGCTCCTCATCCAGATCGTCTTTCTTGGACAACAGGAGCAGACACCAACACAGGCGCAAGCATTCAAAGTCAGCCTCCTCTTCCTCATCCAGAGGCTGCCCTTACTTCTCAGATTCCTCTTCTAGGATCTACTCCCCAGAGCCAGAAGTTCCCCACAATTCACCCAGGTCTCCCCAGATAACCTGACCTTCATGGATGTTATGCGCTACATCCAGTTCTGAATCAATGAGATACGGAGGGGAAGAGGAAGAGGCTCTATACCTTTTTTTGGCATGAGTGACCCAAAACCTCTGGTCATTTCCCCCTTTGGTCCCCCCCTTCCAGGATTTAACCAAATTGGCTTGGGAGCACCCTTCCTGTTCCTCAGCTGTGCCCAAGAAGATGGACAGACTCTATAAGCCTCCTTAGGCCAAGCCTTTCCTGGGAGAAAATCCAAAGGCAGATTCCATGGTCCTAACTGCAGCATGTGGTAGGACCAAACAACCGAAACATATGAGCTCACAGCCCCCGACAAGGAGTCTAAGAAATCGGACCATTTCGGGCAGAGTCTATGCCAAATCATCCCAGCTTTCGATTCCCACCTCAGCCACCCATGCAGGACCCCCTGCCAGCCCCCCTCCTCCAGCGGAGGCAATGGGGGAGGCAGTATGGTATCTGTTCTTCCTCTACCTAGATGGGTGGACCAACATTACAATGGACGTTTGAGTTTGGGACATCATAGAAAAGGGCTATACGCTGGAGTTTGTCGAACTTCCTTCAGACAATCCTCCAGTCCCCTCTCGATACTCCCCAACCCATACAGACCTCATCAAGGAAGAGATCCAGGCCTTGCTCTTAATACAAACCATCAAGCCTGTTCCTACCTCCTCCCAATAGGGAACCAGATATTACTCCCACTTCTTGGTTCCCAAGAAGATGGGAGACCCGAGGCCCATTCTGGACTTAAGCCAGCTGACCAACACATCGAATACAAGAGGTTCAGGATGGTGACCTTACATGGTCTGATCCCCATGCTAAGTCAAGGGGATTGATTATGTTCCCTGGATATGCAAGATGCATACCTTCACATAGTGGTGTTTCCAGCTCACCATAGGTACCTGTGGTTCATCTTTCAAGGGAACCACTACCAATTCTGGGCTCTACCTTTCAATCTCTCCTCAGTGCCGAGGGTGTTCATCAAGTGTCTCACAGTGGTGACAGCCACTTTAAGGAGACAGGGTAATTTTGTCTATCCTGATCTGGACAATTTGCTCCTACCTGCTCCCTCCAGGTCACAGCTAATTTGCACCCTCTCAGATACATTCTTGATGTTCCAGAAGCTGGGGATAACAATCAGCCTCCCAAAGTCCTGTCCTTGGCTCTGCCAACATCTGCAGTATATAGGGGCCATTCTGGACACACAGCAAGGAAGAGCCTTTCTCCCACCTGATGGAGACAGTTGGCTGAGAGACCGTGCCTACGAAATAGCTGCGTCCAACCATGTCACGGCAAGGACTATGTTGCAGCTACTAGGGCACATGGTGGCAGTCATACCCACGGTACCACTGGCACACTTGCATATAAGAGTTCCAAAATGAAACCTACGAGTTCAGTGGGACCAGAGGTCCGACAACCTCTAACATTCCATAAGGGTGTCGAGGGCTATTCAACAAACACTATTATGGTGGCTGATTTCTCTTAATTTGGAAGTGGGGAGTCCTGTTCCAGTCGCATTCACCAAGCCAGATCCTAACAACGGACACATCGGATCTAGGATGGGGAGCTCCTTTTCAGAATCTCTGTACTCCGAGCACATGGTCAGACATAGAAGTATCCCTGCACATCAACATTTTGGAGATGAGGGTGATTCTGTACGCCATGCAGGCCTTCCAGACTCTCCTTTCCCAGGGTCCCCTGCTTCTACAGACCGACAACATGTCGGTCTTTTATATCAACAAGTGGGGGACACACTCCTACCCTCTGTGCAGCAAAGCAATGAAAGTGTGGTACTGGGCCCTGGAACACAGAATCATGTTGACAGTGGTTCATGTCCCAGGCATCCAAAACAACCTGGCAGATGAGCTCAGCCATTCCCCGGTCCAGGAACCACAAGTGGGAGCTGCTTCAAGAAGTGGTGGACAATCTCTTTGAAAGATGGGAACGTCCAGAGCTGGACCACTTTGCGTCCCCGTGCAATGCAAAACTTCCCAATTTCTGATTGCTAGGATCCAGGGCCTGGTGTTTTCTGCTGAGACGCATTGTCCCTCTGTTGGACAGGGAGATTTCTCTACGTGTTCCCTCCCTTTCCCTTGTTACAGAGGATGTTGCACAGGCTACAGGCGGAGGGAGCAGCGATGATCCTAGTGGCTCCACCTTGGCCGTGACAAATATGGTTCCCCCTCTTACAGCGGTTGGCTGTGGAACTGTCCTTTCAACTACCTCTGTTGTCCAGCTTGCTATCCCAGGACCAGGGCACATTGGTTCACCTGGATCTTTGGTCCCTACACCTTTATGCATGGCTCCTGCAGACTTGGCTGTCCCCAGGCATGAAGTTTCGCAGAGGGTGGCTGAAGTACTAGTAGAGGCAAGAAAGCCATCTACAAATGCTACATATGCCATGGAGTGGAAACATTTCTGCATATGGGCAGCAGCACGTTCCCAGGACCCTTTAACATGCTCGGTGAAATCGGTGTTGGAATATCTCATCGCTTTCAAATGTAGGGCTGCAATACTCTTCCATTAAGGTGTATCTCTGCGCTATTTCGGCTTATCATGCACTGATGGAGGATAGGAATATTGCTCAGTTGGACCTTTCCCGCATATTCCTATGGGGCATGCTTCATATAAAGCCCCCAGTCAGGGATCCTGTCCCCCCCATGGGACCTTTTATTCATTCTAGAGAAATTGACTTTGCCTCCCTTCGAACCGGCCATGGACTGCGACCTCTGCTTTCTCTCTTGGAAAGCGTTATTTTTGGTTGCCATCACTTCAGCTCAAAGGATTTCAGAGTTGCAAGCACTGATGTGTGAAGAACCTTACTTAATTTTCCATAGAGTCCGATGTCTCTTCGAACTAACCCTAAGTTCCTCCCGAAGGTAGTGTCTGAGCTGACACTGAATTAAGACGTCTGCCTTCCAGTTTACTATCCTGCTCATTCAAATCAGGGAGAGGCCCTTCTTCACACTCTGGAAATTCATAGGATCCTTTGTTACTACCTGAACCATACTAAATTGGTCCAAAAATCGGATGAGTTGTTTGCGTCCTTTGCTCACAGAAATCTAGGAAAACCTGTAGCAAAACAAACCATGTCGAAATGGTTGAATTGTATTATCTTCATTTATGACAAGTACAGAAAAACCCTTGCCGGGACCAGTCAAGGCACATTTTACAAGGGGGATAGCTGCATCTTTTACAGCTTTGAAAAACGTTTTGGCGGCAGACATCTATGCTGCCACAACTTGGAATTCTCTACATACCTGTGTCGAGCACTACACTCTGGACATTGCTTCCAGAAAAAGAGTAGGTTCAACCTAGATGTGCACCAGGGCCTAATTTCCTAATCGTCTAATAGGAGTTTACCTTCCACCTTGTATTTCCTTTTGGGACACTGCTTGGGATGCAGTCCTTAAGTTGTAGCCTGCTGCAGGAGCTCTTACTTGAAGTAAGATAGTACAGTTATGTAAAAACTTACCGTAACGGTAGATCTTTGAGAAGAGCTCCTGCAGCAGGCACTATTTTTTCCCTCCCTCATCCCCTTATTATATTTCTCCTGTGAATTTTCAGCATCTGCCTCAGATTCCTCCTGCTGATCAACCTCCAGGTCTCCGGCAGGTGAACTGAGGTGGGGCTGGGGACCGCTCCTTTATACTGAGGGTGACGTCGGTGGGTGGACCGACGTAAGGGGTGGACCCCAGCTGGGTACTACTGGCTAGAAGTTTGCCATGGAGTCCTAATGCCTGACTGCACAGTCCTTAAGGTGTAGCCTGCTGCAGGAGCTCTTCTCGAAGATCTACTGTTACGGTAAGTTCTTACATAACTGTACTTTCCCATACCTGGATGACTGGCTGTTGTTGGCCCCAGCTCAGGACAGTCTGATGGAGGCGCTCTCCACCACCCTGGAACTCTTTTCCCAGCTTGGAATCACTGTGAACTATCCCAAGTCTCAACTCTCACCCTCTCAGCACCTCCAATTCATTGGAGCAGTGCTGGATGCGGTCCTGGGCAGGGCTTTTTCTCCTCAGGACAGTGCGGATATTCTGATTCAACAAGCTTTGCCTGTGTCCAACTCTCATTGGACCACAGCACGCTTTGTCATCTGCCTGTTGGGTCTGATGGCGGCTGCCATACCCACAGTTCCTTTGGCCAGACTGCATATGAGTGTGACCCAATGGACTCTGCTTCTAGTGGGACCAATATTCGGACGACATGGACCACAGGGTCCTGCTATCCAGTAGCATGATGAGGTAACTTCTCTGGTAGCAGTAGCCGTCCAACCTCTCCTTGGGGATCCCTTTCCATCCCCCCATCTCCTTGCATGACCCTCACAACTGATGCCTTGGGTCAAGGTTGGGGAACCCACCTGAGAGACCATCGAACTCAAGGGAGATGGTCCCCACAAGAGAAACACTTGCACATAAATGTCCTAGAGATCAGAGCAGAGCAGTGCTCTATGCTCTCCAGGCTTTCCAGCTCCTCTTGCAACCAGGAACACTCCTTATCCACACCAACAACACTGCCATGGTCTGGTACATAAACAAGCAGGGAGGCACATGATCATACCCCCTCTGCAGGGAGGCAGTGCGGGTGTGGTACTGTGCAGTCCAGCACGGCCTGTCTCTGACAGCAGTCCATGTTCTGGGAGTTCACAACATCCTGGCGGACAGTCAGCCGCACCATCGTGCAGGCACATGAATGAGAACTAAAGTAGGAGGTAGTGGAAGATCTTTTCGATCAATGGGGTCAGCTGGAAATAGACCTGTTTGCCTCCCCATCCAGCGGAAAACTACCCAGCTTTTGCTCACTCGTTCCCGGGCATGGTGTTTCATTGGCAAGATATGCTGTCTCTTTGTTGGACAGGGAGGTTTCTGTATGCCTTCCCTCCCTTTCCAGTTCTACAGAAGGTTCTGCTGAAGCTCCAAGCAGAGGGCGCTCACATGATTCTCATAGCTCCCCTTTGGCCTCGGCAGATCTGGTTCCCCTTGCTATAACAATTGGCAGCAGAACCCCCAGTACCTCTTCCTCTCCTTCACGACCTTCTGTCTCAGGAGCAGGGCAGCCTGGTGCACCCAAGCCTCAAGTCTCTCCACTTGCATGCATGGCACCTTTGGACATAGCGGTCTCACGTGAGTCAACCAGGTCCTGGTGGAGGCCAGAAAACCATCCACTAGATCTACGTATGCCATGAAGTGGAAGAGACTTGCCATTTGGGCCACGGCCAAGGGCCTGGACCCATTCTCTTGCTCGACTCCCCAGGTTCTTGAGTACCTCTTGTGCCTGTCTGATTCAGGCCTCAGTTACTCTTCCCTGAAGGTCCATCTTTCTGCAGTTTCTGCCTATCACCTTCCGGTAGATGGCAAAACCCTAGCGCAATTGGAGGTCTCTAAAACCTTTCTGAAAGGGATCCTCCACTTAAAACCTCTGGTCTGTAGTCTGGATCCCCCCTAGGATTAAAATTTTATTTAGAAGAAACTTACTTTGCCCCCTTTTGAGCTGGCAGCAAGTTGCAACATGCGTTATTTGTCTTGGAAAGCGCTCTTTTTGGACACTGTTTTATCAACTCGAAGAATTTCAGAGCTCCAGAACCTCGTTTGCAAGGATCCTTATTTAATGATCCACAGAGACTGGGTGGGTCTGTGGACTAATCCTTCCTTTCTACCGAAAGTGGTTTCAGAATTTACTTTGAACCAAGATGTTCAACTGCCAGTTTATTATCCCGAGCATTCCAACAGGGGGGGAATAACTTTTGCACACACTGGACGTGCACAGGATATTGAGATACTATATCTCTCGGACCAAGGAAGTGCAAATATCTGACCAGTTGTTTGTGGCTTTTGCAGCCAGACATAAGGGTACGACAGTCTCTAAACGGGGCCTGTGCAAATGGTTGGCTAATTGCATCTCATTCATCTATCAGAAGTACAAGAAACCCCTTCCGGTGGAAGTTAAGGGTCACTCAACCCATGGCATGGCTGCATCCACAGCCCTCCTACGAAACGTGCACACCTCGGACATTAGTGCCATGGCCACTTGGTCTTCAGTCCATACTTTCACCAAGCATTACAGTCTGGACATTCCCCCTAGGTATAGAGTCTGTTTTGGACTTACTGTCCTGCAAGGCCTATTATAATAACTAGCTCTCTAGTTGGTAGACATTCTGCCTCTTGTACCGTAAAATCTCCTACTTGCTTTTCTTGACTGCTTGGTATTTAGTCCTATTAGTGAAGACCTAGTGCAGGAACCCTCTCGAAATAAGATATAGCAGTTGCGTAAGAACTTACCATAATAGTAGATCTTCGAGGGAGGTTCCTGCATTAGGTCATATTTTCCCTCCCACTTTCTCCCAGCTCCTGTTTTTCCCCTATTCCTTTGCAGGGCTCTTACCAGCAGCTCTGGGCTCTAGGAGTTATGCTTTTTTCTCCCATCATCCTTACAGGGATCTTCAGGTGGGAGAACTGGAACAGGGGCATGGGGACCGCCCCTATATACTGTCACGCTGACGTCCCATCATGTGATGTCGGGAGTGGTCCCCTGCCATAAATTGCTAGCTAGAAGTTTGCTGTGCAGTTCTGATGCATGGGGGTGCAGTCCAATCAGTGAAGACCTACTACAGGAACCCCTCTCGAAGATCTACTGTTATAGTAAGTTCTTACATAACTGATATTTGTGTTTTTCTTACTGTGTTTATTTCGGTTGTGTTATTTTTAGTTAAAATTGTGGTTTTCCTCAGCTGAGGAACCGACTGCAAGGTTTTTGTTGAACCCGCTCAGTGGTTAACCGGTTTCAGCTCAGTTTAGAAATTGATTTAGGTTCTTACTTTTGTATTGGTATATAATGTCTGAGAAGCCTAAAAAGATAACTGGGTTGACTGGATTTAAAAATTGTTTTCAGTGTGGGGAAGTTTTTGCTAAAGTCGACAAACACGATCTGTGTTTGTTTTGCCTTGGAGCCGAACACTTGGAGTCTAATTGTAAAATCAGGAAAATTTTTCCTGAGAAAACCATTGAAAAATAGAAAATGTTTTCAACTTTGGTTCCGGATCCGACCACAGATCCAAAAGAAAAATCTAAGGATGCTGTTATTAATGCTTCTGAAAAAGGCGAGGCATCTAGACTTAAAAGACTGGTTGAACCAGTAAAGGCCCAGGGTAAAGGATTCAGCTTCTTTAAAGAAACAAGAAAAAAAAAGAAGAATATTGACTCCCTGGCTGGAAAAGCAATGGGGCTCCCAGTACCACAGTCCAATATGCTTAGTGCTGAGCAGGTAGCACAGGCTTTACAAATTTTAAAAACCTTGCAGACAGGACTGGCACCGGTTCAACAACAACCAACAGCAACCAGTTCATCGGTTTCAGGGATTGCCCCCTTGGTCCAAAGCGCAGTGTCACTTGAACCCTCTCTGGAGGAATATATGGAAGAAGAGGCAATTGAACCAGAGGTGTCCCCAGAGCAGGAGTTTGAATCTCCATCAAGGACACCAGAGGATTAGTCCTTACATTTCACCTTTGTGAGGCAGATGGAGGAAGCATTAGCCCTTGCATCGTATGAACCTGAACAGGATAAGGAGAAAGTACAATTCCTTGAAATGATGGGGTTAAGACCCACAATGAACTTCTTGTTGCCTATGAATAAATTCTTGAAAAAGCAGGTGGTAAAGGTACTGGAAACCCCAAACTCCATACCACCTGTGGATAAAAAAGGCCATCAGAAAGTACCAGTTAGACCCCTTGGGTGCTGAGTTTTTATCTCACCCAGATCCAGAAAGGGGGTAGTTCAGGCAGCAGCTTTTGACAGGGCCAAGGTACCTCTGGCTACCCATCCTCCTGAAAAGGATTCCAGAAAACTGGATGGAATGGCAAAAAAAGGGTACCTAGCAACTTCCCTGGCATCAGGGAGGAAAATTACATGGCTTATACAGCCAAGTATGAGAAGGCTCTGTGGACTTCTGTTATGGCCATGGCAGATGAGGCACCACCAGGGCTGGCAACTGACCTCATGGAAACTGCTAGATGTGGATTGGAAGACACAAAATATCAGTTCCATATGGATGTGGACGCAAATGACAATGCAGCCAGGTGGATGGCTTTGACCACTGCTGTGAGGAGGTTTGCCTGGCTTAGAGCAACCAACCTCACAAAGGATACCCAAAATAAGGCTATGGATTTCACCATTGAGAACAATTCCCTTTTTGGCGACAAGACAGAGGCATACATGAAAAAAAAGGATGAATACATGTCCACTTATAAGAGTAACTCTGCAAAAGAGAAGGCCTCAACTCCCTATAGGCCATATGGAAGGGGAGGTAGGGGTTATGGTAGACCCCTTTTTCAGGCACATGCTACCACTGGGTACCACCAAAGGGGTTATGTGACAGGGTTAGTCCTTGCCACTTCCTAAATGTACCCATTCTTTATCTTGTCTTTGGTTGCAACCACTATCTTTCCCTCTTCTGAGGCTATCCCTGTGACTTTCTGTATGGAGACAGGCCACCTCCTTACACATAACCTCCCCCTCCCCCTCCCCCCCGGAAACGTGTTCCTCTTTTCTTATTTTTCTCTATTTTTCCCAGCTTGGTACATTGGAATAAGGTAATTTGATGGTGGTATGGGCAAAAGCCTTGCAGGCAAACAGGAAGGACAACAAGAATGTCTGCTATGATATATTTTTTTTTTTTTTTGCATCTAATCTGTTTAAGAATAGAGCAAGGTTTGTGTGAGGTAAATACCTCTGAACAAAGGATAACAAATTGGAGGGCTTCTGAAATAGAGAGGCATTTTGCAGTAGAGTTAACCAGTATATAAATGGCACCTATATTATAGACTGGGTTACCTGTTCTTAAGTATTTTTGTTCATATTCCATTCAAGTAACCCAGCCCCCCCCCTTGCCTAAGCAGCAAGCAACACCCTGAACAAACGGTGAAGTAGCTCTTGTTGTTTGGCAGAAATGTTTGTTCCTTGTTGATAGCACTGATTTGTTTTTAAAGTAAAGGACTTGAGCCACATTTAGGCTGTCCTTGGAAATGTTTCCCCAAGAAAATCGCAATGCCATTTTGCTTAAAAAGATTTTGCTCTGTTACTGGGGAGAAAGCTCAGCTAACAGCTTAATTTTGCAAACCGACATTTGTTCCCTGCCAGTAGCTTTGAGCTAATTCAAATTGTCCAAAAGCTGGAAAACCTGAAGCCCTTTTACCAAACCTTTATTAAGAGGGTTTCTTTTGTTGTCCTGCAGGCTGAGTGTAATATAATTATGGCTGTCTTTAGCCAAGTACATTTAGGTAGGTCCAAGTAAGGCTTTAGCTGTTTGTATCCTCTATAACTGCAAGACAAGAAGATACACCTTGATAAAAAGGGTCTGCATAACTGGGAGTTGGTGTTCTACACCAACCTAAGTAATGTTAATTTACTACATGTGGTTTTCTCCATAGGTTTAAAAGTTTATATGGTTTAAAGGAAATAAAATAAGTAGTCATTTAAAACAAATACCTTTGGTTAGTAGCTATAGTTGAAGCAGAGCTCTTCTCAACCCCCCCAGAAGTCTGTCTGTGGTAAGAGTCTGCTGCATTCTGGCTTGGACTATAGTGAATCAGCGGCCCACATAACTAGATGGGTTGCACCTTACTGGAGTTTTGTCCATCTTTAATATTCTCATACCATTACATTTGGTGTCAGGAGTTGGATATTTTTGCTGTATTACCGTCCAGGGTAAGGAAGAGAGACAAAGTGGTGGGTATTTGTCTGGATTCCCAAGGTGGACATGGCGGCTGGTGGACAACCACAAAGCACCCTTATGAGACAGATGGCCCAGACTGGGGCCTAGTTACTGACTGGATTATCTGATGTGTGTCCCAAAGTTAAAAGACAACCGTCTGAGGAGGAACATAGTGAACCTGGAGATGTATTTCCAGCCGAGGAACTATTGGAACCAGAAGATGTCGAGAAGGATGTTGATGCCTCGTATTTGGAACAGGCACCGATGGAAGGATGTTGGTGAATTGTTGAAGTGGCTATGTGTCCGATAGGTCCAACTGGATAAAGAAACAGAACTTGATAGACGGCGTCAGGATGCCAAAAGGGCGGACACTATGCGAGTGTTGCAGGCCATCAGGATGGAGCATGCAGAACGACCCCAAGGCCCACGAGATATTAAACTAGCTCGTTTGCAAGACACAGACGATATTGAGGCCTACCTAATGACATTCAAGAGGGTAGCTCAAACATGTGGATGGCCAGAAGAGCAGTGGATTGTGCGACTTGCCCCACAATTAACTGGAAGAGCACAGGTCATGTATAGCCACTTAGCTATTCAAGTGGCCGATGATTACGATCATGTGAAGAAGGGGATAATCAGGAGATATGACATCAACACTGAGACATACCATCGGCGTTTTCATTCCTTGAGGATGCAGTCAACAGATACCCCCAGGGACGTATATGCACGACTAAAAGACCTTAGTGACAAATGGCTCCAGCCAGGGAGCAAGACCATCCAGCAGATAATGGAGACCATTACCATTGAACAATTTATTAGAATTCTTCCCCAGGACGTACAACTTTGAGTCAGGGAACACAAGCCTGAAGGAGCCGAAAAAACAATTGAATTGGCTGAGGACTTCCTGGCAGCAAGACCATCAAGGGGAAGATATACAGGGGGACCTACACACATACCTGTTACAAATCCGGTAAGAAACACTTTTCCTTCCGATACTTATAGTAATAAGCCAGATATAAGAAAAGAGAAGAGGGAGAGAATACCCATCAGAGGTAGTGTGTCATGGCTGCAAAAAGAAGGGACATGTAATTAGAACTTGCCCAACAGTTAAAAAGGATTTTGGACATTTGGCCATGGCCAACTGGGCCCCATACATCACAACAGTTAAAATGGGACCCCATAAGATCATAGGACTGTTGGATTCTGGGAGTCGACAAACCTTGGTGAGAGCGGATCTAGTGGAAGGGGTGAAGAAAATGGAAGGTGGGACTATGGTCACTTGCATCCATGGAGACACCCATTATTACTCAACTTCCCCAATGAAAGTCATTATTAATGGTAGCACTAACGAAATGGCAGTTGGAGTGGTACCTCATTTGCCTGTCCTGATGATCATTGGTCAAGACCATCCTGAGTTTTCCAAATTGATGGAAACAAATGAACTAGCACCTGTGGTAGCAGTAACTGCATGATCACAAACAAAACAGGTTAATGAACAGGTGGAGACTGTATTCCTCTTTTCTGATGAATTATTTGAAGCCCCGGGGAAGTCACGAAAAGGGAAGGCAGAAAAAAGAAAGAATAAAAATGACTGGCAGGATCAAAGGATTAATGGACTTATGAGTTATGGGTCAGAGACTATATCTCAAGCACAAAAACAGGATGAATTACTTAACCAATTTTTCTTACAGGTTGGAAAAGATGATGATGATGATGGGACCCCCAAATATTTACTGTTGAATAATATTTTATACAGAGAATGGACAAATCCCAAAGATGGGAATAAGGTATTACAATTGGTTGTACCACAAACATTCCAGAGAGGAATAATGCAACTAGCCTATGACATTCCTCTAGCAGGGCATTCTGGGAGGGATACCACATTAAAAAGGATTCTAGATTGTTTCTATTGGCCTAGAATATGTGAAATGGTAGCAGAGTATGTACAGAGTTGCCATGAATGTCAGAAGGTTGCAAGAATAGGCAAAAAGAATATGGTACCCCTCCAAAACATCCCTTTAGTTAGCCAGCCCTTTGAAAGGATTGCCATGTATGTGGCAGGACCCCTGGAGACCAGCTCTAAAGGTAACCGGTTTATATTGGTCATTTGTGACTATGCTACCGGTACCCAGAGGCGATACCTATGAAGGTATTTAGTAGAGTGGGCATCCCAAAAGAGAGATTAATAGATAGGGGAACGAACTTTACTTTGGAAATGTTGTCGGAGTTACAGTATATAGGTTACTGGGCATCCAAGCAATATGAACCTCCCGCTACCACCCTCAAACCGACGGTTTGACAGAAAGGTTTATTCAAACCTTGAAGAAAATGTTACAGAAATATGTTAATTAAGAAGGTAGGAAATGGGATCTATTCTTACCATATCTTCTATTTTCATACAGAGAAGTGCCACAGGCCTCTACAGGTTACTCCCCTTTTACCCTTCTTTATGGTCATAACCCCAGGGGACCATTAGACGTTATTAAAGAGTCTTGGAAAGAAAACACAAAATAGGAAAAAGGGAACAAGTTTTGGGGCGGGTATGTGTAAGGAGGTGGCCTGTCTCCGTACAGAAAGTCACAGGGATAGCCTCAGAAGAGGGAAAGATAGTGATTGCAACCAAAGACAAGATAAAGAATTGGTACGTTTAGGAAGTGGCAGGGACTAACCCTGTCACAGGTTACTTCAGGGGTAGAGGCCATAGGGACTCCAAAAGTGGGCACCAAACCCCTCTGACTGCCGCCCAAGGTAAACAGAACCCCTGATGTGCCAGTCAGAGCCGCCTCCTCGATCCCAGTTGGGGGTAGACTGACTCACTACTTCCAAAATTGGAAATACCATCACCACAGACAGGTGGGTGCTAGAGGTAGTGAGTCAGGGATTAGCCTTCCATTTCAAATCCTTCCCCAAACTGAAACCAAGGTATTTTGGTTCCCCAAACCCCTCAGAGAGGATACTATTAGAAAAGAAAGTGTTCTGTTTGTTGGCATCAAAAGCAGTAGAACCAGTCCTTTCCTCCCAGAGGGGAAAGTGGGTCTACTCCTGATACTTCCTAACCTCAAACAAAAATAGGGAGTCGCAACCCATTCTAGATCTGAGAGCTTTAAATAAGCATCTCATAAAGCCGAAGTTCCAGATCGTAACTTTGGCAATGATTCTTCCAACACTACAACAAGGAGACTGGTAGGCATCACAAAACTTAAAGGATGCCTATTTTCTCATCCCCATAAGGGAATCCCACAGAAAGTACCTACGGTTCAAGCTACCTTCAGGCCATTACCAGTTCACAACTCTGCCTTTCGGCCTAACCTCTGCTCCCAGGGCATTTACAAAATGCCTGGCAGTGGCGGTGGCACATCTAAGGAGGCAGGGCATATCGGTGTTTCCATACTTGGACAACTGGCTAGTCATGGGGCAATCCCTCCATCACATAAGAGAATCTCTCAGGATCACCCAGGAGACATTGAAGTCTCTAGGCTTCCTCATAAACATCCAAAAGTCTGTGTTACGTATTGTCCAGGTTCTGCACTTCATAGGAGCAGAACTGGATACTTACAAGGACGAGCTTTCCTCCCTCAGGATAGGGTGGACAACATCCTACACATTGCAGGGTCATTCACCTTAAACCAAGGCCACAGGTACAGTGCAAGGCTGCAGATTCCAGATGAGGGACATCCAGTTTTCTTTGTTTATTAACTGTGTCTTTTGATAACCTAATTTATTGGGTTGTTTTGGGGGGAATTGATTGTGTTAGGGTTTTTAATTCACGGTAAATTATTGTTGTGTGTAGAAGTGGGTGGGTATTGGGGTCTGCTGAGGGAGTGTGTGTGAATGTTGTGTGTTTGGCAAAAGTTTGATTGAGTCATTAGTTAAGTTTTTATTAGTAAAGTTTTGGAGGGTGTGCTTGAGTTTAATTTTATTTAAGGGAGGTTGATTGTGGTGGTGACTAGGTTTTAATTTGGTGGTTTTATGGGAGGGATAAATTGGGTTGTTTGTGTGGGTTGGATAGAGCGTTTGTTGCTCAGGATCTGCCAGGGCCTGGGACCCCTGCAAATTAGATATGATGCTGCCCAGCTGCGTGACCTCTGCCCCTTTGTCAACCTCCCTGTGTCATCCGCTACAGCTAGGTGCTGTCAGGAGGTTGACATCTTAAGGGCTAAAAGGGGCCTGCGGCACCAGTGTGCTAAGGGTCAGGCAGAAGTTAGAGATACCTTGGGCTTAGACGGAACCTAGAGAGAGGCCCGAAGTGTGAGGCTCCTGTTCCAGGGTTCCCACCAGACTGAGTGAGCAGGCAGCCAGAGGGGCTGCAGAAACTTCCAGTCTCCCTGTGGAGGTATTATGCAATGCCAGATCAATGTGGAACAAGACTGCAATTATGGCAGACTTGATTTCCTCAGTTGATCTGGCTCGCATCATGGAGACCTGGTTGGGTGACGATGCCGGGCCTGTTTTGGAGGTGGAAACACGGGTGGGGGTGTGGCTATCTGTTTTGAATCTGGCTTGAACTTCGCCATGCACCCACCAGGTCCTTTGAGTGTGTGTCTGTGTGTGGGGGTGCAGGTTGCAGGATTCTCCTCAATTACCACCCCCCCGGGGTGGTGGGGGGAGAATTCCTGCAGGAGGTGGTGGACTTTGCCATTGGTGAGGTGTTGGAGTCTCCCAGAAGTTTAATTCTGGGGGACTTCAATGCCTGGGTTGATGACGAGTCCTCGCAATTTGAATCAGACCTCCTCCAGCTAATGTTATCACTGGGCCTGTCATAAGTCATTACTTCTGTGACCCATCACCACGGCCATACACTGGACCTGGTGTTCTCTCTGGGGCTTGATGTAACTAACCTCAAGATTTATCAGGTCGTGTGGTCTGATCATTACATGGTGAAGTTCTCATTCGGGGCCCTCCCTCCGATAGTCCTTCCCCTATTGAGATTGTCAGCTACTGCCCTTCAAGGCGCTTGTCCCCAGAGGGACAGTTGGTGGTGGCTGATTTATTTAGTGTAGTCACTGCATGTGCAGTCGGCACAGGCAAGGCGGTTGCCGCTTATAATAGGGCGATTTCTGGGGAGCTTGATGCCATCTCACCGGTCTGTGTATGACCCAGATCTTCTCACTTGAGATCTCCCTGGTTTGATGGGGATCTAAAGTTGATGAAGATCAAGGGTCAGAAGTTGGAGCATTGCTGGAGAAGGACTCTGTCGGATGCAGACAAACTAGCCCTGCATGCTCATTATTCTGAGCACCAGGGAGCAATCACCCATAAGAAGGCAGACTTCCTGTCCAGGGAGATTGCTGCAGGGAAGAATCGACCTGCTCAGCTTTTTTTGGACTGTGGACAGACTTATATCCTGTCTTGTCTATAGCCGAAAAAAGCTTTTTCACTTACATTATGTGAGGAGTTTGCTCAGTTCCTGATAGAGTGGTCTCTATCCATTAGGGGATCTCATCAGTGGACTGTGCTGTAGTCCACAGTGGTCAGCGTTGGGGGCATCGAGGTGCTCCATCTGTCTAGGAGTTTAAACTGGTGGAGGTGGCCGAGGTTATCTCTGGGCTGAAGCACACACTGTGAACTGAACCAGGCACCGACATATCCTTAATGAGATGTGTTGATTCTGTCAGCTCGGTGTTCTCTGAATAGTCAGGTGTTCATTGTCGGAGGTGGGAGACCCCTTCTGAAAAAAACATCTCTTGACCCTGACGTTCTGGCAAATTACAGTCCTATCACCAACATTCTCTTTTTGGGCAAGGTTGTTGAGAAAATTGGGGTGCAGCAGCTCAAGGAGCATCTTGTGACCTTTGACATCTATGAGCCACTCCAGTCTGGTTTCAGGGCCAAGCATAACACTGAAAGTGTTTGTTAGGATGCATAATGATCTCCTCAGGGTGAGAGATAGGAGAACGGTCAATTCTTGTTCTGGATTTCTCCTCAGCCTTCAACACTGTAGATCACATGGTGCTGCTCGATCATCTCAGAGAGTATTGTAGACTCACTGGCACTGTTATCCACTGGTCTGAGTCTTTTCTCACGGGCATGAAGCAAAGGGTGGTTATGGGGAATTTCTCTTCCACCCTGAAGCTCCTGCCTTGTGGAGCGCCTCAGGGGTCAACCTTGTCGCCCATGTTATTTGCAGTATACATGCTGCCCCTGGATGAGCTCATTAGGCATTAAAGTGTGGGTTTTCACTGCTATGCAGATGATACCCAACTGTATATGTCCTTTGCCCCAGAACTTCGGATGCCGCCGAAGTGCTTAACAACTGCTTGGCAGAAATCAATGACTGGATGTCCTCCAGCTGGTTGTGACTGAACCCGGACAAGATGAAGGCACTAGTGATTGAACTGTGTTGTGGGAGTGTCACCAGCGCTGGAATGCCTGGACTGCTTCTGGGTCCAGTGCTGTTATTGGCCTCCACCAGGGTGTGGGATCTTGGCATGATCCTTGATGACAGGCTGACACTTGAAGCTTAGGTGTCAGCTGTCGTACAAAGTGGTTTCTCCCACTTGAGAAATATCACCAGGATCGAAGCCCTGGTTCCACTTGATGATCTGCCCACCCTGGTACATGCCTTTGTAACTTCCAGGATTGACTACTGCAATGCTCTTTACCTTGGAGTCTCTGGAGGTACCCTCCGCTGACTGCAACTAGTTCAGAATGCTGTTGCCAACTGGCCCTTTCGAGGTCTAGTCATGAGATCCCAGTGCTCCATTCTCTGCAGTGGTTTCCTGTCAGGTGGAGGGTCATCTTCAAGGTGAATCTTCTCACATATAAAGCCTATACGGGCTAGGCCCTGGCTACCTGGTTGAGCTCCTAATACCCTGCACCGTGGCATACTCCCTCCGTTCCTCATCCAGGAGCCTTGAAGTTCCCAGGACCAGGCTGAGAACCTCCAGTGACAGGGCTTTTAGCGTTGCCGGCCCTGTCCTGTGGAATGCTCTACCTTCATCTCTTAGGGAGACCCCATCGGTCAAGATTTTCAAAAGGAGTCTCAAGGCTCATCTTTTTGCCCTGGCCTTTCCGAGCAAAGAAGTCTGACCACTGCTGTATTAGTATGCTGTTGATCAAATTTTACAATAATTATTTATTTACTATGATATGCTTTCCTATTTGTTTTATTTACTTTGTTATATTTGTTTTAATGTGAAGTGCTCAGAGCCTCTGGGATTGGGTGCTCTGCAAATAAAATTTGCCTTGCCAGTTTCACCTCAGGGCATACCGGTGCCAAAGAAGGGACTCACTCTCAAAGATGGTGCCTGTTTCAAGGCTCCTGCTACAGGCCCTACAGTGGTGACAAGACAGAGCCAACCTAAGGGAGTGAATTCCATTCAAAGATGAATCTCCTACCCTAGTGCTCGCAACAAGTGCTTCACTTTTGGGATGGGGAGCACATCTGGAGGAACATACAGTGCCTGGCACTTGGCCCTCCACAGAGTCCTTACTGCACATAAATCTCTTGGAGCTCATAGCAGTGTTCCTAGCACTGCAGTAGTTCACATCCCCATTAAACACAGTAGTACGAGTCAGAACAGACAATACCACTACAATGTATTACATCAACAAGCAGGGAGGGACAAGGTCCGACCTGCTGTGTACAGAAGCAATGAAGATTTGGAGTCTAGCATACTCTTTACAAATATTCCTAGTGGCTGTCCAGCTTCCAGGAAAGGACAACACCCCAGCAGATGCACTCAGCAGAATCAACCAAAACCACCACGAGTAGTCTCAACAGACAAGTGCTGAAAGTGGTGTTTCGAAGGTGGGGCACACCAAAGATGGATCTTTTTTGCCTCAGAAGAGAATCCCCAGTCACCCAAGTTCTGCTGCAGGCCTCCAGCAAGGGGGGCTGTGCCAGTGGATGCCCTAGTGCTGGACAGGTCACAAACTCTATGCTTTTCCCCCACTCCCTTTGTTGCTCAGGGTCCTGATCAAACTGAGCTCCAAGCCAGCTATAATGATTCGGATAGCTTCAAATTGGGCCAGACAGCTTTGGTACTCACTACTGCTATTCCTGTCAGTGGCCCAGCCCATACACCTACATCAGAGGCACAATCTGCTGACCTCCTTCAGGGGGAGGATTCTGTACCTGAACCTCAGATCAATCAAACTTTTATTTATATAAGGTGCCCTTCCAGTGCTCAGGGTGCCTTTTCAGTATAACATTAAAAATTCGTCACTCAGACTCAAAGCATGTCTGTTGAGGACTTGCTGATCTACACCTCTCAGATGGGGGTACTCGGGGTTCTAGGAAACCCTCCATGAAAAAAACCTATGCATGCAAATGGATAAGATTTTCCATATGGTGTGGCACCAGAGATACATTACCACCTGAAGCAGGGATACCAGTCTTGTTAGACTACTTGACCCACCTGCATTCAGTAGGACTGTAGCCCAGTACCCTTAAGGTAAATTTAACATCTATTTCTGCCTATTTTTTTGGCTGGCAAGGGTGACTCTCTCTGGCAGCTAATCCTATATTCAAGAAGTCTTTCAAGGGATTGACATATCTTCACCCCTCCTTACAGGGAGCCAGTGCCAACATGGAACATAAATGTCTGTATTGCCAAACACATGGAGCCCCCATTCGAGAGCTGAGCTATGACTCATCTAAAATTTGTCACTTGGAAAGCTATTTTCTTAGTGGCTATCACATCAGTCAGAAGAATAAGTGAGCTACAGGCCATGTGTATGGAGCAGGACTACATCTCATTCCATAGGGACAGAGTGGTACTCAGGACTAACGGGGAAATTCCTTCCAAAAGTAGTCTCTGACTTTAACCTGAATCAGTCTGTTACTTTTGCCAATCTTTATTAAACATTCTAGTTCAGGGCAATGCAGGCTACAAGGTCAAAAGTATGGCAGCTTAGGTTCAATGCAAAAAGTGCAAAGTAATTCACCTGGGAAACAGAAATCCAGGGGAAGAGGACACAATGGGGGGGTACTAACAACAACAACAAATGGAAAGGGACCTGGGGGGTAGTCATATCAGATGACCTAAAGGTAGGCAAACAATGTGAGAAGGCAGTAAGTAGGGCTGGGGGAATACTGGGATGCATGGGGAGAGGCATCACTAGTAGAAAACAGAAAGTTGTTATCCCTCTGCACAGACAGTTGGTGAGACCCCCTCTGGAGTACTGCGTGCAATTCTGGAGACCCCATCTCCGCAAGGAAATAGACAGGATGGAAGCAGTCCAGAGGAAGGGAACTAAAATGGTGCAGGGTTTGCACCAGAAGCCATATGAAGAGATACTAAAGGAGCTTAATATGTATACCCTCGAGGAAAGGACGGAGAGGGAGGACATGATAGAAACTTTAAAATACCTCAGGGGAATCAACAAAGTCCAAGAAGGTAGTATCTTTCAGAAGAAGAGATGTGAAGAACAAGGGGACACAATTTGAAGACAGAGGGGGGGACAACTGAGGGGCAACATGAGGAATTATTTTTTCATGGAGGGGGTGGTGGACGCATGGCATGGCCTTCCGGAGGAGGTTGTTTGGTCAAAAACAGTGAGGGAGACATAAGGCAATTCTGGTGGGGGGTAGGAAGAAGAAGGCTGTTGGTTGACTAGGATCTATAGCTTATCAAATAGGTAGGGAAATGGGCAGACTGGGTGGGCCAAGCGGTCGTTATCTGCCGTCAAAGTCTATGTTTCTCTGTTTCTACATAGCCTGGATGTCAAGAGAGCTCTCAAATATTATATTGAGCACACCAAGGCCCATAAGTAGGACAGACAGCAATTGATCCTGACCGATGGTGATCTGGGAAAAGGAAAGCCAGCTTCTAAAAGGACAATTGCATACAGAATAGTGGCTTGCATTCAATTCTGTTATAGTAAAGCTGTCAAGGAACCCTCAGTAGGCCTGAGGGCACACTCCACAAGGGGCACAGCTGCTACAATAGCGGCAGCCAGGGATATCCCCATGTTGGAAATCTGTAAAGCAGCTACATGGAGAACAGTACACACCTTTACAAAGCACTACAGTTTGGACACTCAGTCCAGGAGTTATGCCTGGTTTGGCACAGCAGTGCTGAAGACCCTATTCTCTAAATATGGTTCTATGATCTTGGATATGTTGTTCTAGCCACACTGTTTGGCATGTCCTTTCCCTTTAAGAATCTTGTTGGAAGGTCTTTAAACTGGCTCCTCCCACCCACCTGGGTGGTATATCCCCTTGTTGGATACCTGTAAAGCAGCTACATGGAGAGCAGTACACACCTTTACAAAGCACTACAGTTTGGACACTCAGTCCAGGAGTTGTGCCAGGTTTGGCATAGCAGTGCTGTAGACCCTAATTTCTAAATATGGTTCTATGATCTTGGATATGTTGTTCTAGCCACACTGTTTGGCATGTCCTTTCCCTTTCAGAATCTTGCCAGAAGGTCTTTAAGCTGGCTTCTCCCACCCGGGCGGTTTAACCCTTGGCTCCACCCCATGACTCCAGATCTTCCTTTCCATTGGAAGATTCAGGTTCCTCCTCACTGCTCACACATTTTGTAGGCCCTGGCTTTCAAATCTACAGATTTACCTAAACTTAGACTCGTTAGAGTTGCAGAAAATTACTTTGCGATATCGATCGCGATTGAGGATAAATCCTCACCTGATTTCCTCTGCTGCCCATGTGGGCAAAAGTTGTCTTGCACCGACCCACATGTCTTGTGCGTGTACCGCTTGGATGTTGGCCATGACACTTAGGCCTGTGAGATGTGCCGCTCATTTCACCCGAACATCTTAGACCATCGTCTCGCATGGTTCCAACTGGGCCGACTGGAGAAACGAAATCCGTCGGTCAAATCTAAGGAAGCCTGGCAGGTAGTCTCCACGGCTGTGGGGTCCACCAAGCAGCTTGAACAAATGAAGACTTTTGAGGAAGAGGTGGCTTGGGCGTCGGATCAGTCCTCAATTTCCTTCTTCATACTGCTCAACTTGGGCTCCACCTTTTCTGGTTCCTTTCAAGAAATGTGCCAATCCCTTCCCACTAAGGATGAGGGGCCCTCAGGCATACATTTCTCGGTCCCGTAAAAACAACAAAGAACTGAGAGAAACTTCATCTCGTAGATGATGTTCCTGGAATCATGAGAGATCTCGGTCCCAGGAATCGCCCGTCTCGACTTCGGTCGAGGTTGCGGCCTCGGTCGCTAGCTTCACGGTCCCCCTGTCAGGCCAGCCAATTCAGACACTGGACGATGATCCTGTTGAGATCATTCTCGACCCAGTCGACCTGTTGTCACTCGATGAGGCTGACAACTCCTTATTCAGGACCCCAGTCTTGCCTATTCCTAATGAGGAGACCCAGACTGCTGGGAATCCTTTTGGAAACCCGGTCCCTGACCTGGAGAAGCCGCGGTCCTCCCTGGCTCCTTCCATTAGACCCTGTTGGTCCCCCTGATTATCTAGGTCATGATCTCGGACCCCCTTCGACTGATAGGCTGAAGAAGGTACACAAGTGCTTAATGAAGAAGAAGTGCTGCCACCATTCTTCTTCATCCTCCTCGCATGAGAAGAGGCTTCAGCAGAAACTCCATTGATGCTATGAAGACTTAATGTGGCAGTAGCTGATTATGTCCAGCCAGATGTCTGTCCCGACTTCTGTCCTGGCCGTTACTTGACTGTCACCCCCTAGGCCGACGACGAATACTCGGGAGCCTGCCCACATTGTTCCTCCACCTTTGGAGCTGGTCAAGACCGTTCCAGTTCAGCCAGAATCAACCTCTCCATCGATCCTGGTGGAGCCACCACCCAAACTGCCCCTTTCGGGTGCTTCTGCCAAAGAGTCTAGGCCTGTTCTGGACCTCCGGCATAGGCCATCAGTCACCCTCACTCCTGACCGTCCTAGGCGGTTGGAGGGAGAGATTGGTGGCCGGCTGATTTATCTGGACTCCTCGGAGTCCAAGGATACGGACCTTCATTCCCATCCCCTGGATGAGGAATCGGTCAGTAGTCTCTCGATGGAGGAAGGTTCCTCTTCTTTTATGGACATTCTCCGTCTCATCAACGAATCTACGGGGATGCCCCTGGAGCCCATCCAGAAATGGGCCGAATATCCCCATACCAACATTCTCAAATGAGGGGATTCTCTGACGGAGGCATTCCCAGTGGCCAAGGCCATTGTTGGTCCATCCTTGGAACTATGGCAGCACCCTGCCTCCTGCCCTGCGCCTTCTGCCCATATGATCTGCAAATATGCGGTGCCCATCAGGTCCCTTTTGGGTTTCAAAAAGCACCCCTCTGCAGAGGGTTTGGTGACCGAATCTGTGTTCAGGTGCTCGGGTAATTCGGGAGACACCAATAGACCCCTAGACAAAGAGTCCACAAAACTGGACTATTCTGCCTGGAAAGTGTATGCTGCCTCTTCGCTGGGCCTTCGTCAGGCAAGCTCGGCCATCACCATGGCGCACTTCTCTCATGTCCTCCTGGGCTCTCTTGATGAGGTTCTACCTCACCTCACCACAGACCTCCAGACCATGGTCAAGCAGGTCCATGACCAGGGTCGGGCTGCTGCGAAGCTGCAACTCCAGATGGCTCTGGATCTTGGGGACTCTTGCACCAGCTCTGAGGTGGCCATGGTTGCCATGCACTGCAGGGCTTGGTTAAGGGTCTTCACCTTCATGGCAGACACCCAACACAAGCTAACAGATGTTCCTTTCCTGGGTACAAACCTTTTCGGCCCAGGTGTGGATGGTCACCTCCAACGAATCGAGAAGTCCACTGCCACCTTGGACTGTGTGACTTCCACACAGAAGGAATCCCAGGATTCCAAAAAGCATAAGAAGAAGCTCTTTTGGCATGCTGCCCCTGCAGCCAAGCAGCCCCATTTCCAACTGGGGCAGCAACAGCAGGCACAGCTTCGGCCCAAGTCCGGGACCCCAGCTGCCTGTACACCTGGAGGACAGGGCTCAGGCAGTCCTCAATCCAAATCCTTTTCCTCCAAGCCTGCTCAGTGACAAGATAGGAGGGGCTACCCCCATAAATGCCACGCAAGCTCTGGGTCCTCCGGTGGGGGACTGGTTGCGCCACTTCCTTTCCGCCTGTTCTGCTGCTACCATGGACAGGTGGGTCCTAGAAGTGGTCGGCCAGGGTCTGCATCTGGAATTTAAACAGTACCCTCTAAGCCAAGCCTGTGCCACCCGGGAGTATATGGTGTCCGTACACACTCAAGTCTGCTCTTCTAGATGACATTGCCCTACTCCTGCACAAGGAGGAGGTGGCCAGAGTTATGGACCCCCACTGTCAACCCAGGGTTCATTTCCAGGTATTTCCTCATCCCAAAGCAGATGGGGGGGCAGGCACCCAATTCTAGATCTGCACACCCTGAACCAGTTCCTCAAGCCTCACACATTCAGGATGGTAACTCTGTCTCAGATCACATCTTCTCTCTATCTGGGCATGTGGTTTTACTCTGGATCTCCAGGATGCATTCTTTCACATCCCGATCCATCCGTCTCACCAAAGGTTCCTTCGATTCCGAGCAGAAGGAGCTCTATTCGAGTTCTGAGCCATGCCGTTCAGCCTGTCATCGGCCCCACGGGTCTTCACCAAATGCATTGCAGTGGTGGCGGCACATCTTCGGTGTTGAGGGGTCAGAGTTTACCCCATCTCGATGACTGGCTCTTAGCGGATCCCTCCAAACAAGAGGTGGAGAGATCCCGGAATCTGGCCCTCCAGACCTGCACTGCCCTTGGTCTCCTGGTCAACGAGACCAAGTAAGAATTTGTATCTTTGCAGGTGATATGCTTCATCGGGGCAGAGCTCGACTCTTGCTGAGCCAGAGCCCGGCTCCCAATGGACAGGGCAGAGGTTCTCTTCTCCTTTACCCAATCATATCTGGTTGGGCACTTGCGCCCTGCTCGGGACTTTCTGTGCCTTCTGGGGTACATGGCAGCCTGCACCACCATGGTCCGATGGGCCCGGAGGCATATGTGCCCCCCTCCAATTGGAGCTGGCCAGCCAGTGGATTCAGTGACTCAGTCACTTCGACCAGCTGGTCACTGTGACCCAGAAGATGTGGGATGCTCTTTAATGGTGGACCATCCTAGAACACCTGCAGGAAGGGATCCAGTTTGTCCATCTCGAGCTGATGGTCGTTCTCATGATCGATGCCTCTCTCACGGGCTGGGGTGTCCACATGGGGAAATCACAGAGCCCACGGGTTCTGGGCCCCTGAGGAATCCCAATATCATAATAACCTGCTGAAGCTCAGAGCAGTCAGACTGGCACTGTCTGCATTTGCTTCGCTCCTTCGGGTCAAGTGGTGCAAGTCCAGATGGACAATACCATGACCATGTACAATCTCAACAAACAGGGCAGCATGCAGTCCTGGCTGCTATGCAGGGAAACTTATCTGGACCCTCGTGAGATGACTGGAGGCAGATCTCCTAGTCATCCATGTGGCCGGAGCCTCAAACCAACTGGCAGACGTTCTCAGCCATGTGGACGAGACATCTCACAAGTGGTTTATCCATCCAGAGGTAGTACACAGCCTGTTCTCCCACTGGTGCAAACCTCCGGTGGATCTGTTTGCCTCCAGGGAGAACGCAAAGCTGAGGCTGTTTCATGCCCACCCCCCTCAGAAGGGCTCACTGCAGGGGGATGCCTTCTCAGGGCCGTGAACCCCAGGCCTCTTCTATGCCTTCCCTCCACTTCCTTTGGTTCACAAGGTGATCCTCAAGGTCAGGAGGGACAAGGCACTGGTGATCCTGGTAGCCCCAGACTGGCCACGCCAGTTATAGTATTCAGATCTCCTCTGCCTCAGCTCCAGGCCTCTGAGGTGTCTTCCAGTATGCTCGGACCTGTTATCAGTTAGCCAAGGGAAGATATTCCATCCAGACCTTCAATCCCTCCACCTGACAGCCTGGTTCCTGAATGGCTAGAGTTCCAGGCTCTGGGTCTCTCTGAGGATGTACTCAGTCTTGGAAGCATCCACAAAGGAGTTGACCAGAAGGTGCTGTGCCTTCAATTGGAAAAGCTTTTCCATTTGGTGTCGGGGCACTGGCTTGGACCCTTTGTCCTGTCCAGTGACTAGTATCCTTGACTACCTTTGGTCTCTGTCCAAAGGGGGTCTTTGATCTACGACCCTTAAGGTGCACCGGGCAGCCATCTCTGCTTACCGGGCGTGGGCCAGTTAGCAGACGGTGGTACAGGAGAAGGTGGTCTGGCGTTTCTTTAAAGGCCTCAATCACATATCCCCTCCAGTGCGTGAACCTCTACCTCCATGGGATCTACTGCTGGTACTGGCAAAGCTCATGGGCAAGCCATTTTAACCTGTGCACAGATGTGAGATGTCACATTTGTTGTGGAAGACCGCCTTCTTGGTGGCTATCATGTCAGCCAGAAGGACTGGGGAACTACAATCTGTCTCTGTTGACTCTCCCTATCTGGTCTTCCACAGGGACAAGGTAGTCCTGCGTCCCCACCCGAAGTTCCTTCTGAAGATGGTGTCGGAGTTTCACCTTAACCAGGTGTTAACTCTGTATGTGTTCTACTTGAACTACACCTCGGAGGCCGAGTAGAGGCTCCATACTCTGGACCTGAGACGAGCACTCTCTTATTATAAAGAACGGACTGCTGAAGTTCAGGGAGAGGTTCAGCAGCTGTTTGTCACATATGCTGAAGCTGCACCTGGTAGACCTGCAGCAAAGCGGACAATTGGCAGATGGATTACATCCTGCATTGCTCTCTGCTACCGGTTGGCGGGCAAGGAGCCTCCCATAGGGATAAGAGCTCAATCCAACTGCCATATTGCTGCATCGATGGCTGCTTCCAGGGACATCCCTATCCAGGAAATCTGCAGGGCTGCTACCTGGAAAACAGCCAACACCTTCCACACTACCACGTCGACCTAGAGTCATGCCGGGATGCTGGTTTTGGGGCCTTGGTTCCCCAATCTCTGTTCCCCAAGTAAGTATAGAGGGTGTGTGTGCTTTGCCTCCCTCCTCCCAGAGAACTGCTTGGAGTCTGCCAAACAGTGTGGATAGAACAACGTAGCCACAATCCTAGAAAAACAGGTTACTCACCTGAAACAGTAGATCTTTCATGGACAGGTCTCTTGCAGTAGGTTATTACTCTTGGGAGCCGCTAGGTAGAGCTGTCACACAGTAATTTCTTCCAGCAGTCTTCTGTGGGCCGCCCCCATACCTCACTTCCTGTGGATGTGTATAAAAGGGGGTGGCCCCAGGTACACACTGTTCATTTTCCTGCCAGCTTCAGCCTGCACAGCAGCTAGCTCACTCTTCTGTGTTGCAGTCTTTGACGTGAACTTGAACCCAAATTTTCTTCTTTCTTTGTATAGGGCCGGGTCTGTGCTTCTCACAGTACCCTGGCTCTCCTTGTTTTCAGTGGGCCTGTGTACCCTCACAGTACCCCTGCTGCTCCTTGGCCCAGGCTCTCTTGCTGGGTTGTGGACTCCATCCACGGCTGACAAGACAGACCTTAGGGGCCCATGTTAAAGGCACCCTGGACCATGGCTCTCGCTCCCGGCATCAGAGGGAGCAAGATTCCCACTCTTCTCCCCCCTCTGATCTGCTCCATCACCTGTGGCTCCTCCTTCGTCAACGGGGCATACCTTGTTGACGGAGCTGTTCCCCCCATTGACGGAGCCTTCATTGCTCCCAGTATCGTTGATGGGTCATCCCTCATTGATGGAGCACTCTCCTGTATGTGTTCCATTGATGGGCACTGTTCCCCCGTTGGCGGCACATTCCTCGTCAACTGGGCACCTTCCCCTGTCAACGGAGAATGTTGCTGCTTCTCCCTCGTTGACGGGAAGTATTCCCCCGTTGACAGGATGTTCTCAGAACACTGTCTCATCGACGGGAGCTCATCCCCCATTGACGGAGTGTTCCTCGTTGATGGGACATCTTCCCCTGTCGATGGGGAGGCTTCCCCCTTTGACTAAGCATTCATCGTCGATGGGACGCCTTCCCCCATTGACGGAACACCTGGATTTCACTCCCTTGTCGACAGGGTTACTTCCCTCATCGATGGGACATCCTGATGTGCTTCCCTCATTGACGGGGCTACTTCCCCCATTGACACCTCCTGGCCTTCCGTCCACCTCCCTGGGGCAGCTCCCCCCACTCATCGGAGGGTGCCCCATACCCTGGCACATTCCATGACCAGGGGTACGCTTTGGTTTCCTCCCCTTCCAGCCCTGGCAGGGGCACCCGATGTTGT
Organism: Neoceratodus forsteri; assembly: GCA_016271365.2. NCBI lineage: Eukaryota > Metazoa > Chordata > Ceratodontiformes > Ceratodontidae > Neoceratodus > Neoceratodus forsteri. The sequence goes on from CM057453.1 coordinate 1,188,800,132, forward strand.
CGGATGGGGTTCACCCTCCATTGCCCTTTGTCCACCCTATGGGCGATACTTTTCCAATGCCCATGGCTGGGTTCCTGGGATCCCACCCTGATTTCCTTGCCCCTCCTCCCATGCCAACCCACAGGGGGCAGCGATTAGCTGCCCCGAGGTGCCTCACCATCCTCCGAGCACTGACCTTGGGTGCCCTTCTTCTGTGGACTTCCCCTCCCTTCTCAGGTGCCGGGCAATGCCCGCATCATTCTGGAGGTTATTCAGTCCATGGATCACGGCCCGACCTTGGACTCATCCGTGGGTCCTCCACCATGCCGCTCACCCTCACCCCCGCCCAAGTGCTTTCACCCGGATCCAGGGGTTCCTGCTTGGTCCCCCACCCCATGTACCCAGACTCCCACTATGGGGACTCGGACGGGGAGGACCCCTTTGGGGTGCTCGGTTCGAATACCGGCTATTTGGATTACGGGGACCCAGGTTCTCTTCTCCATTTCCTCTATCATTGAAGATATCCCACCTGCCCCTCCAGATGCTTCCGTGAATGCCTCCTTCATGGATCTCCTGGTGCAGATACAGGATGTGTTCATCTTCCCCAGTGGGGACCTGGACTTTCTTTGTTGGGACCTCACCGACTACCTTGGCATGTCCAAGGGCCCTGTCCTGGTTGTCCCACCCCGATTACTGTGTATGCCAATGCCATGTCCCAGGCCTGGTGCCACTCTGCTTCCATGCCACCCACCCTCCATGGCCCTCACCGTCTTTATCGTGCTCCACCTGGCCACCCGTGGTTGTCCGCCACCCCTGCAGCTGACTTGGTGGTCATTATGGTGGCTCATGACCGGACCACCCGGCCTCACCATACTAGTATGGTGCCACCGGAGAGGGAATCCCAGTGCCTTGATCATCTTGGCAAGAAGGTCTGTGCCTCCAGTACCTTGCTGCTGCACATCCTTAATTTTCTGGGCCATATGGCCCACTATCTCCACACACTGGGTGCCTGCCTTGAGTGTAGACATGCTGTGCTCCTTGCCACCCTCACAGGAATCGACCTGGGTGGCTCAGCCCTTGGCTGCTGTGTCCTCTCTTGCCTGTTACCTTCTCCAAGCAAGCTATGATGCGGTTGATGCCACTGCCCACCTGTCCACCACTGGCGTCACGTTGCACTGCCATGCATGGCTCAGAGTGTCAGGTTTAGCTCCCGATGTCCAAGTGTCTGTTGCTGATGCGCCATTCTGTGGGGACCAGATCTTTGGTACTGGTACCCATATCCAGACCATTCTGGATTCTCTCCAGGCCTCTGGGCATACCCTATGGTCTGTCCAGGACCTCTACCGTGGTGCACCACGAATCCCATCTCCCATTCCTGCGGGTGGGCTTCTGCGTTCCCAGGCCCTGTTCGAGGGGCGTCTCATTGTCATGTTCGGGCTTCATGGAGGTCTGCCCCATCGGCCCCTCTACCCCATGCGTGTCCTCCTCCTGGGCCTGTGCCTTAGCCACTTCCTGGGGCTTCCCCCCGCCAACTTGTGTGGGCCTCTGGGGGTCCATCCACCCATTTTGGAGGATAGCTTCCGTTACTGGACATAACACTCCACGCGGATTTCTTGGGGACCTCTGCTACTCTCCCTCCTGTAGCCCTTCAGTGTCCCCTTGCTGTGAGATTTATGGGGTGACTAGCCCCACTGCAGTCAGCTGCCTCCTGTGCTTTCCGCGCCTTCAGAGCTGTACTGTATTTTCTGCTTGCCATGGCCTCGCAACCCCAGCTCAGCCAGTTGAATCATTGGCATGGCCCTAGCCCTGCTCTCCCTTAGTAAAGTATTACTGTCATCGCCACCCTTGGGTTATCCGCCCATTTGGGTATGGCATATGTTTACTTGACAATGGCTTTTGTAATGTCGTCCCTTGTTCGGGATCACATGGCTGTCCTTTGGATATGTCTTCGGCTCCCCCATGACGTCCACCTGGTGTGTTTGCCGCCATTTTGTCCTTTTTCATCGATGTGTCTTCTTGGCTCTGCTTGTTGCCGTGGCCTATATCCAGGATTTATGCTCCACCTGTCCTCCCTTTTGTTATAACTGCTTGGTACTCTTCCCAAGAGTAATAACCTACTGCAAGAGACCTTTCCGTAGAACATAGTATAGTTACGTAAGAACTTACCGCAACAGTAGATCTTCAAGGTACGGTCTCTTATAGTAGGTACAATCCCACCTCCATCCCCTAACATTTTTGCCTTCGGGTCCTTGGCTTTCAGGCCAATTGGGTTGTTTTTTTTTCTATGATCTCTTGGTTTCTCTTGGTCCTCTGCTTTTTTTGTGTGCTGCAGCCAGCGAGGAACAGTGGGTACCCGGGGCCACCCCTTTATACACATCCACAGGAAGTGAGGTATGGGGGCGACCCATAGAAGACTGCTGGAAGAAGCTGCCATGTGACAGCTCCACCTTGCAGACTCCCAAGAGTAATAACCTACTGCAAGAGGCCGTACCTCGAAGATCTACTGTTATGTAAGTTCTTATGTAGTGATTCTTTCTAGGAGTGGTATATGTTGATCTTACTTAAACAGCCCTTGCAGCAGGTTACACCATTAGGACTGAAGCCGGCAAGCACCAGGACCCCACAGAAAAATTCTAGGTAGCAGTATCAAGCGGGGAACCACCCCAACTTCGGCCCCTCCATGACATCAGGCATCACATAAAAGGGGGCAGTCCCCCAGCATCCCCGGTTCTTTTCCCGCCATTGACTCGCCAGCATCAGCCTTACGGACACCTGCATTAATGAAATGACACGTGAAATCTTTATCTTCAATAATCTCAAATCAATGTCTACTTCTCCTACCCCTTCTGTCGAAGGACATCCCTCTAAGTGCACCTGTGGCAAGTGGATCCCTTTTGCAGACCATCATTCGGCCTGTGCCAGGTGCCTAGGCCCGGAGCATGACACCCAGGCCTGCTCAATATGCCAGCAATTCAATAGCAGAACCCAGTTATGCCGCCAAAAGGCCCTTCAGGGGTTCCTCCTCAAGGAGAAATGAAAGAAAATGGAGAAAAGACCTTCCTCCAAAGGGGAATCTTCCCACAAGTCAGGGAAACAGTGAGACAAGCATCTGGACTCGGATAGGGTGAGACCCCCCAGCTGAGCCTCTGAGTCCAGGGCCAGCTCCAGCTCTACGCGGTACAACAGATCTCCTTCCCAAGTTCACTCACAACCTCCCCCTGTCAAGGTAAGGTCTTCAGGGGGCTCCTCGGCCTCCCTACACCCACTCAAGACTACTCGGGTGCTGGACGTCTCCAGGCCTGATTCTTCAGACAGGCACAAAAAGTCTTCCTTTAAATCGGGCGGTGTGCCCGACTGACGCCGGGACACTGGCATGAGGTCTGTCTCCCAACCTCTGAAGGTCCCTCAAAAGGAAGACTGCAGAACTGACATCCCCCAAGCGGATGTCGGAGACCAAGAAGGTGTCCAACCCAGCGCCCACAAAACAGACTATCCCAGCGACAGTAGTACTGACGCTGATGGACACCAGACATCAGGTGAAGAGGCTACCGTGCTGCCGGATGACCAGACAGGCAACACAGAGGACACTGGCCTACCCAGAGAGCCACAGCTGGACCTGGTGGTTCCCTGGGACCCGGCGGCAGACTCACACCAACACTGGGCCCGTCGTCGGGCATGAATATTCAGGAGGTGAAAGAACTGTTCGCCTTCTGGTGGGAGACCATAAAGACAGACGTGGTTCCCCGTGAGCCTCAGCCATCTCCACCTCGGGGTGCTGAAGGTTCAGGACCCCCTACCCCTAAGGAACCAGCGCCACCTCCTCTGGGCAGATCGAGAGAAAGAGAGAGAGAAAGAGTTGCCCGTCATGGTCTCCCTCAGGGTCCCCGAGCCCGAAATGACCCAGGGGCAGATGCCACTCACCGGGGGATGACTCCAGACCGGATATGTCAGATACTTCCAGGTCTCCATCTCCCTTTAGTCCTCCATTGCCAGACCCACAGGACCTCCCAAGGTCACCACCGGATGATCCCTCCTTTTCAGAAATCATGAGACACATCCAGGATAATATGGGATGGGAGACAGAAGACTTAGATCCCAAGAGATAACGCCTTGCCCGTTACCTCAGGCAGGAAGACCCAAAGCCTGTGGTGGTCCCGCCTTTGGTGGACACCTTCACGGATGTCACCAAGGCAGCTTGGAAGCATCCGCATTCTACACTGGCTGTTCCAAAGAAGGCTGACCGCCTCTACAGGGCTCCCATGGAGGACCTGTACTTGGCGCAACAACCCCTGGCTGACTCCCTGGTCATTACCACATCTCATGATCAGTTTCAGTGGCCTCAGCACTTGAGTACCCAGCCTCTGGACCAGGAATCTAAGCAATTAGAGTCTATGGGAAGACACATGTATGCAGCTGCTACATGCTCAAGTCAGGTCTCTGAATTATCTTACGCACATGGTGCAGTTTCAGATAGCCCTTTGGAAACAGGGCCAAGACCTTTTAAAAGACTTTCCAGATGGCAAAAAGGAGGAGGAACTGCTTAACCTCCATCAAACTGTGTCAGACGTGGGGACCAAGGTTCTCCGAGCCACTTACAATTCAGCGGACTCTGCAGCCAGGGGAGCAGCCACAGGCATTTGTCTCCAGAGACACTCTTGGTTGAGAGTCTCCAGATTTACCCTGGATGTCCAGAAGAACATCCTGGACGTCCCTTATAATGGAGCTGTCCTGTTCGGTGAGGAATCTGAGAAGGTCATCACTAGGTTACAGGATGCTGGGAAGGCAGTCAGAACTGTACAGGCCATGTACAGACCTAAGTCTGGTTCCTTCTGTAGGAACCAGATCCGCTTTCGTGGCTGGCAGCAATGGCAGCAGCCATGTTCCGGCCAGCAACCCGGGGCAACTTTGGTCGCTAACATCAAGCCAGGTTCCCCTCAGGATGGGGCCCAAAGCGGCCCAGCCCGAGGGGTCCAATACCACCACAGCAAGACTCCTTCCTGGCCCCCACCCATCCTCTGGATCATAGGGTCGAGAAGGTCGGGGGTCGAATCTCTCTTCACCTTTCGGGATGGCAGAGAATAACCTCCGACCGGTGGGTGTTGCAGTTGGTAAAACAAGGCCACTCTATAGAGTTTCTTGACCACCCACCATCCAGACCTCCCCTGCTCTCCCGCTATTAGGATCAGCATACCCTGCTTATCCAGCAGGAGATCTTGGCCCTCCTCGACCAGGAGGCCATAGAGTATGTTCCATCAAACAAGTGAGGAAAAGGTTACTATTCTCACTTCTTCCTGGTTACAAAGAAAACAGGGGACCTGTGCCCGATCTTGGATCTCAGCGACCTCAACACATTTGTGTTGTATAAGCACTTCCGCATGGTGACCCTGCCAGGTCTTATTCCCATACTCAGGGTGCATGGCTGGTGTCACTGGACATGCAGGAAGCTTACCTACATCTCCCGATTGCACCAAAAATTTCTGCAATTCGAGTTTCTGGGATGCCACTACCAGTTCCAAGCCCTCCTTTTTGGACTGTCCTCGGCACCTCGAGTATTCACGAAGTGTATGGCAGTCACGGCAGCAGCTCTCAGGAGATGGGGCCACTATGTGCTTCTGTACCTAGACAACTGACTCCTCATGGCACCCTCACGGGAGGCCCTGATGTCCACAATTCAGGATACCTGTTCCCTCTTCCTATCACTGGGCATCACCATCAACCAGAAGAAGTCGCACCTTGCCCCATCTCAGAGCTTGCAATTCAAAGGAGCAATTCTGGACACCACTATGGGAAGGGCTTTCCTTCCTCAGGACAGGGCGGAACGCATCGGATTTCTTATAGGGTATATAAAGGAAAAGCAGATGGCACCATCCCGGACCGTCCTTTGCCTGCTCGGACACATGGCAGCTGCCATTGCAACAGTTCCCCTAGCTTGACAACATATGCGGATCACCCAATTGATGTTGAGGGCACAATGGGACCAAAAGCAAGATCATCTGCAGCATCCAGTCCAGATCATGAACGCCATCATCTGAGACTGGCATTGGTGACTCGTCCCAGACCACCTCTCGATGGGAGTCCCCTTCATCACGCCACCTCCTTCAGTGACTCTCTTCACGGATGCCTCGGGGTCCAGATGTGGAGCTCACCTCAATGGGGTCAGGAATCCAGGCTCCTGGTTGTCTCTAGAGTCCCATCTTCACATAAATATTCTGGAGATGAGAGCTGTCCTGTACACCCTACAGGCATTCCAGATGGAGATTCCGATGTGTACTCTTCTGATACAAACAGACAATACCGCGGTGATGTACTATCTCAACAAACAAGGAGGCACTCATTCCTACCCCCCTTTGCAGGGAGGCTCAAGGGGTTTGGAGTTGGATACCACAACACAGCGCAGATATCATTGTAGTGCATGTTGCCAGAGTGGACAACACTATCGTGGACATTCTAAGCCGATCACAGGCCAGAGTCCACAAATGGGAACTGCTTCAGAAAGTCGCAGAGGACTTGTTCCGCAGATGGGGGAACACCAAAATTAAGACTGCTTTGCATTCCCATCCAATGCAAAACTGCCCAATTTCTCCTCGCTAGATCCAGGGCCTGGCATTTTCTGGTGAAACACATTGTCCCTCTCTTGGATGTGCAGGTTCCTCTACACTTTCCCACCCTTCCTTTTGATCCAGAGGGTTCTGTTGAAGCTCTGATAAGAGCGGGTGTGCCTTATCCTAGTAGCACCCTTTTGGCCCAGGCAAATTTGGTTCCCTCTCTTACATCAGCTGACCCAGGAACCTCCGGTGCCTCTGCCATTCAGCTCTCATCTTCTGTCCCAGGAGGCAGGCTCCTTGGTCCATCCAGATCTTCATTCTCTGAACCTGCATGCCTGATTCCTAAGGACATAGCAGTCCTGAGATATGGGGTCTCTCAGGAAGTTGTGGACATTCTGGTGGCAGCCAGAAAACCCTCCGCTCATGCCACTTACGCTATGAAGTGGTGCAGGTTTTGTATTTTGGCTCAAGCTCATGGATTGACCCCATTGGATTGTTCTGAGAGGTCTGTTTTAGACTACCTCCTATCCCTCTATGAGGCAGGTCTTGCCTACTCCTCCATTAAGGTTCACCAATGCGCCATTTCAGTGTACCATTCTCCGATAGGTCACAGATCTAGAGGCTTCTTGTGCCCTTTTTGCATAGCATCCTGCACTTGAGACCTCCCATCAAAGACCTAGTTCCACCTTGGGATCTTCTTTTTGTTCTAGAGAAGCTTACGCTGCCTCCTTTTGAACCAGCCGTGGATTGCGAACTGCGTCTCCTCGCTTGGAAGACGCTCCTTTTAGTTGCTGTTACTTCTGCAAAAAGAGTTTCTGAGCTTCATGCACTAATGTGCAAGGATTCTTATTTGATTTTTTTCATAAGGACAGGGTGTCCTTAAGAACAAATCATAAGTTCCTTCCCAAGGTGATCTCGGCTGTTACACTCAACCAGGATATAGACCTGCCGGGGGGGGGGGGGGGCCCTGTTACACACTCTGGATGTGCATAGGAATCTCAGATATTATCTGACCAGAACCAAGGCCCATCATAAGTCGGACCAGCTCTTTGTTTCCTACACACACAGGATGCCCGGTGCTCCTGTCTCCAAACAGTCACTTTCTAGATGGCTGGTCAAGTGTATTATGTTCTGTTATCAGAAGCGCAACAAACCTTTACCGAGACCGGTAAAAAGGTAATTCGACGAGGGGGGTGGCTACCTCCTTCACTGCACTCAAAAATGTCTCCACTTCAGCCATCTGTGCAGCAGCAACCTGGAGCACTGTACATACCTTCATCAGGCACTACAGTTTGGATATTGCCTCTAGACGCAGAGCTGGTTTCGGCTTGGCAGTCCTTCAAGGACTTTTGTCCTGAAATCTGATCAACATCTCTCCTATCCTCCTCCCGATAACAAATTGTTCTCTTATTGCTTGGGAATCAGTCCTAATGGTGTAACCTGTTACATAGAAACAGAAACATAGACTTTGACGGCAGAGAAGGACCGCTAGGCCCATCTAGTCTGCCCATTTCCCTACCTACAGGATAGGCCGCAGATCCTAGTTAACCAATAGCCTATATCTTCCTGCCCCCCACAAGAATTGCCTTATGTCTGTCCCATGCATTCTTGAATTCTCCCACAGTTTTAGACCCACTATCTCCTCAGGAAGGCTGTTCCATGCATCCACTACCCTCTCTGTGAAATATATCCTCACATTGCCCCTGGAACCGCCTTCCTTCTATCTTTAAATTGTGTCCCTTGTTCTTGCAAGTCTCTTTTTCTGAAAGATGCTACCCTCTTGGACTTTGTTGATTCCCTTGAGGTACTTGAAAGTTTCTATCATGTCCCCCTCTCCCTTCTTTCCTCAAGGGTATACATATTAAGCTCCTTTAGTCTCTCCTCATATGGCTTCTCTTGCTGACCCTGCACCATTTTAGTTGCCTCCTCTGACTGCCTCTATCCTGTCTATGTCCTTCTGGAGATCGGGTCTCCAGAACTGGGCACAGTATTCCAGATGGGGTCTCACCAACTGTCTGTACAGAGGATAACAACTTCCTGTTTTCTGCTGCTGATGCCTCTCCCTATACATCCCAGTATACCCCGGCCCTCCCTACTGCCTTCTCACATTGCTTGCTAACCTTAAGGTCATCTGATATGATTACCCCAGGTCCCTTTCCTGTTTTGTTGTTGTTACTACCTCCCCACCCATTGTGTATTCTTCCCTGTTCTTGTTTCCAAGGTGCATTATTTTGCACTTTTGCATTGAATCCTAGCTGCCATACGCCTGACCATTCCTCCAACCTTGCCAAGTCCCTTTTCATCCTTTCCACGCCTCCTTGTGTATCAACCCTGTTGCAGATCTTTGTGTCATCTGCAAAAAGGCATACTTTTCCTTCCAGTCCCTCTGCAATGTCACTGAAGACATTAAAAAGGACTGGACCCAATACTGAACCCTGTGGTACCCCACTAGAAACCACCCTTTCTTCAGAGTGGACTCCATTTACAATTACCTTCTGTGTCCTGTTGTTCAGCCAATGTTTTACCCAGGCTACCACCCTGGGACCCACTCCCAGGCTGGTTAATTTGACTAATCTTTTGTGTGGGACTGTGTCAAATGCCTTGCTAAAGTCTAGGTAGGCCATGTCCACAGCCCCTCCCTGGTCTACTACTTTGGTCACCCAGTCAAAGAAATCTATTAGATTTGTCTGACATGACCTTCCCACTGTGAACCCATGCTGCCTTGGATCCTGTGCTCCACTGACCTCTAGGTACTCAACTATTCTTTACTTCAGAAGTGACTCCATCACTTTCCCTACCACAGAGGTCAGACTGACAGGTTACAAGAGCTGTTTCTCAAAGTAAAATAGCACAGTTACCTAAGAACTTACCATAACAGTAGATCTTCATGAACAGCTCTTGCAGCAGGTAGTTTCACTCCCTCCTTCCTTCCCCTCTGAAGGTTGAGTCTTCTGACCTAGTTACTAGGCTACAGCGTCTTTGATGCCATCTTATTGCAAAGCTTCCTTTGGAAGCGGATCCTCTGTCTCCCCTTCAGATGTCATCTTTGGACCGGGAGTCTCCAGCGGGAGAACTGGGGATGCTGGGGGACCGCCCCTTTTATGTGATGCCTAATGTCAGGAAGGAGTCGACGTTGGGGGCAGTCCCCCACTGGATACTGCTAGCTAGAATTTTTCCATGGGGTCCTGGCACCTGCCAGCTTCAGTCCTAATGGTGTAACCTGCTACAAGAGCTATTCTCAAAGATCTTCTGTTACGGTAAGTTCTTACGTAACTGTACTTTCATCCACACAAAGCCACCTGAACTCTCCAGCTTCGATGCACAACCTAAGCTACCAGTGGGCAAGATCTGGTGTCGTGGGGTGGAGCTGTGTGTTATACCACCCGGGTGGGTGGGAAGAGCCAGCTTAAAGACCTTCTGGCAAGATTCTTGAAGGGAAAGGACATGCCAAACAGTGTGGATGAACAACATTTACCACTCCTAAAAAGTACAGTTATGTAAGAACTTACTGTAACAGTAGATATTCTGAGGACTGTCTCTTGCAGTGTCATTACTTATGAGAGTATCCACCAGGTGGCGCTATCACATGGCAGCATCTTCCAGCAGGCTTCCATGGGGGCAGCCTACATGACATCACTTCCTGTGGATGTGTATAAGAGTAGGATGACCCCAGTATCCTCTGTTCACCATCGGCTTTGGCGAGCATGGCCTGGACCAAGGTAAACGAGGGCCAGAAAAACAGAGAACAGCAATCCCACCCAATGTCCTAGTTGCAGATTCGAGGTAACAAGGCAGGGAGACGGAGGGTGGGGGACTTACTGCAAGAGACAGTCCTTGGAAGACCTATTATTACGGTAAGTTCTTACATAACTGTACTATCTTTTACGGACTGGTCTCTTGCAATAAGTCAGTACTTATGGGAGATTATCAAGCAGTAAAATCCAAATGGGAGGAAAGGCAAAGCCAAAGATGTAAAACCAAGATAAAACATCAATTTCAATCACCCCCCCCAGAGGCAGATAGGCTAGGGTGTGTTAAGGACTAAATGTTTGATAAGTAACAGAAATGCCCAACTCAAATCTCTTCCATGCAGGCAGATAGGCCAATGTTTAGGCAAAGACATCTGGCATGAAACCAGGAGAAATGTCCAACTCAAACCCTTTCCATGCAGGCAGACAGGCTACAGGTTAGGCAAAGACATTTGGTATGAAACTAGGAGAAATGTCAACTCAAATCACACCCACTCAGGCAGAAAGACACAAAGGTGGGTGAGGACAGCATGCAGGAGGCATGATGTAGAAAGAACTGTAGGTGGCCAGGCACAGTGATTCATCCTGACATGGCAGAGGTCAACAGGCCCTGGCATAAAGTCAGTAAATAGATGAGGAGAGCAGATCAGATAGTAGAAAAAGGAGCACTGTAGAAAAAACTTCCTGGATAGTCATAAAAAGGAACAACTGAAGGGCTCCAGTAGGGAGAGCGGCAGGAGTTCCAATCAGATCCGCATGGAGGAGTGAAGTGTCCAGTCTGGGACCAAGCCTCCAAGAAAGGTAAAGAGTTCCCCGTGCGCCTCAGAGGCTTGTAAGAGGAGGCAGGGTTACCTGAAAAACGGGTATTGCGCAGAAGCAGGCTCCCCCGTGTGAGGGACGGAGATGCCACAGAGAGGCAGATTGAGCCACCCCCTGGAGGCCCTACTGCGGTCCTGAGAGGCACCCCAGTAGGGGGGCTGTGCAGGAGACGGCATGCCTGTGGGGGTGCAGGGGTTGGACTTGGGGGGCCTTATTAGAGGTCCTGAACAGACCAGAGATTATGCCCCGAAGCCTGAAGAGAATCCAGGATGAACTGAGCACCAGGTCCAAACAGCAGGTTCCCAGAAAAAAGAGGGCATCGGCAACTAACAGCTGGATACTGGGAGGCAAACCCGAAACCTGCAGTCAGGCAAAGTGCCAAAGGGCGACACCGGCCTGTGGTGGGCCGGTGCATCAGCTGCATCGAAGCACACATGGACCAGGTGATGGAAAAGGGAGGGCATGGCAGACAGTGGCCGAGTTGATCAGGGCCACGAGGGGCAGGTTGAGTGGAAGCAGGATGAGACCAAATATGAGAGAGTGTGTGAAAATACGCAGGAATCAAAGGCATTACAACCATGGCAGGCTCCTCGGGAACGTCGAGGTAGGCAGCTATGTCGCGATGAAAGGAGTCCTGATCCGCAGCAGGGAAGCCAAAAGCATGCTGGATCTGCAGCATGAGCTCCGTGAAGGAGGGATCTAGAAGGGAGAAGGGGGTTCAGGCGGGGTGACCCCCAGAAAGGAGGATGTGGATGGGGGGAACCAAGGTCCCCATGGTCCGAGAGGTTCCGCCAGGAACATCCCCCACAAAAGGATCCTGCATCCTGGAATTTCCATAAGGGGAGTCCACATAAATGGAAGGGGGGGGAGGTAGAAAGCGCTGGATCCAGGCGCATGCACCCGGGCGGAGGAGAGGGGGAATGGGACGAGGCCGGACTCTGGCCCATGGACCATAAGACCTCCAGCAAAATGCAGGCAATGCCTGGCACTTGTGACGGGGGAAGGTCCAGAAACGAAGGGTGCCCAAGAGCGGCGCTAGGAGGAGGGTGAGCCAGAACAGGAACTGCTGACCCAGAATAGCGGGGGAAGGCACTCCAACACCTGTGATCCAGGACCGACAATGGGATAAGGGCAGAGGGTTGGGCCCAAGGCCCGGGAAAAGTCACGTCCAAAGGGCGCAAAACAGACGATGGGGGAGACCCCTGAGGATGTCGAAACAAGGTGCCGGGGGGCACGGGAGCAAAGCCCCAAGCAGGGGGTGTCCATGGGTCGGAGACCCTCATTGCCAAGGGAAGTATCCCTGTCAAGAAGGGAAGGAGGAGAGGTTCCTCCGTCGACAGTGGAATCAACCCCGTCAACGAGAGACCAGAAACAAGCCTTTCCATCAACGGTTGAAGCTGTCCTGTTGATGAGGCATGCAAAACACGCCGATCCATTGATGGGAGAGGTTTCCTCGTCAACGAGGAATGCCCTGTTGATGGAGAGTAAGCCTCTGTCAATGGGAACAGCAGAATCCTGTCCCGACAAGGGAGAGCAAAGAACACATGTCGACGGGAGAAGCATCCCGGTCGACAAAGAACATTCCATTGACAGGGCAATACAGCCCATTAATGGGAGATGTTCAGAAACAAGCTCCATCAATGGGACAAGGTCCTTCGAAGATAAAACAAGCCCAGCAGGCTCAGTCGATGGGGGAAGCAGCCCCAACGATGAGGAACACCCAGTCGACTATGGAGGAGCCACTGTCGATGGAGTAAGGTGGAGGGAGTGTGAGGAGAGTGAATCCCACTCCCACCTGTGCATGGAGGTGAGTGCCCTTGACTGGGGAGCCTGTAAGGTGGCTGCCTCGAGGTACGTTCTGGTCTGGCTGGATGATCAGCCATGAACAAGTCTCAAGGCCCAGCAAGAGAACCTAGGTCAGGGAGCAGCAGGGGTGCTTTGAGCAAGGAGGGCCGGGGGAGCACTGGGAAGAGCACAGGCCCAGCCTAGTAGAAGAGCCAGGGCCTGGGAGTAGTACACATACTCAGAATCAGGCTCTGGGGGTGCAGCGAGTGGTGCACAGGCCCAGGTCCAGGAAGTAGAAGAGCCAGGGCCTGGAAGTGTTCCACAGGCTTGGCAGAGAGAGAAGCAAAATCAGGCTGGGCTGTTAATAGCAGCGCTAGTGAATCCCCAGACCCAGCCAGAGTACCTGGGCCAGGGAGCAGTAGGTGTACCAGGAGCTCTAATGGAACACTGGGCCAGCTGTAGAAGAAAAAGCGGGCTAGGCCCTAAAGAAGTCCGAGTTTGGGAGCAGCAGAGGTACTGTGAGTGTGTGAGCTGAAGCCAGTTGGAAAATGAACAGAGGGTACTGGAGGCTACCCACTCTTATACACATCCACAGGAAGTGATGTCGTATGGGCGGCCCCCACAGAAGACTGCTGGAAGAAACTGCCGTATGACAGCACCACCTGGTGGATATTCCCATAAGTAATGACACTGCAAGAGACCAGTCCGTAGAAGATCTACTGTTACAGGTGAGTAATCTGTTTTTCTGGGCCCACCTCCAAAGGTACTGTTTCATAGTCTGCTAGAGGTAATCATATTAAAGAATACCTGGGGTTAGAAGAAAAAATTACTGCAATAGTCTTGTGTTTTCCAAGGTATTCTTCAGAATGATTAACTTGCCCACCCTACCTACCCTTCCAGAACCAGTCTCTGCATTACAGCTGGTGCTTCTCTTATTTGTTAGCCATTCACTGGTACTGTTGAATTTAAACCAGGTGGCCCTATTTTCTTGTTGCCTCTTTTGGACAAAGCCATTGGTATGAGATGAAATGGGGGTATTCACTTTAATTGTTGTTATTCATATTTACAGTACTTGTTTGCTATTAGGATAATTTAGTTAGAGGGTCTAATTGCAGGTTGCAGTGAATCTGAGCATTATAGAACACAGCAGTTGGTAATGACAGCAGATTTGAATGGTGGCACGAGCCAATAGCACCATTAGCATAAAGTTCCATTCATCTCCGGGGCAATGCAACTCAGGCAGCTGACTGCTTGAGTTAATCATATTGAAGAATACCTTGGAAGAAACAATATTACTATGGTGAGTATTTTTTTTTTTTTTGCATCTCATCTGCTCTACTAAGGCTAAGTACATAGTAAAAATATGTACAGGCAACACCCGCTACAACAGCAATACCAACGGTGATTATTCGGCATTGACAAATGCATATTTTGACTGTGTCACGACTAAAGAACATGTATCGATAATACATTGAAAAATCAAGTTCAAATGACGTAGAAACACAGAAACAGACATTTTACGGGCAGAAAAAGGCCATCGGTCCATCCAGCGCCGTCTGGTTCCTACCTTGGTCATAATACCAGTTAAGTACTGGAGGGACTGTCCTTTGTTACACACATGCCATGTTACCTGTCCTAATAACCCCATTCCCATTGTCGCTGTTCCAAGTCCCCTGAATCTATTTGACTCGTGTTTTAAGTACATTAACTGTCTGAACATTAACAAGTTCTCATAGTAGGTGATTCAAAATACCCATCACCCTGTCTATAAAGAAGACCTTTTTTATATATCCCTTCTAAACCTGTCCCTTACCAGATTTATGTTGTGCTCCCTACCTTTTTGGATGGTGAATAATCTTGATAGTCTACTATATTGATGCACTTTAGGTACTTGAATGTTTGAAGCCTATCACCTCTCCCTTTTACTGTCATCCAATGCAAATTAGAAATAGCACTGTCTCAATACAGATAGAATAGTGTTGACATATAAAAGCAGTATCTTTTAAGATAACTCTTATCGGCCTGACTCCAAGCTTTCATTTTAAAAAATAAATTACATTTCTACCCCCAACAGTTGCAAAATTAGACCTTTCAAAAGATAATTTCTTTAAAATGAGATAACTTTGGAATCTTAGGGCTACAGATTAAGGGCCAGATATTCAAAACTTTGCGCCGGGGCTAAATTAGCACTGCCCGGCGGGCAAACTGTGCCCAGAGCAAAAACATAGCTGTATTCAAAATGAATAGCCCGGTGCAAAACCAGCTGAATATTGCAAGCGAAGGAAGCTGGGCAAACAGGCCCAGGAGTGCAAGGCAAACATTGCCCAGGAGTAAGACAGCACTGAATATAGCAACAGGGAAGTGCAAACTGCAGCTGCAGCTTATTAGGCTCTGTAGCAAGCCAGTGTTGCAGGTGGAGAAAATTGTGTGTGATTGCACAGAGATGTCACACAGCTACTGCAAACACACCTCTCAACCTCTTGCCTCATAACTCGGGGACAAGGCTTAAAACAATCAGGGACAAAGGTTTAAAATCAGGGACACTCCTTATAAATTGGAGGTATCTACTCAGGAAGCTGGTAGAATAAGTGGTGTAGTATAAAATGCATTTTCTAAGGAAGAACACATCTGTAACAGTAATGTCTGACATTATGTTATGCTTACAACCCCCACTGTTTGGTCATGGAAACACAAGTTGTAGGAGGGACAGAGTAAACGTTTGAGGTAAATTCAGGGACATCCCTGAAAACCAGGGACAGTTGAGAGGTATGACTGCAAACAACAATGTAAGCCACACACTGCAGAACTGTGCTATGCTGAAGTGAGGTTGTTTGCCCGGGGCTAACCTGATTGCACAGTGCTAACACATTAGCCCAGTGCAAACTGGTTAGCCCAGGGCAAACGGGAGCTATATTCAAAGCTCCCATGCAAATGAGCCTACTTCGGTAATCCGTGGGCAAACGAGTACATTTGCATCTCATTGAGTGCTGTGTAGCATACATTACCATGCAGTTTGCCCGGTGCTACTGCATGGAGCGAAAAGCTCCCCCTTTTGGTCGGAATGGAAGTACAGGCTGGATGCTGCAGGCCAAGGCATGCCCACAGCATCCCCTGTTGGTTGGAATGGATGTACAAGCTGGAAGTAGCAGGAACTGTGCGCTGGCAGGTACGAGCAGTGCATACAACATAGCTATGTAGCACTCCAAGCAGTACATAATGAGATATATAAATCCGTAGTGATCTATAACTATAGATTGATACAGAGACACATGCATATACATATATAGCTATAGACACACACACTACCAGTGGCCACACAGGCCCTGGATGATGCCCCCACTCCACACCAACAGAGGCAGCCCACAGCAGGTGTGGGTGGAACACAAGTATGCATGGGGCAGGCATAAGGCAAACCTGTTGGGGATGGGGGTGAGTTGTCAGCTGTAGGATCACTGGGCTGTGCAGCGCAGCCAGCCAACATATAGGGACCTGGGCAGACAGGCTGGGCCAGGCAGCCCTTCACAGCCATCATGGTCCCTGTTTCCACCTGTGTTGTTTCCACTCCCTGGTAGTCCAGTGGTCCCCCCTCCCCCAAGCACCGCTCTTGACCCCATTGTAAATAAAAAACTCTCATTTTCCTGGTAGTCTAGTAGTTCCCCCCCAAGCACTGCTCCCGATCACGGTGTAAAAGACCAAACCCATCTTCCTGGTAGCCTACTGGTCTCCCCCAAAGCACCGCTCCCGGCCATGGTGTAAAAACCAAACCCATCTTCCTGGTAGTCTAGTGGTCCCCCAACAGTGACAACCCGCCCATCCAAAACAGATTCCCAGAATGGAGCCGGCGACCGGCTCAGCAAATTTTGTCATCACCCACACCATTGTGAGACATATTGGGATTATGCAATGGCCCCCTTGTTGTTTTTCTGTTAAATCCATTTTTAAAAATATTTTTAGGCATACTTTTACTCTGCAAGAAGAAATAGTGCTGTTGCGGATGAGCGGTAGCGTACGTTGGTGCCACTCATTGCATATGTTGCTGCTGTGCTTCTGAGCACTCTTTCCCAGTTATCTGCAATTCCAGGTGGGTTGGGGAAATAATTGAAAATTAATTTTGTTTTTTGTATTCTGTGCCTCGGACCTGTAGGAACAGCAGAGAGGGTCTGAGGCTATAGGGTGGCGAGCGGGAATGGGCACTGATTTAAAATCCTGTGAGTGCCCATTCTGTCCCCGTTTTTGTAAATCCTGTGACTAGATGGTGGTGATAAGGAGGTAGAGATTAAAAAAAAATATATATATATATATATATATCTATATAATATATACACACACACACACACACACACAAGGAAAGATCATCTCAGGGCAGGAATCTTATGGTGTTTAGGGGTTGCCAGTGAGGAGTCAAGTTACCTATAAAAAGAGTTCCTATTTCTTCGGGGGGGGCAGTGAGTCGGAGTGATTTTAGGGACTGGGGGTTCCTGATGCGGCTGACTGGCACTTTTTTCTGTGTGGTGATGGCACGATTTACACATTGTAGGCCATGCCAGCCAGCCAATCAGAAGCCAGTATTTTTGATGCCATTGTATAATTAAGCAATATATCATGAGAGGATGTGGATGATTTCAGAATTTACCCATGCCTGTTGTGGTTTGGCCATGAGGCTTTTGGCTGAGAGAGTGAACTACACCAGAAGTGGGTAAATCCTACCATCACCCACACCCTCGAGGGGCATGTTGTGATTATACAATGGGTAGAAAGTAAAGGATTACACAAAAATATTACAAAGTATCTTTATATTGATTTTTTTGTGTGATATCCTTCCTTTGTGCATTGCATAGTCCCATAGTTTTTTCCCCACAAAAACAGCCCATCACCACTTATTTCCAGTACATTCAGTGTGGTGTGAGCACTAACATTGTTACGTACTTCTGGATTTCAGTTTAGTTTAGCTGTTCTGGCTTGCCTTTTGTGGTTGGGAGGTGCTAATGCTGTTCATCTCTTTTTTTGTACTTGCGATGTGACCATGGGCATATGTGTACCTATGAAGTAGCAATGTCTGGGGACGGAAATGGAGCTCATACATGAAAAGTATTTGCAGGTAACACGGCTCTGCTTTTTGGCTGTGATTCATGCAAGTTTTAGCTGTTTTTTTAAGACACATTTTTCGCTAGGATGTATCCTTGTTTGCAATGTAGTGGCATGTGATTGGAGGACAATTTGTGGATGATTTGCTTTGCTGGTGCTGTGCGCTGCCCACAGACTGGTGCCCAGAGTGGGTGTTAAAGAAGAAAGCTGAGGTAGCGGGGAGTATTTTTGATGTTGGAGGTATCGGAGCAATACTTAGTGGACAATAGTTGAGGCTGGCTGGTACTGGTACTACTTCCAGTGGGAATATGGCATAATTTACACATTGTAAATCATGCCAGCCAGCCAATCAGCTGTCAGTATTTTGTTACCCATTGTATAATGTACCGTCAGTAGCTGCCAGTGTGTAGAATGGAAATGCTGGTGTGTAGTAGCAGTTCTGTTCAGGTTGGAGGGAGCGGCAATAGACTGAATCAGACTTCTTTGAGCAAACAACATACTCTCCTCCAGCTAATTTGAAGTAAGTATAAAATTAGCTAAAGTAAAATCTTTTACTCACTAAGGGAACACTAGGGAAGCAAGCTGTTCAGTCTCTGTAGCACTTAAGGATCCACCAGTCACACTACAATGTGCTTACCCGCCGTGCTCCTACTATCAGTGTGTATACATACTTGACTATAATGGAACTACCAAACTGGTATGTGGTAGCAGTTTAGTTCAGGACAGAAAAATATTGGTTGCCGTTTGGGAAATCATGCGCTGAGAGGTCAGGAAATTGGATACTAATTACTGGGCTCAGCAGCAATTTGGTTGAGCATAGGGAGAATATAAATAATTAAAGCTGTCCCCTTTTACGAGTCACCCTCGAGTAGAAGCCACGGCTGGAATTACTGAATGCAATTAGAAGTTGCAACTTCTAATTGATGAAATATGGTATGGAAGAACAGAATAATAACTGATCAATAGCCTTTCTCAGTACTATCTAGGAAAAGTGCATTACACAACAAAATGGCAAGATTTGCACTGCTGAAACCTCAATGTAATCCCCCCCCCCCCGACTTACTCCTCAGTGTGCATCTCATTGCCTGGTTTTATGTCCCTGACTGTCTTCTTAGTTTCCTTTGTCTTTACCTGGTACTCACTCTCTTCTTCATCCCTGGTCCTGCTTATAGCTAATGAAGGCCCTTTTTTGGCCCTCACTGCCTGCCTTACCATCTTGGAGGACCAAATCGGTCTACTGTGATTCAAACAACATGAAGTCTTGCTATATTATGACATATGCAGTATAACCCCAGGTTAGAACTGCTCCGGAGGTGAAAGAGTTAACTTCCATGCAGGGCATGGAATCTTGAGCGCGAGCTCAGTTGAAAACACTGTCTGTTGAAGCTCAAACTTAAACTGTCAGATTCTTTACTCCGCCTCACTGAACAGTGGCTCCAGAGATTCCTCCTGCTGCTCGGTTTGTTTGTCGGTTTTAAAGTGTAATTCTCGGTTTATTTTACCGAAATTTAACTGCAATCATCGGTTCAAGCTCTGTCTGTGGTATTATAAGTAATAGATAGGCTTACTTTATTTTTCTTTTGTGTGGAACTTGCAAACGTCTTTTTCGGTTCAGTTTGAACTGATCAGAGGGGTTCAAAAATTACTTTCTAGCCCTTTAGAGTGCGGTTCCTTGTTCTTATCGGTTCTAAAAAAAACATTTTATTACGGTTTTTTCCATGACCCGTGACACGGTTGGGAACCGATAAGAGAGTCTTGCTTGGTGGATTGCCATTAACGGGCAAGTTTTGGTTAGGCTGGCACTATGTCTGAGAAACCCAAAAGAAAACCCGGACCCACTGGGTTTCAGCACTGTGGCCTCTGTGGGAAGCCTTTGCAAGGCTGACCCACACCATATGTTATATTGTCTGGGGTTTGACCACCTTAATGCAGACTGCCAGATTTGTAAAATTTTCCTGCTGCCACCATGGAAAAAAGAGTTGGTAGGCTCAGGAAAGGAGGCCAAAAGTCCGCTGACCTGACTGGCCAGCCCGGTTCGATTCCAACCGAACCTGAGGGAGTGCCCTCTGACCAGGGCGATGCTTCCTCGGGCAAACGAAGAGCCAGCTCTGAGGAGCCGGCTCCAACTAAAAGGGCTAGAAGGTCAGCTAGTTTGGGGCCAAAAGTTCTTTCTCCAACCGCTGAGGAAATAGCCAAAGCTATTCAGATTGTCCAGTCTCTTTCCCCAGTTCCGTCCAAACCGGCACCATTGGGTAAGCGCCTGGTTCAGTCGGTTCCCTCGGTTCAAGATTACGATTTTGAAGATTTTTATGTACCAGGGGAAGGGGAGGAGGGGTACGAGGAGAGTGAGTGTGATTTTGACAGTCTGGATGTGCCCATTGAACTGGACATCTCTCCAGACAGACCTTTAGGAGTATCCCCTCCCAGGCTATCTGAGTCCCCTTCTCATTTTTTGTTTTACAAGAAAGTTGCTGACACTCTGCAACTCCCTGTTGAGGAAGCTGTTGATGATCAAGAAGAGCCTGATTTTGTGGAAATGATGGATATTCCAGAGTCTAGGAGACTGTCTATTCCCTTGCATAAATCTTTTAGGAAACAGACAGTAAAAATTCTGAAAACTCCTCATTCTATCCTCCCTGTGGATAAAAGGATGGACAAGAGGTATGCTTTATCAGGCTCTGACACAGAGTTTCCATCTCAGCAGTGCAGCCATGTGGGGGTAGTGCAGGCTGCAGCCTGTGACAAGGCTAATATTCCTCTAGCCTCTCACCCTCCTGAAAAGGATTCCAGGAGGATGGATGCCATGGCAAAAAAAGCAGTACATGGCAGCAGCTTTGGGACTCAGACAGGCAATTTATATGGCTTACGCAGCTTGATGCCAGAAATCCCGGTGGGATACTGTCCTGGCCCTAGCAAAACAGGCCTCTGAACAGCTTGCCAGGGAGCTGGAGCAGGTGGCTGCGGATGGTATTGAGGCATCCAAGGTGCAGTTTCATGCTGCTGTAGACTCTAATGATGTTTCATCTAGAGTTATGGCTACATCTGTGTCTCTTCGCAGAATGGCCTGGCTCAGATGTACTGCCCTGTCACAAGATACCCAGTCTAAGGCTATGGATTTTCCTGTTGTGGGAAATTCTCTGTTTGGGGAGCAGACAGAGAATTATTTGAAGAAAATGGATGAGTATAGGACCACCTATAGGAGTGCACAGGCCAAAGAAAGGCAAGTCACTTCTCAAAGGCAGCATGTCAGGTGCAGGGGCAGGCCTTTTTCATAGGCCATTTTACCAAGCCCAGGCCTCCTCTTCTGCTTATGCCCAGAGGGGGTTCTTTAGAGGAAGGGGCAGAAGGGGTTCTAGTAAGCCTGCTTCTACCCCTCAACCCAATGCCCCTGCAAAACAGGCTCCCTGATGGGGTAGCCAGGGCCGATTCTCCACTACCAGTAGGGGGCAGGCTGGCTTACTTTGTCCAGGACTGGAAGTCTTTAACATTAGACAAGTGGGTCCTGGAAGGTAGTAAGCCAGGGACTGGTTCTCGGCTTCAAAAAATTTCCGAAGATGAGAGCCAGATCTTTTCCACCTGCAAACCCATCAGAGGCACTTGCCCTGGAAGCAGAAGTTTCTGCCCTCCTGACTCTCAGAGCCGTGGAAAGGGTTCTACCCATACACCAGGGCAAAGGGTTGTACTCCAGGTACTTCCTTACCCCAAAAAAGACAGGAGAATGGCAGCCCATTCTGGATCTCAGGTATCTAAACAAGCACCTTTAAAACCAAAGTTCAAAATGGTGACCCTGGGGATTATTTTACCTCTCTAAGGCCAGGGACTGGCTAGCCTCCCTGACCTCAAGGATGCCTATTTCCATGTTCTCATCAGAAGCTCCCATCGAAAGTACCTCAGATTCGAACTGCTCTCAGGCCATTACCAGTTCAGAGCAATGCCCTTCGGCCTCTCCTCGGCTCCAAGGGTGTTCACAAAATGCCTGGCAGTAGCAGTTGCTCATTTAAGAAGGCAAAAGATTGCCATCTTCCTTTATCTGGACGACTGGCTCATTGTAGGCCAGTCTCCAGAACAGGTCAAACTTCATTTGCAAGTAACCCAGCAGCTGCTTACATCTCTAGGTTTCCTTCTCAATCTTCCAAAGTCAGTTCTGGAGCCTGTCCAGCTTCTCACCTTCACAGGTGCAGAACTGAACACAAAAGAAGCCAGAGCCTTCCTTCCTCTGGAGAGAGCAAGGACCCTGGTGTCTCTGGCCTTCTCATTCACCCTGCAGGTCTCTCAACCAGCAAGGCATTTCCTACAGCTTCTGGGGCACATGGCTGCTGCTACAGCAGTAGTAGTGGTGCAGGGAGCGAGATTTCAGATGAGGGACATTCAGTTCCATTTGAGAGCCTTTTGGTCTCAAAGGACTGATCCCCTAACCAAATTGATTCCAGTGGCTCGAACCCTGATCCAGACCCTTCAGTGGTGGCAGGATCAGAACAATCTGAGACAGGGGTTCCCTTCACCCCAGTCTCATTCCTTGACCTTACTACAGATGCATCCCTCCTGGGTGGGAGCTCACATGGGTGATCTTTCCACCCAAGGGCTGTGGTCCCCTCAGGAATCCCTGCTCCGCATCAATTTGCTGGAGCTCAGAGCAGTTTTTCTAGCACTTCAGGTTTTCTCCACATCTGTCCAGAACAAGGTAGTTCAGGTCAGAACAGACAATACCATTACAATGTGGTACATCAACAAGCAAGGGGGCACTTGGTCTACGCCTTGAGTACCGAAGCAATGAAGTTGTGGTCTCTGGCTTACTCTCTGAATGCCTCCCTTACGGCAGTTCATCTCCCAGGCAAGGACAATGTCCTAGCGGATGCTCTCAGCAGGATTTCCCTGGGCCATCACGAATGGGCACTGGATCCCCTGGTACTGGAGGTAATATTTGCCAGATGGGGCACTCCGCAAATAGATCTCTTTGCAGCCCCAGACAATCACCAACTTCCCCTTTTTTGCTGCAGGCCCCCAATGTTGGGCTCAGTCCCTCTGGATGCCTTCCTTCTCAGTTGGGAAGGGA
Source organism: Neoceratodus forsteri (assembly GCA_016271365.2). Lineage (NCBI taxonomy): Eukaryota > Metazoa > Chordata > Ceratodontiformes > Ceratodontidae > Neoceratodus > Neoceratodus forsteri. Next base: position 1,188,823,147 of record CM057453.1, read on the forward strand.
AGTTTCTCTATGCTTTTCCCCCCTTCCCTCTTCTTTTCAAAGTGCTAGTCAGAATCAGATCTCAATCCTGCAAGATGATCCTGATTGCTCCAGATTGGGCCAGGCAGCCCTGGTACCCACTCCTCATGTCCTTAGCAGTCCACCCTCCCCTATGCCTTCCCAGGAATCACAACCTGTTAACCTGTGCCCAGGGGAGAGTTTGGTATCCGAACCTCAAATCTCTCAATCTCAAGGCTTGGCTCTTGAAGAGTTAGAGTTTGCTGACCTACACCTTTCTCAAGGTGTATTGGATATCTTGAAGGCCTCTAGGAAGCCTTCCACCATTGCTACCTATAATTAAAAATGGAAAAGATTTTCCATATGGTGTGCTGGTAAACATAGTTCCCCAGAATCTGCTGGTGTGCCCACGATCCTGGATTATTTGGTGCATTTGAATTCCTTGGGGCTGAGACCAGCTACCCTAAAAGTGCACTTGGCAGCTGTGTCTGTCTTCTTGTCAGCAGGTAAGCCCTCTTCTTTATCAGCTCACCCTGTGTTCTCCAAGTTTTTTAAAGGGTTGCTTCACACCAATTCCCCATTCAGGGATCCTGCCCCTGCTTGGGATCTTAATATTTGCATCGCTCAGCTTATGCAACCCCCTTTTGAGCTATTGTTTTCAGCAGAGCTGAAGTACTTGACTTGGAAAACTGTGTTTCTGGTAGCCATCACCTCTGCCAGGTGCATAAGTGAGCTATACGCCTTGTCAGTGGAGCCTGATTTCATCTCCTTTCATAGAGATAAGGTAGTCCTCAGGACTAACAGGAAGTTTTTGCCTAAGGTGGTTTCAGACTTTCACCTTAATCAATCCATGTCTCTCCTTGTGTACTTCACTGACCATTCCTCCTCTGGTGAGAGGAGATTGCACAGTTTAGATGTCAAAAGAGCCCTTAGTTACTATATAGAATGTACCAAGGGTCACAGGTTCGAATCCCTCCAATTGTTCCTCACCTATGATGAGGTTGGTAAAGGGAAACCTGCCACTAAAAGATCCATTGCCAGGTGGATTGTCTCTTGTATCCAATTCTGTTATGAAAAACTGGGTAAGGTTCCTCCCTCAGGCCTGAGGGCTCACTCTACCAGAGGTACAGCTGCATCTCTGGCTGCTGCCAGGGACATTCCTATCCTAGAGATATGTCAAGCAGCTACCTGGAAAACAGTTCACACTTTTACTAAGCATTACTCCTTGGATATCCAGGCTAGGAGTGATGCTCGATTTAGCACAGCTGTGCTTCAGAGCCTATTTCCCAAGTAGGTTCTGTCCCTCCTCCATGGAGGTACTGCTGTGTAGTCTGCATATGTCATAGTATAGCAAGACTTCATGTTGTTTGAAGAAAAAATTACTCACCTTAGTAATGTTGTTTCTTCTAATGGAGTCTTTCTATATTATGACCTCCCCCCCCAGCCTGCCCCTCTCAGAACCTCTGTTTTTGGGATCTGGGTGGGCAGTGCAATGTTGGCACTTCTTTGATACCCACTTTATTTCACCCTTCTAGGGTGCTTAGTTGTTATGCTTAAGTTTCTTCTTGAATCCCCCGACTTGAGTCTTTGTTTTGGGATCAAGATCAAAAAGGTGTTTTTGTAGTTAGTAGCCAGCGGCTAGTGTAGGTTTACGGCTTCCACACAGAACCTTAGTGAGTTTTTGCTCATAAAGATCTGACAGTTTAAGTTTGAGCTTCAACAGACAGAGTGTTCAACCGAGCTTACGCTCAAGATTCCATGCCCTGCATGGAAGTTAACTCTTTCACCTCCGGAGCAGTTCTAACCTGGGGTTATACTGCATATGTCATAATATAGCAAGACTCCATTAGAAGAAACAACATTACTAAGGTGAGTAATTTTTTCTTTTTATTGGTAATCATTCTTAAGTATGATTTAGTTGCTTTAAGAATAGCCCTTTTAATGTCTCCTCACCTCTCCTCCATCCTCCTGATCTTAGCCATTCCAACCAGCTTTCCCTTGAGAAGTTCCCTCATCTGGACAAAATCTGCTGATCTGAAATCCAGAATCAGCCTTTGATGAGGGTATTCTTTCACCCAGGGCCAGATCAAACCATATGATGTTATGTTCACTGGACCCCAGAGGTTCCCTAACTTTCACTCTGCCTACCATTACCAGGATGCTGAGTACCACGTCAAGGATGATGGCCTGCCTTGTGGGTTTCCAGACCAGCTGCACCAGTAGGCAGTCCTACAACGTATCTAGCAGGGTCTGACTTCTAGTGCTCCTAGCTGCTGGAATGTCCCAATCTGTATCTGGTAAATCGAATTCCCTCATCACCACAATCTCCCCCTTTGCAGCCTCTCTACCAATTTCTGCCCCTAGCTCACTTGCCTCCCTTCCCCCATACTGGCAGTCTATCAACCATCCCCATGCACAGCTTTTTTCCATTGTAAGCTGTATTTACAGAAAAACTGTCTTCCAATCCATTCTCCTGATAGGCCTGTTCTCTACTGCTTCTATGCCTTCCTTGATGTAGAGGGTTTCCCCACATTCTTTCCTTTCCCCTTTATCCCTACTGTGTATTGTATATCCCAGTAATTCCAGGTCCCACTCGTTATTCCCACTGGCCCATAGTTCTGCGATAGCCATGGAGTCTTATCCTGCATCTACTACCATTGCTTAGAGCTCGCTAATTTTGCTTCCTGGACTCCCAGTATTTAGGTCGACTGTCTTCCAGTTAGCGCCCTTACCCTTTCCCTTCATGCCAGCTCTTCTTTATTGCCCCATACCCTCCTTAATTTCCTGTTGTTCCTGATCTCTACTGACCTATTCGAGTCCCCCCTTGACTCTTAGTGATAGCATAAAGGTGCTCTGCTAGCTGAGTAATTGTTAGAAATATGACAGCCCTACCATTGTCACCCACCATACAAATCCCAAACTCTTTTTTCTTAAGTCTCTTTCTCCGACAATTAAGTTTATCAAGTGCTGAAGCTAAACACCACTTTATGGAACTCAAGCACCTTTACTGTTTGGCTCTGCAAAGCAGTTTTTCATTATTTGAGCCATGCATTGTTATGAATTTAGATTCCCTAGTTTTTAAGTAGCATTTCAGAATGACTTTCTCTTCTTACTTGCCCCTTCCCCCAGCAGCCTCGATTCATTTTACACAGTAAAAAACACTCCCGTGTTGTTAAAATCAGACCTATATTGCACGCTACAATGTAATTATCTACTGATCTATTTCAATTCCAGCCTTCATTTAACTGTTCTATTTTCCAAGCCAGCATTGTAAAACATTTATTATATACTTTGTGGGTTTCTTTTTACGAGGATCTGAAGTCTGCATTTCTGTTTTTAACTGTAGGAAGTCACAACTTAACATCAATTGCTAGGTCCTGGCATCTCATGGGCACACTTGATGGACTCTGGGTCTTCTTCTGCCGGCTTTAAGAGGCTGGGATAGGTATAGGGGAAGGGTAAGGGTCATGGGTAGGGAGGAATGGGAAGAGGGGGCAGGGACAGTAGCTCAGGCTGTGAACCCTGCAACATGAACAGACTTGATAGACCAAATGGCCTTCCTCTGCTGGCTTCTTCATATGTTCGTATATCACTTTCTGTGTTTCTGGTTTGAGCCTTCTAATGCAGGACCACTGCATTTTCTAGGATTATTTAAACCACAATCATTTTTTAAACTATTGAGTTTCAATTTTGACATGGAAAGTTTACAAACTCAAAAATATTTTATGAATGCATTTCAAGTCTTTTGAATAACCCACTGTGACTCATCATGAGAAATAGTTTTACCTTGACATGTTAACCTATAGGTTTGGAGGAAGCACCTGCAAAGACAGTAATTATATGCAGTCTTCATTCATGCTGAAGAAGATTTAAGAATTTCCCCATTCATGAATTTGAGACCAGAGAAACCAAAAAAACCTACAGTGCTCCCAGCTGTTTTATTTTAAAGAGCAGCTGACACCTTTAGGAGAACTTTCACAAAACATTATATTTAGACACAGTTCGGCTTGTATGTCACATTAGCTCTGTATTCCTCCTTCCCATTATTTTTTACTGGTGTAATTTGTATGAAAACAGCACATTTGCTCCTGAAGAGTTCATCTGTTCCTGTTGATTTCTCCCTACCTGGGGTCATAATGCATTCCTTGTGACCTCACAGTTACTCCCATGGCAACAGATTGTAATGTCACAACATAGGATTATGACTTGAAGTAGGGTGAAGCTAAAGAGGCAGATGAATGCTAAGGTATAAAGATCACATATTCATGCAAATTTCCTCAGTAATAAATAATGGGGAATAGAAATATATAGAGTATATGTGGAATACAAGCTGAATTGTACCTAAATATCATGTTTTCCGAAGTATTCTTTGAGGCGTCAGCAGCTCTTTAAAGTAAATCCTGGATAATTTTACCTTAAATGATGTCATGAATAGGAGCTATAACATACAGTTTCCTGACTGGTTGCTTACATTCCAAGAGCCTTACTTAAATCTTTTTTTTTCCGATAAAGGTATTTCTTCTCTGATGGCTAGGAGTGGCTACTCAGTCCTGTCCCACCTCCCCTGATCAGCGCCTGCTGCCCCAGGGACCTACATTGTCTAGTGAGTCCTCCCATGGCTTGCCCCCCCCCCCGTGGCAGTGCAGGAGGAGAGGTCCACCCCCATCCAAGTATCCTGGTCAGATCAGGAGCCCTGACTGCAGCGTTGGCTGGAGGTAGGGGAGCAGGATTTCATCAAGCCCCACCATCACTTTTCCTGTTTTCTGGTCACCCAACCCTCCCCCCTCCCTAAGTTGTGCACGTGTGCCTGTGGAGGCAGTCATGCAGCATGCAATTGTCCCTGTACCCAAGCTGCACTGCCACCAGACCTCCACTTGGTGGCGGTCTATGGCGAGCAAACATGCTTCTCTGCCCCAGGAGAGGAGAGCAGTCCACTGAATGCTCGATCCTCTCCCACTCTGGCTGACCCCCAGTAACTCGAGGTCATTCCCAAACTCTGGTTGCCAGTGTTGCATCAGCCCTGTCCTCCACCCTGCCAGCTGCCCCTAAATCTTACATTGCTTTACCTGCAGAGTCTTATGACAGAAAAACACCAAACAACTCTAAACTCAAATATGAACAATTTATTTTACCCACCCAGTTTTCATAATGGTAAAAAAGCGCTTCCAGGTGTTGCATTTTCAGTCATCCCCTAGGCACATGGAGCACTCGGCTGTGCCTCATGCGACATGTCTCTCACCTAGGAGTGATTAATAGACTTTTAATGTAACCCTTGGTCATACCGTATTGCTTAATTTGTTCCCCCCCATGGGTCATGAATGTCTCTCTTTTTCCATCTAATTAATATGTCTAATGCAACAATTTCTCTGCCAACAGTTGTGTTCTTATATGAAATGAAGCGCTGAAAATTGACCACCTGCAAAGTCCAGTAGTTTAATCCTAATTGCAAAAATAAGCTGTAGAGTCCTGAGAGGTATACACCCTGTTTAATCTAGTTTGATTTTCTGGAATCAGTCCATCTGATTCAAGTCACAGCGAATCAGCCACAGCTGTAAGACATCATACGTGCACTGCTGGCCTCTTCCCTGCAGAATTGTTGTGTTTGCTACATCATTTCTACAACTCCCTCACTCATGCAATGGAGAGCTAAAGGGAGCAAGCAGCATCAGGAAAAGTTAGTGGTTAGGGACTAAGCTTGGAACAAATAAGCATTTGTCAATGCCGAATATTTCCTTGCATGGTTTATGTGGAAGGTGTGTATTGTATGTATTCTTTTTTTTTTTCTGGCAGGTCCTCCATCAGACTCTGCCCTGGTCATGGCCCCCAGGCTCCCAACAACTGTCAGTTGCCTGCATCTCCTGGTCAACCCCAGCTTACCCCCCAGAAGGCGGGGCTGCAGCACTGGTTCCCCTATGTCCAGCGCCACCGAGCCAGTAACTAGTTGGGAGTGCTGGCGACAGTGGCTAATTGAAGACCATGGAGGGCTTCATGTAGACGGAGGACCCACCCCTCCTTTTTTTTCTTCTGTTTTTTCCTCTGGGAGGCAGGGACGTGCAATGATGTCCAGCGCCTGCTCCGCCTCCATTATGTGCGAGCGCCGGTAGCTGCGTGACTCCTGGCCTCCACCAGGGGTATGTCTCACACTGGACACTCCTCCCCCCCGGAGAAGTAGAATATTCCGTAGGACACTCTATCCTTCTCCTCCAGCCAGCCCTCCAGTGACCCTGGTCCATTCCTGAACCCGGGTCGCCAACATTGCAAGTGGAAATCCCACTGCTGCGCTGACGGGCCAGCTGTATTGTATGTATTCTGTTAGTTGAACTTCTGGTGGGAGGAAAAGCCTACCTGAACTATGTTTTGACAAGTTGTCATATTTAGGACAGCATTTGAATATAGAAGCTCGGGTAATAAGAAGGCTATGTTGCAAATGTGGGCTGCATCCCCAGCCCGCTGGTGCTGAGGGTTGAGGTGCTGGATGCCACACCTTGCGCCATGCTGGCAACCCATATTCAGGAGTGAGAGCAGGCCGCTGGGGGTCAGCAGGTGGGGAGAAAGAGCGAGCATCCCAGGGACAGTTCTCCTTTTCTGGGGAGAGGGATGATCAGTTGTCGGTGCATGCCTGGCCCCTAGCAGCAGCTGGAGGCTGGTACACTGATGCTGCAGACAGGTCAGAGGTTGGGCAGACGCCTGATGAGGTGCACACACAGGAGCATGTGTGGCACCATCACTGGCATCCTTGCACACTCTGCTCCTGAAGGGGAGAAACCAGGAGGAAAAAAGCTCACGGCAGATAATGGATTAAGCTCGCAGGTCCCACCCCCGAATAGTCACGGTGCCAACCACTGTACTGGATCCGGTCTTGGTGCGGGTGGGGCCCCCATTTAACCTGCCTGGGTATAAGCTCTGGGGATAGCTGGTCGGTGTTGGCTGGTGGATGTCCGGTGGGGTTGGGGGTGGGCCTGGGGCTCCCTCCAGATAGAGAGGGCCATGGAGCAGGGGTACAAATAATTAAAAAAAAAATGTGGGGTGCAAATGTTTAAGATTTTCACAGTTACTAGCATGCATACCAAAATTGCAACAAGTGGCCATAACTTTGTCATTTTTTTCATATTTTGACCCTAAATGTTGAACATAGTCTTCTTATCACCCCACCTCATGAACCCTGTTGGTGAAAATGTTCAAATCTGTGGGAAAATGGTATTCCTTGTCACAGGTGCAAAAACACATTATGGGTAGGATGTGAAAAATGAGAGCTGTACTGTTCATGAGATGGTGTGATAAAAAGGCTATACTGCAAATTTGGGGTGAAAATATTGAAAATGACCAAAGTTACATGTGTGTGTAGAATATTTTGAACAACCAGGTGTAACTCTGCCATTTCTTTGAGTTTCACCAAATTTTCAACATGGCCTTTTTGGGGATCCACTTCATGAAGAGTGCCACTGTCATTTTGTTCACTTATCCTGAAAAATGATTTCACAGAGCGACCATGCCATTGTGCACCACAGGTGCGAAAACACATTTCAGGCAGGATATGAAAAATGACAGATGCACTGTTCATAAGGAGGTGTGAAAAAATGGCAATGTTAAATATCTGGAGTGAAAATATTAAAACTGGCAAAATTAGGAGCGTGCATATAAACTGTGCAATGCAGTGGGGTGGGGTGGGCCGGGGCGGACTGTAGCAGTGGGAGGGTTTAACGAAAGATGGTGGGCTGGTGGAGGAATGGAAGGTGTGAGGAGGACAGCAGCAGTGGGAGGCAGCAGGAGAGTTTAATGAAAGATGCCGGGCCAGTGGGGGAACAGAGGGTGCGTGCGGGGTGGACAGCAGTGGGAGGCAGCAGGAGGGTTTAATGAAAGATGCCAGGCCACTGGGGGAATGGAGGGTGCAGGGCGGACAGCAGCAGTGGGAGGATTTCATGAAAAATACTGGGCCAATGGGGAAAAGAGGGTGCATGCAGGGTAGACTGCAGCAGTGGGAGGGAGCTGGAGGATCTGCAGAGTTGCAATGCTGGCTATGAAATGAGGAATGAAGCACACTCTCTCATTGGTACAGTTCATTTCTCTCAAGTGTGGCTGGCTCCCCGCTGTGAAATTCCGACGACCGTCACACTCGGCTTTAGTGGTCATTGGTGTGTTAGGGTTAAGCTCACTGTACAGTGCTCTCAAATGCGGTACTGTCCCAAGGTGTTTCTTGCATAAGCACAAGAAAACACAAAAAGGAATGAAATGGTAAAAGTAAACAGTAAAACAAGGAAGGATTGGAAAAGAAAAAAAAAGATATGTTTTCAGGTAAGAGGGAGGGTGAGATAGTTAGACCAAAAGAGATGGGTAGGTCATCAGTGTACAAAAGGCCCCAGCACTCGCATTGTACAGTGCCACAACCCAGACCAAAAAAACAAAACAAAAAAGACTACACACACAGGAGTTAAAGCTGTAAGTCATTTTGTTGAATAGAGTGCATGGTGAACTCACTTATGCGGTCGGTGCTACCTCTCTTGGATGACTGACACTCCCCAGTGCAGTGACATCACATTGTGGCCTATTTGGCAGTCAATGAACTATGCATTGTGATCTTGTTACATAGGGGTTGTTATGCACTTTATTCAGTAAAATGACTTTTATGGTATTACCTCTTGTATGCAAATCCTTTTTCTTAGTTTTTGAGGAGAGATAGGTGAGCTGTTCCTGATGGCAGGAGCAGCAAAAGAGAATGTTTTGTCAACAACCGTGGGAAGCATGGAAGATGAGAAAGACCGAAAAGGTGAAGGGAGAGAGTGCATGGGGAGACCAGCTCAGGGTGTCAGCGTGGCTCAGTTGGTAGCACATCTGCCACTGGACCAGAATGTCCTGGTGTGGATTCTCATCCCACACTGTGATTGGACTCGTACCTAAAATGCTGGCACATGAGTGCAGTATTAGGGGGGTACTCTACTCTTAGGGTATGCTATCCTTCAGGTAAGACGTTAACCCGAGGTTCCTTCTAACCATCCTGGTGCTCTCCTGGTGGGTGTCCAGGTGGAAGTAAAAGAAGCCAAGGCACTCTTCACAGAAGAATAGGGGAATTTTTTATTCAGAGAAATCAAAGCAAAAACAATATACAGTATCAATAGAAAACTGACTAAAACAAATCATACAAAAGTAAAGAAAATCATTCCAAGTAATATTAGATCAGTAAAGTAAAGGGGAGAAAACATAGAGAAGCCAACAGAAATCAACCAATTTTATCTTTTTAAAAAAGGAATAGCATTCCACTTCCTAACCCACACAGGTCTAGCTGTCTGTTGCTTTTCAAACAAGCATTGTGCAGATATTTCCTTTTCCAAAGATTGAATAACCTGAAATGGGGTAAGTTCTTTCTATTGAAACAGCAGTTTACATCTTGTCTGCCAGAGTAAGAATTTAATACAGGTTAATATAAGTTTTATAGTGCTAGTGCCAACAGTTTGAAATTGTAAGGAAAATCCTCTTACTAACTCCTTATATGTGATCTGCTACCGGCTAACATCCTGCCATGTCTGCGATAGTAAATGCCAAAAGGATTTCACAAAGAACACTGTATAAAAAATGATCCATTGTTTCTTCTATTGCTACACATGTATCCCTAGGACACATATGTTTGGCTAGGCTCTTATGTTTAGCATTTACTTTTATACTTATTCTCCCATGGCAACATAGGCAGACTATATCCCACATCCTGGGAGAATCTCTGGCATCTTGTAAAGTTAAAGGAATTCTGAAAAGATTCATTTTGGATATTCCTTTAAAGTCCGGGGTCATGACAAAGGTCAGTTCCTGCATGGTGCTGTAAAGCACACGTCTGGGTTTATGGAAAACGTGATTGGGTGGTAACTTCTATTTTCTGATTTTGCAGAGTGCAGGTTTAAAAAACACTGGTACCTTGTGATAAACTGTGCGAAGCAGAGGTTGTGCAGACCAGAAGGTAAAAAAGAGCTGAAACCAAGATGCTACAAATACTGTCCAAATGGCGGGGGAGGGCTTAGTGGGGTCTAAAACATTATTAAAAATGTACTTTAAAAAATACAATTGGATTATGTTAATTTTAACCTCCCTGTTTGATAGGTAAGGCAACAATTCCCTCTTTATGGGATTTAATCAACTACCCCAAATAGTTTGAAAAACCAAACTCAGTAATACTAGTTCTAGGGATTGGGGAATAGGGTAGACTACACTAATATCGGCAAAAAAAATGTTTTAAGTAGCATTACCTTTTTTTTTTCATTTGTTGCCATGTTTTTCAAATGGCTACTTTTTTCCCCTACTTCTAGTTTGTTTTCCCATTTCAGTGGGGATTGTCTCCTCTGCCGAACTGTATTCCCAATATCGTCAAATGGTCAGATGAAACTGAAATACCTTGCAAGTTATGTAAAGGGATCGTGGAAGGACTTAGTACATACCCCTTACTTTTGGCCTTATTAATTGATGCACCTGTTACTTCAGAGTACCACTGCACCCGTGACATAGCTTGAGAGCCAAATGATGGGTCTGCTAAAAATAAACAAATGTCATCAGCATATGCAGCTGTCTTCACTTCTAAAGCCCCCCCCAAAGGACTGATACCTCTAATAAGGTCAGTCTGCTGTATCATCTGTAACAAGGGGTTTAGACAAAAGACATAAAAGAGAGGGCTCATAGGGCAGCCCTGCCATACCCCTCTACGAATGGAAATATAGTACCCAAAGCAGCCGTTAATCAAAGGGATAGCCGTTGCCATTTTACATATGAAAGAAACCCAGTTACAAAATAAAGGTGGCACACCGTATGCCATTAGGACTTGTGTCATAAAAGCAAGAGGGGCCTTGTCAAAGGCCTTCTCTCGATCTAATGAGAAAACATAACCATGAAGTTGATCTTCCTTACCTTGTTCTACCAATTCTCTGAGTATAAGATTATCCGCTCTAGACCTCCCTGAAACAGAACATGTTTGCGAGGTAGAAATTAAGTGAGGTGCTACCCTAGCAAGTCATAGGGTTAAAATTTTCATCAATATTTTAAAATCAGTGTTCAGAAGGCTAAGTGGCCGCCAGTTATTTAAGTTAGTTCTATCATTGTTTTTGTAGAGAAAAATTTGTATAGGTGTACAAAAGTGGAAATCCATTTGATGAGAAGCCAAAATCCAATGAAATACAACCAGAAGTATACCTACCAGGACATTTTTGAATTCCTTATAAAATTCAGTAGTAAGGCCATCCAGTCCCGGAGCTGTATTATTTTTAAGAGATCCTGTAGCATGTTCTATTTCTTGTTGGCAATAGGCACTATCATGTCATTAGTAATATCAGGGGGTGGAGAGGGTTTTTGGACATAATTCAAATAGTCCTGTATATCTGAATCTGCTGTCTGAGGTGTGGTATATAGAAGCATAAGATGGGTCTGTACTTCCTGTAGTATCTCTTTAGTAGCTGTTATTTTCCATACGTCCCTGTTAATTAATGCATCATTGGGTCTATGTTCTGTTCGGGCTTTGCAGCTAGCAACGGCATCTCCAAAACTAGTTTTGCCTGGGTTGCATACTCTGTGTTCCATTAATAAAGATGTTGCCCTGGAATATTGTAATAATGCCATCTCTCTTTTTGATATTAAGTATTTGAGAAGTAAAACCAGTATAGAAACATAGAATTTGACGGCAGATAAGGACCGCTTGGCCCACCCAGTCTGCCCATTTCCCTACCTAATGGATAAGCTGCAGATCCCAGTTAACCAGCAGCCTACTTGGAGTATAATTTGGCAAGCTGGTGCCTTAGTGTCAGGTACTTTTTTATAGTGAGCTATATGTAAACTAGAGGCATGCTGCACAAACAAAATTTTAAGTTCATTCTTCATCTCCACCCACCAATGATCATCTATTAAACTTACAAGTGATTGTCTAGCCCTAAGCAGATTTTGTACCTGTGTACAGATCATATGGTCACTCAATAATGTGCTGTTCAGTTTCCAATAGCTTTTCCCCATGGGGATGTGTTCTGATAATCCTAATTTAGTAGCTACTATGTCATGGTCAGATGTTTCCAGAGGATAAATTCTGGCACCGTGTACATGAACATACGTGGAAGAAAAAATTTAATAAATTCTGGTAGATAAATGATCTTTGTGAAATGTACGGCCTTCCTGTTGATGGATCACCCTATAAGTGTCTAATAATCCTGCTGTACATATAATAGTTTTGAGGCAATTAGTATCACAGAATTCTTTTGAGGTTTAAGTCCCTCTATCTTGTTTTGATAGGACACAATTAAAATCACCTGCCCACAAAATGTGTTTAGTGGTGTGCAAATATGGTTTGATAGAATTAAATAAATCTGCTTGGTCTTTCTTTGTCTGACGGGCATATAAACATATTGACCTCCATGCAGTTTTGTCAACAACACAAAACCAATAATAGCGCTCGACCAGGCAAAATATCAATAAGCCGTGATACAGAAAAATTACCCCACCCCAACCCAAACATCAGTGCCAAATGAAAAATAAGAAGGTCCCCAACACCATAACATTTGTGCTGTTGCAATTAATGAGGTATTGTTCAACCTGGTGTCTTGTATAAACCAGATATCAAAATGTAGGTCTTTCAGTAAAGACAGTCACTAGTCATCTTCTTGTATTTCGTATACTATTGACATTAGTAATAGCAACAGAAAATGCAGTAAAAGAAGACATTTATTAGAGTAGTGGTTCCTGACCCTTTCCCTAGTCTGGAACTATGTCTAAGCTTAGGTCCTAGATTATGTTTTTCCTGTACGGGGTACTTGGGGGGGGGGGGGATCTTCCTCTGAGTCAGATGACGCCATATGTTGGCAGGAGACAGTGGAAAAGGTTTCAGAGTCACCTCCCTGATCAGACTCCAAAGGTCCAGTGGTAAGGGCCTCAGATTTATTAGACATAGAAATCCCATGTGATAAAGATGCAGATTTCGGAATTTTGGGTTTGGGTTGCAGTTGGTCCAAAGACCAGTTTTTGGACACCTCAATCAAGTGTGGAGGTGGCATTTCAGTAGTAACACTAGTAGGAGGAGGGGGGTTACCAGCAGTTCCCTCCAAGGCAGATGGGAGAAGGAAAGAAGATTCAGTGTTGGCATCCTCAGCAGAGTTGGCCAGTGTGTGAGATGCTAAAGGAGGCTGTGCTATACACACATTGTCAGAAAGTAGTCTTGCTTTGGGGGAGCTTTTGAAACTGAGGACTGCAGTGCGGGCACTGATGCCTGAGGTTCTGCATTAGACTCTTCTGGAGAGGGCTTTTGTGTTTCTCTATGTGCAGCAATATCTTTTTTTTGAGCCTCCGTGAGAAATGAATCCTGATTTGGTTGGTCTGTCCTATTATGGGTAGCCCAAAGACAGGCGCAATAAGAATGCCGAGTTTCATCACACAGATTACAAGTCATGTAATTTCGGCATTCTGCACCGGTATGTCCATATAATAGACACAGATTACACTTGATGCAGTCACATGCTGAGCTTGGGTGTAAAAACATGTCTTGGACTGACCAGGGTAAAAGCAGTGGCCACTGTCTCTCCCTAAAAATAAACTACTAGGCAGGTGAGTGGGCCGATGTTGGAACTATGTAATTTAACTTATACCTCCATTCCCCCATCCAGATATGTTCCTCATCAAAAATAGGCTGTGGGGAGCCCAATAGGTCACAGCATTATTGCAACCAGTGAGTAATATCATGCGTCGTCACACTTTCGTTGTGGAACAATATGGTGACAGTTTTCACACCAGGTCTAGTAAGGGGTATTGCCCTAAAAGGTAACCACAGGGCAGAATATCTTAATTTTTCATACTTCATCAGAACCTGTCTAAGCCTTGTGGGGTTTTCAAACTGTCATATAGAGAATCACCACAAGCATGTATCAAGGCATAAATTTCCTTTGTAAAAAAAAAAAAAACATAGATTCCTTAATCAGTTTTCTCCCAATATAAATTAAATCAGGTGTAGTTTCTAGACCACCTGTATATGTAACCTAACAGCATTCCTGCTTTGTACAGGAGGGGATTGCTGAAAAAATTGGCCCCGTTTTTGAAATGAGGCCCATGTCATTTTTGCTTGTTCAGCTGCAGAAACAGGGGGGTTAGTGTTGGGGGCCTCAGTTTCCATTCTGTTCCCCAAGGGGTCCTGACGATTGCTAGGCACTTCTGCCACAGAGTCTGAAGCAGAATTCGTATGTACAGTGTCCGAAATTACAGGATCTCAGGATTCACGCCTGACATCAGCATGAAGGTCCAAGTCTGAGTATAATGAAATCAGACAGCAAAGTCACAGAAACATTTTCAGCAATATCATTAGGAGGTTGAATGTCAGTCATGGTGGGAGACCCTGGTGTGGGACTGTGCTCCAGGTCTGGGAGCCATTGACTCACCAAAGTTTTTTTCCATCCTGCGTTCTTTAGGGAATTCTCCAAAGACCACAGCAGTTGTTTTCTGCAGAGGGCCAGCATTACATTGTGAGAGGGAGCTTGGCTGCCCATGCTGCAACCCAAGTCTTTTCTCTGCATTAACTATCTTCCCAGCAGTTACAGTGTGTGTTAAGAGTACTTACAACCATTTCTGCAGTAGTTTTGGGGCTGTCAGAGCTTGGAATAGCAGTAGGGCAGTCCGTCGGGACTGCGGTTGGTGTTGCAGAAGCTTAGTCCTCTTCTCCCTTTGCTGACCATGCATCACACTAAGCTGGGGAAGGCCTGACAGCGGGAGTTATTGTGTCAGTCTGGCAGGAGCTTTCAGATTTAGGAAAACACATAGTTGCAGGGAAAGTAGATGCAGGTTGCTTCGATGAAGTCTGAGCAGTAGATATTTCCATAGGTACTTCAGAGACATTTTCGGATTGTAAAGCTGCACTAGACGGACCCACTTCAGTGGTTGTCAAGGATAAAATAAACTCAATGTTTTTCTTTGAATAGGTATTTCAGCCAGGCTTTCTCACTCTGTCCATGCATAGGAGCAATGGGTGCAACATTGTCTATCATAGCAGGTACATCTTCAGCAAGGATAGGGTTATTGATCTCCAGGGCTGGACCTGCAGGAAGGGAGATCTACTGATCTGCAGGTACACCAGCAGACTGACTACTCTCAGCAATGGAGGCCATAAGTATAGCAGCTCTCCCTACTGACAAGAGTAGGGGACTTTCCCTAGTGTCTTGGCCAATATTCCCCTTCCCATAAAACTGGTTCATGCAACTGTCCAGTCTGTGTGTGGGTGTTGATGTGCAATATGGCCACCACTACACATTCAGTCACTTCACTACCGGTCTAGCATTGCTTCTAATGCACTTTGGGATACATTGTGTATGAAAAGCACTATATAAATGATGATTCTTCTTCTTCAGTGACATTGTACTAGTGGTAACTTTGGTTCTTAGGTGCCCTTCCTTGGAAGCTCAGAGCACCATACAAGGCATAACAGTGATTATAAAAACTTAATTCTCAAAACAATACTACATTTAAATTAAAATAAACAGCAGTAAACAGCATTCTAGAATTTACAACATAATAAAATAAAACTAAAACAGCAGCATCATAGACAGCCACGGTGATGCTAACCGGACCTTCAGAGGTCCCCAAATGCCTTTCTGAAGAGGTATGCCTTCAGCCCCCTTTTAAAGGCCTTCACCATGGGGGCCTCCCTCAGTGCCTTAGGAATAGTGTTCCAAGGAAAAGGGCCAGCCACCCCAGAGGATTTAAGCTGTGACCTAGGGACAGAGAGGAGATATGATTCAGAGGAGCAGAGGGGGTGTGAAGACTGGAGAGGATTCAGAAAGCCCACCAGGTAGCCTAGGCCTAACCCAAGTAGGGCCTTGTCGAGTAGTACATAACACACCACTTCACAGACAGTCAACACAGTTTACATAGAGCAGGTGTCACATGACTAATCCTCAAAAGGCTAGTCAGCACCTGGGCCACTAAGTTTTGTACCGGCTTCAAGGGTTGTGGGGAACCTCCATTGACCCAGAGGTAGACTGCATTACAGTACTCCATCATGGATGACAGAAACGCATGCAGCAATGTTGGCAAGTCCTATGAAGGGATAAGGAAATTAATCTGGCTGATGTTCCTAAGATGGTAAAAGCCACTCCGGGCTACAGCTGATACCTGAGCCTCAAATGTCAGTCTTTTATCCAGAATGACTCCCAGATTTTTCACCTTAGCAGCAGTCAACAGCCTACAGAAGCTAAGCCGAAGTCCATTCTCTCCTTTGGCTACCTACTCTCCCTCTCCTATGACTCAGTTCAGTCACCAGTATTTCTGTCTTAAGTCACAGTCAACTAGATGCCATCTAATTCTGAATCTCTGCCAATCACAAATTTAGCACCTCAACAGCATCAGGCATTTAAGGTGCAAATGACAAATACAGCTGGGTATCATCTGCATAGCAATGAAAGATCAGATTGTATTGCTGAATAATTCTTCCCAGGGGCAACATGTACACTGCAAACAATATAGGTGAGAGTCTTTCGCAATAGGCAACTACAAAAATGACTAGGACTGGAGCCCCAAGCAGAAATTAAATCACAGGAATCATAGAGCTCAGCTACATAGTCTACACTCCATAAACATACGCTGTGTTGTAGGATAAAATATAATTTTATTCAAAAAGAATGATAAACCAGGAGCAGTTTGTTACCAAGCATCTCAGTGTTGTGCCTGGATCTGAAACCAGACTTGAGGGGATAACAGATGCCATGAGCTGCAAGGTGTGCTTCTAGTTGCAGCGCCACCACCTTCTCAATAACCTTGCCTAGAAAAGTAGCGATACGATGATAATTCACCAAAATGTCCTTGTCCAGAGATGGTTTCTTCAACAGGGGCCAAACCAGTGCCATTTTCAAAGCAACTGTGAAGACCCCCTCAGACAAAAAAACAGTTCCATTGAACACCGGACATAGTAGCCACAAACACAACTCACTAGTAATCACATGGGACCTGGGTCTAGTTCACAAAAGTGGGCTGTAGCTCCAAGGTAACCTTGCAAATCTCTTCCACTGTAAGTAGCCATAACTCTTCCCCAACACAGCTGAGCACATTTTAGGGGTGCAGGCTTGACCCCGCCGGGCTGTAACAGCCTACTTGATGAGATCTTGGCCCAAATAGAGGACACACAGTCTAAGAAGAATTGAGCTATCTCCTCACACTTTGCTGATGATCTGGTTCTTACTGACTGCAAACAGGTCGGATTTATAACCTGTCTATAGTATGGAAGAGCTTAGCTGGTCGTTTCTTTCCAGCTGCCATCTGTCTGGAGAGGAATGCTGCCTTCTTGTGGGAGCTTGCCCTTTGCTATTCATCGAGATGAATCTTCAAAGCCTGTTTTTCATCCTCAGCCCTGGATGCTTTTGAGTCAATTAAACAATAAGTGTGATTATTACATTGATGGTCATTTGCTTGCTAAAAACCAATTGTGAAAAGAATTTGGGCATGTCAATCATGAACAACTTGAGTTCACAACATTAAGTTTCTGAGGCCACTAGTAAAGCCAGTAAAGTGGTATGGACAATTAAGATAAACATCAGATCCAGATCCAATGAGGTTCTGATTCCACTGCATAGGTCATATGTAAGGCCCCATCTAGAATATTCTTCTCAGATTTGGAATCCATACAAGCTGGGCGAAAGTCAAAAGCTAGAGCATGTGCAGTGTAGGTTCACAAAAATAGTGGAAGGTTGCCATGATAAATCTTATGAAAATAGGCTTACATCTCTTCAGCTCATGTCCCTAGAAACACACAGAGCACGTGGAGACTTACTTTTTCTGTATGGTGTGCTATAGGATCCCGAATTAATGTATGAACTTGAGATTGACTTCAAAGATAATGGTATTGAAACTACAGGACACCCCTTACAAATAAAGGGTAAACAATTCAATACCACTGCCAGAAAATATTCTTACATAATCAGAATTGTAAACTTATGGAACACACTACCATTGTATGTAATACTAGCTAAAATTAAAAGTGAGTTCAAATCCAGACTTGATAAATATATACTTGAGGGTGGTGTCCTGAGATATTATGTGTAACAATGGAACATTTATGGACTTTTGCCCTTTTGTTCCTAGTTTCACCTTAGTATGGAACCCCTCCAGCATTTCTCTAACATCCAACCCCTGCTCTTCAACTCCCTAAGCTCCTCATCAAACCATAGAGATCCCAAGTGTGAGACCTGTGGTCATACATTAGTGGGTGCTACAGAGTCGAAGGTCCTCACAATGACCCTGTTATAGGCCAACACTGCATTCTCTGAATCCATCTCATAAGCTACTAACATCTCTGAAATATCCAGTACCACCTGCAATCCTTCTGGCCTAAGCCCCCTTAAAGCGCAATAATAAATCATCTCCATGGGGGGTGTACTATAAGGTGGACTTCCTGGTAGCTGTAAGGCCATTAAGAATCTTGAAAACACTGAAGGCAATTTTAAACTGAATCTCAAGGGGAATACGGAGAGTGTGCAGGTCACACAGAATAAAGGTTGATGAGACCATTGAGTCTTGAAAATCAGTTAAGGGCAAAATATCTCACATTTGTAGGCTTACCTGTGAGTCTTGTTAGCCAATTTCAAAAAATCACTGGGATCAGATTAAAAATTGAATGCAGAATATCTTATCTTTGACTGCCGATAGTCTCCTTTAGTAACAAAAGTAAACTGTAGACACTTGTGGCCTATGTAAAAGTGGGCAAAGTGGAGTGTAAAGTTTTGTGTTGCACTTGTCCATTGTCCACAACCCTGAGGATGCTATATTCAGTTGGGCAGCACAGCGGCACTCTCCGACTGAATATAGGGGTATGTCGACAGTGCTAAGTTGAGTAGTGCTGCACTGACACAGAAGCTGGCAGTGCAAGGAACAGCGCCACCAGACCTGATCGTGCCGGAAGCTCCCAGCATGATATTCAGATGGCCCCATGCAAATGAGTCCATTGGGCGTGCAAGGCACTAAAGGGCCATGTGCATGCCTTTTATAGGCGCATTTGCATGGGAAGTTTGGGTGGTTTGAAGCATGAGAAGTTTATGCTCCTGTGACCAACTCCACCACCACCCCAATTGCACAATCCCATAGAACCCACAGATTCCCTGGTGCCTAGTGGACTCCCCACCCTCCAATTGCCATCCTTGTAGCTGTCAAAGTAATCCCTGGTGTCTAATGGTCCCCCACCCTCTAATCACTAGTCCCATTATGAAATGTTCAAACCTTGGTGGCCTAGTGGTCCCCTCCATCCACCAATTGCTAGTCCCATTATGAAATATTCAAACCCTGATGCCTAGTGGTCCTGTCTTGCCCTATGATCACCAGCCCTAGTATGAAATGTGAAATCCCTGGTGCCTATTGGACCCCCATTCTCCAATTGCCAGACCCATCTATGAACAATTATTCCTTGGCATCTAGTGCCCCCCCCTGCATCAATGGTACTGACAAACCCACCCTGCCAACCCCCTCTTATGCGTCTAGCACAGCCCTCCTCGCATTTTTTCAGCCAACCACCATATGGAATGACAGAGGCGTGTGTCAATGTACAGTACAGGAGCATCGTATCCTGTATTGTACAGAATGCAGCCTGTGTACTACAAGAAAACATGCCCATGTACTGTACAGGGCACTCCCTGTGCAGTACATTGGCTGCATGCTTTCTGTATAGTATACAGGCTGTGCTCCCTGTACAATACAGGGATGCATTCCCTGTACAATACAGGGGTGTGTGCTATACTGGTACATTGGACTCTCACTCCCTGTCATTCCATATGGTGTCTGGCTGAGGAGGTGTGAGGAGGGCTGTGCCAGTCGCCATATGGGATCTGCTGCACCAGTGGAAGGTAAGAGACAGAGTTGGCAGGGTGAGTTTGTTGGTGCCGATGGTGCAAAGGGGGGGCCACTAGACACCAGGGAATAATTGTTTATAGACAGGGATGGCAATTGGTGGGCGGTGGGACCACTATGCACCAGGGATCTCACATTTCATACTGGTGCTGGCAATGAGAGGGCAGGGGTGACCACTGGACACCAGGGGCATTTTTTACTTTACTGGGGATGGCACTCAGTTGATAGGGGTGCTATTAGAAGCTGGGTTGGGTGTGCTTCCTCAGTTGCCAACTTGGTTGTTGGCTGCAGTGACTCTGGTGGCCATTAGAGTTGCCTGGAGTAAGTAAAGGTTTTGATCAGTGGTATTTGCTCTGCAGAATTGGTATGCGCTAACCACTATGTGCAGCGCAGATGTGCTGAATATCACGCTGTGCCAGTTTTCCTGTTCATACTCCTTCCTTTGCCCACTGCATACTTCTTTTTTTTTGCATGTACTAATCCTATTAATGTATGCAAAAGCCATCTTTGAACATTGCACATGGGTGCAAACCCCGGGCAAACAAGGCACAATCACTTTGACCACCAGATGAAGTTTTGAATATCTAGCCCTCAGTGACTAACATACCCAACTTTAACCCTGAAATCTGTGTCTGAACTGATGTTAATTGAATACTGTAACTCAAACCTATGATTCTATCATTTTGGTTAAGTAAATATTTTATTTGTTAGACGCCCAATCCCAGGGGTCTCTGGGTGCCGTACAGTAGAACAGTTTAACAGGTTTATAAAACAATCAACTTATATGAACAATTAGCTACAAGTAACATTTAAAACATTTTGTGTAAGTTAAAGTGTTTTCAGGAAAAACTAGGCTAAACAGGTGAGTCTTTAAGTCCCTCCTGAATGCCTCCACTGTAGGGGCCTCCCTCCAAGGTCTTGGCAGTGAGTTCCTGAGGACTGGGATGGGCACCCTGAATGAGCGATCACCCGAGGTTTTCAGCCCAGTCTTTGGAAACGCCAGGAGGTCCTGGGTGGAGGAATGAAAGCAGCATGCTGGAATGGCAGGAGTGAGGTGGTCTGAGAGTTAGCCAGGGCTTGATCCATATAGGGCCTTATAAGTGAGCAAGCCCACCTTGAAGAGAACCCGCCATCTGACTAGCTGCCAGTGCAGACCCTGCAGGACTGAGGTCACATGACAGGACCTAGACAGCCCTGTCAGCAGCCTGGCCTCTGCATTCTGCACTAGCTGCAGCTGACAGAGTTTTCCTCCACTGACCCCAAGGTAAAAAGCATTACAATAGTCGAGCCTGGATGTTACAAAGGCATGCACCAGTGATGGCAGGTTTTAGGTGAAATTAGGAGTTTAATCCGGGTGATGTTCCTCAGATGGTAAAAATCACTTTTGATGGCAGCCGACAACTGAGCTTCAAATGTCAGCTTGTCATTGAGGACAACACCCAGCTTTCTCACCCTAGAGGATGCCATCAATGGGATTGACCCCAGGACCAAACCTGTTGTCATCCCAGAGGCATCCCCATCACACCTGCAACCCAGCTCAATCACCAGTGCCTCTGTCTTATCCGGGTTAAGTCTCAGCCAGTTAGAGTTCATCCAGTCCTAGATCTCGGCAAGGCATTTATTCAACATTTCGATGGCACCATTTGTCCCTGGTGCAAAAGACATATACAGCTGAGTATCATCTGCATAACAGTGAAAACCCAGACTGTACTGTCTGATGATCCTCCCCAGGGGCAGCATGTATACCTAAAATTTAATACTATCTTCAGTTCCTTCGTATATGAATCAGATAAGGATATGATTTTGCAAATTGTTTGAATGCGAGCTTCTATTCAATATTGTGTGAGTGCAAGTTTGACATTTTTACAGACTTGTCCTATGTGAGTAAAATGAGGAAATGGAGATTCCTTGCTTTCATGTCTGCAGTGTCGGAGATTGGTGGCCAGCTTTCGAGTCTAGAGTATGTTAACTGTTAGATGAAAACTGATGACAGAACTCACATTTTGTTCGATACTGATGACCTTTTTTGAAAAATGATTTACCTACTGACAGTTCCTCTGTTTCTTCACTCATCTTAGACTTTCCCTGCAAGCTTTAAATTGCGTGATTTTTATTTCCTTTTTTTAATTGACACTTTTTCCTCCTATCCCCTAACTGGCCCTCCTTCCCACCTACACTTCTAGCCCCATCACCTGGGTTCTCCATGGACTTACTTCTCCCAGGTCCCCATGTCAGGGTGGTAGGGTGTCCCTTAATCCACCGATGAACAGATCCAGATGTTCAGGAGGTGCCTGGGTCACTGATTCGGGGTCTGAGGAGGGTCGATGATCTTCCTGCTATTCAGGGTGTTTTCCACCTTTTCCCCCTTACGTGTTGCTACATAGCCCTCCCCATAGGAAAGCTAGCATTGGAATGCTTCTTGCTATCCTTTACTAGCTAGCTGTCCCCATTCCTTGGGAGATCCATCCATGTGTGGCTCCAGCCTTCTTGCTCTCATTTGCTGCATTTTGGATGTCTGTCTTGCAGCCATCATTTGAATCCCTGCTGCTGCTGTTGGTTGGTTCCAGTCTCTTTTTTGTTCATCATGCTCAGGTGTGCCAGTGGTGTCACTCTCCCTCTGAGCCTCCTAGGACATGCTTTGGTGGGTGCTGTATTTGGAGTCCCCTTATTGGTTCTTATTAGTCCTGGGATAAGTGATATAGCAGTATTGCAACAGCCTGTAGAAACACAGTCATGTGGCCGTGTGCCTAGCCCAGCATCAGCATGTACTTGGAATAGGGTCCCATTGAGTCACCTGCCTGTAGCTGTTACTTCCTCAAGACAGGCTCAAGACCCTGTGCTCTACTCAAAATCATATTATCCTCCATTTAATCCTTCCTAGCTAAGAGCATATAGAACTATATGATCACTCACTCATTCAGTCAATTCAGATCCAGAGGACATGAATCCCTTGCAGTCTGACTCCTGTTAAATTACTTACAGAAAAGCCTCCTGTATATCTTAGTTTGGCATTAATGACTAAATAGCACCCGTTTGGTGAATTGTCCATGCCTTTACAATTTGATCTTGTTATCAGGATGGCAGTTCTATGATTACCACTGGTCAGTTTCTTCCAAAACTGCTGCTTATCTATAGAGAGTTAACTCGTGGATATTCGAGGCAGCTCTAAATAATAATTTATATTGCAGGCACTGCTCTTGACAGTGTGCCCTACCTGTTCCATATGCAGGTCATTTTGTCATCTTGAAGTCTTATGTCCTCTCAGTTCATGACACTCTTCCATCTCAAAAGTCCCTTTTATCTTGTACTTCAGTGTCTAAGCAGGTATTTTACACACTAAAGAATCTTTTGGATGAAACAAAGATGACAGATTATAATTTCTTCTGATTCAGCAGATGCATCAACTTTAACAAAGCCACTTAATTTGCACCACCAATGCACTCTGCTGCACATATGCAGCAACTGCATGGAAAACCTCTCTTAACTGGTCTGCCACTATATTCTAATCCAGGAATCCCTCACTCAGTGTTTACACTTTAAGCATCTATCTCCATATATATAAGATCGAGGTAGTGGATTCGGTCAAATACCTTGGGGTAATGCTCAGCCAAGGCTTCATGTACAAGGCCCAGGTGGACCAAACAAATTGCGCTATCCACCAGAAACTGGGTCTCCTGTTTCAGCTAAACAAACAACTCACCCCTGACTCTAGACATGCAATTGCAAAAAGTATCTTACTGCCTGAACTTACTTATGCTGCCCCCATCCTCTAGGCCATAGGAAAAACTGAAGCTCATATGCTGGAGCTGCTGTACTATAAATAGGCTATTTCATTGCAATGTCTCCTCCTAGGACACACCTCTGCAATGTGTTGGCCTCCTTAAACTGGCCCTCGCTGCCTAGTAGGCTCCAGTACCCCCTACTAACTGTAGCATACAAACTCATCAACGGATTGGCTCCCCCAAACCTTGAAGTCCTCTTCATCTCCAAGCACTCCTGCAGAACACTCTGCACTTCTTTGAAGAGATTACTTGAGATACCTAGGACAAGGACTGCACTTGGAAGTAAACCATTTGTGCATTCAGCCCCTAAACTCTGGAAGACCCTACCAGATGACCTACACTTAGCTGGTTCCTTAGCCACTTTTTGCAAGTGTCAAAAAATACATCTCTTTGTGCAGCACCAATGTACCTGCTAGTTGTTGCATATAGTTCTAGCACTTACTCCCTAACCATCTGCTGTACTCAACTTCCCCAAATGTTTAGCCCTAACCCATGAAGTTGCTCAGCCCTGTTTATCTCCACTGTATGACTGTAACCTTCTGTAAATAACAACTGTTTATTGATTGTTGCTGTTATAAACTTATCTTTCAATTGTATTCTCCTTCTGTACCATTTGTTATAGCTGCTCTACCTATATGCAACTAATTCCAGGTCGCCCCTGAAAATGGGACTTCTGGTTCCAGTGGGCCTACCTGGTTACCAAAATGAAATAAATAAATTTCTAAATAAACTACAGTTTCAAAGATAAGCCAAGGTGTATTGACTTTTTTGGCCTTCAGCAGCCCATACCCATTTTACACTTTGAACTCCAGACAAAGGGCAAGCTCTACCCTAAATTACAACAGCAAAGTAGATGATTTCCCTTGTAATCCAAGCTTCTACAATTTTCCAGGCCATAGAAATCCTAATAATTTGACTACCACCTCCTCCCCCACCTGGCTCAGCCTCCAACCTATTTACCTGAGGAGTAAAAGGAGATCATGTACTACAGTATGTACAAGAGGAGGAAGGTGTCGTCATGGAATCACAGGGTGCACTTGGGATAGAATTTAGCTCTCCTCCAAGACATAACGTGGGCAGTTTTTCCTTTTTTTCATTTGTCAAACAAATGGTAGATACCCTCAGCATCCTCCCCCCCAAGACTCAGAGGAGTATGACGAGGGAACTGAATTTGTGGATGTGATTGAGGTAGCACCTACAAGGAGGCTGCTGGTTCCCATATACAGATCACTTCAGAAGGCCAGCTCAAAAATCATATCTGCACTGACTTCAAATGCAGCCATAGATAAAAAAAAAAAAAAAACTGAAAGAAAATATCGAGTGGACAGACAGTTGGAATACATGTATTCCCATGTTGATCATCAAGGGTACTCCAGGATGCTGCCTGCTAGAGAACAAAAGTCTCCTTGTCTGCACAGCCCCCTGAAAAGGACTCAAAAAAATTGGCTGCTATAGCTACAAAAGGTTAGACGTCGGCATCCCTGCTTATCAGACAGGTAGCTTATTCAGCACATATAGTGCAGTACAACAAAGCATTGTGGAATTCAGTTCTAGCACTGACTGATAAAGCTGATGGTGAGCTGGCACAGAACATAATTGCAACAGCAAGATAAGCCCTAGATGCCGCTAAATGCCATTTCCACACTGCTGTAGTCAATAATGAGACTGCTTCTAGGGTTGTAGACATGTAGGGTCCTTAAGAACATGTTTCTGATTGAGGACAACCATCTTCTACCAGGACACTAAGATCAAAACAATGGATTTCTCTTTCAAGGGAAACTCACTTTTTGGTGACAAAACAGGCATGTGAAAAAAGTGGATGAATACAAAACTACTTATAAAAGTAATAATGAAAAGGAGAAGGCCTCTACGTCCTACAGGCCTTATTAATGGGGAAGCAGAGTCAGGAGATACTTCCCAAGAGCCTATATTGCATATGCCCTGGACAAGTACCAATAAAGAGGCTTCTATAGAGGCAGGAGTAGAAGGGCCTCCAAGAATTGTGCTGTAGCACCAGCACCAAAGCTTCATCCAAAGCAAAACCCCTGATAATTCTTTCCAGATCACCAAACCATTGCCAGTGGGTGGAAGACTGGACCACTTCTTCCAGGAATGGGTAAGCATTACCACAGACCAGTGGGTTCTAGAGGTAGTGGGCCAGGGTTAGTCACTGCAGTTTCTGCATAAACACAAAAGCTTTCCAGTTCACTCTTCCACAGAAATAATTCTGCTGAAACTGGAAGAAAAATACTGCTGCCAGTAAAATCTGTGGAAAAGGTCCCTGCCTCTCAGTGGGGCAAGGGTCTATTTTCCAGGTACTTCCTGGCCCATGAGAAAAATGGGTAGTGCCGACCTATTTTAGACTTCAGATATCTGAACAAGCATAATAACAAAAGAGAACTTCAGAATGGTCATACTGAGAACAGTGATACCATCCTCATTGTCAGGGCACAGGCTCGGTTCCTTAGATCTGAAAGAGGCTTATTTTCATGTTCCAATCACACTTTCCCACAGGAAATATCTCGGGTTCAAGCTAGGGAACTGCCAGTAGCAGTTTGGCGCCCTTCCCTTCAGACTCACCATAGCACCAAGGGTATTCACAAAGTGCTTAACTATGGTAGAAGCACATCTAAGAAAGCAAGGTGTGGTGGTTTTCCCCTATCTCGATGGCAGGCTAGTCACGCAGAAAACAGAACAAGAGACAAGTTACTCCACTCCGACTGTAAAAAAGCACCTTGAAGAATCTGGGATTCTTGATAAATCCACAGAAGTCCCAAATAGATCCTGTTCAGGTGCTTGACTTCATAGGAGCAGAACTGAACACCCTGCAGGAGAAAGCTGTTCTCATGCGGGCCAAAGTGGCAGCTTTGATGGCCACAGCAGTAGGCCAGCAAAGACCTGTAAGGGATTTCTTGCAATTACAGGGACACATGGCCGCATCCCAGTGGTTCCAAGGGCCAGGTTACAGATGAGAGCTATACAGTGCCACTAAAGAGACAGTTGGTCTCAAGGGTACCCACTGTCAGAACTAGCGCCAGTTACAGAAGCATAGGTAAGGTCACTAGAGTGGTGAAAGGAAGAAAGAAACCTCAGACAGGGCATTCCCTGTCATAAACACACTCTTCAGTTCAGGCCCTCTACTCCCACAGTGCCAAACCTTGAAGTGCAATATGTGAACAGGAGCCAAACAGGGTAACCCTCCTGTCTGTTTTGGGTCCGAAACACCCCTAGTCTTGAGTCTTGAGGTAAAATATGAACCCTTTTTCACTAGCACACCCAGTTAACAGGATCAACTATCATACCCTCTTTGGGAAAATGCAGTGCAATACTTAACCCAGTGGGCACCCAGCCTGATTCAAAATTCTCCCCTTTTTGACTCAGTTTGAGACCTAGGTATTTTCTTACCATTTTTGCAAAATAGTGACACTATAAGCCCTTTAACAGTTATGTCAGTAATATCAACACTTCCAGCATTCACATGCAGTGCCTTTAAGTCCAGAAACACAGTGTGTTTTCTCCTAGGAGTCCAGAGAAAAAAGACAGCTCAGTTCCCACATACTGCTTGGCAATATTGAGAGTTAATCTCTCCAACTCCTTGTGATGTCACAGCACAAGGTCACTGTTAGTCCTGTAATTAATTTGTAATATGACCAAGTATATCCAAAAGGGTGTCATTTTACTGCTTACTTGAAATCAGCAAAGATAGCAATGTTAATTTATGCAGTCTCGTTGATCAGAGCAATCGCCTTTGATCTTTAGAAACACATCCTGACAGCTATTTTCCTCCTAGCAGTGAGAAATGTAGCAGGTATCTGTTAGAAATTATGGCTTCCTAAGATGTTGTAAAAGATGCAGTTTTCTATGGCTTCCTGGATTTCAAAGTAGTTGTCATTTTACTACCTGTTGTATAACAGCTAACACAGGTATGACAGATGTCAAAAGGAAGCTTTTAATGAATTCAATTACTGGGTCACCTTTACTATAGCCAACTGTTTTCAGCAAGCCAGGGCCTTTGGGGTCAAAAGGTCAGACCCCATTAAAAGCTACTGTCTGCCATTTCCCTAAGCAGACATTCAAATAAACATATATTTATATCACAAATATGATACAATATAATAACAATCAGCAACTATCCTTACAACAGATGCTTCTTTTCTGGGGTGGAGCGCTCACCTACAGGATCTTACAGTAAGTGGCACCAGAAGCCCACAGGAGTCCATGGAACACAATAACCTCCTGGAGTTCAAGGCAGTGTTGCTAGCAATGCTGTCATCCTCTTCCCATCTGCAGGATCAATCTGTCCAAATTATGACAGACAACACCACAGCAATGTACTACACAAAGAAGCAGGGAGAAACAAGATCCTCAAAGCTGTGTACCAAAGCAATGAGGATCTGGGACCTGCCATACTCCTTAGAAGCAAATATCTCTGCAGTGCATCTGGCAGGCAAAGACAATGTCCTGCCAGACTCCTTAAGCAGAATCAGCCAAGACAATCACAAATGGGCCCTGAACCAACAGGTTCTGGCCACAGTTTCAGATGGTGGGGCACAGTTTTGTGGAAGACCACCAGTTAGATGGACAGTTCCAGAGGACGCCCTGGTCTTGGACTGGACAGGGAGGTTCCTGTATGCCTTCCCATCTTTCCCACTCGTACAGAAGTACTCCTGAAGCTCAGAAGAGAACCTGCAACAATGATTCTAATAGCCCTAGACTGAGCCAGACAGGTGAGATGCTCAGTGCTCCTTACTCTCTCCAACAGGATTCCAAGCAGCCTCTTTCTGAGCCACAAGCTGCTGATATTATCCCAGGGCAGGATGGCATTACCATACCCCAGGACATTACACCTGAGAGCATGGTTCTTGAAGAGCTAGAGGAGGTCCTGAAAGTGCTTAAAGTTTCTAGAAAACCAGTAACAAGGAACACACACTCCTCTAAGTGAAATAGATTCTCATACTGATGTTTTCCCAGAAAGATAATCCAAACAGAGATGGGGTTCCTGTAGTTCTGTGCTACACCAGCAGTCCCTAGGCCTAAGGCCATCAGTGCTTAATGCGCACCTAGCAGTAGTGTCAGCCTACATATCAGCAGGTAAGGGGAAATCCCTGGCCTAACAACCCATCTTCAAAAGATTTTTCAAAGGCCTCAGCCACTTGTACACACCAGTAAGGGACACAGTCACACCATGGGATCTCAATGTTTTCCTTGCCCAGCTTATGGAGGCTCTTTTTGAGCCTATTGACACTGCTGATCTAAGGTATATCACATGAAAAACCATATTCCTTATTGCCATGACCTCTGCTAGGAGAGTAAGTGAGCTGCAAGCCCTCTGCACAGAGCCAAATTATACAGTCTTCTAGAGGGACAAGGTAGTCCTTGGAACCAATAAGAAGTTCCTAGCTAAGGTGGTGCCAGAATATCATCTGAACTAGTCAGTTGCCCCTACTGTACTCTACCTGAGTTTTCTAGTCCAGGTGAGCAGCATTTACACAGTCTGGATCTGAAGCAAGTACTAAGCATTAACCTGGACCAGACAAAAAATGTTAAGTCTCTGGCCACTCAGCTTATTACTACCTGTGGTGAGGTTGGCAAAGGTAAACCAGCAACCAAGAGGTTTATCTGCCACTGGAATGCCTTTCATTCAGTTCTGTAATGAAAAAGCTGGGAAAGTTACACCCAGAGGCTTAAGGGCATATTCCACAAGGGGTGGTACCTCTGCCTCTGTGGCATCTACCAAAGTTCCACCCTTTAAGAGGGGTTACCTCAGAAGGTCTAATGGCGGCACTGGACCTCTCGGGAATTCCAGGGGATAGCCTTGATCCTGGGCCTGTTGTGTCAGCCTATAATAAGGCTGTCATAGAGGCACTGGATATCATTGCTCCTTCTCGTGTTCATCCCCTTACCTCTCATCCAGGTTCCCATGGTTTAATGAGATTTGTGAATTAAAGAGGCAGGAATGAAGGTTGGAAAGACACTGGTGGAAAACTTACCTGGAGGTGGACAGACTTAGATTGGTGGATCATTACAATGTCTATCAATTAGCTATTTCCCATAAGAAGGCAGAATTCCTGTCCAGGGAAATTGCTACAGCAAAGAACAGGCCAGCCCAGCTCTTCCAGACTGTGGACAGACTGTGCAATCTAGCCTGTCTTCACTCTGGTCATTATCACAGAAACAGTGTGAGGAGTTTGTACAATTCTTTTCTGATAAGGTGTCCTCAATCAGAAATGAGATCAGCCAGTGCCTTCCCATTGGTTCTTGCATAAATCAACCGGGTTGTGCTAATACCCAGATGACCTTGTCCACCTTTGGCCAACCAGTAGTCATGAATATAGTGAGGATCATTTAGACTCTGTGGCCAACCTACTGTAGTTTGGATCCAGGCCCTATGCACCTTTTAGTGGGGTGTGTAGAAGTTATTGGCCCGGTCCTTGCTGGGATAGTGGGGGTTTCATTGGAGAGAGGGATCTTTTTGGATCCTTTAAAGGAGGCAGTAGTTCGTCCCTTTTAAAAAAAAAAACAAAACAAAAAAAAAAAAAAAACTCCCTTAACCCCGACTGCCCAGCTAACTACAGACCAATCTCGAATTTGCCCTTTGCTGGGAAAGTTATTGAGAAGATGGTCGCACTGCAGCTGGAGGATCATTTGACCAACCACAATATCTATGACCCTTTCCAATCTGGCTTCAGAAAAAGGCACAGCACTGAAACGGTCCTGGTGAGAGTACTTAATGACCTTCTGACGGCGAGAGATCAGAGAGCCTGTTTGATCTTGGTTCTCCTTGATCTCTCAGCAACATTTGACAATGTGGATCAAGGGGGGTTGCTTGAGTGCCTGTGTTTTTTCTGTGGGCTTAAGGGGGCAGTCCACAATTGGTTTAAGTCCTTCCTTGAGGGTAGGTTTCAGAGGGCAGTGTTGGGAATTTATTCTTCGGCCCCTCATGGACTGCCCTACAGGGTTCCACAGGGCTCAGTGCTGTCCCCCATGTTATTTGCAGTGTATTTGCTTCCATTTGGGGACACTATAAGGCAGTACAGATTGAGTTTTCATTGCTATTCAGAAGATTTTCAACTGTACATGTACTTTGTACCCGATCAGGAATTAGATTCCGTTACAGTGTTTAATAACTGCCTGCTGGAGATTCAGAGTTGGATGAGTGCTAGTTGGCTACGGCTGAACTCAGAAAAAACTGAGGTATTGATTGTGGACCCTGGTTATAGGATGAGAGACATGGGTGGGAAAACCATCAGGATTGAATCTTGGCGGTCCCTGCTTATTGCCTCTGGCCAGGGGTAGAACCTGGGCATTGTTTTTGACGAAGGCCTGATCCTGAGGGAGCAGGTTTCAGCTGTAGTAAAACCCTCCTATTATCATCTTAGAAACATAGCCCAGGTTAAACACCTGGTTCTGCCCGAAGATCTTCCGACCTTGGTCCACGCCTTTGTCATCAGTCGTCTTGATTATTGCAATGCCCTCTACCAAGGGCTGACTGGGGTAGATATCTGCCGCTTTCAACTAGTGCAGAACACGATGGCCAGGTTGCTGACTGGAGCTTCTAGGTCTAGTCATATTACACCTGGGCTGCGTGATTTGCACTGGTTGCCGATACAGTGGTGGATTACCCTCAAGGTCACTTTGCTGACCTATAAGGCCCTACATGACCAGGGTTCCTGCTACTTGAAAGAGCTCCTGCATGCCTATTGTCCCTCCCACTTGCTCCGCTCCTCTGGAAAGGGATTGCTGGAGATTCCCAGGGTATCCCTTAAAACATCGGGAGGAAGATCTTTTGCCTTTGTGGCCCATACCCTGTGGAATTCTCTACCTCACCAGAAACAGGATCGCCAGACCATAGAAGCGTTTAACAGTTGTTTAAAGACATACCTATTTAACCAGGCCTTCTCAGGAATATATTGAGCTTAAATTTATATAGATGTTTAATATGTTTTATATGTGTTTTAACTTGTGTGATGAAAGTTTTATATTAAAATGTGTAAAGGCTCCTTGAGCTTTGGAAGGGCACCTTAAATAAATAAACATGATTGATTGATCCCATTCTTAGACATTTGCACAGCAGCTACCGGAAAAACAGTACACACTTTCAGAAAGTACTGTTGTCTGGACAGATACTAGCATTGGAACACCTGTCTTACAGAACCTTTTTCCTAATTAGGTTCTAGACCCAGCTTAAGTGGGCGATTCCTGGGGTTAGAAGAAAAAATTACTCACTGTAGTAATGTTGTTTCTAATCAGGGATCCCTCACTGTGTTTACACTCCCCAACCCTGCCTCCCTTTCCAGAACCTGAAAATAGATTCACAAAAATCAGTTATTTTCACTGAAGTTGCATGAGTAATATTATTGCAGTTACTCTGCAATTGTAAAGTTTTGTTTATTTCAGTTAGGTTTTTCATTTACATGTCTACCTCAATTTGATTGGTGTTTTCAAAATGTTTTACTTAAAGTGGAAGTCTCCCATAGTTTCACACCAATATTTTCCCAACTCCTTATGTGTCACTGTTGTGTGCCTCCTCCAGATGCCAGCAATCCTATTGCTGTCCAAATCTAGACTATAAGTAAAAATATACAGCCCCCAGAAGTTATCAATGTGTTTGTCCTCCATTTTACTATCATTGTTGCTGGAGGATGATGTCATCAGAGCAACAGATAAAGGTGCTGCACTAAATGCAGTTCCACCAGTAAACCAAACCCACAATGTTTGGTTCCCCACTTGAGTAATGGAGGAACCCTTTAAGTGTTGTGCACATCCTGAAATGGAGGTCTAATAGGGACTAGGACCATACGAGTGTGATGCAGCACTGATTTGAGGTATACACAGTATTCATATAAGGAAGTGGCTTGTACGTGTTGTGTTACTGTTTCTGTTAGCAAAAACAGTTTACCCAATAAATGACTCTGGGTACAACAAAAGTTTTAAGTGGTGGTATACAGCTGTTGTATTATGTTCTGTGTGTGTTAGCATTCTCTGTTTTGATTGACACCAGCAGTGAGAAACAATCTTGCAAATATGCCCCTTTCCCTTTGTAACTAAGCAGTCGGTGATTGAATGACTGCTGTAAGGCAATAAAGAGTTCAGCTATAACAAGGAATAACTTACCAGGAAAGCATCAACTGCAGCATATGGAAGAGGGATAATCCAGTGGTTAAAGCACAGGCACAAGAACTGGGAGATTCAAACAACATGAAGTCTTGCTATATTATAGACATTAGCAGTTTGTTCCAGCTCTAGAACTGCCCCAGAGTGAAATGGTTAAAACCATTCCAAAATAGAATTTTGGCACGAGAGCAGCTCTATCTGTGTCATTTCAAATTTGAACTGTCAGATTCTTTACTCCGCCTCAGTGAACAGTCGCTCCGGAGATTTCTCCTTCTGCTCGGTTCATTTCTCGGTTTAAAAAGTGTTTTCTCGGTTGGATTTAACCGAGAATAGTTTTATTTTAACCGCAAAACCGTTCGGTTCAAGCTCTATCTGTGGTGACCGTAAGTAAATGAAGGTTTTGTCTGTGTGGAACTTGTAAGTTATCGGTTCAGTTTTGAACCGATCAGTGGGTTTAAAACTCATTTAAAACTAAAAGTTACTATTTTAGAGTGCGGTTCCCGGTTCTTATCGGTTCTAAAAAAAAAAAACAGATTTATTACGTTTTTTTCCAATACCCGTGACACAGTTAGGAACCCGATAAGGTGTCTTCCTGGCACTGCGTTAAAAGGGCAAGTTTTTGGTTAGGCTGGCATTATGTCTGGAGAAACCCAAAGAAAACTGGCCATTGGTTTCAACACTGTGATGTTTGTGGGGAAGTCTTTGCCAAGGCTGACCCACACCACATGTGTTTATTGTCTGGGTTTGACCACCTCAGTCAGACTGCCAGGTATGTAAGAATTTCCCTGCAGCCACCCTGGAAAAAGATTGGGCAGGCTCAGGGAACGAGAGGCCAAAAGTCCGCTGACCCGATGCCAGCCGGTTCGGTGCCAACCGAACCAGAGGAGTGCCTCTGACTAGGGCCAGACTTCCTCAGGCAAAGAAAAGCTGGTTCTGAGGAACCAATTCCAGTAAAGAAAACAAGAAAATCAGCAGGCCTGGAGTCCAAAATTCCTTCTCCAACTGCTGCAGAGTTAGCAAAAGCCATACAAATTGTCCAGTCACTGTCTCAGGTCCGTCAGACCACCACTATCTGGTAAAAGGTTGGTTCGTCCGGTCCCAGTGGTTCAGGATTATGATATTGAGGAATTTTATGAACCAGAGGAGGGGAGGAGGATTATGAACAGTATGAATGTGGCTGGGAAGGTCTGGTGTGCCCATTGAACCGGACATCTCCCCAGACAGACCTTTAGAATCTCCCCTATGCTGTCTGGGTCCCCATCTCATTTTATGTTTTATAAAAGTTGTTGAAACCCTCCAGCTTCCTTTAGAAGAGGCTGTGGATGAGCAAGAGGAGCCTGATTTTGTAGAAATGATGGATATTCCAGAGTCTAGGAGATTGTCTATTCCTTTACATAAGTCTTTTAGGAAACAAACAATTAAAATTTTAAAAGCTCCTAATTCTGTGCCTCCTGTAGATAAAAAGATGGACAGAAGGTATACATTGTCAGGCCCTGATACAGAATTCCTTTCTCAGCAATGCAGTCATGTTGGGGTAGTTCAGGCTGCTGCTTGTGATAAAGCTAATATTCCCTTGGCTTCACATCCTCCTGACAAGGATTCCAGGAAGATTGATGCCATGGCAAAAAAACAGTATATGGCAGCCTCTCTGGGACTCAGGCAAGCAAATTATATGGCTTATGTAGCTAGGTATCAGAAATCTAGATGGGATACTGTTATGCACTGGCCAAGCAGGCCCATGGCCAGCTGGCTAGTGAACTAGAACAGGTGGCTGCTGATGGCATTGAAGCCTCTAAGGTTCAGTTTCATGCTGCTGTGGATGTTAATGATGTTTCCTCTAGGGTCATGGCCACATCTGTAGCTTTTCGTAGGTTGGCCTGGCTCAGGTGTACTAGTTTGTCACAGGATACCCAGACTAAGGCTATGGATTTTCCTGTGGTGGGAAATTCTCTGTTTGGAGAGCAGACAGAGAATTACTTGAAGAAGATGGATGAATATAGGACTACTTACAAGAGTGCCCAGGCTAAGGAGCGGCAAGCCACTCCTCAAAGGCATGCCCCCAGGGGTAGGGGTAGGCCTTTTCACAGGCCTTTCTACCAGACTCAGGCCTTCTCTGCCTTTGCTCAGAGGGGCTTCTTCAGAGGCAGGGGCAGATGAGGGGTGGGCAGACCTGCTCCCACCCCCCAGCCTAAAGCTCCTGCGAAACAGGCACCCTGATGGGGTGCCCAGGGCTGATTCTCCTGTACCAGTGGGGAGCAGGCTGGCTTACTTCAGTCAGAATTGGGCTTCTTTAACCTCAGACAAGTGGGTTCTGGAAGTAGTAAGCCAGGGTCTGGTTCTCAGCTTCAAAAAGTTTCCCAAGTTGAGAAACAGATTTTTTCTACTGCAAGTGCTTCAGAGACCCTCGCTCTGGAAACAGAGGTCTCATCCCTGTTAGCTCTCAGAGCAGTAGAAAGGGTTCCTCCTGCATCAGGGCAGGGGTCTGTATTCCAGATACTTCCTTACCCCAAAAGACAGGAGAATGGGCCCATTTTAGATCTCAGATATCTGAACAAGCATCTTTTGAAACCAAAGTTCAAAATGGTAACTCTGGCAATGATTTTACCTTCCCTAAGGCCAGGGGACTGGCTAGCCTCCCTGGACCTCAAGGATGCCTATTTCCATGTCCTAATCAGAAGATCCCATCGAAAGTACCTCAGATTCGAACTGCCCTCAGGTCATTACCAGTTCAGAGCAATGCCCTTCGGCCTTACCTCTGCTCCAAGGGTATTCACAAAGTGTCTAGCAGTGGCAGTGGCCCACTTAAGGAGGCAGAGGATTGCTGTTTTTCCCTATCTAGACGACTGGCTCATTGTAGGCCAGTCCCCAGAACAGGTAAAATCTCACCTGCAGGTCACCCAGCAGCTTCTCACCTCCCTGGGTTTTCTGCTAAACCTACCAAAGTCGGTTCTGGAACCAGACCAGGTACTCACCTTTATAGGGGCAGAATTGGACACAAAGCTAGCCAGAGCCTTTCTTCCCCCAGAAAGGATAAGGAATTTAGTGGCTCTGGCCTCTTCCTTCACTCTGCAGGTCTCTCGACCAGCAAGACACTTTCTGCAGCTCCTGGGGCACATGGCTGCATCCACAGCTGTTGTGCAGGGAGCCAGATTTCAGATGAGAGACATTCAGTTTCACTTGAGAACCTTTTGGTCTCAGAGAAGAGACCCCTTTCCAAGTTGGTCCCAGTGACTAAACCTTGATCCTATCTCTCCAGTGGTGGCAGGATCAGAGCAATTTAAGAGCGGGGTCCCTTCATTTCTCTTCTCATGACTTGACTCTCACTACAGATGCTTCCTTCTGGGTTGGGAGCCTACATGGGCGACCTTTCCACCAGGGAGTTTGGTCCCCCAGGAATCTCTGCTCCACATCAATTTGCTGGAACTCAGAGCTGTCTTTTAGCTCTTCAAGCTTTTTCTGCATCTGTCCACGACAAGGTGATACAAGTCAGAACAGACAACACCACAACAATGTGGTACATCAACAAACAGGGGCACTCGGTCTTCGGCCTTGTGCACCGAGGCAATGAAGTTGTGGTCTCTGGCCTATTCCTGAACACTTCCTCACAGCAGTTCATCTTCCAGGGAAGGACAATGTCCTAGCGGATGCCCTCTGGATTTCCAGGGCCATCATGAATGGTCCCTGGATCCTCGAGTGCTGGGGATAGTTTTGCCAGGTGGGGCATCCCTCAGATAGATCTTTTGCAGCCCCAGACAATCACAGACTTTCTCTGTTCTGTTGCAGGCCTCAGTGCTGGGCTCAGTTCCCTGGATGTCCTTCTTCTGGATTGGGAGGAAGTTCCTCTATGCTTCCCCCCCTTTCCTCTCCTATTCAAAGTACTAGTCAAAATCAGATCTCAGCCTTGCAGGGTGATTCTGATTGCCCCGGATTGGGCCAGGCAGCCCTGGTACCCACTCCTTCTGTCTCTGACAGTCTATCTTCCCCTGTGCCTCCCCAGGAATCACAATCTGTTGACTTGTGCCCAGGGAAGGGTTTGGTATCCGGACCTCAAATCCCTCAACCTCAAGGCCTGGCTCTTGAGGAGTTAGAGTTTGCTGATTTACACCTCTCTCAGGGTGTTCTTGAGATCATAAAGGCTTCCAGAAAGCCTTCCACTAGGGCTACTTATAGTTCTAAATGGAAAAGGTTTTCCATTTGGTGTGCTGGGAAAAATATTTCCCCAGAATCTGCTGAATTGCCCATTTTGTTAGATTACATGGTACATCTTAATTCCTTGGGTCTCAGACCAGCTACCCTGAGAGTTCATTTGGCAGCTGTGTCTGCTTTTGTGTCAGCAGGAAAGTCATCCCCTCTTTCCTCTCATCCTGTGTTTTCCAAGATTTTTAAGGGGTTACTCCATACTAATCCTCCCTTTCGGGAACCGGACCCTGCTTGGGACCGTAATGTTTGCATTGCCCAGTTAATGCAACCCCCTTTTGAACCTCTGTCTTCTTCAGAGCTTAAGTACCTAACTTGGAAAACTGTTTTTCTAGTGGCTATCACTTCTGCCAGACGCATAAGTGAATCGCAAGCCTTGTCAGTGGAGACTGACTTTATTTCTTTCCACAGGGATAAGGTAGTCCTTAGGACTAATAGGAAGTTTTTGCCTATGGTGGTTTCAGATTTCCATCTTAATCAATCTATCTCCCTTTCAGTATTTTTCACTGATCACTCCTCTTCGGGTGAGAGGAGGTTGCACAGCCTGGATGTTGAGAGCTCTTAGTTATTATATAGAGCGTACCAAAGGTCACAGGTTCGAATCCCTCCAACTTTTCCTTACCTATGGTGAAGTTGGGAAAGGCAAACCTGCCACTAAGAGATCAATAGCCAGGTGAATTGTCTCTTGTATCCAATTTTGTTATCAGAAAGTGGGCAGAGCCCCCCCTCGGTTTGAGGGCTCATTCTACCAGGGGTACAGCTGCGTCTCTAGCTGCTGCCAGATATATCCCTTTATTAGAGATGTTTCAGGCTGCTACTTGGAAAATGGTACACACTTTTACCAAGCATTACTCCCTGGATGTCCAGGCCAGGAGAGATGCTCGGTTTGGCATAGCTGTTCTTCAGAGCCTATTCCCTAAGTAGGTTCTGCCCCTCCTCCATGGAGGTACTGCATGTATTCTGCTAATGTCTATAATATAGCAAGACTTCATGTTGTTTGAAAAAAATTACTCACCTTAGTAATGTTGTTTCTTCTGATGGAGTCTTGCTATTATCTGAACCCTCCCAACCTGCCCCTCTCAGAACCTCTACTTGGTGGGCTGCGGGCAACTTAGTGTGGGCACTACTTATGTCCTGTTAGCATTTTGTCCCTTTGGGACTTTGGGGTGTGTATGTGTACGTGTGTGTGTGTGTTTATTATACTTATGTTCTATTTTCATATTATTAGAATGGTGTTAGTATTTCTGGTCCCCTGACTTGAGTCTTGGGTGTTGGGACCATCAATGGTTGTTATTATTTAGGTAGCCATTTGGCTAGTGTAGTTACAGCTTCCACACAGACCTTAGTGAGTTTGGCTCAGTAAAGATCTGACAGTTCAAGTTTGAAATGACACAGATAGAACTGCTCTCATGCCAAAATTCTGTTTTGGAATGGTTTTAACCATTTCACTCCGGGGCAGTTCTAGAGCTGGAACAAACTGCTAATGTCTATAATATAGCAAGACTCCATTAGAAGAAACAACAATACTAAGGTGAGTAATTTTTTCCTCTGGTTCAAATCCTACTAGAGTCCCTTACTCTCTAACCCTTAACAAGTTCCCCTAACCTCCTTGGGAACTGTGATGGCCCCTCAGGTCCATGACTTTAAAAGTGCCCCCATTCCCATTATAAATCATTAGCAGTGATGTGATTGCTACAGCACTTCGCTTTGAAGGTACTGAGGACAAGCTGTGGCAGACCCCCCCCGCTTTGTACTGCCCGCATTTGAAGTAGGATGTCCCTCACAAATCAGATGCTACACTAGGTTCAGCTGTTGTTGGTAAAGAAACTAATTAGTGTCAGTGTTTGTAGTACTCTGTATTTGCTTAGCTCATTCCTCCCATGTCATATGCATTTAGTGTCTCTGTATTTCCAGTCAGAAACTCTGGTATAAGGAGCATTTGAAATGTAAACCAATGCACTTCATAAAGTAAGTGATCTAGCTCTCCACTTTCAGGCTGCTGAAAGTGGGTGTGTATCATTTGTGCAAAGGAGGGATTCAGTCTTGTGTGATCCTTTGGGAAACTGCTAAGGCCCCCCTTGTAAATTAATCTTCTCAAGGGTGTTCACCTGGTTCAATACAGATTGACTACTTGATTGACTGATTCAGTCTACTGCTCTCCACAACATGTTACAACTGTCTCACAGAGAGAAAGGAGCAGTACAAAGTGACAGATTCTGTTTCCTGTGAATGAAATACTATTAGATGTATTATTTGTTCTACACATACAGTATTAAGGCTACAAGTACTACTCCCTGTGTGAGTTGCATGACAGAACTGTCTTAAGCCATTGAAAACAAACTAAAATCAGGATAGACAGCATTGATACCCTTATGTTTTCTTCTGCACTGTTGCTGCAGTGACATCAAGGAATGGGAGGGTCTGTATTACAAGTGATTCATTTGCATGTAAATGGAGGCTTGCTTGACACTTTACTACCTTGTGTCAGAGCCTCAGATGCTAGATATGTGTTGCAACAGAAGAAATGACTGATCTGTTATTGACAGATGTACAGCAATTAATGTGATGTATAATAAATACATCAGATATATCCAAATCCTAAATATACAGGAGTCTTCTGCTTTAAAGAGGGGAGTCTGGCCAAAATTTCTAGCATCAGTAAATTGAAAATTTGGATCAGCATATCCCCTGTCAGCCTCATGCCAAAAATGAAATGTCTAAGTTGCTTTGTTTAAAAGTTACAAGCCTTTCTGTAACCCTAAATTTACTGCCTGTTCAAAAAAGCCAGTCTCAGTAAAGTGCTATTGATAATGTCACAACCAGAACTCACAGCCTAATCCTTCTTGCAAACTACCTTACAAGACTTGTTTCTCCCACATTACATAAAACTGCAATTGTATTAAACATCTGGAAAAAGAAAACTGACAGTGGGTGAGTCGGGGGGCATGCATTTCCATAATGTGCAGATACAAGGTATAGTACTTAAGAATGTGATGGGGGGGAATACAGCAGCAAACATGACTTAAACATGGCAAAAATATGTGCAATTACACTATTATAATAGTGCAGGGATGAGATTTTGAAATGTCACCAGACTGCAACTGTGAAATGCAGCAATGACACAATCTTAGAAATTAGGTAGGACACACAATTGTGGAAAGTGGCAGGGATGCTAACATTCTTAATGTGGTGGTGTCATACAGTTTTAGAATGTGGCAGAGATACAACATTTTGAAATGCAGGAGACAGTTGTGGAAGGTGGTAGAGATATATAATTCTGTAATGTGTCTTGGGTGGATTCATTTGTCACGTGGTGTAGGTATGCTTGATTTCAGATTGTGGTGGCAACATTCAATTTCAGAATGCAGCATAGACACGAAATCTCAGAAAGTGGCAGTGATACAGTTTTAGAATGAGGCAGGGTGAATAATTTTAAAAAGTAACTTGATCATGCAATTTCTGAATGTGGCAGTGACACTCATCTTCATATTGTAGTGGGTATGTAAATTTCGGAATTTGGTGGAAATGCACATTTTCAGAATATGACAATGACAGGTTGTACTGGAGCATGGAAGTTTACACACAATTTTAGAATGTGGCAGACAGGTACAATTAAAGAATGTAGAAGAGACATGCAGTTTCAGAATGTGGCAGTGACGCACAATTTCAGAATGTGGCAGCGACGCTCAGTTTTGGAATATGGCATTGACGCAGAGTTTTGGAATGTGGTAATGACACAAATTCAAAATGTGACAATAACGCACAATTTAAGAATGTGGCTGATGCACAATTTCAGAATGTGGTAATGACACACAATTTTGGAATGTGGTGGTGATGCTGATGTACAGTTTTGGAATGTGACAATGACGTGCAGTTTTGGAATGTGGTAGTGCCACACAATTTCGGAATGTGGTGGTGTCGCCCGACTTCAGAATGTGACAATGCTGCATGACTTAAGAATGTGGCAGTGCTGTGCGACTTAAGAATGTAGCAGTGCCACGGGACTTCGGAATCTGGCAGTGCTGCATGACTTTGGAATGTGGAGGTGCCACGTGACTTCAGAATGTGGCAGTGACACATGACTTTGGAATATGGCGGTGATGCATGATGCAGCATGACTTTGGAATGTATTGGTGACGCATGATTGCGGAATGTGGTGGTGACGCATGACTTTGGAATGTAGCAGTAATGCATGACTTCGGAATGTGGCGGTCACCCACAACTTCGGAATGTGGCAGTGATGGACAACATCAGAATGTGGCAGTGATGCACGACTTCAGAATGTGGCAATGATGCACAACATTGGAATGTGGCAGCGATGCATGATATCAGAATGTATTGGTAATGCATGACTTTGAAAATGTGGTGGTGATGCACGACTTCGGAATGTGGCGGTGACACATGACTTCTGAATGTAGCGGTGATGCATGATTTCGGAATGTGGTGGTGATGCACGACTTCGGAATATGGCAGTGACACACAACTTCAGAATGTGGTGATGATGCATGACTTTGGAATGTGGTGGTGATGCATGACATCGGAATGTGGAGGTAACGCATGACTTTGCAACGTGCCGGAGATGCATAACTTTGGAATGTGGCAGTGATGCATAACTTTGGAATGCGGCTGTGCCGCATGACGCCACATGACTTCTGAATGTGGCAGTGACACACAACTTCAGAATGTGATGGTGCCACATGACTTTGGAATGTGGCTGTGATGCATGATTTCTGAATGTGGTGGTGACACACAACTCCGGAATGTGGTGGTGATGCATGAATTTAGAATGTGACAGTGACGCATGACTTTGGAATGTGACAGTGACGCATGACTTTGGAATGTGGCAGTGATGCATGACTTTGGAATATGGCAGTGATGCACGACTTTGGAATGTGGCAACTTTGGAATGTGACGGTGACACACAACTTTGAAATGTGGCAGTGATGTACAACTTTGGAATGTGGCAGTGATGCACAACTTTGGAACGTGGCAGTGATGCACAGTTTTGGAATGCAGCAGTGCTGCTCAGTTCCAGAATGTGGCAGTGACACTCAGTTCCAGAATGTGGCAGTGACGCATAGTTTTGGAATGTGGTGATGACGCACA
This sequence comes from Neoceratodus forsteri, assembly GCA_016271365.2. Lineage (NCBI taxonomy): Eukaryota > Metazoa > Chordata > Ceratodontiformes > Ceratodontidae > Neoceratodus > Neoceratodus forsteri. The sequence continues at coordinate 1,188,865,161 of CM057453.1, forward strand.
GTTTTGGAATGTGGTAATGATGCAATTTTGGTATGTGATGGTGACAGGTTCAGAATCTGGCATTGAAACACAACTTCGGAACATGGTGTGGATGTGCAATTTTGGAATGTGGCAAGGATGTGCTATTTTGGAATATTTTATTTTATTTAAACAGCAGTTTGGAAAACCTTTGAGCCATAGGCTCATTTACAAAGGTACCTTGTCACAGTAAGACAAACCAAAATACACAGTATAGCAGTACAACACATAAGTATAACAGTAAATTAAGACATAGATACAAAAAGCTGGTACAGGTAGGATGGATGCAAACAATACCAGAGTTATGTGCGTCCTTAGCAGCTTAGTAATAAGCTTTGTCATAAGTATTGAGTACGGCTTTGACTAGTGGCAGTTACAGCATCGGGTGTTAATAAGGTGGTTACGTAAGGAAGTTTTGAAGCACGATATAGTTGGAGCTTCAGAGATGGAGGGGGGCAGTGTGTTGAACCAGGAGGGGGCCCTAAAGCTGAAGGCACTTTGGCCGTGAGAGGTCCTAGCTCTAGGGATAACAAGAGAGGTTCTCCCAGAGGTTCGAGTATGAACTAGTGGGACAGAGCGGTGTATGGTGGTGGTCAATCCTGGTGGGGAAAGTCCAAGGAGGGTCTTTTTTGTAAGGGTACAGGTAAGATATTTGAGGCGCTCGTCGAGATCAAGTACCAGCGCTTTAGCATACAGTAGACAGGTGTGTGTCATCCTAGGTGCTCCAGTAATTAACCTGTAGGCCTTATTCAGAGTAAAAGGAATTTATGGAGTGCAGTCTGATCAGCAGCACCATACACCGGCAGTCCATAGTCCACTAGGGACAGGATAGAGGAGGTGACTGCGAGTCGAAGAGCCTCCGGGGGGAGGCAGTGTTTATACCGATGTAAGATGCCCAATCTGATATTAGTGGCAATGGCTAGGGCAGCGATGTGTCCATGGAAGGAGAGAGAGGGGTCAAAATGGATCCCTAGGTATTTATAGGAGCAAACTTGTTTGAGTGGGAATGAGGACCCAGAGTGAATGAGGAGTTTGAAGTTGCAGGACTTGTTTTGGGGATGCGTGAAGAACATGGTTTTTGTTTTTTTAAGATTTATCACCAATCTATGTTCCTTGAACTAGCCCTCGGCTTCAGTGAAGGACTTCTGCAGCGAGTCCTGGAGGGCAGTAGGGTTACGATTTGAGGAATATGGCTGGGATGCACAATGTTGTATTGTGATGGGGATGAGATGCACAATTTTAAAATGTGGTGAAAGCGTACAACTCCGGACTGTGGGAAGGGCAAGCAGTTTCAAAATAAAATGGTGTGTCCTGCCATACTCCGACAGTTTACATCCTTACTTATATTCCAGAATTGCCAGTGTCCATGAAATTCTTCGATGTGTGTCCCTGTTGTATTCTGAGATTGAGTGTCCCACCACACTGCGAGATGGCACATCCCTGCCACATGCCAAGATTACATGTTCCCCCCAACATTTTAAAATTGTGCACCACTTTGACAGTCTATACCTTCGTTCAGCGCTGCATTCCAAAAACCACCTCTGGATGCATTCTAAAGTACAGTCTCATGCATCTGAGCATTCTGGAAATGCAAGCACTGTAGGCAACCCTGTGTCCGTGTTTGTTTTTTAAATAAATACTACAGTTAACAGTTTTGATAACTTTCAAGAAATAGGTCCTGTAAGGTTGCTGATAGGGAGGACTAGTCTGTAAGATCCAGTTGTGACATCATCAGTGGCTTTTCACTGAAACTGGCTTTTTTGAACAGGTAGTGAAATCAGGGTTACAAAATAGCTCATAACTTTGAAATGAAGTAACATAGAAACCTAATTTTTGGTATGAGATTTATTGGGGATAGGCTGATTCTAATTCTGCAATGTAGTACTTTTGACCGGACTCCCTCTTTAAAATATATAGAATTTATGGTAGCATTTTAGCTAGTTTAGGCAATCAGAACTGCAATAACTATAGAAACAAATCTGAACAACAGAATGAATGCATAGTTTGAACCAACATTCCAAGATTCCATCATTTGAATAAACCTCTGTCTCCAGGGCATCTCTCTACATGAAGATAGATACTTAAAGTGTAAACACAGTGAGGAATACCTGACGAGAAACAATACTACAGTGAGTAATGTGTTCTTCCTTACCCTTTTCTAACCAAAGCCACAGCTATTTTCCTTCTTTTTGACTCCAGTTAATATTCCCCATCTCCAACAGTTATCATCTACCTATCAACCTGAAATTGATTTAATTTCTTCTGTCTGGCCTTAATGAAGGCTTACATACTGGATTTCATTCCATCTCATCCACCTGTTATTTGTTCTAATCGTCAACCTGCTTTTTTAGATCCCAATGTCTGAAGACAAATTGGTCCATGTTTCTGATCTATTCTCTTCCTTCTCATCCAAAAGTTCCTGCACAAAACAATAACTGTTATCCTTACAAGGATATCTCAGGTTTGCAATATGGATTATTCTCCGAGGAAGAAGTTTCCAATCCCTTCTTAACTTGGCACATGCAGTCACTGTCCTGGATTATCACTGTACTATCGCTGCTTCCTCTTATTCAGACCTCATCCTGTGGTCACATGTTGTCTTAGACCGGAATAGCATATCCATGTTTTTTTTAAGATCCAGCTCCAGGATCGAATGCCAAGATTTTCCCTGTCGTGACCCCGTACTATGGTTTTGTGACATTTTATGGTTCATTTTGGTTTCCTTATTAATGGCATCAGAAATCCAAGATATTCTTCATTTCAATCCATGTCTTTCATGTTTGAACTTTATCCTGTTGCAACAGTCACTCTCACCTGTGGCCAGCTTTAGAAAAATTAACTTGTCAAATTCCTTTCTGAAAGTCAGGCAGCTTTAGCCATAATAAATACAGGTTGATCATCCTCCTTCTCCACAATGAACTTCAGTATAAGAGTAACAAGAATTTCTTTATCATATAATTTCAAACTTGATTGAGTGTACATACCTGTTCCTGATAACTTTCTTGTTGGTTGTCTCGCCTGTGTTGTGTTCAAGCAGTTCAGAACTTCCCATCCTCAAGCCAGCAAAGTTTTGGCTCCTCCACCATTCTGGGATCTACATATCGTAACTTTTACATTAACCATGCTAACTCAATGAGCCTTAATTCACTCACAGTAACTATAAAGGCTGTTTTTTCCCAATTGTTTAACCACGTGAGACACACTAAGCTGAAAGCTTGTTTACAGGTGCAACCTAGGAGCACAGGAAAGTGAAGTGACTTGCTCAGGGTCACACAGTATACAAGTGGGGGCTGTGGGATTCAAACCCAGGTCTCCAGATTTGCAGCTCAGAGCCTTAAACCACTGTGCTATACTGCATACTGTTTATACAACTGGCCAGAAGAAATATGACACCTTTTGTGCCTTCCAAAACATAAATCCTCTGGCATATTCATTTCTTTATATCCTTACCTTCACATTGTGTTATGATGTATATCCATGACACTGCAGTCATTACATCATGGGTTTTAGCCCACCTGATAGGCTAGTGATGCACATGTGACCCAGGATCAAATTTCACAGTATACCTTGGTCCCAGGAGTCCCTGCTCCTCAGTTCTCATTGTGCATCTGAAAAGTCTAAAGCACTACAGGAGTCCCTGTGTGTTTCTTTGTTCAACTGAAGGCCTTAGAACCACTGATTCTATTTATTTTTCCATGGTCTGCCTAGTAGTTCTGTAAATCTGGACTAGTCTGCTTTCTTAAAACATTCCTGTTTAAGTATTTAACTAATTGCTAGTTTAAGTATTAATTGATGAGGGTGTTTCCCTCACTGGAATTCAGATAAACTCGACCCTTGGCTGGTGGTCAGTCTGAGTTTGTTTGCATGTTTATCTTTTACCTTCATTGAGTTTTTCAGCCATTCTGGGTTTGTTGTAGAATTAGGCTGGTTTTTGCTTACAGAAATTAAGTTGGTTAGCTGAGGACAGTACCCAGTTGTTTACTTTTGAGAAGGCAGGCACTGTGTCTAGGGTTACCACCTGTCCTGGTTTTCGCAGGACAGTCCTGATTTGGGCAGCTGTGTCCTGCAAAAAAACATGAAAAACACTACATGTCTTGATTTTATAATAGAAACAATATTTTCTAAGTTTCCACTAAATGTTGCAGAAAACTACAATACCTTAGCTAAAATACCTTAAAATGATAAGAAACAATAGAAGCAACTAAGAAACTACAATACTTGGTCTTAATTCTGATTATATTGAGAAAACAAGTCCGTTGCATTGGCCAAGGTTATGTACTGTCCTGCGAAAAATCATGTTTCAGTAAGAAGTGTCCCACTTTGGGCTTCCTGAAAGGTGGTAACACTAACTGTGTACTTGTTTAATTTTGAGAAGACAGGCACTGTGTATGGTTTTAAATTCCACGCTTCTCCAGGTTTTTGGTATCCTGATCCATCAATAGTGTAACTCTTTAACGTCAGTGTCTGGCCTACTCCCCAGAGCCTACAGGAACCACACAACAACACCCTGCGCCCCCCCTTCTTTGTTCTGCTCCAGATCATACCCTTTTCAGTAGGCCAGTGCCTCTGTGTTTCACTCCAACTGCCTCCTTCTCCCCTTACTAGAGGAGAAAGGCGGTGTTCATTTTTCATGCTCCCTGCTGCCTTCCTCGTGGACACGGTCTGGCACTACTACATGGGCTGTTCACCTTCCCCCCTCTCAAGCAGGACAGCAAGGCCGAGGCAGGAGCTAAGTGTGTGTTTGGCAAGGTTTGACGCCACTTATGCCCCCCAATCAGTGGTGTCGGCCTTGTCCATCCTCTATTGATGTAGCTGGTGGATTCCATGACCCCTACTAGTAGCCGCTGAATTACATTGCTGGCGGAATTATGCTCCACTCACTTTGGCTCCCCTTTTTTTTTTGTGTTATTTATTTTCTCCCCTATGTGCTACTGCCTCAGTTACTCCTTCAGGCTGTGCTAAGGCTGCATCTGATCTGTCTTGTTCCTGAGCCCCAACCCTCATATTGCAGTCATCCCTAGGGTAACCCGGACATAACCGTTTGCCGGGTGGGTCCCCCTCCTCCGAGGGGGAAAGCACCAGAGGGGCGGTTTAGCACAATACTTGGCCATCGGGGAACTGCTGAGGGACTAGGAGCTCTGGGACATTGACGGCATCAGATCGCCAGGCAGCCATCATCTGGCTGAACATGGAGCCATTGTCCACTTTTCTGGTGATGTTCCCTTGCGTTGCGTCTGCCCTGCTCCCAGTCTCCACCTGAGGCCACTGCAGAGTGACGCATCCCCGCTACCCACCCCAGGAGAGGACAGCAGTCATACAGATGCTTAATCCTCCCCTCCCCTTCCCCTGCCAGCCCCCAGTGCCCCGAGTCCGTTCCTGAACCCGGGTCACCAGCATGGCTTGAGGTAAGGCATCAGCGCCTCAGCCCTCTGCGCCACTGGGCCGGTTTGGCTCCCCTCTTAAGTGGAGTTGGGCATTGTTCTTCTGGCTCTCTGTCTCAATAGTGGCCCCTACAGAGCAGCCACCATCTTACTACCTCCCCAGCACTGTATAAATGTCTCTCGCCTTGACTCGCCTCACAAATTGAGTGGGGGGACTTCTCTGGGCACCCCTGTTGACCGATCTGGTCATGGGCATCAGCGACCCCTACCTAGCTGTCACCATTGCTGTACATCTGCAACATAGTCCTTTTCCTTTGGCCCTGTTATGGCAAGAGATTGTTTCCACAATTGAGGTCTCTGGCCCCTAAGCCTCTCACTCAGTGGCTCATTTATGGCAAGAGATACCGCCACACACTTGTTTCCACAATGAGGTCTCAGCTCCTTAAGCCCCTCATTCAGTGGCTCATTGGGACACAGCCATGGTTAAAGCCTTTAGCACACAGAAGGAGGCATATTATGTTTTAACAAATAGGGATTGGTATGCTCCAGCAGACAGAAAGGGGCAGATAATGTTTTTGGGGCACAGTACAGCAAGCAACAGTTGGCCATAGAGAGCATAACGGTCATGGTGGGCTGCACCCCTCTCTAGGCCTCCATCCAGCCTACCTGAATTGGAGCCCAGATGCCTCAGGCCTTCAACCCTGAATCCCTTCCTCTTCTCAGCACATTCCTGGCTTCCAGCACATGCATAGTTTCTCAAGCGGCCGCCATTTTTATAGTCCTTTCAGACTACTCCGCACATGTGCAGACCTGTTCTGGTGACCATATTTGTAGTTCACTCTCCTTATCCCTCACTTGTGTGGCAGGAGAGGCTTGCCCATCCTAAACATTTCATTGTCTTCTAATAGGGGAGCCCCCCCACATGTAACAGAGGGTTGCCTCCTCCAGTTTTCAGATGCAGGACTACAGTTACAGTTCTATTAATAAAGTCAGTATTTTTTCATTAGATCAGAATGTTTAGGGGGTGCATTCACTCACCAACCTGGACACTCACCATGGCCCATGCTTAATTCCTTTCCTCTCTCCCAGCTGGTAAAAGCCACCTTAAGGCCACACAGTGCCTGGCATACCTACATGATGGGGATGACCTTTCTCTGGAGCAATCCCCATCTATGAATCCTGGCAATCCAGGAACCAGTGGGAAATCAATTGGGTGCATCCGGGGATGCTGCTTCTTCAGAATCAGCAGGCCACAATGGCCATGATGGAGAGCTAGCAGAAAACGTTATGCTTAAAATAATGAAAAAAATTGGATGCCTTAAACTCAGCATAAGGCACCTCTGCCCCTGGCCCCACAACCTGACAATCAGGCAGAAAAAGGGAACCCAGCAACTAATCTGGGAGATGAGCATGGAGATGAGGAGTTGCCAGATGATGAAGAAGACATAGCTTCAGACGAGGAGGAGATGGAAACTGTCATTCCATCTTCTCCCTCACCTCCAAATGATGTTGCTTCGATTTAATTCCTGGACTTATGAAAGCCATGAAAATCTACAATGGGGTTCGAGCCGGAACCAGTAAAGGCCAAGTCTAATCTCGACCCCATGATCCAACAACAAAAAAAAAAAAAAAACAAGAGAACATTTCCTGTATGCCCTGCCATTGATGATATTCATCAAAGAATAGGAATCCACTGAGCCAAGTTACTTGTCCGACAGAGAAACCTGGATAGGATGTTTCCAATCCAGGAAGGTATGATGAATACCTGATTTGGCCCCTACTATAGACCCATAGATAGTGGCCCTCACTAAAAAGACTATCCTACCCTTGTGGTACAATTTCTTTGAATGATTCCACCAATAAGAAGGTGAAGGATATGCTAAAGAAACTGTTCAAAAACACTGGCATGGCGGCAAGAGCAGCAATAACTGCTGTCTATGCAGTCCAAGCCACAATATTATGGCTGGAGGAACTGTTGAAAAAGGCAGTTTCCAAGTCCAGAGACTCCGAGTTGATTGAGTGCACTCTGGATACTGTACAATATCTGGGGGACATGGCAGTACATAGTGCGGATGCCCTCACTTCCAGTTTAAGCCTAACTAACAGAGCCAGAAGATCCATGGCTCGGACTGTGAGAGGCCGACAATGATTCTAAGACTCTGCTACAGAATTTACCTCTGGAGGGTAAACATGTGTTTGGAGAAGGCCTACTGGAGTACTTGAAACAGAAAGCAGAGGGCAAAGATCTAGGCAAAAGCAAAAACAGAACCACTTATTTGCCTTCTGGGAGGTGTTTTTTTGAGGGGGCAGTAAATTCCAACAAGGCCGAAGACATTTAAAAGCTTAATGCTTCCAATTCCTTTCAAGGCAAAGAATACCAATATTTTTTTATTTTTTTTTTTTAACTATTCTTTTTCTGGCCAAGCCCCCTAACCCTGCGAACGGGCTCGCCTAGGCCACGATACCCGACCCTTACTCCGGGAAGCCCCCTCGGAGTGGAGCCGCCGAAGCAGAAGTGTTGTGGCTGAAGGGTCAGGCACCGTGCCTGGCTCATACACGGGGGCTGGCGTTTTTTCCCTAGTTAGAGTCCCCTTGGAGCTAGGACGTGCAATGACGCAAGGGTGAGTGCGTCTGTCCTAGCTCCACCCCACGTCTAGGTGTGGCATGCCTTGTCCCCAAGCCTCTGCTAGAGGGAAATCAATGCCGACACTCTAGAGCCAACCACCCCGAAGAAGGAGAGCAGTCCTCCGGATGCTTGATCCTTCTCCTCCCCTGCCTACCCCTGACAACCCATGCTCATTCCCGAACATGGGTCTCCGTCCGGCGTGGCATCCAGCTCCTCAACCATCAGCGCCACTGGGCCGGGTCAAAGAATACCAATATAACATTGGCCTCCATACTACTTTCAATTCCAACAACCACTCTCCTCTTCCTTCAGAGGAAGGAACTCTAAGTTCAGAGGCAGAGGAGGAGGAGGAGGAAGAAACAAACAGCAATGACTACTTCCATATATCATTCCTCTCAATCAGCCAGAGCAGTCAAGTGCATCATTACCCTCCAGCAGGGAAAAGACTGTCATTATTCCCAAATCAATGGGGACCCACAACCTCAGACAAGTGGGTTCTGGAAGTACTGGAGTGTCGCAAGGATATGCGATAGAGCGAACACTGAGACCAGAAAGAGACTGATTCATTCAGTCTGCAGTGTCAAAAGAAAAGCTTATGCCCACCAAATCCAACAAATTGTGCAGGACTTGATTCAGAACAAGGCAATTCAGATTGTCCCAAATGCTGAACAAGGACAGGGAATTTCTTCATCTTCTTCCTGGTGCCCAGAAAGAATGGGGATCTCTGTCCCATCCTAGACCTGAAATTCCTAAATGAATATGACATTACCCACAGATTCAAAATGGAAACTTTGAGATAGACCCTCAGAAGCATCAGAGTAGGCAACTACTTGACCTCTATCAAGCTAAAGAACATCTATCTCCACATCCCAATCTGGCCAAGTCATTGGCAATTCCTGAGATTCCAAATCCAGGGACTGCCGTTCCAGTACCAGGCTCTCCCCTTTGCTAGTCTGGGAACCAAGGGTATTTACAAAAGTCTCCATTGTACTTGCAGCCCATCTGTGGAAGCATGGCGTGGACATCATTCCGTACTTGGACGACTGGTTCATACGGGCCAGGTCTAGAACTCAGCCTCAGGAAAACACAAGTCTAGTCCTACAAGCTCTGGCGCAACATGGTTGGGTGGTCAACCATGACAAGAGTTCTCTTTCTCTGACATAGCAGTTGTAACACGTGGGGATGGAGATAAACACGTCCGAGGGGAAGGCAATGCCACCCCCAAAACAGGTGAACATAATCAGCCTAGCTCAAGCACTGAGGACCAACAGACTCCTCACTATTGGTCAAATAGCTCAGGTGCTGGGATGCATGGCCTCATGCATCGATCTGGTAACATGGGCCAGATGGAACATGAGGCCACTCCAGAATTACCTTCTAACTTAGGGCTCCCGACTCACAGGCACAATCCCATCTGAGGCACCCATCTGGAGATGTCCTACAGGACCACTCTAGAGACAGACGCCAGTCTGATGGGGTAGGAAGCGTGCATGGACTCATTATTGGCTCAGGACCACTGGACAGCCTCAGTATCTAGATTATGCATAAATGGTCTGGAAATGAGAGCAGTGTATCATGCTCTGATGGCATTCAGGGAGACCATTTTTGCTCAGTCGGTCCTAGTACGGTCCGGCAACCAGTTCACCATAGCTTACATCACTAAGCAAGGAGAAAACTAGGAGCCAGAGCCATGCAATGAGAGGTGATGAGGGTAATGGCAAACTCCCAAGTAGACAGGTTCTACTCAAGATAACAGGAACAGCAATCCAAAGGAGTTGACACACTGTCCCAGGACTGGGTACTAGACTGGACCTACATGTTTTCCCCCATTTCCCTGATCCCACAGGTCCTGTCCAAGATTCAACAGTCTCAGAAGCTCATCATCTTAGTGGCCCATACTGGCCACAGAGAACATGGTTTGCAGCGGCAATGGCCGTGAAAATAGACAGATGGAGCTATCCTTACACATACAATATGTTGATCCAGGGTCCAATAACTCATCCAGCCCAGAGCTTTTGACATTGTCAGCCTGACTCCTGACAGGCTGAGGTTGCTAAAGGCAGGTTATCATGCCTCGGGCAGCTCAACTATACTCCAATCCAGGTGATCATCCACCACCTCCACTAATGACTGACAGTGGAATATCTTCTCAGGCTGGTGCCAAGTGAGGGACATGGAGCTAGAAATAGCTCCATAGGACCCCACTCTAGTCCTCAAGACACCGAGTACTCACCCCCTTCGATCCCTTCCTTTAGACACAATTGTACTAGGTGGGCCTCAAAACCTGTTTTCTTCTGGCCATCTACTCAGCTTGAAGGATAAGCGAGCTAGGGGCACTGTCCTGAAAGGAACCCTATACCATTTTCACCCCTGAGGGGGTATCACTAAGGACAGTGCCAGGTTCTCCAACCTGAGATCGCTTCCCGTTTCCTTAGGGAGCAAACAATCCAACTCCCTACTCTATATGAGCGTCTGCAGCAAGGAAACAGCCACATTCCCTATCACTTGGATGTTAGGAACACTCTGGCAAGATATAGAAACATAGACTTTGATGGCAGATAAGGACCGCATGGCCCACCTAGTCTGCCCATATCCCTACATACAGGATAAGCTGCAGATCCTAGTTAACCAACAACCTATTTCTTCCTACCCTCCACAAGAATTGCCTTATGTCTGTCCCATGCATTCTTGAATTCTCCCACAGTTTTAGACCACGCAACCTCCTCAGGAAGGCTGTTCCATGCATCCACCACCATCTCTGTGAAAAAATACTTCCTCACATTGCCCCGAGCCGTCCCCCCTCTTACTTCAAATTGTGTCCCCTTGTTCTTGCGCATCTCTTTTTCTGAAAGATGCTACCCTCTTGGACTTTGTTGATTCCACTACAGTACTTAAAAGTTTCTATCGTGTCCCCCCTCTCCCTCCTTTCCTTAAGGCTATACATATTAAGCTCCTTTAGTCTCTCCTCGTATGGCTTCACTTGCAGACCCTGCACCATTTTAGTTGTCCTCCTCTGAACTGTCTCCAACCTGTCTATGTCCTTGCAGAGATGGGGTCTCCAGAACTGGATGCAGTACTCCAGATGGGGTCTCACCACCTGTCTGTACAGAGGGATAACAACTTCCTGTTTTCTGCTGGTGATGCCTCTCCCTATACAACCCAGTGTCCCCCAGCTCTCCCTACTGCCTTCTCACATTGCTTGCCAACCTTAAGGTCATCTGATATGATTACCCCCAGTTCCCTTCCCATTTTTGTTGTTGTTACTACCTCCTTCCTCCATTGTGTAATCGTCCCCTGGGTTGCAAGAACTCAAACGATACGCAAGACAGAAAGACTGTTAATTATTGAGCAAGGACAGAAGCAGGGTACGGCAGCCCCCAAAACTGCAATTGCCAGTTGGCCAAAGAGAACTATTCAAGAAGCATACAAGGCAAAGAACCTTGTCCTGCCAGAAGGTATTAAAGCAAACACACTCAACCAGGGTGGTGGCCACCTCCTGAGCTGAAAGAGCAAATGTTTCAGCAGAGGACATTTGCTGGGCGGCAACTTGGACTTCCACCCACACCTTTGCAAGACATTATGGGCTCTAAACTTTATGCAAGCAGAGATCCTCATTTGCTAACAAAGTTTTCTCAACAGCCACTGCATCTAAACCACCTTTCAGTCACTCTGTCCTGCCCTGATGGGATTGGTACTGCTGTTTAATGAAACCCCTGATGCAATGACTGGAGTGCCATGGATATACAACATAACACAATGGGTGTTTACTCACATAGTAAAGGTGATCATGTTAGTTGATACCCATGGCACTCTACGGCCCTCCCATCAGAGTGATCAGAGTGGCAAGTATTGTATTTCATGATTGCAGGCAAATTGAATTGGTTAACTGTTTTTGATCTATAAATTATCAGGCTGCCTGATAATGGTGCCCACACTTGATCTGGGTGTGGAATAATTTTGCTTAGTGGACATCGATAGTAATGAGTGAATCCTTTTCTGTAATGAGTGAATCTTTTTCCGTCAGTCACAATAGGTGGCTGAGTCTTAGAATTATATCAAATAGAGAAATAAATAGTGTTTGGTTATCCTCAATTGGGCTCCACAAGACTTCTGGATAATTAAGTGGTTCAAAGAGGTATGTCTGTAAATAACCTTGTTTCAGCTATGGAAGAATCGAACTGAGAAGTAGGAATGCCTTGGACCAAGGTATATAGCGAAATTTGATCCTGGGTCAAATGTGCATCACTAACCTATCATATGGGCTAAACCCATGATGTAATGACTGGAGTGCCATGGATGTCAACTAACACAATCACCTTTACCAGGTGAGTAAACACCCATTATATTGTTCACATGCAGTTGGCCTGTCAACTACATCATGCTGCTTACAATCAACCTGTCTGCTATATCATACTGCTGACAAGCAATCATCCTGTTGTCCATGTCTTACTGTTCACAAACATTCAGCCTGTTGGCCACATCATGCTGCTTACAAGAATTTATCCTGTTGGCCACATCACACTGCTCCAAGCAATCAGCCTGTTAGCCACATCATACTTCTCCAAGCAGTCACCCTGTTGACCACATCTTACTGCTGACAAGCAGTTGATCTGTCAAACATATACTGCTCACAAGCATTTGGCCTGTTGGTCACTACTATCAAACAAGATATATATTGTACATTCCATTTACCTAAATATCCATCTATCTTAGCTTGTACTTATCCAGTCAAGCAGTTGTGACATTCCTTCATGGCCTAAGAAATAGAAATAAAAGAAAAAAAAAGAATTGTCGGCAGAAGAGAACCACTTGGCCCACTTAGTCTGCCCAGATGTTCCCTGCTTAATCTGTCTCCTCAGACCATAACTGGCCTCTGGTGACCCTCTTTTCCTTTCTGTCCATCTTCTAATATACCACTGTGTCTATCCCATGCATGCTCGAGACACCCTCCCATTTTTGCCCCCACCATACTTGCTGGCAGTCTGATCCAGGCATCTACCACCCTTTCAGTGAAGAAAAATTCCTCTCCTCTCTCAAATTCCCTCCTCCAGCTTCATTGCGTGCCCTCTAGTCCTGGTGCTTTTTCTCATTTGAAATAGACTCCCCTCCTGCTTCCTGTTTGCCCTTTTGAGGTCTTTTAGGTCTCTATCATGTAACCTCTCATCCTCCTTTCTTCCAGGGTGTACATGTTGAGATCTCACAGTCTCTCCTCATAGGACTGCGTGTGCAACCCCTGCACCATTTTAGTTGACCTCCTCTGGACTGCTTCCTCCCTATCTATGTCCTTGCTGAAGTGATACCTCCAAAATTGGACACAAAATTCCAGGTGGATCTCACCAGTGAACAATGCAGTTGCAACACAACTCCCCCCCCCTTGCTGGAGATGCCCTCTTTATGCATCCCAGCATCCCACTATCCCTAACCACTGTTTTGTCACACTACCCTGTCACTTCAGAGTCATCAGATATGATGATCCCAGGGTCCCTTTTCTGTTTAGTGACTGTCAGTACCTCCCCCATCCTATGCTCAGCTCCTAGGCACTTATTTCCTAGGTTCATGATTTTGCACTTTTTGCCACTGAACCCCAACTGCCACCCTCTTGACCATACCTTGAGTGTCCCAAGATCCCTATGCATTCTTTGCCCACCTCCCAAGTGTCCATTCTATTGCAGATTTTGGCATTATCTGCAAAACAGCATACCTTCCCTTCTACTTCTTCTGCAATGTCACTTATGATGACGTTGAAGAGGATCAGTCCCAGCACTGAGCCCTGTGGCACCCTGCTGGTCACTCTCCCATCATTAGAGTGAGTGTCATTTTCCATCATATTCGTTCTCTTATCCCTTAACCAGTTTCTAACCTAGTTCACCACTTTGAATCCCACTCCTAGGCTGCTCAGTTTCTTTATCAGCCTCCTGTGCAGCACAGTGACAAAAGCATTGCTAATGTCCAGACAGGAAAGAAGACACTGCTGCACTCCATACACACAAGGCTCCACAATTCAAAAGCTGCTGAAAATATTATTTTTTGTCAGTGACTAAGATTAACAAACAAGTGGGAACCTCAGACAGTCACCAGGAGAAACGCTTGAGGTACTCACTTGTTTGTTTATCTTAGTCACTGACAAATAATATTTTCAGCAGCTTTTGAATTGAGGAGCCTTGTGTGTATGGAGTGTAGCACTGTCTTCCTTTCTGCATGCTCAGAGTGGGGATTTGCCACCACCTGTCCTACACCCTCCTGTTCCACTCAACCGTGGCCATTATCTGATGTCAGATACTGTCCAGAGAGGCCATGTCCACTGCCCTCCCCTGATCTATTTCCCTGGTCACCATGTCAAACAAATCCATCAGATTCGTTCATCATGACCTACCCTCCTCCAGTGAATCCATGCTGCCTGTGGTCTTGCAGACCACTGGCTTCAAGATACTCTACCCGTCTTTCTTTTAGCAGGGTTTCCATTAATTTCCCCACCACTGAATTAGGACTGACCAGCCTTCAGTTGCTAGCCTCTTCCCTGCTGATGCTGTTATGTAGAAAGACCATCTCAGGTGTTCTCCAGTCTTCGGGAGCCATGCCTGTTTCCAGTGTGCTATAACTCTTGGGTGTATCCTGTCTGGTCCCATAGCTTTGCCACCTTTGGAACTGCAAGTCCCTTCCAGATTCTTTCCTATGAAAATGGGCTTGTGTGCACCTCCCCCTCTACCTTAACTTTGCTTCTTCCTAGTGGCCTCCTCCACAGTGAAGACTGAGTAGAAGTACCTGTTTAGGATGTCATTTTTTTCTTGGTCCTTTTCTGCATAGTCTCACCCTCACCTTTCTAATCCTTTCTAATCCAAATCTGCTCTGCAAGAAGCACCCTCAAGTAAGCCTGTAAGCCATGCCCTGTATTGCAAACTAACAGATCTCTTACAAGATGGAGTCTTCAGTTCACTAACCGCTCAACGCTTACAAGCAGCTATGACCTTGGCCCTCTTTGGATTCCTAAGACCTGGGAATGGACATCTTCCTTCACTGCTTTCAATCTCACTGTCCATTTGTCTAATTAATTCAGTGCTGTTTGCCCTTATTCTGTCAAAGAAATGACTCATCATCCACCATTCTAAGGCTGCAAATGACCTAACTATATATCTCAACTACACTTCTGCTACCATCTGGAATCCTCTAGCTGCATCAACAAAATCTTCCTGTAGAGTAGCATGGAAGAAACCATCTGTACCCTTCAAAACACAGTACCCTCTGCAGTATTATGTTCCTCTTGTTCTTGCATTTACATCCTATTGCTTTCAAACATTCAGCTGGTCACCCATCATAATCAAACAATATATATTAGGAAAACAGTTTACCTTGATTTCCATCCATCCTAGTACCACATGCTTGCTCTTATCCTTTTCATCAATCAGTGCTTTTCTTCAAGGTTTGAGAAGTCTACTCCTCAAGACGCTCCCACAAGGAAGCCTAGAGATTACAACCTGTATTCTTGACTGTTGATCTCTTAAAAGATGGGGTTTTTGGATCGTCCACTGATTTTAGACTAAAGGCAGCCATGATCGTAGCATTAATTGTATTCCTAAGAACTGGAAAATGTATTTCCTCTTCTGTCTTCAATCCTGCATTTCACCTAACAAAAACCTCAAAAAAAGCATCAGCAGACCACGTTGTCTTTTCTTTACCAAGATCAAAAACTGACAGAAATAATACATGTCTCCATGCATTTTTTCGCAACAAACTCACCTTTGTGTCCTATTCAAGTCCTCAATCAACTGCAAGCTATGGGTATGCATCCTGATTCAACTCATCCTCGTCTGTGTACTGAGAACTGTTTCATCATAACTACTTCTTGATTTGTCCTTTATGTCAGAAGAATGTCGGTACCTCATCCTTTTTCTAGCCATTCAGGATTGGAGTCACTCTGTCTGCTTCCAGAAAGAACATACTGACTCATATCATCAAGATCATGGATCACTGGTCTTCATCTGCTTTGAAGCTTGTATTAGAGATCCTGATTCTAAACTCCACCAAGCTTATTAACAGCTAGCCTCATACTGTAATTTGTTGAAGCCTAAAGGGAAGGCTAACCTAGTAACCTTGGTTTCCCCTGCAGCAGGCTTTACTCACCTCTGTATTGTTCAGTCTGTTCTGTATGTTGAAGGAGGTGGGTTCTGTTACACCACACTTTGGCCCTTTGGCTCATTTAGCTTCCAATTTCCTTATGCCACAAGAAACTACTCCTGGCATCTCTACTGAGGGAGGAAATTCAGAGGAAAGAGTCAAGTCAAAATAACTCATTACCACATGTTGAACTGTTTTTGTGTTTTTTTTTAAACTGAGATGGCACTTTTATACTCAGTATGAAGTGTGCGGTCTATGGAAAATAATATGATGTTTTGCTGAAGGAGTTAGGTTAGTCAAACAACATGAAGTCTTGCTGTATTCTGACTGTGTGCAGTCATCTCCAACCTTTGCACTGCCCCCGAGAGGAAAGAGTTAACTTTCCATGCAAGGCATGGAACGCTGAGTTCGAGCTCGGTTGAGCCTCTGTCTGTTGTTGTTTGAACCCAAACTGCCAGATTCTTTACTCCGCCTCACTGAACAGTCACTCCGGAGATTTCTTCTTCGCTCGGTTCAATTTAGTCGGTTAAAATGCCGTTTTTTTCTCTCGGTTTCAACCGAATTTCTACAATCTAACCTGTCGGTTCAGTCTCTGCTTGTGGTACTGTGAGTACTAGATAGGTTTATTATTATTATTAGTTTTCTGTGTGGAACTTGTAAACATCGGATCGGTTCGGTTTGAACCGATCAGGTTTGTGAAAAATTTTTTTCTGCTTTTTAGTGTGTGGTAACCGGTCCGTATTGGTTATAAAAAAACAGATTTCATTACGGTTTTTTCCAAGACCCGTATCACAGTCAGGAACCGATAGGGGTGTCTTGCCTGGCGGATTGCTGAAAAAAGGGTAAGTTTGGTTAGGACTGGCCATGTCTGAGAAACCCAAGAAAAACCGGGCCCACTGGGTTTCAACACTGTAATGTGTGTGGGGAAGCCTTTGCTAAGGCTGACCCCCCACACCACCTGTGTTTATTGTCTGGGGTTTGACCACCTTGATTCAGACTGCCAGATTTGCAAAAGTTTTTCCCTCAGCTACCCTGGACAAGAGAGTAGGTAGACTGAGGGAAAGGGAGGCCAAGAAGTCCGCTGACCCAGATGGCCAGCCTGGTTTGGTTCCAACCGAACCAGAAGGAGTGCCCTCTGACCAGGGCGAAACTTCTTCAGGCAAAAGGAGAACTAACTCTGAGGAGTCGGTTCCGGTTAAAAGAAAAAGAAGGGATAGGTCAGTCAGTTCGGATCCACAAGTTCTTTCTCTGACCACTGATGAAATAGCCAAAGCGATAAGGATTGTTCAATCGCTAACTTCGGTTCCGACCGAACCGGCACCATCGGTTAGGGGCTCAGTTCGGTCAGTTCACACTGTTCTGGATTATAATTTAGAAGATTTTTATGAACTGGAGGAGGAGGGAGAGTATGAGGATAGTGATGGTGATTATGAAAGTCTGGATGTGCCCATTGGACTGGACATCTCCCCAGACAGACCTTCAGGTGTTTCTCCTCCTGGGCTTTCTGAGTCCCCTTCCCACTTTATGTTTTACAAAAAAGTGGCTGAAACTCTCCAGCTTCCTATGGAGGAAGCAGTAGAGGATCAGGAGGAGCCTGATGACGTTGAGATGATGGACATCCCAGAGTCCAGGAGATTATCTGTTCCCCTCCATAAGTCTTTTGGGAAACAGACATTTAAAATTTTAAAAACTCCTAATTCCATACCTCCTGTGGACAGAAGAATGGACAAGAGGTATACTCTTTCAGGCTCAGATACGGAGTTCCTTTCCCAACAATGCAGCCATGTTGGGGTAGTGCAGGCTGCTGCCTGTGATAAGGCAAATATACCCTTGGCTTCACACCCCCCAGATAAGGACTCCAGGAGGACTGATGCCATGGCAAAGAAACAGTACATGGCAGCATCTTTGGGACTCAGGCAGGCCAATTATATGGTCTACACAGCTAGATACCAGAAGTCTAGATGGGACACTGTGATGGCTCTAGCTAAGCAGGTCCCTGACCAGCTTGCCAAGGAGCTGGAGCGGGTGGCTGCAGATGGTATTGAGGCATCCAAGGTGCAATTTCATGCTGCAGTGGACTCCAATGATGTTTCACCTACAGTCATGGCTACATCTTTGGCCCTTCGTAGGATGGCTTGGCTCAGATGTACTAGCCTGTCACAGGATACCCAGACTAAGACCATGGATTTTCCTGTCATTGGTAATTCTCTGTTTGGGGAGCAGACAGAGAACTACATGAAGAAAATGGATGAGTACAGGACCACCTATAGGAGTGCTCAGGCCAAAGAAAGGCAAGCCACTCCCCAGAGGCAGCATTCCAGGGGCAGGGGCAGGCCCTTTCATAGGCCTTTTTACCAAGCCCAGGCCTTCTCTTCTGCCTTTGCTCAGAGGGGGTTCTTCAGAGGGAGAGGCAGATGGGGTATAAGCAGGCCTGCTACCACCCCTCAGCCTAAAGCCCCTGCCAAGCAGGCACCCCCCTGATGGGTTTGCCCAGGCCGATTCTCCACTATCTGTAGTGGGCAGGCTGGCTTACTTTGTCCAGGACTGGAAGTCTTTAACATCAGACAAATGGGTCCTGGAAGTAGTAAGCCAGGGACTGGTTCTCAGCTTCAAAAAATTTCCCAAGATGAGAACCAGATCCATTCCACCTGCAAATCCTTCAGAGGCCCTTGCCCTAGAGTCAGAGGTCTCTTCCCTCTTGGCTCTCAGAGCCATAGAAAGGGTTCCATCCCTACACAGGGGAAAAGGATTGTACTCCAGGTACTTCCTAACCCCACAAAAGACAGGAGAATGGCGGCCCATCCTGGATCTAAGATATTTAAACAAGCACCTTTTAAAGCCAAAATTCAAAATGGTGACTCTGGGAATAATTCTACCCTCTCTAAGGCCAGGGGACTGGCTAGTCTCCCTGGACCTCAAGGATGCCTATTTCCACATTCCCATCAGGTGCTCCCACAGAAAGTACCTCAGGTTTGAGTTGCCCTCAGGCCACTATCAATTCAGAGCAGTGCCCTTTGACCTAACATCAGCTCCAAGGGTGTTCACAAAATGCCTGGCAGTAGTGGTTGCTTTCCTAAGGAGAAAAAAGATCTCCATCTTTCCATACCTGGATGACTGGCTCATAGGGGGTCAGTCTCCAGACCAAGTCAAGTCACACCTCCAGATTACTCAGCAACTGCTCACTTCTTTGGGATTCCTCCTAAATCTTTCAAAGTCAGTTCTGGAGCCAGTACAGCTCCTCACCTTTATAGGGGTGGAACTGGATACAATAAGGGCAAGAGCCTTCCTTCCCTCCCCTGGACAGGGCAAGGACCCTTGTGAATCTGGCCTCTTTATTCACCCTTCAGGTGTCTAGACCAGCAAGGCACTTTCTGCAGCTCCTGGGCCACATGGCTGCCTCTATGGTGGTGGTCCAGGGAGCAAGATTTCAGATGAGGGACATTCAGTTCCACTTAAGAGCCTTCTGGTCCCAGAGAAAGGATTCTCTGACCAACCTAATCCCAGTGACTCGAACCCTGATCCAGGCTTTGCAGTGGTGGCAGGATCAGGGCAATCTAAGGCAAGGAGTTCCCTTTGTCACTCAATCTCATTCCCTAATCCTTACCACAGATGCCTCCCTCTTGGGCTGGGGAGCCCACTTGGGGGATCTGATCACCCAAGGGTTGTGGTCACCTCAAGAATCTCTGCTTCACATCAGTCTCTTGGAACTCAGAGCAGAGTTTCTGGCACTGCAAGTTTTTTCCAAGTCTGTTCAGAACAAAGTGGTTCAGATCAGATCAGAACAGACAATACCACCACAATGTGGTACATCAACAAGCAAGGGGGCACTTGGTCTATGGCCTTGTGCACAGAAGCAATGAAGTTGTGGTCTCTGGCCTATTCCCTGAACACCTCTCTGATAGCAGTGCACCTCCCAGGGAAGGACAATGTCCTGGCAGATGCTCTCAGCAGGATATCTCAGGGCCATCACGAATGGTCCCTAGATCCCCTAATTTTGAAGGTGATCATCTCCAGGTGGGGCACTCCAGAGATAGATCTTTTCGCAGCCCCAGACAATCATCAACTTCCTCTTTTTTGCTGCAGACCCCCAGTGTTGGGCTCAGTCCCCCTGGATGCTCTAGTTCTCGATTGGGAAGGGAGGTTTTTGTATGCTTTTCCCCCTTCCCTCTCTTGTTCAAGGTACTAGTCAAAATCAGGTCTCAACCCTGCAGAGTGATTCTGATTGCTCCAGACTGGCCCAGACAGCCCTGGTACCCTTTCTTACTGTCCTTAGCAGTCCACCTTCCCCTGTCTCTTCCCAGGAATTACAACCTGTTAACATGCTCTCAGGGGAGAGTTTGGTATCCGAATCTCAAGTCTCTCTATCTCAAGGCCTGGCTCTTGAAGAGTTAGAGTTTGCTGATTTGCACCTCTCTCAAGGTGTTCTGGATATTTTAAAGGCTTCTCGAAAGCCTTCCACCAGAAAGACTTACAACTCCAAATGGAAAAGGTTCACTATTTGGTGCTCTGGTAAGCATATTTCTCCAGAGTCTGCTGGATTGCCTACAGTTCTGGACTATATGGTTCATCTCAATGGCTTGGGACTTAGACCAGCTACACTTAAAGTGCATCTGGCAGCTGTTTCTGCCTTCTTGTCAGTAGGCAAGCCCTCTTCCCTTTCAGCTCATCCTGTATTCTGTAAATTCTTCAAGGGATTGCTGCACACCAATCCTCCCTTCAGGGACCCTGCTCCTGCTTGGGACCTTAATGTTTGCATTGCTTAGCTTATGCAACCCCCTTTTAAGCCTTTGTCCTCAGCAAAGCGTAAGTACTTGACTTGGAAAACTGTGTTCTTGGTAGCCATTACTTCTACCAGATGCATCAGTGAGTTACAGGCCCTGTCAGTGGAGCCTGATTTTATCTCTTTCCATAGAGATAAGGTGGTCCTCAGGACTAATAGGAAGTTTTTGCCTAAGGTGGTTTCAGATTTCCACCTTAACCAGTCTGTCTCTTCCTGTTTTCTTCACTGACCATTCCTCCTCTGGGGAGAGGAGGCTGCACAGCCTGGATGTGAAAAGGGCCCTTAGCTACTACATAGGGCACACCAAGGGTCACAGGTTTGACTCCCTCCATTGTTCCTCACTTATGATGAGGTTGGTAAGGGAAAACCTGCCACTAAAAGATCTATTGCCAGGTGAATTGTCTCTTGTATACAGTTCTGCTGTGAAAAAGTGGGTAGAATTCCACCCTCAGGCCTGAGGGCTCACTCTACTAGAGGTACAGCTGCTTCCCTGGCTGCTGCCAGAGATATTCCTATCTTAGAGATTTGTCAAGCAGCCACCTGGAAAACAGTCCATACTTTTGCCAAGCATTACTCTCTGGATATCCAGGCTAGGAGTGATGCTCGGTTTGGCACAGCAGTGCTTCAGAGCCTGTTCCCAAAGTAGGTTCTGTCCCTCCTCCATGGAGGTACTGCTTGGTAGTCTGCACATAGTCAGAATACAGCAAGACTTCATGTTGTTTGAAGAAAAAATTACTCACCTTAGTAATGTTGTTTCTTCTAATGGAGTCTTGCTGTATTCTGACCTCCCCTGCCTCCCCTCTCAGAATCTGGGTTTTGGGATGTGGGTGGGCAGGAGCAGTGTTGGCACCCTAGAGGTGCCTCCTTTTTTTTTCTCACCCTCTTAATTTTGGGTGTGTGTTGTGTTTTGTTTTTTGGGTTTCCTGACTTGAGTCTTTGCTTGGGAACCAAAAAACCTTTTTATTAAATTTAGTTGCCAGTTGGCTAGTGTGTGTTTATAGTTTTCTCACAGGACGCCCAGTGAGTATAGCTCGTAAAGATCTGGTGGTTTGAGTCCAAACAACAACAGACAGAGGCTCAACCGAGCTCGAGTTCAGCGTTCCATGCCTTGCATGGAAAGTTAACTCTTTCCTCTCTGGGGCAGTTCAAAGGTTGGAGATCACTGCACAAAGTCAGAATACAGCAAGACTCCATTAGAAGAAACAACATTACTAAGGTGAGTATTTTTTTCTTTTGTGGCATTACCTGAAGATGCCAGTGTTTCTGGTTATCAGTCTGTGGTGGGCTTCTGGGTGGGAGTAGGTATAATCCTTCCATAGCCGGGAGACTGAATCAGAACCAACAGCCCTTGTTTTTAAATACATGCTTTTTCTGATGTTACACTTGAACCCTCTGCCATTTTAATACTGACTGTTCTTATTGCTATGGTGTGGTATAATTTAAATCTGGTTGCTTGTTCTTCATTCTTTGATTTGTTATTTACCAGTATATAACTGTATATTTTACATCTATATATTGTAATTAATTGTTTTATTATTTGATAATAAAGTCTTTACAGTATTGAAAAAGAGTTACACTTAATGTTAAAAAACACTTTAAAAGATAAAATAGACACAGTAGCAGCAGTTCAGATCAAACATTACTACAGACAATAAAAAATTGTAAATTTCAGTTTTTCCCAAAGTTATAACCAGAATACTAGTCTGTTCTTGATCAGGTCTCATTTTCCTAACTTTTGCAGCTGATTTGAAAAAGTTCAGCAGCATAAAGGCTGTATAAAGAATCCCAAGGGAACAAAAAGAGATCCATAAAATAATTAAGGGCAGAGCGATAAATATACAACACTTTGCCTAACATGTTTTCTCTGTTAAGTGGATATTGAATCAGCAGACGTTGTAAACTTTCATAATGGCCAGAGTTGCAAGAATAAGTAAGACTTGTAGTCACTTTGACTTTTCACATATATTCCTTCCATGTTTCTTGATAGAAGTAATTTGAATCTCACAATCATAATAAGGTGATGATCATCTTGTTTTAATGGCAAATAAAAATGAGGTTAAAGGTAGTGGAATACTAATTTATGGTGTCACTATTAATTTCTGTAATCTTTTAGGTCACGTGATCTTGACTGATCAAATATCTGTTGTTTAATATTCAATTTATAACTAGAAGCTATTGATATGTCTTTCCTGTAATCATTACAAAGATGAAATATATTAATCTCTTGAAGGTAATCTAGCACAGCCTTCAGCCACAAAGAAAACATGTTACATTTCCACATCTTAATCTTTTCTTTATATCATTTAAATCACACTGGAATTTAAAGGTGCCTGTCGAGTTCTCAACCAATATGGGCTAAGAAATTTTATCAAAATGTAAATTTAGATTCTTCCTATCTCTGACCTAATCATAGCACCTTGCATGGGCTGAGGCACTCTATGTAAAGGTCTATAAAAAGATGAAAATGGGCGTTCAGACTTAGGATGCAAAGTATAATCCCATACATTTGCCCCATAGAACGCTATTGAATTCACCTTCATTTCCCCCGTTTTAAGGCAAGGTGAAGGGTGAGCCCACCATAGCTTGCATAAAACTTGAGGCTTACCATTATCTTCTGATTAAGTTGTTTCAATTGAGAACTAAAATGAACCGACCATTTGTCCATTCAATATTACACTTAGGTACACATAATGTTTAATAATATTATGAATAAAACATTTAAAAAAGTTATATCATCCTTCCCTGACCAACACTACTGTCCCGTTGAATACCTTTTCTGCTGCTGTCCCTGTGAGACAGCACACTAACCTTCTCTACTTGTCTGAGGCACAGATCACAGTCTTGGTACCCCTAACTATAGAATTTCTCACTATAAGTACCTTCTCTTGAACTCTTCCTGACTGTTGTAACCCTCAAGAGGTGTTGCAGCTGAAGAGGCTCTGGTTGCAACAGCATACTCTCTTCTTCACCACTAGAGACAAAGAAGGAACAGTATTAGATGAAGGAGTTAAACAAAAAGAGGCAGAAACTAATAACACCAGCATAGTGTCCAAGGTGGTGAAGCAGGGTGGGATGTTCTACAGTGTCAAAGTTAACATTCAGATCAAGGAAGACAAGGAGAGAAAAAGAGGAACCCATTATTTGAGGACAGGAGAATGCCATTAGTGGCTGTGGGTGCATTACTAAGAAGGTCCTTCTCAGAGTTAAAGCAAGCCTGGAAGGGGTCCAGGATATTGCTAGCTGCAAGTTAAATGGAAAGATGGATGAGTCAAAATCACTTTCTCAACAGCCTTATTCTTAAATGGAAGGTTATAGAGGTTAAGATGGTAATTGAAGATTGTTCAGGTCAAGGGAAAGTTTTTGTAAGGAGGTTGAAAACAACAGCATTTTGATATAGTAACAAAGCAATTTAAGGTTGAAAGGGACTCTAGGTCTATCATGTCTGCCTACTCCTCCTTCGTAAGCAGGGATGAATAAGTGTTATGTACTACTTTTGATGGATTCCCTACTGAGCAGTTTTCAGAGTGTTAGGTGTGGCAGGTCAGTAAGTGCTAGTCAGGCAGTGACCCATGTTCTTCTGTGAAGAGATGATACAGACTGCAATGCCTCCATGCACATGGGGTGTGTGTGTGTGTGTGTGTGTGTGTGTGTGTGTGTGTGTGTGTGTGTTTTGTACATTAGGCCATGTGGATATGCATGCTTATGCCAAAGATTCTGTTAATTTTGTTTGCTGGAAGTCCTAATACTTCCCAGGTCCCATTATTTAAAAGTCATTATGTAAGGAAGATAAGGGGTTGCTAGAAGGAGGTGTGAAATGTTTTTAAAGGCATTCAAAGAATGCATGGGAGGCTGCAACCTACACAGTTCTTGAAGAAATAACTCTGGAGTCTTGCCCTGGTCAGTGCCAAGAAAATGCTGGCACAGTACTGGTTCATTGTAGATTTACCACCAGTCTTGCACTGGGCCTGCAATGTGCTTCAATGCTTCAATATTAAATGAATGCAGCATATCAGCTGATAGTGGAATGTATCCATTTTGATTAGAGCAGCTGATGCCCTAGGTAATTACAAGCTAGAGTGGCTTGCTTTAATAACTGCATGTTGTTAGGTCCTAAAAGTTTGTAACCTAATCATATAAGCCATCATTTCCACATGTAATGTACTTATCCATGCAGATTAGTGACTTCATAGTGGTCAGTTTACCTGCCAATCATCTCTCTTTACAACTGCTTTCTAATGACAGCTATGTATCTGTATGCTGTAACCTGTTTTCATTACTTGAAATCACCAATAAAAATGTTTACGAAAAGTAAGGTGTAGTATTACCAAAATTCATGAAAAGTTTAAAAAAATATCTTTTTAAAACCAGCTTATGTATTTATATGTCAGTATAGTGTATGCAAGTTGTAGCAGCTTGGTATATTGCCATATTAACATAGCTCACTCTAAACTTTAATTAAAACAATGAAGTTCTCATTCCAAACAGTTCCAAAGGTAACCCTTTTTAAAGAATTTTTTTTTTCCAAAAGGACTAACCTTGAAATTCCTACGGCTAGAAACTTATTTTTTTAATAAAAGCTTGAAGTTAGTTTGATTTGACTTGATCACAGTTTCATCATGTGTCTTCAACACATGCCTTTACATGTTGTTGTACTGGATATATCAATACACCTTTAAAGTGCAGTGCTGCATAACGATATCCATTGACCTTGGATGGGTATTGCTTATTAGAATGCATATATTAAACCTTCCCAGTGACAATGTGCAGTGCTACAGAAAGATGCAATTCTATTAGACTTATCATAATTTTTTTGGTCAGCTCCAATGTCATCATTAGGACTAGACCCGAGAGTTGTTTTTAACTCTCATGGAGAATTTTGTCAGTATGACTCAGTAGACTGTAATTATGTGATTCTGTCTTTGTAATTTTAAAGTAAGTAATTTTTGTCAGACACATAGCTAATCTTTCTATTGTCATGTCATTTTTAACAGTGTAATCTTTTAGTTTGGAGAGTTACTGTTTAATCAGTATGTTTAGGCACGTCCTGATTGTCCCGAGTTTAGCAACTCCAGATTGTCCTATAGGTGTTCCATGTTCCATGGTTCCTCAAGAGATCCAAGCTGGGCAAGTTATTTTGATCCTTCTTACAAAGGTACTATGCATTTTTTTTTTCCTTAACTCACATAGGATATATGGCTAAATATAATTATGGCCGTTAGTGGGACTATAATTATTACTGTTTTACTACTTGTTGAGGAATGTAGGCTAATCAGTTAGAGGCTGTGGAATTCTCATGCTACCAACATCCCATGCTGAGCAATATTTGTGGACAGGGTACTCATGGGGCTAACATTCCTGAAGGTAGGTAAATTACTAGAGCAGGCCTGTTGCCAGCTGGGGTTCGTCTGGTTCAAACAAACCCCACTCTGTTTTGAACTTACTTTTTTTTTTTTTTTTTATTTAATCTGTTTTTCTGATACTGTTTCTTTAAAAAGTTGATGATGCTTTGGGGCTTAAAAAGTGTGCTTGACTCGGGCATCTTCCTGAACTGACATGCCCCCCCCAGCCCACTGTCAGTTATTCTAGACAGGTACTTTCTGAGCCAGTGACAAGGGGTGGTGACTCCCCTGAGTCTCCCAGATCTGTAAATCACCTCCCGTCCATTCCTATCACCGAGCTGCTCAGTCTTTTGCGTGACTACCTCCCCCAGAGACCATCTTGGCCAATCAGTACTGCAAGAGGCCAGTAAGTGTGCCCATAATGCTGTGTGCTAGCCAGTGAAATTTCACACTGTACCACAGTTTCAAGGAGCTCAGCAGCTGAACATGGAGTGTGGAGGATGCGTCAAGGCGAGGGATTCAGTTTCAGCCTCTGGCAAAAGCAATGCGGGTATGTTTGGGTTCATAACTGAATATTTAGCTCAGCCCAGACTCAGTCAGGTAATAAGTTTGCTGGGGCCGGCCCAGATCTACAAGAAGTGCTGGGACTATTGATCAATCTAGGACAAGGTGAGGTGGGAGCGGACTAATGCGGGGCTAAATTAAAAGCAGCTGAGCAGCAAGTGATTTAAATAAGTTTTCAACCATATTTTTTACTGAAATTAAGCTACTTCCTCATAAATGTTATTTTTTTGAGCTCTAGAGAGCTCATCATTCCTGGCTGCCTGAAACTGTGTTCATGGTCCAGCAATCTCTGCAAAAGGGGCTAACAATATGAATGTGAACAACTCCTCTTCCTTATACAAAAAAAAGGGCTCTAGAGCTCATCATCCCTGTGTGGCTGTCTCAACTTTTGCTCATTGAAAACTCCAATCTGCAGCAAAAGCTAAGGGAAATAATGACTGGCCCTTTGTGGCTGCCTGAATCTTGCTCAGCGAGTGTCGTAGTCAAACTGCAGCTGAGCAAATGTCTGCTGTATTTTTATTTCTGGCCTATTGTTGTGTGTAGATATTTTTTTTTCTACATTGCTTTATGGGTCAAAACAGGTGTGTGTGTTAAGATGCTGAAGTAATCTTTTGTTCTGTATTCTGTGTAGATATTTTTCTGCAACTAAGTGAAAGTACTTCAAATCCTTGGCTCCTACAGTTTTTTGTGTCCAGCCCTGTGATCTAGCTATATGGGGCTGTCACAGATTAAGCAAAATAGGTAGTAATGGTTTAAACACACCAGCTTGTGAACCAGGGATAAAGTTAACATCCAGAGCCAATCGGAAGGCTAGGCCTGTAGTTCAATGAATAAGCAGCCAGCCACTCCCACTTCCTGAGCTGTATAAGCAGTTCCTCTCAGCCTCATTGTGAAGCACTTTTTCTTTGCAGCTGGAGGCTCTGTTGGTTTGTTCTCTGAGCTGGCTGGGGCCTACCCCCCCCACACCTGCTGTCTCTGTGTGTCTCTGCTGGACTTCGGTGTTTGTTTTCCTGCTTCTGGTTTGTATCTTTCCTTCAGCTGTGTGCTTCCCTATGTTTTGTGTCTCTTGTTTTTGGGCCTTGTTCCCTGTTTTGCTGTGTTTTGGTTTTGTCTTTTTTGGGGCTTTATTTTGAAGCTTCTATCATACTGCTAGTCAGAGCTCATGCTACTGCTTTCAGTTACCTACAACTGCAGCCACTGCTACTGTTTACTGCAATTACTATTGTACCCAATGCTTCTGTTTTTACACTGTTGCTCACAATGCTCAAACTACTGCAAATGCAACTGCAATCATTATCTGTGTGTTTCAGCTCAACCATAGCTGCTCCATGTTGCATATTCAATTCTTTTTACCTGACACAGTTTACTCTGACCCTAGGTGTGCTGCTCATTCTTGCTTTCATTCTACTTGCAGCTTCATTGCACTGCCTGGCTACACCTGCTTTCAGAGCATTGTTTCCATATTTTATTGCAGTTACAACTCTGAGGTCAGCCAACTAAGATCCTGCTGAGACTGTTAATATACTTTTATTAAATCCTGCCTCACCACTGAAAAATCCTCAGAATATTTGTCACCTTGATTTGGCTATTCATGTCTGGCTAGCTTGCTGCCGATTCAGCGCTGTTTCATTGCTATACAGTATGTTATGCAGACCTCCGTGCAGGTCCACCTATCACTACTACTGCTTATTGACCTACGTACAGGTCCACACTTGCTTATGCTATCATTGCTCATTGCTTACGCCAATCATAGCTTCATGCCTACTGCCATCCCCTTGGCTTCAGCCTCTGAGATTCTCCTGCACTCAGTTCTGCATTCGTCCTTGCAAGGTCTCAGCACTCAATGCTCATTTCGATCTCAGCACTCAATTAATTCTGGGTCATGCCATCCATTCTATTCTGGCACAGGGTTCCTGCAGCTGGCGGTCTCACTCTGCATTCAGTCCGCATCTTGAGCTTGTCCAACTTGGGGCGGGATCCTTCTCACCTGGCCCATAGCTGGGAATGTCCTCGCCCCGGGCTTGACTTTAGCTGCCTGCTTTGCAACAGCAGCTCCTGGTGTAGCATTTAAGACTAGTGGTGAAGGGTGGAAAAGTCACCTCCTTTGGCTCTAGTGTTTTATTATAACGGTTAGGCATTGACTTTAGTGGTTTCCCTAGCAAGGCACCTTCACTGCATTCTCCCTATGATTGCCTCTGGTTCACCAGGTTTGAGTTTAGGGCAGGTAGGCCAGGTGAGTGCCTCAGCAGTTGTTGCCCTCCTCCCATGCCTTGGATGCACATATTGTTGCAGAGTTTTCTCACAACCTTCCACGATGTTCCTGCTAGACGGTTTGAGTGGGAACCTTCCTCCAAATTGGAATATTTTCCACCTCCCTTTAATTGGGTTTTCCAAATTGCGGCTGCAGAGCCAACCCTAAATAAACTATCCCAAGCCTGGAGGGAAAGTGACCTAGGCCTTGGATCCCCAGAGTTTTCTTCCTCATAGGTTTTTTTTTTTTTCTCTCCTCTGTTGCCTCAGGTCATAACTGTTTGTTAGCATACTAGTGTCCCCTAGTTTCTTAGGTAGGTTCCGTTGTTGGATGGAGGTGGAGGATGTCCTGTCATTCCCTCTCTCCTTAGAAGATCCCCTAATTCTCAATGCAAACTATTAGCATCATGCTACGCAAACTTGGGCATTTCATTACATTATCAAACTGAGCATCTTATTATGTTATCAAACTGTCTGTGCTTCTCTAATACTACGTCACAGTTGCTGCTACTACATCACAGTTAGTGCTTGCTCATATGCTTCGTGTTGCCTTATTCTTTTGGGGTATGTTTGTACTACATTTCTTTTGGTGATTCTTAAGGTTCCTAGGGTTCCTCGACTTTCGCACCCCTACACTGTGGCAATTCCTCTGGAATAGAGAGTGCAAATTGCCAAAACAAACTACACAGTTGCACAAGCATAACACTATACTGGCTGTGCAGGACATTGAATTGGAAGGCTAGACCTGTAGTTCAATGAACAAGCAGCCAGCCACTCCCACTTCCTGAGCTCTATAAGCAGTTCCTCTCAGCCTCATTGTTAAGCACTTTTTCTTTGCCCCACCATCCTCCCCTCCTCCTCCAGCGGCAGCACTTCTCTCCTTAGGGGGATTACACTATACTGGCTGTGCAGGACATTGAAATACTGCATAACATTGGACAAGACACAGTAAAATCCCAGTACTAGTCCACCCAGCTACATATTCAGGGTTCATTTACAACATTTATCTTGATGCAATAATTGAGACATTGGGTAAAAAAAGGTAAGGGTCAAATGAAAAAACTAATGGGCAGGGTTGCATTAACATGAGCAAAATGGTGGCCAGTACACTGATTCTTGCTATCCTCAGGTAATGAATATAGTATTAGTATACAGTTGTGAGCCACACAGATAGTAATTGTCCTGACAGCCAGAAGTGGAAGAGAGATGACAGACTACTTCCTGAGATTTACAATTAATCACAAAATCAACCACAGTAGCCCAGGGCTTCTGTAGATCTAGCATCCCCCAGACCCATGATATCTGGCTGGCTGCAGGGTGAAATCATGCTTCAGTTCTGTACGTGAGGTTAGCAAAATGTTGACATTAGCCTAGCCTTCATCAAGACAGCAGATGACAGCTGCAGCCAATGTATGTATCAGTTGTACTACAATATCAGCATTTTGCTAAACTCACATACAGAATAGTACGTATTCACCCTGCAGCCAGACACATTATCATTTTAGAGCAAGGGTGTGAAGTAGAGCTAAGAAAAGAGTTCTTTAACTTTAAAATAAGCCAGAAAATGCACCACAGAGCATCTAGAACCCCTGAGCCTCTGAGGGACTAGTGGCCCCCAGAACTCCAGCATTTTCTGAACAGTAATAGTCTATTAAAAAAAGAACACCACTTGAGAAAATCCTGGTGAGGGCCTACCAGCACCCAGACCACTATTATCTGCCTGGCTGCAGGGTGAATAAATACTTTTGTTCTGTGCCTGAGGGTGAAAAATGCTAACATTCATTGCCTCGCCTATGTCAAGCCAGCAGGTGACAGCTGCAGACAATAAATATATCACTTATACTACAATATCAGCATTTCACTAACCTCATGTACAGAATACAAGTATGTACTCACCCTGCAGTAAGACACCTCATAAGGTTAGACCAAGGGGGTGGAGGAGAGCTAAGATAGGTGTCATTTAGTTTAGTTTAGTTTATTGTTCTAGGAATTATTACCTTTGAGCCAATGGCTCTTTTACAAAGGTTCCACATCATCAATGTACAAACAAACAAGACATGTTACATAGAATGGTCAGCAAATTATAAAGGTTTCAATAAGCCAGTATAATACAGTACATCACAGGAAAAAAACAAAACATTGGAGGAATGGTCAAGGTGGGACGGGTAGGAGGAGATATGGGAAGGGGAGCAGACTTAGAGTAGTTAGAGGTACTCAGATGCCTTTGTCAAGAAACGAGCAGAGGAGGAGGATGAAAAACAGTAAAAACAGCCATGAGGGAAGAATCATTAGTCAAGGTAGTCACAGGAGCTAGAGGCTGAGAGGTGAGAATAAAGCTTAGATTTGAAAGCTCCTAGTGACGTGGAGGATGTAATGAGCGAGCTCAGGGCATTGTACCAACTGGGGGCACGATAGGCAAAAGATCTTTGGCCCTGTGTGGTCCGGCATCTGGGGACCTGGGGAGGCTGGTGTTCCGATCTTCTGGTGGGACGGATGCTGGTATTCGGGCAAAGTAAGTCTTGGATACACGGCGGAGTGCGGCCCAAGATGGATTTTTTTGCCATCAAGCATGTGAGGTACCTTATGCGATTTGAGAGTTGCAACCATCCTGTTTCAGTGTAGAGCTCACATGTATGAGTACGTCTTTGCGCTCCAGTGAGCAGCTGACAGGCCTTGTTTAGGGTGGTTGTGATGCACCTTAGTGCGGTGGTAGTGGCAGAGCCATAGATAATTAAGCCATAGTCTATGATTGAGATGACAGAGCTTTGGATAGCAATCCTCAGCGCAGCTTGGGTAAGGAATTGCCAGTTTCGGAACAGGATACCAATGTGCTGGTTCACCGTTTTCGCTGTGTTATCAATGTGGGTCGCAAAGGTAAGACCTTGATCAAAGGTGATTCCAAGGTATTTAAATGTTGACACTTATTCAAGGGTATTTCCTGGGTATGTTTTGATAGTAAGTGGAATTTGTCTTTTTCTGTTTTGTGGACTGGAGAAAAGCATGGATTTTGTTTTTTTGTGATTTAGGACCAGCTTATGATCTAGGAACCACTTTTCAACATTGGAGAAAGCAAGTTGCAGGCTCTGGAGTAAGGGTTTCAGGTCCTTATGAGAGGAGAGAATCACGGCATCGTCAGCATAATGGATTATTTGTTCTGGGCAGGATTTGGGGAGAGAGTTTAGGAAAAGGCTGAAAAGGAGAGGGCCTAGTATTGACCCCTGTGGAACACCTGAGAGGACCGGTTTTGAATCTGAGAGAACTACTGAGATTTTTACTGATTGAGAGCGTTGAGCCAGGTAACTTTTAACCCAGGCACCTTGTCCTTCTGAGAGCTCAAGACTGTGTAGTTGTGTGATAAGTAAGCCATGGTGAACAGTACCAAACGCCTTTGTTAGGTCAATGAAAACAGCTCCGGTTTGATATCCTTTGTCCAAGGCAGTGTGAATTTCTCCTGAGAATTCCAGTAGGGCGGTTGACGTACTGTGTCCTTTCCTAAATCCATGTTGCTGCAAGCAGAGTATGTTATACTTATGCAGGTAGTCTGAGAGTTGGTCAGCCACAATGCGCTCGAGGGCCTTGGAGAGGGGTGGAAGTATAGATATAGGCCGATAGTTTCCTGGTTGGGACTTGTCGCCACTTTTGAACACTGGTGTGACTATAACAGACTTCCATTTGCTGGGAAATTGACTAAGGCAGAGGGAGAGATTGAAAATTTTGGTGAGTGGATGCACCACCTCTTCCAGGGTAAGAGACAGAATTTTAAGATCAATAGTATCACTGCTTGCTCTGGATTTAGAGATAGCCTTTTTTATATATTTGTAGACTTCATGTGCCTTAACTATTTTGAAGTGGAAAAGTGGTTGGTCAGGTGAGGCAGTAGGAGATGTTGGTTTTGGCGAGTCTGTGTCAGAGAAGAAGTCCAGGGAGGACCCCACTGGGGTCAGTGAAAGTTTTATTTAAGGCCTTTGCCATGACCATTGGGTCTAGGGTAGTGGTTCCATCGACAGTCATTATAGTGGGAGAGGATTTGGACTGCTTACCTGTGATATTTCTGATGTTGTCCCAGAATGATCTCCCGTCACCCCAGGAGTTTGCGAGGGCATTTTTGAAATAAGAGCTCTTCATTAGTCGGATTTGTTTGGTACATTGGTTTCATGCCTGTTTATACTTCTGGATATCCGTCAAGGAGCCTGTGGCTCTGGCTATGGCCCAGAGGTGGTCCCAAGCTTTGAGTTGGGCCAGTAGTTTGGCTGTGAGCCAGGGATTTGAGAACGCTTTGATTTTACGCTTTTTTACTGGTGCGTAGGTGTCACAGGCAGTGTTGAAAGTTGTGATAAAATAATCTAGGGCTGCATCAACATCTAGAGTATTGTATATTGGGGACCAGTCTTGCTGTAAAAGACAGGTCTTGAGCTTAGTAAGGTTTCCATGGGGTAGCACTCTGCTTGAGATGGTTTTTGGAGGTGGTTTTTGGAACTTATTTGTCCAGGTACAGATCACAGGGGAGTGGTCGCTGAGAGAGTCCAGGAGAACAACTGTGTTTTTTATGTGGGCTGGGTGGCTAGCAAGGATCCAGTCGATGAGAATGCAAGTTACAGTTTTGTAGTTTTTTCTAGTGGGGGAGCTCACCATCTGCATTAGGTTAGCTGCTAGGATAGCATCCTTGAGGGACCCAACGTCTGATGCGGGCCAATTTATATTAAAGTCACCAAGGAGAAGGAGCTCGGTGTCAGGTGGTTGCAATCTTACAAATTCAAGAACAGACTGGAGGCCGGACCCCGGATCTTTAGGAGGGATATAGACAGCGGCCACAGTAAGCACTTTATTTTGGGCACCAAGTAGTAGCTTGACAGGGAGAAATTGCACAGAGGAGTTTGTGGTGGAAAAGCAGACAGGGTGGCTAGAGAGGTTGTCCTTAATGTAAATAGCACAACCCCCCCCTTTTATTAGTCCTGTCCAGTCTGAAAATATTGTAGCCTTGTAGTGAGATGGCATGGTCCGGAGTGCTTGGTGTCAGCCAGGTTTCAACATAGTCGGGATTGTGTTGACTGGCAAAGACTTGAAGGGATGCCAGTTTTGGAAGGAGGGTACAGATATTTAAGCTGGCGATGGTGAGACCCCCCTCTGTGTATGCTAGATTTGTTACCCTGGTAGGAACAGGGCCAGGGTTTGGATGGACACTTCCTGACATCAGAAGGAGGAGGAGCAGGAGTTTAAGGGACATCTGCCGCAGCTCATAGTATGACATGTAACGCCTCTGTTTCTTGTTAGTTTGAGTACAGTGTAGTCGTTTAGGGTCCCAGCGTAGGGTAATGGCTTGGAGCAGGTGTCGATTTGTCAACTTTCCAGTGACGTGAGCTGTCATTTGCACCCAGTCCTTTGTAGGAGGATGCCACAAGTGAGGGTAGGGAGGATTTGCCATAGTGCCAGGTTGCTGGTATCGAGCTTGAATGGTTAGCGTGAGAGGTAGAGGAGACTGCAAATGTTTACTGTAGCAAGGGTGAGTGTTCCTGAGTGACTCATGGTGAGCTACTGTGGACCAGAAAACTGATTGTTACTGTAGATCAAAGACCCAGAAAGTGTTAAATTCTTGAAGGTGATGAACATTAGCCTAGGGCACATGCAGGATGTAAAAATCATTTGTTAGAATCTTCCCTTTGTTCTCCAAAACAGTTGTGAATAGACCTCAAAGATAAGCACACATCCTTTAAGAAAGTCAGACGGAAATGTGGATTCAATGCAGCACTCCACAACCCAGAAACTTGTATAAAAGATTTACTGACCTCACTTTTGCTTTTTGATGTCTTCCAAAAAAGTTGATTTATGATGAGAATGCCTATACCTGGTGGTGATGTTTTGTAGTTTCTTAGTCCAGGAAATGTTCATAGATGTTATGTCCAAGAATGGTCCAGTTCCTCCAAGTAGAAAACACATGAAAAACCACAAAAACTAATCTACTGACAGAGACAAACAGCCAGCCACACTGATGATGAGCGAAGGTAGCCAAAATAAGCCAGAAAATGCACCACAGAGCATCTAGAACCCTAGCTTTTTTTGAAGAAGTCACAGACTCCAAAAACAGCACCTCCCCCCTATAAAAATCTTGGCAACAGCCCTGCAGAGCCAGATGAAAATTTACAGGATCCAGATGGGTTGCAATCTGGGAGGTGATGCATGCACAAACTGTGGCAGATTTATTTAACAGCTTCTTGGAGACAAAAGTCCACTTCACTGGTGAGTGGCTGACACAGTGCCCTTCATAAGAGTGAAGGGCATGCCAAGCTGATGAAGTACTGACCTATCAGTCAGACATCAGATGTAGTCAAACTGCTGGAAATTAAGGAAAGATTGGTAGAGTTCCTTGAGGCAAGAGGGCTTCAAGATAGCAGACAACATGGTTATGTGTCAGGAAGATCATGTTAGACAAATCTGTTTAATTTTCAATAGGGCAACGAAGGCTGTTAATAAGAGTCAGGTGGCAAACATATACTTGAACTTTAACAAGGCAATCGACCCAGCCCCACATGAGACCAGTTATAAAACTGTGTGACGAGGGTTTATGGATAAATGGCACAGGGGATCAAGAATGTACTAGGAGGGAGGAAGCAGAAAATGTTGTTTTAAATGGGGGAATATTCAGGAGTGAGGGAAGTAACAAGTCACATACCACAGGATCAGTATTCTTTAACATCTTTATCAGCAACATTGCAAAAGGGATCTACCATAGCATTTATTTTATTTGCTAACAACACCAAGTTCTGTGTCATAGTGGACAGTGATGAGGGTATTCTATGTCACAGCACTGAGCTGTGCAAGTGTCCCTAGCAGGGGTGCATTTTACATGTATATTAGTACTTCCCAGTGAAAACATTGGAGTTAGCAGAAAAATAAATTATAAGTCTGATAATATTTCTTTTTCGTGGGATACAGGTGCAAATATACAGTAGATGTGCTTTCTGCCACTCAGTGATTTGAGTAAGATTAAGATTATTTCTGCAATCACTGCCTATGATTTTCAGATTTAAAAAGAACAACAAAAAGCAGACTCAAGAAAACAGAAAAGAGATTCAAAGACTGGAACAAATGTGCCAACCCAGGAGTTCAGTACTCGAAGCAGGGGTTGGCTTGCTTGAGCTCCACTATTGTGAGGAAAGTCAGTCTGCTCTGTCATCAGAGCTTGCTGATGGGATTCACTGAGTACAGACCCTTGACAGCACTGCTCTATGTGAATGTCTGCCTTTGAGTAGGTGATGAAAGGGCCTCAGCTGGGTGAAGAGGATTATTAAGGGATTTGTCCATAGGAAGCCTTTCCACGTGGCTTGGACCCTTCGCTACCGATGGTGCATTAGATCTGCTAGTGCAGTTTGAGCTGCACACCCAGGATCAGCTAGGAGGGTTTAGGAAGTAACTGCAGCAGCTTCATTTTCTGATGCCAGTTGTGAGTACCATACTAAGCACCCAGCCCTGCAGCTGGGTTAAATGGGAGCTAGCTAGATTATTTATCTGGACAAGGACTGCACAAGTTGAGGAAAAACTCCTGGATGCAGTGCACCAGGCAGTAACTTAGCAATGTTGTTTGTGTTTAAATATTATTGGATATCCAGTATTAACATCCACTTCAGTGCTGCACCACTCTGTATCAGTACTGCACTGCTCCCTATCAGTGCTGCATCCTCTTTACCAGTACTGCACCACTCCACATCACTGCCACATTGCTACACATGAATAATGCACCACTCAGTATCCACAACCACTCCGTAACTGTACTTCACTACTAACTGGGGGCTAGGCACCGATGCAAGCTGGGTAGACGCAAGGTGCCCATACCCAGCCCACTCAGCTCCACACCTGCAGACAAAGGCACAGCATTTGGTAATGCATGCTTCTACAGGGAACCTGTCTGTGGGCTGGCCCCCCCCAGTGTGCTAGTGCACAGGGGGTAGATTGGTGGACACAGGTGGGCATCCAGTTGGATGCCCAACCTGGTCCCCAAGAAAAATCCCTTGCTTCACACAGAGCAGGGGATTGTGGGATGGTGGAAGTCCTGGAGGCACAAACGGAATGGGTAAGAGCCTGACTGGGTGCCTAGAGCCCTCCCTTGCTGGCCAGAGGGCCAGGGCAGTGTAACATCTCAGTTTAACTTCCTGCTGCGGCTGGCGGGTATCTTCCATGGGGGGCATGCAGAGAATATGGCAGGATCCCTACTGCCATATCATGCAACTCCCTCACCCAGTGCTTTGTGCTCTTGTGAATGGTGCAGAGTGCCGCACACCCCCAGATACATCCTCTGAACAGTCCATGTGCATAGCTGTGCAAGCATCTGGGGGATCAAGTCTGGAAGGAGCTTGTGTACCTTCTGTGCATGCCACCGGGGGTCCATGGGACCCTCTGCATGCAGCATTGTTACTTAGGATTGCTTATGTCCCGTGGATCCATGGCATGTAGCAAATCCACCCCTTGGTGCATAGAGGCTCATATCAGTACCGCATAGGTCTGCTTCATTTTTGCACCACACCACATCAGTACTGCATGTCCCTATATCAGTACTGTACTACTCCATATCAGTACTGCACCACTCAATATCAATACAGTATTGCTGCATATCAGTACTGTACCACTCCATAGCAGTACTACAACACTCCAGAGCAGTACCACACTGCTCCATAGCAGTACAACACCACTCCATAGCAGTACAGCAGCACTCCATATCAGCACTGCACCATAGTAGCACTGCATTACTCCATAACAGTACCACACTGCTTTATAACAATATCACACCACTCTGTATCATTACAGCAGCACTCCATATCAGCACTGCACCATAGCAGTACCACACCACTCTATATCAGTACCACAGCACTTCATATCAACAATGCACCATAACAGTACTGCATTGCTCCCTAACAGCACCACACCACTCCATATCAGTACTGTACTGCTCCGTAACAGTACTGCACCACTCTGTATCAGTACCACACTGCTCTATATCAGTACTGTACTGCTCAGTATTAGTACTGCACTGCTCCGTAACAGTACTGCACCACTCTGTATCAGTACCACACCGCTCCATATCAGTACTGTACTGCTCCGTAACAGTACTGCACCACTCTGTATCAGTACCACACCGCTCCATATCAGTACTGTACTGCTCCGTAACAGTACTGCACCACTCTGTATCAGTACCACACCGCTCCATATCAGTACTGTACTGCTCAATATTAGTACTGCACTGCTCCATAACAGTACTACACCACTCTGTATCAGTAGCACATCACTCTATATCAGTGCCGCACCGCTCTATATCAGTATTGTACCACTATATCAATAACTGCAGCACTTCATATTAGCACCACACAGCTTCATAGCAGTATTGCACTACTCCATAGCAGTACCACAGTGCTTTATATCACTATTGCATCACTCGATATCAGTACTGCATCACTGTATATCAGTACTGCACCACTCTGTATCAGTACCCTGTTCCTCATTAGTACTGCACCGCTCCATATCAGGCCTGCAACCTGTCTCACCTTTGTGCACAAACTAAAATCTATGAGAGCTTCTGTTAGGGATTGTGGGAATACCTGGTGCACCAGGGAGAAGGATTTGAGGACAATGATTGCTGGGAGGTGGAATTCCGTTACTGTTTTATTATTGATATGCTTCACCTTACCCTTTTACTCCCCTAGACCCAGTTCCTGTTCCACTTTAAAAAAAAACAAAAAAAAGCTTCTTTATTGTTTGTACCATATTCACTGTCTCATTTCCCCTTTTTGATTGCATTATGTTTACTGAGTTGCATACTAATGGTTATCGTTTTGTAGGAGGTACTGGTTATATGCTGATTGGGTCCCCTCACTGTCGGTGGGTACAAATTAATTTTCTTTAGGGCAGCACTCTGGAAGTTTCTATCCATACCTCTCAACTGCTGTGAATTTCGCATAGCGATATGATTTTAACACTCACACTTACCCTTGTTCCACACAGGTTTACTGATGTTCTTAATAATAGTATTTCTGGACACACAAACTATAAAATGATTAAATTACTTTAATAGAAATATTTCTAAACACTAAATATATGGGGTCCACTACTTGTAGATGTTTTATTCTTTAAAATGAGAAAGTGCTACACATTCTGGCTATTTGCTCTGAATTTTGAAGGCTAGTGATAAGAATTTTAATGCTGAGAGGTTCAGAGGTATGCTTCTATCTAAAGGATCCCATCCCCTTTAGATAGAAAAAAACCTTTATTTTTTGACAGGAGGTAACCGTTGTGGAGACACTGCACCATCACTAAATTCCAATAAGATCACAAACCTAGGCACCATCCACCGGGAGGGTGAAAGCTCCACCACTCCCTTCCAGCTACCCAACCACATCATTCACCTTGCAGGCGGGGGTGGTTACACGTGAAATAAAAATATTACTGTTGTTATACAGTACTTGTGTGTCTGTCATCCTTACACTCTCTGCAGTCTGGTTGTGATGTTCATTTTGAAGGTTAGTGTTATTGGGTACATCTCTGTACACAGTACTGGGTGAGTAGTGTGTGCACACATGTGCAGTGATGTAGGCTGAGTCATAGCTGTACTGAACTGTGTGTTGCTTCAGTTTTACATGTTGTGTTTGTTGGCAACTGTGTGTGTTCTGCATTATTGGTAAGAGGAGCTTCCATTGCTATTGCTACCCCTCAATGGCCTAGCTTAGAAAGGCCAGTGACAGTGGTGCCAGAGGGCTGGAGGAGAGCAGACTTAGTCCTGCTCCATAAGAGCAGCAGTAGGGAGGAGGCTAGCAACTATAGACCTGTAGTGGAATACAGTGGGTTACAAGACCAAAGGCAACATGGATTCATGATTGGGTGGTCATACCAGGTGCATCTGATTGATTTCTTTGACTGAGTGACCAAGGATATAGATTAAGGAAGGGCAGTGGACGTGGCCTACTTGGACTTCAGCAAGGCCCTCGACACTGTGCCACATATGACACTAATAAAAAAATTGGACAATCTAGAGATGGGATCCAAAGTGGTAAACTGGGTTAAAAAACTGGTTAATGTATAGGTGACAGAGGGTGGTGGTAAACAGCACTCACTCTAATGAGAGGAGAGTGACCAGTGGGGTGCTGCAGGCCTCAGTACTGGGACCAGTCCTCTTTAATATCTTTGTAAGTGACACTGCAGATGAGCTGGAAGGGAAGGAATGCCTTTTTGCAAATGACATCAAAATCTGTAAAAGGGTAGGTTCTCAGAAGGGTGGACAGAATGAGTAGAATTAGAAGACTTGAGAAGTGGTTAAGGGTACAGCAACTAGGGTTCCATGCCAAAAGAGAGTAAAATCATGCAGCTAGGGCATAGGAACCCAGGAGGTGAATGCAAAATTGGGAGGAGGTACTGACAGTCACTAAGCAGCAAAGAGACCTAGAGGTTATAATATCTGATTACATCAAACTGGTGGGGCAGTGTGACAATGCAGTAGGCAGGGTCAGTGGGATGCTGGGGTACGTAGGGAGAGGTATCACCAGCAGGAGGAGGGAGGTGGAGTTACCGTTGTGTAGATTGCTGGTGAGACCCCACTTGAAGACTGCTTCCAGCTCTGGAAGCTGCATCTCAGAAAGGACATAGACAGGGTGGAGGCAGTCATCAGAAGGACAACTAAAATGGTGCAGGGCTTGCATGAGAAGCCCTATGAGGAGAGATGGAGGGATCTCAACATGTACACTCTGGAGGAGAAGAGAGGTACATAATAGAGACCTACAGGTACCTCATTGGGGTGAACAGGGTACAGGATGGGAGTCTGTTTCAAATAGGCAAGTGCACCAGGACAAGAGGGCATGCAATGAAGCCGGAAGGGGTGACATTTATGAGGGATGTGATGAAATGCTACTACACTGAAAGAGTGATGGATGCCTGGAGCACTCTGCCAGCAGTGGTAATTGGGGCAAAAACAGTTAGGGGCTTTAGGCACGCATGAAGTGAGCATAAGAAAATACTGGCAAATTGGCAGGGAGGGGGGAGGGTTGCCAGAGACCAGGTAGGGTCTGTGGAGACAGAATAGGCAGAGAACATCTGGGCAGACTGGGTAGGCCAAGCGATCCTTTTCTGCCAACATATTTGATGATCCACACATGTGAAGGAAATCTCGTGTTGGGGTTGGCATCTACATGCACAGATTATGCATATCTAGGGATACACTTCTACACGCAGTGATAGGCCACTGTGTGGATGGGTGCATAATGTATTTCTGCTCAGTGCATTCTGCAAGCTATGGATTGATATTTAGCCAACTTTGGCAGCTTAGGTTAGAAGAAGAAGAAGAAGAAGAATCAGCATTTATATAGCGCTTTTCATACACAGTATCCCAAAGCGCTTTACAAGCAATGCTAGACTGATAATGAAGTGACTGAATGTGTGGTGGCGGCCATATCGCACATCATCACCCACACACAGCCTGGATAATTGCATGAACCAGTTTATGGGAAGGGGAATGTTGGCCAGGACACCAGGAATGTTCCCTGCTCTTTGTGAAGAGTGCCCTGGGTTCTTTTACTGCCACCTGGACACCCACCAGGACAAAACCAGGATGGGCAGAAGGGACCTCAGTTTAACATCTCATCCGAAGGATGGCACACCCAAGCAGTACAGCACCCTCCAATACCGCACTAGGATACCAGCGATTTTTATGTGCAAGTCCAATCCCGGTGTGGGACAAGAATCCACGACCTTCTGGTCCAGAGGCGGATGTGCTACCAACTGAGCCACGCTGACACCTAAGTGACCACATAGCATGTCTGAACCCATAGTAGACTGGGCCTTTAGAGGATTGCTTTTAGGGACAGTAAAATACAGTATTTCTTTTTACCTAATTGTAAAGTCCAATTTCAAATAGTTCTTCAAATAGCCTTTCCTAAAAAATGTAGGCCAACAGTGCTGCATTTTTATCTTATACAGTACATCAATGCAAAAATGGAGCTATGCATTCAAGGCTTAACCTAATTTGGAGCCTGTTATGGAGGAAATAAATGGCTGACTCATTCTTTTCATTTCAACTGACCCTTGGTAAGGACCCACCTTATTTCATTTCAGACCTTGTATAATCCTGGCTAGGATACAACAAATACTTAAAAACAAAGAAACAAACAAACAACCCCTGGTTTCATCCCTGACTTGGGGAAGGGGAGGCTTTCTGGACCTTGGTTTGGAGAGACACTTCCCGGCCCATGGTTTGGATTGGTATGTAATCCCTAGACATTCACTGCTGATGGTCACTGGGACTATCATGGAGGCCCTGCTACTCTTTCCCTAGTACCAGATTGAACTCCACGCAGAAAATGACAACTGCTGGTTAACAATAGTGTCACTCCTCACATCTTCTGTGGCATTAAATTAGCATTCTCTTCCTTGGAGTATACCACCCAGGGTTCACTCCCAAACCATGGATGAAACAAGTGATGTACTATAGCTCCTAGAGTGGGGAGAAGGTAGTTATAACAAGGTCTAAAAATGTATTATAGAGGCATGTATTCAGTTGTAATTCTTTTTATTACTGCTGCTAATTTTCATATAATTTGCCATTTAACTTTTCTTTGTATTCTCATTACCATATGTATTATTGCTGCTGTTGCATGTATTTTATGTTGCGCAATCCCCAACACTTTATTTGTTGTATATATTTACAGACATCACAGTATGCTGGTGTTGCACATATTTTATGTTGCACAATCCCCAACACTTTAGTTGCTGTATGAATTTATTGACGTCACTGTATGCTGGTGTTGCACACATTTTATATTGCACATTTACCAACACTTCATTTGTTGTGTTTACTTATTTAATATTATTATTGTATGCCTGTATTGCTTGTACTTGATCCTCCTCTGTAACACTTTCCCTGGGGTCACACATTAAAAAAAAAGCCTTCTCTCAATGTGTCTCTCTGGGTCACTAATTTTTAAATAAATAAACAAACAAACAAATAAATAAATAATGCTATTCTCTCTAATACGAACTGTTTCTGTTCATTTACAGGAAGAGGTATGATGGCAGGTGGGTTACTGTGAAGTAGTACCACCCTTCCCTCAGAGGGTGCTCAGTCACATGAACCAAAAGAGAGTGTGGCTCACCATGGCATTGAAATTTAGTAACCACTCCCTAGGGTGTCTTATCACTGTTATGAAATGCGCTGGGGCAATTGATATTTTAAAGCTGAATATAAAAGAGACCTCCATTTCTGTGTGCATCTTCCTTCACACAACAGTAGGGCATGTGCGACTCATGTGAATACCATGTGATATTCACACACTTCCCAGTCAGCTAGGAGGTTGGATTTCTGATGCCCATTTTATAATATGTCGATTGGTCTGTCCTGCATACAGTATACCTTGTAAATTGCCATGAAGAAGGGCAGGATATCAATAGAATCAATAAATTAATTTATCCTCCAAGAATTACAGGCTTCAAATCCCATCAAATCAACAAGGCTTGATCAGCTAGACATAAACCATTTAAAACACGGAGCTGAATAGATTGCTACTCCATTAACACATAATAGTTGTCTACAAAAATAACAACTGGTGTTAAAAGTGCCATTTGTCCCAATTAATAAATCTGAAAGTACTGATGATTCCAACAACTGCAGGCCAGTATCCATCCTGCTTATTCTATCTAAAATTATAGAACATGCAGCACACGATCAGTTCAATGATGACTTTAGGGCTTTGCATTACACTATGACTGCTCAGTCAGAATTCACAGACAAAATCCTCACTCCTTTTGATTCAGGAACAGTATGTGCTGCCATTTCATGTGTACTTAAGAAAACATTTGACACAGTCAGTTGCGTGGCACATTTGCCAGCACATCACGGATCAAATGATAGCACATCATGGCTTAGTTGGTACCACAGCTACCTTTGGGTCAAAAAGTAATGGGTTCTAGTCCTGCACCAAGATTGGGCTCATACCATAAACTATGGCACCTGAGTGCAGCCATGTGGGGATGCTGTACTATCAGAGTATGCCATCCTTCAGCTGAATAACAAGAAAACAACTGAAAGCACACTTTTTAAAATATCCACATTTA
Organism: Neoceratodus forsteri; assembly: GCA_016271365.2. Taxonomy (NCBI): domain Eukaryota; kingdom Metazoa; phylum Chordata; order Ceratodontiformes; family Ceratodontidae; genus Neoceratodus; species Neoceratodus forsteri. The sequence goes on from CM057453.1 coordinate 1,188,909,309, forward strand.
TTCAGGTACAGCTAAATGTGGATCATTTGGAGGTGTGAATTTCATTTCTGTTTATGGGAATATTACAACTGTAGCCAGGTAGCATGCATTTCTTGTTCCCCTTAAAGAAACAGCTGCTCTAGGCAATGTAAAAAGGAAATGCACAAAACAAAAACCCACAAATATTAAAGTCATAAAAAACAAGTTTATTGATGGAATAAGCATCAATCAATAAAGAATAATGAATAAAAAAGGTGAGTTAATAAAGCAGCAACGTGGGTAACTAATTCTAAAAATAGCAGCCATGAGCAAATACTTGAGCCGGTAAAACTCTGACAAGTTCTCTTTAGCCTATTTATTTATTTATTTTAGTTTTGGTTGACTGGGTAAGTGTACTAGACAAATCCTGCCTATTTTCAGGCACGACCCGGGGGAGGGGGATACAGATGAATGTCAACTGACCTTGAACCAGATTAAGCTGTTGGTGGTATGTTTAGTGAATGAGAGAAATTTGGCCATAGGAGTTCTATCAGTGTGACTGCTTTTTCCTGAGTGATGAAATTGTGTATGACAGAATCACAGCTCGACTGCTCATGTTTTGGATGATTTTTATGGTGCATTTTATATTGTAATCCTAATTTCTACTTGTTAAAAGGATGTTCCACAAATGAGACCTTCCATTCATGGAAACAATCCTACGCATTTATGTATATAAGGAATATACAATGGAGAGCTGTTAGATAAATGATTTATCTACACAAGTGCTGTTTGACCTTGGGCAACCTGACGTGTGGTGTATGCCATGAGTGAGGTGTCCGAGGTCAAACAGCACAAGTGTAGATAAATAATTTATCTGTCTGCTCACCATTGTATATTTCATTTATGCAATAGGGATGCTTTCTGTCAGTGCAGGGTCATTTGCTTTTGATTGCTTTTTTTTTTTTTTGCATGTGTTTGTCAAAAATGTGAACAAAAAATTGCATTTTCTGCTCTTTTTTGCTAATTATAAAAAAATCTATAAGGTATCTATAAATGAAACACCACTCATTTTGTAGATAATTGTGTGCTGAACAACGTTCATGCTCACAGTACCATGCTATCTTTTTTTGTTTTAAAGTTACTTGCATTTGAATATGGGTAGTAATGCTACTGAGGCCAAACATTCTAAATGAGTTCCGGAGTGACTGTGACATTGCTACTATATGAATAAATTGTATTTATTCAACGGCTGTGAAGCTAAATAGATTTATTCAATGAGTTTTGAGCCCACTCCTATTGCATAAATCTTAATTTGCCAACTAAACATATAATAAATAAGGAAGGATCACTAGAGGTATGATTACTTTTGTGAGGGTGCGTAAATCTTTGATAATTAAAAATAAAAAGCAACTGTAAAAGACAGATAATCTTCAAGTTTTACAGAGTCCTATAGCTGAGGAAGATAGAATTATAATTATACATTCTGGTTTGAGGGACAAAATCCTCTGAGGCAATCTTTGGATGGAATTGAACTTATAAATGGCTTCTTATGACTGGGAGTATCCAAGTTTTGTTACCTCTTTTTGGGAATCTAGAAGCAAAAACAGGGATATTAATGTCTTGGGATGGATGAAATGAATGGCTTTTTGATAAATGACTGCCTAAAGATTAGGCTATCCCAGGATAAAGTATTGAAAATATTACTACAGCTATTTAGGGAAAATTTATTAATTGCACTTAATGGGAGACATTTGAATGACAGCATGGTGATATTAACCTATTTCTCAGTCAGTGAAGGTTATGTGGTTGAGAATGTAGTATCCTCATATTCAAACCTAGACAGATATTAGCCTGGAGATTCTAGAAAGGCTGCACAGGGATCATTTCCCAATTTTATTTCTAAATTTATTAAAATAGCTAGATATACAAATAGAATAATAGATAGGTTCTGGTGTATTACAAGGTAGTAATTCCATCGAGAGGTTCTGGAGACACATAAAACCTCGAGAGTGAAGCTTGAGAGGTTTCATGTGTCCCCAGAACCTCAAGATGGAATTACTACCTTGTTATGCCAGAATCTATTTGTTATTTTTTTAATATATGGATACGAGGTGAATTCTCAGACCTTCATTTGAACAGTGCAGTCAGCCGGTTCATGTGCATGCTGGCAGGGTTCCTCAGTGCTGTGGGCTTCATTTAGCACTGCCTTTTTTTACACCGTTTGTCAGCGGCAGTATCGGGTGAGCAGAGGAGCCTCGGACAGAGTCGAATTCAGCGGACAGAGTCGAATTCTTCATAATGACAAAATTGTTTTCAAAACTAAAGAAAAACGGTTGCTGCTCCAGACCATTCGCTCGCTAAGCGAACGAGCAGGCCGCCATGTTTTTGGACTCGTTGTGCCCGCCCACAGAGCAACAGCGGCCAATCACAAGGCACACTTTCTAAGACGGCAGGGATAGACTTGCACATGCGCTCTTCAGCTTTCTTGATAATACTATCGTTCGGGTGCCGAACGATACTATTACAGCACCCGAACGATAGTATTATCACTTAGGAACAGTAGTATTATCGCTCCAGGAGCGATGGTATTACAAGAAGTTTTTTGTATGCTTTTCAACCATATTATTTCAACAATCCATATATTAAAAAGCAGGAAACAATGAGGTTTAGTATTAGGAAGCAAAGATTGATATGAGACACAAAACATCAGGAAGAAGTCTCAATAAAAATGAATGATCTCATGCAGGAGTATGAACCATAGTTATTTAATATGACAGACCCTGTTGCCTACTATGAAACAGAATTACTGCTAAAACAGTTAATACCTGTATTATACAAACTTAATAGGGTAAAGAAGGATTCAATGGGCAGGATTCACAAAAGAGATGTGCTGGTGCATTCCCGACATGTGCCGTAACATGATGCATGGAGGGGGCCGATGCGCTGTGGCAACCTCGATATGCCAACGCATCACAGATGCACTGCATACTGCCCATAATGATATGCGGTGCATCTGGAGGGGCTGTGAAGAGGGCTTGCCTATGCATACGGAGCACAGTCCCATTCACAGCCCAACTTGGAGGGGCATGTCTAGGGATGCACCTCCCAAAGTTAAATCTAAATGAAGTAGACTTAAGTGTGTGGCCACCCACAGGCAGGCTGCAGTACTGCAGACAGCAGCATGGCAACCTACACACCCTGGCAGTCCAACCCCCCACCTGCCTGTGACTGCATACCCCATCATATGTAACTGATATGTTCCCTGGTGGCAGAGTGGATCCCCCACCCTGCCCATAGCCCCCATCCCTGGTGTCATAGTGGACCCCCCATCCCACCCGTTGCACAACATCTCCATGAATGCCACCTAGCATGGTTCCCTGGTTGTATAGTGGTTCCCCCCTCCTCCCCACCTGGAGCTCTAAACTCCTCGCTGAACATCCACAGAACACCTAGTGGTATAGTGGTCCCCCCATCCCTGCTCCAACCACAATGAGTAACCGAGTGGCCAAGAGCCCTGGAGGTCCAGTGGTCCCCCCACACCCCAACCCACTCAGGACCCCCTCCGCCGATCCCATGTCCAGACATGTAGCCTAACAGCAGGCAGCACAACCCATCCACACGCTGCCATGGCTGCCTGCCACCTGTGCTGTCTGAGTATGACAGTGTAAAGTACAGCTCGCAGCACATTGGTAGACCATATTGACCAATGGGCTTGCAGCATGTACTGTATGCTGTCATTCACAAAGTTGTGAATGGCAGCGTACAGTATACACTGCAAGCCCATTAGTCGACATGGTCTACCAGTGTGCTGCGTGCTATACTGTATGCTGCCATATTCAGACAGCACAGATGGCAGGCAGCCATGGCAGTGTGCAGGTGGGTTGTGCTGACCACCATTAGGCTACATATTTGGAAGTGGGATAGGATGGGGGTGAGGGGGGACCACTGGACAACTAGGGCTCTTGGCCAGTCAGTTATGCATTGCAGATGGGGTGGGAATGGGGGGGCCCTCCATATCACCAGGTATCCTATGGATGTTCAGCAAGGGGTTTAGAGCTCCAGGTGGGGAGGGGGGAACCACTATACCACCAGGGAACCATACTAGGTGGCATTCATGGGGATGTTGTGCAACGGGGGGAGAGGGGTCCACTATACCACCAGGTTGGGAACTTTGGCTCTGGCTGTACTGACAGCCCTGCAGGGTGCCCGGTGCATCCTGCCAAGTGCATCACTGTGGAACACATGCAAATGGGACCTTAATGGCTTGCAAATGGCCCCTTTGTGCCTTGCATACTTAATGGCCCCATTTGCATGTTCGTGGCTGTGAATGGCAATTTCAGTTGCAGTGCATCCTGAAATGTGCTGCCACATAGGATTCCCAACCCAGAGCTGGGTGCAACTATGGTATTCACAGAGGGGATGTGCTGGGGGCATTCCCCCTCACATCTTCTGTGAATACCACAGTATGTGCTCGGCACATCTCCTCTGTGCCGGGGCAGCTGAGCTGTGCCGAGTGCAAGTCCTTTGTGAATCCTGCCCAATATAGCAGAATTATTTCAATCAGGCATGTAGAAAGGCTAAGGCTGGTCTATTTAAAATTGTGACATGCAGAAAAAAAGTTCCCAAAAGAGCTGATTTAAATTTGTAAACACATTATGTAAGTCTGGCAAAAGTATCTTAAAAGTAAACAGAATTTGCACTGACAGCAGCTGTGGGATAATATGTTGAGAGCTACTTACCTGAATTATATAACATCCATTAAACATTTTCAATATTTGGGTTTGAGTTTTAGTAACGCTGGCAATTGGTGCAATCATAATAACAAAGTAAACATAAAGCGTAAATTAACTGTGCTGGCACTGAACAAATTTGTAGTACAGTAGGGAGGCAGATCTGTTATACCTGTGCTAGAAGCTGCTAGGGCCAAATTCAATTCCCAGGTACTTTAAAATCTGCTGTCCCTATGTTTTAACAGCATAAAGTGTTGAAACGATTGCTACTTAAATTTATAAATCCATATTGAACGTGCCAATAACCATACCAGCTGTAACACTAGGGTGCAGCTGAGGACTATAAAACTGCAACTATTCGCTAAAATTAGAATCATAAACTTTTGGATAAAACATACAAGAATGCAAACATCTTACTTATGTTTAATAGAAAAAATGGAACCTATAAATGTGGGCAGTCAATCAAAATGGTTCAGACATCTCAAGAATGTTCTACAGACTTATGATTTGATGTATTTACGGTTATATCATATACAGGGAATTTCTCTAAATACATAATATTAGACCATTATAAAACAGAAAATGATTCATTTAAGCCAAATGAATGATCTGGCAGATCCAAGGTTAGTCATTAATACACAAGCATGAATAAAAAAAATTACCTGGTTTCGTTCTTTGAAACCTTATGTAACCTTGCCACTAAATCCAGATTGTTAGGTTTCAAATCACACAGTTACAATTTGAAATGTTTCCAAGCAATGCAATTGAAATAAGGTTTGATGACAGCAGTACAGTGACCGATTAGTGCAACTGTCAAAATGGTCACTTAGAAAATAATGTACATGTTTTAATGGTATGTCCTTGGTAAAATGAGAGGGGGAACATTTTTGGGATATATCTCATCAAAAATAAGTTTGAACCCTGAACAAACTATATCACATCTCTAGAATATGAATGATTTTTAAATTTTTGAAAAGATTGCATTTTTAAAAATGTGCTAAATTGGAGAGATTAAACTAACAGCTAATCACTAAAAATTGTATATTGTGTCAACATAGAAACATAGAATATGACAGCAAAATATGGCTCACTGGGCCCACTCAATCTGCCCAATCTTTTTTAACCTTCATTTTGTGCTGCGGACCCAACTTAATTTATGCTTTCATCTCTTCATCTCAAGTAAACAGATTAACTTCATAATAAAGTGGAATATGTTTCATTGGATCACTTTAAGCAATTCAAATAAACAGGAGTGCTTTCTTCTTGTAAATCATTGCAATAGCAAGAGACTTATGTTCATAGGTTCATAGGTACTTCAGAGCATAGAAGACTTGCGTCCATATAGCTCGCTGATTTACTAACAATACCCGCTAATACCTTTGCTAAACAAGTAAGAATCCAACCTATTTTTAAAGTTATTCATAGTCGGACTTGACACCACTTCACTTGGTAGTGAATTCCAAATTCCTGTTACTCTTATAGTAAACCAATTTCCTCTTTTTTTGGTGTTATATTTATCTTTATACAACTGGTAGGTATGTGACCTAGTATAATATTTGTTTTTTAATTTTTATGTCCAGTTGTTCCCGTAGTTTCTCATCACAGAGTACTTTATATACTTGACACATATCCCCGCGTAATCTACGATACTCCAAAGAAAATAATCCTAGTTTTTCCAGTCTCTGATCATATTTCAAACCCTGAACCTCTTTTATGCCTTTTGTTGCCCTTCTCTGCACCCGCTCCAGGATAGCCACATCCTTCCTATAGCCTGGTGGCCAGAACTGGGCACAATACTCCACATGGGGGCACACCAGCGAGGTGTACAGTGGAAATAACACTGCCCTTTCATGGCTTGTGATGTGTTTACGAATACAGCGCTGAATGCCACTTGCCTTCCTTATCATCTGGAAGTATTGTTGACCAAATTTTAATTCATTATCTACTATCATTCCTAAATCCCTTTCTTCCTGCACAATTCTTAAATCCTTATTCGATAGTTTATAATTAAAATGTAGATTGTTCCTTCCCAAGTGCATAACAACACACTTTTCTATATTAAATGATGAGCCCTTATTGTTAGCCCATTCTTCCAATTCTATAAGTGCTGTCTGCAACATAGTGGCTTCAATTATATTGTTGGCTAAGTAACCCAGCCGTGTGTCGTCCACAAACTTTGCTAGCCATCCTTCGTTACTTATATTCATATTAGAAATATATATATTAAAAAGGCATGGTCCCAGCACCGAACCCTGTGGTATTCCACTCGACACCTCAGCCCACTAAGAGCATACACCACTCACACAAACCCTCTGCCTTCTACCTCTCAACCATGACTCTGCCCAAGAGGAGAGTTTTTCGTGTACTCCTATTTCCCTGAGGGCTTCTATTAATTCAACATGCGGCACCTTATCAAATGCCTTTGCAAAGTCAAGGTATACAACATCCACCGCACTGCCCAGATCCAAGGCTTTGCTAACCCTGCCATAAAACTCCAGAAGGTTTGTCTGGCACGATCTGCCCTTGGTGTACCCATGTTGCGACCTGTCTATAATGCCATTAGAATTCATAAAATCAAGAATATATTCCTTAACAATAGATTCCAAAATCTTGCCCAAGACCGAAGTCAGACTAATTGGGTGGTAATTTTCAACCTGTTGTTGAGAACCTTTTTTAAATATTGGTATAATGAGTGCCTGTCTCCAGTCAGCAGGTACAACTGATGTATCCAAGGATTTTTGGAAAATATAGGTTACTGGCCCTGCTAACTCATATGCCAGTTCCCTAATTAACTTATGGTTAATATTTTTGAGGGAACCATTTTTACCATAGTTGATTGATTATGTACATGTTGTTTTATTTCAAATATTTTAACTAATTGCTGCTGTGCAGTTGATACATTATGTTATTTGACTTTAAACTTATTCATAATGTATGATTTTTTTAAATTCTTTTTTGTAATGGATTGTAAAGGAAAAATTTTGCCAAACAATACTTACTACTACTAAAAATGTAGCAAAATGAAGCAGCACTCACCCATGTAGTAAGGACACCAACAAATATTTAAAGTTCAAGACAGAACGTAGCCAGCTAAGCTCAGCTGTACCGCACAAATGGGTATATAAACTATGTTCTGTTTTGAACTTTAAATATTCATTGGTGTCCTTAATACGTGGTCGAGTGCTGCTTTATTTGGCTACATTGATTGATACTAGCTGAGTACCTCCATCCCAGTGCATGCCCCAGTAACTTTGTCATACTACAAAAAATGTTTCTGAATTATTAAAAAGTAAATCTGAAAATATTAATCATCCTAACAACTTCAGGCCAACATACATCCTACTCATTGTATCTAAACGTATAGAACATGCTGTGCACAATCAGATCAATAAATACTTACAGCAGAATAAATTACTAAACAGTAGACAGGACAGTATGGCTTCAGACTTTAGCATTCCACTATGACTTCTTCATCAAAATTCACAGACAAACATCCTCACTGCTTTTGATGCAAAAATAATGTGTTGCTACCATTTAAACTGTTCCCAAGAAAGTATTTGACACAGTCAATTGCATGGCTTAGTTGGTAGCACAGCATGGGTCAGTGGGTAGTACACCATGACTCAGTTGGTAGTACAACTGCCTCTTAGCCAGAAAGTCATGGGATCTAGTCCTGCACTGGGATTGGGCTCATACCATTAATCCTAGTACCTGAGTGCAGTGTTAGAGGGTTGTTGTAGTGTTGGAGGGTGTCATCCTTCAAAAGAGCTGTTAAACTGAGGTCCCATCTGCCTTTTGTGGGAGTTGTTCAGGCAGATGTTAAAGATCCCATGACACATCTCGACAAAAGTAGGGGAATTTTATTTAAATCAAAAAACTGTACAAACAAAGGAAGACCAAGATTCTGATGCTGAGGATCATACTTGAGTTATCTGGTCTTCCACTACTGCCTTCTGCTAAGTACTTTTCCCATTTCTACATAGAGCTGTTTGGGTCAGCAGGCTCTTCACTTTCAGTTTTCTTTTTCTGACACTTAACTGCGTATTTGCTAACAGTTATTGTTGCTGTTGAACAGATAAACTCAAAAGACTTCAGATACCCTTCATTCAATATCCATCACTATTTTCATTCTTCTCTTCTTCAGGTGGGGGGAGGATTGGTGTATATGCTGCTCAGTTCTCTTTTTTTTATTATTATTAGCAGTTGTGCTGTTTTGGCTCTCTGTGTATATACTGTACTACAGAGCTCAATTAATTTGATTCCACATACATTTTGGGCAACTGTGATTCTGCATGGCATACTCATTCCCTACACGCGGAGGAGGAAATAGACTTTGATGGACCTTCCTGTTCTACTTCCTGCTGCTAGCCATGTCACTCATGGACTCAATGACGCAGCTGATTTTATTTTATATTTTGTGGTCTATAATAGTGATTATGTTATGTACTAGGGTAAAACCTGAGTGGATTAAATATTTGAAATTTATCTAAGATATAATATTTTAATAATTGTATAAAACAGCCCTATAAGCTAAACTTGTGTTTAATTTTATGTTATTAACTGCGTAGCAACTTATCAAGCTGCCAGACATATTTTAAACCTGCTTTGTGTTACATGTCATATGCTGGTTAATAATGGATTTTGTATAGAGTAGTTCCTATATTAGACCATAGGTATTATTAGTTGAATACTTATATAACTAGTTAGTATTTTTTTTGGGGGGGGGGGTCACAGTAGGATAAAGATATAGCTTATAAGCAGTTGTATAGTTAGATTGATAATGTTATTATTTTTTCTACTTTTCTGCAATTCAAAACAAACTGCATACCAGGGACAGGCTTTCCAATATGACAGTAATTCAATTAGATTGGATTATTTTTTAAATGTTATTAAATTTGTATGCTTCAGAGAGCAAAATATTTGAAATCAGTGGTTAGTTGACTTGTGGAATGATAAGTTTTCAAGGATGAAAGTGGCTGGCCCCTCAACTGTTGGTCATTTAATTACACAAAATAAAATGCATATTAATAGATTGACTATGAAAAAGAGATAACCCATTATAATATGACTCTGTTTAGGAGGCGTTTGGTCTTACTGTTATTCATTTCTTGCTCAGTCCATCCTCATTCTGGTCCCCAGCATTTGAATAATTTTGTATCTGAGACCCTGTTTAACTTAAATGAAGAAACTGGATGTAGAGCACCCGCCTTGAAAATCATGCAATAAATATTCAAAGTTTGCTAGCAGAACTAAGTCAGTTTGAGGCTTGGGTTGAACAACATGATTTTGACAGTTTAACTCTGTCAGAAACATGGTTAAACAGTAAGATTAATGATTTGGAAATCTATTTGATGGGTTACAACATGCATAGAGAGGACAGAATGGTGAGGAGAGGAGGGGGCATAATAATTTATGTTAAGATGAAATTTAGTGTTCAGGTTTTGGAAGTCATGGGGAAGACTCTGGTTGTGATTTAATTTCTATAGATTTACTCTTGGGTCAGGATAAACATCTTATTATTAGTTCCATTTACATTTCTCCTGGATTTATTGGACCAGGACTGGATTTAATAGTTAGAGTCAAAAAAGTTTCCTGGCAAATAGGGAATGAATTTTGCTGGGAGATTTTAACAGTAATTGGACTCATGACCTAAAAAATGATGCACAGGAATTCTTTTATGAGTTAGGATTACAGCAGATGATAGTTGATGCTACTAGAATCAGTTATAAAATGGGCCCCTACACCACACTGGACTGGATAGTGGTCACTCATCCAAACAAGATTTTTAGGTCTGGTGCTTTGTCTGATGTGATTAGTGACCACTGTCCAGTCCACTGTGAATGGACAACTAGAGGGACAAGAAACCCATAACAATATGTTGAATTCAGGAATTTAAAAAGGATAAACTCTGAGACTATGAATGTGACTTGCAGGGAGGTCAAGTGGACTAGATTAGTTTCCTGCAATGACATTGATGCATTGTTAGAAATGTTTTCTACTATTTTTAATCAGATTGTCAACAAGCTAGCACCAAAAAAGAAAATGCGGATCTAGACTAATAAAAACAAATTGGTAACCCAAGGGCTCCTAAAATTAATGCAACAAAGAGACAAAACCTGGAGATAGTTAAAAATGAATAAGGAATCATCAGTACTTCAGGAATACAAAATGTTATGCAATAAGTGGAATGACTGTAAATCGGAAAAAGAAAATCTAAATCGCAATATTTTTTTGTCAGAACAAGTAAAATCAGTCAGTCATTCAAAAAAAAATGGCAGATATTAAACACCTTGCTGGGAAGAGGAATTAAAGATATTGCTTTGTCCGTGAACATTGATGGTCAGCTTGTTAATAAATCATCTCAAGTTCCAGAGATTTTCTATAATTTATTTTTGGAGATCTTGAAAAGTATAGAAATGATAATCTGGATCTACAAAGAAATGACTCAGCACAAGTTTAATCTGTTCCCCATCCAAAATTTAATTTTCGGATAGTCACACCTAAATAAGTGAAGGATTATGTTTTAAAATAGAACCCTACACCTTATATTAGTCATGATGGTATTGACACATTGTCCAAACCACTTGCAACTCTTTCAACCAGGCACTATGTTTTGGAATGTTTTCTGATAAGTGGAAAATGGCAACCATCAAGCCAATTTTCAACAAGCATTTGTCAATGCCGAATGTTTGCTTGCTGATATTAGCATTGGAAGTGCAGGAGTTAGACAGATGCAGAATAGGAATGGCAGCAAAATATTGAACTCGCGCCAACCCACCTGCACCCTGCAGAGATGGACAGACACTGGGTTGTGCCTTTGGGTCATTGCCCATAACACTCATGCCATGTCACCTCACCCTATCATGAAGACACTGACAAGTGTTGAGGTGTGCCTTGGGGTGTTCGGCTTTACAGTCACCCCATTGCATAAGGACATTCACTGAAATGGGTGCAGTATAGAAGAATGGGGTGAACTCTGAGGCCAAAAAGTCTAAGACACACCTCAATGTGTGTCACTGGCTTCAGGGTGGGGGTGGGAGTGGAATGGTGAGAGCATTATAGCCGTCAATCCAAAGGCACACCTCTGACCTCTGTCAGTCTGTACAGGGTGGGATGTTATGGTTAGAAACCCTAACTTCCCTGGAGTTTGTCGGTATTTGCACTACACATTTTCCACCTCATGAAAGCATTTTGGACCTCTGCTCATGAACACTGGCACTGTAATTTTGTGAATCTGTTCCGAACATTGATTTCTCACAGCGACCATGCCATTATGTGCCAGATGTGTGAAAACACAATTTGGGCAGGATGTGAAAAATAACATCTGTACCATTCATAGGGAGGTGTGAAGAGATGGCAATGTTGAAAATCTGGAGTGAAAATATTAAAAGTGCTCAAACTTACGAGCATACATGGAAACTGCACAATGCATGCTCATAACACAGTCATTTAGTGGAATTATTTCACCAAATTGTCAACATAGGCATTTTGTGACCTCTGTTCATGAACAGTGTCACTATTGATTTTCTTAATCTGTCCTGAACTTTGATTTCCTACAGCATCCATGCCATTGTGCGCCAGATGTGTGAAAACACATTTCAGGCAGAATATTAAAAATGGCAGCTGTACTGTTCATATAGTAAGGAGGTGCGCAAAAATGACAATGTTGAAAATCTTGATTGAAAATATTACAAATTCTCGGAAGTTACAAGTGTGCATGTAAACTGCACAATGCATGCTTGTAACACAGTCATTTAGTGGAATTATTTCACCAAATTTTCAACATTGGCATTTTGGGACCTCTGCTTATGAACAGTGACATTGTGATTTTCTTAATCTGCCACAAACACTGATTTCCCACAGTGACCATGCTATTGTGCGCTGGATGTACGAAAACACATTTTGGCCAGGATGTGAAAAATGACAGCTGTACTGTTTATCAGGAGGTGTGAAAAAATGGCAATGTTGAAAATCTGGAGTGAAAATATTACAAATTCGTGAAGTTATGAGTGTGCATGGAAACTGCACAACGCACGCTCGTAACACAGTCATTTTTTGGAATTTTTTCACCAAATTTGCAACATAAGCTTTTTGGGAGTCCTCCACATGAGCAGTGACACTGTTGTTTCATTACTCAGTCCCAAAAGGTGATTCCGTGCAGCGACCGTGAAATCACCTTTCAGGACCGAATAACCAGATGACAGTGACTGAATTCATGAGGTGGGGTTAAAAGAACCCCATGTTGAAAATGTAGTGCCATAATTTACAAAATGGCTGAGATATCCACCTAAGTTAAAAAAAACATTCATGCCACTATAAAGCTTACTGGCATTTCTTCAGTTTGCGGTTGGCATTGAAGTGTGCAGATGTGTTCCCCCCCTACCGAAGATCGTTGCACCAAGCTCCAGAAGTAAGTATGGGATGAGATGGGTCAGCGGGGAGGGCGGGTGCACAGATGGTGGGTGCAGGTTAGGGAAGGGGGCACCGGAGACAATGAGGGACCATTTTTTTTCTTTTACAGGTTAAAAAAACCAAAAACATTGTGGGAAGGTTTTTTCTTTACAGATTTGCCTTTGGTACACTGGGGTGGGCTCCCGCTGTGCCACCTATGTTTTTTGGGGAGGGTAACTGAAGACAACTGGGATTGGGCCCCCTGTCAGCACAGAAACTGTGTCTGGGGGGGTGCATGATGCTGAGGGGGGTTGGCTCCCCATCAGCAAATGCTCTGTGGTGGGAGCATGCCAACAGGGAGATTGGACACCCTGTTGGCTTCCATGGGGACTGTGAGAGGCAGACAGTGACAGCTGCCATGTTTATTGAAATGGGACACCAGATGAGGCAAGCTGTCATTCGCCGTTGGAATTAGGGACTGTCCCAGCATCAATAATAGCTGATTGTTAAATGATGGGGTGCTCCCTGATTGCAGCTATATTTGTGAACCTCACAAAGGCCTTTCATTTAGTTTGTTGCAGGATTCATTTTCTGTTTTAAAAATGTCAAAGGATGTGTCAGATTGATATTTCAATTATTTAATCACTAGAGTGCATAGAACAAGAACTGACAATGCCCTATCACAAAGTAACTTCATAAAATGTGGGATACCACAAGGATCAATATTGGGCCCTTAATCATATATATATATATATATATATAAAAAAAAAATATATATATATATATATATATATATATATATATATGAATTCGATTCCAGATACATGTCAGAAATCACTAATGGCTCTTTATGCAGACAATGCTGTAATTTACAGTGTTGGTGATCAACCTAAGGGTGCAGTTGAGACAGTACAAAGTGATTTTCTTTTGTTTCAGAAATGGTTGATTTCAAAGTGGATGTTATTAAATGTTAAGAAAACCAAAACTATGATATTTTTTGGGGACCTAGAAAAAAAAAATAGTTTCCAAATTGTTGACTTGAATGGCAAGATAGTTGAGGAGGTCGACAATTTTAAGTATCTGGGAATAACTTTAGATTCTAACCTTACTTTTGAACAACATAATAATAATACAATAAAAACAATCCATCAAAGATTGAAAGCTCTATACAGAGCTAAGATTGTTTTGACCCCTGAATGAAAAGTAATTCTAACCCATAGTTTTCTCCCTGGCATGCTGGATTACAGCCTTATTATTTATACAGCAGTCAGTGAAAAAGCCTTATCTAAATTAAAGGTCACCTACAACTGCGCCCTAAGGTTTATGACAAGTGCACCATCTAAAAAAGATGCTTGTGACCTGTTAAAAACATCTAAATGTCCATCCTTTGAAAAGAGGATAACAATTAGAATGGGTATATTACTTTTTAAGGTTATTAATAACCTCCTCCCCATTTCTGTTCAGACTCTATTTTCTCATAGTATTAATGTACAAGGGATGAGATCACAAAGCAAATTTTTTTTTGGCTACCCCTCTTTAAAGAAAAACTTGGGGTAAAAAATTCTCTGCAATACAGGACCACACGTTTTACAGTATAATTCCAAACACCATGCCTAACTGCTGTACTGTAGCCACTTTTAAAAACAGATTAAGATCATGGATTGATACTGTAAATGCCTGCACTTGTAATCTAAATTAATAAATGTCCTTTTCATATTCAATGTATTTTAATAATTGTTTGTATATTTGTCCTGTGTACACTATAGTCCTTGTTTTATGTAAAACTTGTCACTTGTGAAAATGGGCAGTAATGCTCATTATGCTTACAAGTATAAAAATTAAAAATGAAATAGTGATTATATTGGCTATTGCCCCCTCAATGATGTATCTCATGACATAAGACGTTATACTTTTGTGCATATTAAGAGGCGTGGTGCCCTCAATGTTGCTCTGTAGATGGTTTTTGGTCTATGTCCAGACATATACTATATAAATAAAAAGTTAAAAAAAAACTACAGAACAGAAGCGACATGGTAAGTTTAAAATGAAAACCACACTAAACATTGAAAAAAGGAAAAAATATATAATCTCTCTCCCTTTGTTTTCTTAAAATGTTTAAGAGAAAGGAAAAAAATGGAAAACAAAATAAAAAGAAGCAAAAAGTAAAAGGCAGACATTAAGACTAAAGAAACACTTAGGCTGCCAGAAGATCTAGAACCCATAGATTTTTAGGACAAGATATCATGTCAGCACCATCTAAGGGTTAATCCAAATCAAACAGTTCACAACACAGGTGTGTCTGAGTTAATAATCCATGGCATATTTCACCACCATTCGGTAACTATATTATATGGAATAGTTTTTTTTCTATATATATTTTATTATATTTTGTCCCATTTTTCTCCCGAGTCTTGATCCCCTGCCTTGGACAAGTACGTGCAGATGTGGAGGCATGCATATGCCACGTCTCAAGGCACTCTCCCTACATGTCACTTCCTCCTCCTCCTCCTACGCTAGCCACGGGACCTCCACCCAGTGGTAGTGGGACTATGAGGGGGGCAGTGACTACCCCTAGGAGAGGAGACCTGCCTTCTGGCTTCTCAATCCTACTCCTACCCCCCCCGTGCTGGCACCTCAATGACCCAAGTCTTCCTGAACCTGGGTCGCAGGTGTAGCATGAGGCAAGGCATCCAGTGCCTCAGTCCTCAGCACCACCGGGCTATACATAGAGAGCACTATGCACAACCAGTGTGTTCTGCCACAGAGGGGTTCTGATTCCCTCTGACCTCTAGAGCGAAGCTTGAGAGGTCCATGGGAATCAGAACCCTGAGGTGGCAAAACACACTTGTTGTGCATAGAGTTGCTCATCCTGCATTTTTTATAGTGCATACCACTTTGTGAAATATGTGTTTGTGAGCTGTTTCACTTTCAAAATGAAACTGACTGATGCAGTCTCTAGAGGTTCTAGAATGCTGTTCTACCACAGTAGGGTAGAATCACATTCCATGACCTTTGAACTGTGGTACAACAGCATTTTGAAAGGGATGGAATTCTATACAGAACAATACTCCAACATACACTATAGAATTGTTTTAAGGTCAGAAAAATACAATATATGCAACATACTTCATGTTCCATTTTTCACAAGTATATCGTGTAAACTATATATTTTCTGTTGTAAGGAAAAATGTCACCTATTCAACCATATGTGCCTTTTGAAACAAAATAGTATTGTATATACCATACCTAAAATATCATAGTTCACTGTTTTTAATGAGAAGAGTAAAGGAAATGTCCCCAGTTTACTAGACAGATTTCATTCATTCTCTCAAAATACTGTCAACAACTTAATGTGGTTTAAATTCAATATCTCCCCTCCCCAAAGACGCTGTCTTGTCCTCCTTTTCTGAGTCAGCAAGAGCTAAAATAAATAACTGCCCTTTAACACTTAGGCATCTCTGAAATGGCTCAATGTGGCTTCTCTGTTACCATGCTTGGAGAAACCAGAAAACACTCTAGTTCTTTGACATGTTGATTGAGACCGTTGTAGGACTTCCAGAGTGGTCGTATTTTAGATCCTTTGATGTTCGTGGTCTACATACTGTAGGTGGAATGCATGCACAAAACAAACATGCTTGCAGATTACACCATTCATTTGTGTTTATTTAAATTGTGTTACCAGGAAAGACGTACTGAGCTCATACCAGCTCACTTACAGATATGCTATAAGTGAAAGGGGAGCATGGGATAACGATGTACTGTGTTGCAATTTTTCAATGCAAAGGGGAGGCACACTCGCTTTGTGCACAGGTAGTACTCCAGACAGCAAACAGTATAGGACTTTACCTCAGATCTAGTTCAAGTATCTGAACAGCTCAGTGTTAACCAGCTCTTCTTTTAATCTGAACAAAACATAGAGCATACTGCTGTCACCAAAGCCAAATTCTGCAAACTACCATGCTGCCCTAACATTGAATCTTAAAGGCCCTGTATACCAGAAAGTTCAATGCATTAAGTACCCTGGGGTACATCTGAACAGCACCATGTGCTATGTGCTACATATTAATCAATTTCAAGACAAAGTCTGATGCCTGCATAGATAGCTGAGTGTATTAGACACTTCCTTGATATGAAAACTACATTTAACCAGGGCCTTCAGGGAATCTCTTCAAATAATCTTCGGGTTACTGAAGTGAACTCTCTGTAAAGATCAAAGATGGAAAAAAGCTAGAGAATTTCAGAAACCCATAATACCTCTGGAATCACAGCTCATGGCAGATGTACTGTAGGAAATTTCCTGTGGGAGCCTACATTGGTGCGACTGTGCAAATCAGTCACTCAGACGTCCACTTCTCCACTAGAGACTAACGTCTTACACACAGCTGGTTTTTGATATACAGTATGTATTTGTGGCTCTGGTGCTTGTATTTGTTTCTATGTTAGAGTTTACAAAAAACATATGTTTACACATCAGACTTGTTTCTGTTATGACAGCACACCCCAAGGGTTTTAGAGGCATCAATAAAACATGCACTTATGTTATGAGCAGTAGTCATCATATTGTATGTGGATCACACCATTCGCAGCCATAGTCTAATAATATTTTACATGCTCTAACACGAATACAGAGAAACATAGAAAATAACAGCAGAGAAAGACCACTGGCCCATCCGGTCTGCCCATAAACCCTAACAAACCTGGGTCCTATTGTTCATTCAGGGTTCTCACCCACACTATCCACACCCATGCTCCCGGCATACTGCTATCAACCTGAGCAACCACTAAGTCCTTCACTCTGTCCCAGCTGTGGGAACAAATACAAATATTTAAGAATGATATTGGTATGGGAAAAAAGTTCAGTATCTGTGTTATATTTGTTCTAATGTGTATTGCACAGCCGTACAGGAGACCAACACTGGACACAGGTGCCAATATTCAGTTCATAAATGTTGTACCAACAAGAAAATTCAGTACTCATCTTACTGCAAAGAAATAGAAGAAAACCATAAAATATATTACAAGTTTCATTTTTCCATGTGTATCAGAATATAAAAGGTGTCACAGCAAAACAGAGCTAGCTCCCAAAAGTGGCACACTATCCAATGCTGTTTCCCAACTCTAGGTTATCAGGGGTATCGTGTCAATGCACAGTCAATCTGGAAGAGAGGAGAGCAACAAGGAACATAACAGACCTACAAGTACCTAAGGGTGAACAGAGTGCAAAACGGGAGTCTGTTTCAAATGAGAAAGAGCACCAGGATCAGAGGGTATGTCCTGGGGGGTGGCAGTTTAAGAGGGATATGAGGAAATGCTATTTCACTGAAACAGGGTGGACACCTGGAAGAGACTGCCAGTGGAAGTGAAATAAAGTAACATAGAATTTGATGGCAGATAAGGACCACTTGGTCCACCTAGTCTGCCTGTTTGTTATGCCTAGACATCACTCTATCTCCATCTGCCCCCCTTGCATCCCAGTTATGATTCCCTTGTGACTATCCAATGCATTCTTGAAGTCCTCACTGTTCTTGCCTTCATCACCTCCACTAGAAGACTGCTCAAGGCATCCACCACTCTATCAGTAAAAAATAATTTCCTCACATCTCTCCTACATATTCCCCATTCCAGCTTCAGTGCTTGTTCTCTTGCTCTCCTGCATCTCCTTCACTGTAAAATACCTCCCCCCATATTGTGTTCATCCCTGTGAGGTACTTATAGGTCTTTTTCATGTCCTGCCTCACTCTGCTCTCCTCCAGGGTGTACATATTGAGGTCTCTTAGTCTCTCCTCATAGGGTTTCTGATGCAGCCCCCGCACCATTTTAGTTACCCTGCTATGGACAGCCTCCACCCTGTCGATGTCCTTCCTGAGATGTATCTTCAGAACTGTACGCATTACTCCAGGTGGGGTCTCACAAACAATCTATACAGTGGCAATACCACCTCCCTCCTTTTAGAAACATTGAAACACAGAATTTGATGGCAAATAAGGACCGGTTGGCCCACCTAGTCTGTCCATTTTACCTACCTGTTTCATATACTGCAGATCATAAATGATCTGTGGCTTAACCTCTCTTTCCTATTGCTAGAGTTCCTTTATGTCTGTCTCATGCATTTTTGAATTTCCCTACTGTTTTTGCCCCTACAATCTCTGCCAGGAGGCTGTTCCATGGATCCATCACCATTTCCATAAAAAAATACTTTCTCATGCTACTCCTAAGTCTACCCCTCTATTTTCATATCAAGACCCCTTGTTCTTGAACTTTTTTTTTGTTTGAAAGATGCTACCCTCTTGTACCTTATTTACACCCTTGAGGTATTTGAAATTCTCAACTATATCCCCTCCTCTCTCCTTTCCCCAAGGGAATACATATTGAGATCCTCCAGTCTCCCCATATGACTTTTGGTGCAGCCCCAGCACCATTTTTGTCGCCCTTCTCTGAACTGCTTCTACTTTGTCTATGCCCTTCCGGTGCACCATTTCTGTCACTCTTCTCTGAACCGTATCTACTCTATGTCCTTCTGGAGATACACAGTACTCCAGATGAGGTCTCGCCAATGTCCTGTACAATGGCATCACCACCTCATTCCTTCTGCTGGAGATACTTCTCCCTGTGCACCCCTACATGCCACTGGCTCTCCTCACAGCTGTCTCACATTGTTTGGTAACCTTTAGATCATCAGATATGATTACTCCTAGGTCCCCTTCTTGTTTGGTGGCTGTCAGTACCCCCCAATCATATACTCCTTCCCCGCATTTCAGTGCCCTAAGAGCACGATATTGCACTGCTTTGCATTGAATCTTAGCTGCCACACCCTTGACCACTCCTCAAGCTTGCTTAGTTCCCTTCTCAATTTCTCAACCCCTTCTGGAGTGTCAACCCTGTTGCAGATCTTAGTGTTGTCTACAAAGAGACACACCTTCCCTTCCAGCTCCTCTGCAATGTCACTTATGAATACATTAAAGAGGACTGGTCCAAGCACTGATCCCTGCAGGACCCCACTGGTCACTCCCATCTCTTCAGATTGAGTTCCGTTCACCACCATTCTCCTTGTCCTATCGCTCATCCAATTTTTGACCCAGTTTACCACCCTGGTACCCACTCCCAGGCTGCCCATCATTATTTACTAGCCTCCTGTATGTGGCAGTGTCGAAGTCCTTGCTGAAATCCAGGTAGGCCACATCCACCACCCCTCTCTGATCCACCTCCCTAGTCACCCAGTCAAAGAAACCTATCAGATTTGTTTGACCAGATCTTCCTGCTGTGAATCCATGCTGCCTTGGATCCTGTGTCCCTTGGATTTGAGATGTATCACAAACCTTTCTTTTAGTAGTGATTCCATTAGTTTCCCCGCCACGAAGCTAAGATTCACTTTCCTGTAATTGCCAGCCTCCTCCCTACTCCCAGTTTTGTGGAGAGGGACTACATTCGCCCTCCACCAGTCCTTTGATACCACATCTGTTTCCAGTAAGCTGCTGAACAGCACTGTCAGTGGTGCTGCCAGCACCTCGCTGAGTTCTCTCAATACTCTGGGATATATCCCATCTGGCCCCATTGCCTTGTCCACTTTCAGATTAGTGAGTTCCTTTAAGACTCTCTCCTCCTTAAATGAACTCTGTATGTTGTGTTCTCACCTAGTGTTGTTGTTATACTTTTGTTACTGGTTACCTGTCATTTGTATTGTACCTACATGGCCTGGGTCGTGCCTGTAAATGGTCCCTAAGACCAGTGCACCATACTCAGTAAACAAAGTCATAAATAAATAAAAAACTGTTGTCCAGCTCCCTCCCAGTGGTGCTTCCATCATCTAACTTTGGTTCCTCCCCTTTCTTCTGTCAATACTGAACAAAAATACATGTTCATTATTTTTGCTTTTTCTTGGTCCCCCTCTGAACACTTCCCTCCTTCCCTTTTGCTGGTGATACCCCTCCCTATGCACCCAAACATCACTCTACCCACTGTCTTGTCTCACTGCCTCACTACCTTAAGGTCACCAGATATGATACTGCAAGATCCTTTTCTTGTTTGGTGACCATCAATACCTCTTCCACCATGTTATACTTCACCTCTGGGTTTCTGTGCCCTTGGTGCATGATTCTGTAGTTTTTCATATTGAAACCCAGCTGCCATACCTTTGACCACTCCTTTAGTTTTCTCAGGTCTCTGTACATTCTCTCCACCCTCTATGGAGGGTCTATCCTATTGCAGACTTTGTGTCATCTGCAAAGA
The DNA here is from genome assembly GCA_016271365.2 of Neoceratodus forsteri. Classification (NCBI taxonomy): domain Eukaryota; kingdom Metazoa; phylum Chordata; order Ceratodontiformes; family Ceratodontidae; genus Neoceratodus; species Neoceratodus forsteri. The sequence continues at coordinate 1,188,930,614 of CM057453.1, forward strand.
GGTATATGTTCCCTTCCAGCCCAGCTACAATTACTTATAAGGAGGACTGGACCCAATACTGTGCCCTGAGGTAATCCCAAGTCACTCTCCCTTCCCTCAAGTGCATTCCATTTACCACCACCCTCTGTTCCCTATCCATCAACCAATCTTGTACCCAATTTACTGCCTTTGACCCACCTCAAACTAGGAGTTTTCTGATGAGGCTTCTACAGTGGAATGGAACTTCCTTTTTTTATTTTACTTATTCTGTTTTTTTGATACTCTTTCTTTAAAAAGTTGCTTTGGGGCTTAAAGAGTGTGCTCAGCTTGGGTGTCTTCCTGAACTGACATACCCCCCCAGCCTGCTATCAGTTATTCTATACAGGTACTTTTTGAGCCAGTGACAAGGTGCAGTGACTCCCCTGAGCCTCCCGGATCTGCCAATCACCTCCTGTCCATTCCTATCGCCGAGCTGCTCAGTCTTTTGCGTGACTACCTCCTCCAGAGACTGTCTTGGCCAATCAGTACTACAAGAGGCCAGTAAGTGTGCCCATAATGCTGTGTGCTAGCTGGTGAAATTTCACACTGTACCACGGTTTCAAGGAGCTCAGCAGCTTAGCATGGAATGTGGAGGATGCGTCAAGGTGAGGGATTCAGTTTCAGCCTCTGGTAAAAGCAATGCGGGTATGTTTGGGTTCATAACTGAATATTTTAGCTCAGCCCAGACTCAGTCAGGTAATAAATTTGCTGGGGCCGGTCCAGATCTACAAGAAGTGCTGGGACTATTGATCAATCTAGGACAAGGTGAGGCGGGAGGGGACTAATTTGGAGCTAACATAAAAGCAGCTGAGCAGCAAGTGATTTAAATAAGTTTCAACCATATTTTTTACTGAAATTAAGCTGCCTCCTCATAAACGTTATTTTTTTGAGCTCTAGAGAGCTCATCATTCCTGGCTGGCTGAAACTGTGTTCATGGTCCAGCAATCTCTGCAAAAGGGGCTAACAATATGAATGTGAACAACTCCTCTTCCTTATACAAAAAAAAAGAGCTCTAGAGCTCATCCTCCCTGTGTGATTGTCTCAACTTTTGCTCATTGAAAACCTCAATCTGCAGTAAAAGCGGAGGGAAATAAAGACTGTACCCCTCCATTTTGCCAGGCTTCTGTAAATCTGTGTTTGAGACCCTGTGTGGCTGCCTGAATCTTGCTCAGCGAGTCTCATAGTCGAACTGCAGCTGAGCAAATGTCTGCTGTATTTTTATTTCTGGCCTATTGTTGTGTGTAGATATTTTGTTCTATATTGCTTTATGGGTCAAACAGGTGTGTGGGTTAAGATGCTGAAGTAATCTTTTGTCCTGTATTCTGTGTAGATATTTTTCTGCAACTAAGTGAAAGCACTACAAATCCTTGACTCCTACAGTTTCTTTGTGTCCAGCTCTGTGATCTAGCTACAGGGGGCGGTCACCATTTAAATAAGATAGGCAACAATGGTTTAAACACACCAGCTTGTGAACCAGTGATAAAGTTAACATCCAGAGCCAATTGGAAGGCTAGGCCTGTAGTTCAATGAACAAGCAGCCAGCCACTCCCACTTCCTGAGCTGTATAAGCAGTTCCTCTCAGCCTCATTGTGAAGCACTTTTTCTTTGCAGGTGGAGGGCTTGGTTGGTTTGTCCTCTGAGCTGGCTGGGGCCTACCCCCCACCCACCTGCTATTTCTGTGTGTCTCTGCTGGACTTCAGTGTTTGTTTTCCTGCTTCTGGTTTGTATCTTTCCTGTGCTTCCCTGTGTTTTGTGTCTCTTGTTTTGGGGCCTTGTTCCCTGTTTTGCTGTGTTTTGGTTTTGTCTTTTTTGGGGCTTTGTTTTGAAGCTTCTATCATACTGCTACTCAGAGCTCATGCTACTGCTTTCAGTTACCTGCAACTGCAGCCACTGCTACTATTTACTGCAATTACTACTGTACCCAGTGCTTGTGTTTTTACACTTTTGCTCATGACGCTCAACTACTGCAAATGCAACTGCAACCATTGTCTGTGTGTTTCCGCTCAACCATAGCTGATCCATGTTGCATACTCCATTCTTTTTACCTGACACAGTTTACTCTGACCCTAGCTGTGCTCCTCATTCCTGCTGTCATTCTACTTGCAGATTCATTGCACTGCCTGGCTACACCTGCTTTCAGAACATTGTCTCCTTGTTTTATTGCAGTTACAACTCTGAGGTCAGCCAACTAAGCTCCTGCTGAGGCTGTTAATATAGCTTTATTAAATTCTGCCTTGCCGCTGAAAAATCCTCAGAGTATTTGTCACCTTGATTTGGCTATTCAGGTCTGGCTAGCTTGCCGCTAACTAAGTGCTGTTTCATTGCTATACAGTATGTTATGCAGAACTCCATGCAGGTCCACCTATCACTACTACTGCTTATTGACCTATGTACAGGTTCAAGCTTGCTTACGCTATCATTGCTCATTGCTTACACAGATCATTGCTTCATGCCTACTGCCATCTGCTTGGCTTCAGCCTCTTGGATTCTCCTGCACTCAAATCTGCATTTGACCTTGCAAGGTCTCAGCGCTCAATTCTCATTCTGATCTCAGCACACCGTGCTCATTCAACTCAAAAGCTTTTCAGCTCTCAATCAATTCTGGGGCATGCCAGCTATTCTATTCTGGTACAGGGTTCCTGCAGCTGGTAGTCTCTCTCTGCATTTAGTCTGCATCTTGAGTGTGTCCAACTTGGGGCAGGACTCTTCTCACCTGGGCCATAGCTGGGAATATCCTCGCCCCAGGCTTGGCTTTAGCTGCCTGCTATGTAAGAGCAGCTCCTGGTGTAGCATTTAAGACTAGTGGTGAAGGGTGGAAAAAGTTACCTCCTTTGGCTCTAGTATTCCATTATAATGGTTAGCCTTTGACTTTAGTGGTTTCCCTAGCAAGGCACCCTCACTGCATTCTCCCTATGACTGCCTCTGATTCACCTGGTTTGAGTTTAGGGCAGGTAGGCCAGGTGAGTACCTCAGCAATTGTTGCTCTCCTCCTGTACCTTGGATGCACATATTGTTGCAGAGTTTTCTCACAGCCTTCCACGGTGTTCACGCTAGATAGTTTGAATGAGAGCCTTCCTTTAAATTGGAATATTTTCCACCTCCCTTTAATTGGGTTTTCTGAATTGCAGCTGCAGAGACGTCACTAAATAAACTATCCCAGGCCTGGAGGGAAAGTGACCTAGGCCTTGGCTCCCCAGAGATTTCCTCCTCATAGAGTTTTTTTTCTCACCTCTGTTGCCTCAGGTCATAACTGTTAGTATAGTAGTGTCCCCTTGTTTCTTAGGTAGGTTCTGTTGTTGGATGGAGGTGGAGGATGTCCTGTCATTCTCTCTCTCTCCTTAGAGGATCCCCTAATTCTCAATGCAAACCATTAGCATCATGCTACGCAAACCTTGGCATTTCATTACGTTATCAAACTGAGCATCTTATTACGTTATCAAACTGTATATGCTTCTCTACTACTACGTCAGAGTTACTGCTACTACATCACAGTTACAGCTTGCTCATATGCTGAACGTTGCCTCATTCTTTTAGGGTATGTTTGTACTGCATTTCTTTTTTTTTTTTTAATTTCTTTTTCTCCCCTCCTACGTCCCTGCCAGAGCCGCCCCTTCACGAGTCGCCAATGAAACCCATCCCTGCCACTGACTTACATTCTGCACAGGGTCCCTCATCCTGCCGTGGATTACCCCCCAGGTGGGGTTTGGGGTGGGATGAAACCCCTGTACCTTAATGTCTTCACTGGTCCCTGAGACAGCGGCAGTCTGTGGAACATCAGGACTGGGTTTGGCGCTCTGTCTACCCGGTTCTGGAGGGTGATTTTCCCTGTTCTGTGAGGATGTTGCTACCCTTGATATCAAGGCATGGGCACAGACATCTGCAACATCCTCCCCCTTGATGATGCAACCGCTAGAGGTGATTGGTCCACAGGCCTCCAGCCATGACCAACCAAACCCCGAGGTGCTGATGAGCTGTCATGCCCCAGTCTCTGCTAGAGGTCACTGCTCACCGGGATGGATCCCCATCCTCCCCCTGGAGAAGGCAAGCTGTCATCGGACGCTCAGCCTTTCTCCCTCCTGGCTGACCCCCAGTGACCCAAGTCCACTTCCGAACCTGGGTCACAAGCCTGGTGCGAGGTGTGGCATCCAGTGCCTCAACCCTCAGCATCACCAGACCGTGTACTACATTTCTTTTGGGGATTCCTAAGGTACCTTTAGCCACAGGAATTGTCCTGTGGCACCTCAAGGGGTGAAACCCTCTCTGAAGGTTCCTTGCCTTTCTAACCCCTACAGGGTGGTAATTCCTCTGGAATAAAGAGTGCAAATGGCCAAAACCAAATTACACAGTTGCACAAGCATAACACTATACTGGCTACACAGGATATTGAATTGTAAGGCTAGACCTGTAGTTCAATGAACAAGCAGCCAGCCACTCCCACTTCCTGAGCTCTATAAACAGTTCCTCTCAGCCTCATTGTGAAGCACTTTTTCATTGCCCCACCATCCTCCCCTCCTCCTCCAGCAGCAGCACTTCTCTCCTTAGGGGGATTCCTAAGGTACATTTAGCCAGGGGAATCATCTTGTGGTACCTCTTGGCGGTGGAAACCTCTCCGAGGGTTCCTTGCCTTTTGTACTCCTGCAGGGTGGTAATTCCTCTGGAATAGAGCATGCAAATGGCCAAAACCAAACTACACAGTTGCACAAGCATAACACTATACTGGCTGTGCAGGACATTGATATACTGTAATACATTAGACAACACACAGTAAAATCCCAGTGCTAGTCCACTCAGATACATATTCAGCATTCATTTATGACATTTATCGTTATGCAATAATTGAGGCATTGGGTAAAAAAAAGTAAGGGTCAAATAAAAAAACTAATGGGCAGGGCTTGCATTAGCATGAGCAAAATGATGGCCTGTACACTGATTCGTGCTATCCTTAGGTAATGAATATATTATTAGTATACTGTTGTGAGCCACACAGATAGTAATTGTCCTGACAACCAGAAGAGGAAGATAGATGACAGACTACTTCTTGAGCTTTACAGTTAATCACAAAATCAACCACAGTAACCCAGGGCTTTTATAGGTCTAGCAGCCCCCAGAGCCCTGATATCTGGCTGGCTGCAGGGTGAAATCGTGCTTCAGTTCTGTTCAGAGGTTATCAAAATGCTGACATTAGCGTAGCCTTCATCAAGACAGCAGGTGAAGACTTCCGGTGAGCGCACCGACCGAAGGGCTGCCTAGTTCAGACACCCCAGTCTGCCGTTAGTCAAATCTGCCTTAATCATCACTTAATCTGAACCATCCAACGATTAAACCTGCAGAAATAAAGGGCAGGATGACCTCCAGACACAAAAGCAAAGAGAAAATAAATGTGCAGCAGGTAAAACACTACAAAACTCTGTTGGACTTTGCTCAGCAGGCTGCGGCCAATGCACCACCCACCTCACCAAAACAGGGACCCAGCATGGAGGAGGTGGAGGAACAGGAACAAGAATATATTATAACTTCTAAACAGTTATGCAACACCCTCCAGAAGATGAACGCTACACTAGAGAGACTAGAGGCAAAAGCTAATGAAGACAGGGAAAAAATAGAACTCACTGCCCAGAAGGTAGAGCTGGTGGAAAGGGCGCTGACCGACTATACAGCTACCACAGATGTGCACAATGCTGCTCTGTTGGACTTACATCAGAGAGGGCTGGTATTGGAAGTGATACTGGAAGAATTGAAAAATCGGAAAAGGCAAAACAATATCCATATTCACAGACTATCAGAAGGGACAGAAACAGGGACCCAGCATGGAGGAGGTGGAGGAACAGGAACAAGAATATATTATAACTTCTAAACAGTTATGCGACACCCTCCAGAAGATGAACACTACACTAGAGAGACTAGAGGCAAAAGCTAATGAAGACCGGGAAAAAATAGAACTCACTATCCAGAAGGTAGAGCTGATGGAAAGGGCAGTGACTGACTATACAACTACCACAGATGTGCACAATGCTGCTCTGTTGGACTTACATCGGAGAGGGCTGGTATTGGAAGCGAGACTGGAAGAATTTGAAAATCGGAACAGGCAAAACAATATCCATATTCACGGACTACCAGAAGGGACAGAAACAGGTCCTGTGCCACAATTCCTGGAGTCCTTTTTACAGGAGATCCTAGGCTGGCCAGCGGATAAGCCTCTCAATATCATCCGCACCCATTGCTCACTGATACCTAAACCGCGGGACCCGAAAGCTTGGCCTAGGTCCCTGGTGATAGCATTCCTGGATTTCTTCACCAAAGAAGAGATTCTGATGAGAGCGTGGTCCAAAAAAGAGATACTATTTGGGGATACTCGCCTATACTTTGAGCAGGACTATTCCCCACAGCTTTTAGCACAACGCAGAAAATTGTTGCCAGTGGTGCGCCAACTGCAGCAAAAGGGAGTCAAAGCAGTTATAGAATATCCTGCATGACTTAAGGTGATCACAGAGAATAACATCAAAAGATTTATAGACCTATAAGCTGCCCAAAAATATCTGACCTTGATGGGGATAGAAATCCCCAGTAGTACATCACAGCAGAAGGAATTCCTAATTGAAAGGGCCTGGCATCAGGGTGGAACCAAAAGAAAGGAGCTGCATGATCGCATGGGGACTTCTGTGATGTGGGATTCGCTCATTGCGCGAGGAGATGCGACCATTGCTAGGCCTGCATGAGGAGTCGAACAGAATGGAGAGACTGGAGAGGCTGTGGACCAGAACAACCTGGCAACGGAGTTAGTGACCTGAAAGAAGAAGGACTTTGGGCTGTTGCCTGACACTGTGAGTGACTTTTGAGAGATGGGATGGAAAAACGCTGCAGATCTCAGCTGCTGTACCCACTGAAGTGGGTGGGGGGGGAAGGCTCTGAATCAAATGTTTAATAGAAAAGGGAGAGGGGAGCTCTCACCCTTCTCTTACACTTTAGAAGGTGGATAAATAAAGACCTTTAGTAGATCCTGAGGCTCTGGCCCAATTTGAACAGGGAAAGCATGGGGACCAGAATGTGACGGGGGGGGGTAGATTCTGAAGGGGAAAGGGAGAACCACAACTTTGAAAATTGGATGAATGGACTCCTAGGGATAAGGGGGAAGGGGATGAGGGAGGAGGGGGGATCACAAGATATGGTAATTAAAAAAGGGGAATTAAGATTAACCATAGAGCGACCTGCAACAGACCATACTGAACAGGTCGCAGTTAAAAGGAAAGGACCTTTGTGATCAAACTATGGGAGCTTACTCTTGGAGGGATAGGGATATAAGTAAGATATGAGTATTGATGACATGGAATATTGAAGTGTTTGACAAAGGAAAAGAAGGGGGCTGGAGGGATGGGGGGTAAGGGGGAGGAAAGGGGAAATACAGAGTTGACCCCAAGTTTAAAAAGGGGGGGGAGAACGAGACCCTTCTAATAGTAGGAGGGCTTTGAGCAGGGAGAGGGATCAATGGGGAAAGCCAATCAGGATTAGTAAGAAACTATGGCAGGAGGGGGGGAAGAGATGTTTCTGGGTGAGACCAGGTGCAGTTTTTCTCCCCTGGAAGGGATTTTCCTTTTCTCATATTGGGGCTCGGAAAACAGCTTATAAAGCACCTGGAACACACAGTTACGGTGCTCTAGATCTGCCCTTCTGGTGATTGGGCCGATTTTGGCCTAAAGCCAGGTGGAAGGCCCACAGTGTTGGGGTCATCCAGTCACGCCTCCCGCATCAGGGGGTTTGCAGAGGGTGGCAAGAAGGACAATTTCGTCTTGAAGTCAGAGAGGTTAGATAAGGTTATATTGGTTACTAATTTGAAGTTGGGTTAAAAAAAGATGATGTGTTTAATGGAACAAAACCATGTGTTAGAAACAATGCACAGAATAAATATAGGGTGTGTTTTAAATGTGTGTCACCATCCCTGGAAGACCACCAGGAAGGTACGTTTAATTCAAAGGATTGATAATGGCTGACTTAAAGATTGTTTCCCTAAATGTGAGGGGTATTAATAACCCGGTGAAAAGAGCTAAAATATTGCAAGACTTAAGGAGACGAGGAGCCGCGGTGGCCTTCCTCCAGGAAATGCATTTGACGGCCCAAGAGCATTTGAAATTGAAAAGAGCTTGGGTAGGAAGCGTGTATGCCTCACATTACACTGGCAGCCCGCACCGTAGGGGGGTAGCAATTCTGATAAAAAAAGATGTCCCTCTAATAATTTTTAAAGTCAAAACAGATTCAGAAGGTAGATTTGTACAGATCCGGGGGAGCTATAGGGGTCAAGATTGTACCCTAGTAAACATATATGCACCAAACGAAGAAGCTCTAAGGTTGGCATTCCTAGAGACTATAATAAAAGAAGCGGTCTCAGATGCACAAAGTATGGTAATCATTGGGGGAGACTTCAATGAAGTCATAAACCCAGGAGTGGATAGATCTGGGAAAACCCCAGGAGGGGCAACACGAACAGGGAAACTTGTCCTTAGACTAGGTCAGGAATTGGGGCTAACAGAGTGTTGGAGATTTTTGCAACCTAGAGGGCGAGATTATTCCTATTACTCCCCACGACACAGAGTTTACTCCAGGATAGATTACTTTTTGATTTCCACCAATTGGGTACAAAGAGTAGAACAGTGTTGTATAGGCCAATAGTCATCTCTGACCATGCGCCAGTCTCCCTTAGTGTCTCTATGGCCCAGATGGTGAGACAATCCTGCTGGAGACTTAATATGAGCCTTCTTACCAGGGAAGACTTTAAAGAACTAATAGAGAATAAAATCTGACAATTTGAACTGGAAAATCCAAAGGGAGACATGAGGGAAGGAATGAGATGGGACACCCTTAAATGTCTTAGGGGGGAGATTATAAAGTATTCCTCCAAAATTAAAAGAGAGAGAATTCAACAGAGGGTACAACTCGAACAGAAGATTCTCCAGCTAGAATCCAATCATCAGGTAAGCCAGGATCCCAAAGTAAAACAAGAGCTGGATAAGGCCAGACACGATCTAAACCAGATTTTAGACACCCAAATTGAGGGGCAACTGCGGTACTCCAAACAAAAATGCTATGAACAGGACAACCGGGCCGGGAAACTTTTAGCATGGCAGCTCAGACAGGAGAGGGCAAGTAGAGCTGTGATTTGCCTGCAGGGGGACGACACGGAAAAGGCAACCACCTCTCCGGCAGAAACAGTTCAGAGATTCGAAAACTATTACACAGACTTATACAGAGCCAACACCTTCCCAGGGCACAGGGAAGCGGTGGAATCTTTTTTAGATGGTCTTAAGTTACCTACCCTGGTGGACCAGGTGAAGAAGGAGTTAAATGCCCCAATTACAGTTAAGGAAATTACGAAAAAATTAAAAAAATTAAAAAATGGTAAAGCACCGGGGCTAGACGGGTTTGGTGCCAAGTTTTACAAAGGATTTAGGTCACATGTAGTGGGCATGTTGCTGGATACCTGCAATGAGATATTGATGGAGGGGGAACCAGTTCCACCATCTTGGAACTTGGCCCAGATATCAGTGATTCCAAAACCAGGTAAAAACCCGGAATTATGTCATTCATACCACCCGATATCCTTGTTGCCGGTGGACTTAAAAATTTTTACAGGTATCCTGGCAGATAGGTTGCAGGGCTGCATCTCTACTCTGGTCCACCCGGACCAGACGGGATTTATCTCAGGAAGATACTTACAAGACAATATAAGGCGTCTCTTGAATATCATTACGGCTCAGAGAGGCGCAGTGGCACTGCAGTTAGCAATCAGCATAGATGCTGAAAAGGCCTTTGACTGGGTAGACTGGCACTTTATGTCATCCACCCTGTCAAGGTTTGGGCTCGGGGAGCATTTTGTCTCGGCCATTGCTGCACTGTACCACAGACCTGAAGCCAGGGTTAAGGTGAATGGCATGCTATCGAACCATCTGCCTCTTATGAGAGGCACCAGGCAAGGGTGCCCCCTGTTGCCCTTGATATTTGCCCTCTCTCTGGAGCCACTGGCAGTCTGGATACGGGGCAATCCTTACATCAAAGGTATTTGGGCAAGGGGAGTGGAGCACAAAACAGCACTCTATACAGATGATTCCCTTTTTTTCCTGCAGGACCCTCAGAACTCCCTGCCACATCTTTTAAAAGCTTTAGATAAATTTGGTACCCTAGCAGGATACAAGATTAATCTATCTAAATCAGAAGGGGTGGTGTTGAGTGGCACCCTTAATAGACAGCTAAGAGAATCCTTCCCATTTACTTGGGCCAAGAAAAACATGTTCAAATATTTGGGAATACTGGTCTCGGTGGACACGTCCAAGCTATACCGTAACAACCTGCTTAAATTACTAGTGGATTTGAGATCAGACATTGCTAGATGGAAACTCCTACCCCACTCTCTTTATGACAGGATCCAAATCATTAAAATGAACGTCTTGCCCAGACTATTATTCTTTTTCCAGACACTTCCAGTTCCCATACCGTTTCAGTTTTGGAACCAACTTACAAAAGAAATTTCTAAATTCATATGGGAAGGGGCGTGTCCAGGGATAGCACCTGGCACCCTGATGAAGTCAAGGGAGATGGGAGGTTTGGGCTTACCGCACATGTATCATTATTACTTAGCCGCACAGGGAGCACAACTAATCACATGGGCCAAACAACGTACTGAGCCCGGGTGGTATCTAATTGAAAATGAATCAATCCCCAACGGCAAAATATGGACATACCCAACCTGCCATGTCAACCCACATAACTGGCGGTTAATTTCTAATCCTTGGTAAAACAATCTTTACATATTCTTCTCAGACTTAGGAAAAAAACAAACACCCCAAACACCCTGGGCCCCTTATCCTTAATCAGACACACAACAAATTTTGTTCCTCCGAGGTTGGATCAAGGATATGCGTTCTGGGAGCAAAAGGGCTTAACCACTTTTAGACAATTGATAGACAGAGGGTCTTGCCTTGCATATGCGACTCTCCAGGAATGTTTTGCATTACGTAGGGAAGATTTTTATAGATACCTTCAAACTCGGCATTTTATTAACACAGGGGAAAACCTCCAAAAAATTACTAGGGCCTTGACTCCCCTTGAGGAATTCTGGTGGGATTCGAGAAGAATTAAAGATAAACTCCCTTACCTTTCTATCCTGTATAGGATACTTATAGAGAAGAAGGGGACCCCGGTGTTAGAAGAGATTACAAAGAAGTGGGAGATAGAATCCAGGGGGATAATTCATAAGGGAGACTGGGAACGTCGTATGCAGAGAGGATGGCAGGTAACCTCAGCTGTGACATGGCGCAAATTTAACTGGAAAATTCTGACTCTTTACTTTCGCTCCCCAATGATTACCAAATACTTTAACCCTCAGGCATCATCAGCTTGTTGGCGTATATGCGGGGAAACGCAAAGCACACATTACCATATATTCTGGGGGTGTGCAAAGTTGCAGAGATTTTGGTCTCGGATCCAAGGGGTTATGACCCAAATGGGGGGGTCGCATATACCTTGTACATTTCAGGACCTTGTCCTGGGGTTGCCAACCCTTTCTTCTCAGAAAAGGAGAAGTGTGGAGCTATATCAGATACTGCGGATTGCAGCACTAAAATGTATTACTATTAATTGGTTAAAACAAGATCCACCGACCTTTCAACAATGGACCTCCAAAGTGGAGGAAATTGAGAGATTAGAAAACATAACATACACTATTCAGCTAAGAAAAGACAAATTTCTAGAAATCTGGGGACCCTGGTATAGCTGGAAAGAAGGGTTGGGTGAAGATACGGGGTAGGAGATGGAGACACAAGAGGGGAGGAGGAGGAAGGATAAACACTATAGGGGAAGGGAGCGGGATGGCATAAAAGGCAGAAGGGAGAAACCGATAACGGGAAGGTAAAGAGTTTCTTGGAAAGGATGGTCTTCCTTAAAAATAGGGATGGGGGCACACACAGACACACAAGAATACACACGAGTATATGTATATTCTTAAGATAGAATTAAAGCATCAGTTAAAGTGCATTGGTTTAGATAAATATGAGTTGATATGGTTATAAATGGTTTGGTTAAAAGATTAGATAAAAATTAATGAAAACATGATAAGATGTGTAGTTAAATGTGGAAGTAGAATTCCCAGGAAAAAATAGAAGATATTAAGACGGAAGAAGAGAAGAAGATTCAAAACCAGAACTGGGACATTAAAATGGGCCACGCTATGACGAACTGAATACATCAACTAAAAGCCTAAGGCTTGATAGTGTGGGCCCATAACTTCATTCTACTGACTGATGAGATAAGAGATTGAAATTTGTTAAATATTAGAAAGCTTGAATAGTAGAAGAATAGGATATAGGAAAGAGTGAATAAGAACAGAATGCAAGTAATGTATAGATAAGTCTAATAAGATGGTATGTGGAACTGGATGTAATATTGATAAGGATTTTAATAAAACAGATGAAGTTAAAAAAAGACAGCAGGTGACAGCTGCAGCCAATGAATGTATCAGTTGTACTACAATATCAACTTTTGCTAAACTTACATACAGAATAGTATGTATTCACCCTGCAGCCAGACACATCATCATTTTAGAGCAAGGGGGTGGAGTAGAGCTAAGATAAGAGTTCTTTAACTTTAAAATAAGCCAGAAAATGCACCACAGAGCATCTAGAACCCCTGAGCTTCTGGGGGCCTGGTGGTCACCAGACCTCTGGCATTTTCTGAACAGTAATAGTCTATAAAGAAAAAAGAACACCACTTGAGAAAATCCTGGTGAGGGCCTACCACCACCCAGACCCCTATTATCTGTCTGGCTTCAGGGTGAATAAATACTTCTGTCTGTGCCTGAGAGTGAAAAATGCTAACATTCATTGCCTCGCCTATGTCAAGCCAGCAGATGACAGCTGCAGACAATAAGTATATCACTTGTACTACAATATCAGCATTTCACTAACCTCCTGTACAGAATACAAAGTATGTACTCACCCTGCAGTCAGACATCTCATAAGGTTAGACCAAGGGGTGGAGGAGAGCTAAGACAGGTGACATTTAGCTTAAAAAAAGCCAGAAAATGCACCACAGAGCATCTAGAACCCTGTCTTTTTTGAAGAAGTCACAGACTCCAAAAACAGCATCTCCCTTATAAAAATCCTGTCAACAGCCCTGCAGAGCCAGATGAAAATTTACAGGAACCAGATGGGTTGCACCCTGGGAGGTGATGCATGCACAAACTGTGGCAGATTTCTTTAACAGCTTCTTGGAGACAAAAGTCCACTTCACTGGTGAGTGGCTGACACAGTGCTCTTCATAAGAGTGAAAGGCATGCCGAGCTAGTAAAGTACTGACCTATCAGTCAGACATCAGATGTAGTCAAACTGTTGGAATTTAAGGAAAGATTGGTAGAGTTCCTTGAGGCAAGAGGGCTGCAAGATAGCAGACAACATGGTTATGTGTCAGGAAGATCATGTTAGACAAATCTGTTTAATTTTCAATAGGGCAATGAAGGCTGTTAATAAGAGTAAGGTGGCAAACATATACTTGAAGTTTAGCAAGGCATTCAACCCAGCACCACATGAGACCTGTTATAAAACTGTGTGACATAGGGTTTATGGATAAATGGCACAGGGGGTCAAGAATGTACTAGGGGGGAAGAAGCAGAAAATGTTGTAAATGGGGGGATATTCAGGAGTGAGGGAAGTAACAAGTCACATACCAAAGGATCAGTGTTCTTTAACATCTTTAACAGCAACATAGCAAAAGGGATCTACTATAGCATTTATTTTATTTGTTAACAACACCAAGTTCTCTGTCAAAGTGGACAGTGATGAGGGTGTTCTATGTCACAGCACTGAGCTGTTCAAGTGTCCCTAGCAGTGGTGCATTTTACATGTATATTAGTACTTCCCAGTGACAACATTGGAGTTAACTGAAAAATAAATTATAAGTCTGATAATATTTCTTCTTTGTGGGATACAAATGCAAACATACAGTAGATGTGCTTTCTGCCACTCAGTGATACGAACATACGAAATATGCCAGCAGATAAAGGCCTAGAGGTCTATAAAGTCTGCTTGAATGTGCAGCTAGCACCCCTTATTCTGCAGCTGCCCCTCCCTTCCACCTTTCCCCTTCATTAACCTTCCCCCTTGTACTGTCCCATCCTTTTGAAGCAGTCCACTGTTCTACTGGTTACCACTTCTGCAGGTAACGATTCCACCCAGCCACCACCTCTCTGTAAAAAGTGTCTCCTCATCTCCTCCTGAACCTTCCTCCTCCAGTTTGATATCATGGCCCTGGTGGCCTCCCTCCTTACTTTGAACAGCCCCTCTGTACCTGTCTTGTTTGTTCCTTTCATGTATTTAAAAGTTTCAATCATGTCACCCCTGTCCCTCCTCTCCTCCAGTGAGTACATGTTCAACTCCCTCACCCTCCTCTCGTATGATAAGTCCCCCAGCCCCTTGATCATCTTTGTCACCCTGCGCTGCACCCCATCCAGTAACTTATTGTCCCTCTTCAGATATGGACGCCAGTACTGCACGCAGTACTCCAGGTGCGGTCTAACTAATGACCTATACAGTAGCAGAATCACCTCTACCCTCCTCGAGGATATACCCCTTGCAATACAACCCAGCATTTTGTTGGCCTTTGCAGCTGCCTTCCTACATTGTGCCGAGTTGTTCATTGACCCTGTAATGAGTGCCCCCAGATCCTTCTCCGTCTGGGCTAGCTGCACTTCCCCCAGCTGGTAACTCCTCCTTGGGTTCTTCATCCCAAAATGCAGCACCTTGCACTTTTTGGCATTAAACCCCAGTTGCCAGGTGTCTGACCAGGTTTCAAGCTTTGCCAGATCATCCTGCAACCCCTGCCATCGCCCTAGGTCATCCACGACTGTGCCTATCTTGGTATTATCAGCAAACAGACTGATCTTGCTCTTGATGTCCCATGATATGTCTGCAATGAATATCCCAAACAACACTGGTCCCAGCACCAAGCCCTGTGGAACACCACTCATCACTGCCCTTGGGTGTGACAGCTCCCCACCCACTACTACCCTCTGCTGCCTTCCCTGAAGCCAGTTTCCTACCCATCTCACCAGCTTTGCACCCACCCCTGTGCCTACTAACTTCCTTCCCAGCCTTCCATGTGGCACTGAGTCGAATGCCTTACTGAAGTCCAGATACAGGACATCCACTGCGTGGCCCCTGTCCAGTTGCCTAGTTACCCAGTCATAGAACTCCACCAGGTTGGTTTGGCAGGATCTGCCACATATGAAGCCATGCTTTCTGCTGTCCTGTAGTCCTTTGGCCTCTAGGAGGGCCACCAGCTTTTTCTTCAGGATAGTCTCCATTAGCTTACCCACGATGGATGTGATACTCACTGGTTTGTAGTTTCCCAG
Organism: Neoceratodus forsteri; assembly: GCA_016271365.2. NCBI lineage: Eukaryota > Metazoa > Chordata > Ceratodontiformes > Ceratodontidae > Neoceratodus > Neoceratodus forsteri. Next base: position 1,188,946,020 of record CM057453.1, read on the forward strand.
TTCATCTTTGGGGCCACTCTTGTGGAGGGGCACCACATGAGCCATCCTCCAGTCCTGAGGTACACACCCCGAATGTAGTGAGGCATTAAATAGGTCGGCCAAAGGTCCTGCAAGGACCTCTGCCAGCTCCTTCAGTACCCTGGGGTGGATGCCATCTGGGCCTGGCGCCTTGCCCACCCTCAGTGCCTTCAAACCCTCTTGAACTCTGCCTCCATGATTTCCCATCTGTCACCCCTTCCCCTGTTTTGCCATTTCTCCCTGGGTGTCACCCCTCTCTTTAGTAAATACTGAGCAGAAGTACTCATTTAGTGCTTCTGCCTTATCGCACCCTGCTTCCACCCAACCTCCTCCTTCCTAATCCTTACTATGTGGTCCTTACAGCTCCTTTTCTCGCTGATGTACTTAAAGAAGTCCTTCTCCCATTTCTTAATGCCTTGTGCCAGCCTGAGTTCCGTAGATGCTTTGGCTCCCCTTACTGCACTTGTCACCTCCTTCAATTCTGTCAAGTACTCCTCCCTGTCCTCCCCCCTCCCTGTTTTCTTGTACTTCCTAAAGGCAGCTCTTTTCCTCCTTACTTTTTCCATGACCTCCTTGCTCAACCAGCTCGGTTTCTTAGCCCTAGCCTTCTTGCTCTGGACTTTGCAGCAGGTTTTGGCTGCCTCCACTATCCCCAGTTTTATGAGCTCCCACCTCTGGTTAGTGTCCATACTAGATTGAATTCTGGCCAGGTACCCTTTTATCACTTCCCCCATCCTCCCAAAGTTGGCCCTACTGAAGTCCAGCACTCTTGTGCCAGATTCCACTCCTTCCTTGCCCACATCCAATGTGAGCCATACTGAGTGGTGGTCACTCCCTGACGGCAGTTCCTCCACTGTAAGTTCTCTCACAAAGTCCCCATTTGCCAGCACAAGGTCAAGGGTATTCCCTAACCTGGTTGGTTCACTGACCATTTGCAGCAGGAAGCTGTCCTGGAAGGCATCCAGCAGTACCTGCTCCCTTCTGTTCCTGGTTGTTGGGGTACTCCAGTCCACTCCTGGCATGTTGAAGTCCCCCACAATCACCACACTACCCTTCTCGCAGGTTCTCCTGATCTGTCCCGCTAGTTCCCTGTCCAACTCCTCCGTCTGAGATGGTGGTCTGTACACCACTCCCATTCTAAGAATCCTATTCTTGGAATACTGGATTTGCATCCAAAGTGACTCTGTACTACCCTCCTCCCCTTCCTCCCTTACACACTTCAGTCCTTCCTTCACATATAGTGCCATGCCTCCTCCTTTTCCAATCACCCTGTCCCTACGAAATAACCTGTACCCTGGTACAGACAGGTCCCAATCATTGTACTGGGTGACCCATGTTTCTGTGATGGCTGCAATGTCCACCTCTCCCTCTGCCATGAGCACCTGCAACTCTGCAGTTTTCCTCCCAAGGCTCCTAGCATTAAGGGTAACCACCTTCCACCCTCCTCCCCCCACCCTGCCCTCCTTTCCTAACATCACCAATAGTACTTGCCATTTGTCCTTTGTCACTGTTGTGGGGGGTAAGCTCATGAGTTTGATATGAATAAGATTATTTCTGCAATCACTGCCTATGATTTTCAGATTTAAAAAGAACAAAAAACAGACTCAAGAAAACAGAAGAGAGATGCAAAGACTGGAACAAATGTGCCAGCCCAGAAGTTCAGTACTCGAAGCAGGGATTGGCTTGCTTGAGCTCTACTATTGTGAGGAAAGTCAGTCTGCTCTGTCATCAGAGCTTGCTGATGGGATTCACCGAGTACAGACCCTTCACAGCACGGCTTTATGTGAATGTCTACCTTTGAGTAGGTGATGAAAGGGCCTCAGCTGGGTGAAGAGGATTATTAAGGGATTTGTCCATAGGAAGCCTTTCTGCATGGCTTGGACCCTTCGTTACCGATGGTGCATTAGATCTGCTAGTACAGTTTGAGCTGCACACCCAGGATCAGCTAGGAGAGTTTAGGAAGTGACTGTAGCAGCTTCAGTACCTGATGCCAGCTGTGAGTACCATACCAAGCACCCAGCCCTGCAGCTGGGTTAAATGGGGGCTCGCTAGATAATTTATCTGGACAAGGACTGCACAAGTTGAGGCAAAACTCCTGGATGCAGTGCACCAGGCAGTAACTTAGCAATGTTGTTTGTGTTTAAATATTATTGGATATCCAGTTTTAACATCCACTTCAGTGCTGCACCACTCTGTATCAGTACTGCACTGCTCCCTATCAGTACTGCACCCCTCTTTACCAGTACTGCACCACTCCACATCAGTACCACCCTGCTGCACATGAATAATGCACCACTCAGTATCAGCAACCACTCAGTAACTGTACTTCACTAATCACTGGGGACTAGGCACTGATGCAAACTGGGTAGATGCAAGGTGTCCATACCCGGCCCACTCAGCTCCACACCTGCAGACAAAGGCACAGCATTTGGTAATGCATGCTTCTACAGGGAATCTGTTTGTGGGCTGCCCCCTCCAGTGTGCTAGTGCACAGGGGGTAGATCGGTGGACACAGGTGGGCATCCAGTTGGATGCCCAACCTGGTCCCAAAGCAAATCCCTTGCTTCACATGGAGCAGTGGATTGTGGGATGGTGGGAGTCTTGGAGGCACAAACAGAATGCGTAAGAGCCTGACTGGGTTCCTAGAGCCCTCCCTTTCTGGCCAGAGGGCCAGGGCAGTGTAACATCTCAGTTTAACTTCCTGCTGCGGCTGGTGGGTATCTTTCATGGGGGGCATGCAGAGGATATGGCAGGATCCCTGCTATCATATCATACAACCCCCTCACCCAGCACTTTGTGCCCTTGTGAATGGTGCAGATTGCCCCACACCCCCAGATACACCCTCTGAATAGTCCATGTACATAGTTGTGCAAATATCTGGGGGATCAAGTGTGGAAGGGGCTTGTGTACCTCCTGTGCATGTCACCGGGGTCTGTGGGACCCACTGTATGCAGCATTGTTACTTAGGATTGCTTATGTCCCATGGTTCCATGGCATGTAGCCAACCCACCTCTTGGTGCATAGAGGCTCACATCAATACCACATAGGTCTGTTTCATTTTTGCACCACACCACATCAATACTGCATGCCCCCATATCAGTACTGCACTCCTCCATATCAGTATTGCACCACTCAATATCAATACCATATTGCTGCATATCAGTACTATACCACTCCATAGCAGTGCTACAACTCTCCAAAGCAGCACCACACTGCTCCTTAGCAGTACAGCAGCACTCCATATCAGCACTACACCATAGCAGTATTGCATTGCTCCATAACAGTACCACACCACTCCATATCAGCACTGCACCACAACAGTACTGCTTTCCTCCATAACAGTACCACACTGCTTTATAACAGTACAACACCACTCCATGTCAGTACAGCAGCACTCCATATCAGTACTGCACCATAGTAGTACAGTGCAAGCCTGTTATAATGGATGCATCTGTGCACACAACCTTTGTCCATTATATCCAGTGTCCATTATATCCAGAGGAGGTGGAGCCTATGCATTAGGTGTGCTTGTGTGTGTGAGCTGGAGTTTAGAGTGATTAAAACCCTATTATAATGACTTCATGGGTTAATAAAAATCTTGCCTAGCATATATGTTTCTGTTCTTTGTGTGTTTAAAGTTATTTAACTGTCATGAAACATGAGGTTTTTTTTTTTATGAAGTTTATTGCAGAAAGTAAGAAGGAGATGGTAACTTTAGTGGCTGGATGTTGGGGTTCTAGGACAGGAAGAACAAAGGCAATTGTAAAGTAAGGGTTCTATTAAAAAATAAAATCACTTCCTTTTTAGTGTAATCATCCAATGAAAGTTTATATAGCTTGTGGAAAATTATTTTGTAAGAAATTGAGCCTCTGTAGCTTCTTCATCTAAATTCTACATTTGCCAAATCTCCTCACCAACTCTGCTCCTCCCCAAAAATGCATTACAAATACCACATACTACAAATGACCTATAAACACTTCAGACTGTCAATCCTTCACCTGTGAGCTACAAACATGTACTAACCTATAGAGCTTCTGAGAGAGTCAGTGGTGTGAGAGAGGTTGGTGGATGGAACGCTGTACGCTGCCGTCTTGCAGAAATTTTGGTAGCAGGCTCTATTTCTGCTAATATTCTACCTTGAACAGGTATGCCACCTATGTTAGAATAATGCTTACCAGTACATCTTGTGGGTTCCATTGACCTGGTTGGCTGTCTCAATATACGTTCTCCTTACCCCCTAGGAGGAGCGTTGAAGGTGGAGGCAGGATCAGGAGGTGTGGGAGAGGTCCTTTGAAAAGGTCTGAGTATGTGAGATGCTACCTAGAAGCTATGACAGAAAGAAGGACAATTCACTGTTTACTACTCAGTTTATTAACCTTGGAACCGATATTCTTCGAACAAAGGGGAGGGACTGTAAGACTGTGAGAGACCGTGTGTATCTCGTAGCATACATCGCCATGTTTCTTCTCCTTTTGTGTGCTAGTTGTGTAGCTTCCCTTGCTGTGTTTTTTGGTTATTGTATGTCTTTTCCTTCAAGTGATCAAGCGAACACATATTTTTAATCCTTTAACTTTTTTAAAAATTTAAGATTTATTTTTTGTGACTGGTTTTACGATTGGCTCTTCTGGTCACATGTTTTTTGAGTATATATTCACATACATGTCGTTTCTACATCAGATTCACCATTTTGGTGTGCAGATGTAGTCGCTCCGATTTTATCTTACTTGGTTATACTCTGTGTGTGTTCTCCTGGGGTCTAGAGCTTTCATCTTACACCATGGGTTTCAGGGTAGAGTAGCTGTCTTTTATTGTTACTGACAGCAGCATTTTCCCATAATCTCTACTTTGCTCCCAATGATTTCCCCCCTTTTTTTTTTTTTACTTTTTTTCCTGTTATTTTGTTTGCTTTTTTGATTTGTGATTTTCTTTTTTTTTTTAATCAGGCTTTGCTCCATTTTTTTAGATTGTGAATACTTGGCCTTCATTTGATATCTCCTCAGTGATGGCCATCTGATTATATTGGGAAATAAAATCCAAGCGGAAAATAAAGCATCAAAAGGAAACCTGGCCTGTGCCTGAAATGAAGGAATAAGTCTGCTCCAGTTGAGTTAAATTCCCTATGAACTCTTCTGCCATTTATTTATTCAACTACTAACATTGCTGATCTGAACTGTTCTGGCAAGTACAAGGGAGTCTTAAGTGATATTTTTCCTGTGGCCTCCTTCTTCTCTGCACCCAGATTTTGTTGAATAAAATGGTAATCACTAGGAAACAGGCTCAGCAGGCTCATATGACCCTATCAGATATTTCTTACCCGACTAAAACTGATATGAGAGAGCGGTGTAGAAAGTCTAAACCTGGTACTGTATCTCTGAGACAATCTAAAATTATGGACCATTTGACACTCATTAACAGGCATGAAAAAATGTCCACTCCTATAACTCAATATAATACTAATTTGAAGGTCACATGGGACACTTTTGCTGCTACTATGGGCCCTAATACTCCTAGTAAAGTTAGTTACTTATCAGCCTGTAATAGTGATTTGGCACAGTCAACTTCACTATTTTTCCATGATGTTTATAATGGTAAGCCTGATGATCTAAATGGTAGTGCTGCTGAGAATAACAATGATAATGTTAATGAGAATGATCATTATAAGGGAAATGGGCACTGTGAGGTGGATGTTTTGGGACTTCCTTCTGGTATCTCATTTCAGTCTCCGTATCTGACAGTCTTTTACAGATTTTATTAGGCCCTGATAGCCTGGACTCTCCAGAATTTTCAGGAACCAAAGGAGCTTTAGGAAGTAGATCAGGTCTGGTTCATACAACTTCCATCCTTTCCCCAGGGATAACTGATAAACTTAAAGCAATTTCAACAGATCTTCAAACTGCAATTAAGGGTTTAAAAATTCTTAATACACCTCAGGTAATAATTAATGATTCAGTGGTCTGTCCAGGTTTATCTGGCTCCACTAAAAGGGTATCAGGGGTTAAATCACCCTTCAAAAATAACCTGATTGATTTTGGTGATAACATTAAATATCCCACATCCCTGAGTAATGACTTGTTACAAATGCTTAAATCCACTTTTTCAGCAAATGTACTTATTATGGAGCAATTAATGGCAATTAAAGAAGATTTAGGGATGGTCAAAGTTGGCTTATTTAATAACCAGATTACAATTGAAGATATAAATAATAAGATTGAAAATTTAAACCCACCCCTGGAGAAATCTGATTCTATCCCTTTTTATTTCAAAAGAAGAGGGGATAGTTCCCAAGGATATATGGGAACAGCTTTCCGTCCTGATTATTCCTGATACTCCCAAACCAACTAAAAAAGGGAGAGGGGGAAGAAGCTCAAATGATGGTGTTAGTAGTCCCTCAGTATCTGGTAATAGTCATCAGGATAATGGAGATAAAATGAAGAGCAGCGGGGTTTATACTAATACAGTAAATAAGACTAAACAGGCTGATAAAGCTGTTGTGGAGGAAAAAGTCACATGGCTTGATCCGGGATTCCCATGTGGATCTCACCTGGACTCTTTAATTGCTACTGACAATTTAGGATATAATCTGGAGACTAATTTAAATACTCTTAAAAAAAAGAAATCGGTAACTTTCTGGCTGAGTGGTCAGTGGCAGTGAAGGGCCCAGGTGGGATATTAGACAGGAATAATGTTCATCCAATACAAATAAATAGACAGAGTGAAATTGAGTGTGGCTTTGATGGCTTAGCACATATAGCTCAAATCAGGGCTGATTCTCCTCAACCTAGAGTGGAGGCAAGTAAAGGGAAATACATACTTTGAAGCCAATCTGCCTAGGATCAGTTTAAAAGGGCCTCCTTCCTGGATACAAGGATCTGATTTAGAACTTAAAAAATCAATTAGTTGCACTTTTTATGACTAATATGGGAATTTCTATGACTGAATCTGATATACAAAGTGTTAAGCTCTGTATGGATGAAATTAGTGACTCTGTTTGTGATATTATTTTATTCTCTCCGAGACTAGCCAATGATATTTGGTATAATGGTGAAACTTTGCATGTCTTTGGGATATCTTTAAACTTTCAGAATAGAAATGTATTTACTAAAGAGGTCTCAGATAAAAATCCTGTCCAGTATGGCTTAGTATTTTTGGAATCCCTGAAATTCGTATTGAGACCAATAGGAAACTAAAGGGTGTGTTATGCAATTATTTTACTAATTTATTAGGAATACCCCTGGGTAGAGGTGGAATCCTGGAAGTGAGTAGAAACTCAGAAGGAAGTCAGATAGACTTATTAATAAGGGATTCACAAATGGCTGATCTGATACAAGCAAAAGAAGGCATTTTGGATACTAGAAAATAAAATGGGAGAGTCTAATATCTTGGCAAACTGCCAATTGTAATATCTAATAAATTCCAAATCCTGACTGATGTATCAGATTGACTTCGGATGAGAATTTGTGAATCCCTTAATGAGAGCATCTCTACAGAAATAACTGATGGGAATTCCTTAGTTCTTTCCTGGAATATTGCTGGTTGGCTTACTAAAGTAGCACATAGTTCCTGGATTAGCTTTGTAACACAGTTTTAAATGTTATATCTTCAAGAAACCTGGCAAGGGCCTGACAATTTAATTAATATAAATGGGTATATAACATTTGCCCATCATGGCCATAAGGGGGCAAACTGTGGTAGGAATTCTGCTGGGATTGCTATACTTTGTAGAATCTACCCTGATTTAAAGGCAACTGCTTTATGTATTATGCCAAATTTCATTTCTGTTTACGTTGAAAAATTTGAAACAAAAACTGATAGTCGTGAATGTTTATATTCCACCACGTGGTTCAGTGCATTATAGTGATGGACTATGGTCTACATCAAAAAATGAGATCACCAAATATAATTGAACCTTTCCCAACATAAATATTCTAGTCATTGGGGATTTTATTGCTAGAATAGGTATTTTTGATGGATACACAGATAATTCCTTATTTATATATAATTCTAAGTACTTTCCCTCAACTAGGGCCTCTAAGGATCTAGTTGTTAATAAATTAGGCAAGATCCTAATTGAATTAATCTTTGAAATGGATTTGTATCCCTTAAATGGACGAATTCACAGAGACAAAATTGGGAATTTTACTTATGTTAAAGCCCATCATAAAACATTATTAGACCTGGTGCTGTGGTCAGGTGATATTACATTTTGGTCTTCTCTATGCATTCCAAGTAGAGCTGAAAGTGACCATTTCCCTCTATTGTTAAGCACTGAACAGTGGGGTAATGTGAACAATAATGTTTCCTCTGTGGTGCCACTTGAAATAAGAACTATGAAACGTGTCAGATGGGATGGTTATTTACAAGGGAATGTAAGAGAACAGATTTATTTATATGACAATGTATTGATCAAAAGCATGGAATCGATTCAAGATGTAGAAGTAATGTGGGATTTGGTAGAACAACTTTTTAAAGACTTGAGGACAAAAATTTATAAGGAGGTAATGATGTGTCAGCATAGAAGACTCCAACCCTGATTTGATCAGGAATGTTTTTTATTTAAAAAGAACTTAAGGAAAATAATAAGATAAGTAAGATCTCATAGGAATGCACAATTACTGGAACAGGTTAAAATGAGAAAAAAGGAATATAAACAATTGTTAAAAAACAAGAGGAGGGAATTTCAAAAAATAAAATGGTCACTTATGCTTCATACTATTAGAAAGAAAAATGATAAAGGTTTCTGACAGCTTGTATCTCAGGGTTTACTAAGTAGTAAAGCCAATGTAGACTATTATATAAAAGAATCACAATGGATTGACTATTTTGGAATGATATTCTACTATCCAGATATACAGGAGTTGGAAATGACCGTGCAAAATACAAATTGCCTGTATAAGATCGCTATTAAAGATGTTTATTTTGTGATACATGCTATGAAATCTAATAAGACCCCTAGGATAGATAAAATACCAGCAGAAGTGTATAAATGTAACCCCTCCTTCTGGAGCAGAATTCTTTGTTTTTATTTTAATAAATGGATTGAATCTCTTTCTTTTCCTCATTCTTGGAAAGAAACAGAAATTATACCTATACACAAAAAAGGGAGATACTGGTGATCCCACTATGTATCATCCTATTAGCTTACTGGATGTGAGTCTTAACATTTTCTCACATATTATTTTAGATTATCTAAAGCTTCAAATACAACTAACAGGAGGGCTGAGTAAGGCACAGTTGGGTTTTTGCAGTGGGTCATCAACAATAGATAGTTGTTTCATTCTGAATCATTTAATTCATAAATACGTTCAAATTAGAAAGCAAAAACTATATACAGTATTTATTGATTTATCCACTGCCTTTGATACGGTCTGTAGATCACAACTTTGGGCTATCATGTATGAGAGAAGAATAGATAAGGCATTAATTTCAATAATTTCTGCACTTTGCAATAACACCTGGGCCAGGATTAGATATGGTATTGCGGGAGAAATATCCCTTCCTTTAAAATTAATTGTGGGGTAAGACAATGTTGTTTATTAGCTCCCACTTTGTTCAATTTATATATAGATCCTCTTATTAGGGAATTAGAACACAGCGATACAGGTGGTCCAAGGTTAATCAGAGGTGGATTGCTATTCTAGCCTATGCAGATGATTTAGTAATGATCTCTCAAACTAAAAAAGGTATTCAAAGACAATTGAATATGTTACAAAGGATTACTAAGGGTTTGAAATTAAAAATAATTTTATTAAAAACAAAAACTATAACCTTTGGTACTAATACCACGGAATCTTATTTTAAATTTGGTAAGCATAAATTGTATGCAGTAAAACAATATACATATTTGGGACTAACTCTCACAAATAATAATATGTGGAAACAACAAAAAGAAATGGTACATAATAAAATAAAAAAACTATGAGTGGGTTAAAGAAATTTAATCATTCTTACAGGGGCTTCTCAGTTAAACCATTAGTGAGAGCTATTAAAGCGAAAAGTTGGACACAAATGACTTATGCATCTGAAGTTTGGAAGTGTAAGGATGCCAAAATATGTATGGCTCCAGTGTACAAAGTTCTGCGGGCTGAATTACAAATTCCTCAGTCCTGTCCAGCAGTATATTTACAAGCTGAACTCGGATTGATTAATGTAAATGCACTTGTGGAAGGCAGAAAATTAAAATACTGGTTACATTTAACAAGAGTAGACCAAGATAAACTAGCCAAGCAGTGTTTTCTAGAACAACTTTTCTGGATTAAAAATGATTGTGGGGAGAAATGTTGGTTGCAGGATATCCACAATAAATTAGACCAGTATGGGTTAATATCCCTAAAATCATATTTTGCAAAGAATAGTAAAATTAGTAACAATTACAACTCTTTTATCTAAAATAAAGTGAATGAACACTGGAAAAAACAGGACCTAGACAAAATTCAATTGTCTAGATTCTCTAGCTGGTATGCGTCAAACACTGATGATTTAATGTATAAGAGCTACTGGGATATATTGGAAAATAAGGCAGATAGAAATAGTTTCCTTAAAGCTAGACTAGAACTTTTTGAGAATAACATTCTGAGAACCAGATACCACAAACTCTCAAAGGAGCATGAATTCTGTGATTGTAATATGGGTTTAAGGGAGGACCTTATGCATGTTTTATGGCAATGTCCATGGTACAATAGAATGCATCAGTATTGGTTAGAACCATATATTAACTGGCCTGATATAACAAAAAGTGAACTTACATTTATTGTTATCAATACAAACAATGGAATTACTGTTAAGAGAATTGTAAATTATCTTAAATATGCCTTTAAAATTAGAAGAGAAAAACAGAGAGATTTTGTAAATACAACAAGTTAGACTTTTCAATAAATATGATTTGATTCTCTTTATTCAAATTACCATTATAATTTGGTCAGGTTAGGACATAGTGGATGATTCAGGTGTCTAAATCACACAGATGTAATCCATATATTCCCTCTGTACAGTGAAATGAGTTCCTCTTGTATGCTGTTGTCTTAAATTTATTAAGCATGTTGCCTTACTCTTTGTCCTTTATGAAACTGTTGGAGCCTTTTTTACGCACTTATGCATTTATGTATATGAATTCAAGGTGTGAAGCATGTCCTGTATATTTTTATTATGGTACTTATGCATATTTAAGTAATTTGAGCAGAACTACATTGCTCCATAACAGTACCACTCTGCTCCATAGCAGTGCCACACCACTCCATATCAGTACCGCAGCACTCTATATCAGCACTGCACCATAACAGTACTGCTTTGCTCCATAACACTACCACACTGCTTTATAACAGTACCACACCACTCCATATCAATACAGCAGCACCCATACTGTATCAGCACTGCACCATTGCAGTACTGCATTGCTCCATAACAGTACCACACCACTCCATATCAGTATAGCAGCACTGCGTATCAGCACTGCACCATAGTAGTATTGCATTATTCTATATCAGTACCACACTGCTTTATAACAGTAACACACCACTCCTTATCAATATAGCAGCACTCCACCATAGCAGTACTGCATTGCTCCATAACAGTACCACACTGCTCCATAACAGTAATGCACTGCTCCATAGCAGTACCACACCACTCCATATCAGTACCACACCACTCCATATCAGTGCAGCAGCACTCCATATCAGCACTGCACCATAGCAGTACCGCACTGCTCCAAAATAGTAACACACCACTTCACATCAGTACCACACCACATCACACCATAGCAGTACTGCTCCATAACAGTACTGCAGTACTTCATATCAGTACCGCACCACTTTATAGCAGTACTGCACCACTCTTTATTTATTTATTTATTGAAAAGTTTCACCAGGAAAGGCATGCTAAACAACAAGTTACTCATCTCCCAGTGCATTCTGGGGGAAGGGTAACAGGTGGATAGCATACATATGATATAACATAGATTCAGCAGACAATGCCAAGTGTACAGAGATGCAAAAACAGAGATACATACATGTTGTAATAATATGCAGATTTGGCTAACATACTAACTGCAGGTATATGGAAACCAACAATACCAGATATAGAATATGCATAGGATCAGGACAAGAGTCCTGGTTGCAGTTTTTGTATAAGTATTAGGCATTATATAGGGTAGAAATAAGTGCAATTGTTAGCAGCTGTTGAAACAGTTAGTAGCAGCTAGAGCAGGGAGGGAGGAAGAGGGTGACAGGTTGAGTGAAAGTGCAGAGAGAGTCACTCTCCAGGGAATGAGAGTGGCAGTTGATCTACCAGTAGGTACATGAGTGGCAATTGTTCTACTGGCAGGTACAGTTTGTCGAGAGGTAGTAATCTCTATCAGTAACCACTCCTTGTTAGTGCTGCACTGCTCAATATCATTCCTGCAACACCCCTCACCACTTCATCAGCACCATATTAGTTCTACCACTCCATATTAGTACTACACTGCTCCCTATCAGTACCACACTGCTCTGTATCAGTACTGCTCCACTTCTCACTGCTTCAACTTAGTACTGCACCACTCCATATCAGTACTGCACTGCTCTCCGTTAGTACTGCACTGCTCCTTATCAATACTGCTCTCCTTCTTATCAGTATTCCATGACTCCATATCAGTAACTGCTCTGTACCAGTACTGCACTGCTCCATATCAGTAATACACTGCTTTATAACAATACCACACCACTCCATATCAGCACCGCAGCACTCCATATCAGTACTGCACCATAACAATACTGCTATGGAGGTAGCAAGGAAGAGTCGAACCTGGGTGGAGTGTATGCCAGGTATGACAGTGGGAAGAGTAGGGCTGAGCATTCAGAAATGTGTGAAGAAGGTGGGAGGTATGCCTCATATAATTGTACATCTAGGAACAAATGACCTAGAGGATAGTACAGTGGAAGAAGTACAGGAGAGGTTCAGAGAAATGGGGGGTCTCTGCAGTTGGGTGGGAAGCTCAGTGACGTTCTTTGAGGTTCTCCCAGTACCGAGGACAAGCACAGTGAGGAAGCTAAGAATACAGAAGTTTAATGGGAGGCTAAAGGGGTGGTGTGCAGAAATGGGGTATGGGGTAGTAGGAGATTGGGGCAAGACAAGCAACAATAAGGGGCATTATGCCAAGGATAGGTTGCATCTCAGCATCAAAGGTACAAGGGCATTGGGCCAGGGGCTGGAGAAGTACATTAAAAACAACCTAGATTTAAACGGGGGATGAGGACTGAGTCAGATAGCAGGGAAGAGGCACCTTCCAGGGGAGACCAGGAGGTCTCTCTCCCCAGAGAGGGAGGAGGAGGATGAGGGGAAGTTGCCAAGACAAAAGTGGAAGGGGGAGAGAGATGGGAAGAGGAGGGGTGGGGCACAAGCTGGACTGTAGTATCCTCGAATGCAAGGAGCTTAGCAAACAAGGTGGCAGAGTTCCAGGCAATGATGGTAGAGGGAGAGGTTGATATTGCCGCCATCTCAGAGACCTGGGTCACCCAATAACATGACTGGGCTCTTACGATCCCAGGTTACAAGGTATTCCACAGGGACCTGGATGGGGAAGGGCTGGAAGGGTGGCTATTTATGTCTGGGAGGGGATACTGTGTACCAGGAAAGAGGGGGATGAGGGGAGACCAGAAGCCACATGGGTATTGCTCCAAAGCCCTAAAGGTAAGAATCTCAGGATGAGGGTGGTGTACAGGCCACCCTCACAGAGCGAGGAGGTGGATAGGGAGCCGGGGGAGCAAATCAGAAAGGTCAGTGGCAATGGAAATGCAGTTATACTGGGAGATTTCAACCTACCTGGGGTTGACTGGCAGACAGTAATTATAGCACATGCCAGGGAACAGGTGCTGCTGGAGGCTGTCCAAGACAGCTACCTAGTGCAAAGGGTGATAGAACCTACTAGAGAGGGGAACATACTGGATTTGGTTGTAACAAATGGTGATCAAGTCCAGGATGTGGTAGTACAGGACCCTCTAGCAGGAAGTGACCACCACTCAGTGTGATTTCTCCTCAACACAGGGAGGGAGTCGGCTGAGACCAGGACAAGAGTGTTGGACTTCAGGAAGGTAGATTTTGCCAGAATAGGCAGCATCCTACAAGAGTACTTAACTCATTGTCTCCTAGCAGACGCCTGTAGTTGTCAGTAAAATACACTGGTGTGTCTTGAGGACATCTGCAGAAGTCGGCTACTGACTCCCATTGTGCCCTTGCAACATCTGGAGAAGTCACTTATATATTTTAATATATAGTGTAACAGAATATAATATATATTTGACTGCATAGCACCGTTGGAAAGGTAATTTTATGCTGTACAACTTTGTCACTGATATTTTGTGTATATCATGTATACTTTAGGAGTTATTCACATTTGTTTATAGTATGGTGTGTACGGCTTATGTTGCCTGTTTTGGTGAAACAATTTTTTTTTTTTGCTGTTTCAACCAGCATAAAAAAGAAAATTAAATTACATATTATTATTTGCATACCAAAGGTAATTTTGTGCTGAATAATTTTGCCACTCATAATTTATGTCTAGCACTTACGGTTCTTGTGCTATTAGGATTTGTTTGTGGCATGCTGACTATAGCTTGATTTTGCTTAGGAAGGCCCAGGATTTACTGTTAACAGTATACAGGAGACAATCGGTGCAACTTCAGAGAGCTCCTGTGGAGGCAATGAGTTAACTAAAATTAATCCAGTGATGGATGCTGAACAGAAGTGGGCAATCATTAGGAAGGGGCTGAAAGAGGCCACAAACACATGTGCCAAATCTCAGAGTAAGCAGTCCGGGTCCAAAAAACCTAGCTGGCTCAGCAACGAAGTCGAGTGGAAGGTGAGGGAAAAAAGATTGGAATTCATTAAGTTCAAAAAATCATGGCGTGAGGAGGATAGAGAGGTGTTCACAGAGGCATCTAGGGAGGTGACCAGGTCAGTCTGGGCAGCCAAGGCAGCAAAGGAGCTGAAGATGGCTCAGGGGATCAGAGTGGGGGAAAAGGGGTTCTTTAAATACATAAGGGAGAAGAGGTGTGGTACAGATGACATTGTTAGAATCAAGGGAGATGGGGGATGGGTGGAACAAGGGGAAGAGCAGGTAGAGGCACTCAATGAGTACTTCTGCTCGGTGTTCACAAAAGAAAGGGATGGCCCAATACAACAGGGGAAAGGGGGCAAGGGTGAAGTGGGTAGAGATAAAAGATGGGGTCATCCAAGAGGATAGAGTTCTAAAGGGCCTTAAGGCCTTGCAGGTGGACAAGGCACCAGGACCAGATGGTGTACACCCAAGGGTCCTGAAGGAACTGGCGGAAGTGTTGGCTGGCCCTCTGACCGACCTCTTCAACACCTCCTTGGAGACAGAGAAGGTACCCAAGGATTGGAGGATGGTTTACGTGGTGCCCCTTCACAAGAGTGGACCCAAGGACCAACCGGGCAACTACAGACCGGTAAACTTGACTTCCATATTAGGGAAGTTGATGGAGAGGTTGATAATCTTTCTTGATCGTAATGGTCTACAGGATGAGAGACAGCATGGGTTTGTCTCGGGAAGCTCGTGCCAAACTAACCTGATTGACTTCTTCAACTGGGTCACTAGAATGGTTGACGAAGGCCACGCTGTGGATGTCCTGTACCTATACTTCAGTAAGGCTTTCAACTCGATGTCCCACAGGAGGTTAATGAGCAAGCTGAGGGACATGGGGTTGGAGGAGAAACTGGTGGGGTGGGTTGAGAGCTGGTTGCAGGGAAGACAACAGAGGGTAGTTGTAAGGGGGGAGGCATCCAAGCCAAGGCCAGTAACAAGTGGGGTACCACAGGGTTCAGTGCTGGTCCCTGTTTTGTTCAATGTCTTCATTGGAGACATTGCAGAGGGGGTCAAGAGTAAGATCAGCCTGTTCGCAGATGACACTAAGAGTTGTGCAAAACAGGACAATGAGGAAGGGAGTCAGGCACTCAGGGAGGATTTAGCTAAACTCAAATACTGGCCTAGAGAGTGGCAGTTGTGGTTTAGCACTAAGAAGTGCAAGGTCATGCATCTTGGAGCAAGAAATCCCAGGGCCAACTACTGGCTGGGGGAAGTGCAGGTAACAGCTTCAGAGGAAGAAAGGGACCTAGACGTAATAGTCACAGGGGACATGAAGGTATCAGCACAGTGTAGTATGGCAGCAGCAAGGGCAAATAGGATACTGGGGTGCATTGTCTGAGGGATCACCTCTAGAAAAGAGGAGGTCATCCTGCCCTTATATAGATCACTGGTGAGGCCACACTTGGAGTACTGGTGCCCATACATCAAAAAGGATGTGCGATTACTGGAGGGGGTGCAGTGCATGACTACAAAAATGATCATGGGACTGGGGGAGTTGCCATATGTGGAATGATTGAGGGAGCTCAACATGTATTCGCTGGAAGACATAAGTGAAAGAGGGAACATGATAGAGACCTTTAAGTACTTGAAAGGTATAAACAAAGTCAGAGAGGGAGGATTGTTCCACTTAAATGGGGGAAAGGGTAACTAGGTGACACAGTCTGAAGTTGGAAGGTGGAAGGTTCAGGAGGGAGATGAGGAGCCACTACTTTACAGAGAGAGTGGTGGCAAGATGGAATGCACTGTGAGGTCTTAATTGAACTGAGGATAGCATAGAACTTTAAGCTAGATTGGGATAGAGTCAAGGGCAGGATTAGTACAGACAAGAGCACAAAGGGGGGAAGATCAGGAAAGGGGAAGAAGGAATGGGTTTGGGTGGGGCTGGGGCAGCCGTAGTAATATGAAACTAAGAGCTGCACAATTGGGCAGACATGATAGACCTGTGGGTCTTCTGCTGACAGTTTTGCATGTTCGTATGTTCCACATCAGTATCACACCACTCCACATCATTAACTGCTCTATATCAGTATTGTACCACTCTATATCAACACTGCACCGCTGCATAGCAGTAACTGCACTATTCCATATCAGTACTGCACTGCTACATATTAGTACTGCACCTCTCCATAACAGCACTGTGCTGCTCTATATCAGTACTGCACCACTCTATATCATTAACAGCTCTGTATTTAGTGCTGCTGCCTCACTCCATATCAGTACTGCACTGCCAATTACCATTCTGTATCAGTATAGCACTGCTCCCTATCAGTACTACAATGCTCTGTATCAGTACCACTCTACTCCATATCTTTAATACATTGCTCCCTATCAGTGCAGTACTGCTCCATACCATTAACACACTGCTCCATATCAGTCCTGTACCACTCCAAATCAGTACCACACTGGCCCATATCTGTTCTGTAATGTCCGTGTTAGTACTGCACTGTGCCATATCTATAACTGCTCCATATCAGTACTGCACCACTCAGTATCAGTACCACATCACTCCACATTAGACCACACAGCCCCATACTGGTGTTGCACTGCTCCATATGAGCACTGTACTGCTATATCAATACTGCGCCACTCCATATCAGTACTGCACTACGCTGCTCCACATCAGTATCCTCTAGGTATTGGTACTGCCATGGTTTTGTATCTGTACCACACCACTCCACCTCTACATGTCCGTCCCATACTGCTCCATATCTGTACCACACTGCTTCATATCCATACTGTGGTGCTCCATATCAGTACCACACTGCTCCATATCATGTCAGTGACAGTGGGCCTGCAGGTATCACACTCGCCTCTGAGGCCGGGCGATCAGAAGGCTGTGGGTTCTATCTCCACACCAGGCACTTGGGTTAAATCCCAATACTGACACTGGAGTGCAGCATGAGTGGGGTGCTGCATTCCTGAGGTGATGTCTTTCGGATGAGACATTAAACCGAGGTTCTATCTGCCTGTTCTGGTGGTACTTCAGGTGGATGTAAAAGATCCCATGGCACTTCTTGAAAAGAGGAGGAGAATTTCCCCAGTGTCCTGGTCAAATTTCCCCTATTCACTAAGAATACCACCAACAGCTTAATCTGGTTCAAGGTCAGTTGGGATTCATCCGTATCCCCCTCCCCCGGGACATGCCTGAAAATAGGCAGAATTTGTGTACTGCAATTACCTGGTCAACAAAAAATAAATAAATATCTGTAGTGTACTGCTCCATATCCATGACTGCTCCAGGACAGTACTGCACCACTCTGTATCAGTACCACATCACTCCATATCAGTACCACACCGCTCCATATCAGTACTATACTGCTCAGTATTAGTACTGCACCACTCTGTATCAGTACCACATCATTCCGTATCAGTACCACACCGCTCCATATCAGTACTGTACTGCTCAGTATTAGTACTGCACTGCTCCATATTTGCTCCATAACAGTACTACACCACTCTGTATCAGTAGCACATCCCTCTATATCAGTGCCGCACCACTCTATATCAGTATTGTACTACTATATCAATAACTGCATCACTTCATATTAGCACTGCACAGCTTCATAGCAGTATTGCACTACTCCATAGCAGTACCACAGTGCTTCATATCACTACTGCATCGCTCAATATCAGTACTGCATCACTGTATATCAATACTGCAGTGCACTGTATCAGTATCCTGTTCCTCATTAGTATTGCACCACTCCATATCAGGCCTGCAACCTACCTCACCTTTGTGCACAAGCTAAAGTCTATGAGAGCTTCTGTTAGGGATTGTGGGAATACCTAGTGCACCAGGGAGAAGGATTTGAGGATAATGATTGCTGGGAGGTGGAATTCTGTTACTGTTATTATTGACTTGCTTCACCTTACCCTTTTACTCTCCTAGACCCTGTTCCTGTTCCACTTTAAAAAAAACGTTATTGTTTGTACCATATTCACTTTCTCATTTCCCCTTTTGGATTACATTATGTTTACTGAGTTGCATGCTAATGGTTATCGTTTTGTAGGGGGTACTGGTTATATGCTGATTGGTTCTGCTTTCACTGTGGGCAGGTACAAATTAATTTTCTTTAGGGCAGCACCCTGGAAGCTTCTGTCCATACCTCTCAACTGCTATGAATTTCACAAAGCGATATGATTTTAACACTCACATTTACCCTTGTTCTGCAAAGGTTTACTGATGTTCTTAATAATAGTATTTCTGGACACACAAACCATAAAATGATTAAATTACTTTAATAGAAATATTTCTTAGCACTAAATATATGGGGACCACTACTTGTAGATGTTTAATTCTTTAAAATGAGAAAGTGCTACACATTCTGGCTATTTGCTCTGAATTTTGAAGGCCAGTGATATGAATTTTAATGCTGAGAGGTTGAGAGGTATGCTTCTATCTAAAGAATCCCCTTTGGATAGATAAAACCTTTATTTTTTGACAGAAGGTAACCGTTGTGGAGACACTGCACCATCACTAAATTCCAATAAGATCACAAACCTAGGCACCATCCACTGGGAGGGTGAAAAGCTCCACCACTCCCTTCCAGCTACCCAACGACATCATTCACCTTGCAGGCAGGGGTGGTTACATGTGAAACAAAAATATTACTGTTGTTATTCAGTACTTGTGTGTCAGTCATTCTTACACTCTCTGTAGTCTGGTTGTGATGTTCATTTTGAAGGTTAGTGTTGTTGGGTACATCTCTGTACACAATACTGGGTGAGTAGTGTGTGTGCACATGTGCCGTGATGTAGGCTGAGTCATAGCTGTACTGAGCTATGTGTGTTGCTTCAGTTTTACATATTGTGTTTGTTGGCAACTGTGTGTGTTCTGCATTATTGGTAAGGGGAGCTTCCATTGCTATTGCTACCCCTCAATGGCCTAGCTTAGAAAGGCCAGTGGCAGTGGTTCCAGAGGGCTGGAGGAGAGCAGACTTAGTCCTGCTCCATAAGAGCAGCAGTAGGGAGGAGGCTAGCAACTATAGACCTGTAGTGGAATACAGTGGGTTACAAGACCAAAGGCAACATGGGTTCATGGTTGGGGGGGTCATACCAGGTGCATCTGATTGATTTCTTTGACTGGGTGACCAAGGATACAGATTAAGGAAGGGCAGTGGACGTGGCCTACTTGGATGTCAGCAAGGGCCTCGACACTGTGCCACATATGACACTAATAAAAAAATTGGACAGTCTAGGGATGGGATCCAAAGTGGTAAACTGGGTTAAAAAACTGGTTAATGAATAGGCGACAGAGGGTGGTGGTAAAGGGCACTCACTGTAATGAGGGGAGAGTGACCAGTGGGGTACTGCAGTCCTCAGTACTGGGACTGGTCCTCTGTAATATCTTAATAAGTGACACTGCAAATGAGCTGGAAGAGAAGGAATGCCTTTTTGCAGATGACATCAAAATCTGTAATAGGGTAGGTTCTCAGAAGGGTGGACAGAATGAGTAGAATTAGAAGACTTGAGAAGTGGTTAAGGGTGCAACAACTGGGGTTCAATGCCAAAAAAGAGTAAAATCATGCAGCTAGGGCATAGGAATCCAGGAGGTGAGTGTAAAATTGGGAGGAGGTACTGACAGGCACAAGCAGCGAAGAGACCTACTGGTTATAATATCTGATTACATCAAAGTGGTGGGGCAGTGTGACAATGCAGTAGGCAGGGTCATTGGGATGCTGGGGTACATAGGGAGAGGTATCACCAGCAGGAGGAGGGAGGTGGAGTTACCGCTGTGTAGATTGCTGGTGAGACCCCACTTGAAGACTGTGTCCAGCTCTGGAAGCTGCATCTCAGAAAAGACATAGACAGGGTGGAGGCAGTCATGAGAAGGACAACTAAAATGGTGCAGGGCTTGCATGAGAAGCCCTATGAGGAGAGATGGAGGGACCTCAACATGTACACTCTAGAGGAGAAGGGAGTACATGATAGAGACCTACAGGTACCTCACGGGGGTGAACAGGGTACAGAATGGGAGTCTATTTCAAATAGGCAAGTGCACCAGGACAAGAGTGCATGCAATGAAGCCAGAAGGGGTGACGTTTATGAGGGATGTGATGAAATGCTACTACACTGAAAGAGTGATGGATGCCTGGAGCACTCTGCCAGCAGTGGTAATTGGGGCAAAAACAGTGGGGGGCCTTTAGGCACGTATGGAGTGAGCATAAGAAAATACCGGCAAATAGGCAGGGAGGGGGAAGGGTTGCCAGAGACCAGGTAGGGTCTGCGGAGACAGAATAGGCAGAGAACATCTGGGCAGACTGGGTGGGCCAAGCGATCCTTTTCTGCCAACATATTTGATGTTTCTGTGTTTCAGTGATCCACACATATGAAGGAATTCTCGTGTTGGGGTTAGCATCTACATGCACAGATTATGCATATCTAGGGATACACTTCTACACACAGTGATAGGCCACTGTGTGGATGGGTGCATAATGTATTTCTGCTCAATGCATTCTGCAAGCTATGGACTGGTATTCAGCCAACTTTGGCAGCTTAGGTTAAGAAGTGACCACATAGCATGTCTGAACCCTTAGTAGACTGGGCCCTTAGAGGATTGCTATTAGGGACAGCACAATACAGTATTTCTTTTTACCTAAATGTAGAGTCCAATTTTAAATAGTACTTCAAATAGCCTTTCCTCAAAAGTGTAGGCCACACCTTTATGCGTGTTCCAACAGTGCTGCATTTTTTATCTTATACAGTACATCAATACAAAAATGGAGCTATGCATTCAAGGCTTAACCTAATTTGGTGCCTGTTATGGAGGAAATAAATGGCTGAAGCATTCTTTTCACTTCAATTGACCCTTGGTAAGGACCCACCATATTTCATCTCAGACCTTGTATAATCCTGGCTAGGACACAACAAATACTTAAAAACAAAGAAACAAACAAACAACCTCTGGTTTCATCCCTGACTTGGGGAAGGGGAGGCTTTCTGGACCTTGGTTTGGAGAGGCACTTCCCGGACCCTGGTTTGGATTGGTATGTAAACCCTAGACATTCACTGCTGATAGTCACTGGGACTATCATGGAGGCCCTGCTACTCTTTTCCTAGTACCAGATGGAACTCCTCGCAGGAAAATGACAGCTGCTAGTTTACCATAGTGTCACTCCTCACATGTTCTGTGGCATTAAATTAGCATTGTCTTCCTTGGAGTATACCACCCAGGGTTCACTCCCAAACTGTTGAAACAAGAGCTGTACTATAGCTCCTGTAGTGGGGGGAGGGTAGTTATGACAAGGTCTAAAAATGTATTATAGAGCCATGTATTCAATGGTAATTATTTTTATTACTGCTGCTAATTTTCATACAATTTGCCATTTAACTTTTCTTTGTATTCTCATTACCATATGTGTTATATTGCCGTTGTTGCATGTATTTTATGTTGTGCAATCCCTAACACTTTATTTGTTGTATGTATTTACAGACATCACAGCATGCTGGTGTTGCACATATTTTATGTTGCACAATCACCAACACTTTATCTGTTCTGTGTATTTACTGACATGATGGTATGCCAGTGTTGCACATATTTTATGTTGTGCAATCCCCAACACTTTAGTTGCTGTATGAATTTATTGACATCACTGTATGCTGGTGTTGCACATATTTTATGTTGCGCAATCCCCAACACTTTATCTGTTCTGTGTATTTACTGACATGATGGTATGCCAGTGTTGCACATATTTTATGGTGTGCAATCCCCAACACTTTAGTTGCTGTGTGAATTTATTGACATCACTGTATGCTGGTGTTGCATATATTTTATATTGCACATTTACCAACACTTCATTTGTTGTGTTTATTTATTTAATATTATTATTGCATGTCTGTATTGCTTGTACTTGATCCTCCTCTGCACCACTTTCCCTGGGGCCACACATTAAAAAAAAAGCCTTCTCTTAATGTGTCTCTCTGGGTCACCCATTTTTAAATAAACAAACAAATAAATCAATCAACCAATGTTATTTAACCAGGCATAGACACCATTGAGCAAGCTCATTTTTAAGGTGGCCCTGGACATTGATACAATACAATACATAATCACAGATACAATAAATCAATGTTCCGAAACCATGGTACAGATAGTAATCAATACAGTTAATACATATTGGTCTGCTGGAATTGTAAAACAGATACAATTCAAAGAATAGGTTTACAGAGAGAAAGGGAAGAGCCAACAATCCTAAACTATCGCAAGTTTATTGGTAGTAGGTAGGGAGAGTAGGGAGCATGTAAGTAGAAGAGGATAGAATGAGAGATAGCCAGAAATATTACTATTCTCTCTAATATTAACTGTTTCTGTTCATTTACAGGGAAAGGTTTGATTGCAGGTGGGTTACTGTGAAGTAGTACCACACTTCCCTCAGAGGGTGCTCAGTCACATGAACCAAAAGAGAGTGTGGCTTACCATGGCATTGAAATTCAGTAACCACTCCCTAGGGTGTCTTATCACTGTTATGAAATGTGCTGGGGCAATTGATTTTTTAAAGTTGAATATAAAAGAGACCTCTGTTTCTGTGTGCATCTTGCGTCACACAACAGCAGGGCATGTGCGACTCATGTAAATACCGTGTGATATTCACAAACTTCCCAGTCAGCTAGGAGGTTGGATTTCTGATGCACATTTTATAATATGTTGATTGGTTTGTCCTGCATACAGTATACCTTGTAAATTGCCATGAAGAAGGGCAGGATATCAATGGAATCAATAAATTAATTTATCCTCCAAGTATTACAGGCTTCAAATTGACATGACTTGATCAGTTAGACTTAAAATATTTAAGACACAGAGCTGAGTAGATTGCTACTCCATTAACACATAACAGTTGTCTACAAAAGCAACAACTGGTGTTAAAAGTGCCATTTGTCCCAATTAATAAATCTGAAAGTCCTGATGATTCCAACAACTGCAGGCCAGTATCCATCCTGCTTATTCTGTCTAAAATGATAGAACATGTAGCACACGATCAGTTCAATGATGATTTAGTCTGACTTTAAGCCTTTGCATTACACTGCTCTGTCAGAATTCACAGACAAAATCCTCACTCCTTTTGATTCAAGAACAGTATGTGCTGCCATTTCATGTGTACTTAAGAAAGCATTTGACACAGTCAGTTGTGTGGCTCATTTGGCAGCACATCATGGCTCAAATGATAGCACATCATGGCTCAGTTGGTACCACAGCTGCCTTTGGGCCAAAAGGTCATGAGTTCTAGTCCTGCACCAAGATTGGGCTCATACCATAAACTATGGCACCTGAGTGCAGCCATGCGGGGATGCTGTACTATCAGGGTATGCCATCCTTCAGCTGAATAACAAGAAAACAACTGAAAACAAAAATATCCACATTTATTCAGGTATAGCTAAATGTGGATTATTTGGAGGTGTGAATTTCATTTCTGTTTATGGGAATATTACAACTGTAGACAGTTAGCATGCATTTCCTGTCCCCCTTAAACAAAGAAACAGCTGCTCTAGGCAATGTAAAAAGGAAATGCACAAAACAAAAAGCCACAAATATTAAAGTCATAAAAAAAACAAGTTTATTGATGGAATAAGCATCAATCAATAAAGAATAATGAATAAAAAAGGTGAGTTAATAAAGCAGCAACGTGGGTAACTAATTCTCAAAATAGCAGCAATGAGCAAATACTTGAGCAGGTAAAACTGTGACAAGTTCTCTTGTGCCTATTTATTTTAGTTTTTGTTGACTGGGTAAGTGCACTAGACAAATCCTGCCTATTTTCAGGCACGACCTGGGGGAGGGGGATACAGATGAATGTCAACTGACCTTGAACCAGATTAAGCTGTTGGTGGTATGTTTAGTGAATGAGAGAAATTTGGCCATAGGAGTTCTATCAGTGTGACTGCTTTTTCCTGAGTGATGAAATTGTGTATGACAGAATCACAACTTGACTGCTCATGTTTTAGATGATTTATATGGTGTATTTTATATTGTGATCCTAATTTCTACTTGTCAACAGGATGTTCCACAAATGAGACCTTCCATTCATGGAAACAATCCTACACATTTATGTATATAAGGAATATACAATGGAGAGCTGTCAGATAAATGATTTATCTACACAAATGCTGTTTGACCTTGGGTAACCTCACGTGTGGTATATGCCACGAATGAGGTGTCCAAGGTCAAACAGCACAAGTGTAGATAAATCATTTATCTGCCGGCTCACCATTATATATTTCATTTATGCAATAGGGATGCTTTCTGTCAATGCAGGGACATATGCTTTTGATTGCTTATTTATTTATTTTTTTTTGCATATGTTTGTCAAAAAAGTGAACAAAAAATTGCATTTTCTGCTAATTATAAAAAAATCTATAAGGTATCTATAAATGAAACACCACTCATTTTGTAGATAATTGTGTGCTGAACAACGTTCATGCTCACAGTACCATGCTATCTTTTTTTGTTTTAAAGTTATTTGTATTTGAATATGGGTAGTAGTGCTACTGAGGCCAAACATTCTAAATGAGTTCCGGAGTGATTGTGACATTGCTACTATATGAATCAATTGTATTTATTCAATGGCTGTGAAGCTAAATAGATTAATTCAATGAGTTTTGAACCCATTCCTTTTGCATAAATCTTTTAATTTGCCAACTAAACATATAATAAATAAGGAAGGATCACTGGAGGTATGATTACTTTTGTGAGGGTACATAAATCTTTGATAATTAAAAAAAAAAGGAACTGTAAAAGACAGATAATCTTTAAGTTTTACAGAGTCCTATAGCTGAGGAAGATAGAATTATAATTACACATTCTGGTTTGAGGGACAAAATCCTCTGAGGCAATCTTTGGATGGAATTGAACTTATAAATGGCTTATTATGACTGAGATCAATCAAGTTTTGTTACCTCTTTTTGGGAATCTAAAAGCAAAAACAGGGATATTAACGTCTTGGGATGGATGAAATGAATGGCTTTTTGATAAATGGCTGCCTAAAGACTAGGATACTCCTGGATAAAGTATTGAAAATATTACTACAGCTATTTAGGGAAAATTTATTAATTGCACTTAATGGGAGACTTTTGAATGACAGCATGGTGTTATTAACCTATTTCTCAGTCAGTGAAGGGTATGTGGTTGAGAATGTAGTATCCTCATATTCAAACCTAGACAGATATTAGCCTGGAGATTCTAGAAAGGCCAGACAGGGATCATTTCCCAATTTGTATTTCTAAATTTATCAAAATAGCTAGATATACAAAGCAGGAAACAATGAGGTTTAGTATTAGGAAGCAGAGATTGATATGAGACACAAAACATCAGGAAGAAGTCTCAATAAAAATGAATGATCTCATGTAGGAGTGTGAACCATAGTTATTTAATATGACAGACCCTGTTGCCCACTGTGAAACAGAATTACTGCTAAAACAGTTAATACCTGTATTATACATATGTAATAGGGCAAAGAAGGATTCAAAGGGTACTATTCACAAAAGGGATTCATAGATACATAGACAGTGTCAGCAGATAAGGGCCTATGGCCCACCCAGTCTGCCCATTTGAGCTTGTAAGTTCAGTTTGTTTTCCTAGAAGTCTGTTGCCCCTTACCCCTGACCTCCAGAATTCCTTTATGTCTATCCCATGCATTCTTAAATCCCGTGATTGTTTCAGCCCCCACCACTTCCTCTGGCAGGGTGTTCCACTTGTCCACCACCCGTTCTGTGAAGAAATTCTTTCTTATGTTTCCTCTGAATCGTCCTCCCTCCAACTTCATCCCATGCCCTCTAGTCCTGGAACATCTTTTCACTTAAAATAGTGTTTTCCTGCACCTCTTCCTCCCTGTAAGATACTTGTATGTCTCTATCATATCCCCTCTCCTCTCTCTCCTCCAGGGAGTACATGTTCAGTTCCTTCAACCTGTCTTCATAGGACTTGTGATGCAATCCATGCACCATCTTTGTTGCCCTCCTCTGAACCTTCTCACCCTGTCTATGTCCTTACGTAGGTATGGTCTCCAGAACCGTACTCTGTACTCCAGGTGGGGCCTCACTAGTGTCTTGTATAGCGGAATTATGACCTCCCTTTCATGCTGGTGATGCCCCTGCCTATACATCCCAGCATCCTATTTGCTTTACCTGCTGCCTTGTCATACTGTTTCCCTACCTTGATGTCATCTGAGATGATAACCCCAAGATCCCTTTCCTGCTTGGTGCATGCTATATCCTCACCCCCCAACTGATATATTGTGCCAGGGTTTTTGTGCCCCATATGCATTATCTTGCACTTCTTTGCATTGAATTTCAACTGCCAAACCCCTGCCCATTCTTCAAGTTTATGCAGGTCCCTTCTCATTCTGTCTACACCCTCTGGTGTGTCTACTCTGTTACAGAGCTTTGTGTCATCAGTGAACAGTGAAATTCTGCCTTCTAGGTCCTGCGCCATGTCACTGATGAAGATGTTGAATAGGACCGGACCCAGCACTGATCCCTGTGGTACCCCACTGGTCACTCTTCCCTCTGTGGAGTGACAGCCATTTATGATATGTGCCGTAGCGTGATGCAGGGAGGGGCCAATGTGCTGTGGCAGCCCTGATGTGTCAATGCATCGCAGATGCACTGCATACTGCCCATAATGATATGCGGTGCGTCTGGAGGGGCTGTGAAGGGGGCATGTCCATGCATATGGAGCACAGCCCCATTCACAGCCCAACTTGGAGGTGTATCCCCAGGGCATGTCTGGGGATGCACCTCCCAAAGTTAAGTCTAAATAAAGTAGACTTAAGTG
Organism: Neoceratodus forsteri; assembly: GCA_016271365.2. NCBI lineage: Eukaryota > Metazoa > Chordata > Ceratodontiformes > Ceratodontidae > Neoceratodus > Neoceratodus forsteri. The sequence goes on from CM057453.1 coordinate 1,188,973,655, forward strand.
GGTGGCCACCCGCAGGCAGGCTGCTGTACGGCATACAGTAGCACAGCAGCCTACACACCCTGGCAGTCCAACCCCCGACCTGCTCGTAGCTTCATCCCACCCATCATATATAACTGATATGTTCCCTGGTGGCAGAGTGGATCCTCCATCCTGCCCATAGCTCCAAACACCTGTCAATGCCACAGTACACATCCCTGGTGGCATAGTGGACCTCCACACTTTGCACAACATCTCCGTTAATGCAACCTAGCATGGTTCCCTGGTAGTATAGTGGTTCCCCCCTCCCCACTCAGAGCTCTAAACCCCTCACTGAACATCAACAGGATATCTAGTGGTATATTGGGCCTTCCACCCCTGCCCCAATCACAATGAGTAACCAAGTAGCCAAGAGCCCTGGTGATTCAGTGGTACCCCCACACCCCACCCACTCAGACACCCCCCCTGCCTGATCCCATGTCCAGATATGTAGCCTAACAGAGGGCAGCACAACCCATCCACACACTGCCTTGGCTGCCTTCCACCGGTGCTGTCTGAGTACCACAGCGTAAAGCACAGCTTGCAGTGCATTGGTAGACCATGTCAACCAATGGGCTTGCAGCGTGTACTGTACGCTATCATTCACAACCTTGTCATTCACAAAGTTATGAATGGCAGCATACAGCACATGCTGTAAGCCATTGGTTGACATGGTCTACCAGTGTGCTGCATGCTGTACTGTATGCTGTCATACTCAGACAGCACAGGCGGCGGTGGCAGTGTGTGGGGAGTTGTGCTGCCCACTGTCAGGCTACATGTTTGGACATGGGATTGGGTGGGGGGTGCCTGAGTGGTGTGGGGGGTGAGGGGGGACCATTGGACCACCAGGGCTCTTGGCCACTCAGTTACACATTGCAGTTGGGGTGGGAATAGGGGGCCCCAATATATCACCAGTTATCCTATGGATGTTTGGCAAGGGGTTAAGAGCTCTGGGTGGGAAGGGGGAACCACTATGCCACCAGGGAACTGTACTAGGTGGCATTCATGGGGATGTTGTGCAATGGGGAGGGGTCCACCTTGCCACCAGGTCGGGACTAGCAGAAAACAGGAAGTTGTTATCCCTCTGTACAGACAGTTGGTGAGACCCCATCTGGAGTACTGCATCCAGTTCTGGAGACCCCATCTCCGCAAGGACATAGATAGGATAGAGGCAGTCCAGAGGAGGGCAACTAAAATGGTGCACGGTCTGCAAGAGAAGCCATACAAGGAGAGACTAAAGGAGCTTAATATGTATACCCTTGAGGAAAGAAAGGGGGGGACATGATAGAAACTTTTAAGTACCTCAGTGGAATCAACAAAGTCCAAGAGGGTAGCATCTTTCAGAAAAGAGATGTGCAAGAACAAGGGGACACAATTTAAAAGATAGAGGCGGGTTCCGGGTCAATGTGAGGAAGTATTTTTCACAGAGAGGTAGTGGTTGCATGGAACAGCCTTCCTGAGGAGGTTTGGGGTCTAAAACTGTGGGAGAATTCAAGAATGCATGGGACAGACATAAGGCAGTTCTTGTGGGGGGTAGGAAGAAATAGGCTGTTGGTTAACTGGGATCTGCGGCCTATCCTGTAGGTAGGGAAATGGGCAGACTAGGTGGGCCAAGCGGTCCTTATCTGCCATCAAAGTCTATGTTTCTATGTTTCTATGTTTGGCTCTGGCTGTACTGACAGCCCTGCAGGGTGCCCGGTGCATTCTGCTAGGTGCATCCCTGTGGAACGCATGCAAATGGGACCATAATGGCATGCAAATGGTCCCATTGTGCCTTGCATGCCTAATGGCCCCATTTGCATGTTTGTGGCTGTAAATGGCAATTTTAGGCACAGTGCATCCTGAGATGCACTGCCCCATAGGATTCCCATCTCGACATGGGAGTTGTGCCAGCACAGCCAGAGCTGCACAACTGTGATATTCACAGAGGGGATGTGCCAGGGGCATTCCCCCATGTATCTTCTGTAAATACCACAGTATGTGCTTGGTGCATCTCTTCTGTGTCAGGGCATCCGAGATGTGCCGAGGGCAAGTCCTTTGTGAATCCTGCCCAATATCTCAGGATTATTTCAATCAGGCATGTAGAAAGGCTAAGGCTGGTCTATTTAAAGCTGTGATATGCAGAAAAAAAGTTTCCAAAAGAGCTAATTTAAATTTGTAAACACGTTATGTAAGTCCTGCAAAAGTATCTTAAAAGTAAACAGAATTTGCACTGACAGCAGCTGTGGGATAATATGTTGAGAGCTACTTACCTGAATTGTATAACATCCATAAACATTTTCAATATTTGGGTTTGAGTTTTAGTAACGCTGGCCTTTGGTGCAATCCTAACAAAGTAAACATAAAGCTTAAATAAACAGTGCTGGCACTGAACAAATTTGCAGCACAGTAGGGAGGCAGATCTGTTATATCTGTGCTAGAAGCTGCTAGGGCCAAATTCAATTCCCAGGTACTTTAAAATCTACTGTCCCCATGTTTTAACAGCATAACATGTTGAAATGCTTGCTATTTAAATTTATAAATCCATATTGAACGTGCCAATAACCATACCAGCTGTAAAACTAGGGTGCAGCTGGGGACTATAATACTGCAACTATTCGCTGAAATTAGAATCATTAACTTTTGGATAAAACATACAAGAATGGCAAACATCTTACTTATGTTTAATAGAAAAAAATGTAACCTATAAATGTGGGATGTCAATCAAAATGGTTCAGACATCTCAAGAATGTTCTACAGACTTATGAGTTAATGTATTTATGGTTATATCATATACAGGGACTATCTCTAAATACACAATATTAGACCATTATAAAACAGAAATTGATTCATTTAAGCCAAATGAATGATCTGACAGATCCAAGGTTAGTCATTAATACACAAACATGAATACAAAAAATTACCTGGTTTCATCCTTTGAAACCTTACGTAACCTTGCCACTAAATCCAGATTGTTAGGTTCCAAATCACACAGTTACAATTTGAAATGTTTCCAAGCAATGTAATTAAAATAAGGTTTGATGACAGCAGTACAGTGACCGATCAGTGCAACTGTCAAAATGGTCACTTAGAAAATAATTTACATGTTTTAATGGTGTGTCCTTGGTAAAATGAGAGGGGGAACATTTTTGGGATATATCTCATCTAAAATAAGCTTGAACCCTGAACAAACTATATCACATCTCTTGAATATGAATGACTTTTAAATTTTGGAAAAGATTGCATTTTTAAAAATGTGCTAAATTGGAGAGATTAAACTGACAGCTAATCATTAAAAATTGTATGTTGTGTCAACATAGAAACAAAGAATATTTATTTATTTATTCAGAATCTCGGATTACAACCTTTGAGTCAGTGACTCATTTCCAAAGGCTCCACGTCAGGGAACAATACATAACAATAAGCAGTACTTATACAATATTACAGTGGGATATCTACAGTGTACGAGCAGTAGGCAGTATACAACAAGGCATGAATTGTGCTTTTTGTCCTATACAGTAAGGTAGCTATACACACCTAGAAGGAGCTTGTGAACTACAACAAACAGTACAATCATGATTATGGTATGGCTTTTAGTCCTATACAGTAAGGTAGCTATACAGACCCTGAGGGAGCTAGCGAACTTCAACAAACAGTACAGTCAATATTATGGTATGGCCTACATGCTAATGGATGGTACAAGCCATCGGGTTGCCAACATTGTCATTATCACCTAGAGGTACGTCATCCGTATCCAGATTCCAGTACATTTTAGGAACAGTGGCAGTGATGGGCAGAGATTATGTGGTTTTTAAGGGCTGTTTTGAAGGGGCCAAGTCTGGGTAAAGTGGTGATGGTATGGGGGAGTTCATTGTACCAGGATGGTGCTCTGTAGAGGAAAGACCATTTTGCAAAGGTGGTTGAGACCCTGGGAACAGCCCTTGTTACTTTATTTGCTGCGCGGGTGTTTGCTGAGGTGTGTGAAGTGCTGAGGGTGGCTGAGACACCAGTGGGGGTAAGGCCTAGCTGTATTTTCTTAGTGAGGAGACATGTATAATAACGTATTCTTTCATCTAAGGTGAGGAGATTTGTTAGAGCATACAGGGTACAGCAGTGGGTGTGCTTATCCGCTTCAGCAAGGAGCCTACAGGCTTTATTAATGGCTAGGTGGATTTTATTTAGTGCAGTTTGGTCGGCGGCCGAGTAGATGGCTAGTCCATAGTCAACAAGGGAGAGAAAAGAGGAGGTAATAGCAATGTGTAGGGCCTCTAGTGGTAGGCAGGCTTTGTGCTGGTGCAGTAGTCCTGTGCGTATATTTATGGCAGAGGAGAGATTACTAATATGTTGATGGAATGATAGATTAGGATCGAAGGTAATGCCTAGATATTTATAGTTGCAGACCTGTTCAAGAGGGAGGAGGGATTTGGAGAAGATAGCTAGCTGGGTATTGCAGTCCTTATTCTGGCGATGGGAAAAGAGCATCAATTTCATCTTTTTTTTTTTTTTTATATTGACCACGAGTCTGTGGTCTGTGAACCAGTTTTCAACGTGGTTGAAAGCAAGTTGCAGGGAGGATTGGAGGGTTATGGGATCTGAGTGGGAGGCATACATCACCGCATCATCTGCGTAGAGCAGAGGGTTACATGGACAGGACTTGGGCAGGGTATTCAGGAAGATACAGAATAGCAATGGGCCAAGGATGGAGCCCTGGGGGACACCAGAGTGGACCAGAAGAGGGGGTGAGAGGGTGCCGTTTATCTTCACACATTGAGACCTATCTGTGAGGTAGCTTGTGAGCCAAGCAATGGGACCTGGGGACAGGCCAGTGTGGTGAAGAGCATTTAGGAGCAGGGAGTAGGAGACTGTGTCAAACGCTTTTGACAGGTCTATAAAAATGGCTCCCGTTAGGAGCTTGTTATCTAGGGCAGTGTGCAATGAATTGGAGAACTCTGTGAGTGCAGTGGTTGTGCTGTGACCAGCTCTAAAACCATGTTGTTCCTTACATAGGATGTTATGCATGAGCAGGTAGTCTGTCAGTTGAGTGGCAATTATTTTTTCCAGGGCTTTCAAGAGAGGAGGGAGAATATGACAGCAAGATATGGGTCACTGAGCCCACCCAATCTGCCCATTTTTTTAACCTTCATCTCTTCATCTCGAGTAAACAGATTAACTTCATAATAAAGTGGAATAGGTTTCATTGGATCACTTTAAGCAATTTGGATAAACAGGAGTGCTTTCTTCTTGTAAATCATTGCAATAGCAAGAGACTTATGGTTAATATTTTGAGGGAACCATTTTTATCATAGTTGATTGATTATGTATATGTTGTTTTATTTCAAATATTTTAACTAATTGGTACTGTGCAGTTGATGCATTATGTTATTTGACTTTAAGCTTATTCATAATGTATGATTTTTTTAATTCTTTTTTGTAATGGATTGTAAAGGGAAAATTTAGCCAAACAATACTACTACTAAAAATGTAGCAAAATGAAGCAGCACTCACCCATGTAGTAAGGACACCAACAAATATTTAAAGTTCAAAACAGAACGTAGCCAGCTAAGCTAAGCTGTACAGCACAAATGGGTGAATAAACTATGTTCTGGTTTGAACTTTAAATATTCGTTGGTGTCCTTAATACATGGGTGAGTGCTGTTTCCTTTGGCTACATTGATTGATACTAGCTGAACACCTCCATCCCAGTGCATGCTCCAATGACTTTATCATACTACTAAAAATGTTTCTGAATTATTAAAAAGTAAATCTGAAAATATTAATCATCCTAACAACTTCAGGCCAACATACATCCTACTCATTGTATCTAAATGTATAGAATATGCTGTGCACAATCAGATCAATAAATACTTACAGCAGAATCTATTACTAAACAGTAGACAGGACAGTATGGCTTCAGGCTTTAACATTCCACTATGACTTATTCATCAAAATTCACAGACAAACATCCTCACTGCTTTTGATGCAAAAATAATGTGTTGCTACCATTTAAACTGTTCCCAAGAAAGTATTTGACACAGTCAATTGCATGGCTTAGTTGGTAGCACAGCATGGGTCAGTGGGTAGTACACCATGGCTGAGTTGCTAGTACAACTGCCTCTTAGCCAAAAAGTCATGGGATCTAGTCCTGCACTGGGATTGGGCTCATACCATTAATTCTGGTACCTGAGTGCAGTGTTAGAGGGTTGTTGTAGTGTTGGAGGGTGTCATCCTTCAAAAGAGCTGTTAAACTGAGGTCCCATCTGCCTTTTGTGGGAGTTGTTCAGGCAGATGTTAAAGATCCCATGACACATCTTGACAAGGGTAGGGGGATTTTATTTAAATCAAAAAACTGTACAAACAAAGGAAGACCAAGATTCTGATGCTGAGGATCATACTTGAGTTATCTGGTCTTCCACTACTGCCTTCTGCTAAGTACTTTTCCCATTTCTACATAGAGCTGTTTGGGTCAGCAGGCTCTTCACTTTCAGTTTTCTTTTTCTGACACTTAACTGCGTATTTGATAACAGTTATTGTTGAAGTTGAACAAACTCAAAAGACTTCAGATACCCTTCATTCAATATCCATTGCTATTTTCATTCTTCTCTCCTTCCCTGGTGTGGGGGGAGGGGAGCAGTTTCGGTGTATATGCTGCTCAGTTCTCTTTTTTTTATTATTATTAGCAGTTGTGCTGTTTTGGCTCTCTGTGTATATACTGTACTACAGAGCTCAATTAATTTGATTCCACATACATTTTGGGCAACTGTGATTCTGCATGGCATACTCATTCCCTACATGAGGAGGAGGAAATAGACTTTGATGGACCTTCCTGTTCTACTTACTGCTGCTAGCCATGTCACTCATGGACTCAATGACACAGCTGATTTTATTTTATATTTTGTGGTCTATAATAGTGATTATGTTATGTACTAGGGTAAAACCTTAGTGGATTAAATATTTGAAATTTATCTAAGATATAATATTTTAATAATTGTATAAAACCTCCCTACAAGCTAAGCTTGTGTTTAATTTTATGTTATTAACTGCGTAGCAACTTACCAAACTGCCAGGCATAGTTTAAACCTGCTTTGTGTTACATGTTGTATGCTGGTTAATAATGGATTTTATATAGAGCAGTTCCTATATTAGACCAAAGGTATTATTAGTTGAATACTTATATAACTAGTTAGTATTTTTGGGGGTCACAGTAGGATAAAGATATAGTTAATAATCAGTTGTATAGTTACCTTGATAATTTTTTTTTCTTCAATTCAAAACAAACAGTATACCAGGGACAGGCTTTCCAATATGATAGTAATTCAGTTAGATTGGATTATTTTTTAAATGTTACTAAATTTGTATGCTCCAGAGAGCAAAATATTTGAAATAAGTGGTTTGTTGACTTGTGGAATGATAAGTTTTCAAGGATGACAGTGGCTGGCCCCTCAACTGTTGGTCATTTAATTACACAAAATAAAATGTATATTAATAGATTGACTATGAAAAAGAGATCACCCATTATAATAGGACTCTATTTAGGAGGCTTTTGGTCCTACTATTATCCATTTCTTGCTCAGTCCATCCTCATCCTGGTCCCCAGCATTTGAATAATTTTGTATCTGAGACCCTGTTTAACTTAAATGAAGAAACTGGATGTAGAGCACCCGCCTTGAAAATCATGCAATAAATATTCAAAGTTTGCTAGCAGAACTAAGTCAGTTTGAGGCTTGGGTTGAACAACATGATTTTGACATTTTAACTCTGTCAGAAACATGGTTAAACAATAAGATTAATGATTTGGAAATCTCTTTGATGGGTTTCAACATGCATAGAGAGGACAGAATGATGAGGAGGGAAGGGGGCACAATGATTTATGTTAAGATGAAATTTAGTGTTCAGGTTTCGGAAGTCATGGGGGAGACTCAGGTTGTGATTTAATTTCTATAGATTTTACTCTTAGGTCAGGATAAACATCTTATTATTAGTTCCATTTACTTTCCTCCTGGATTTATTGGACCAGGACTGGATTTAATAGTTAGAATCAAAAAAAGTTTCCTGGCAAATAGGGAATGGATTTTGCTGGGAGATTTTAATAGTAATTGGACTCATGACCTAAAAAATGATGCACAGGAATTCTTTTATGAGTTAGGATTACAGCAGATAATAGTTGATGCTACTAGAATCAATTATAAAATGGGCCCCTACACCACACTGGACTGGATAGTAGTCACTCATCCAAACAAGATTTTTAGGTCTGGTGCTTTGTCTGATGTGATTAGTGACCACTGTCCAGTCCACTGTGAATGGACAACTAGAGGGACAAGAAACCCATAACAATATATTGAATTCAGGAATTTAAAAAGAATAATCTCTGAGACTATGAATGCGGCTTGCAGGGAGGTCAACTGGACTAGATTAGTTTCCTGCAATGACACTGATACATTGTTAGAAATGTGTTCTACTATTTTTAATCAGATTGACAACAAGGTAGCACCAAAAAAGAAAATGTGGATCTAGACTAATAAAAACAAATTGGTAACCCAAGGGCGCCTAAAATTAATGCAACAAAGAGGCAAAACCTGGAGACAGTTAAAAATGAATAAGGAATCGTCAGTACTTCAGGAATACAACATGTTTAGTTTAGTTTAGTTTATTGTTCTAGGAATTACTACCTTTGAGCCAGAGGCTCTTTTACAAAGGTTCCACGTCAATTAGGTACAGTAGAAAAGGTTACATAGATAACACAACAATTTGTGTTGTGTCAAGAGCAAGAAAACATACAAATACATATTAAATCACTTGTGCAAAAGGACATGAGATATCAATAATCACATTATTATTACAAGAAAGAGGTCATGCCAGATTAGGAGAAACAAATAGGGAAAGAGTCCAGAACAGAGAGGTTAATTGAAAGGTGTGGGGAGCAGACAATAACAGGAGAAAAGGTTTCCCAAACATGTCTTTGTCAGATAACGGAACAGGGTGGGTAGTGAGAAAATAGGAGGTTTAATCAGGGCAGTCACAGGAGCTGGAGGTGGCAAGGTGAGAGAAAAGCCTTGATTTGAAAATACCTAGAGAGGTGGAGGCAGTAATATGAGTAAAATGTTATGGAATAAGTGGAATGAGTGTAAATCGTAAAAAAGAAAATTTAAGTCGCAATATTTTTTGTCAGAACAAGTAAAATCAGTTAGTAATTCCCCCCCCAAAAAAACAGCATGGCAGGTATTAAACAACTTTCTGGGAAGAGGAATTAAAGATACTGCCTTGTCAGTGAACATCGATGGTCAACTTGTTAATAAATCATCTCAAATTCCAGAGATTATCTATAATTTATTTTAGGCGATCTTGAAAAGTATAGAAATGACAATAATCTGGATCTACAAAGAAATGACTCAGCACAAGTTTAATCTGTTCTTCATCCAAAATTTAATTTTCAGATAGTCACACCTAAATAAGTGAAGGATTATGTTTTAAAATAGAACCCTACACCTTATATTAGTCATGATGGTATTGACTTTTGGTTAATCAGACTGGGTATTGACACATTGTCCAAACCACTTGCAACTCTTTCAACCATTCACTATGTTTTGGAGTGTTTCCTGATAAGTGGAAAATGGCAACCATCAAGCCAATTTTCAACAAGCATTTGTCAATGCCAAATGTTTGCTTGCTGATATTAGCATTGGAAGTGGAGGAGTTAGACAGATGCAAAATAAGAATGGCAGTGAAGTATTGAACTCATGCCAACCCACCTCCACCCTGCAGAGATGGACAAGCACTGGGGTTTGCCTTTGGGCCATCACCCATAACACTCATGCCATGTCACCTCACTCTATCCTGCAGACACTGACAAGTGTTGAGGTGTGCCTTGGGGTGTTCGGCTTTACAGTCATCCCATTCCATAAGGACATATGTCGAAATGAGTGCAGTATAGGAGAATGGGTTGAACTCTGGGGCCAAAGAGTCTAAGATGCACCTCGATGCGTGTCACTGGCTTCAGCATGGGGTGGGGTGGAATGGCGTGAGCATTACAGCTGTCAATCCAAAGGCACACCTCTGACACCTGTCAGTCTGTACAGGGTGGGACATTATGGTTAGAAACCCTAACTCCCCTGGAGTTTGTTGGTATTTGCACTAGACATTTTCCACCTCATGAAAGCATTTTGGACCTCTGCTCATGAACACTGGCACTGTAATTTTGTGAATCTGTTCGAACATTGATTTCTCACAGCGACCATGCCATTATGTGCCAGATGTGTGAAAACACAGTTCGGGCAGGATGTGAAAAATAACATCTGTACCATTCATAGGGAGGTGTGAAGAGATGGCAAGGTTGAAAATCTGGAATGAAAATATTAAAGTGCTCAAACTTACGAGCATACATGGAAACTGCGACAATGCATGCTCATAACACAGTCATTTAGTGGAATTATTTCACCAAATTGTCAACATAGGCATTTGTGACCTCTGTTCATGAACAGTGTCACTATGATTTTCTTAATCTGTCCTGAACATTGATTTCCCACAGCAACCATGCCATTGTGCGCCAGATGTGCGAAAACACATTTCGGCCACAATGTGAAAAATGGCAGCTGTACTGTTCATAAGGAGGTGTGCAAAAATGACAATGTTGAAAATCTTGATTGAAAATATTACAAATTCTCGGAAGCTACGAGTGTGTGTGGAAACTGCACAATGCATGCTTGTAACACAGTCATTTTTTGGAATTTTTTCACCAAATTTGCAACATAAGCTTTTTGGGAACCCACCACATGAACAGTGTTGTTCGTTAATCGGTCCCAAAAGGTGATTCCATGCAGTGAACACGAAATTACCTTTTGGGATTGAATAACCAGATGACAGTGACTGAATTCATGAGGTGGGGTCCCAAAAACCCTATGTTGAAAATTTGGTGCCATAATTCACAAAAATGGCTGAGATATCTACCTAAGTTGAAAAAAAACAAAAACTTTCATGCCATTTTACAGCTTACCTGCATTTCTTCAGTTCGTGGTCGGCTTTGAAGTGTGCACACGTGTTCCCCTTCTACTGAAGATCATTGTGCTGGGCTCCAGAAGTAAGTATGGGGTGAGTGGGCTGTGTGGGGAGGTTGGGTGCACAGAGGGTGGGTGCAGGTTGGGGGAGGGGGCACCGGAGACACAGAGGGACCGTTTTTTTCTTTTATGGGTTAAAAAAAAACATTGTGGGAAGGCTTATCCTTTACAGGTTTGCCTTTGGTACATTGGAGTGGGCTCCCAGTGTGCCACCTATGTTTTATGGGGAGAGTGACTGAAGGCGACTGGGATTGGACCCCCTCTTGGCACAGAAACTGTGTTTTGGGGGCACATGATGCTGAAGGGGATTGGGCACCCCATCAGCATACAAAACTATTACATGGACATTATGCTGATGGGGATCGGGCTCCCCATCAGCAAATGCACTGGGAAGGGGGCATGCCAACAGGGGGATTGGACACCCTGTCAGCTTCCATGGGGACTGAAAGAGGCAGACAGTGACAGCTGCCATGTTTATTGAAATTGGACACCAGACAAGGCAAGCTGTGACTTGCTGCTCGAATCAGGGACTGCCCCAGCAGCAAAAATAGCTGATTGTTAAATGATGGGGTGCTCCCTGATTGCAGCTGTATTTGTGAACCTCACAAAGGCCTTTCATTTAGTTTGTTGCAGGATTCATTTTCTGTTTTAAAAATGTCAAAGGATGCATCAGATTGGCATTTCAATTATTTACGCAATAGAGTACATAGAAAAAGAACTGACAATGCCCTATCACAAAGTAACATCATAAAATGTGGGATACCACAAGGATCAATATTGGGCCCCTTAATCATATACTGTATATATATATATATATATATTCATGGCAAAAAACTCCGTTTAATGCATCAGTTAGGGTTGTTCCACAGTGACAAAAGTGAGGAAATTCGATGTTAGGGTTGAAAACCCTAACTCCGACTTCACCCCCCCAGCACCACACACACACAGAGACACACACACATGCAAGTATGGGGGAGGACCAAGTCAACACAGCCAATGACAGACATCCAGCAGCAGGTGATAGAAATAACAAACAATTGTCTAAATGTACTACGAGACATCCCCACCCACCTGACCAGGTACTGCATGCTCAGTGGAGATCAACAGCAAAACTGAGGCCATGTACGCCAAACATACACATCCCTGATTGCAGCTGCACACAACGTACCACACTTAGTAGTTGCATGGCCTTACCTACCGATGCCCCACACCACACCACAACTGGTACTGTGCCATTAGTCAATATAAATGCTTAAGGAGCATGATTACACTTATAGAAAGGTTTTGACACTAGTGAGTATATATTAATTAAAAGAAGTAAATAAATTAACTACAACACACTGCATGCTCAAGATAAAAGTAGTGTTACATTTAGTATATGATTTTCATAATAGTACATTTACTGCAACTGATTACTGAAGATAGAGATGCTGATGTAAACTAATGGAAAAGTGTAGCCTGTTCAATGCTGTGAAATTCGTACTGCCAGTATCAGATGCATTCTGATGATGAAGCTGTACTGTTAATGTACATACATACAACTTCAGCGTGTTTCAATACAAATGATGGAGTAAGTATTCTTTATAAGAAACAGTGTAATTCCATGGATCAGGCCAAGCAACTTCTAAATATCATAAGAGTACTGAGCGAAGCATTACATGCCTGTATCAGAGATGTCTATATGACTGATTTTTCTGTAGGCACTTACTCAGTATGTTTTACCTGATAAAGACAATCTCATTGGATCTGTGATGACAGACTTATTCAAATAGTGACACATTTACTGTTGTTGCAATGAGTGATCTATGCTACTTATGTACACAGCATAATTTTTTTAACAGTTGTCTCATACTCAGGCTGTATATTGATTGTTTGGGTTTGGCACAGTTCTGTCAGTGATGCTATGAAAGTGATAACTATGTTATTTGTGGAACAACAGGAATCAAGTAGGCATAGTGTGGATATTAACACAATGTATTCTAAGCAATAAGGCACTCCCAGGTGTTATGTAAATGATCTGTTAATCACCTTCTAGGGTCTGATGTGGCACAAGGTGTAGCTGAGTGCTACATGCCCCTAGAGAGTGATTAACTTACCATTAACATAACACCTGTTAGTGCCTTATTGCTATTATAATAAAAAGTGTTTTAAAATTGTGCTAAACCTTGTTCATCATATGATTAAGCTGTACATGTATATTTATGAAAGATTTACATACGGCTGATAGAATGTTTACAACCAATCAGAATACTTTGTTTCTCACGCCCTTTTTATAATTAGTATTGATTTAACTGACAATGGGATAACTGTTCTAGGACGTCAAGGGTTATTGTCTATCATTGGGTCCGTCAGTTATAATCACACTAAGGTTTGATGACTGTAATGATAAAGTTACAGTGTTCACTTTCATGAGTTCATATTCACAGCCAGTCTACAGTAAATAGACAGGGTATGCTGTAACTGGGTGTGACACTGTGTTGCAAAACTCCTGCACTGCCTACTATAGGTACAGTATCTAGTCATAAAGAGAATGAAGCAATAAGGCATGACCAACGCTTATGTTAAATGGTCTAGCAATCACCATATAGGGTTTAAATGTTGAAAGAGTCATAGCCGAGTGCCACATTTTGCTAGAGGAGTGATAAACTGACCATTAACATAATACTTGGGAGTGGCTTATTCCTATAATTATAAAACTGTTTTTTTAAACAACATAAAACCATGTTCATGTTATGGTCATGGTCTACATGTATGTAAATAACAACTAAGCATAAGGCTGTTACAATGTTTTCAGTCAATTAGAAAGCTGCATTTCTCAAACCCTTGTTATAATCAGAGATATTATACCTGTACAATTCCTTGGTTTTGCTCAACTCTGTTGCTCAGGTGGCCCATCACATGTGGTGTCGTCTGGTGTGGGGCATCGGTAGGTAAGGCCAAGCAACTACTAAGTGTGGTACGTTGTGTGCAGCTGCAATCAGGGATGTGTACATTTGGTGCACATGGCCCCAGTTTTGCTGTTGATCTCCACTGAGCATGCAGTACCTGGTGAGGTGGGTGGGGATGTCTCATAGTACATTTAGACAATTGTTTGTTATTTCTATCACCTGCTGCTGGATGTCTGTCATTGGCTGTGTTGACTTGGTCCTCCCCCATACTTGCATGTGTGTGTGTGTGTGTCTCTGTGTGTGTGGTGCTGGGGGGGGGGTGAATTCGGAGTTAGGGTTTTCTACCCTAACATCGAATTTCCTCACTTTTGTCACTGTGGAACAACCCTAACTGATGCATTAAACAGAGTTTTTTGCCATGAATATCCTGTCTTTTTCAGAACTATTACTCACTATAGTACATCATTTATAGTTGTAAGAATACTGCACATACATACCAAAAATGTTCCAAGATCAGGAATACTTCAAGTCTTGTAGTAGTATTTATTGTTATTTACAGTAACAGTACTTCACTGTGAATCATATTGTTTTTATATAACTCTATTGTAATTCATTGTAATTTGTCATTGTTATTCCATTTTGTATTTTCTATGTAACAGTGTCTTACTCTTTTTCTTTGTGAGCACATATGTAAAGAAAAAGATGTACATAAGTAAAAAAGTATATGACATGAGATGGACACCATTAGTTCATCTAGTGAACAAATGGATATGTTACTGTAGTAACTTGTCATTTTATAGACATTGGGTTTACAATCAACTGAGGTGGTGGCACAAATCATGTGAAGAGAGGTGGAAGAGGCTTGCTGGTACTGAATACATAACTTTGCTGTGAGTACACCAACACAGAAATTTCACTGTTGTACTAGCAGGCACATACTCATCTTCATCATGATACACATACACACATTCTGTAGCACTAGGTCTATGAAACAACAACAGTGTGCCACAAATAGTGTAAGGTAGCATTGTCACACATCTCAGTTACTTAAATGGAGAATCACAACTGTAATACCACAATAGCGTGGTATAATCTTTCAGCAAATGAGAAAATAACAGTTGTGTAAATCTTGTTTGAAACTATTTTCAATAAACATCCCCAGTACACAATAACACACCAAACACAAGAGAGTATGAATTCACTATTTTTTTACTATAAAAATATTTAAGATGTTTAAAATGAAACACAAACAAAAATATATTTCTTTTTATAAAACCATAGAAAAATATATATTTACAAATATTATATTAAAACAAATGAAAAAATACTTATAAAAGTGTGTATTGCTTCATACACAAATAAATATGTTATAAAAATAAAGTTTTTTTTTACATAGATAACAAAAAAAAATGAATTCTTAAAAGTTCTTTCTTAACAAAATGCAAGTCTTTGGTCAAGACTTACTGAGAATCTATATAGCACTACTTGAGGGCAATCCAAAGTTGAAACTGGATTCGATATGGAGGCGCAAAGGAAGTGGAAGCTGTTGCGCCCTCCAGAGGAGATACTGGACTACTGTGAAGGGTGGTCAGTTTGACACAGGGAAGCTGCGGGAACAGGTGGTGCTGGTGGAGGTGAAGCACTGGTACTGGCCACAGTGCCATCAGCCACTGCTACAACAGGCTCGAGCACGAGGTTGACAGTCCACTGTTGTGCCTCCAAGAAGGACAGCATTTTACGCTGCCCTTCAAGGAGCGCAACATTGTCTTTTCGAAGTCTGGCAACCTCACGCACGAGCTGTCTATAGCAGTGGCAGTGGCCAGTACATCTTCTCGATCGCTGGCGCCCTACAAAGATTAAAAAAAAAAAGATCAATACACAAGACAAATAAAACAGTTATGACTTTCAAATATTTAACTTCAAAGATTTCCTAGGTACTGCAATATCATAAATGCATTAATTTCGAACTTATGACAATATTTTGAAGTCTGATGCTAAACTATTTTGTTATGTTATTTGTGTCTCTATTATAGTTTATTAACTATATAATCTAATGAGCTGACAGCATCAAAAACCTTATAGTAACATGTGGTTTACAATGCTATTCTTCTATTTTATTGACTAGACATAAATATTCAGTATGTACATACTTTTGCATAATCAACAGTATAGTACCATACAATTGAAATAGATCCTCATCAAGTGTGAGAATTGTTACTTCACCATGTCTGCCTATAATGTCTAGTCATCTCTGCAATAGAAAACAAAACTACCTTGACATGAACACTATCATAATATACTTTAAATTTGTTCATAATCATGATCACGTTCATGATTGTTTGAAAAGAAAGAGCTTTTGAGCCGTATTTCAGCCCCTCAACACACATTAATGTTTTAAATAATTAAGTCACTGATATTACATGCATTCAGCAGAATACCATTGACAAGCTGTCATGTAGAATAATCATAGACTTACATTCTGGGAATTGTCTATAACAGGAAAATCGTAATAATTATGTCTTGCAGAGCACACCCTTATATGTCCACTCAATAACCTACATATTTACATATCAACAGCAAAAATGCACTCCACAAACATGCCAGAGATCTTCAAGTACATAAACGACATAAATAATATATTTTTTAGGTTGCATAACTACAAGAAATTCATACAACTAACCTAAAATTAAACTAGAGTATGGGAAAATCTAGTCAAAATAAACAGATTTAATTAATTGGTGCAGTGTTGGATACCCGTAATGTGCAGATCACTGTGCTGTTGCACTGACACAGGCTAAAAGTCTTCAAGACAATGTGGCACAGCAGTAATAAGGTTCTTAAATGTACTATCTGACATTATGAAATGAACAATTATCAATGCCAATTGTTGCTTTGCTATCATTAGCATTGACAGTGTAATAGTCAGAAGGTTTGTAACTGATGCCAAACCACCCGCACCCTGCAGAGGATGACAGGCATCAACGTGTCCCTCTGGCTGTTAGATATTGCAGGGCAGAAAAACATGTTGGTCACGCTGTAACAAAAAACAGCTGTGCAGTACATTAGGAGGTGAAAAATAAATTACAGTGTTCAAAATTTGGTATATAAATACACAACATTTTCAAACCTACTACAGTGCATGGGAAATATCCAATACCTGATTGCAATGATAGAATGTAATGCTCATCTGACAACAAATGTTTTAAATAGCCATATTAGCACCTTTGCTCACAGACAGTCTCACTGTTATGTCCTCACACTGTACCAAGAAGTGATTTCGCACAGCAGCCACGTCATCATACAGTGAAAGTGTTTAAACATAGTTTGACAGTATAGGTGAGCATTCAAAGTGTACCACTGTGTGGCACAAGGCCATGCAGCGTTGAAAAATTTTGCAATGTGATGTGTCTGGCCCAATATTTAACAAAGTTTCACTACTCAACAACTTGTTTTAATAGCACCCCACCCAGTCACAGCCAGTGTATGATGTACTGGAACTTGCACCACTGCAAGTGGTCAGACTACTGCATTTAACATATGGTGAGACAACTTCCATAGTGCCATGTACAAATGTGTGGTATTCATAGTGTCACATGCAAGTAGTCCCATTATTCACTCCATTATAAATTTTATCAACATTCCCTCACTTCATTATCACCTTTGAAAAATCCACACATGTGACAGTGCATTGAATACCATCACACTGCACTGTAGAGGTAAGTATGAGGTTGGTAAGGCTGAAGAGAGACACACTGCACAGCAATTGGGTTTAACTGGGAAAAGGGTCATCAAGACTACAAGACACATTTTGAACTTTTACACTGGAAAAAAAACAAAAGGCATCATTGGACACTTTTTGTGTTGCACACCATTTAGCTCACTAGGACATCCTCCCAGCATGTTGTCTGTTTTTTGGGCTTGGGTATCTGCAGTCATCAATGCATTGCCACCCTTGTAAGCTCACAGCACAAATAAAGTCAATAATGCCAACAGGAATTGGGCCCCCCCCACAGCAAACAAAGATATTGGTACTGGGTCGCTACCCAAGGGGTATTACGCACACCCCTCACAATTCAACATTTGGAGTGAGTATGGCAACAGGCAGTGGGCTCCCTCTGTCATCACACTAAAACAGCAAGGTGTAGTTATCAACATGAGCATTGATCACCACCAATGTTGACAACCGTAGGCTACTTGCCAAGCATGCAGATAATAGCAACAAGACATAACCAAATGGTGTTCTGAGTATGATAAGCTTTGCTGAAATTGAAGTAGAGCTGCGCTTACAAATGCAGGGTGGTTGCATTATCCTGTACGCAGCTACTGATGTGTAACCTGCATTCACCCAACAGCATTACAGCCCCAAATCAGCACACTCCTAACATGTTGTTGTGCAGCTGCAGCAAGGCAATATAAAAGAAAAGTTTAGACTACCGTAAAATTACATTATTAATTATACACCTGGTGAACTAAGACACAATAATAATAACATACATTCTAAGTTCACAGTACTGTGGGACTGCATCTCACTTGGAAACATTTTCAGATTTCACTTACGTGGTGGGCTGGCGCCGGCCTCCTGCTTCACCTCCACTGGTTCTACATCGTCAGCTTCCCCAGGCTCTATAAAAGCAAACAAGTTAAAAAATTATCACATTAATAGATGAAATATCAAGCTAAAAGTCTTTTTCTTTAAAACGTCAATTTCTAATACTACGTGATTGCATATAACTATCATATGAACACATGTCTCTTTACAAAAACAGCTGTCTGTCCAGCTAGATGTATGTTCTTAACTCAGTATTACATGCATACAACTCTTCTCATCTGCAGAAAGCCACAAAAAGTTGAAATAATGAAACCATGTGTCTGTGTTCTTCCAAGACAAATCTACATGCAATCCAGAACAGACTTAATATAAGAAATCCATTTTTTTCTGGTGCTTCCCTAACAATGTTTGTCCAATTACATTTTCTCAGAAAGAAAACACAGAAATCTATAATTGATAGTACACAGTGCAGAACAAGCAGTGCCTACCCATCGATGGCAATAGTGAAAACACTGTGATTATGCATATTTCTTTCAGTGAAACATCCTAACCTTATGTGTACCTTTAATTTACATACATGTAGACATAACTATATGATGACCTGTTTTTTAAACAGTTTGACAAAATGTGTTATTATAATAGCAAGAACGCAAACATACGTATCATGTTACTCTTCACTTAATCACCTTCTACCTGAATATGGCAGTTGTTTATGTGTTATTAAGCATAATACCCCTACAGGGCTATTAACACACATTAACAAACATGTGGACAGTCTCTATACTGTCCATTTATAAATATTGCAATAATAAAAATGAAACATTGCCAGCAGATATAGAAATAATAAATCAATACGCATCTAGGAGCATCTGGTAATCAGCAACAGATAATTATACAGCACACTAGTGAATACCAGTGAGACACCAACAACATTACAATTGGTAATCAATTACTCATTGTACATGAAATTCCACCACCAAAAGTAGCAGAGGACAAGAGATCCCCCCCCAACCAAAAAAACACCACATGTACTGACAAGTACCCCATGGACATACATCCATTGTCACATACATGAAAAATAGTATCCCACTCACATGTGTAGTGACAGCACTTTCTCATGCTGGTGCAGGATCTTGTTCCATGCTGCCACTGCACATTCACTAGAGTTGGTTACCACCTTTTAAAAGTATTTTGTGTCAGAAGAAACCCTCGTTTCTTATTTGTAAACACCATAAAAGATTTGGAATACCATTCTCTTATGCATTAACAGTTTTTGACAATGCCAATGTTAAACATGTGTGGTTCAGAACAGCGCTCCCCATAAATGCGTGTGCTTAGTATGTAAATGCTTACAGAGCATGGAGATTTTAAGGCGGTACACCAGTAATGAGAAATGTTTGTTAATTATGAAATTTGGTAACCTGATAACTTTTTCTTTTATTCAGAGTCATTCTACAGTCACCTCTTTACAATTTTGTAGTTGTGGAATGTCAGATGGAAATTTAGCAGTAACCGAGGGCAAAGCTGACAGTTCACCTTTAAGTGTTGTCTGTTGCCAGATGAGAGACTGCCTCTTTCTTCTTTGTACGGAATGATTAAAAAAATGCTTTCAACCCACTCAACAAGTAAAAAGAATACATACATGATTCAAATAATACTTAATCAGTAAAGACCTTTTTGAAAAAATACAGTCCTAACTTCTGCAGCTAACACACAACATTACATAGAAACATAGAAACATAGAAGTTGACGGCAGATAAGGACCGCAAGGCCCATCCAGTCTGCCCATTTCTTTTTCTACCTTATAAATGTGCCATCGGCCTTTGCTATGTCAGTGACCTATCTATTCATAGTCATTTGTATTGCTCCCTTATGCCTATCCCATGCCTGTTTGAAGCCCTGCACTGTATTCATAGCCACTTACTTGTGGTAAGCCATTCCATGCATCTACCAACCCTTTCTGTGAAAAAGAATTTCCTCACATTCTCCTTAATCGCCTCCCTCTAACTTCATGCTGTGTCCTCTTGTCCTGCTATTTTTCTTATATTTAAACATGTTAGACTCTTTCACCCTTGTTTATGCCCTTAAGGTGTTTGAATGTCTCGATCATATCACCTCTCTCCCTCCTTTGCTCAAGGGTATACATATTGAGCTCCGTTAATCTGTCCTCATATGTCTTCTGATGCAGTCCCTGCACCATTTTGGTTGCCCTTCTCTGGACTGCCTCAATTTGGTTAATGTCCTTGTGAAGGTGTGGCCTCCAATACTGCACGCAGTACTCGAGATGGGGCCTAACCAGTGTCTTGTACAGAGGGTTACCTACCTCCCTCTTCGACTTGTGATACCCCTACTAATACACTAACACCCCCCTAGCCTTACCTGCTGCTTTGGGGTCTGCTTGGATGATTTCAGGTCATCAGTGATGATGATGCCCAAGTCTCTTTCTTCCTTTGTGACTGCTAGCAACTCCCTCCCAGCCTATAAGTGGCTTCAGGTTTCTTCTTCCTTGTGTGCATGATTTTGCACTTCTTTGCATTAAATCCCAGTTGCCACTCTTCTGACCATTCTGCTAGTTTATCCAGATCTCTTCTCATTCTGCCCACCCCATCTGGATCATCTACTCTGTTGCAGATCTTGGTGTCATCTGCAAACAGACAAGTTTACCCTCTAGTCCATCTGCTAGGTCACTAATGAAGATGTTGAATAGGACTGGCCCCAGGACTGATCCCTGAGGTACCCACTTGTGACTTGCATCTCTTCTGACTGTATACCATTTACCACCACTCTCTGTTTTCTGCCAGTCAACCAGTTTGCCACCCAGTTGACCAACTTGACCCAATCCCGAGCCTACCTAGCTTATTTATCAATCTTCTATGTGGAACAGTGTCAAAAGCTTTGCTGAAGTCAAGGTAGCGACATCAACTGCTCCCCTTGTCCACCACTCTGGTTGCCCAGTCAAAGAAATCTATGAGATTAGTTTGACAGGACCTTCCTTTGTAAACCCATGCTGTCTTGGATCCTGTGCCCCTATGGATTCCAGGTGTTGCACTATCCTTTCCTTAAGGAGTGCTTCCATAATCTGCCCACTACTGAGGTAAGACTGACGGTCTGTAGTTCCCGCCTCCTCCCTGCTACCACTCTTGTGGAGTGGGATCCCATGAGCCCTTCTCCAGTCTTCTGGGACCTCTCCTGTGCTCAGAGACTCACTAAACAATTCTGCTAATGGCTCTGCTAGTTCCTCCTTTAGCTCCTTAAGTACCCTGGATGATGCGCATCAGGTCCCATTGCCTTATCCTGACCCGAGCTTAAGCTCTTGTGGGACCCTTTCTTTTGTGAAGGAGTAGTGCTCACCTCCTCCCCTGTGTCCATGATGCTGAGCTGTGGGCCCTGCCCTACCTTCTCTTCAGTGAATACTGAGCAAAAGTATCTATTTAGGATAGATGCCTTTACAGGGTCCTCCTCCTCACATGCTCCCTTTTCTCCATTAAGCTTAGCAATACCCCCTCTGGACTTTCTCCTTTCACTAATGTATCTATAGAAAGTCTTGTCACCTTCTTTTACTGTTTGTGCTAGTGTTTCCTCAGTTTGGGACTTTGCCTTTGCATTATTTCCTAACACAGACCAGTAACATAGTACAATTATTTATATCAGACTCTTACCATCGGACTCAATAACAATGACACTTTTTGTGTCCGACTGACCACCCTCCACAGCTTCACGCTGTGCCGGTACTACATCGCGAGAAGCCGGGGGAGACCTCCGGTGTTCTGCCATGAAACAGAAAAAAAATATGTAAGTGGTTGATGTGAATAGCACTACAGTTTTGAAATACTTGCAACAACAGTAAATCAGGCACCACATAGATAACATTGCTTCTGATTATACAGATCACAAGCATCGTGGCCACATATTACAATAACAATTGGATTTTTGTGTGGGGGGGCCCATCATGCCATTATCTACATAGTCTGTGACTGGTGGGGCACCAAACACTATTGATATGTACATGTCTACATGTCTGTCTGTGTGTGTAGCACACATGACACACCACGAGTCAATATTGTATTACTGCTCACTGAAAATACTTCCCTTTAACTGTACAGCAATGCATCTTGGACTTGTGATAGACAGCTGCAGCACACATAGAAAACTGCAAAACACCTGCAAGTACAGTACCTGAATTGGAACAGGTGTGTAATAACTATGAAATGTCATATGATGCCACTATGTTTGTTGCACATGTGTGCAAATTAACTTTTAATACATACACACGATTACACAGTTACAAGTTTCATACCACAACATTACAATGACTAAACACTTACATATTGTTCTCTACCAACATACCATAATAGGAAGTGCGTATATGTATGAATGTACTATTTCTGGTATGGCTATGTTACTAAGGTGTGCTTGTGACTGAACAACAGCACAGTAAATAAATACAACAATTAAGCTACATGTTTTCATAGTACATCCTTACATATAGTATTAAGTATTATAAAAAGGGTGTGAAAAATAGAGCTTTCTGATTGGTTGCAAACATTCTATTAGGCGTATGTTAATCTTTGATTAACATACATGTAGAGACTAATCACATGCTAAACAAGGTTCAACACTATTTACAAAATATTTGTATAATAATACTAATAAGGCAGTCTCAGAGTTTCTATTAATGGTCACTTAATCACCCTGTGGGGGCATGTGGCACTCGGCTGTGCCTCATGCCACAGTACACCACTAGAGGGTGATTTGCAGACCATTAACATAACCCCTGCTCATATCTTATTGCTTAATTATGCTGTCTGCAATAATTGTTACAAATTCTGAATACATGCACATCCATTATGAAAAGTTCTACTGATTTACTTACGGTGAGTAAGGCGCTCCCCCACAGCTGTCTTGCCAGCAGCTTCCCATAACTCGTACGTGAGGTAGTACCAGCACTTATCATTGTCCGGTATCCCCTCATGCTGTTTTAGAACGTAAAAACATTGGCGCAAAAGCTTCCACTTCCGCTTCAACTGCACGATTGTTTTGTTTTTAATTTTTAAAACAACGTGCAAGAAACAGTTTATGCGCCTACACATTCAATCCAGTTTCCTGTTAGTACTCCTCATCAGAACCTTTGCATTTCCTCTGGCCTAGACTGCCTCAAGCAGTGCACACACCTCTCACAAGGTCCACTGCCTCATTTTCTTTTTTTTTATTATTTAGTTCTGAAATACAAACAGAAAAAAACATCCACATTACTATCAGCTAACAATATTAATCATTTCTTAAACTAATTCCATGTAATACTTATTAAATTAAAGACCACATCTCCTTCAGCATGGCAGAAACACATCTCACTAGCATTATGCAGCCCCAAGAAAGGATTCAGCAACCTCAGCAGTAACAACAGCTGCTGCTATGCTACGGTGTCCCACCAGCATGCCACCCAGTACTCTCCGGGGTGAGGGGCTACTGCATCGAACATCAGATTGCCCACACCATCACGTATGCATGTCTACTACACTGAGGTGTTCACACAGCATGAGCTGTACAACTGTCTTTTGCAATCTTGCACCACAGCTGTTGCACACCACCCTCACCTAAACTGTGTATAACAGACTGCATCACATACTATGCATCTATGTGTCTGTATGCAGGTAAGTACCAGACTTGAACATGTGATATCCTACTACTGTCCATAACACCATAACTACACCCTTCAACCATACACCACAGCATTGTAAACTGATGTAAAACACAGATGAACCACACATTGCACAACTGTGCACACACCTACAAATACACTTAATAAACGTGAAGACGGCTAACAAACCTGATCAAAGTTAAATAATATCATAATTGTGTTGTGCATTCATGGTAGGATACATAAAAATTACTACACATATGTGTTACACTCAAAATAACTCTATTTCCAGACATACCACTAAAGAAACCTATACATTAAACAGCACCACTGTGTTTCATTGTTGTTGCACACATACCATACTGTAACAACTACAATACTGTAAGACCACAGTAAATGCTACACTCACTTAACATACACAAACTATATAAAAATGTTTACACATAACAACATCATACAATTGTGAACTGACAGCAACAGGGTAAATTACTATTGCTGTCTCCCCACTATTCTAATATAGCATCCCACAATATTAATATTCCAAACCCATATATGTGGCATGTGTGTGAGTGATGCATGCGGTTGATCTATTTTTTGACCACATTAATATGGTTCTGAGAAGAACCTTTGTGTATACTGTAATATTTGCTCAAACAGTCTGACAATCTTAAAGGACTTTGAGGATTCCATCTCAAGGTCTCCCAGAAAATGGCAATTGCCAGCATGCGAGAAATGTACACCGTCTGGTAGGAATAGCCAATCATTACAGTATTTTATTTCGGGGTGACGTATAGTATACATTCCATGCATGCGTAGAAAAGCAGTTATCTGTTCATTAACTTTTCTGCGAGCTCTGTCAATCAGATACATATGATGTTTTGCTTGCCAGACCCTACACTCTGTAATATCTGAAAACATGATAATACAGGCAGGCAACATAGACATGATAGAAGCAAGGTCCAATTTTGCCTCTGTAACTAAATCTACCCAGCGTTTTGAGCCCAAATCATTGCCTCCAAGATGTATTAGCAGTATGTCAGGAGGAGAGTGAGTTCTCAAAGTTCAGGCATGGTTGGCATAACATGTTCCCATCTCATGCCACCACGACCAAACCATCTTACATAGCAATCAGGGAGCTGCAGGTCCCTCCCAAAATTACTATGAACTGCAAACTCAGCTGCTCATCTTACGAAACTGTTTCCAACTATCCACAAAGTCCTTTTGTTATTTTCTGCCATTCTAAGTTTTAACACTCATAACTGTACAGAGAGCTACAAAGAAAGTCAGTGTTCATCCTGCAGTGACCAGGCAGTACTGAAAATAAAACTGATATTTTCCCTTCTTATTTCAAACTACCTTCAGTGGGCTGAGACATAACACACAAATCAAAAAATAAACATTCCCTGCTGCTCTGGCTTATTAACCAATCTAAGTGACGCAGTCAGTATTACTAGACTTATGTTCCAGCTAAAATCTGCAAACATTGAGAAGTGGGAAAAATGCATCCTTTTCATAGGCAGTTTTAAACAATTACAACAGCAGAAACATGTCTGATTGATTCCACTTTCTCATAGGGCTCCATGTGCACCTTCCTATCTCCCTCTATTTGCAGCTGTATCTGTACAAGTTAGTACAAAAATGCTATCTGACTTTAAACTCTTTTCTGTAAATAATACAGCATGTTAGATTATAATAATTTACATAATGAGATTCAGCATATAAAAACGTTTTGATTAACAGTATTTACATGTTATCAGTTTTTTAATACTAGAAAAATTAATTTTAAAATAGACTGTACTTACAGTTCTGAAACTGCTCTCTGTCAGCAATATCTAAAATGGCCCCTGTTGACTTATTGTTCAGTGTTGTCCGTCTCTGATTGGTTCTTCGACATGGCCTGACAAATCTTAAATTACATTAGTAGAGCCAGCTGTCAGTCAAACACACTGAATTCTGATTCGATAATGAATGTATTTGCCACTCCCAAGTGTTAGATTCACTTTACTGTCGAATGCACGTAAGTAATTGTGACACTTTCATAAGCACGAAAGTAAAATTTGTAGTAAGTCGTGAAGTTCGACAGTATTCCTTGCAATACCGTCGAATGCACCTAGTAACATTTGTTATTAATTTCAGTATGCATGAAAGTACTTTTATGACACTTTCTCGCATACGACAGTAATTTCAAGACTGTCTATTTATTGCCACAATTTCAGATTTTATGGCAAAATAACTCAATTTTCAATAATAAACACATTATGTGCTGCATAGCTGCTTCGAACTCACTGCGCTTCAGATATTTAACATTTACAAGGTTCTGAGCGTGCATAACAACTGCGCAACGCAGAGTTTTAAAACAGTTATTTGTTGTGATTTTTGCACCCAAATGTAAACATAGCCATTTTAAGACCTCTGCTCATAAACAGTGTCGCTCTGATTTTATACATTTGTACCATATAGTCATTTCTCACATCGACTAAGCCAAAACGCAGTACATAAGTGAAAACACAGTTTTGGCAAGATGTCAAATGAAATCTGTACTATTCATAAGGTTGTGTGTTAAAAAAAAAAAGATGATAAGCAATCAACTGAAACTTTAGACAATACACAAACTTACAATTGTACATATAAGTGCACTGTGCAAGCTTGTAAATCAAAAATGTTTGAATTCTTACGCGAATTTTCTACATACTCATTTTAAGTCATCTGCTCATGAACAGTGGCATTGTAATTTTGTTACTGTGCCCCATACAATGATTTCGTTAACCAACTGCAGCATTGCATGCTACATGTGAGAAAATATTTTTTTGGTATTGTATAAAATAACACTGCAATAGTCATAAACAGGTGTACTAAAAACACAATGTTGATAATCTGCAGTAACTATATTTAAATTTCGTTAACATACAAGCATACACAGCAACTGCGCTACACACACTCACACAACAGTAATACTACCATGTTTTCCATCTAATTGTAAACATAGTAATTGTAACAGATTTGGTGATGAACAGTATCAATCTCAAGTTTTTTGTCTACCATATAGTGAATTCACGTACTGACTGTACCATGACACGCTACATGCTCGAAAACACATTTTCGTCTAGATGTAACAAATTACACCTATGATAATCATAACTAGATATGGTCAAAAAAAATCTTTCAAATGTGGACTAGAAATATTGAGAATGCACAAACTTCTGATATTACGTAGCAACTGCGCAATGCACATTCATAAAAACTACTGTTTAGTTATGTATTTACCAAATTGTAAACATACTTAAGTTACAATTCTATCAATCCACACTGTTATAAGAAATTTACTGAAGCATATTCTAACACTTTTTTTTTCTCTGTCTCTCATACAGGTGCCTGATACTTCTTTAAGACTGCTTACTGCCACTGTGAACCATAATAGCAAACATGGCAACTAAATACAAGACGTAGATGTGTCTCAAAACGAGAGCGGTATAATAGTACTACACTGTTGTATATAGGCAACAAACAAAACAGTAAAGCTCACCACAAAATGAACACATGGACACTTTACTGCAACAGTGACCCCTACATCAAGTCACTGCACAACCAAACAAAATTCTTTAACAGAAAAGAAAAGAATACTGCTATCAAATGTTGTGTGTAGATCTGTGAGACGAAACACAACTATTTTGAGTGTAACCATCAAGAAACGTTCAAAATGCCGTAAACTTACAACTGCTGATTTACAACTCAGAAAGAGAAAGTATTTCCAATCACTAGCAAGTAAAGCTAAGATCGAAAGACTTATCGCTGCTGTGCTGAGGCACACCAAAAAGAGTAAGAGTCATCTGTCTCTGATGAACTTACGCCTCAAAGTGCGAACTTTTGTCAACAGAGAGCAGTGTTTGTACTACAGCGATTGTGGCGAAGATGTGTCATTGCTTGAACAATTCAGGAAACTTGTATATGCCATAAAAAAGGCTTCAACAGTATCCTTGTTTGACTGTTGACAACTTCTGTCATGTTTCAGGGACAGTGGCTGACACACAGCACTCAGAGGCATATTTTTGGGAAGAGTCTTATCATTCCTAACAAAGAACACAAGTTCACCATTGATGAGTACGGCAAACTAGTAAATGTCCTCAGTATCTCTGATGACAATCAATTGGATACTGATGATGACTGTGATCCAACCACAGTCTTCAATAAACTGCACTTTCTGGCATGGTCATGTGATGATACCTGCAACCGTAGGCAATCATCATTTGAAAAAGTAGAACAGTTTGTCAACCTATTTGTAATAACAGATCACAAAGACAGACATAAACTGTTTACAAAAATTGACCATTGTGAAATCCGGCCACATACTGGACTCATGGGTCACTCACTTGCATGTCTCGATAGTGGTGTTTGTGATAGTATTTTTTCACAACATGCGGATGCTTGCAGTGCATCAAACAGGCATGCGAAACTTTGTCTACAGAGTATATGAAGTACAGCGAGCTGTACATCAGTACACTTGTTTAAATGACTTATTGCAATCAGGTGACATGCAGGGTGCCATCACATTCCTAAAAAAACTGCAACACATTACTTCTGTACCAGAAACAACAATTTTTCAGTGTAACACTTCTGCAGAAAAATCTGTTTCAGTGTTAGAAAATGACATTCTGAGACAGTACGGCAAGGAAATTGCTAAGTTTGAGGTTGCAAAGTCTCAGAAGTTTGATTCTGTATGTGTCATGCAACCGCTGTGCTACACAAAACAAACAGTCAATCAACCTAGAAACCTTGTCACCATACAATGACACGTGGTTCCGCTGGCAAGCATTCTGCTGCTGAAATCTGACTTTCACTTACAAGACACCATTGTGCTATGCAAACACTGTTTTTCCAAAGTGAAGTGTAACACTTTGCCAGCAAGGTCAATGCTGAATAACATGGAAACAGATGTTACACCAAGTGAGATTTCAACATTAAATATATTTGAATGCATTGTAATTCAGACAATGAAACCATTCCAGATGATTCTACGTCTGAACACAAAGACACAGAACATTCCACAGAAAGAGCTTGTTAGATCTCTAAAGGGTTCCATGATGTATCTACCACTTCCTGTACAGGAAAATGTTCAAGCAATCTCAACTGAAAATAGCTTGGTGATTCTTGTAAATGGTGTGCCGACAAAGGCCAAGGTCATCTGGGAAGATGTTGTCAATGTGCAAAAGGTAAAGCTTGCTCTTACTTATTTAAAGAGTAACAATCCTTTTTATGCAGACCTTGACATAGATCAGATGGCCAGTCTCTCTGTGCAACATGATCTATTAGAAAAAAGTAAGCCAATCATTGAGAAGGTCAGTGTACAGACAAGTGACAATGTGTATGAACAGTACACAATTCACCCACTACATGGCAGAGATCCATTAGGAGACAACATTGATCTCTATCAAATGAAACAGGTGGAAGGTGAGCCTGTCAGCATTTGGGAGGCAACACTAGAAGCACGCTGTTTCCCAGACCTATTTCCAAAAGGGTCAGGCAGATGCCTAGATGAAAGAGAAGTACGTGTACAGGGTGCTGAGTACCACACTAGCCGTGTCCTGAGCAAAGATGGGAAATTCAGATGTAACATGCAGTACCTGTTCCATCTCCTCTGGGAGAGTGAACTTAGCATTCTGTCTGCGTCTATAGCACATACCATTCATCTAACAAGTCCACTAGATGGAATAACAGCTGCCTGTCTCTAGAGAATTAAAAGCAGAGACCTAAATGTGCAAGGAATCTGTCTTCCATACTAAGTCTTTGTGGCACTAAAGTATATTGGTATCGAGACACTCTGAAGTGATGACAATGCTGCGAGTATGGTGCAGCCACGTGGTTTGTCACACTTAGTTGTGCTGAATATGCCTGGGACGAGCTCATTGAACTGTTGAAGTGGGCAAATTCTGATGTCGATGGCATCTCATCAATGACTGCCAGAGAAATGTGTTCACTTGATCCTGTGTCTGTCACAAGACATTTTCACAAGCGGTTCCATGACATTCTGACTTTCATCTTGTCAAAGGACAATCCTCCTCTAGGTATTGTGGAACATTACTTTTGGAGGACAGAATATCAAGCACGAGGAGCCCCTCATATCCATATGTTATTGTGGATCAAGGATGCTCCATGCATTGGTGAACATGAAGCAGCAGAAGTGCCATCATTCATCAAAAAATATATCACTTGTCACATTCCAGACAAGTATGACAGTCCTACACTATGAAAGTTCGTACAAAGGTTCCAGTGACATATTTGCAGAAAATATTGCCGCCGAGTAGTAAAGAACAAATCTAATTGGTACACACGATGTCGCTTTGGATTTCCTAGATGAGTTTGTCAGGATGGTGCCATGAATGACCTTTTCTCAGCAATGCGACACCTCTTGAAAGCAAAATCAACCAAGAGGGTATACGAGTTACCCAGAGATGAAAAAGAGGTGTACATCAATGACTACAACCCAACTCTTCTCCTAATGTGGCAAGCAAACATAGATGTTCAGTTTGTGGCTGATAACTCACTGGCCCTAGTTCGGTATGTCACTTCATACATAACCAAACATGAACAGACAAGCTTGCAAGATCTTTGGGAAGATATTGCCAATTCAAGCAAAAGCCTGACATCTCAGCTCTGGTCATTGGGTTTGAAGACTCTTTCACACAGAGAATGTGGAGCTTACGAAGCCAGTGACCGGTTAATGGGTACACATCTGTATGGGAAGTCTGATGCTGTATGTTTTCTCAGTGTAAACTACAAAGAGAAATGGAAATGTACTGATTCCTCATGCCAAATTGAGGAGCTCGGCCAAATAGCACCTCTTCAAAACATATCTTGAAGAGTAACCTGATAGACACATACTACCCATGTAGACACAACGACATGAATGATATGTGTCTCTTTCAGGTGGCTAAGTGGTATGACTACAAGACAGTTGTAGCACCTGACTCAACACATCAGATTTACAAGGTCAATGGAGTAGATGGCTGTCTCGTAAAGAGACACAAGCCATGGCTCATAGATCACTGTAAACTGCATCTAGGCACATCAGAGAGCAGAGAACATTACTACTTTGCTATTCCTATTTAGACCCTGGAGGAGTCAGTCTGAATTAAAAGGTGACTGTGACACATTCGAAGAACAGTTCAATCTCACGAGAATTTCCAAACTGAATACTCACAGACATATATACAGAGACTAGAAGCTGAGAAAGAACAGCTTGAGAAGGCAAAGAAGCAGCTTCAGGAAGACACTCCAGTTAGTTCACAAGACAACCTTGATCCAGAAGGACAAGGTGTTCTAGATGACCCTCTGCCCTTAAATGTCCCAGAAGTGTTAATGTCAGAAATTGAGACAGCCATGGAACATGGCACACACTCCATGGTCAACCCAGCTGACTTAAGAGAAAAACTAAATCAGCTGCAGCATACAGTTCACTCTCAAGTAGTTGAAGTGTCCAACATGGGATACTACATGAAACAAAACAATGTGACTGCACTGACTACAAGCCACTACTAATGTTTGTTAGCAGTTCAGCTGGCACAGGAAGAGTTTCCTGATTGAAGCCATCATTGCAGAAGTAATGGAGGTGACCGGCTCTTCAATGTCTGTTGCTGTAACTTATCTCACAGGTGACTCAGCAGTATTCAACATTGGTGGAGTTACATTACACCGCTTCTTCATGTTGCCAGTCGAACATGGGAGAACTGAGAGTATCAGGAACTGTCATTCGAGGTTGCATCTCAGTCCTGCTCCATGTTCACAAAGATGCAGTTACTCATCATTGACGAAATCAGCATGGTCTCCAATGTCATGCTTGCCTGTATTCATCTACATCTACAGCAGATCTTAGGTACTAACGATGGAGTGCCATTTGGTGGCAAAAGTATACTTGTGTTGGGAGACCTTTTACAGCTTGCACCAGTCAATGCAGAGCATATATTTACAACTCTAACTGCCAAACAAGCTAAGAATATCCTCGGTTGCATTGCAGGCTATAACATATGGGAATTATTTACCTATGTTGAGTTGTCTGAGAACATGTGCCAAAGTGGTGATCTAGCTTACAAATCACTTTTAGATGAAGCTCGTACAGGTTTTCTATCACCAGAACATGTTTGTATGTTAAATGATCGACAATCACAGTAGATTCTGCATGCATAGAAACAGCATGTCATGTCTTCAGCGACATATATACCTACTGGCAGGACATAGTGTGTCTATGCCGTCAACTAAAGAAATGCACTGAATTCAACAATCTAATGCTGCAGAGAGAAACCAAGAGATTGTAACCTGTATGCGGTTGATACAGTTGATGGCGTTATTCTTAGTCGAAAACTAGTAGCAAAGATGACTGAATGACTAAGTGAACTGAAGTCAGTTGTTTCACACACAGCTGGCCTAGAAGCTGTTCTCACAGTCTGTAAGAATGCATATATCATGCTGCGACGTAGTCTAGATGTAGAACGAGGCATGGTAAACGGTGCCATGGGAAACACCACTGACTTTGTCTACAATGTCCAGAAGACATATATCGAGATGCTTGTAGTTCACTTTGACAAATGGAACACTCTGTACACATAGATCGAACCTGCGTAAAATTCCAGGTTTTTAAGGATGTCTACGTAAACAGAAAACAGTTTCCATTATGTGTTGCATATGCTGTCTCCATTCACAAATCTCAGGGATTGAGTTTGGATTCAGCAATGGTAGACATAGGTACAGACATTTTCAAGGATGGCATGAGCTACGTCGCACTTTTACGTGTACGCAACCTTTCTGGGGTGCACATTATTACTATAGCACCTCAGAAAATATGAGCTGACAAGCGATGTATTCTTGAGTACAACAGGTTACGTACTCTACATCAGCCACAAATGTCTTTAATACCACTGCCTACATATCTGTCTGTCTCACACAATTCAGTCACAGCTAGAGGTAGCAACAAACAGCAGCAAGCTTCCAAAAGTGATTCAATAAAAAAGAGTTCAACAAAGGTCACAACTTCAAGTAAACATTCACAACCAGCTATTCATCAGAAATCAGTTGGTGTAGCTGCTGTACCAGTCTTTGACAACAGCAGTAGAGTAAACTGCTATGCTAACTCAGCTATGCAAGTTTTTCTGCACATGCCACAGTTTGTGCAGGCAATATCTGCTTCACAAGACAATCCCCTATCAAACGCTTTGAAGCAGATTATCAACATGACTTCTGACCAGTATAACAATGTACAGGCACTAACACCACTATGACAGGTGTTAGCTACATATGCTGGATGTAGTACATTTGCTGCAGACATACAGCAAGACACTACTGAGTTTATGATGGCTGTCATAAACAACCTGGATGAAGACGGTACCCCATGCGGCGGTACTTCACGGTAACATATGTTACAAAATATGTGTGTTTCATGTGGCATCATCGTGAAACCACACAAGACATGCTGTAATTACTCTCTGTCCTCAAACCAAAAATGTTAAATTTCGACAGCTATTCACCAATTCTGAATGTAGTCATGCCTGTGGAAGGTGTGGAGGCAGATGCACTCAGTCCATACGTCTCAGGAGCTCATCTCAATATCTGTTGCTTATCTTGCACAGATTTGACTCCAACAGGCTCAGAGTTAATACTCCTATCACAGATGACACAGCTGGTAGAATAGTCTTCAACCAATCAGTGTTTGACACTCACAGTATAATCTATCACCATGGTCAATCCATGCATTCTGGGCATTACACCTCCTTACTAAGGTGCAGAACTGGATGGTTAGAGTGTGACGACTCTACAAGCAGTTTTAAATAGAGACTGCCACGGCACTTAAAAAATGCATATCTTCTAATATTGAAGAATTATGATAACCTTCATATTTCAGAAGAATAGGACAAAACATGTTGCATTTTAAAAATGACTACTTTGTCCCAAAAACATTCATACCTCATTACAATGTTGTATAATGTATGACTCTAAATAAACCATAGCATTTCAACAAAATGCTATTCTGACAGAGACATTCCATACACTGTAACATGTAAGATCTTGTGTGGATCAGTGACTACATGAAAATTGTTGTAGTGGCTTCAATCGGCGCCAACAATATTCACAGTCACTAGAGAAACCATGATTACATGTCTATCAAAGATTGTACATCTAAAAACTGAGGCCTTACTGCTCTCCTCCTCTGTACATATCTTTAATTATCCATATATCAACTCATACATAACAACAAATTGATTTGAGTTATAAAGTGTTACTCTTTGCAAACAAAGAGAAGTTCTCAGTTATCATCGTAAATAACTGAGCAACACTTCTAACATTCACCAAACATTCCACTCTGTCACAAGTTGTCTATCAACACTTCAATTTGTCTATTGACTCTTGACATATAGAGAACATCATTCGCTCACCATGCAACAGTGTAGAACTATCCCGCCTTCATGCGTAACACTAGTACTGTACATATGTAAAAATAACTACCTTTATTGATAATGCAAGAAGCTGAATTACACAACTGTAAATAAGAACCAATTGCAGAATATCATTTACTGACTTTTACATGTGTTTGCAATTACTTGTACATAATATAAAGATTTGTATTCAGGTGTACATTGTTAATAACTACTTTGATACTTGTACTAAAATACTAGTCTAACACTAAAGTACAACTGAATGTTTTACATATTATTCATCACTATACTAACTACATCTAATTAACCATAAGTTTGTTAAAAAATGCATATCATGCACAGTCTTACTATTTACAAGTTAAGAATTTACATAGAAGATAATGTAAGCATTGAAACAATGTCATTTGTTCATGTAAGAATATTCTATTTTCGCAACTTGTCACATAAGTAATTCTAACGAATGTAAAAAATATTGACAATTGTAAATCAGACGCTGTTACTGATCACAACACACTGCATACATGTTCCTGACAATATTTATGATCGCCTCAATTGAGGGGTCGGGTGGGAATTTTCCATTTGCGCCTATTCGGTGACATGTTATTAAATAACACCAATCAAATGTCACAAAACTAACATTTTTTTATATTGTATTACTTAGACAGTCAGCATATGTTTTTTCGCCCACCCCAGGAACATCCACATTAGCAGTCACACAATAACAACAAAACACTTGTCTATCATGTGTGTAATCACACTTCACAACCTACTGACATTGCCTTATTAACATACCACACAAGTAATGCACTACATATAATTACAACATACAACCATTTAAAAAAAAGTAACATTTTTTTACAAACTCTATCCACATTCAATAGTAAATATATAATGAAGCGCCACAGCTTCAGCCTGACTATAGAATTCCAGGTTGAATGTCAGAAACTACTTCCTCACATAAAGAGTAGTGAGTAGTGAAACATGACTAGAAACACACAACACCTGATTAGTTTCCTATAATATCACATACTTACTCCAATCCATATTATACAGTTCTTATTATTCTTACACATTTACATATATGACGAGCAATGATTGCACACATACAAAATTGTATTGTGAGACTGCTTCTGTTAACTAAATTTCAGTCTTGATTGGCTCTTTTCTCCATTTGACAAATTGGCAATACATTTTTTAAAACCATAACCACCTGTGTCGACTCTTCACTTAAAATACCATTATGACATAAAAATAAGTGTGTCTGACTTAAGCATACAAATCAATGCTAACTAATACTGCTACAACTATACCTCCATCAATTTGTTTGGTGCCTATGACGTACAGTCAGTATCACAGCATATGCAATGATGTGGCACATTGCATGTCACATTTGACATAATTCCTAACAGTGTAAAAAACTCAGCAATGTACTTACTTTTTCTGTGCCTATACAGTCATTATTACTATACCAAGGTGTCGCACATCAGCACCCAACAGTACACAGCTGTGACTATACACTTCCCATGCAGTCACTACTATGTGTACTTCAGAGTCTGAGAAATGGAGCTTTCTAATTGGCTGCAAACATCCTAACAACCTTATGTTAATCTTTTATTACCATACATGAAGAGGTTAACGATATACTGAACAAGGTTTAAAACAGTTTAAAAAAATGTTTTATTATAATAGCAATAAGTCACTCTCAAGAATTGTGTTAATGATCAGTTAATCACCCTGTAGAGACATGTGGCAGTCGGCCACACCTCATGCCACAGTACACCCCTAGAACATGATTAACAGACCATTAACATAACCCCTTGTCATGCCTTATTAATAAATTATAAAAAGGCTCTCAGAAACTGAGCTTTCTGATCGGCTGCAAACATTCTAACAGCCTTATGTAAATCTTTTATTGACATACATGAAGAGGTTAACCATTTCCTAAACAAGCTTTTAAACAGTTAAAAAACATTTTTATTTTAATAGCAATAAAGCATTACTAACGGTAATGATAATAGTCAGTTAATCACCCTATGGGGCATATGCCACTCGGCTACACCTCGTGCCACAGTACACCCCTTGAAGGTGATTAACAGACCATTAACATAACCCTGCATCATGCTTTATTGCTTAATTGAATTTTGATAACCAGGTAGGCCCACAGGTCCCCGGACGTCCCTTTTTCAGGGGTGACCCAGGAAGCAAACAGTAGATGAAATAGAACACAATGGTACATATACAAGCTGAGGGTATACAGTATGCTTCAGTTTACAAATACATCTGTGTTTTCATCTGCATCTACAATTACAATATACTACCTAATTTTGTCTGCCATTGGGTGCTCCACTGCCTACCTGACCCTGCTGATGACGTCTTGTGTCATAGTAACACCAACAGCAATGCAAACAGAAGCGCTAACAGTGGCACATATGGTAACACAAGCGAAAATGAGAGCATAAACGGTAACGCACACAGTGACGCAGATGGCAACGGTCTGCCACGTGATGTGTTAAATGGAGGTTTCTGATTGCCTGCAAACATCCTAACAGCCTTATGTTAATCTTTTGTTACCATACATGAAGAGGTTAACGACACACTGAACAAGGTTTAACACTGTCTAAAAACATGTTTCATTATAATAGCAATAGGTCACTCCCAGTCAATCACCCTATAGGGACATGTGGCACTCGGCTACACCTCATGCCACACTACACCCCTAGAACGTGATTAACAGACCATTAACATAACCCCTTCTCATGCCTTATTACTTAATTATAAAAAGGGTCTGAGAAATGGAGCTTTCTGATTGGCTGCAAACATTCTAACAGCCTTATGTTATACTTTTATTGACATACATGAAGAGGTTAACCATTTCCTGAACAAGGTTTAACACCAGGATGCACATTGGTTGTCATTGGCCCTAACTCTCACCCCATCACATGTGTAAAGCAGCAGAAGTATAGAAGAATGGAGTGAGAGTTAGGACCGACTACCTCAATGCACACCCCCAATGCTGGTTGGAACGGTGGCCAGGGGGTCCAAGAGGGGTTTTCAACCCTAACACCGAATTTCCTCACTTTTGTCACTGTGGCACAACCCTAACTAATGCATTAAACAGATTTTTTTGCCTCTAATTTACCTTCTTTTTGAGAATGATAATGAGAAATAGTGAATGTAATGCAACAGCGGCAGCACGGGGCCCTTTGGGCCCCACGCTTCTGCCATATCATGCGGTGGTGGGCCCCCGTAACAGGAACAGCAATGCAAACAGAAGCGCTAACAGTGATGCACATGGTAACGCAAGCACGAATGAGAACAGAAAGGGCAACACACACGGTGGCATAGACGGGAACGGACTGCCACATGATGTGTTGTCACATAGTAACATGGTGCCTGCAAATGGAAATTTCAATGGGCATGGTGACGCTAAGTAAAACAGAAAGAGAAACAGTACTGTAGACACAAATGGCAAAAAATAACGGAAACGCAAGCGCAAATGAAAACGCAAAGGATAACGCACACGGTGGTGCAGACGTCAACGGTAAGTGAAACGGGTACGGAACCACAAGCAGAAAGGGCAACAGTAACAGTAATGTAAGTGCACAGGCTGGTTTTCCCCAAAACCTGCATAGAGAAAGACAGTGAGTACAAATAATGTATGCATAATAATCAGTATCGGAGCAGAAAATGAGAACTTGGAATACTAAATAGGTTATATCTCAGGAAACGTTTGACGTAGAAAAAAATTTTAAAAGTCATATGATTTACAACTGTCCTGGCTAATTTTGTACTTAGCCCCCACTAGGGGGCTAAGAAATTTTCTGACGAAAAGTCTGTATCTCGCACCGTTTCTGAGATACGGGCCCTGAAAGGCGAGGCGAACGCCATAATGTTATCCTATGGGAAGAAAGAGAAGTGCAGAGTGCCATAACTTTGCCTCCCTGTAATATTTTTTCACCAAACCACTGAAAGGCACATCTGTGGGCTGTTGGCTGTCTTCCTTCCAAATTTCAGGAAAAAAGACCAAACTGTTATTTTGCAGCAGGGATCCAAAGGATTTCTGTAATGTGTTGGGCACCGTAATGTTGTCCTATGGGAAAAACCGTCAACTTTGGAGTGCAGTAACTTTGCTGCCATGTAATATTTTTTCAATACAACACTAAAAGGCACATCTGTGAGATGTCTGCTCCGTTCCTTCAAATTTCAGCCCAAAACTCCCAGCGGTTCTTTTTGCAGCGCAGTGCCAAAGAATCGCTGTCACTTCCACAGATGGAAAGCTACTGTCGCAATTTCGGTAAAGTCAGAAAATAGTTCGACACTTTCGTGAGCACTCCAAAGTAATTTATAGTATTTTTCCCAGAAATTTGAAAACATATTTCTGGGGTGTTTACTACAAAATAAAGACATGGCAAGCATCCTCAGGGTCCGACTAGGTGAATACAAAAGAATTAGGTTGCTAGAGGGTCCCAAATTTAAATGCCAACCATTTTCTGATCACCAACTGAAAACAAAATGGCTGATTTGCAAAAGTGACAGGCCCATTTTAAAAGTAAAATGCATTTCATACACTGTCGAACTTTGTTAACTTTTCCATTGACTTATAATGGGAAATTGTTTTTGAATAACTTTTGAACCGTTTAATATTTTTCACCAAATCTTTGAAAAACACATCGGGGACCCGGCCACACATTTCCTGAAGATTTCAGGCTGGTGGCATAGGCAAATGCGACCTATGCCTGTCGTTTTCACGTAGAATTCCCAGAAAAGCGTAAATGTGCACGCAAATCATGCTTAATAACTCCACAGCTGTGTATCCGATTGGTACAAAACTGGCAGATGCCAAGGCCTATGGTTCTTGATCATGTATTCCAAATTTCAGGCAAATCCATCAAACGGTTGCAAAGTTATTAAGTGCAAAGTTTTGGGGTTTAACATAGAAATGGCTCCTCAACCCTAACTATGGTAGCACTACCGTGCTACCATAATATATATATATACAGTATATATATATATATATGTATGTATATGTGTGTGTGTATATATATATATATATATATATATGAATTCAACTCCAGATACATGTCAGAAATCACTAATGACTTTATGCAGACAATGCTGTAATTTGCAGTGTTGGTGATCAACCTAAGGGTGCAGTTGAGACAGTAAAAAAGTGATTTTCTTTTGTTTCAGAAATGGTTGTTTTCAAAGTGAATGTTATTAAATGTTAAGAAAACCAAAACTGTGATTTTTTTTCGGGACCTAGAAAAAAAATAGATAGTGTCCAAATTGTTGACTTGAATGGCAAAATAGTTGAGGAGGTCGACAATTTTAAGTATCTGGGAATAACTTTAGATTCTATCCTTACTTTTGAACAACATAATAATGATACAATAAAAACAATCCATCAAAGACTGGAAGCTCTATATAGAGCTAAGATTTTTTTGACCCCTGAATTAAAAGAAATTCTAACCCATAGTTTTCTCCTTAGTGTGCTGGATTACAGCCTTACTATTTATACAGCAGCCAGTGAAAAAGCCTTATCTTAATTAAAGGTCGCCTATAACTGCGCCCTTAGGTTTATGACAAGTGCACCTTCTAAAAAAGAAGCTTGTGACCTGTTAAAAAAATCTAAATGTCCATCCTTTGAAAATAAGATAAAAATTAGAATGGGTATATTACTTTTTAAGGTTATTAATAACCTCCTCCCCATTTCTCTTCAGACTCTATTTTATTTTCTTGTAGTATTAATGTACAAGGGATGAGATCACAAAGCAAATTGTTTTTTGGCTACCCCCTTTAAAAAAAAACTTTGTTGCAAAAATCTCTGCAATACAGGGTCCCACATTTTACAGTACAATTCCAAACACCATTTCTAACTGCTTTACTGTAGCCACTTTTAAAAATAGATTAAGATCATGGATTGATACTGTAAACGTCTGCACTTGTAATCTAAACTAATGAATGTCCTTTTCATATTCAATGTATTTTAATAATTGTTTGTATATTTGTCCTGTGTACACTATAGTCCTTGTTGTATGTAAAACTTGTCACTTGTGAAAATGGGCAGTGATGCTCATTTTGCTTACAAGTATAAAAAAAAATTAAATGAAATAGTGATTATATTGGCTATAGCCCCCTCAATGATGTATCTCATGACATAAGACATTATACTTTTGTGCATATTAAGAGGTGTGGTGCCCTCAATGTTGCTTTATAGATGGTTTTTGCTCTATGTCCAGACATATAGTATAATAAATAAAAAGTTAAAAAAAACTACAGAACAGAAGTGACATGGTAAATTTAAAATGAAAACCACACCAAACATTGAAAAAAGGAAAAAAATATGTAATCTCTCTCCCTTTGTTTTCTTACAATGTTTAAGAGAAAGGAAACAAGGGCGAACAAATTAATAAGAAGCAAAAAGTAAAAGGCAGAAATTAAGACTAAAGAAACACTTAGGCTGCCAGAAGATCTAGAACGCATAGATTTTTTGGACAAGATATCATGTCAGCGCTGTCTAAGAGTTAATCCAAATCAAACAGTTCACAACACAGGTGTGTCTGAGTTAGTAATCCATTGCATATTTCACCACCATTCGGTAACTATATTATATGGAATTTTTTTTATATATATATTTTATTATATTTTGTCCCATTTTTTCTCCCCGGTCTTGATCCCCTGCCTTGGATGAGTGTGCACACATGTGGAGGCATGCACACGCCATGTCTCAAGGCGCTCTCCCTACGTGTTACTTCCTCCTCCTCCTACCCTAGCCACCGGACCTCTACCCAGTGGTAGAGGGACTGGGGAGGCGGAGACCACACCTAGGAGAGAAAAGCTGCCTTCCGGCTGCTCAATCCTACTCCTACCCCCCCATGCCGGCACCTCAATGACCCGAGTCTTCCTGAATCTGGGTCACCGGTGTAGCATGAGGCAAGGCATCCAGTACCTCAGCCCTCAGCACCACCGGGCTATGCATAGAGAACACTTACACATCCAGTGTGTTCTGCCACAGAGGGGTTCTGATTCCCACTGACCTCTCGAGCGAAGCTCGAGAGGTCCATGGGAATCAGAGCCCTGAGGTGGCAAAACACACTGGTTGTGCATAGAGTTGCTTATCTTGTATTTTTTATAGTGTATACTACTTTGTGAAAAATGTGTTCTGTGAGTTATTTTGCTTTCAAAATGAAACTGACTGATGCAGTCTCTAGAGGTTCTAGAATGCTGTTCTATCACAGTAGGGTAGAATCACATTCCATGACCTCTGAACTGTGGTACAACAGCATTTTGTAAGGGATGGAATTCTATACAGAACAACACTCCACCATACACTATAGAATTTTTTTAAGGTCAGAAAATAACAATATATGCAACATACTTCATGTTCCATTTTTCACAAGGATATCGTGTAAACTATACATTTTCTGTTGTAAGGAAAAATGTCACCTATTCAACCATATGTGCCTTTTGAAACAAAATAGTATTGTATATACCATACCTAAAATATCATAGTTCACTGTTTTTAATGAGAAGAGTAAAGGAAATGTCCCCAGTTTACTGGCCAGATTTCATTCATTCTCTCAAAATACTGTCAACAACTTAATATGGTTTAAATTCAATACCCCTCGCCAAAGACACTGTCTTGTCCTCCTTTTCTGAGTCAGCAAAAGCTAAAATAAATAACTGCCCTTTAACACTTAGGCATCTCTGAAATGGCTCAATGTGGCTTCTCTGTTACCATGCTGGGAGAAACCAGAAAACACTGTAGTTCTTTGACATGTTGATTGGGACTGCTGTAGGACTTTCAGAGTGGTTGTATTTTAGACCCTTTGATGTTCATG
The DNA here is from genome assembly GCA_016271365.2 of Neoceratodus forsteri. Taxonomy (NCBI): domain Eukaryota; kingdom Metazoa; phylum Chordata; order Ceratodontiformes; family Ceratodontidae; genus Neoceratodus; species Neoceratodus forsteri. The sequence goes on from CM057453.1 coordinate 1,189,016,031, forward strand.
GTCTACATACCGTAGATGGAATGCATGCACAAAACTAACATGTTTGCAGGTTATACCATTATTTTGTATTTATTTAAATTGTGTTACCACGAAAGACATACTGAGTTCATACAAGCTCACTTACAGATATTCTATACGGGAAAGGGGAGCAGGGAGCAACGATGTACTGTGTAGCAATTTTTCAATGCAAAGCCGAGGCACACTCACTTTGTGCACAGGTAGGGCTCCAGACAGCAAACAATATATGACTTTACCTCAGATCTAGTTCAAGTATCTGAACAGCTCAGTGTTAACCAGCTCTTCTTTTAATCTGAATAAAACACAGAGCATACTGTTGTCACCAAAGCCAAATTATGCAACCTACCCTGCTACCCTTACATTGATTCTTAAAGGTCCTGTACACCAGAATGTTCAATGTATTAAGTACCCTGGGGTACATCCGTACAGCACCATATGCTATGTGCTACATATTAATCAATTTCAAGACAAAGTCTGAGGCCTGCATAGATAGCTGAGTGTATTAGACTGTTCCTTGATATTAAAACTATATTTAACTAGGGCCTTCAAAGGATCTCTCCAAATAATCTTTGGGTTATTGAAGTGAACTCTCTGTAAAGACCAATGATGGAAAAAAGCTAGAGAATTTCAAAAACCCATAATACTTCTGGAATCACAGCTCATGGTAGATGTACTGTAGGAAATTTCCTGTGGGAGCCTACATTGGTGCGACTGTGCAAACCAGTCACTCAGACACCCACTTCTCCACTAGAGACTAACGCATCACACAGAGCTGGTTTTTGATATGCAGTATGTATTTGTGGCTCTGGTGCTTGTATTTGTTTCTATGTTAGAGTTTACAAAAAACATATGTTTACACATCAGACTTGTTTCTGTTATGATAGCACACCCCAAGGGTTTTAGATGCATCAGTAAAGCATGCACTGATGTTATGAGCAGTAGTCATCATATTGTATGTGAATCACACCTTCCTCAGCCATAGCCTAATGATATTTTACATGATCTAACACAAATACAGAGAAACATAGACAATAACAGCAGGAAAAGACCACTGGTCCATCCAGTCTGCCCATAAACCCTAACAAACCTGGGACCTATTGTTCATACAGGGTTCTTACCCACACTGTCCACAACCATGCTCCTGGCCCTACTGCTATCACCCAGAGCAACCACTAAGTCCTTCACTCTGTCCCAGCTGTGAGAACAAATACAAATATTTAAGAATGATATTGGTATGGGGAAAAAAGTTCAGTATCTGTGTTGTATTTGTTCTAATGTGTATTGCACAGTCGTACAGGAGACCAACACTGGACACAGGTGCCAATATTCAGTTCATAAATGTTGTACCAACAAGAAAATTCAATAGTCACCTTACTGCAAAAAAATAGAAGAACACCATAAAATATGTAACAAGTTTCATTTTTCCCCATGTATCAGAATATAAAAGGTGTCACAGCAAAACAGAGCTAGCTCCCAAAAATGGCACACTATCCAATGCTGTTTCCCAGCTCTAGGTTATCAGGGGTATCGTGTCAATGCACAGTCAATCTGGAAGAGAGGAGAGCAACAGGGAACATGACAGAGACCTAAAAGTACCTAATGGGGGTGAACAGGGTGCATAACGGGAGTCTGTTTCAAATGAGAAGGAGCACCAGGATCAGAGAGCATGCAGTGAAGCTGGGGAGGGAGGCAGTTTAAGAGGGATGTGAGGAAATACTATTTCAGTGAAACATGGTGGACACCTGGAAGAGGCTGCCAGTGGAAGTGAAATAAAGTAACATAGAATTTGATGGCAGATAAGGACCACTTGGTCCACCTAGTCTGCTTGTTTGTTATGCCTAGACCTCAATCAATCTCCATTTGCCCCCCCGAATCCCAGTTATGATTCCCTTGTGACTATCCAGTGCATTCTTGAAGCCCACCACTGTTTTTGCCCTCATCACCTCCACTAGAAGACTGCTCCAGGCATCCACCACTCTATCAGTAAAAAAGTACTTCCTCACATCTCTCCTACATATTCCCCATTCCAGCTTCAGTGCTTATTCTCTTGCTCTCCTGCATCTTCTTCACTGTAAAATACCCCCCCCCATACTGTGTTCATCCCTGTGAGGTATTTATGGGTCTTTTTCATGTCCTCCCTCTCTCTGCTCTCCTACCACCTCCCTCCTTTTAGAAACATAGAAACAGAATTTGACGGCAAATAAGGACCAGTTGGCCCATCTAGTCTGTCCATTTTACCTACCTATTACGTATACCACAGATCCTAAATGATCTGTAGCTTATCCTCTCTTTCCTATTGCTAGAGTTCCTTTATGTCTGTCCCATGCGTTTTTGAATTCCCCTACTGTTTTTGCCCCTACAATCCTTTCCAGGAGGCTGTTCCATGGATCCATCACCATTTCCATGAAAAAATACTTTCTCATGCTGCCGCTAAGTCTACCCCCTCTATTTTCATATCATGGCCCCTTGTTCTTGAACTTTTTCTTTGTTTGAAAGATGCTACCCTCTTGTACCTTATTTACACCCTTGAGGTATTTGAAAGTCTCAGTCATATCCCCTCTCTTCTCCTCCAGGGAATATATATTGAGGTCCTCCAGTCTCCCCGATATGACTTTTGGTGCAGCCCCTGCACCATTTTTGTTGCCCTTCTCTGAACTGCTTCTACTTTGTCTATGCCCTTCCAGTGCACCATTTGTGTCACCCTTCTCTGAACTGCTTCTACTCTGTCTATGTCCTTCTGTAGATGTGACCTCCAGAACTGGACACAGTACTCCAGATGAGGTTTCACCAAAGTTCTATGCAGTGGCATCACCACCTACTTCCTTCTGCTGGAGATACCTCTCCCTGTGCACCCCAGCATTCCACTGGCTCTCATCACAACTGTCTCACATTGTTTGGTAACCTTTATTTGTCATTAAAGATTTTATTGATTTAAAAGGGATACGCACCACATGCACACAGTAGTACATACTGGATCCAAGACCATACCGTAACATTTAGTATGTCCAGATCTCAGGATAAAAACAGTGAGACAAGAAGCAGCAAAACTTATAAATGAAAACCAGTCAAAAGCAAAATATTAAGCTATTTACATCTCAAGACAATGAATGAGAATGACAAATTATAGTGTGACTAGGTCCATATATCTAGTCAAGCAAAGGGACCATGATGTACATTTCTGTGACATTTCTTAGTAAACAGGAAGGGCCTAAAGCAAATAGTCCCAAGTTAAGACTAGGTGTGGTGCATCCTAGAAGTTATGCATGTACTAATATCAACTATATACAAAAAAAGGCAATCCCATCTAAAGGAAGGGGAGTCAGTCATTTAACAAAATCTATATCAAAGAGGGTAAACAGAGTTTATTGGTGAGGAGGATGGGGAGCCCCATCCAGAGCGAGGTGGGGAGTCATGTAAATCAACCTACGGGGGAGTGTCATGACAATACTTTGAGTTGAGGTAGGGCTGCCAGCATTCCTCAAACTGAGAGATTAGGCCTCCAGTGAAGCTGGAGAGTCTCTCCAACATAGCTCCTTGGGCTACAGCCAGAAGGAATTCCTGAAAGGTCGGGATATCAGGGGATCTCCATCTCATCAGAATGAATCTTGTGGTGATGGCCCCTATTTCAGTAATCCTTTTGGCCCCGGGGCAATGTTTTGGTGTGGACAGGCTTCCACACTCCAATAGAAGGAGAGAGGGGTTGGGGTAACCATAGGAAATATTTGCTGACACATATCCTGAATTGATAACCAGAAAGGATGAAGAGAGGGGCAGGTCCAGAGAGTGTGAAATAGATTTGCCCCCTGGTTGCCACATCTCCAGCAATTATCGATTGTAATGAGACCCATGCGCTTAAGTTTGGCAGGGTCTCGATACCACCTATGTAAGGTCTTGTTCATTATGAGGTGGGTCTGACCATCTCTACAGGCAGTGTGGATTCTTATGCACCCATGAGACCATTGGTGTTTGGAAATAGGGATGTGTAAATCTGGCTCCCATTGAGCTCTTGCGGTCCGGGTAGGGTCCTTCGAAGCACCTTTGAAGGCTCTATATATCACACTCACTCTATTTCTGAAGAGCTTCCCCCATATACTAATGGGGTGGGGTTCTTGAGAGAGCTCCTTTATGTGGGAGGCATTGGGTAAATGGGTGATGGTGTCCCTGATTTGGAGATATATCCAAAAGTGGGTTGTAGGGAGATGAAATCAAGTTTTCAGGGCCTCAAAGGAGTCAAGTGAGCAGGTGCCTGGGAGTAACAAGTCATGTATCAGGGAAATAACCTGAGTTTCCCACAGCTTCCAATGGACCATGTGGTTCCCTACTTGTATGCCATGGTTGTTCCAAAGAGGAGTAATTTCCCATGGTGTCAGGTCGTGACCTAGGTGGACAAGGGTTCTCTTCCAGTACTTAACTGAAATCAGTATAGAGGGAGAGAGACCGGGGGTCTTCTTACCATATAAAACCACTGCAGGGGAGGGAGCGTGCACCAGAGATGCCTCTAACAAAAGCCAGGATGGAGAGGCCTGACCTATCTTGGAGAACCATCTGGTTGTCTGAGCTGAGACATAGGCCATGTGGTACCCTTGTAGCCAGGGCAGTTCCCACCCACCCCTACTCCAGTGCTGCTGCAGCTTTAGTTTTCTAAATCTGGGAAGGGAGCCTTCCCACAAGAAATTGACCATTAGGGCCTCCATTTTTTGAAACCATTTCTGGGGGATGGACATGGGTAAGTGAGCCAGAATATATAGCATCTTCGGGGCAGCCATCAACTTAATGGAATACATTTTCCCCACTAACGAGAGCCTCAGGGCTCTCCATCTCTCATCTGAGTGAGTCTAATAAATTGGTAAAGTTAGTTGAGAGCATTTTGTCCAGATTCGGCTAGAGAATAATGCCCAAATATTTGATACCGTTGGGAGACCATTTTAGCCCTGAAGTAGTGAAGCTTTCCCCTGAGGACACTGAGTTCAGTGGGAGGACCTCAGTTTTGGACTGCTTCAGCTTAAGTCCTGATACCTGAGAGAACTTAGCCAGAATGTTGAAGATCTCCTTAATCACCTGGGGAGTATACTCCATAGTGATGAGGAGATCATCTGCACAGAAGAATGTTTTGAATATGGAATCACCTCTTCGTATTCCAGGAATCTGGGAAGATTCCCAGAGAGCAATGGCCAGGGGTTCTATAGCTGGGACAAATAGGACTGGGGAAAGGGGACAACCTTGTCTCATACCTTTCTGTAGTTGAAAAGGTGTAGAGAGGATACCATTGGCCAGGACAGAGGCCATGGGAGAGTTGTATAGTAGTTTAATCCAAGAGGTAAAGTTCGGACCCATTTCCATTGTGGAGAGGGTGTGGAATAGAAAGGACCACTTGACTGAGTCAAACGCCTTTTCAAAATCAATGGCCAGGGCTACAGAGGACTTTTTGGACACTTTGGTAAGGTGCATTAGTGAGACCAGAGTCCTATGGTGGTCTGTCCCTAAACAGCCTTTAACAAAACCGACCTGTGAGGGATGGATTAGGCCCAGGAGGAGGTGTTCAAGCCTGGTTGCCAGAACTTTTGCCAGAATTTTGGCATCGGCGTTAATGAGTGAAATGGGGCAGTAACTACTCAGGAAAAGTGGGTCTTTCCCTTTCTTTGGGAGAACCGTAATGGTGGCTTCTCTCAGAGAAGGAGGCAGACAGCTAGCCGAGAGAGAGTGATAGAATGCCCAGACCAAATATGGAGCCAGGTTGACTCCTGGGATTCTGTAAAGGTCTATGGGCAACCCATCCCTACCAGGGGCCTTGCAAAGGTTCATGTACTTAATGGCATCAGCCACCTCTTTTTCTGTTGTCGGGGATTCCAATGCTTGGGAATCACTCTCTGGGAGTCGAGGGATCGGTAATGAGGCCAGAAAGCCATGGAATTTAAGCGGATCGGGGGGGTGGGGAGAAGTATATAATTGTTCATAAAACTGTGTCATGATTTCATTGATCCCTTTTTTGGAGTAGCATTTAACCCCGTTCTTGTCTGCTAAGGCGTGTATCATCCGGGAAGCTTGTTAGTGTTTCAAACGATAGGCTAGGAGTTTGCCGGCCTTCTCTTCCACCTCCAAGTATGCATGGCATAATCTTCTAATGTTCAGCTCAGCCTGGCGAGTTAACCGGGCATTAAGGGAAATTCTCATGCTGGTCAGCTGAGCTAGCAAAGTATGGGATGGAGCTTGAGAGTTAAGCACCTTATACTGGGATTCTAATACATACAATTACTTCTCTAAAGCTCGTTGGTCAGCCTCTCGGTGATGCCTCCTGGCAGAAGTGAAGGCAATTATTCTGCCATGGATAGTTGCCTTGAAGGCCTCCCAGAGGGTCAAATCGGAGACCTCCGCATTATCATTATTTTCCCAGTAATCCACCACTTCAGGGCCAAGCCACCTCTGGAATTTAACATCATCTAACAAGAGGGAGTCGGGGCGCCAAGCAGAAGTTGGAGGGGAATCTTGCCCTGCCTGATCAGAAGTTCTAATGGTGCATGGTAAAAAATAATTATCAGGTGTATATGGGAGTGGACAACCATTTCATATAGCCCAGAGAAAATAAGCCAAAGGTCTATTCTGCTAGAGGACATGTGGGCTGGAGAAAAACAAGTAAAATCATGGTCACCTCGGTGTTGTGTTCTCCAGGTACCAGCAATACCTGTTCACTCATTAGTCCCTGAACTGCCAGCTTAGCTTGTCTGTGGGGTTCAGGGATCTTGTTACTCCTGTCCTTTGTGTGATCTAGTGTCAAGTTGAAATCCCTCCCATTAATACTGGAGCTTGTTTTGTGTTAAAATCAGAAAGGGCCTGATTGATAGTATGGAAATACTGAGGGCAGTCTTGATTTGGAGCATAAATATTGACTAGGATCAGTGAGCCCTCTGGGGTTCCCATCTCAGCCATGACCCATCTTCCTTCCTTATCATGGGTGTGTCTGATCAATTTCCATCCCAGTTTTTTATGGAAAAGTATAGAGACTCCTCGTTTATGAGAAATGGCCACACTATGTATCTCTTCACCCACCCACCCTTGTTTGAGCTTCCTTGCCTCCTCAGGGGGAAGCTTCATTTCTTGTAGGAACACTATAAGAGGGCCTAGCTTTTTTAGATGAAGCAGCACCTTCTTTCTTTTGACTGGGCAGTTGAGCCCCCTAACATTCCAGGAGATCAATTTAGTTTCCAACACCCCTGGGGTATATCATGACTGAAGATGGATGAGACAGGAGTCCCCGTTGGGTGAAGCTATAGCTTGCAATCAGGCCTAGCCAGCATCCTTCCCCCTACACCAGTATTGGCACCTACCCTCTTCCATCGGATTGCCATATTCAGAAACATAACTAGGTGGCTCAAACTGACACCATATAACATGAGTACCCTAAACATAAGTATTAGGAATAACAATGAAGAACAGATAACACAGTGTTTAACATAACCCATCCCCCCACCCCATACCCTCATAAACACTTCAACACTTGACCAGTATCTGCTGTAAGTATCAGCTGATACACAGCCCAGATACCAGCAGAGGTCACTGGGAGGTGAGTAGCTTCTAGAGTGCATCATGGAGAGAGGACCAACCTGAGTCCTAAAGTCTCTTTGCACACCCCCCACTTCCCAAATGCTAAGAACCTTTCAACAAGTACAGCCTAGTGAGCTACTGCCAAGTTAGGTATTTTATGCAAAGGCCAGGTAGAACTCCATGTTCCTGCACCCATCCTGGAACTGGCAGAGAATACCAGGATGAAGGAGCTGCTGTTGTGACTGGACTTCTCTACTGGGACTAAAGAAGTACAACTCTACTACTGGGACCTTCAATTTAGGGTACAAAAAAAAAGTTAGTGTGTTTGTCTGGATTGGCTGAAGTGAATTCTTATCTGTGCAGTTATCTAGGTGTTAGTCTCAGGTGGCTGAAGGGGATTGTTATCTGTACAATTTAACTAAGTGTAGAAAGATCTGTTAACTAGGGGGAGTGGCTTAGCTAGAAGTAAGCTAGGTTAAAGCCAGATTTAAACAATGCCCTAGATAGCTTCTGCCAGAGAACTGGCAGAGAATACCAGGATGAAGGAGATGCTGTTGTGACTGGACTTCTCTACTGGGACTATATTGCCCTTCTTCCCACCCAAAGCCAGTTCTACTTTTATAGGCACAGGAATTGACTGACAACAGGAACTTCCTGTTTTGGATCAGGAAGTGAGTGATCACAGCGCCACCAAAGACTCACCATCCTAGAAGGACAAGAGTAGCTCTCTGTCTCCCCCAGATGCTGGAGGTCTGCCTCTGAGCAAGTAAGGAGACTACTGAGAAATATATGATCTTCTTGTCTCAGAACAGGAAGATCAGGAGCTTAAAGGGCACAGAGGCAGTAAGTAAGTAAGTAGGCAGGAAAAAAAATAAACAGAGGGAAAGATTAAGCATTCCAAACAACAGTGAAGGGGCCAGAAATAAGACATGATGGGAGTGGTGCAGTGCAGTGGCTGTGGAGCAGCAGTCTTCCGGGAGATGTTCTGGAGGATGCGGTGTTGTCCCACCTGCAGGCACCTCTGTGGGCTGAGGGAGGAGATTGCTTATCTCCAGGCTGAGTTGGCCAGGATTTGTGGAACCTCCTCTCCCATCCAGAGACCACCAAGGCCACTGCTGCTGCCTCAGAGGTTGCCAAGAAAGAGGAGAAGTTGGACCACAATGGGCTCAGGGAGGGTGAGGGTGGTGGAACAGAGGCACATCCCTCCAGTTGTACCTCTCCAGAATTCATATGCCATTCTGGCAAAGTGTGGTTCCTCTATGGAGGCACCCGCAGTGGAGGCCAAGGAGGATGCTGGGAACCTCCACGAAGAAGACACACAGGAGGGTGGCATGGGACCCCACAGGGGAAGGAAACAACTCCTGGTGGGGGAATCCATTGTTAGGAAGGCAGAACTGGGGGAGGAAGGGGAGAGGGAGGTAAGGTGCCTGCCTGGTGCCATGGCTTGGAGGGACAGGGAGCGAACCCTCAGGATCGCCGGAGCAGCTGCACAGGGCAGGGAGCTGGATATCATTGTCCACCTAGGGACACATGACCTGGCTAAGAAAGGGATCAGAACAGTGCAGGAAGAGTTTCTTGAGTTGGGGAGGAGCCTTAGACAAGTAGCATGCACGGTAACCTTCTCAGAGGTGCTGCCTGTCTATGGCGTAGGTGAGGCTAGGGTGCTCCCCACCATGGGATTTAATCAGTGGTTGAAAAACTGGTGCAGAGCTCAGGGATTTGGCTTCATTGAGGACTGGGGGTCCACCTGGAGTGATGCAGGCCTATACTGGTGTGATGGTCTGCATCTGTCCAGGAGGGGAACCAGGATACTAGATGATAGGTTTAAATGCTTCATTGGCAAGCATTTAAACTAGCCAAGGGGGGGAGACACTGGAAAGGAGCAGGGAACTCCTAGCCCCCCCAAAAAAAATCATGGTAGTAAGTGAGGTAAACACCAAGCTAGAGATGTCGATAGGGAGAAGGGCAGGGGTAAATGGAGAAAGTGACAAAGGCAATAAGGACAGGGATGGGGCAAAAAGGGGTAAGGCCATCAGGAAATGGAGGGTAATGAATACCAATGCCTGTAGTCTGGGCAACAAGCTCCCTGATCTGGTGGCCTTGATGGAAGAGAGATGCCTGGATATCATAGCAGTCACAAAAACATGATACACAGAGAACCATGAATGGGATGTTAACATACCAGGGTTCAACCTACAGGAGAGACAGGAAGGGGAGAAGAGGGGGAGGAGTAGCTCTCTATGTAAGGGAATAAAAGCAACTGAATAAAAGTGTAAATGGAGGAGAGGAGGCACTGTGGGTCATCTTAGAGACGGGAAATGGCACCACAATCCGCACAGGGGTTGTATACAGACCCCCATGTCAGAGGGAGGGAATGGACAAGGATATGATAGAAGGCATTCTTAGGATGGCAGAGAAAGGGGAGATACTGTTGATGGGAGACCTGAATATGCAAGATGTTAACTGGAGCACATTTGCTGCAGCCACATCCAAGAGCAGGGCCATTCTTGATGCCCCTCAGGTGGCATGCCTCAGACAGCTACATTTGGAACCCACTCGGGAGGGAGAAATCTTGGACCTCGTAATCTCAAATGGTGACAGTGAGAGGATCTCAGATCTAGAAGTTGGTAGCCATTTGGGAACAAGTGACCACCAAACAGTGTGGTTCACGATAAACTCAGCTACAGAGTCAAGCCATACAAAAGTACTAGACTTCAGGAGGGCTGACTTTGGCAAGATGGGAGAGTGCCTTTGAAAAGCACTAGCAAACAGGCTAGAAGGAGGGGTGAAGCAACAATGGGGAATCATCAAAACTGCCATCACAGAGGCAACAAGCCTTTGTGCGAAGCAAATAAACAAATAAAAATGAAAGAAAAAGCCACTGTGGTTCTCAGAAGAGGTGGCGTGGAAGGTCAGGGAGAAAAAGATAGCATTCAGAAAGTATAAGGAAACACAGAAGGAGCAGGACAGAGCTGTACCAGTTAAGAAAGAAGGAAGCAGGAAGGGAAGTCTGAATAGCAAAGGCCCAAACTGAGGAAAAGATAGCCAACTCAGTTAAGAAGGGGGATAAAACCTTTTATAGGTACATCAGGGAGCGTAGAAAGACAAAGGGAGGGATAGTGAGGCTGAATAGAATGGATGGTGGGTGGGTGGGCAGAGAGGGACAGTGAAAAAGCAGGGATACTGAACGAATATTTCTGCTCAGTATTCACAAAAGAGGAGGAGGAGGAGGGGCCTAATCCAATTAACAGAAGCACTCTGGATGAGGGGGGTCAATCCCAGTCCTTTCACAGAAGAAAGGGTTCTGAAAGAACTCCTAAAACTGAAGGTGGACAAGGTCATGGGGCCTGATGGAATTCACCCCAGAATTCTAAAAGAAGGGGAGAACTAGTGAAACCACTGACTACCCTTTGTAACAAATCATGGGAGGATGGTGTGGTACCTGAGGACTGGAGGAAGGCGGATGTGATTCCCCTTCACAAAAGTGAGAGCAAGACAGAGGCAGGAAACTACAGACCTGTCAGTTTGACCTCTGTGGTAGGGAAAGTGATGGGCTCACTTCTGAAGGAAAGAATTGTTGAGTACTTAGAGACCAGTGAGACACAGAACCCAAAGCAGCATGAGTTTTTAGCGGGAAGGTCATGTCAGAGGAATCTAATTGATTTCTTTGACTGGGTGACCAAAGTAGTAGACCAGGGAGGGGCTGTGGACATGGCCTACCTAGACTTAGCAAGGCATTTGACACAGTCCCACACAAAAGATTAATAGTCAAATTAACCAGCCTAGGAGTGGGTCCCAGTGTGGTAGCCTGGGTAAAACATTGGCTGGACAACAGGACACAGAAGGTAATTGTAAATGGAGTCCACTCTGAAGAAAGAAGGGTTACTAGTGGGGTACCACAGGATTCAGTACTTGGTCCAGTCCTTTTTAATGTCTTTATAAGTGACATTGCAGAGGGACTGGAAGGAAAAGTATCCCTCTTTGCAGATGACACAAAGATCTGCAACAGGGTCGATGCACAAACAGGCATGGAAAGGATGAGAATGGACTTGGCAAGGTTGGAGGAATGGTCAAAAATATGGCAGCTTGGATTCAATGCAAAGAAGTGCAAAATAATGCGCCTGGGAAACAAAAACCCAGGGGAAGATTACACAATGGGGGGAGGTAGTAACAACAAGAAGAAATTCTGGTCAGATCCACCAGAGCTGCATAATGAAGTTAGTGAAGTTGTAAGATTATTTTTAATTTCTAATCAGCGATTATATTAATGAACAAGACGGCAGAGCAGTAGAGAATAGATGTTTTTGTTGTGAAGTGGCTATAAAAAAACAGCAGTTTGACACAACAAAGACAGTACACATTCAGCCAGACGTTTTATGGAAGTTGTTTGAAAATAAATGTTAATACCTACAGTAAGCCGTGCACTAAAGGCATGGAGAAACCCTGCAATAAGAAGGGGGGGGGGACAGACAGAGTGCATTTGGATGGTTTGGCAGAGACAGCTGAGGGAGGATGCAGCTCCTCATCTACACAACTTTTTGTAGATTGTTGGTCTGTGCAGGTAAGGTGCCCACTCATTCGACAGGGCAGATCCGCCTCCAGTTGTAGACTTTAATCTTGTTCATCGGACCCTAGGCTGAATAAGCAAAGGGAAGGGGGGCACCTGACATGAAGGTATGATCGCTGCAGCCTAATGTTCCCTGAGGGTGAGTGAGCAAGTCATCTGCATCACTGCTGGGGAGACAGGAGCAAGTTGCTGGTCTCAAGACTGGATTGGGGATAGGGATGTCCATGGCTTGGTGCAGTACTCACCAATGCTGTCTGCCAGCTGTTGCTATGGCTAAGGAGATGGGAACAGAGGAGTGGGGGTGGTACAGTGTACAGTGGGCGGTAGTGGGAAGGTTTCAAGAGTTTTTTTTTTTGCTCTGATATGGCTAAGGGGATGGGAACAGAGGAGTGGGGGAGGTACAGTGCACAGTGGGCGGTAGCAGGAGGGTTAGCTGCTACTGCTACAGCTAAGGGGACAGGAACAGAGGAGTGGGGGCGGTACAGTGCGCAGTGGGTGGCAGCAGGAGGGTTTTGAGAGATTGTTGGGGTGGAGCTGCAGTAAAAGAGCACGGGCACTAAAGAGAGGCGGGGTTGTGATGGGTGGAGAGAATCCGGGTTTTTTTAATTAAGGAAAATATGCCGAGTCCTCACTCTGTGTTCTTAAAAGTACTGCAGGCTCCACCCATGCAGCCCTAAAAAGGGTCCATGTCATTTGTGAACAAACATATAGGAACAACATACAGGTCAGCTTGTCTTAATTGCAAAACATAGGAATGACACATTCCACATCAGTGTTATACAAGAGGAACAGAAGAAGAAAAATCCAGGATATAAAGGAATACTGCAAAAATGGAAAGGTCTCATAGTGGATTACATTTCATTGGATAAACACACACCATGAACAGATTGGCATTTTACAGTTTATACAGATTTACAGAGATGTGTTTGCTCTAGTAATCAGAAAATAAGATGCATTATCCTTAATGAAGATACTAGTTCTGTAAAAACATATAATAGGTAGAATGGTTGAGAAGGCTAGATTACGGTAAAAAACTGTGGAAGGCAGAGGGTGCATAGTATGGACAGAGGACTGAACAATGGATATAAAAGTGCAGGAGGGTAAGTAAAGATAAGGAGGCCTGACCCCCAAGGCGACTTTTGTCAAATATGGGTGGGATTGACTTGGAGAGGGGCGATGAGAAGGCTTGGGGGGGAGAAGTTGGCTTTGGGGTGGTGGTGATAGGGAGAGAAAGGAGAGGTAGAAAGTAAGAAATGAGAGAGGTGGAAGGGGACTGAGAAGAAAGTAGGGAAGAGAATAGAGGTACTGGTTGACAGCCAGGATATAAGAGCATTGTTAGATTAAGTACAAACCCACCTGGAATTGACTTAGAGGGGCAGTCACAATCACTGAGTGCTACAAGTTGGGAACATAGCTTACTTTTGAAACTTTGGGAGCAACAGTGTGTGGAGTCATTGCCTGATACTGAAGTATATTTGGTAAATTGTCACTGTGGCATGTGCCACCTGCACTTTAATAAATGACAAAACTTAACCATACTGGTTTTAAGTAATCTTTATTTTTGTCTGGTGTGCTTTTGTGTTGAGAGTTCAGCACTGCATCCGTTTTTCCTGTTAAGGTACATCAGGAAATCTGGAGGTTCTTACAGACCACAGTTCATCAAAACATGATATATGCAATCTTAATTAATTCTAGTGTAATTATTGACAACTTTCCAAAACTTAATTCTTGTATTTACTGATGGACAGAGATCCAGAGTGCTAACACAACTGTTTCAAAAGATAACTCAAATATGTCACATATACTGTAGTAGACTTACAATGGAAAACGTTAGCAAATCATTCTGAGATAAACATTAACCACCATCAGGGACACTGTCTTCCTGACTGGAAAGGTATATGTTTAGGAGCTTCCCAACAGCCCTGTAAATTATTGTGAGAAGTACAGCCTGCCATCCATATACAGTAGCATATTGACAATGTATTTTGCAAAGTCTATTCTAAAGGCTGTCATAACAAGAAACTCTTCTTCATCCAAGGTTAAATAAGACTGGAATTATATTTTTCCTGTATTCCATATTATATTTTTTAAACTTGTGTAAAATGAATCTAAATATATAGTTACTCGTGCTTATACAATACATATTTATGTAATTTACAATTCAATAAAATAAATTTCAAAAAAGACTGATGCTATCACCTTCAAGCAAATACACAGCATTGTAACTACAGTACTAGAAATGATCATAAACCAGACATGACTGCAAATAACTTTGAAATTAGTTTTTCCTAACACATATTTGAAAAACTGCTCCTAAGTGCACTTCCTCTTGAAAAATATTCTAACGCAGTCACTTAAAAAATAGAAAACCTTGATGAAAATAGCATTTCACAATTCAGCTTGAAACTTGTTTTTATAGATAATACTCTGGCCATCTTTTGCCATAAATGATGTCCGGTTGAAGTGTGAAAGACTGACATCAGGCAATAGATATCACTGGGGTAATTTAGGGGGCAGAAGGATGCAAAACTGTCATAAGGGATGGGCAGGTCCTACACATTTTGGATAGTCCACGGTGAGCTCCCATTAGCAATAATAGGGATTAAAAGTGAGTCGTGGTGGTGGTGGTGGTGGTGGTGCAGGTGGGGTGATTGATAAGCCCAGTGTGCCCCACCCCCACCGTCCAATCTACCAAACTGCTGCAACTGTTCTCAGCTGCAGAGTTTTCCCCTAGAACAGTTATGGCAAATGCATTTTATTGGATCACATAATGCCACCCTTCCTGACTATAAATGGTCCCAGACAGTCCAGAAAAGTCAGCCCTCTCTCCCTCACAGAATCCAAAGGATTTCTCTATTCTATTCCCCTCCCCACCACACACACACTTCATCTGTATAAGGCTTCTAAACTGCAGATGATGCCTTTCTCATGGTATCACCACATACTGCCTCTTGTCTCAACAGTTCATGCAAAACGCTCTGCTGAACTGCATTTCATTTTCATGCTAGCACTTACTAGCATTGTAAAACGTGCTTGATTTTTTTTTTCCAAATATAATTACAATAGTTATTACTACAGATCTGAGGCTGTCAGCAAGTTCTTGCAGACACACCCACATTCTCTTCTAAGAGTACTACAGTATGTGCAGATGTGGAATACTATACTTACTGTTTGTCCACTATCAGGACTACTGGAGAGTGACATCCCACCAGGCTGTGGTGTGTGTGTGTGTGTGTGTGTGTGTGGGGGAGACACATAAACCTAAATGGGCTATCTCGGTACATCAGGGCCAATTGGGAACACAAAAGGGCTGGGTCTGGCAGTGAGTAGGGTGGGCTCGGGATAGGGGTGGGGTACCTGGAGTTGGAGCCAGAGTGCCGGGGAGGAAGGAATGAGTGAAAACTTTGTCCTGTTATTCAGTGTGCTTGCTCTGCCATTGCTGCCATAACTCTAGCTACCACAGGCTTAGCTAAAAAAAGTGAAGTGTTCAAAGAGGGTACACTGCAGGAGGACAGTCTAATGTGTGTCTCACCTCACTGGGATTTACATTTAAAAAGTCTGCTAAACCCAAACTGGAGCTGCTCAGCTTACAGAGAACTGCTCTAATGTGCATGGGTGGCAGCTGGAACTAAGGGAATGAGAACAGAGGAGTAGGGAGGTACAGTGCACAGTGGTCGGTAGTGGGAGGGTTAGCTGCTGCTATGGCTAAGAGGATGGGAACAGAGGAGTGGGGGCAGTACAGTGCACAGTGGTCAATAGCTGGAGAGGGTTTTGAGAGATTGTTTGGGAGGAGCTGCAGTAAAAGAGCACAGGCACCAAAGAGAGGCGGGGTTGTGATGGGCGGAGAGAATCCGGGTTTTTTTTATTACGGAAAATATGCAGAGTCCTCATTCTGTGTTTGTAAAAGGACTGCAGACTCCGCCCATGCATCCCTAAAAATGGAAAGGGACCTGAGGGTAATCATATCAGATGACCTTAAGGTTATCAAGCAACATAAGAAGGCAGTAGGGAAGGCTGGGGGATACTGGGATGTATAGGGAGAGGCATCACCAGCAGAAAACAGGAAGTTGTTATCCCTCGGTATAGACAGTTAGTGAAACCCCATCTGGAGTACTGTGTCCAGTTCTGGAGACCCCATCTCCACAAGGACATAGACAGGATAGAGGCAGTCCAGAGGAGGGCAACTAAAATGGTGCAGGGTCTCCAAGAGAAGCCCTACAAGGTTAGACTAAAGGAGCTTAATATGTATACCCTTGAGGAAAGGAGGAGGGGGACATGATAGAAATTTTTAAGTACTTCCGTGGAATCCACAAACTCCAAGAGGGCAGCATCTTTCAGAAAAAGAGATGTGCAAGAACAAGGGGACACAATTTGAAGATGGAGGGGGGGCAGTTCAGGGGTAATGTGAGGAAGCATTTTTTCACAGAGAGGTTGGCAGACACATGGAACAGCCTTCCTGAGGAGGTTGTGGGGTCTAAAACTGTGGTAGAATTCAAGAATGCATGGGACAGACATAAGGCAATTTTTGTTGGGGGGTAGGAAGAAATAGGCTGTTGGTTAACTAGGATCTGCAGATTATCCTGTACTGTAGGTAGGAGAAATGGACAGACTAGGTGGGCCAAGCAGTCCCTATCTGCTGTCAAAGTCTATGTTTCTATCCCCATCAAAGGGGGATATATCAGGGCTAAGGATTACCGGTGTGCCAGTCCATCCTTTGAATAATCCCCCATGGGAGAAAGCATGGGAGACCCCACTGTGAATCAAGAATGCGGGGTAGAGGCTGGACAAAATGAGGGGAAATAAAAGTCTAGCAACTACTAAGTAAACAGCCTAACAAACCCCAGTACAACCCAACTGTTAATACATCCCCACATACTTACAGCCCCCAGGTCGGGAGGGGGACTTAACAGTTTGGTAGACCAGCTGAAGACACCGGAATATAGTTTAACCTAGACAACAAAAAAGGAACAGGTTTTAGAATCAGCCCACAGAGTTCATGGCAAGATTTGGCATCAGTGTTGTGTTCCCCGATGGAAGCATGGTAGACGAGGTGTCAGTATTCACAGAGGTCTCAGGAGAAATGTCACTTGCTGGTTCAGCCCATGAAAGGCTTCTTGCTGACTGAGGCTTGCAATTTTTTGTAGACGAACTCCTTGGGGGCTTGGGCAAGTCTTGCGGTGGGCCATCTGTCAGTAAGTCCATCAAGGCGACAGACTGGTTGCTGCTCATGTCTGGTTTGCTGAGTGAAGTCAGGGCTCTCACTGCAGCTTCTGGAGTGGAGCCAGGGAGTTTTATCAATGTGCATCCCTTCTATCCTCACCTTGCGTCTATTTTTCCATTTACTGTCAGGGGATTTCTTGGAAGGGGTGCAGTTTGAAGAATACAGGGTAGAGGATTTTGGAGTTACTGGGCCAATCTCCTGCTGCCCTGTTTCCATTGGTGTTGACCTCATTGAAACGGCCCCTGAGCTGCCATAGTCTCTCAACCTGCTCCAGTTCAGTTTAGCAGCTTGTGCTGCCAGAAAATTTTCAGCTGCTGTGGGGTTATCAAACAGCCATGAGAAACCATTGAAAATTACTCTGAGAAAAGCAGGGTACTGAGGAGAATACTCAAGCCCAAGTTCAGCACAGGCTGTATGTGCTGGAGTGAAAGCCCTGTGTTTCGCAGTCACCTCTTACGAGTAGTCAGCAAAGATTTGTATGTGATGGCCTTGCCAGAAGAGTTCTTTTTTTTCATGAGCCAGTCTGGTGATGTTTTCTCTATCTTGAAACTGGAGAAACTGGGTGAGGATCGTGCACCGGTGGGCCCCGGGTGTAGGACGAGGAGCAAGAGATCTGTGGGCCCTATCAGTCTTGGGTGGGGCCCAACAATGCCAGTCCAGTAAGAGAGGTGGCTCCTTCTGTAAAAAGAGGATAGTATCGGACCCTTTGCAGCCCTCTGGGAACCCCACAAACTGCAGGTTATTATGGCGGCTTTGATTTTCTAGGTTCTCCACTCAGGACCACAGCATATTGATCAGCTTGTCCGGTTCTTGGAGCCTGGCTCCGGTTTTGTGCCAGCTGTCCTCCATTTCAGCAAGTCTGTGTTCCATGACACAAGCTCTCTGGGAGAGATCCACAATAACAGAGGTATTTTTTTTTTGTGGCCAAATCCAGATTGTTCCTATGATGCAGGATTTCAGCAAACATCTGCCAGATTTTGGTGAGGTTCCCCTCTGGTCCTGTTGGTATTGAAGCAGATTCCATCACAAAGAGTGAGCGGGCTTGCAAGGCCTCGCGGCTGAGCTGACACAGCAAGTTGAAACAGTTTGAGTTATCCTGAAGTCCAAGAACCAATCAACGGATCACTACATGGGCAAGTAGTTATATTATCAGAAAACTTGTTATAGTCGCACCGTACTGTGAACAGATAAGGATATTTCTAGGATTTTGCGGGGTTTGTAGAGAGCTTAGGGCTCAAGCGTCCATTCCAATTGGCTGCAGGCTATGCCCCTGTTTGGTAACCTTTAGATCATCAGCTGTGATTATTCCCAGGTCCCTTTCCTGTTTGGTGGTTGTCAGTGAGACACTTGGACAGCTGGTTCTGATTAAACTATGCTTTTTGTAATATAAAAATGTGTTATTGAATGTCTCTCATGAGAGATAGAACAGTCTGTGGAATGACAAACCCCCTCCCAGGTTTTAGCTAATAGGTGTTACCTGGAAGGCCAAGAGGTAATTACAGGCTAGAAGAGGCCATCATAAACTTTCATAACGTTCAGAGGAAACACAGTAAAATTCACATGGTGATACAAAAGCATGTTGCACCTCTGTGAGATCTGGCAGAGAGACATAACTAGTCCTTTGATGTCCTGGAAAGGGGAAGCTGATCATAAGATCAAAGAAAGTCATATGAGAAAATGAGTTGTGCTGAGATCACAGAATATTAATTTACCTTCTGGAAAAGACATCCTGTTTTGCATAGATATATTTTTTTATATATTCTGACAGGGAGGAGCTAGGTGACCTCATGCAAAGAGGTGGGCAAAGCCAGCTTTTAAACAGTATTCTGTTTTTCTTCAGAGACAGACATTTCTATCTACCCTCTGAGAAAGACACATCTTTGAGCACTTTAAGCCGGTATTTAGAGAGAGAGACAAATCTAAGTACTGTAGTAGGAATTGCACTGTTAAAACCTTGTTCTTTTAAAAGATTGTATAGTTCTTGTGATATATGGTTCTGTATTTTGTTTTACATATTTTATCTATTTTAGTAAAACTCTATTTTTAGAGCCTACTTGGTCTGTCTTTGAATTTCTTTTCTTTAACAAGTGAAGTATATATGGTTAAAGCAGACACTGTGCATAAGCTTGAATGGTGATGCCAAACTGGAAAGGTAGAGTTAAATCTGAGGTCTTTTATTAGAGTTTTTAAGGGTTCTTTTTTGTACACCTGATTACATGTCCATAGGCAAAGATATCTGGCCCCCCAAAGAAAGAATTATCCGAGCCTGTGCATTGGGTACGCTAACAAGAGGTTCACAATTTGAATCCCTCTAAGACTTGAGACCAAAGTTTGATTCGAACCCACAAAACAGACAGGTGGGTTACCCTGTTTTTGTTAACTGTTCACAAGACTGCACTCGGAGGTTGGCACTTTAGGAGTAGAGGGCTGACCTGCTGAGTGGGTTTGTGACAGATTGGTTGGCAGCGATGCGACAAATCTTGATATTATAAGCTTGTATTGTTCAGTGTGTCAGCTTGAGACTGTCAGCTGACTTGCAAAGAAAGAAAAAGGCAGTTATCTATTTTTTAAAAAAGGAGACAGAACTATATCACTTGACATACAGTCAAGTTCCTACCTGTTTTATTTTTATGTCTAAAGTGCAAGTCAGAATAGCCATAGTTAGGGAATAAGATGGCTTCCAACTACAGCAGGCACACTGTAGACTACTTAAAGCAGTTGTGTGGGGACAGAGGAGTCCTGTTCGAGGTGAAAACCAGCAAGCAGAACCTCGTGGATGCCCTGATGGTAGCAGATACTCAGAGCAGTGAGTCATAGACCATGACTGAAAAGGATCAAACCTTGAGTGTGGCAGGGCTAGCGGCCAGTGCAGTGTCCAGATCCGGTGAGGATGACAGCAGGGCCACTGTCAGTGAAGGGCCACAGCAGCAGGGGAAGTTCACCAGTATCCTGGATCCAGAAGTACTCAGGCTGAAAATTGAGTAGAATGGAGCTGGAGTTCCAGAGAGAAGAGAAGCATGAACAGTGAGCTGCAGAGGAGAAGAGGGAGCAAGAACACTGAGAGGCAGAGCAAGAATGCTGAGAGGCAGAGCGAGAACACCAAGAGACAGAGTGGAAACCATGGGAGGCTGACTGTGAGAAGCAGGAGCACCAGAGGCAACATGAACTGGAGAAGCTACGACTCCAACCAGTGGCACCAGAGCAGGTAAGTGGCTTGGGTTTAACTGGGACTGCAGGACTGGGTTACAATTTGAACTCCAAATTGATAGCCGAATTTAAAGAGGGGGAGGATATGGATGCCTTTTTAAATTCTTTGGAAAAAGTTTGTATTCAGGCTAAAATTCCTAGAGAGTCCTGGAGTTTCCAGCTATCCCCGCTACTTACCTGAAAGCTCGGATGTATTGGAACAATGGACAATGAGGACAGTGATGATTACAGCAAACTTAAAGCTGCACTGTTAAAGAAATTTGAATGAACTGCTGAATCATACAGAGCTAAATTCCGTAAGTTCAGGAGAAGCCCTGACATGAGCTATGAGGAGCGAGCCATGAAACAACGTCAGTTTTTAAAATGTTGGTGGGAAGGAATTGTGGCAAACTGTGTTGATAAAACTGAAAATGTGATTTTATTAGAACAGTTTTATTGGGCATGCCCAGCAGAGCTAAAAACCTGGCTGGAGAACCGAGATCCCAAAACAGTGCAAGAGGATTCTGAACTCTCGGACCACTATGCCATGAGCAGACCTGCTCTGAGAGCAAATGGGGCAGGCGTGGCAATGCAGAAAAGGAAAAGCGCACCTTCAGGGCAGCTAAAACCCTAGCCGCCTACACCAAAACCAGTTAGCCCCAGGTTTCAGAGAAAAGATTTCTCTGAAAAGAGAAGTGAATGTTGGTTATGTAAAGAAACTGAGCATATTGCCAGACAGTGTCCCAAAAGAATGAGCAATAATATGCAGAATGGTACTAGAAAAGAAGTGGATTGTTTGTGTGTCCCTGGAAGCATGTCTGTGAACACGAGGGAACACATGCACTCAGTCATGGTGAATGGTGTACAGACGCAAGGGTTAAGGGACACAGGGGCATCCCTGACATTGGTAAAAGGGGCTCCAGTAGAGCATGATCAGCTTATACCCAATAAATATGTCACTGTACAGGACTTTACTGGTGAGGCAAAAACATTGCCCCTCACTAGTGTTCTCCTAGACTGGGGTGAAACAGGGGGAACTGTGCAACAGGTGGCTGTAGCCAAAGCCATAGCAGTGGATGTGGTCTTGGGCAACAACCTAAAATGGGATGGTGTGTGCAGTTACCCATAGCCAAGTGGCAAGGGAAAATTGTAGTTCCATGAACCCCACAGAAGCCATCGTGGAAACCACTGAGAGGCTGGTTCCCCAGCCTTTGTCTCCAGATGGGGAGACTAATGAAAAGGGGGTAGAAATTTCCCAAGTAGAAAGTAACCACACTGCTACAGAGGGTTACTCCAAAGAGGGAGGGGTGACCCATTGTCAGAGGGTTGGGATTGACAGTGATCCTGAGTGCCCTGACGCTAGTACTAGGGACCCTAGTTTAGCAACTGAAGGGGACCTGTCCCATGCCTTGGGAATATGTGAGGCGTTTGCAGCTGCTCAGAGAAGTGACCCTAGTTTAGAGAAGCTGAGGGCTTGGGCAGGCTCTGATGGTGCACAGGGAGGTGACGGCAGACATAAGGTTTATTGGGAAAATGGACTTATGTGTACTCAGGCTGTGCAGACAGAGGGAGGGATGCTAGGCAGTCAGCTTGTCGTTCCCTAGGGGTATCGTGAGCAGTTGCTCAAGACTGCACATGATATTCCCTTGTCTGGTCATCTTGGAATTGCGTGCACGACACAGCGGTTGGCTCAGATTTTCCACTGGCCTAACTTCATCCAGCAGGTGAAGGAGTATTGCAGGTCTTGTCACTGGTGCCAAGAAATAGGGAAGGTGGGCAAGAAAACCCAAGCCGCTCTGATTCCATTGCCCATAGTGGAAGAGCCATTCCAGAGGGTGGGAATGGATATTGTGGGGCCTTTAAATACCCCCAGCTCCTCAGGGAAAAGATGCATCCTGACTGTGGTGGATTATGCCACGTGGTACCCAGAGGCAGTCACCCTATCCTCACTCAGGACAGACAAAGTGACAGATGCCTTACTTCGGATTTTCTCCTGTGTTGAGTTTCCGCAGGAGGTTATCACCTATCAATGGGGTTCCTTCATGTTGGACCTGATGAAATGTTTATGGGAGAAGTGTGGGGTGGTGCAGAGATGCATGACACTGTATCATCCACAAGCCAATGGTCTTGTGGAAAGATTCAGTGGTACCCAAATGTCAATGCTCCAGGTGTTTGCTGAACAGCATGGGAGGGACTGGGAGAAATACCTTCCCCACCTGTTGTTTGCATACAGGGAGGTGCCCCAAGAGTTGATAGGATTTACCCCCCTTCAAACTCTTATATGGATGCCGGGTATGTGGGCCCCTAGACTTGATCCGGGAGGACTGGGAAGGCAAGCACGCCACCCAGAGAACTCCCATTGTGGATTATGTCCTTAGGTTTAGGGAAAGGCTAAAGGAGCTTATGGGGACAGCCAAGAGCAACCTGGCAGCTGCCCCTCAGAAACAAAAAGTGTGGTACAACTGCAGAGCCAGAGCTCGCGCGTACATGGTGGGTCAGGAAGTCATGGCCTTTATTCCGGTCTGGAAAGACAAGCTGCAGGCTGAGTGGGCAGGACCGTACAAAGTGGTTAGGAAGGTAAATGACATGAACTACATTATAGAGTTACCCGACAGAAGATAGACAGAAAGGATGTACCATGTCAACATGATGAAGCCATATGCAAATAGGGCTGACATGGTGTTTGCAGTGTGTAGTCCTGGGGATGGGACGGATTAAGGAGACCCCCTTCTGGACTTGCTGGAGGAAAGTAAGCAGGAGTCCTCTGTGGAGACAGTTAAATTGTCTCCCCAGCTGACCCCAGACCAGATCCAGAAAGTAAGGGAGGTTTTAGCAGACTTTGCCCCATTGTTTAGTGCCAAGCCTGGCCTAACCCCCTTAGCAATGCATGATGTGGAGACAGGGACACAGACGCCCATAAGGCAGACAGCATATTGGGTGTCAGAGGCTGTCCAAAAGGACATTAGGAAGGAAGGAAGTGGAGGAGATACTGGGTTTAGAGGTAATCCAGAGATCCCACAGCCCCTGGTGTCCTTGTGTCTAAGCCAGATGGCTCTACTCATTTCTGTGTAGACTATCGTGGACTGAATGCAGTCACAAAGTCAGATGCCCACCCGATGCCCTGGATGGAGGAACTCCTGGGCAAGTTGGGAGGAGCGACCTACCTTATGACCATTAACCTGACAAAGGGGTATTGGCAGGTAGAGTTGATGGACAGAGCTAGGGAGAGGCCACCCTTCATAACTCCGATAGGCTTATTTGAGTTCAAAGTAATGCCTTTCGGAATGAAGAACGCTCTGGCTACTTTCCAAAGGTTGGTGAACCAGGTGTTAAATGGTGCTGAGGAGTACGCCATGGCGTACCTGGATGACATTGCCGTCTTTAGTGCCAGCTGGGAGGAACACCTATCCCACCTTATGGAAGTGCTGAGCAGGATACAGAGGGCTGGGCTCACTGTCAAAGCCAGGAAGTGCCAGGTGGCCATGGGAGAAGTGGCATACCCCAGGCATGTGGTAGGCCGAGGACAGCTCCATCCTAGCCAAATAAAGATAGAGGTAATCCAGGCATGGCTCAGACCAGAACGCAGAAGCAGGTCAGGAGTTTCCTCGGGACAGCAGGGTACTATAGAAAATTGGTACCCAATTACAGTGCCCTGGCTGCTCTCCTATCTGACCTGACAAAGAAAAGGATACCACAGAAAATTACCTGGGGCCCAGCCTGTGAGGAATCCTTTTCCAAACTAAAGGAGGCACTGTGCAGTGCTCCTGTTTTGACAAATCCTGATTATAGCAAACCCTTTATAGTTCAGACTGACGCCTCAGACGTGGGTATTGGGACAGTACTGAGTCAGACATCCAACCAAGGAAGGGATCACCCAATAGCATACCTAAGTAGAAAGTTACCTCCCAGGGAGCAGGCATACTCCACTGTGGGCCCTAAAGAAGTTGGAGCCATACTTGTATGGGCAGCATTTTGTGGTGCAGACTGACCACAACCCCCTAATTTGGCTGACACAGATGGGAAAGATGAATGGTAGATTGCTAAGGTGGAGTCTTGCTTTGCAAGAGTATGATATGACAATATTACATAGGGCTGCAGCCAAAAATCAGAACTCCGATGGGCTGTCTTGTGTGTACGAGGAGTGAACTGATTTGGGAAGCTCATCCCATGCAGGGGATAGAGACCCCAAATTCAGTCTAGGTGGGGAGGAATTGTGACACTTGGACAGCTGGTTCTGATTAACCTATGCTTTTTGTAATATAAAAATGTGTTATTGAATGTCTCTCATGAGAGATGCTGACAGTCTGTGGAATGACAACCCCCCCTACCAAGTTTTAGCTAATAGGTGTTACCTGGAAGGCCAAGAGATAATTACAGGCTAGAAGAGGCCATCATAAACTTTTATAACGTTTAGAGGAAACACAGCAAAATTCACATTGGGGATACAAAAGCATGTTACACCTCCGTGAGATCTGGCAGAGAGACATAACTAGTCCTTTGATGTCCTGGAAAGGGGAAGCTGATCATAAGATCAAAGAAAGTCATATGAGAAAATGAGTTGTGCTAAGATCACAGAATATTAATTTACCTTCTGGAAAAGACATCCTGTTTTGCATAGATATATGTTTTTATATATTCTGACAGGGAGGAGCTAGGTGACCTCATGCAAAGAGGTGGGCAAAGCCAGCTTTTAAACAGTATTCTGTTTTCCTTCAGAGACAGACACTCCTATCTACGCTCTGAGAAAGACACATCTTTGAGCACTTTAAGCAGGTATTTAGAAAGAGAGACACATCTTGTGATATATGGTTCTGTATTTTATGTTTTACATATTTTATCTATTTTAGTAAAACTCTATTTTTAGAGCCTACTTGGTCTGTCTTTGAATTTCTATCTTTAACAAGTGAAGTATATATGGTTAAAGCTGACACTATGCATAAACTTGAATGGTAATACCAAACTGGAAAGGTAGAGTTAAATCTGAGGTCTTTTATTAGAGTTTTTAAGGGTTCATTTTTGTACACCTAATTACATGCCCATAGGCAAAGATATCTGGCCCCCTGAAGACAGAATTATCTGAGCCTGTGCATTGGGTACGCTAACAAGAGGTTCACAGTTTGAATCCCTCCAAGACTTGAGACCAAAGGTTGATTCGAACTCACAAAACAGACAGGAGGGTTACCCTGTTTCTGTTAACTGTTCACAAGACTGTGCTCAGAGGTTGGCACTTTGGGAGTAGAGGGCTGACCTGCTGAGTGGGTCTGTGACAGTCAGTACCCCCAATCATATACTCCTTCCCCTCATTTCTGTGCCCCAAGTGCATGATCTTGCACTGCTTTGCATTGAATCTTAGGTGCCACACCCTTGACCACTCCTCAAGCCTGCTTAGGCCCCTTTTCATTTTTTCTACCCCTTCTGGAGTGTCAACCCTGTTGCAGATCTTCGTGTTGTCTACAAAGAGATATACCTTCCCTTCCAGCCCCTCTGCAATGTCACTTATGAAGACATTAAAGAGGACTGGTCCAAGAACTGATTCCTGCAGGACCCCACTGGTCACCCCCATCTCTTCAGATTGAGCTCTGTTCACCATCACCCTCCTTGTCCTATCATTCATCCCATTTTTGACCCAGTTTGCCATCCTGGTACACACTCCCAGGCTGCCCATAATTATTTACTAGCCTCCTATGTGTGACGGTGTCAAAGTCCTTGCTGAAATCCAGATAGGCCACATCCACCACCCCACCTGATTCACCTCCCTAGTCACCCATTCAAAGAAACCTTTCAGATTTGTTTGACCAGATCTTCCTGCTGTGAATCCATGCTGCCTTGGATCCTGTGTCCCTTGGATTTGAGATATATCACAAACCTTTCTTTTAGTAGTGATTCCATTAGTTTCCCCGCCACGAAGCTAAGATTCACTTTCCTGTAATTGCCAGCCTCCTCCCTACTCCCAGTTTTGTGGAGAGGGATTACATTCCCCCTCCACCAGTCCTTTGACACCACACCTGTTTCCAGCAAACTGCTGAACAGCGCTGTCAGTGGTGCTGCCAGCACCTCCCTGAGTTCTCTCAATTCTCTGGGATGTATCCCATCTGGCCCCATTGCCTTGTCCACTTTCAGATTATTGAGTTCCTTTAAGACTCTCTCTTCCTTAAATGAACTCTGTATATTGTGTTCTCACCTAGTGTTGTTGTTATATTTTTGTTACTGGTTACCTGTTATTTGTAATGTGCCTACCTGACCCAGATCATGCCTGCAAATGGTCCCCTGGACCAGTGCACCATACCCAGTAAACAAAGTCATAAATAAATAATAAAAAAACTGGTGTCCACCTCCCTCCCAGTGGTGCTTCCGTCATCTAACTTTGTTCCTTCCCCTTCCCTTTCTTCTGGGATTACTGAACAAAAATACTTGTTCAGGATTTTTCCTTTTTCTTGGTCCCCCTCTGAACACTTCCCCCCTTCCCTTTTGCTGGTGATACCCCTCCCTATGCACCCAAACATCACTCTACCCACTGTCCTGTCACACTGCCTCACTACCTTAAGGTCACCAGATATGATACTGCAAGATCCTTTTCTTGTTTGGTGACCATCAATACCTCTTTCACCATGTTATACTTCAACTCTGGGTTTCTGTGCCCTTTGTGCATGATTCTGTAGTTTTTCATATTGAAACCCAGCTGCCATACCTTTAACCACTCCTTTAGTTTTCTCAGGTCTCTGTACATTCTCTCCACCCTCTATGGAGTGTCCATCCTATTGCAGACTTTGGTGTCATCTGCAAAGAGGCATATGTTCCCTTCCAGCCCATCTACAATTACTTATAAAGAGGGCTAGACCCAATTCTGTGCCTTGAGGTACTCCCAAGTCACAGTCCATTCCCTCAAGTGCATTCTGTTTACCACCACCCTCTGTTTCCTATCCATCAACCAATCTTGTACCCAATTTACTGCCTTTGGATCTGCCTCCAAACTAGCAGTTTCCTGATGAGGCTTCAACAGTGGGATGGTGTCAAAGGCCTTGCTGAAGTATAGGTAGGCCGTTTCCACTGCCCCGCCTTGCTGTATTTCCCTGGTCACCCACTTGCACTGAGAATGGAGAGGAGCACACGCTGAGCTGTTGTGGAGTAACTGCTGTAGTAGGAGTTAGTCAAGGCTTGTTTTTCTCTACAACAGGTATGCCATTGTTGCCTTAATCAGAGAAAAATGTACTAACCTTTCCAGTCCTTCTTTAGTGCTTCTATGTTTTAAATTCATATCAAGATGGTTTATAGCAAGAGCTACATCACCATGGAGTGAGCCTCTGGACATCCCCTGTTTGTGTGCAGAGTCAGAGCGGTGGTCATAGTCAAACCCTGCAGAGGACAGTTCCAGTAAAGCCCGCAGGGGCCTATTGGCCTACTTTTTATGGATTACTTCCTATGGACATTCTACGGACATTCTGGGTGTTTTTTACAGCCTGAGGAGGGTGGCTTCAGCCACCAAGAGTCGATATCTATTTCTGTTTTTTCTTTGCCATTTAGCTG
Source organism: Neoceratodus forsteri (assembly GCA_016271365.2). Classification (NCBI taxonomy): domain Eukaryota; kingdom Metazoa; phylum Chordata; order Ceratodontiformes; family Ceratodontidae; genus Neoceratodus; species Neoceratodus forsteri. The sequence continues at coordinate 1,189,044,086 of CM057453.1, forward strand.
CTTAGCTGCTTAGCTATTTAGTTAGCTAATGAATCCTGCTTCTTTGCACTGATTTATGCAAGTTTTAACTATTTGTGTTTAAAACAGAATTTTTCACATACATGCACGATTAATATGATTAGTAGAAGGATTTGCTTCTTTGTAAAGATCTAGGGTAACATTTAGGATTTAAAATAATAAAAAAATCAAGTAATACGGCAATATCACGGAGAAAACTTTACTTTACTCATGCAGCTGTTTCTTTTTCTTGCCATTAACGCTTGTATTATTGCTGGGGTTTGGCAGTAGTTATCTTAAAAAGCAGATTAAGACTGTGATAAGAGAATTTTAAAGCAAATATTTTAAAGTTTTTGTGTTTAAAAGTTTATTTAGAATCTCTGGGGTTATTTCCTTTTGATTGATTGGAACAAAGGAGTCACATGACTATCAGTATATAGTGCGCATGCTCTGACACAGGCTTCATTTATTCATGCTGTCTAGCTGGTCTTTGTTGGAAGGGTAGAAGCCTGTGTTTGCACAATGGCTGAAGTCCATGATGTTGTAGACATCATATTTAGTTACAGCATCCTTTTTAGATGCTCGGTTGGGGTGGATGAGTACGCTGTCTTAGGAAACATTAAGGTGCAAAGTTAAGGTGCTAGGGTAAAAAAAAAAGGTGAAAGGAGTACAGCATGTTATATTGAATTAGACTTGCTCTAGTAACCCTTGTCAGCCCTTGATAGTTCATTGATTAATACCAGACAAGCAATAAGGAAGCTATACTATTTTTCATGCTTCTGGCTTCTGGCTTTCTTCCATTGAAACTGAATACGATAATACAAAGTAAGTTTGTCTATGTCTCTTACAAGACCAAATTGTTTGTTATAGCATTTGATTATATAATAATAAACAAATAAATAATTATGGTATTATTACAACAACAAATTTAGATATTTGATTTTTTTTTAGTCATTCTTTAGATATCGCAGATATTTTAGAGTTAATTAGTTATATAGCCAGCTGGTTCATTTATCTTTTTCTAAGCAAATGATTTCTTGATAGTAAATTAACTCCTTTGATTGAAAAAACTTGCTTAAGCATAAAGTGTAAACCAACGTGCAAATTAATTGTTAATGTTACACAGAATTATTAGCTGACAATTATATAGTCTCATTTTTATGTAGTAATTGGATTATTGGAATAAGTGAGATTTCAAAATTTACAAGATATATCTCAGTATAATTGAGATATTTTTTCTGTTTTTTTGTTATTTACCAGTATCACTATCTGTTATTATTGTCTGTTTTTTTTTCTCCTTCCCCCCTTGTTGCTAGTGGTTTTGAGACAAGTAAAAGAGTGCATCAAAGGAATGTTCCTGAATAGAGAGACTTTGGAGTTCATTTTTGCCCAAATTTGTTTTCTTCACCCCCTGATATCATTACAAAAAAACAAAGGTTGAATTTCTTCTTATGCTGTGGCATCCCCATTTCCAGAAAACCTACCAGAGAATTAGAAAGAGTTGGGAAGGAGCTGAGAAACAGTAGCTGTGGAAAGGTGCTTAAAGTGAACAGCCTGTTCAGGAAATCAACTCCCTGTGGTACATTGAAGGCTACTTTTATCATTATTAGGATATTTTATTTCATCTTTAATCTTTAACCTGTATTAAGGAACTTTATGAGATGAATAACAAGAAAGAAAGGAAAGAAAGAAGACATAAAACTGCAGAATGTGTAAGTCTATTTTTTCTTCATTTCAACTCTTGTAAAGACTGATTTTGCTAAGCATTGCCGAAAGATAATTTTCTACTGAGTGAAGTTTTTCTTCCATCATTTTTGGGACTAATATTGAATGATAAATACTTTATAAATTAACAAGGACATAACAATAGTAATTGGATCTTTTTTTTGGTGTTTTCACCTGTATTTAATTGTTTGTACTATTAGTATGCCTGTAACAACTAGGGGTAAAGGAAAAAAATAGATATTCCAAGGGACAAAGTAAAAAAAACAAGTTGACAAAAAATGTAAAAAGATGCAATTGGAAAAAATGCTAAATACATCTGAACAAAACAAAAAGATAGGAAACTTAAGTTTAGAACTTATAGAATTTGTAGAGAAGAAAATAGATAAGAAATGCATCAGTACTAGGGATGAGAAAAGAAGGAAATTTGATAGTGATATCACTCTGAATACTGGAAAAGCCCTGGATAGAGTTAGTGAGGATTTAGTTGAGAACCTTCTAGAAGATAGCAAGACAGTTGAAAAAAATAAGCTGATTCAGCGCTCAGTCTGGGATCTATGGAAGGATAAAAAGCCAATGAGTATTTCTGATGGAAAAAAAACACTAAATGATGTTAACACCCCAGAATCTTTTGGCCTAAAACCAAAAAGAGATTTAGATCCCCTCAATCAAAGTTTAGAGGGAGCCCAAGGGTCTTCATCATATAATCAAGGGTTAGTTGGGCAGGCAGACTTAGAGGTGAGTACTACAGCTGCTAGTATAAAAAAAACAATTCAAGCTAATTTGAGAATACAAGAGAAAATCAAATAATTTAATAGATTAACAAAAAGTCTAATAGAGAACTGCAGTTCTCCATTATTTACACCTCAAAGTAACACTGAAAGACTTAATGATAATCAGTGGAAACAAAAAGTAACTACCCCAGAAGCTTTAAGCTTCATAATAGAAGCAACTCAATTTATGAGCCCCATAGAAGCAATTACTCCTCCTTTAGAATCCCTGACTGAGGGCTGTGTGAAAGTATTAAAAGATCCACTACTGGCTAATGCTATGTTGTATGAACAATCAGTTATCATCCTTCAGAATTTTTCATTTATTAAGGGTGTGTGTCTGGAGAATAAGGATAAAATAAATTGGATATATAACAGATTGAATACTGATCAATGGGAAAGAGAAAATACTACACTGGGTGATCCAAATCACTTTAATTTGGAAACTGAATCCAATATAACAAATGTCAAAGAGATTGATGCTTCAGTGGACATGAAAGTTGAAATTAGTACTATTACAGTTCCTGAAATGTTGGGGAATAGATTGGATGCAGACACAGCTAGTGAACTAGTAATGATGCCAGATGGATTTGAACAAAGCAAAGGCATTATAAAGGAATTAAGACAAAGGAACCCTGAGATATGGGAAAAAGGTATTAAACAATGGATAAACAAAGAAAAGTAATTGAAAAAGGAGATTATGAGTTCAGAAATAAGGGTTTAAAAAAGTCAACTGGATCACTTAGTAAAGAGTGATAAACTGAAAGAAACTAGCAAAGATAGGTTAAAGAATTTAAGCAAAACTTCTAAAACAAGCATAAGAGGAAAAGAATGTGAATTTGAGGAGATAATAACAAAAGAAGATAAACAAATGAAAGTGAGTGACACACGAAGTCTCCTAATTAACAAAAAAAGGTAAATGTAATAGTAATACAGTAATGAAACCAAGAAAGGAAACAGAAGAACTTAAAACTGCTAGATTAGAAATTAAGGAAAGAAAACCAAAAAGTTTGGAAAAAGAATGAACAAAAAATATCTAAGATCAATAGATGTCAAAAGAAAGCAGAAAGCTCAGGGCAAATAAATGACACTGAGCTAGAAAAGAAAGACAGTCCAGAAATTACTAAAGAAGACTGAGAAAAGAAGGAAAAGATAAAGGAAACTAAAAGACAACAAAAAGAGAAAGAAATAAAAAAAAACTGGAAGATATCCTGCTTAGAACCCTGGAGGCAGACTATGTTCTACCTTTATTCAAAGTTCCCATTATGTCAGAAGAAAATTAAAAGAAACTGAATGATAACTTAAAGCACTTTATTGGTTCAGTTTTACAAAATAAGACAACTAATGAATCATTTATGTCCAAATTTAGTATAATAAGACCTTTATCGGACACAGAAATGGTTCTTTTGCTCTCTGACCAATACTATGTATTAAAAGCTATTGAGAAACAAAAGGCAAATTTAAGGGAAATAGTAATAGAAATGGACGTGGTCATTGAAATAAAGTCTTTCTTCCCTGAATTCTATGATAAGTATAAGGATAAGTTCCTATTAAAGAATGACTTAGTAGTATCAGTATTTGAATTGAATAGCTTTCTTCAGGAAACCAAATACAACCTTCGTGTTAAGGTTGTAGAATTGTTACAAAATATAACTAAGGATAACAGACTAAACAATATGATTAATTATGTGACAAGACATGAGGAAGGAGGACACATTTCAGTAGGAGTAAAAAAATGAGATCGATTACAAATATATCCTTTACAAATCAGAAATATTAGACAGAGTAGAAAGTTATCTCCATGGTGAACATGACATACCAGAAGACATGGGTAAAATGTTGGAGAATATACATTGGATAAATATGGTTAAGACAGCTAATAGGTATGAAGCACTACAGGATGGCAAAAATTGACATCTATTAGACCTAAAGCCTCATTTATTGAATAAAGAGGGAATGAAAGATCATAATATGTTATCATGGAATATAGCAGGACTTAAGGATAAGTTAGCTGACCCATTGTTTATTGATTATCTGGCTCAATTTAAATGTATATGTTTACAGGAAATTTGGTCTGGTAGTGACTTAAAATTGAATGGTTACAAATTATTTTATAAACCAGCATGTAGTAATAATAAATATGGAAGACTGTCAGGTGGTTTATGTACATGGTGTAAAATCTCAGACAACACCCACTATACAGAAATTCCAATAGACACTGAACATATTCTGCCTATTAAAATGGTAATTGATAAATCATATTACATACTTATCAATGTATATTTTCCTCCAAAATCATCTAAATATGCAGAATCTGGTGATCTAGACAAATTGACTGAATTAATAGAAAACTGCCATGTAAAATTTCCCAGTTGCAAGTTTATAACTATGGGGGATTTCAACGCCAGGGTTGGGCATAGTAAAAATTTGTCTGAGGATCTGGCCTGGGCATGTGCAGCTCTGGATCACAGCACACTTAGAGCAGATAGGAAATGTAGAGACTTGAGACAATGCACCAGAGGTATAAAATTGGTACAAGAACTGGAAAAAAGAGCATTTATATTACTCAATGGGATAACAGAAGGGGATATGGAAGGAGCCTATACATATATACGCACTAGGGGATCCTCCACTCCTGATCTTTGTTGGATCTCTTTAGAAATAATTCCAGCATTGGAAGACCTTAGAATTGGGACAAGAACAGAAAGTGAACATTGCCCCTTAGAAATTAAAGTCAGTTTATGGCTAAATTCAAAAAAACAGATAAACAAGAAACAAAGCTTGGCGAGAGTTAGAAAAGGTATCAGATGGGACCTTTTAACAAATTTAAACTCCTTCAAACTACTACGTGATAATGGTATTAGGTCAGATTTGCTTAATTTGGATCATTTTAAAGTAGCTATGGACTTCATAAACAAATACAGTGAGATAATCAAGACTTTTTATATATTATATTAAAATATATAGATATCAAAACAAAAAAGGGAGTAAATGGTTTGATGGTGAGTGTCAGATAAGCAAAAGAGAATTAAACAGATGTGCTAGAGAAACATAGAAATTTCCATCTAAAATTAATATATTCAATCTAAATAAAAAAAGAAAAGAGTATAAAATGATGCTGGAATTTAAAAGAGCACATTATAGAATCAAGATGTGGAATCAGTTTGAGAAAATAACTATACAGAAAGACAATAAAAAGTTTTGGAGAATAGTTCTGAAGGGTTGGGATAAGATCACCACCCTGCTTGAGAATTATATAGATCCATTGACTTGGGAAGAACATTATAATGCTGTGTTTTATAGGCAGGATATGGAACAACATAATGATAAAGACGATTGGCCCCCAATATTATTTGAAATATCTAGAGAGGAAATATTTCAGGTTATCCAAAATGCAAAAAGACACAAGGCCCCTGGACCAGATGGGATACCAATGGATATCATTGTGGATGATCCTGCTTTGTGGATTTAGTACTTTTAAATTTATTTAAAATGATTATACATACAGGGACTTTAACGTATACCTGGAGGGAAAACATAATAGTCCCCATTCTTAAGAAGGGAGATTGTAGAGACCCTACCAATTACAGACCAATTAGCTTGTTAGATAACTCACAAAAAATATTTACAAAGATATTATTTTACAGAATAATGGATTGGGTAAAAAATGAGAAGATTTTAGATGAGGCTCAGGCAGGTTTCATGCCTGACCACTCCACTATAGATCAATGTTATGTATTGTCCCATTTAATATATAAATACACTAAAATTAAAAGACAAAAACTATTCTGTGTCTTTGTTGACCTGAGAGCAGCTTTTGACAGGATAGTTAGGGGAAAACTATGGGAAATACTACATGGTTATGGATTAGATCAAGCTATTTTGCAATTAATAAAAAATTTGTATCAGGATAACTACACATCAGTATGTTATAACACTAATGGGGATTGTACTAACACATTTCCAACTAATTTAGGCCTTTGACAGGGTTATGTATTGTCCCCCATTCTATTTAATCTGTTTCTAAATAAAGTATTGATAGAGTTAAGCGATCCAGAGCTGCACATGCCCAGGCTGGGATCCTCGGCTTGCCCATATTTGGCATACGCTGATGATGTGGTATTAATTTCTACAAGTTATCTGGGGATCAAAAGAAGTATATCACATTTCCACAGGGAATGTCTTAAACTTAACGTTGAAATTAATTTCACCAAAATAAAGCATATGATTTTTAATAACAAACTTATTAAAAAAGGTACAATATGTAAATTAACATGTGGTAATGACGATGTTGAATATGTAACCACGTTTTGTTATCTTGGCCTAAGTTTTACATATAATCTTAAATGGGGAGAACATTTCAATATAATTACTGAAAGGATTAATAAAATAATTCCCCTTTTCAAAAGATTTAATTATAAATATGGAGGACAATTAGTAACAGGTCTGCTTAGGATAATAAATGCTAAAATACATACCCAGATATTATATGGAGCAGAGGTGTAGGGATTGGAAAAAACAGAAAGGCTGGAAATAATTTTAAATACATTTTATAAATTCTTGTTGGCTGTACCTAAGGGGGCTGCATCAATTTTAGTAAGATTTGAGTTAGGACAATACCAAATTAAATGTTTTACAGAAATGAGGATAGTAAATTATTGGTTCAAAACATTTAGCATGGAAGATAACTCACTTCCTAGAATGTGTTTAGAGTAAATGTTGCTGTACCATTCGAGTGGATTCACTTTTCCAAGCACTATTGTTTTGAATACAATTATTAAGCAATATAGACTACTGGATCTGATTATACTCAGTCATAAAATTCTGTACAAAGAATTGAAAGAAATTATTAAGACTAGAATTAAAGACATTCATCTTCAGAGAGAATTAGCTATGGCCAAAAACCTAAAATTGAGCAATTGGCTGGCCAATAATGTGAGAAATCAACCTGGATTAAATCATTATTTATATCTAATTAAAAAGCCTAAGAATAGAAAAGCATACACGAAGTTCAGATTTGGACTTACAGAAAGTAATACTCTGAACAAAAAATATGGTAGAGGCAATTTCAAAACATGTGCCTGTGGAAAAGGTGAGGATACTCCTATGCACCTTCTTTTATTTTGCACTTTATATTCACCCCAAAGGAATATATATCTGGGTGATATACTCTCAAAGCTTGATATGGAACCTACATATCAGTTTAATTATATATTAAAAACAGTAGATAAATTACATCTAGAAAAGGTATCAAGATTTTGTATGATAATCGAATACAAAAAGTCACATATCCATTTTAAAAATAAAAATTTACCCTAGTTAAGGACCCTGGTGATTCAAATAAATAATATATTTTATAATAATGTAATCTAGTTTTAAGAATATGGGTTATGTATATGTAGATTGATGAAATGTATATGAAGACAAGATGATGTGTTAATTTTGTAATACATGTATATTTATTGATGTAACAACAATTTTAATTTGTTAACAATAAAATTTACTTACTTACTTACTTACCCAGTCTAAAAAATTGATCATGTTCCTCTGACATGAAGCCCCCCCCCCATGAATTCTTGCTGCCTTGAATCTTGTAACTTGCAGGACTCAAGATACTCCAAAATCCTTTCCTTCAAAAGTGACTCTATTAGCTTCCCCACTACTGATGTCAGACTGACTGGCCTACAGTTGCCAGCCTCCTCCCTGCTACCACTTTTATGAAAAGGGACTACATCTGCCATCCTCCAGTCCTCTGGACCCACTACTGTTTCCAGAGAGTTGTTGAATAGGGCTGTCAGAGGTGCAGCCAGTACTTCCCTGTGCTCCCTCAACACCCTTGGGTAAACCCATATGGTCCCATAGCTTTGTTCACTTTCAGACCTGCAACTCCTTTCAGTACTGTCTCTTCTGTAAATGGATGTGTGCCACTGTCTACCACTCTCCTACTGTTTTCCTGCTGCCTTTATGGGGTCCATCCCCTTTTACTTCGACTTCCACCATGTAGGCTGAACAGAAATATCTGATCAGGATTTCTGCTTTTTGGCGATCCTCCTCTGCTCAGTCCCCATCTGCCCTTTTTAACCTCTTGATGCCTCTCCTTGTCCCTATCATCTCACTTATGTCCCTAAAAAGGTATTTTCCCCTTTAGTCACCCCTTTGGATATCCTTTGCTCAGTTTGAACCTTTGTGCTCCTCACCGCTTTCTCTGCTTCTCTCTGCCTCTTCTGGTACACTCCCCTGTCCTCTTCCCTCTGCATTTTTTCATACCTTCTAAATGCTATCCTTTCGGCCTTCAACTTTTCAGCCACTTCCCTTGGGAACCATAGCAGTCCTTTTTTTCTTCTTCTGTCTTGCTCACTTCTTTTGTGCAGAGGTTTGTTGCCTTCACTACACCATCTCTTAATCTGACCCACTGTTCCTCTACCCCACCCTGGCTACTCCCCCCTACTAGGTCATCTCTGAGGCATTCACACATTTTTTTTTAATCTGCACACCTGAAGTCCAGGACCATCATCCTTGTGTGGTTTAATTCTGCTGCCATCTTTATGCTGAACCACACTGTACAGTGATCACTGGTCCCCAGGTGGCCTTCCACCTTGACAGCTGCAATACTGTCCCTGTTAGTGAACACCAGGTCCAGCATTGCCCCATCATGAGTGAGCTCATTGACTAGTTGTCTGACAAACACCCTCCAGCAGAGAGTCTAGGTTGACCCTGTTTCAAGCCAAAGCCATGGGTGGGAGGCTTCAGTCTACACTTGGTAGATTGAAGTCCTCACCAGTTGCACCATCCCTTTTTCTGCATGAATAATAATCACTTCTCCTGGTGCTGTATCCAGTTCTTCCTCCTGTTTTGGAGGTCTGTTGATCACCCAAATGTGAATAGTGGCTCTGGCTCCTGTCTCCAGGGTGACCCACAGTACCTCCAATCCCTTCCCCTGGTTTCTTTGCATTTCCATTGTTTTTATATCCTCCCTTACATACAATGTCATCCCTACTCCCTTCCTCCTCACCCTATCCTTCCTGAACTGAATATAGCCTGGTGTGGCCATGTCCCAGTCATGGTTACCTGTGTACCATGACTCACTACTGGCCACAATATCCAGGTCAGCCTTTGCCATTATGGCCTCCACGTCTGGAATTTTATTTCCAAGACTCCTTATTGCCTTTCACACCTTGCTTCCATTTTTCCTACAGTCCACCTTCTTTCCCTTTTGCCCTGCCTCCTTTCCCCCTCTCTTTTTGCAACTTTTGTTCCTATTCCCCATTTATACAACCACCTTTCCTACTTTCTTTTTGCAACTTTTCTTCCTAAACCCCCTTTTCTACTACCACTATGGTGGAGGTGAAAACAGTAGGGGGCTTCAAGCCTACATGGAATAGACATAGGGGAATATTAGTACATAGGCAAGGAGGAGGGAAGATCGCCAGAGACCATTTAGGGTCTGCGGACACAGACTAGGCAGGGACCATCTGGGCAGATTGGTTAGGTCAAATGGTCCTTTTCTGCCAACACATTCTATGTTTATAATCTCTGTTTGCCGTGCAAACATGTGACGTCAAATGACATCACTCATTACATTATCATTTTATGACAATACAGATAAATAAAACACATGACAGCATCATAAATCACATACTGTACTAAAGTCATATAAAAAGGATGGATTATCCTCTAATATATATAAAGCACAATATATTAGCAATATATTGAATATATTATATAGGCTATTTGAATGATTACTATTGCAATCTTCATCAGTTTAAAAGATGCCATAAATATCTCAAAACACACTATTAAATATTGTTAACCTGGACAGTACTCTATTACAAATAGATTAAATTTGTCACAATAGCATGTTCTAATCAGATTGATGTTTTCATAGTTTGAGGTAATCAGGATTGCCACTATTCAAAACACATTTCATCTGGTTGTGTAAGAAGAGCATATTTGCAATAAATGTATTGCAAAAATCAAAAAATGAAGAGGAGAAAAGAAACTAACAATAAAAAAAAAAAACAGAAGGGTACTATTGATCCCATATATATTTTAAGTAACAACAGCATAAATATATCATAATATTCTCTTTTAACAGTAATCCTAGAAAAGATGCCAGCTGAAATCATTCATTTTGTCTGGCTATCGCATGTCCACCATTGTGAATATCCAGTATGCTTTATGTTTTTAAAATTAATTCATCCAAGCACCCTCTGCCAGAAATAAGGCATACCTTCTCTATCCCTAAAATGTCCATTCATGTTCTGTCCTGTTACTAATCTGAGACAAATGTACTGCCAAAGCGTTAGTTTGATCACCATTGTTAATCCCGCAAATGTACTCTTCCACCCGCAATTTAGACTTCCTAAACCTTTTCCAAAATAAACCCATTACATGTACATTGATATTAGTGTACAATACCTGTCATGTGACAGTTGATAAAGCTATTAATTCTCTTCACTAGTTTATGATTACAGACTGCGGAAAAAAGTATTACATTTTTTTAAATATAATTATAAATCTCACAAGTACCACATTTTTGGCAGCCTTAGGTAATGGGGTTAACCATGTAGAGTTGTAGAAATTTACATGGTAAGATATTTCCTGAAATTTGTGTGATATCTCTGTAGAATAATCCTGCCTACCTGCAGTACTGCTTTAGGGTCAACCAAGAGAATCTCTTCAAAAATACTGTGAAATATCTGGAAGTACCTGACCATGCCAGTTGCTGAAACTGTATTTGCAGAAGGCAGGAACAGTTGTAAAGAATGAGTCAGCTTTAGGGATGGACGGACCTGTCCGCATGAAATCAGAACCCCTTCAAAGGATCCGACGACTCCGGGGTAGATCAGGACACTGCTCCTCAGTGTACCGGGTCCGTGTTGCTGTATTTTTTTACTTTTAAAAGTTTTTTTTTAACCTGGATCTCCTCTCCTGTCTGAATAAAACACTAGTCATAAAAATAAGCATTCTGCTGTGCAGCACTGCTAATGCACCTGCTTGAAAGGGAATTCTGTGCACACAACCACACATGCTTGAGAGAGAGAGGGAGAGACAGTTTGAGAGAGTGGGAGCAGGCCTCAAACCATCCACAGCGATGTAGGCAGCTCAACGCGGGTAAATTAGTCCCAAGAGAGTAAAAGGTGCCTTTCTATTTTATTTTTCAAATATTTGTATGGTATTCTCCAACTATGAAGGTATGAGCAGCAAGACCAGCAGTGATCAAGGTAGGACATGATATTTTATGTACTAGCGAACTGCTCGTAGTCAGTGCGGATAAACTGGCCAGAAGTTATGGTTCAAGAGTGAAGTGACGAGTTAGGGTGGGCATGCTCTGAACAGTGACGGTCAGCGGGATGGGGTTTAAATTTGTATGTAAAAAAAAGAAGTATGTGGAACCACAATGTGGACCATGCCAGCAAATGTCTGTGACGATGATGTTTTCTGAGCATGGAATTTAGAGATTGCTACTGCTGTTTGCTAAATAATGAAATACATTGGTGAACTCATTTTAAATCTGTTGAACCAGTTCAATGGAGTGCAGATCACTACCGCTATGGCTGTTGTGTGTTTGGAATTTGGATTTGTATGGAGTTTAACCTGGTAACGTGCACCCTTGGAATCTTGTGTCTGCATACAGACCTGTAGAGCTGCAGCCCTCTGTGTTTCTGAGCTAGAGAACTGTAGGAATTTGAGGCTACTGCTGTTTATGATTATTTTGTCAGAGTGCAATATAAATTTCTGTTTCAAATGTGTGAGCTAATGACAGTCCTGTCTCTTTTGTTCATGCAAGATGGATGTGATGGTTTTGAGTGATTAAAGCTGTGTCCTTCATAATGTAGGACAAACTTGAGAGGCATGTTAACATGTTGCGGCTTCACTGGTTTAATTCTACTACTTCACATTTTATTCAACATCATTGTGACTGCTTTGTGCATGGGTGTACGTTTTAGTTGCTTGTACATGTTCATCTGAGCTGCTCAGCTCTCTTGAGGCTGTACTCCGTGTGCCAGCAAGAATGTTTCTCTAAGGGTGGTCTGCTTTGTTCTGGCATAGGGATGGAGGGAAGGGGACAGGGTGTGTGCACTGTGTGAATTTAGGTAGGATGGGTGCCAGGCAACATATGGGAGAATTCATGTTTGTACATGGGGCAGGGAGTTATGCAGGGCATATGGGAGGTGAAGTTTAAACTGGGCATGGTGGATGCTAGCAAATGGATGGAGGGAGGGGTCCACTAGGGAAGTGTTAATGCTAGCAGATGGATGGGCCAGGAGTGTTCATAGTGGGGCAGGATGGCAGCCAGTAGATAAATGGGTGTCTGGGATTAAATAATACATGTGCTGAGTTGACATTAGAATAGTCAATGCAAGCAGAGGGTGTAGGGGTATACATACTGGGGCAGGGTGGGTGGCTGCTGATGTGAGAGGGCAGCAGTTCACATATTTATACAGGGTGGATATCAGCAGGTGAGAGAGAGAGAGTGGTGTGTAATACATTGGGGGACAGAGTTTGAGGGGCAGGGATGTGAAAAGATGAAAAAAATTACTGGAGTTGAGTGTATGTCAGTAGATGGGATGAGGATCAAGGGAATCAACATACTGAGGTGAGGAGACTGTCAGAAAATAGGAGAGGCTGGGCTTTGCATACTGAGGCAGGGAGGGAGCCATGGTGATACTATACTGCCAAACAGATGGTAAGGAACAGGAGTATTTCTGGATACCCTGTAGACAAAAAAATGGGAAACCAGGAAGAAAGACATGTAGAATGGAGTCAGAAATGCTGACTTTATCTACTGCCATTGCAACGCCTCATATCTGAGTAAGCTGGATGTCCTGTATCACAGAGCACTGTGCTTCATTACCGGTCTCCCCTCCTCCACCCACCACTGTTCCCTGTATGATGCTGTAGGTTGGACCTCCCTTTAATCGAGAAGAAAAAGAAACGTGGCCACTTGGACTCTGAAAGCACTTGCTGGAAAACTTCCAAGCTACATCTCTGATCTCCTGCCCTTAAGCAAAGTTGGAAAATACGCCCTAAGGAGCTACTCCTTAATCACTCTGAATATCCCCAGGGTCCGCACACATTATGGGACTGCGGCCATAAGCTACGCACTTCCATCGCTCTGGAATGAAATTCAGAAAATTTTGAAGCTAAGAACCACAGTACCTATCATAGTGTTTAAGTCTGTATATGCAAAGCTAACTGGAGACAAATGTCACTGCTTCCACTGACTTTACTTTGCTATAGCCTCTGTACTCACCTACGCTTTTATCGCCTTGTCAGCACACTTACCCCCCCTCCTTTCCCAACCATTGCCTCACCCTTCCTCTCATCATCCTACTCTTGCTCTGATATCTCCTTTCCTAGGGCCACTGACTCCCTAAGTCATCCAAGGATAGTTGCCACACGATCTAGGATATCCGTGGTGGCACCTCCGAAAACTGCTACCTGTAATTGTCCAGAGCAGCCTGCACTCCTCAAGCTCCAAATTCCTCTGTGAGTACTGCTAGGATGCAGCTTGTTGCCTCTGGGCGGCCGTCGCCTCTCTGTACTATAACATGCTCTACGCCGCTTACCCCACCTCTATGAGCCTCGAACCCCTTTGCTGTGAGCTTGGCCACCGGTGCCTCCTGGTGCCATAGCTGACCATCCCTAATCCTCCCCCTCCTTGAGTCCCGTTATGGATTTACCTGCTATCAGGGTTCGCTGTACTGATTATTTCTCAAAGTTAGGATAGATATTTAATGTGCCTGTTCCACTGACCACATTTATTACTGTCTTTACATCAGTGTTTGTACTTTGTCTTATTTTTGTATCTCTGCCAATTATGTTATCTGTTTTCTTTACGACTATGTGTAATGCGGGTCCACCTTGTAAATGAGCTTGCTCAATGGTGCCCGCCTGGATAAATAAAGATTTGATTGATTGATTGAAATGTAGACAGACACACTCAGATTAGAAAATACTTTATTTTTGCTTTTCTTACGCATTTTTTGGTCATTTTCTAGTATTAACATAATTTCTTAAAGGTTCTGATTTTGAATCAGAATCAATCAGAACCAATCAGAACTCTGGCGTGGATCCTGATCCTGATAATAAGGGTCAGGACCTTTAAGGACCCATCCATCCCTTGTCAGCATATCTTTATGATTCTTCCCACTTCTGAAAAGCATTCTAAGTGGAGTAGGCATGCATTCAGATAGCACTGGATCCATCAGAATAATGTTCCTATTGTCTTTAATATAGAGAACAATGTATGGGCAACCATACACAACAAGGCTGTGTTTCAACCGAGGGGTCGAGATGACAGCATATGAACCTCAAGAGTGATGATCGGGAGGTCCATGCTGTTATTTCAACCCCAAGATGGGACCACATGTCAAGTTGTATGCAGTTAATATTTTATTTTGTAGATCACCGTGCAAACCTTGTATAATGGACACATCTGTGCACACAACTATTTCAATAAAACCCTTACATTACAATTATTTCTGTTCTTACTGTCCTAGAACTCCAACATCCGACCACTAGAGTTGTTATATTCTTCTTAACTTCTGCAATAAACTTCCTTAAAAACTAATGTTCCCTGACAGTTAAATAATTTTAATAATCACACAGAATATAGAAAATATATGCTAAGCAGGATTTTGAGTAATCTATGAAGTTTCATATAGAGAATAATAGCTGGGTTGGGGGGTTATAATGAGGATTTTACACCCCCTCCAAGGAGTGGAGTGCCACAAAAATCCAGAAAGTGAAGCTCGAGGGGTTTATAAAGGCATCCCACACCAAGGGGTGTGTCTGTAAAATTCGAGTTTTACACACTTACCTAGACATTATTTTATATGGTTGCTGGGGATCGTTTTTTCACTTTGGCAATTATATAAAATAAAGGTATCACTAGGGAGCCACAGACCAGCTGGGTTTCAGTGAGGTCTGCGGCTCACGATAAAAAATCTTTATTTGTGAGTTTTTTTCCCGACAGCCAAGTTTTATTTCTAAGTAACTTTATTTTTTAGGCCAGTTATTTGTTTGCTAATTTTTTTAATTAACTTATCACTGACTGCAGCAACTGTGTAGTGCTGGGCGGCTGGGGAATGGCGGCCAGCACCAAGGAATGGAAGAGCGGTGACTGCACATGCTGAGTACAAGGGGAAACAGGTGCATGTTCACCGTCATAACCATCTGGTTATAAGGACGAATTACAGACCAATTTCTCTTACGAAAAACTGATAACCAGTAATTATTACTCCATATTACTCAGTGACTTAAAGGTGGAAGTAGGCTAAGAGCCCATCATGACCACCTTCCCCACACATGTGGGGCATATGCTATTCAATACCCAAGAATAGCCTATCCAGTTTCTCTTTTTTAATCACATCTTTATTTTTCTCCTCTGGTTGGCCACCCCATTCCAACAGACCTCCCAGCCCTGTGCCCCAGAATAGCCGGTGCTTACCTTGTACCTGGACCAGGAGCGGAGCCTGTGGAGAGTCGATCCTCACCCTGCTGCCGCCGGCATTTTTCTGCCTCCAGTTATCGTCCAGGAGCCCCATGTAGCCTAGATGTATCACTGAGCATTTATTTATGTTAAAAGTAATTTTGTTATTTATTGCCCATGCTTCGATGTGTGATAGGTCCTGTTTTAATATTTACATTTTTTCCTCAGTATCCACCTCGGAAAGGATTTTGGTGTCATCAGCACATTTACTAACTCTATTGTAAACTCCCACCTGTAAATCACTTATGTAGATACTGAAATGTATGGATCCCAAGACTGACCCCTGTGGGACACACTAGTTACATTAATGACACCTGAGGAAACATCAGCTATCCTAACTTTTTGTGTGCATTCTTGAAGCCATGATGCAATCCAGTTTACTGTATGCTGGTTAAAACCAAGGGTGGTAATTTTATAGATTAGTAAGTAATGATTAATCAGATCAAAAGCTTTTTTAAAGTCAAGATAAATAATGTCTACTGGTATATTTCTATTAATACTTACACCTTCATAAAATGTTACCAGATTTGTGGCACATGATCTTTCCTTATAGAAGCCATGTTGGGTCTTATCTTTTAGACCCTTGGACTGTATTTTGTTCTCAATTCTATTTTTTAGAACCTTTTCCATGATTTTACATACAGTAGAAGTTAGGCTTATGGGACGATAGTTTTCTGTTAGTTTTCTATTCCCTTTTTTATGTATTTTGTGTATAATAGGTTCTCATTCATTCTAAGCCCCTGGTCTCACACATAGACACACCTTTCACATAAGCTCCTCCTCCTCTGGATATAATGGACACTGGACACAGCAGACAAAAGTTGTAGGCACAGACATACCTCTCGACCTCCTGCCTCAAAAATCAGGGACAAGGCTTAAAACAATCAGGGGCAAAGGACTAAAATCAGGGACACATCTTCAAAATTGATGGTATCCACTCAGGAAGTTGGTAGAATAAGGGCTTTTGTGTAAAATGCATTTTCTAAGGAAGAACAAGTCTGTAATTTTAATGTTTGACATTATTTTGTACTTACAATCCCCATGGTTTGGTCATGGAAACATGATTTTTAGGAGGGACAGAGTAAACTTTTGAGGCAAAATCAGGGACATCCCTGAAAATCAGGGACAGTTGAGAGGTATGGGCACAGATGTGTCCATTATAACAGGCTTTCACTGTACTGTGTGGTAAAAGGTATAACTTTGGGTACTGGGTGGTTAGTAAGCAGCTGAGTGTGGTGAATGAGGAATTTTGTGCAAATTAGAAAAAAAACTGTTCAGAATGTGTACTACAGCACTTTGGAATGTACACATCAGTTTAGAATGTGCACAAAAGGTTTCTGAGTAGGCTGAACATTTATTCAGAACAAAGGCTAGGCATAAACTATAATATGGTAAGCTGTTAGACTGTGCTGAGAAAATATTAGTAAAATCATGTATCACAATACATTTTCTACATTATTAGATCTAATACCAATCTCTCAAATCAAAACCTCTATCCTTACTTTTGACCAACTGTTGGCTTCCTCAATGATCCTATTACAACTTTGTCCTATAAATATATATTTTAGTTCTTTCATTCTGTGATCAAAAATATCAGGTGGGGACAATTGCATTTTAAGTGCAAAAACTGACCAGGAAGAATATTGGTTCACCACATGAGGAGAATGGTTACTGGCTGCCAGTAAAATAGAAACAGTGCCCATGGGCTTTTTGGCAAGGTCTGTCTCTATCCATCCCAACTCATTTTTAGGGCTGCATGGTGATGTCACCATTTTGTTCTGTTGCTATCAGTAGGAGAGTGAGAAGTGACTGGAAATAATGAGAGTGTCCATCCACTGAATGCTTTGGCTGGATATGAATAACAAATGTCTGCCTCACCTCCGCAGTGCTGTTCCTTGCTGTTCTATTGTCTCCCCCCCCCACCACTGCAGTAGCTGCATGCACTATTTTATTGCTTCTGACTTGAACTTCCCTACAAATGCAGTAACTTCATACAATATGTACCTATCATAGATTACTGCTCACAGTTCTGGGGAACTATAAATATTACTGATAGGAAGAAAATTATATTTATTCAGAGGAAAGCAACAAAAAGGGGTTGGAGCATAAGACATATGAGGAACATTTGAAACTCCTCAGACTGAATTTATTTTGAAATGTTTCAGCAGTAGAGGCATACTGAGCTACAGTAGTTCATTTCTAGATGCGTCCTGAGGTAAAAGGGAATACAATTTTTAATATGAGAGCCAAATAAAAATGATACATAGAGCTAAGGCCTTACATACTACTGAATAAATTTAAAGCTATACCAAACATTTCTGTGGGATAGGCAGGCAGCATTTGCCATCCAGAATATAGTCTATATACATATATGCATTATACATATAATATGACATCCAAATCAAAAATATACATAGAGCTATGCCCGTACATACTACTGAATAAATTTAAAGCTACACCAAAGATTTTTGTGAGATAGGCAGGCAACACTTGCCATCCAGAATATAGTCTATACGTATATACACATTATACATATGCACACATATATGTTTTTCAGCATATACACATGCACTTACTTTATACTCGTATACATATCATACACATAGGCACAAAGCACTTTAACACATATATATTTTGCTTTTTTAACACTTGGGGTAGTAAGTGAGAAATCTTGCCAGAATAGTTGGATGGGGGAGTGGGAGATGGTTGGAGAGTAGGTGAGCTGTCACCCCTCTGGAATGCATACTCTGCAAGGGGATTGGCAGGGGATAAAGGAGGAGCATTGAGGGATAAATTGGGGAATGGAATACTGGCACAGAAGAGGTAGGTGTGGCCAACTTGATGAAAGGGTGGGGGGAGAATTGGGAACAAAAGGGGGATGAAAGGAGGTGGCATGAAATTATGAAAGGGAAGTATTAAAGAGGAGTGAAGAGGAAGGGGGGCAAGCTTTACCCACAGGTGTGGCACCCCAAGGGTATGAACACTACTCAGTGTAAACCCAGCTAGTGCTATAGGCTATCAGCATGCCTAGGGAGGGGTAGAAGGGGGTAGAGTAGTGGAAATAAAACAGAAGAGCATTCAGGGAGGGGTAATAAAGGAGAGGTGGGCCAGGTGCAATTGCAGGATGGGTCAATATAGTGTAGAACAAGATAGGACAACAAATGAGTACATGGGGCAGAATGGATATTTAAGGAGAAGGAGTTCCAAATGTTTGGAAAGTGATAGGAGAAGGTAGCGCTCCCTGAAGTGGAAGTATGGGCAGGGAGGGTGAGGGTCCTATTGTGGGAGTTGTGGAGGGAGTAGGAGGGAGTAAATACTCTGCACAACAGGTGCATTGGGGGAATGTGTTGATGATGTACAAAATCATTAACAAGGAGGATCTAATAGAAGGATTAAATATAAATTTTAGAATAGAACAAAAAGTAAGGGGACATGAATAACAAATTAGACCAATCAATTTTAAAACAAGCAAGCATAAGATTTATTACAGACAAAGGACAGTAAACATTTGGAATAATCTGCCTTCTGAAGTGGTAAATAACAGAAGTTTCTCTGAGCATACGAACAGATTGGACACATTTCTTGGCAGAGAAAGGTTTAGAGGATTATCATAACTAAACAAGGGACAGCTCATATGGGCATCATGCCTTCTACTGTCACTAAAATTCAAAGTGAATTAAAGTGAATCATGGTGTCACCACTCTAGGAGTAGTATATTGCTTCACACATGTTCCCCTTGATTGTTTTCTCCATTGCTCAATGCATATATTATTGCCCATCTGAATATTGTGTATGTGTAGCATAGTACAGCATGAATTATGTGTGCCAGTTTACAGTATGGGCATTGCATATATTAATAATTTTACACTGTGAAGCCACCTCTGGCTGGAAGCTGCAACACTGGACTTAGGATTTGCCAGAAAGCGAGTTGTGCTCACAACAGATGGAGGTGAACCTTACAATTTAAAATTGTCTTTGGTATGAAGCAGATTCCTTAGGAAAGTTAATATTCTTCAGGTGGAGGATACTTCTAACTGAAGGGTGAAATAAGGAACTTACAATGATCAGAAAAGGCAGTCTTTCAATCAACAGAGGGAGGTGGACCTTGCTTTACTTTTGTTACAATTGTTAAGATTTTCAGTGCAGGAAGAGTTTAAACCCACAGGGACTGAATACTGTTTACTGTGTCTGTCATTGTGCACAGCAGACGTGTTTTGGGGCTGACTGCTTTCAGAGCACAAGTCACCAGGCTGTTTTGGGGCTGAGGAGGTTTACCTGTGTCTGACTTGGTTGTTTGGATTTTTCTCTGTTTGATTAGCAAGGTATTTTCTCTGTCAAATTGTCGCATAGGGCATCTTGCTGACAGGAAGGCACTCATCGCAGCGGTAGGTCAGAGCTTTTAGCTGATTGTTTCATGAAGGCACACTTTAGGCCCAAACCCTTCCCACCTCTCACCCCACCCCTGGAAATAGTTCCTTTATACGTGGGGTTCTGACATCATTTCCTCAAGAGGGTAAGGTGCATATCACTGTTATATCCTCTCTAGCACACTGCAATGACAATATAAGCATACACATTATATAACATATTTCTATATGATAAACCAATCACATACACACACACACACACACAAAAATAAATAAATAAACAAGGTAGACAGACGTGGGGAGTAGTGCAATGTAATGACTGTGGGGCAGCAGTCTTCCTCGAGTCTTTCTGGAGGCTGAGATGTTGCCCTGTTTGCAGACAATTCTCTCCCCTTAGGGAGGAAGTTGCCCATCTTCAGGCCACACTGGATAGTAGTAAGGGAACCTCCCCCATCCAGGGAGCACCAGAGCCACCACCACTACCTCAGAGGTTGCGAAGAAAGCACAGCAGTTGGACCACAGTGGGCTCAGAGAGGGTAAGGGTGGTGGAACGAGGCACACCCAGTCAGTTGTTCCACTCCACAATCCATACACCATTCTTGGGGAGCATAGTTCCCCATGGATGCATCCACAGAGGAGACTAAGGAGGTTGCAGACAACTGTCACAAGGGAGGCCCTCAGGAAGGAGGCAGAGGACACCACAGGAAAGGAAGCAGCCCCCGTGGGGACTCCAATTATTAGGAGGATAGAACTTGGGGAGCAGGAAAACTGAAGTAAGGTGCCTGCCTGGTGCCATGGCTTGGAGGGACAGGAAGCGCATCTTTAGGATCACGAGAACAGTTGCACGGGAGTCTGAGCTGGACATCATTGTCCACCTAGGGACAAATGACTTGGCTCATCATGAGATTAGAGCAGTGCAGAAGGACTTTGTAGAGTTGGGGAGGGGCCTAAGACAAGTAGCACACACAGTATCCTTCTCAGAGGTGCTGCCTGTCAGTAGTAAAGGTGAGGCGAGGGTACTTTGCACCATGCAGTTTAATGAATGGTTGAAAAAATGGTGTGGAGCACAGGGGTTTGGCTTCATTGGGGACTGGGGTTCCACCTGGAGGGACACCAGCCTATACTGGTAGGATGGTCTGCATCTGTCCAGGAAGGGAACAAGTCTTTTGGGCAATTGGTTTAAATGCTTCATTGGCAAGCTTTTAAACTAGTCAAGGGGGGAGGCACTGATAAGCAGCAGAAAAATCCCAGTCTCCCCCTACAAAACAGGGTACTAAATGAGAAAAAGACCAAAGATCAGTGGGGGATGCAGCTACAGAAGGTAAAGCCATCAAAAAATGGAGAGCAATGAGTACCAATGCCCATAGTCTTGGTAACAAGCTTCCTGAATTAGTGGCCTTGATGGAGGAGGAACATCTGGATATCGTGGTAGTCACAGAAACATGGTACAAACAGAACCATGACTGGGATGTAAACATACCAAGATACACTATCTATAGGAGGGACAGGGAGGGTAAAAGAGGAGGAGGAGGAGTAGCTCTCTACATAAGGGAAGGAATCAAAGCAACAGAACAGAAGGGTAAACAGGGAGGAGAAGAAGAAGAAGCACTGTGGGTCAATTTGGAGACAGGCAATGGCACCACAATCCGCACAGGGGTTGTATACTGACCCCCCCTCTCAGGGGGAGGAAATGGACAAGGAAATTATAGAAAATATACTTAGAATGGCAGAAAAAGAGGAGATATTGCTGATGGGTGATCTGAATATGCCAGATGTTAACTGGAGTGCAGTTGCAGCAGCCACTTCTAAGAGTGGGGTTATTCTAGATGCCCTACAGGGGGGCAAGCCTTAGACAACTAGTATTGGAACCTACTCGAGAGGGAGCAATCTTAGACCTGGTTCTCTCAAATGGAGATGGAGAGAGGATCACAGATGTAGAAGTGGGTAGCCATCTGGGAACTAGCGACCATCGAACAGTATGGTTCACAATAAACACAGCAATAGAGTCAAGCCATACAAAGGCAAAAGTACTGGACTTCAGGAGGGCTGACTAGGGTGCCAGAAGATGGTAAAGGCTCAGGGGGCTGAGAATCAAGAGGGCACTTATGAGGGCACAAAGGGCACTTTTTCTGTACTAGTTTTTGCCATAGAGAAATGAAAAGTGGAGTGGCTACCGCCTCTTTTGCCCCCCCCCGGTTCCGGCACCTATGGCGACTTTGCCAAAATGGGTGAGTGCCTAAGGAATGCACTAGCAAAGGGACAGGAAGGAGGGGTGGAAGAACAATGTGGAATAATAAAAAACTGCTATCACAGAGGTAACAAGCCTTTGTGTGAAGCAAATAAACAAAACAAAACGATGTAAGAAACCGCTATGGTTCTCAAAGGAGGTGGTAGTGAAGGTTCAAGAGAAAAAGAAAGCATTCAGAAAGTATAAGGAATCACAGAAGGAGCAGGACAGAGAATTGTATCAGTTGAAGCAAAAGGAAGCTGGGAAGGCAGTCAGAACAGCAAAGGCCCGAACTGAGGAGAAGATAGCGAACTCAGTTAAGAAGGGGGATAAAACCTTTTTTAGGCACATCAGGGAGCGAAGGAAGACCAAGGGAGGGATAGTGAGGCTTAATAAAGAGGACGGGGGTGGGCAGAGGGTGATGCAGGCAGAATACTAAACAAATATTTTTGCTCAGTATTTACAAATGAAGAGGGAGGTACCCAAAACAAACAGTAGAAACACTCTGGATACAGAAGTTGATACCAGCCCATTTACAGAAGAAAGGATTCTGAAAGAACTCTTAAAACTGAAGGTGGACAAAGCAATGGGGCCTGATGGGATTCATCCCAGAATTCTAAAGAACTAAGGGTAGATTAGTGACACCACTGACTACCCTCTTTAACAAATCATGGGAGGATGGGGTGGTACCCGAGGACTGGAGGAGGGCAGATGTGATTCCCCTTCACAAAAGTGGGAGCAAGGCAGAAGCAGGAAACTACAGACCTGTTAGTTTAACCTCAGTGGTAGGGAAAATGATGGAATCACTTCTGAAGGAAAGAATTGTTGAGTATCTAGAGGCCAGAGGGGCACAGGACCCAAGGCAGCATGGATCCACAGCGGGAAGGTCATGCCAGACAAATCTGATAGATTTCTTTGACTGGGTGACCAAAGTAGTAGATCAGGGAGGGGCTGTGGACATGGCCTACCTAGACTTTAGCAAGGCATTTGACACAGTCCCACACAAAAGATTAATATACAAGTTAGCCAGCCTGGGAGTGGGTCCTACGATTATAGCCTGGGTAAAGAATTGGCTGGAGAATAGGACACAGAGGGTAATAGTAAATAGAGTCCACTCTGAAGAAAGGGGGTTACTAGTGGGGTACCTCAGGGTTCAGTATTAGAACCAGTCCTCTTTAATGTCTTTATAAGCGACATTGCAGAGGGACTGGAAGGAAAAGTATGTCTCTTTGCAGATGACACAAAGATCTGCAACAGAGTTGATGCACAAGGTGGGGTGGAAAGGATGAGCAAGGACTTGGCAAGGTTAGAGGAATGGTCAAATGTATGGTAGCTTAGATTCAATGCTAAGAAGTGCAAGGTAATGCACCCAGGAAACAAAAACCCAGGGAAAGAGTACACAATGGGGGGTGAGATACTAACAACAACAAAAATGGAAAAGGACCTGGGGATAGTCATAACAGTTGACTTAAAGGTGGGCAAGCAATGTGAGAGGGCAGTAAGGAGGGCTTGGGAGAGACTGGGATGCATAGGGAGAGGCATCACCAGTAGAAAATAGGAAGTTGTTATCCCTCTATACAGACAGCTGATGAGACCCCATCTGGATTATTGTGTGCAGTTCTGGAAACCCAATCTCCACAAGGACATAGACAGGATGGAAGCTGTCCAGAGGAGGGCAACTAAAATGGTGCAGGGTCTGCACCGGAAGACATATGAAGAGAGACTAAAGGAGCTTAATATGTATAGCCTCGAGGAAAGGAGGAGAGGGGACATGATAGAAACTTTCAAGTACCTCAAGAGAATCAACAAAGTCCAAGAGGGTAGCATCTTTTAAAAAAGAGGTGTGCAAGAACAAAGGGCACAGTTTGAAGATGGGGGCGGCTCAGAGGTAATGTAAGGAAGCATTTTTTCACAGAGAGGGTTGTGGATGCATGGAACGGCCTTCCGGAGGAGGTTGTGGAGTCAAAAACAGTGGTTGAATTCAAGCATGCATGGGACAGTCATGAGGCAATTCTAAGGGGTGGGGGTAGAAAGAAGTTGGCTGCTGGTTAACTAGGATCTGCAGCTTATCCATTAGGTAGGGAAATGGTCAGACTGTGTGAGCCAAGCAGTCCTTATCTGCCATCAAATTCTGTGTTTCTATGTATCCATTTAAATCACATAACCTGTCATACATACAAACATGGAAACTGATGGCAGATAATGACCGCTGTGCCCATCTACTCTTCCCATTTTTAATTATGATCACTTTTGCTGCAGACCCTACTTGATCTACAGCACTGTCCCTTCCACCCCTTGCTTTCTCTTAGGATTATCCTGTGCCTATTGCAGGTGTTTTTGAAACCTACCACTGCTTTTGCCCTATCTGCTTTCAATGGAAGGCTGTTCCAAGAATCCACCACCCTTTCTTTGAAGAAGCACTGCTTCAAATCTCTCCAGAATCTACCCCCTTCCAGCTTCATATTGTGACCACTTGTTCTAGAGCACCTTTTTTTCTGAAATGTATCTCCCTCTTGTACCTTATTAACCTCTGTGAGATATTTAAAAGTCTTTATCAGATCCCCACTCTTCCTATTCTCCTCCAGGGTGTGCATATTGAGCTTTTTTAGTCTCTTCTCATAGGGCTTTTGATGCAGACCTTGCACTATTTTGACAGCTGTCCTCCAGACCACATTCACTTTGCCTATCTCTTTTCAGAAATGTGGTCTCAGAACGGGACACAGTTCTCCAGCTGTGGTGCAATACATTGATCTATACAGGGGTAACATCACCTCCCTCTTCCTGATGGTGATATCCGTACCTATACACCCCAACATCCCACTAGCCCTCTTCACTGCCTTGTCACGTTGCCTGGCCACCTTAGGTCATCCGATATCATTACACCCAGATCTCTTTCTTGCTTGGTCACTGTCGGTATCACACTCCCATTTTGTTACTCTGCCCCCAATGTTTCTGTGGACCAGATGCATTACCTTGCACTTTTTTGAGGCATTAAAAAACTAGTGGCTTGATTACCCAGAAAAAGACATCTATCGGATTTGTTTGATATGACCTTCCCCATGTCTGTTGAACAAGCCTGTCAGAGGTGCAACTAGTACCTCCCTGAGCTCCCTCAGCACCCTTGGATGCACCCCCTCTGGCCCCATACAGCAGCAGAGGTCAACCTTCAGATTACTGAGTTCTTTCTAAATTCTGTCCTCAGAAAAGTGACTACTGTCCATTTTCCTCCCCTCAAAGCCCTTTGTGCATTTCTGTGTTCCTTTTCCTTCATCTTGTACTCTGAACACTGGGCAGAAGTAGACATCTGTTGTTTCTTGGTCCCCCTCCATACAGTCCCCCACCCCCTTTAATCATACAATCCCTCCCTTTGTCTTCCTTTTCTCACTAAAATACACCTGGAATATCTTGTCCCCTTTTGATACTGCCTGAGCTATTCTTTCCTCATCTTGTGCCTTTGCTCTCCTGACTGCTTTCCATGCTCTGTTTTCTCTGATATGCTGCCCTGTCCTCTCTTCCTTCTGGGTCTCCTCATACCTTCTGAATTTTACTCTTTCAGCTTTTACTTTTTCTGCCACCTTTTTCAAGAAGCATAGTGGTCTCATCTTCTTTTTGCTTTTGCTTACTAGCTTAACACTGAGGTTGGTCGCCTTTACTATGCTCTCTTTTACTTTGACTCACTCTTTCCCACCCCCCCCCAAGTCATCTCCTCCTGGCAGGTAATTCCTGAGGCATTCAACAATCTTTCTACCCTCAGCCCGTCAGAAGACTAGGACCCTCTTCCTTCTGTGGTTAGAGATTGCCCCTGTCCTTATGTTGAACTACACTGTACAATGATCACTGGTCCCCAGATGGCTTCCAAACTTGATATCTGCAATACGGTCCCTGTTAGAAAGAATCAGGTCCAGCATTGCCCAATCACGAGCGGGTTCACTGACCATTTGCTTGAAGAATGCCCCTTGCAGGGACTCCAGGATATCCCTGCTCCTAGCTAATGCTGTAGCTGAAAGGCTCCAAACTACATCTGACAGACTGAAGTTCTCCACCAGCAACACTACTCCCTTTCAGCCATTTTGCCAGTTGCTTCTTACCTTTCTTTATCTAAGTCTGTCATTGTGTCAGAGGCCTGAAGATCACTCCTGTCCAAATAATAGCTCTGTTTTTCTACTACAGAGTGACCCAAATCACCTCAATCCCCCTGAATTCCCTGTACCTCCATTGCTTATAGGTTTTCCTTCACATAAAGCACTACACACCCTCCTTTCTTCCCTACCATGTCTCTTATGAACATTATGTAGCCTGGTATGACCATGTCGCAGACATAGTTGTCCAAACACCATGATTTGGTAATGGCCATAATATTCAGGTCTGCCTCCGCCATGATGGCCTCTAGGTCTGCGTTTCCATTTCTCAGACTCTAGCGTTGGCATGCATTGCTTTCCATATTTTGCTAGCTCTTTTCATGTTGCTTTTCCTATTTCCAATTGTTTTCCCCTTCCTCACATTTCTCCTTTGACTGCTCCCTTCTCCCCCCTTTCTCCTTTGCTAACCTACTACTTGTTTGAATAACTTGCATCCTGATGGGACTCTCTCTCTCTCTCTCTGCCAGAGATCTCCATACTCTCTATCTCAGAATGTGGTGGGCCACTTTTTACCTCCCCTGTTTCTTCCATCACTCCCTTGACTGCTTTAATTGTCCATTAAACTAACATTTAAACCATCCACTGAGGACTCCTGGATGGAATCAAGCCATCACCTCGGTATGGGCTCTTATCCTTCCAGGTTGGTCCACAGTCCCCAGTGTAGCCATACCTCTCCTCTCTGCACCATTTATTCTACCATTACTTGAAAGCCTTGGTGTGGAGCTGCCTCTCCTTCCCAATATAAGACATGATGCACTTGCTGCTCATATTTTAAACACTTGGGAAACACAGGACCAACCCCATAAATAATCTAAATTTACCAAAAATGACATTAACACAGGGACCTGACTATGGCACTTAAACTTTGTGTTTAAGCCTATGACACACCTGTATCAAATTATTGCATTAGCAGCCCTAGTGGCTATGATCAGAGTTTGTTGTAAATAGTAAGGTCCAAAAAATCTATTTTGTCTTTACCAAATTTAGTGAAAATGTTGATTTTTGTTAGTTGATTGATGAAAAGATAGAAATTCCTGTAATATCATTTCTGTTCCATTCCAAATCACTATTATATCATCAAAGTACCTCTTATATAAATCTATTTGACCAAAAAATGGATTAATATTGACATTTGCAGACAATGGGCCTGATTCTAGAAAGGGTTATGCATGGTGCAGAGTGACTTGTGCCAAGAAAAAATGGAGCAAGTAGCACTTTGCGCCATGAGTTGCGACAAGTGGTAGTCTGCAAAGCAGCCTGTGACATGTTGCAGACTGCTTGCACTGAGGTGGACTTAAGCACCAGTTGCGCTATAAACCCACTGCAACATGACACAAGGGAGTTTACCACAGCAGCTGCACCCTATTCTGGAAGGGTGGCCACTACATCCCCAATGTCAGGATTCTAGAACAACCCCCAGAGGACATCTGCCAAAGTACACTTACACCTGTTAACAGCTGGTGTAAGTGTACTTTGCATCCACTGGGGGATGTACCACTGTGCTACCAGCCCATTCCCCAGGTCATGCAACCCTCTCCAGCCCCGATCCCCCGTAATTGTACTGGTTCCCACAGCCCTGATCCCCTGTAATTGTACTGTCCCCAATCCACCTTCATTGTACTGGCCCCCACAGCCCAATCCCCTGTAAGTGTAATATCCCCCCAGCCTGATCCACCATATGTGTAATAGCCCCCTGTCACAGCCCTGATCCCCTGTAATATTAATGAAATCCCCCTCCCAGCCCCAATCCAGATTCCGCACTCCTGAGAGGTACAGTTGTATGGCAGCCTTAAAATAAAACTAGTAAAACAAAATCCACATCCAATATTCCTGGTAGTCTAGTGGTTCCCACCCCTCCAGCCAGCCGTGCCAGTCCACCCTGCTCCCCTGACCCATACCCAGCCGATGACTGGACAGCCGACCTCTCACTACCATAGCCAGCTGCTGACTGAGCTCCACTATGAGTGTGTACTGTACGTAGTATGCGCTCAGTGAATGACAGCACTACTGGGTGGGGGAGTGGGTGGCCACTAGACTACCAGAGATATTGGGATGTGGATTTTTTTCTATTGGTTTTAATTTTATGGCTGTCATACTACCTCTGCAGGGTGCAGAATCTGGATTGGGGCTTGAAGGGAAGATTTTATTAATATAACGAGGGATCAGGGCTGTGACGGGGGCTATTACACATATGGTGGATTGGGGCTGGGGGGAAATATTACACTTACAGGGGACTGGCTGTGGGAGCCTGTACAATTACAGGGAATCGGGGCCAAGATGGGGGGGTATTACACATATGGTGGATTGGGGCTGGGGGACTATTACACTTACAGGGGATCAGGGATGTGGGAACCAGCACAATTACAGGGAATAGGGCCAAGATGGGGGCTATTATACTTACATGGGATCGGGGCTGGGGGGATATTACACTTACATGGGATCAGGGCTGGGGGGGGAGCACTTGTGCTGACATTGCCACAGGCTTACCATGACCTGTACAGATGTGCCCTCAACTTGGCATACTGTTCAGGTTGGTGCAAGTCATGAGACTTAGCCACGGGGACCCTACCCAAAAGAGAATCCTTGGCACAGCTGCATTTGGCGCAAGTCGCCTTTGGTGCAATTTGCTCTAGCCCTACTAGAATCAGGCCCAATATCTTTCTCTCACAAATCTAATATTAATTTGCATAGGTGAGGGTGACTATTGCTCCATCCCTGTAACTTGGATCTATAGGTACCGTTGACATAAAATGGTTAAATTGTTGCATGCCAGCACCTATTCTAACATTTCCAAAATGAAATGAATCAAATTCAAAGACAGACTATCTGGTAGTTCTAAGTACTGTTTGTCTGATCTAATGCCCAGTTTGGAATGTTTGTATAAACACTCCATATTTTTTTATAGGCAAAGTTTATTAAGACTTCCGTTTTTTTCAAACATACATTGACAGTTGACAACATACTGTACACAACATATAGAATAGTGGATGGGTTACCATCCACAACAAGGCTGTGTTTCCATCGAGGGAGTTGATGACATCATTGAGACCTCGAGAGCGAAGCTCGAGAGGTCACTGTGATGTCATCAACTCCCGAGATGGTTTACCAGCCTTGTTGTGGATGGTCACCCATCCACTATTTTGTATAGTATATGGTTCCCCAAAATGCACAAAATTTAATTTCACAAGATTCATACCTTCTGTCCTTATTCCTGCTTACTCCCGAATGCTCCCAGACCTGTCCTCACCACATTAACGCTCGGCTTCAGTGCCGTCCCCGAATATGCCGTTCCTGCTCGCTGCTATCCCACACTGCTCTGACCCGTAACTTCCCCACTGATTAAAAAAAAAAGAAAGAAAGAAAGAAACCTGTCAAATTGATAGTTTGGACACACGGAGCCCACTATGGCAGTCCATGTCCAAACTATCCTAATAACCTGCTCGCCCGACCGCTCGCTAAGCTACGCCGCCATTTGAGTACATTTTTTTAATCACTGCTGTTTTAACCAATCAGGTAACATCTCAAGGCTAAAAAGTTGTTGTACTAGCGCTATGATGTTAGAACGATAGTACAACAACTTTTTTGACCTTTGAACTGTCCTACAACAAGATTTGGAAAACCACCATTTTCCATACAAAATAAACCATAACCATATACTATAATAGGGAAAGAAAATGGGGGGGGGTACAATAGGGAAATATGGAGGAAGGAGGGAAAACACCCTGCACAGTACAATTCACAACTAAATGTAACCTCAGAACTGGCCTAGGCATATCTTATCGCCAAGCTTGTATGATCCAAATCAGTCTAGTCAAGTTGTCTTTATTTATCGAAGGCGCTTTTCAAAAAAACAAAGCGCCTGTACAGTGCTACTGAAACTACAAAATAACTTAATACACATAGTTAAAAATTCATAATAAAAGGGTAGCAAAGTCTAGCAATCAATAGGAAATACTAAATTAAACAAATGCATTTTCAACGCAGCCTTAAACAATATAACAGTCAGGCACTCTCTAATCCGATGAGGCAGAGAGTTCCACAGAGTCAGAGCTGCGAAAGCAAAAGATCTAGCCCCTGAAATCTTCAAATGGACCCTGGGAACCTCTAGCAATCCCTCATCTGTGGAGCGGAGTGGATGGAGGAGGCAGTAGTGGCAGAGGAGATCTTGCAGATAAAACAGTCCCAGTCCATGTAGGGCCTTTTAGGTCAGCAAACCAACCTTGAAGGTGATCCACCACCACACTGGCAGTCAATGAAGTTCGTGGAGCACAGGGGTGATATGATGAGATCTAGATAAGCCAGTCAGCAACCTGGCCACCACGTTCTGCACCAGTTGCAGGCAGCAGATGTCCACCCCCGGCAGCCCTAGATACAGAGCTTTGCAGTAATCCAAGCGGAAGGTCACAAAGTCGTGAACCAACATTGGAAGATCATCTGGGGGAACAAGGTGTTTTATCCGGGTGATATTTCTCAGATAGTAGAATGAGGTCTTGACAACTGCTGAAACCTGAGATTTAAGTGTCAGCCTGCTATCAAGCATAACGCCCAGATTTCGCACCTGATCAGAGGCCATCAACTAGCTGCCTCCAAACGAAAGTCCAGATGGCTGGCCAGCAGATGACCCTTCTGCCTAATGACCTGGGTTCACAACCAGCACTTCAATGTTATCAGGGTTCAACCTCAACCAGTTGGCAGTCATCCTGTCTTGCATCTCAGTGAGGCAGTTATTAAAGACCACGACCACATCACCCTGTTCGGGTACAAAGGACATGTATAGCTGAGTATCATCTGCACAGCAGTAAAACTCAAGCCCATACCACCTTATAATGTCCCCCAACAGCAGCATATAAACCGCAGACAACATGGGTGATAAAACAGAGCCCTGCAGCACCCGACAGGACATGGGGAGAGGGGCCGAGGAAAACATTTCTGACACCACTCTCCGATTCCTGCCTGTGAAAAAAGAGTGGAACCACCTGAGGACTGTACCAGATAGTTCACAGATATGCTGCAGGCACTCCAATAACACTCCATGGACCACGGTGTCAAACACTGCAGTGAGATCATGGAGAACCAGGATTGAATGGCTCTTCCAATCTCTCGCTATTAGGAGAAACGTGTGAAAGGGACCTTGGAATTCTTGTTAATAATAAGCTATCATCAACTGATCACTGCATTAAAACTACTCGTCTAACAAATAATTTATTGAAAAAGATTAGTCACACCTTTGTTACAAGGACAGAACAGTGTATTGTCCCCATTTATCATGCTTATGTTAGGCCTTACTTGGACTATGGTTCTCCCTTTTGGAGCCCTTATGCGAAGAGAGAAATTGCTATGACAGAAAGGATACAGAGGAGAGCCACCAAAATGGTATCTAGGCTCGCCAATAAAGACTATCAAGCCATACTGAGGGAAACAGCCATTTTTCCCTTCACACTAGGAGATGCAGAGGAGAGCTACTCTTTATCTATAAAATCCTATAATCTCAATATCTAATGGATTAGTGTGGACTCAGATATTCAACTAGGCGAACTATAGGTAGAGTACACAATAAACAGCTTGCTGTTGACTGGGCAAATACCAAAAAAATGGGACTGCTTTTTTAACATTTGAGCATCAAAAGCCTGGAATAACCTTCCCCTGGAAGTTGTTGAGTTTACTAACTTTAACACTTTTAAATATAGATTAGACAAATGTCTCCTTTCTCTCCCAACTTAGGTTGAATTGCCCACTCAATGTGGGGGACAATGCAGATGGGTACAAGCCTACTTTCGTCCAAATAAACTAAGTAAGTGAGTACTGTTTCAGTACCGTGCCTCTTCCTGATGC
The DNA here is from genome assembly GCA_016271365.2 of Neoceratodus forsteri. Classification (NCBI taxonomy): domain Eukaryota; kingdom Metazoa; phylum Chordata; order Ceratodontiformes; family Ceratodontidae; genus Neoceratodus; species Neoceratodus forsteri. Next base: position 1,189,076,638 of record CM057453.1, read on the forward strand.
CCGAATGGAGAGTTTCGTGACATCATGAGTGGTAAGATAATTCTCCAGTTGCAATGTGACTACCTTCTCAGTAACCTTGCCCACAAAAGACAGGTTACAGACAGGCCTGTAGTTGGTGAGACAGTCAGGGTCAAGGGAAGTTTTTCAGAAGAGGTGTCACCACCGCCTCCTTCAGGGGGTCCAGAAACACCCCCATCTCCAATGAACACAAAACTATCTCCACAAGGACCGGTCCGATGACCTCCAAACTCCCCACAAGGAGACAGGTTGAACCATGATCCAAACTACAGTAGGTCAGTCACATACCCTGGATAATCTTCATGATGTGCTCAATCACCAACTGGTCAAAGTTAGACCAGACAAACTGGATACTTGTAACCTCCCACAGACCACCACCACACTCATTAGAATATGCTGCACTGATCTGTGGTCTGATAGTGACAACCTTATCTGCATAAAATCAAGCGAAGTTGTCGCACTTAAGCTGTGAAAATTCTCCCTGATTCTGAAGACAGGCTGGATTGCACAACCTGTCAACAGTCCAGAAGAGCTGAGCCAGTTGGTTTCTCATGGTGGCAGTCTTCCTGGACAGGAACTCTGCCTTCTTACAGGAAATTGCTGATTGATTGATACTCCTTATAATGGGCCATCAATCTAAGTCTGTTATCAACCAAGCCTCATTTGTGCCAGCATCATTCCAACATTCACCCCACTTGATTCAACTCCTTCAAGGTCCCATCAAACCAAGGGGATCAACGACGAAGAGTGAGTGGGCGAACATGAACAAGAGCTATGGAATCCAGGGCCCCCAACACTGTCTTATTATAGGCATGTACTAGATGATCTGGTTCCATGCTTTCCCTCAGCATACTTGATAGGTCCAGCACCACCATAAGACCCTCAGAGGTCAAAACCCTTAAAGAGTGGTACCGGACCATCTCCATAGGGGCAGGTTTATTAGGGGGAGCCTCAAAACTGAACTCTATAGTGTGATGGTCAGACCATCCAACTGGTTCCACCACCAGGTTGGATATCTCCATCCCCAGCAGGAACACCAGATCTAACAAGTGATCACAGTTATGGATCACAGAAGAAATTACCTGTGTGAAGCCCAATGAAATCATCAGTTGGAGGAAGTCTTGACAAAATTGTGAGAGTTCATCGTTGACCCAGGCATTGAAATCCTCCAGAACCAACCATCTGGGGGACTCAAACACCATGTCGACAACAAAATCCATGACTTTCTGCAATAAATCCTTCTCACCCCCTGGTGGACGATAGATGAGAGGTATCCTGCAGCGTACACCTTCACCCATGATACACTCAAAGGATCAAGTAGCTCCCACTGGCACATCTATAAGGACCAGTCCTGATTTGAAACAGATGACTACACCTCCACACGTGTGATCCACCCTCAGGCAGTGTATCACCGAGTACCCAGCTGGAACTGCTGCCTCCAATACAGGACCAGCATTTTCATCCAGCCAGGTCTTGGTGATGCATGCCAGGTCCAATGTTCCAACAAGATCAGCAATCTCTGCTGTCTTGTTCTCAATGGACCTGGCATTACATAACACTGCCCGAGTAGGATGAGCAACCAGGGAAGATCACGTCATTTACCCACCAAATGTGGAGCCCTTGGGTATGGGAACCAGGCAGGAAGGGAGGACCATTCTCCTGGACCCATTTTGCCCCAGGGTGTTTTCTTGACCCCTCAACCCCAATCCATCTGCCCTGCTCCATACCTCCGCCAGGACCTGCTCCCCTACCCCTCCACCTCCCCCACACTATCCCCAAAGCACAACACTGCACATACACTTCAGCGGGCAGTAGGGGGCAATCGAAAGGATGGAGGTCCCTATACCTGGTGGGGAGTAGTGCCTGACCACCCCAGAACTGTGCCAGCACATATTATCCTGCCCTGACTAGCAACCGCAAATACTAAAATACTCAAACACCCAAATAATGCCCAAAACAAATTAACCCAACCTCCCCTTAAATAAAAACAAAACACCCCTAGTCAATCACATATGAAATAACAAAAAACAAACACAACACAAATTGAAGGGATCTAGGAAATGAAAATCTGATGGCTAAAAGTCATTAATCATTCACCAGTTGCAACATGCTCCAGGGCTTAAAGTGTATGTGGTGCCGATAGGGCTCTCATCTCTATACTCCACCACCAAAAGAATGTCCAATGTGCTGCAAAACTCCCACTAATGCAGCTCTTAAAAAGTCAGCAATTAATGAATGTCTATGGGACTCTTTCACTGCCTTCCAAGTTCAATTCAGTACAATATACCAACATTAAACCTCATCGAAACTGATGCGACATTGCAGTGTGTATGGGGAAAGAGTTTGTCAGGCAATTCCAACCAGTCGTTAGGAGCACCTTAAGACACTGATTGAGATTCCAGCTCCAAAGACAGGCCTCTGGCAACACTCAGCCCTACAAACAGACAACCCCAATGTGGGGGTTCCCAGCTAGTGTCCGTCCTCTGTCCGACGCTCCCATGAGACCCCCAGGTAGTCAGGTAGGGGTGGAAACTGCAGCACCTTGCTAAATTTACTAAGGCAGATCACCTACTTCAGGGTTTATCCCCTCTTCCTGGTTCTGTATGTGTGCCTTCAATGAAGTTATATATGGGTCCCTACTCATACCACCTGTCTTGTCCAACAAAGACTCTCCATATCAAGGGTGACAAGCAGCTTATCTTTTTCCATTTCTCTCTCTCCAAATGTGGTTAAAATATCAACAGAATCCCTAATATATGAGGGTAATTCAAAAACAATTCCCTATAAAACTGTCTACAAAAATGGAAACAGATTCTGTTGAAGTTACTAAGGAGTAGCTTAGTCATAGAGGACTTAATGATTGGAGAGGTGGAGAAGGTGGTATGCGGAGGGGAAAGGGAAGGGGAGTGATCAGATTCCTTTCTTGAGCATTGGCCATCTGGGGTATGTTTAAGATAGTGGAATGGTTGTGGAGGGTGTGGATGAGTGGGGGGTACTGTACACTTTGGTTCACCAGATCACTGGTACCCGTCTATGGAGGCAATGAAGCATAACTTTTAAAGGCTGGGGACAGACTGAAAGCACATTCAGTTTCTCTGGCCATTTCTTTTCTTTTTAACTTTATCTTTATTCTTCCTTACTGCACTGTCGCTCCACTCATTCAGACACCCTCAATTTTTGCCATCCACATGTCCCCATGGTACCCCCAGGAGTCTGCTCCTAGAGTGGTCACCTTGCTCAATGAATCCCTAGATATCCTGGTACACCCCCGGGTGGGGCGGGGAAGAAACTGCCCCATCCTCCCCCTAACAATGGCAGAGCTGGCAATTCACATTGGAGTCTGCCCTGGTGAGTGCCTGGTGACGTGGTCTGGCATCGGAGGAGTCATCACCTAGGAGTGATGGGCTCCATTTTCTCCTGTTCTGCCCTATCCCCTGCAGTGCCGGCACAATGGGAGAGCCAATGAGGAGGCATGAGTACACATGCCGCTCTTCCCTGGGCTATCGGCTAGCACTGCCCCTTCCCGTTGTGCGTCCTGACCCGCATCGCCATTCCCGTGTTCACCCTGGAGGTGGCGATATAGCAGCGGGACAGACTAGTAACCCTCCCCCAGAGAGGGAGAGCTGCCATTGGGTGCTCAATCCCTCTCTTCCCCTGCCGACCCCTGATGGCCTGGGCTCGTTCCCGAACCTGGATCGCCGATGTGGAGCGAGGTGTGGCATCCAGCACCTCAACCCTCAGTGCCACCAGGCCGGCTTCTCTGGCCATTTCTGTGGCCCTCCCTCTGTAGGGTAGGAACAATGAAAATAAGAGAGATAAAGGGAGGAATGGGGAAATCAAGGAATTTAATGTGTGGCTGAAGGGATTGTGTCAGAAGGAGGGGTACAACTTTTTGGGGGACTGGATGTCATCTGGGAGAGGAGGCTCTTCAAGGGTGATGGCCTTCACCAATCAGGAAAGGGGACCAGTGTGCTGGGGCAGAAGACTGACATTTGCAATGGTGGACACTTAAATTGACTCTGGGGATGCTGAAGCTAGGGAAACCACTAAGAAGGGAGAAGAAGTGGAGAATCCAGCAAAGGTCCCCCTGACCTTGGGGCTAGAAACATTGGGGAGAGAAGTAGCTCATAAATGGGTAGGGAAGGATACTGTTGGGGGGGGGGGGAGTTGACTGAACCTGACAAAATGGGAAGAACATAAAAATAAGGAGACTAGGGACAATAAAGGGGAAGGACCTGTAAGAAACAAAAGGGTTTTGGGCTGAAGATGGAAAGTGATCTGCCTTAGTGGCTGGAGCCTGGGAAACAAACTCAGTAAGCTCCAGGCAATGGCAGTAGGCACAAGGCTGGACATCATAGCCGTTACAAAACTTGGGCCACAGATAATAACAGCTGGGACCTGATGGTCCCAGACTACACGATGTATGGGTGAGATACAGTAGGTGAAAAGGTAAAGGAGGAGGGGATAAAGGGGGAGCATTGAGCTAAACCAGTTTGATGTGGACTACTCACTAAGCTTGTAAAAAGCCAGACATAGGTTTTTAGCTCATAACCACTTCTTTATTCAGATAAAATTGGCCCAACCTTTTGCCTGTATAGCTTCCTCAGCGAACTTCGAAGAAATGTAATGCATAAATTATACATTCATCATAAATATATTTTCTTGACACTATACATAAAATTATTACTGCTGTAGCTTGTCCTATTCGATGACTACCTTTTGTTTCTGTTAGTAAAATTTCTGTTTAAATGGTTATGGTAAAGGCCACTGGTTTTAGATTTTTACCAGACAACTCGATAACATTTTGGAATCTAGACTGCCTGCACACTGGGAAAAATAAAGAAATTCACAGAATTTGGCATTTTGTAACAGATCAGTAAATCTACATTACTTGCATTTTTGTTATAATTTCTTCATGTGCTATTTTCACTCTACTTCATTTAATGCTCTGTATATGAAGCCTTGTTTAATCTGATTATTTATACATATACTAAAAGAATGACAGCAGAATCCCAGTAAAATCTGGAAACTAGACTAACTATCATGAATGCAATTCCTGGAATTTCAAGTCTTGAAAACAGAATTTCATTACTTTAATCAGTGGCCTTGGTTATAGTGGACACACTTGAAACTAAAACAAGAAACAATCACTTTGGTTATCTAATATTAATAAAATAGGTATACCCCAGTATTGTCACGTTCACCAAAATACAATTATGTTTCTCAAGTGTGGCAAATGCCTAATCTCTGATTACACCTGTCTGACATACACTCAGTATTCACTAGCTGCCAATGTTGTATAAAACGTGTTCTTACAATACTGTCAGGAAAATAAAATAAAAACAAAAAGAAGTATAAATATAAAACCAAAAAAGTTGTAATATGTATTCCCTCTAAGGTTCACATTGATGTTTTATTTGCAGAATCCTTACTATGTCAAATAAACTTGCATCTTTATAACTTTTGCTATCTGGTTTATCCATTATAATTTTGTCTTCCTGCTACAGTGTGCTAAAACATTCCTGAAATGTACCTTTTGTCGTTTTCACCCCAATGTGGGACTGTTGAGCATGATTCATAAACAAATTTAATAATACATAATCTCCATTTAATTCTGCTGAGCAAAACTGTTTCATTCAGTGTTCTATTGCTTAGGCATCCCATGCTTATAATGTGCATTGTTAATCATTTCAGTGTATCAGTGTGCTGTATAAAATGTACTCCTACGAATGAAAACATGTCTGATATCAAGTTTTTGTTTGTCCAAAATCGAGGTCTCAGTTTTGTATCGGGGTAACCTCATATTGGTATACCATGATGATAGTGACCGCATATGGGCAACCATCAAAATGGCGACCCATAAGAGGGCGCTATCATCATGGGAAATGGTAGAGGGATGGCTACTGTTGCGATGGTGAGGGTAGGGTGGGTGTCAGGAAGGGAGGGTGCACGACAGGATGTATGGGGCTAGGGAACAGTGTTATAACCCTGTAGTGTGCCTGCTTCTGCCAAGCCAACTGTGTGGTGTAGTAGGTAGGGTTGTTGGCTCTGTCGGAGCAAGTCCTGGGTTTGGGACTGGGCGGGGGTTAAATTTAATGACATCCCATGGTTGCAGGACTTAATTTTTTTTTAAACCAGGCTGTGCCCCCCTCCTTTAGATAGGAGGGTCCCGGTCACCTTTTAGTGTATATCACCAAAAATGTTTTCGGTGATAATGCAGTTCGCTAAAATAGCGATCGTGTTTTGGTGGTCGCTATTATCAAATAGAATCCCTAATATTAAATGCAGATAGAGTCATGGAAAGGCTTATAAAAACATTCTGTTTGATCACTTTCTCTCTCAGTGCAGCACTTGAGGAGCAGCTGCTTCTTACCTCTTTGGAATCCCGATGAGGTTGTAGCAGGCAGTGTGAGTGCTCCTGAGGCGGAGCCTCTTGTACCCACGGTGATCACGTGTGGTGACATTGGAGGGGTAAAAGAGGCCATTCTCAAGACATCAAAGTCATGCTTGAGAACAAGTACCAAGAGAAACAGGTACAAGAGACCAATATGGTTCTCTGAAAAAGTCAGGGAGGCAGTGATGGCCAGCAAGAAAGCCTTCATTAGGAAGAAAGAGAAGTAGGGGATCAAGAAATGGAGGAGTACCACATAAGAACTGGGGAGGCCAAGAGTGCAGTCAGGAACATAGAGCTGCACACTGCAGAGGGGGTCAAGGGTGGGGAAAAACAGTTTGCAGGCATGTAAGGGAAAAAAGAAAGATGAGAGGGAATTGTTACATTAACAGAGGGAGGCTGGGTAATAGAGGGGGACGAGAAGAAAGCAGGCATTCTGAATGACTACTTCTACTTAGTATTGTCTTGGCAGGACAGCGGGTCTGTGTCGGAGAGCAGCATAAAAGTTACCTAAAGGAAGATCATGGAATAATTGAGGCAGCAGGTATTTACTAGTGAGAGGGTCAGAAAAGGGTTAGCATCCCTGAAGATAGATAAGACCCCAGGACCAGACGGGATGCATCCAAGGGTGCTCAGTGAACTGGCATCAGAATTAGCTGAAACCATGGTAGGGCTATTCAGTAGCTCTATTCAGATGGGGCGGGGGGGTGTTCTGGAACACTAAAGGGTTAGTGGACACAGTTGTGCTCCACAAGAGTGGAACAAAGACCGACCAGGTAACTACAGACTTGACAGTCTTAACTCTGTTATGTGCAAACTGATGGAAATACTAGTCAAACAGGATCTAGTGAACTACTTGGAGCAAAGTGAGTTCCAGGAAAGTAAGCAGCACTGGTTCATGGCAGGGAGGTCTTGTCAGACCAACCTAATAGTATTCTTTGATCGAGTTAAGTAGGAAAGTGGATAAAGGTCATGCAGTGTATTTACTCTGCTTTGACTTCAGCAAGGCATTCGACTCAGTGCCTCCTGAAGATTGCTGAGGAACCTAAAGGATTTGGGTGCAGGGAAGGATGGTCAGTGGCTCAGTAGATAGGTCAGTGTCAGTGGCTCCATAGGTAGCACACTCGCCTTTAGGGCTGGAAGATCTGCTGGTGGTGGGTACTAGCCCCACACCAGGCATTTGGGGGTAATACCCATAACTGACACTGTAGTGCAGTACAAGTGGGGTGCTGCACTGGTGAGGTGCCATCCTTCAGATGAGATGTTAAACTGAGTTCCCTTCTGCCCATCTCTGGTCACTGTCCAGGTAAAAGTAAAAGATCCCATGGCACTTATCAACAAAGAACGGGAGTTTTCCTGGCATCATGGCTGACACTCTCCCTGTCGATAAAACAGGTCCATGCAGCCTACCCCACAGGATGGTATCCAGTGAACAAGGCGACCGAAATTGGGCACCTACAAAAACAACGACTCAATTATGGTGCCTGAGTTCATGGCTACCAAGCATGAGGGCGACTGGATACTGGGGTGGGCAAAATATCACAATGGGAAGTGGGGTGCTCACGCACTGCGGATGCTCCGGGGAGAGGCAGGTGAGGTATGGTGTGTGGGAGGGGGTGTGGTGGGCAGCTGCTGAGCTGGTCTGCTAGCGTGGTGGGGAGGCGCAGGGTACAGGGTTTGGGTCTGGCATGGTGCAGGGTTTTTTTTGCTGGCAGGTGGCTTTATATTTTTTTTAGTTTTTTACCTCCCTCATCATGCACCCCTTCTGGAGTTGAGAGTCCAGAAGTAGGGTGGGGTTGGGGAGCAGCCACCTACATTAAAAATGAGACCCATAGGTCTTGGATGCTATTTTTGTCCACGCTGCAAGTGTGCATCGCCGAAATTGATTTTTGGCAATGTACACTTGCCGTAACAGTGATCGCCTTTCTGCGATTGCCATTATGACATGGAACCCCACAGGATACACCTGGACTCAAGCTATAATAGCTTAGTGTGTCTTTCCTGATCAAAAAAGTACAAATAACTAATTACATAAATAAAATGACATAGTAAGATGTGTGGGAAGTTGGTTGGAAGGGAGACAACAGAGGGTAGAGCTAAATGGAGTTAGATCAGAATGAGAGAGAGATCACCAGTTGGGTGCCACAGGGATCAGTCCTGATCCAGTTCTTTTCTGCATGTTCATCAGTGACATAGGAGAAGGAATTTGGGGCAAGTTGTATCTCTTCACAGATAACACTAGGTTCTGTGGCATTGTAGACAGTGGGGAGGGAGATGCAGAGGGACCTGCAAAGGCTGACAATGAGGTCCAAGGTTTGACAGCTGAAATTCAATGCCAAAAGGTGATGGGTCATGCACATAGAGAACAAGAACCCCAAAATGAAGTACTGGATGGGAAGGGTTAAGTTGGGCATTATCCCTAAAGAAAGGTATCTAGCAGTCATCATAGGTGACTCCCTTAAACAATCCAGCCAGTTTTACAAGGCCTACAGTAAGACAAACAGGGCGGTGGGGTCTATTTGAAGGGGTATTGACAGCATTAGGGAGAGATGGTATTAATGCCTCTCTATAGATCACTAGTGAGGCCACACCTGAAGTACTGTGCCCAGTTCTGGAGCCCTCACTTCAGAAAAGACAGACAGGCTGGAGAGGATGCAGGATAAGATAACCAAAATGCTTCAGGGCCAGCAGGGGAAATCCTACAAGGATCGGCTTAAGGTACTGAACATTTACTCACACAAGGCCAGATGAAAGAGGTGTGATATGATACAGACCTGAAAGGACGGAACAAGGTGAACTGTAATGAACTATTCAACAGGAGTAGCAAATATACAGTACAAGGACACAAGTGGAAGCTGACGGGGGATGAGGATCAGGAGGTACAAGACAAAGTTTTATTTTACAGAGTGAGTTGTTAACCCATGGAAAAGTCTGTCTGCAGAAGTGGTGGGCATGGGAATCAGTAACAGTTTCAAGCACAGTTTGGAAACGTTAAGGGCTTTGTGGTTATTCAGCGGGGTAGTTGTAAGACAGGGAGTAAGAGAGCGGCTAGGGTAGGCAAAACCCTGTATTGACAAAAAATATCAGGATAAGATGGGGTGTTATGGGCAGACTGTGTGGATTATTGCTCTTTTTCTGCCATCATAGTCTGTATTCCTCTGTCAGAACAAATTGTCTCCCTGGAGGGCTGACCATAGATTTACGTATTTCCTGAAGTACTGTATGTAAGCTATGGCCAGTACAGGGTGAGCAATGATCAGAAAATCATGATCATTCCTGGAGATCATGTTTTCCTATAATGCCATTTTAGTACATGAATCTATTTTCTCCTTTTTTTTTTTTTTGTTAACCGGGTAAGGCCCACTAGGCACAACTGCCTGTTTTAAGAGGTGACCCAAAAGCTTTAGGCTGGTTAAGTGACTTGCTCAGAGTCACACAGTATGCAAGTGGAGGTTGGGGGAATCAAACCCAGGTCTGCTGAACCAAGCTCATTCGCAGCTTCGTTACTCTAACCTCTAGGCTATACTGCCAGCTTGTATTTAACAGGTGGGTCAAATGAAAGCATCTGATAAAATTTCTCCGCACACAGCAGTGTACTTCAGCCACATACATACTGATATCCATAATAACTATACAGCCACCTTTATCTCATAATCACTATACAGCCACCTTCATCTATGGACTTTATAATAATGTCAGGGTTATTCACTAGCCTCTCACTCTCTCTCTTTGGCACTTGTATTTACAGAATTACTGTCAGTTTTCCCAACTGATTAAGCAATTTGATGTACTGCTCACATACCTGTTTAGACAATTGAATGACAGGGCTGGATTGCGGACAGAAGGGTGATTTAATTCTAAAGTCATAATTTCTCAGTGCAGAATACAGAAAGACAAAGCTTCTGCCTAGCCCTTCTTTTTGGATGAGGCCAGTTTCCCTTGTTTAATTGTTTTGGTGAATAGAGTATGAAGTGAGTAGTTCTTGTGTAACGTAGTTTACTTTTGACTTTTCTCTGTTCCCACCCTTGGTAGGGAAACTGGGTAGTGAGTAGGAAATAGAAAGCCCAGGACCAAAGGTGAAGGAGGAGACAGTTGTGGATGGTGGTTGTTTTACAATGTGCTAAGCAGTGAGCTGCCGCAAGAGGCTGGCCTTTAAAGGGAATGTGGGAGGAGCTATTCCCCCACATTGAACCTCGGACTTTAGCCCTCCCATTCAATATTTTGGTGAATAGAGCACGAGGTCAGTAATGCTTGTGTAATGTAGTTTACTTTTAGCTTTTCTCTGTTCCCACCCTTGGTAAGAAAACTGGATAGTGAGTAGGAAATAGAAAGCCCAAAAGAATTACCAATGAATGTCCAAGAGAGTATGATTGCCTCCTCCAACTCACAGACAGTATGACCAGTAGCACGCAGGAGAGGAAAAAAACCCAGGTGGAGGAAACCTCTGAGGACTCATGGCTACTGACCTGCCTTCTTCCGGGCAAACTAAGAGGAGATGAACCTAAGTTCTAGCAATCATATTCTAATTTCCGAGGAAAGTGTACTGCTTGGAGAGATGATGGTCCATCTTCAAAGTCCATTGGATGATGCATTCTGGAAGGATGATTCTGAGGATGAAGAAGTAGGTCTATTCTGAAGGAGCATCTGGATCCTGAAAATGGAGTAGATCCAGTTGAAAAGGGGCGAATGTAGGCCAGGATTCCAATGTGATGATGGATGATATCCAAGGAGATTACAGAGACAAAGTGAGCATGAAGTGCATGATTTGATAAAATGTGCTGCCAGACATTGAACGGTGGGAAGTATGATGGGTTATGAAGTCATAAGGCAAACAATCTGACTTTGTAGAAGGTTTGACATTCAAGTTAGAGTCTGAAAGTTTAGAGTTAAGCAGTGAGCGCTAAGTTGCAATGAAGGCATCCATGGAGAGGATGGAGTCAGACAGAATCTTCAGGTACATGGTAGGAGGAGTGACGTGGAAGATTTTAGAACAATGAATGAAGGTTGGTATATGCAGTAGAGATGGTAGCTGAAATCATATGGACACAAAGCACATCTTCTTGACCTGGAAGCACACTACTTCTTTATTCAGCTGTGAGCTGTGTGAGAAATTCTATATTGCACTTGACATCTGCAACAACGTGCACTTTTGCTTAATTCTGTGGGAGGTGAAACTAACTACCCTTGGTAATTGCTTTTTATTCACATATTTATTTAGTGTTTAACCAAGAAGGGGCTTGCAAACTCTGTTTATCTTGTGAGTAACTTCAGAAGGATTTAAATACTGCATTTGGGTAGACCCTTGGAGGTAGCTAGATTGTCTACTAGGATTTTCTGACAGTTAAACTATTTCTAAATAAATTACTGGTGGCTGAGGAGTTAAAAAAGGAGCTTTCAAACTCTGCTTATCTTGGAAGTAACTTCACAAGTGTTTGAATACTGCATTTTGGTTGTCCCTTGGGGGTAGCTGGATTGACTACTCGGATTTTGAAACAGAAACTATTTTTAAATAATTTACTGGTGCGTAGGAATTTGTGATAGTTAAACTATTTTTAAATAAGTTACTGTGGTTAAGGAGTTGTCATAGCAAAACCTGCAGTGTGAAACAGGAAAAGACAGTCTTTCAAGCAACAGAGGGAGGTGGATCTAGGTTTACGTTTGTTTGTTACAATTCTTAAGATTTTCGATGCAGGAAGAGTTTAAAGCACAGCTGACTTATTTTGGGGCTGACTGCTTTCAGAGCACAAACCACCAGGCCTGTTTTGGGGCTGGGAGGTTTCTGATGTCTGACTTGGATGTGTGGATTTTCTCTGTTTGATTAGCAGGGTATTTTCTCTGTCAAATTGTTGTGTGAGGGCATCTTGCGACAGGAAGTCACTCATCGCAGTGGTGGGTCAGAGCTTTTAGCTGATTGTTTTGTGAGGGCACAGTTTAGGCCCAACCTTCCACTCCTCACCCCACCCACCCCTGAAATAGTTCCTTTATACCTGGGGTTCTGACATCATTTCCTCAAGAGTGCAAGGTGCATATCACTGTCATATCCTCTCTAGCACACTGCACTGACAATATAAGCATACCCATTGTATAATATATATATTTCTATATAACAAACCAATCACACACACACACACAAACAAAATGTGGGGAGTAGTGCAATGTAATGGCTGTGGGGCAGCAGTCTTCCAGGAGTCTTTCTGGAGGCTGAGATGCTGCCCTATTTTCAGACAACTCTCTGCCCTGAGGGAGGAAGTTGCCTGTCTTCAGGCCACACTGGACAGTAGTAAGGGAACCTTCCTCCAGGCCACACTGGATGGTAGGAAGGGAACCTCTCCCATCCAGGGAGCACCAGAGCCACAATCACTACCTCAGAGGTTGCGAAGAAAGCACAGCAGTTGGACCACAGTGGGCTCAGGGAGGGTGAGGATGGTGGAACAGAGGCACACCCAGTCAGTTGTTCCACACCACAATCCATACACCATTCTGTGGGAGCATAGCTCCCCTATGGATGCACCCACAAAGGAGACTAAGGAGGCTGAGGACAACTGTCACAAGGGAGGCCCACAGGAAGGAGGCAGAGGACACCACAAGGAAAGAAAGCAGCTCCTGATGGGGGACTCAATTATTAGGGGATAGAACTGGGGGAGCAGGAAACTGAGAAGGTGCCTGCCTGGTGCCTGGCTTGAGAGACAGGAAGCGCATCCTCAGGATCTGGAGAACAACTGCACGGAGTCTGAGCTGGACGTCATTGTCCACCTAGGGACAAATGACTTGGCTCATCATGAGATTAGAGCAGTGCAGAAGGACTTTGTAGAATTGGGGAGGGGCCTATGACAAGTAGCACACACAATATCCTTCTCTGAGGTGCTGCCTGTCAATGGCATGAGTGAGGTGAGGGTACTTTGCACCATGCAGTTTAATGAATGGTTGAAAAATGGTGTGGAGCACAGGGGTTTGGCTTCATTGGGGACTGGGGTTCCACCTGAGGGACACTCAGCCTATACTGGCAGGATGGTCTGCATCTGTCCAGGAAGGAACAAGTCTTTGAGCAATCAGTTTAAATGCTTCATTGGCGAGCTTTTAAACTAGTCAAGGGGAGGCACTGATAAGCAGCAGAAAAATCCCAGCCTCTCCCTACAAAACAGGGTACTAAATGAGAAAAAGACCGAGGTAGAAAGGTCAGTGGGGGATGCTGCAAAAGAAGGTAAAGCCATCAAAAAATGGAGAGCAATGAGTATCAATGCCCATAGTCTGAGTAACAAGCTTCCTGAATTAGTGGCCTTGTTGGAGGAGGAACATCTGGATATTGTGGCAGTCACAGAAACATGGTACCCACAAAACCATGACTGGGATGTAAACATACCAGGATACACTATCTACAGGAGGGACAGGGAGGGTAAAAGAGGAGGAGGAGTAGCTCTTTACATAAGGGAAGGAATCAAAGCAACAGAACAAAAGGGAAAACAGGGAGGAGAAAAGCACTGTGGGTAAATTTGGAAACCTGCAATGGCACCACAATCCCCGCATAGGGTTAGAGCACCTTCTCAGGGGGAGGAAATGGACAAGGAAATGATAGAAAGAATACTTAGAATGGCAGAAAAGGGAGATATTGCAGATGGGTGATCTGAATATGCCAGATGTTAACTGGAGTGCAGTTGCAGCAGCCACTTCGAAGAGTGGGGTTATTCTAGATGCCCTACAGGGGGTATGCCTTAGACAACTAGTATTGGACCCCACTTGAGAGGGAGCAATCTTAGACCTGGTTCTCTCAAATGGAGATGAAGAGAGGATCACAGATGTAGAAATGGGTAGACATCTGGGAACCAGCAACCATCGAACAGTATGGTTCACAATAAACACAGCAATGGAGTCAAGCCATACAAAGACAAAAGTACTGGACTTTAGGAGGGCTGACTTTGCCAAAATGGGTGAGCGCCTAAGGAATGCACTAGCAAATGGGCAGGAAGGAGGGGTGGAAGAACAATGGGGAATAATAAAAACTGCCATCACAGAGGTAACAAGCCTTTGTGTGAAGCAAATAAACAAAATGAAATGATGTAAGAAACCACTGTGGTTCTCAAAGGAAGTGGCAGTGAAGGTTCAAGAGAAAAAGAAAGCATTCAGGAAGTACAAGAAATCACAGAAGGAGCAGGACAGAGAACTGTATCAGTTAAAGCAAAAGGAAGCTGTGAAGGCAGTCAGAACTGCAAATGCCCAAACTGAGGTAAAGATAGCGAACTCAGTTAAGAAGGGGGATAAAACCTTTTACAGGTACATCAGGGAGTGAAGGAAGACCAAGGGAGGGTTAGTGAGGCTTAATAAAGGGAAGGGAGGGTGAGCAGAAGGTGACTGTGAAAAGGCAGAGATACTAAACAAATATTTTTGCTCAGTATTTACAAAGGAAGAGGGGGAGGTACCTAAAACAAACAGTAGAAACACTCTAGATACAGAAGTTGATACCAACCCATTTACAGAAGAAAGGGTTCTGAAAGAACTCTTAAAACTGAAGGTGGACAAAGCAATGGGGCCTGATGGGATTCATCCCAGAATTCTAAAAGAACTAAGGGTAGAACTAGTGACACCACTGACTACCCTCTTTAACAAATCATGGGAGGATGGGGTGGTACCCGAGGACTGGAGGAGGGCAGATGTGATTCCCTTCACAAAAGTGGGAGCAAGGCAGAAGCAGGAAACTACAGACCTGTTAGTTTGACCTCAGTGGTAGGAAAAATATGGAATCACTTCTGAAGGAAAGAATTGTTGAGTATCTAGAGGCCAGAGGCACAGGACCCAAGGCAGCATGGATCCATAGTGGAAGGTCATGCCAGACAAATCTGATAGATTCTTTGACTGGGTGACCAAAGTAGTAGATCAGGGAGGGGCTGTGGACATGGCCTACCTAGACTTTAGCAAGGCATTTGACACAGTCCACACAAAGATTAATATACAAGTTAGCCAGCCTGGGAATGGGTCCCAAGATGACAGCCTGGGTAAAAGGTGGCTGGAGAATAGGACTCAGAGAGTAATAGTAAACGGAGTCCACTCTGAAGAAGGGGGTTACTAGTGAGGGTACCGCGAGGTTCAGTATTAGGACTGGTCCTCTTCAATGTCTTTATAAGCGACATTGCAGAGGACTGGAAGGAAAAGTATGTCTCTTTGCAGATGACACAAAGATCTGCAACAGAATTGATGACAAGGTGGGGTGGAAAGGATGAGAAGGGACTTGGCAAAGTTAGAGGAATGGTCAAATGTATGGCAGCTTAGATTCAATGCTAAGAAGTGCAAGGTAATGCACCCAGGAAACAAAACCCAGGGAAGAGTACACAATGGGGGTGAGATACTAACAACAACAAAATGGAAAGGACCTGGGGGTAGTCATATCAGATGACCTAAGGTGGGAAAGCAATGTGAGAGGGCAGTAAGGAGGCATGGGGAATACTGGGATGCATGGGAGAGGCATCACCAGTAGAAAACAGAGTTATTATCCCTCTGTACAGACAGTTGGTGAGACCCCATCTGGAGTACTGTATGCAGTTCTGGAGACCCAATCTCCACAAAGACATAGACAGGATGAGGAAGCTGTCCAGAGGAGGGCAGCTAAAATGGTGCAGGGTCTGCACCAGAAGACATATGAAGAGAGACTTAAGGAGCTTAATATGTATAGCCTTGAGGAAAGGAGGGAGAGGGGGGACATGATAGAAACTTTCAAGTACCTCAAGGGAATCAACAAAGTCCAAGAGGTAGCATCTTTCAAAAAAAGAGGTGTGCAAGAACAAGGGGGCACAATTTGAAGATGGGAGGGGGCGGCTCAGAGGTAATTTAAGGAAGTATTTTTTCACAGAGAGGGTTGTGGATGCATGGAACGGCCTTCTGGAGGAGGTTGTGGAGTCAAAAACAGTGGTGGAATTCAAGCATGCATGGGACAGTCAAAAGGCAATTCTAGGGGGTGGGGGTAGGAAGAAGTAGGCTGCTGGTTAACTAGGATCTGCAGCTTATCCATTAGGTAGGGAAATGGGCAGACTGGGTGGGCCAAGTGGTCCTTATCTGCCGTCAAAATCTATGTTTCTATGAAATAATTGGAAGTTCAGTATAATGAATTCGAGAGTTGCTTTAGGTATTGGTGTCATGATGATACTTGTATAGGCTCCAGCTGGTCTGCTGGTAGAAAAAGGTAGATATGGGTATTGCTGTGGCATAAGTAGCCATGACATGAAGTGAGGTAACCATGACTGCTTTGCCTTACAGGTTGATTCACTGTCTGAACACAATAGGAAGCCCAGAAATGAGTGTTTGAAGGAGTCTATAGACTGGTGTGGCAATGGGAAGTTGAGAGCGGCATAGAATGCAAGGGGTGCCTAGCATTTTAGTTTGATATAGGCCTGTTGAGTGGCGTGACTAAAATAGTGAGACAGCTAGGTCAGTTGTAGATGTGCAGATTGAGGAATCAATGGAAGCCTGTTCTCAGTGAAAGTCTCCGCTGGAGGGAGTATGGGAGGTGAAACATGAGGGATGAGCAAGAAGGACCACTGGATGGGCTGCTGACCTGATTGATGGTAACTGGTAAGATGATGACAGAATGTAGATGATCATATGAAGTATGGCGACATCCAGGGGCTGGAGAACAGTGGCTCGGATAGAGTAACTTTAGTGAGGCAGCTAGGCACCAGATATCCAATGATGGAAGTTCTGGGAAGGTAGCTAGGAAGGTCCAATGGCTATTAAGGAAGTAGAAGTTGAGTAAAGTGATCAAACAGAATCAGTGCTTATAGGAGAAAGCCACGAAAAGGTATAACAGATAAAGCCAGTACTTCTATGAGGTATCTTGCAGTTATGGTTATCTATAACATCGAATGTGATTATGAAGTTGGTCCATCACAGAAGGAATTAGGTAACTTTTCCAAGTAAAAGAAAGGAGTGGAGAAGGCTCTGCTAAATCTTAGATCCTATGAGACATGGGAAATAGAGATGCTATACCACTTGAATTGACAGGAGGAGTAGGAAGCATCCTGTAGAGTGAGTTGAGGAATGAGATCTTACTATAGTCCAGTCGAATGGGATTTCGGAACTGGTCCTGGGGAGATGATTGGGAAGTAGTGATAACTCTATGGTGACGTAAGAGTCTATAAGGCATGTTGTTCAAAGGATGTTGCTAGAAGAAGTTTCCCTCGGGTGAAATTAACAAGTGCTCTGCTGAGTAGTGGATGGGAGCTGTTAGGATGGCCAAGGTAGGAGTATGAAATAGATGAATGGGGGGGGAGTAGTTGACTGGGTAGGAATACTGGCCAGTGATAGGTGTAAAATGACCAAAAGGAACCACAGCAAACAGGAAGGAGCCCCAAGCCGCCAGGGCAGTGAGGAGAAGGCAGCTGTCCAAGGATGGAGGGTAAAGTCCAGAGTGGATGTCTGTGGACTGGAGGAAGGAGTCCGAGAAGAAGATGGCATAGGCCATGCCCTATTGACATTGGCAGGAACAGGAAGGAATGGAACTGGGTTTAGCACCACAGCAAACTGAATCAGAATGTATGAAAGCTGCTGTAGACCATGAGTGGTGGATCCATGGAAGACCAAGGAGCAAATCCAGGTACCAGGTGCTGCGAAGTTGAGATACGCGAGTCCCATGTCTGAAGAAGATGATGAACAACAAGTGCAGAGAACAGAAGGTGTTGCAGCGATGAAGCATGAGGTTCCCCCCTCTGAAGGAGAAGGCGAACTCGCATGGCTGTCAGGAAGGAGCGACCAGCAGCAAGGGAGTCCTAGAGGCAGTCAAACTGAATGGAGGTAGAGACTGGACAATCCAAAGAGTGAGGAGGCCAAGGCAGGGATGAGTATGAAGACTCCATGGAAGTGCAGGGCATAAACTGGTGAGGTAGGATGTTGAAGGTAAATTGGGTATAGTGGTCCCATTCCCAAAGGGAAGCGGCAACCGGGTATCAGATAGAGAATGCATAAGGATGAAACAGTAGATTGCAGACACGGCTCCCATCCCTGGTAGTCAGCAGCATGCTAATGTTCACTCGGTACTGCCAGGCAGAGTTAGGGATGGAGGATGTCAGATTTGTAAGTAGTAGGTGGCAATGACTGTAACGGAATCCCATCCCTGGTAGACAGGGCAAGCCTACCTTCACTCTGTACCTCAGAAGGTGCAAGTTAGGGATGGAGTCTGGAAAAACTGCTGATATGGGCTGAGCAAGAAAAGGGCAGCCAACAGCTGTGTAGCAGGAGGTACACAAATGAGCAGGAAGAAAGGGGAGGCAGCAAGGCAGTAGGAGGGAATTGGGAGGAGGAAGTCACCATAAATGCAAAAGGGGAAGCTAGAGCAATCCAGTAAGCAGCATGGTATCAGGGTAGAACAAGGAAACAAAAGTCTGGAAACTGAGCAGGGTATAGGTGCCGGGAGCAAAATGGTAAGGGGTGACATCATTAGACCATGGGTAGAGGTAGCACAGATCAGGACAGAAGATGGGGTGGAAATGGAGATGGAACACTGTTGTGAGGAGCAAAATGCCCAAAAAGAAAACCAGGGGAGCACAGGACAAGGAAAAGGGGACAGAGGGCAGAGACCAGGGAAGGGGGGCCCAGGAAGAGACAGCCAGGGCAGACAAGGAGCCACAGGATCTATTAGCAATATCTAAATTGGAACTAGATGGAAATTTAAGCAGAACCCCTACTGCAAGCTGCTCCCCAGTCTGTGGCAACTGAGATGCGATGCTGATATATGGGATCAGACAGCAATGTACCATTATGAGCAGAAGTCCTGTGACAGTTTAGGGAGACAGAGTTTTCTGTTGCTCAATACTGAGTGCTCCCAACAAACTGAGCACTCCCGAGCTCAAACCGGACAGTGGACAGCACAAACAGCACACTGACACTAAAGACAACACCAGCCACTCCTGAACCCCTGCAGCCAAGCAGAAAAGGGACTCACCATCAGAGGTAAAGGTTTCAAAATCAACCAAGTACTCCTCCAACATCTGTAGATTTATTGTATGCTGCATAGCATCACAACAACCCTGCTGCTCGAATCGGAGACAGAGACATTGGCCCCACAGCTGTGAGCCAGAAAGTCATGCACAGCAGGTCAATGGTGGGTGCCTTGGGATGATGACGCACCCCGGAAGAGGAGGCAAGGAGTAAGCGGCGACCCCAAGCGGAACGGAACCTAGAATGGAGGGACAGCACAAGGGGGCCGGAATGCAGGAGAGGTGCAGCAGACGAGGTATGGGAAGGGAGGAGGAAAAATGGGCAAAAAGGGGCTTTTCACCATAGACTTTAACAGGATGGCTGCTCACTTAGGACATGGCATGCAGTAGAGGAAAGAACGGACACCAGACAGGAGGAGGGAGACAAGAGGGATGGAGGGGAGGAGGGATGAATAGTACAGGGGAAGCAAGTCTAGGAGGGAAAACCAGAAAAGGAGAGGAGCGGGAGGAAGCATAGGGGAACAAAAATGGAGTGGAGAGCAGAAAGGGAAAGGAATGAGGCTCAGTCAACGAGCAACACAGGAGCCCAGAGTGCTGCTGGCACAACGTGCTAAGCAGGGAGCTGATGCAAAAGGCTGGCCTTTAAAGGGAATGTGGGAGGAGCTGTTGCCTAACACTGAACCTCTGGCTTTAGCCCTCCCATAAACCCTCCACGGCCACACTCTAGCTATTTTCAACCAGATATCATGTTAAACAATAAACATTAAGGCCCAGATATTCAAACTGCGCCAGGCCGTGGCGCAAGCCTGTGCGCAGCTCAAATTTGTTGAGCACGGATGTGGCCAGGGCGATATTCAACGGAGTTGGCTATGGTGCAACTGCTTTGAATATCGCACCCTGGCCTCCCCCACTGTGCATGGCGCAGTGGCACTGCGCCAGCGCAAGTGGTCAGAGTGGAGCATTGAGATGCGGTGGCGCAAATGCCATTGTGCCATGCACAGCACCTGCGATATTCAAAGGGGGACATGCAAATGGGGCCATAATTTATGCAAGGTGCATGGGGGGCCATTTGCATATGATTACAGCCCATTTGCATGCCAGTAGCATGCAGGTGCATGAATCCGACGACTTCGCCTGGCACCTGCCAGGCAGCAGCCGTGGGGACTGACACCTACAGCCTGATCGCGGGATGTCCCGTGCGGGGAAAAAAGCGTCCCTTATCCTGGTGGTCCAGTGCACCTGCCGGAGCCCGATCACAGGCATCCTGTATCCCTCCCCAAAGTCCAATATCCCTGGTGATCCAGTGGACCTCGATGAGCTCGATCATGGGCATCAGACTCCCCCCCCCAAAGTCCAATATCCCTGGTGGACCAGTGGACCACACGGAGCCCGATCACGGGTGGCATTCTTCACCCTCCCAAGTCCGATATCCTGGTGATCTAGTGGACCATCCCACCCACCCGCCCACTGAGCCCCCACCCGCTCCCCGTCAGCGGGCGGCAGCACCCTACCCACCTGCCGCCCTGCTGCCCGGCAGCTGACAGCTTGGTAGAGCTGCAGCCCATTGGTTCAGAGCATGAGCCATTGGGCATACAGCCCATACCACTGGTCGGTCTAGATATGGATGAATTCACATATCTGGACCTGACTTAAAAAGATGACATGACTACGCCCATTGGCTCATGCTCTGAACTATGCGGCGTCGGCAGCAGTAGGCGGGCGGCGGGGCGGCAAGCGGGTGGGCTGCTGCCGCCGCGCTGATGGGGAGGGAGCGGGTGGTGGGGCTCAGTGGGCAGTGGGTGGGGTCCACAGATCATCAGGGATATCGGACTGGGGAGTGAATGCGCCTGCTATCGGGCTCTGTGCAGTCCACTGGACCACCAGGGATATTGAACTTTGAGATGTCTGATGCCCATGATCGCTCATCACAGTCCACTGGACCACCAGGGATATTGGACTTTGGGATGACTGATGCCTACCATCGGGCATAGAGCCGCTAGGTGCGCGGAACAGGTGATGGCCACTCACAGGTGGCAGCTGCTGTGTTGTGCCCTGCAATGCGGCAGCTCAACTGTGGGTGGCCCTCGACTTGTTCCTTTTTTTATAGGCGTAACTTTGTGCAGGCGCAGGTAGGGGTTGCACCTGCATAACTCTGCACGGCCCGGGCTGAATATCAGGCTGTGCAAGTTATGCATGGGCACACCCTCCTACCTGTGCCTGCATACATTACTGATCTTGACGCATTGGGATTTAAAAGGGCGTGACTTTTCCTTTTAACATCGAAGACAGGAAGATTAGTGGGTTGTGCATGGCACAACACTGTTGCGCCATCCGCAACCATTTTGAATATCTGGGCCTCAAAACACAGTGTACAGAGAAGGTTACACCAATACACACACCACACCACATAATAAAAAAAGACACAATGTTGCATTGATTGCTTTAATTTGTACAGTAACATCTGGTCACATGGCTTTCCAAAAGCAGAAGAGTTTGGCCTGTGGCCAGCTCTAAACCCTCCTACAGGCATAAGCCTCCTGTTCCAAAACACAGCTTACAAAGTTTTGATATAATCATGCCTCAGGTGGGAGCATGTGATGCAGCTCATGGGAAAACAGCATAACTGTGGAGCTCCTGTGAAGCACACATTATTTTGAATTCTTTTTCCAGTGAATTTATTCTGTTTATTTCCATTTCTGTTGTAAAATATGCCGGCTCTCAACTCCAAAACATCTGCCTTGTGTTTGTTGTTGCCTAACGAGTACCTGCTATGGATGGCAGATTTTCATAAGAACATACACTTGGGGTAGGTCACTTGAAAACTGATACTGATGAAAATACATGATAATAGACTAGCTCTGATTTCAGATTCAACTGAACATATTTTTTTGAACATATAACATTTGTATTATTTTTCAACAATTATATTTACAGAGTCATATGCACTCTCACCTTCTTTACATGAATATAGATATCAACAAATTTATATAATTAGTGCACTCCCTTAACATAAAGATATATCTAGGCCAGTTCAATCACAATGGGGGGGGGGTGTAAGAAAAACAGAAAGGAGAATTACAAAATCAAACATTATAAGCCGAAAGACAGTGGTTATATATACATTAACATTCCTTATTAAATTTCATCGTAATATCAGATGCCTTTCCCTTCAACACCCCTTTTAAAGCTTTAAACTAAACATTTTATTTCATTGGATCAGTCAAATCAAACAAACGAAATATAATATATACACATGAGAAGGCATAAAGACGGTCTGGTATTAGTCCCCCTCTGGGCTCAGGGACCTTTGTCCTTTTTCTTGCCCTCCACTGTCACCAGAGGTGTATAGACGGTGTAGGGCTTTGGGGATTGTTAGAAGGAGGGGGAAGAGGGTTGGGCCTGGAGAGGGAATGGAAAGGAGTGAGCGGATAGGAATAATGGGGACAAGGAGACACCCTGGGGCAAAATGGGTCCAAGAAAGGGTTCCTCCCTCTCTGGTTCCCATACCCAAGGGCTCTGCTTGTAGCAGGCAGGTAACACAGTCTTCTTCGGGTACTCATCCTACCCGGGTGGTGTTATGCAATGCCAGGTCTATTAAAAACAAGACCTCTATGATAGTGGATCTTGTTGGATCATCTGACCTGACTTGCATCACCGAGACCTGGCTGGACAAGAATGCTGGCCCACTTTTGGCATCAGTAATTCCGGCTGGGTACTTGGTGATACACTGCCTGAGGTTGGATCACAGGGGCGGGGCTGTTGCCATCTGTTTTAGATTGGTACTGGGCCTAATGGAGGTACCAGTGGGAATGATCAATTCCTTTGAATATATCATTGGTGAGGGTGTGAAGTGCAGGATACTTCTCGTCTACCATCCACCAGGAGATAGAAATGCTTTCCTGCGGGAAGTTGCGGACTTCATTGTCGACCTAACGCTGGGATCCCCCAGATGGTTGGTTCTGGGGGATTTTATTGCCTGGGTCGATGATGAACTCTCGCAGTTTGGTCAGGACTTCCTCCATCTAATGGTTTTGCTGGGCTTCACACAGGTTATTTCCTCCCCGACCCATATTGATGGTCATTCATTGGACTTGGTGTTCCTCCTGGTGATGCAGATATCCGATTTGGTAGTGGAACCAGTCAGGTGGTCTGACCATCATACCGTTGGGTTCAGTTTCGAGGCCACCCCTAGTAGGCCAGCCCCTACGGAGATGGTCCAATACCACCCTTTGAGGGGTGTTTCCCCAGATGGCCTGATGGCGGTGCTGGACCTATCAGGTTTACTGAGTGAATGCATGGATCCAGAGGACCTGATACTTGCCTATAATAAGGCGGTGGTAGAGGCCCTGGATTCCATTACTCCTGTTCTTGTTCATCCCCTCACTCTTCACCTCAGGTCTCCTTGGTTTGATGAGACTCTGATGGAGTTGAGAAGAGTGGGTCGAAGGCTAGAGAGGTGTTGGCGGATGTCGGGCCTGGTGTGTGACAGACTTAGTTTGATGGACCATTATGTGGTATATCAATCAGCAGTCACCTGTAAGAAGGCAGCATTCCTGTCCAAGGAGATTGCTGCTGCACAGAATCAACCAGCTCACCTCTTCCAGGCTGTGGACAGATTGTGCAATCCAATCTGTCTTCGGCCTGGAAGTGCTTTTTCTCAAGAACAGTGTGAGGAGTTTGCCCGATTCTTTTTAGATATTGGTTGCCACAATCAGATCCAGCGTCTGCTTGTCCCCCTCTAATGGGAGCTGTGGTGGGTGGCAGGAGATGTCTGACACCCAGTTTGTGTGGTGTGACTTCAGCCACCCCACGATCAGTGACATTGTGATGATCATCCAGTCATTGCGTCCGACCAACTGTAGTTTGGACCCAGGCCCCACACATCTCTTAGTGGGCTGTGTGGATAAAATTGGTCCAATCCTTGTTGAGATAGTCTGGATGTCTTTGGAGAGGGGGATCTTCCCTGATCCTCTGAAAGAGGCCGTGGTTTGGTCTCTCCTTAAAAAGTCCTTCCTGGACCCTGAATGTCTGGCTAACTACAGGCCAGTCTCTAACCTGCCCTTTGTGGGTAAGGTTATTGAGAAGGTGGTCGCATCACAGCTGGATGATCATTTGACCAGCCACAATGTCTATGATTCTCTCCAGTCCGGATTTAGGAAGAGACATAGTACTGAGACAACCCTTGTCCAGGTACTAAATGACCTCCTAATAGCGAAAGATCGAAGGACTCATTTTATCTTGGTCCTTCTTGATTGTGTGCTATTGGAGCGCCTGTGGTTCATCTGTGGACTGTCTGGTACAGTCCTCAGATGGTTTCAATCTTTCCTTGAGGGTAGGACTCAGAGGGTGGTGTCTGGGATTTTTTCCTCTGCATCACTCCCCCTATCCTGTGGGGTGCCACAAGGTTCCAAATTGGCACCCATGTTGTTTGCAGTGTACATGCTGCCATTAGGAGCAATTACTAGGCAGTATGGCTTGAGTTTTAACTGCTATGCAGATGATACTCAGCTGTACATGTCCTTTGTGCCTGGCCAGGATGCTGCTGTTTCGGTTTTTAAAAACTGTCTCACTGAAGTCCAGGACTGGATGAATGTGAGCTGGCTGTGGTTAAACCCAGAAAAAATGAGGTGTTGGTTGTGGACCCAGGTCGCCAGGAGGTGTGTTTATTGGCGGGGTCACCATCAGTTCTTTGGCTTGGGGGTGTTCAGATAACTACCTCAGACCGGGTGCGGAACCTGGGCATTATGTTTGATGACTGTCTGACACTCAAATCTCAGGTGTCGGCGGTTGTCAAAATCTCTTTTTATCATCTGAGGAATATCGCATGGGTGAAGCACCTGGTTCCTTCCAACGATCTTCCAACTTTGGTCCATGCCTTCATTACTTCCCGCCTTGACTACTGCAACTCCCTTTACCTTGGATTGCTGGGGGCTGATATCCGCCACCTGCAGCTTGTGCAGAATATGGCAGCCAGGCTGTTGACTGGTTTGTCTAGGACCAGTCATATAACGAGTGTGCTCTGCGGACTGCACTGGCTGCCAGTACAGTGGTGGATCACCTTCAAGGTTGGTTTGCTGATCTATAAGGCCCTACATGACCAGGGACCTGGTTACTTGAAAGATCTCCTTTATTCCTACTGTCCCTCCCGCTCTCTCCAATCCACTGATGAGGGATTGCTAGAGATTCCCAGGGTTCGTTTAAAGACATCTGGGGCCAGGTCTTGTAGTTTTATGGCCCCAACCCTGTGGAATTCTCTGCCTTGTCAAGTGCAAGATTGCCCTACCGTCCAAAGTTTTAAGTTTTTACCATCCAAAGTTTTTATTTTAATGAATTATGTACAAGCACCTTGGTTTTGGAAAGGCGCTTGTTTATAAATAAAGTTTGATTTGATTTGATAATGTAAATAACGTTGGTCTATGAGTCCATTTTATCCAAATTCTCTAGGATTTCTTGTTCCAAAGAGGTGGGGTATTCTACCGTCTCCTGGGTTGAATAGTGTGCCCGGAGGTAAGATGTAAGCTGATCCACATTGAAAAAGATGTGCGTCTTTCCATCCTTAATTATTTTTACTTTTTCTGGTGGCAACAGAGAAAATTGTGAACCAATTTTGAGAATCTCTTGTCGATAAGTCAAGAATTTTCTTCTTCGCTGTTGGGTTGCATAACAAAAATCAGGATAAATAAATTATTTATGGATGTTATACTCCAAAGCCCCTCTAAGCCTGGCTAATTTAAAAGTATATTCTCGATCAGAGTCAAAGCCAAATGTTGCCAGGATTGTTGATTTTAATTGAACTGAAATATTCCTCTCATGCTTAATAACATGAAAGGTGTTTGTAATTAGGGGAGGATTTTCTTGTGGCAAGTCAAAGGTCTTGACCAATATATCCTTCACCAGTTCTCTTGTGCTATTAAAGTTCATATCCATCTGGTCTGGAACCCCTAAAATTCAGATATTTTTGTAGCGGAGCAAATTCTATGCTTTCTCCAGTTTTCGGTTTATGTTATAATTGTCCTTCACCAAACAATTTTGATTATGCTGCAACTCATAGATACATAGACAGTGTCAGCAGATAAAGGCCTATGGCCCACCCAGTCTGCCCATTTGAGCTTGTAAGTTCAGTTTATGTTTTCCTAGTAGTCTGTTGCCCCTTACCCCTGACCTCCAGAATTCCTTTATGTCTATCCCATGCATTCTTAAATCCCGTGATTGTTTCAGCCCCCACCACTTCCTCTGGCAGGGTGTTCCACTTATCCACCACCCGTTCTGTGAAGAAATTCTTCCCATGTTTCCTCTGAATCGTCCTCCTCCAACTTCATCCCATGCCTCTAGTCCTGGAACATCTTTTCACTTAAAATAGTGTATTCCTGCACCCTGTTCCTCCCTGCAAGATACTTGTATCTATCTCCCTCTCTCCCTCCTCTCCTCCTCCAGGAGTACATGTTCAGTTCCTTCAACCTGTCTTCATGGGACTTGTGATGCAATCCATGCACCATCTTTGTCGCCTCCTCTGAACCTTCTCTACCCTGTCTATGTCCCACGTAGGGTATGATCTCCAGAACTGTACACTGTACTCCAGGTGGGCCTCACTAGTGTCTTGTATAGCGGAATTATGACCTCCCTTTTCCTGCTGGTGATGCCCCTGCCTATACATCCCAGCATCCTATTTGCTTTACCTGCTGCCTTGTCACACTGTTTCCCTACCTTGAGGTCATCAGAGATGATAACCCCAAGATCCCTTTCCTGCTTGGTGCATGCTATATCCTCACCCCCCAACTGATATATTGTGCCAGGGTTTTTGTGTCCCATATGCATTATCTTGCACTTCTTTGCATTGAATTTCAACTGTCAAACCCCTGACCATTCTTCAAGTTTCTGCAGGTCCCTTCTCATTCTGTCTACACCCTCTGGTGTGTCTACTCTGTTACAGAGCTTTGTGTCATCAACGAACAGTGAAATTTTGCCTTCTAGGTCCTGCACAATGTCACTGATGAAGATGTTGAATAGGACTGGTCCCAGCACTGATCCCTGTGGTACCCCACTGGTCACTCTTCCCTCTGTGGAGTGACAGCCATTTACCACCACCCTCTGTGTCCTGCCACCCAGCCAGTTACCTACCCACCACACTACTGTCCTGCCCACACCCATATTCCCCAGTTTGTGTAATAGTCTTCTATGTGGCACAGTGTCAAAGGCCTTGCTGAAGTCCAGATAGGCCATGTCCACTACCCTCCCCTGATCTACCTCCCTAGCCACCCAGTCAAAAAATTCAACAAGGTTGGTCTGACATGACCTCCCCCTGGCGAAACCATGCTGCCTTGGGTCCTGTAGTCCATTCACAACCAGATGTTCCACCAATCTCTCCTTCAGTAGAGCTTCCATGATCTTCCCCACTACCGAGGTGAAGCTGACTCGTCTGTAGTTCTCTGCTTCCTCTTTGTTCCCACTTTTGTATAAGGGGACTACATCTGCTGTCCTCCAGTCTTTGGGTACCTCCCCTATTTCCAGTGATCGGCTAAACAGGATAGCCAGAGGTTCAGCCACTACCCCACTCAAGTGCAAGACACAAGGAGCTCCGCAGTTAATCAGGTTTCCACTTAAAAAGCACTAATAATGAAGTGCTCACAAAAAATGCTTCCAAATCCTTTCTTAAAGGTAATGAAAATGTAAAACAAATTACCTAGTCACACAGATAGCTGCCACCAAAAGCCCCAGCTCCTTGCTCATCAAGAGCTTTTTCAGGGGGCTACCTTGGATGCAGCGCTCCCAGATCCAAATAACCATTTCCCTGTAACATGCCTTCATTTTTCCTCTATCTTCCCTGTACTGGCATGATCAAATCCCTGTAG
This sequence comes from Neoceratodus forsteri, assembly GCA_016271365.2. Taxonomy (NCBI): domain Eukaryota; kingdom Metazoa; phylum Chordata; order Ceratodontiformes; family Ceratodontidae; genus Neoceratodus; species Neoceratodus forsteri. Next base: position 1,189,104,813 of record CM057453.1, read on the forward strand.
ATTTTCCCACCAGTCATGTTTTTTTTCTTTTGACTTTGCTCTTTGTTTAACATGTACGTAGACTTTTATAAAATTAAGAACTCTGATTTCCTGTCATTATCCATAGTAGTCCAGCTTCCCCATAGCCAAGCATGCCAGCTTTATCATTTGTTTCCCTTTTGCCATTACTTCCTCCCAAATATGTTCTGCTTATCACTTGTGAAAATCAGTGATGCTGTGCATCACCAAACCCATTCCCTGCTGGGACATTTGTTCCAGTTTGCAGGTTAGTGAGCCTGTCCACCTCTACCCCCACCTAACAGAACAGCCTGTAATAGCTCAACAAGACATGATGGTGCTGTGGCATGCAGCCAGGGGTGAGGAGGCTGAAGAGTGGCTAGGCATGGCTCAGATGCTCATTATCATGCCAGCTCCCACCTCATTCCCAACGTGGTCACACATCACTTAGAGATTGTGCAGAGAAAGGATACAGAACAAGAGATTGGTGCTTTGGGGTCTTCATGGCCACAGAGCACAAGTAAATTAGTACTGTGTATTGTGCCCCTGTAGTGCCAGTGCTATATTATGAGCTGTTTTATGGGTAAGAAAGAATGTTAGCCAGTTTTTATTTATATATTCTTCATACATTATTAATGCAGGTAGTCAGACTAATACACAGGCACACTTTAATGTACGTATGTACATACGTACATACACACACACACACACACACACACACACACACCCAGAGTGATGTGCACGTAGACTCCTGGATAGTCACACTGATCCACAGAAAGGCACCTAGAGTCTCAGAGTGGCACAGATTGTCTCTGACTGACACAGTGAGACTCAGAAACATACAAACATGGACCACCAAAACCTTCCCACTAACATAAAGAGCAAATAACACAGATACTTTCACCCTAATATCACATTCCAGTCCCTATTCTGGATTGCAAACAGCTTTGATATACGGTATGGTACTCATCCAGTCCTTAGAGGCTAGGTACCATGAATATGAGACACCAGGAGTTGATCTACATATAAAAAAAGAGGACACAGGGTGATTTGATGAAATTATTCAAAATCATGAACAGTTACACAATACTTCCAGGTAGCCTTGTAAAGATAATGGATGACAGCAGAACCATGGAGCACATCTACAGGCTAAGGGCAGCAGTCATAAAGGACTTTTACATAAGTGAGCATTTGTGTACCCAGCAAGTAATTAATAAGCAGAAGTAGAATATATTGGCAGAGGAGGTGATAAGTGCACTAGTGCTCTGAGTTTCAAAGCTAGGCTAAGAGGAATGACATTTATGGTTATTGCTGTTAGGATAACAGGGAGGTGACTTTAGGGCTTTACTTCATCTCACACACCCTACTGTATGAACCTCTGTTCCTTTGCTTCCCTTTGCATTAAAATCATATGAAATACAGTGATGTATATCTGCAGAGTAGGTTGTGCAGGAAGTGTCAGCATGCAGAGGTACACCATGCAGTAATAGAGAGGAAAGAATAGGAAGCATGATATAGCCAATACAAAAATAAGAGGTAGAAAACAAGTTGCAAGTTAAATGGCCCCTCCTGGCTATCTCCAGTAGGTCACTTGCCCTTAGGACAATGACCAATCCCCTGGCCCAGCCTTCTAAGGTGATGACCAAGGGAGGTTGGGCCAATGACCTTTGCCCTAACCCTTTGAGGCTAGGAGTAGACCCTGGTGGGGAGCGTAAAAGGTATCCTCTGCCTCTTTCTGCCTGAATGAAATGTGGAGTAGGATCAGAATTTTCCCTCAGGATACCCAAGGTGAGGTAAGGGTGGCTAGGCCATGGGCTAGAGGGAGTGTAGATCTAGGGTAGGGGGGATCAGCCAATTGGTAACAGCCTCTGGTAATTGTCGCTGGCATTGGGTGTGGGATAGCTCATATATAAATATACATATATCTTTGCAAAAAAACTTTGTTAATGCAACAGTTAGGGTTGATGTCAGAGCGACAAAAGTTTGGAAATTCGATGTTAGGGCCACCCCCCACCACACCTCCATCCTCCACACACCAACACAAGGAGTATGCTATGGGGTCATCAGGCCCAACTCTCACACCATTCCATGTGTAAGCAAGCTGACATGCTACAGTATAAGAGAATGGGGTGAGAGTTATTACTGACAACCCCATGGCAAACCCTGACGTCTGTTGGTGTGTGGAGGATGGGGGCATGGGGGGGTTGTGGTGGGGTAACTAACATTGAATTTCCAAACTTTTGTTGCTGTGACATCAGCCCTAACTGATGCATTAACAAAGTTTTTTGCAAAGAATTTCCTTTCTTTTTGAAAAAGTGTAATGTAACCTGTAAATGATATGTGTTGGTGGGAGTGCGGGGCTTCCCACCAAACTGCCCATTTGTGCATAACGATAGTTGTCAGTGGGAGCACAGGTCCTCTGGGCCTTGCGCTCCCACTTACACATAACTATGGAGCCATACAGCAGCCCTATAGGACAAGGAAGAATTGTAACACTAATTTGCCAATATCTCAGTAACCGTAGCAGCTACGAAAACAATTCAAGTGTCATAATCATGACAGCGAGACCTCCATGCAAGATAAGTCAACCAAATCTGTATCTTGCATAGTTTCTGAGATACAGTCACCAAAAAGCACTGTGGGTGCTAACTTTGAGGGCGTAATACTGGCCTACAGATATAAAAATGACCCATTGGAATACTAATTTCCAAATATCTCAGTAACCATACAAGGTGGAAAAAAAAATTCAAAATTCATGGTATTCATGACTTTAAAACCTACATCTGTACTTAGTTCCCTGTAAAGAGGAACTAAGATTTTTTTTTTTAATTTAACATCTTTATTGTTTTGTAATATAATACATCAGTAAACAAAGTATGAAATACAGAAGAAAGACTATCCAATACAAACAACGAATAGTCCATATAGAAGGGAAAATACATGACAGTGAAAAAATAACAAAAAACACCCTCCCCTCTGCCCCCCCATAAACCCCACAGAGTGTGCTACAAAGTATTATACAGATTTTGTATGTATAGCTAGGAACTGAATACTTTATGATGACTTTGGGGAGACTATTACTAAGAGTTTTTGTGATGAAAAATCCATATCTCGACCCGTTTTCGAGATATGGGTGCCGAAAGTCATCATGGGCACTGCAGTGTTATCCTATGGGAACATTTCTCAACTTCAGAATGCTGTAACTTTGGACCCATTGAATGTTGTGGGACCAAACCACCAGAAAGCACATCTGTGGGACCAGGGCTTGACACCCTACAAAGTTCAGCCCAAAAGCCCCAACCATTTTATTGCAGGGGGATGGCAAAGATTTGCAGTTTTTGGGCAAAGTTCTTTCACAAATTGCGAAAGTTTTGCAAAAAACAGCATAACACTTTTGTGTTTGCGAAAGTGTTACGGACATTTCTTTCCACCAGTCACAGTACTGGGGTGTCGATTTTAAAAATGGCATTTCTGGGGGGTTTTGCCCCACAAAAAATAGGGCTGTCATCCTCAGGACCCTCTGGTATCCTTCTGCAGCTTGCCAGTGACTCCATCCCCTGACTAGCCACCAAGCCTCCCTGTGCTCCAAGTGGTATATTCTGCACAACCAGTGTGGCCTGAGTCAGGATCAGTGCCTGCTCAACCACCACATTGTTTGCCACATGGCCGCCCCAAAAACTTGCTGTCTCCCCCATTGTGCCCATGGCTAGATTTGCATACCCATACCATGTGTCATCGAGGCACAGGTCAGGAAGCATAGGAAAACCAGGAGCAGTTTCAAAAATCGCAAAAAGCATTTTATTTTTCTCAATAACGGCAAAATAAAAAATAAAAATTTGTTCAGTATGACTATTTACAAAGGCAGTACAGAGAAAACAGTCCTCCTTCTTAGGGTTTCTTCTCAGTCTTTGTCTCTCTAGCAAAAGCATTGCTGCTCTTTTTAAGTCTTTGTCTGGGAACTTGTTAAGAGAGCCTGCTTTTCACAGAATGTTTTTGTCAGTTTCGATGCAGGTGCAGCAAAAAGAACATACCCTGAAAAAGCTGAAATCCCTAACTGGGCATCTAACTTTTGCATGCAAAGCAGTGTCACCTGTGAGGCCATTCATCAGGTGCCTAGTGTGTGCAACGAGGGGCGCACTTCAGCTGCATCACCACATCAGAGCATCTTCAGCCATGAGAGCACATCTGGAGGTTTGGGACACTTTTGTACAGCATTTTAATGGGGTGTCAATGTGGCAAACCATGGTGAAATTTCAACAAGACTGTCAGTTGATCATGGATGCAGCTGGGGGTTCAGGTGATGGGGCATATTTTCAGGGTTTGTGGTTCACTGTGCCATGGGATGACAGCTGGCAGGAGGCTGGCCTCATGAAGAATGTGAGGATTCTAGAATTCTTTCCCATTGTGGCTGCCATATTCACGTGGGAGGATAGGCTTAGGGACCGCAAGGTGCTGTTCCACTTGGGCAACATGGCCGCAGTGCATATACTGAATACACAGTCATCTAAGTCAAAAGAGGTAGTGAGGCTGTTACGAGTATTCATGCCACGCTGCCTGCAGCTCAGTCTCTTGTTCAGGTGAAGCACATAGCAGGGGTGAAAGAATGTAATTGTAGATGCGCTATCTTGCCCACAGTTCGACCGTTTCTGGCTGATGGCACTGGAAGCAGAGGCAACCTAAGCACAAGTCCCTGGTTTCTTGTGGCAGGAGGCGATACTCGAACAGTCGAACTGGTTAGGATGCATTGGCTCCAGAAACCTGGCATAAGTATCAAGCGCATTTGAAGTCATTCAAAGGGTTTTGTGAAGATCATGGTCAGTGGCTGGAGTATATGCAGAATGCTAACTTGGTTCAACAATTTGTACATTCACTGGTTGTTAAGGGTAGGTCACCGGCGTACATCTGCAGCCATCTGTCAGGGATAGCTTTCATAGCAAAGTTACATGGGCTTCGCAATGTCATGGGCTCATTTACCATCACAAAGATGGTGGATGGGTGGGCCAGAATACGGGGGCCTGGGAAAGACACTTTATTTTGTTTATTTATAACAATCGAAATTGCAAACCTTTGAGTCAAAGACTCCTTTGCAAAGGCTCCACCTCTGGGTCCAATAATAAACATTACAATACAGTAGTAAACATTACAAAATGCACAAATAAGGAGAGTCCAGAGATTACATTACATTGCATAAACTAAGAAGAGTCCAGATAACACAATCTAGGGTAGAAGTTGACCCAGCATGTACAGAATACCTAGGATAAAATTACAAGGAGAAGCCTGTACGAGAGAGGGGTGCATTAAGGGTTGTGATGTAGAGCAGATAAGGGTCTGAGTGCAGTCGCAGGCTGAGGACTTGAGGAGTAGATTCCTAAGGTTGGACTTAAAGAGGCCGAGCTTGGGTTCTAGGGAGACTGTAGCAGGAAGGCAATTTAGCCAGAGGGGGCTCTGTGGAAGAAAATCCTTTGGCCCAGGGATGTCCTGCAGTGGGGAACTAGTAGGAAGGTCCTGGCGGCACTTCTGGAGGCCCTGTGCTGAGAGGCTGGTAGGATAAGATTGCATAGTCCAGGTGGGGTTAGCCTGTGATAGATTTTCTTGGCGAGCAAGCAGGTGTGGTACTTGAGTCTCCCCTCGAAGGTGAACCAGTTTGTAAGGCTGTATAGCACGCAGGTGTGGGTCAAACTATTACACCCTGTAACAGGTCAACAGGCTTTATTCAGTGCCGTTTTGATATGACATAGGGCAGTGGGGTCGACAGCGCTATATATAACTATACTGTAATCAATCAGGGAGAGGACTGATGATAATATGGCTAGATGTATTGCCTCGGGGGGGAGGCAGTGTTTGTGACAGTAGAGGAGTCCAAGTTGGGCATTGATGGCAGTGGAGAGGAGGTGGATGAGGGCATGGTAAGAGAGTTGTGAGTCTAAAGTTATACTCAGGTATTTAAAGGTGGTTACCTGTTTCAGCGGGGAGCCTTGGGAGTTAAAGATGCTCAGTGATTGATCATACACCTCAGGTGGAACGACCTGGACAGCATGTCATCCATCGATTTGCACAAGGCCATCCTGACAGACTTGCTCTGGATAAAACAAGAAATGTCTGGCACTCAGCTGGCATGATCCAGGATAGTGCTGAGGTTAAAATGGTTGAGGGGGTCCACTGCCAGGCCTATGGACAAAGTGCACAAGGAGGTGAATCGAGAGGTGTCTCAATGCTACCTGGCATGGGGTATCCAGGTGGTATACCATTCCTACATCATGGTTGACTGCAAGGGGATGGGGTACACCAGTCAGACATGGGTTTAGCACTGTTTAATAATAACATTCTGGAGGTCTTGGAGAAGTATTTGCCCTGAGGCATTTGGGAGATGCATAACTGTGTTGCGTATCTTGTGGTGGACAGTTTGGTATGGTGATAAAATGTATGAGGAAACAACAAAGAAGAGGGGTTCCCTGAATATGGGGGCACTCATGAATGTAAGGGGGTGCGGCCCAGTGAGGGCGCACTCCTTGGGACTGGACAACGTGGGACAGAGCAGGGGAGCTATGAGGGAAGATGGTTGAGCAGTTGAGGCTCTGTGAGGGTAGCACTGCACGCCTGTGGCCTATCGGGTCCCAATTTCTGTCAAGTCTGCCCTGTCAAGGAGGAGACTAGCTGACCCAGTGGAGGTTGCTGTGGGATCCCTTGGCCATAAGGCTGGAAGCGTTTTGGATTGGGTGTGTTGGATTCTCAACCGAATGAGTCTGCTGCCTCAGGGTGAATACTTTAACAGTACTATTGTATAGGTGCTATCTGTAGAGGATGCAGTTGTAGAATATGATGTATTATGATGTATTGGATGATGCTGTTATGTACTTTTGATTATGTCAAGTAAACATTTGGCCTTTACTGCCAAATCAAAGGATATGTGTCCAGTGCTTTATTGGGGATTGGTAGAGGATCTATATGGGCATGTCCCCTCCTGGCTATCTCTGAGTGGTCACTTGCACTTAGAACAGTGACCAGTCCCCTGGTCCAAACTTCCTATTTGATGACCAAGGGAGGTTGGGCCAATGGTCTTTGTCCTAATCCTTAGGGGCTAGGTGTAGTCCCTGGTGGGGAGGGGCAAAGGTATCCTCTATGTTGTCCTGGCAGAAGAGGCTCTGCCTCTTTCTGTGTGGACGAGGCGATGGAACAGGACCAGAATTTTCCCTCCACCTCCCTTAGTTTTGGTAGGAGCTGATGGCAGGTAAAAAAGGGGGTACTGGACCTGAGAGGCGGACTGTTCAGTAAGGTAATAAAATGTATGTGGAAACAACAAAGAAGAGGGGAATCACAGAGATGGGGTCACTCAAGAATGTAAGGGTGTGTGGCCCAGTGAGGGTGCACTCCTGAGGTTTGGGTGTGTTGGATTCTCGACCGAATGAGTCTACTGCCTCAGGGTGAATACTTTAAGAGTACTATTGTATAGGTGCTATCTGTAGAGGATGCAGTTGTAGAATATGATGTATTATGACGTATTGGACGATGTTGTTATGTACTTTTGATTATGTCAAGTAAACATTCGGCCTTTACTGCCCAAACAAAGAATTTGTGTCCTGTGCTTTATTTGGGATTGGTAGAGGATCAATATGGACAAACTCAGAGCTGGCAGGTCTCAGTCACATGCAGAAATGCAATAATGAAGGTGAAATGCATAGGAAACATGAAGCAAACACAACAGCTACAATGTAAAAACCCAGTGACAAGTTAAGTTTCACAGGGTTCAGGCAGAGCAGGAGGAATTCACTGCCCCTTGCACAGAGACAGACAATTGATTTCATATAGACCTAAGAACGAGGTCATGCATTAGGAGAATGAGGAACAAGTTTTAAATAGCCGCCCCATGCACTGGAGTTATGGAAACATATAAAAGCTTGTGGGGCTGTGGGGGAGAGGGTTGTTAACAGCTATGATGGGTTGTCTTTCAGCAGTAAGGAAGCATCCTGGGCTCTAGGATACTGGCTTATACATATACTTAATTTAATCAGCCCCAAACCCTTCTGCATTGCTCTGACTTAAACAAAACCTAAGATGTTCCGACAAATTCTTACTGAACAAGGGTGATGCTAGACTTGATTATTACTTTGGGACAATATTTTTTATTTTATTTTATTTTAGTCACACGTGCCTGTTTTCAGGGGCAACCTGGGAGCACTGGGTGATTAAAGGAAAACTACACACAAAATTTGAAAAAATACATGTTGTGCAGAGTGTTTTAATTTGTATGTGAAGTTCTAGTGTTTCCTTCCCTCTGACTGGTATTAGGAGTTTTTCCCAAATTAGCCTGCTAGCTTTATACTAGTTTTACGACCCCTGGGGATCTTCATACCTGATAGCTATATTGTATTTCTTGTTCCCACAGTGCATCTTGTCTCATGTGACTGTGATGTAAGAGAGACCCAACATTCAGCACACACATGCCAAACAAACTGAATATCTTGGAAGCTTTACAAGCTGCACAACAATTACCAGCAGCAAAGTTTTTCAGTACAATAAAACCTTTAGGATGAGGGTGATTACCAAGCTGAATTCTACAGATTTTAAATTATAGCCATCTCTATTGCTGTGAACTGATTGTAATGCAATGCTTTCTGCTGGATTTATGGGCTCTGCTTCATCACCATCACATGAAACAAGGTGCATTGTTGGACAAAGAAGTACAATTAAGCTATTTGATATGGAGATCTCCAGGGGTCGTAAAACTACCCTAAAGCTAGAAGGCTAATTTAGGAAAAACTTCTAATACCAGTCAGAAGGAAGGAAACACTAGAACTTCACATACAAATTAAAACACTCAGCACAACATATTTTTTTTTCAAGTTTTGGGTGTAGTTTTCCTTTAGGTGGCTTGCTCAGAGTCACACAGTATGCAAGTGGAGGTTGTGAGAATCAAACCAAGGTCTGGTCTGCTAGATGCACCAAGCTCATTTGCTGTTCGTTCTCTAACCTCTAGGCTATACTGCCAGCCCATCACTGGGCATGCACCATCAGTCAGTGTTCCGAATATTTGAAGTTCTTTTTAGCTTATAGGTGACGGCTGCTCTGTCAGCTTACTAAGAGATATGGACCTAGCTCTGGGAGTTACCTTGACTTAGGCCCTGCCAACGCTCGCCTCCTCTTTGTACTGTTACCATGGGTTGTAACCATTATGGACTGTATTTAAAACTGTTCATGTCTGCACTGGTAACGATACCCGATGCATTCTGGTAACCGATCTCGAGACCTGTTGGTAGGTAATCTGAGATCGGTAGCACAAACAGTTCTTGATTAATTTGTTCCACAAATCTGAATACTCAACAGTGTGATTGGGAGATCATTCCATACTGTATCCACTGGTCCTCCATACCCCTACCAGGCTTCCTATATGGGAGCACGACAAGTGCACATGCACGTTAGCAGCGCATCGCAAACAGGGAAGTACACTGAGACAGGTTATTTAAATGCCCGGTTTTGACAGCTGAGAGTGAACACAGTAACACACAGAGACATCCAGACCTGTGTGTGTGCATGCACTCCTCGCATGCTAGCTAGCCAGCCTACAAGCCAAGCATTCACATTTGAATTTTGGTGCTGCTACTGCTACTTTTTGTGCTGCAACTTTTATTTTGGGTGCCAATGCCACAGTAAACATACATGCTGCCTACAAGTGCCTACTCCTTGCTGCAGATTCAGACAGTGACAGCAGCTATATACTGGGATAAGTGCAGCCATATCATGAGCTGTTGGTTTTTGCCACTGCTAGCCAGCCAGTCAAAAGTTTGCAAAGTATATCAGGCAATTGTATTTTGGTACTGCCACTACTAATTTGGTCACCAGTTCCGTCCGTGTAAACACACAAGCTCTGTCAAGTGGCTACAACTGCCTATAAGTGAGTAGAAGCAGATTTGCACAGACAGCTGCAATATACTGATGCAGATGCCCAGATCTTTTGCATTTCTCAGCCTTTTTGTGGCTGGCAGTGACTGTATTCAAGGCTATAATGACTGACCGCAGTACATCCTGGTCAGACGAGGTGATCCGCTTGCTGATTGAGTACTGGTCGCAGAAGTGTTTCCAGGATGAGCTGGCTACCTATCGGAAAAACACCAGTGTGTATCAGAAGGTATCAGAATACTTAAGTAACCATGGATTTGACAGGACAGCGAAGCAGTGCCGGGACAAGATTAAGCAGTTAAAGCTTAAATACCATAAAACCAGGGACTCTAACAATCAGTCCAGAGGAGGTTGGGTAATCTGTCCTTTTTTACGAGCAATTGGATCAAATATTGGTCAACATCTGACCCACAATATGTTCTGGAAAATACCACCATTGGTGGGGAGAATGACTGCCAAGAGACAGAGGATGATCTTGATGAGTATCCGGTAGCCGACATGCTGGAATGAGATACCTGCTCCCATTTTTGTTCTGGTGCTTCTATTGCCCTATACACATTCACAGTAGTAATTAAATGCTTACATACCACAGATGCAGAGGCTGCAGAGGATACCTCTGTGAATGCAGACAGTGACATTGGCTCAGAGTCTACTTCTGGGACCAGTGATGACAGTGCACCGCCTGCCTCAGATGGCCCATCATGCTCTGGAGCATCAGGCGCAAGTAGAAGTACCCTGAAGCAACCAACTGAACCATTGTATAACTTACTGAAGAAGAAGAGGAGGAGGAAGAAGAGGAGCAATCGCATGCAAGAGATGCTAGAGGTGGTATTTGAGCCGACAAGAAAGATGATGTAGGAGCAGCACAGGGAACTAGTGGAACTGGAGCAGGAGAGGTGAGTGAGGACAGGGAGATGGAGGAGAGACTAGGGAAGCATGAGGCGGAGCAGAACACTGCATTTTGTAACAACATGCTTCAAATGATGTCCATCCACTTGGGACAGTCATCCCAAGGCAATGCTGTAAATATTCCAAAAAGTGGTACCATATCTGCCCATAATGTTAGTATCCCTGCTGGTGGCCCCAGCATTGGCCCCCCCCTTCCCACAGGCACCACAGACCCCTTATGAAGGTCCACAGCATCTAAATTTCCCTGCCAGTGGCCCCAACATTGGTATGTCCCCAAAGGTGCCACAGACCCCTTATGCAGGTCCGCAACAATTGAGTATCCCTGCCAGTGGCCCCAGCATTGGTATCTCCCCAAAGGTGCCACAGACCCCTTATGCAGGTCCACAACAATTGAGTTTCCCTGCCAGTGGCCTTGGCATGGGTATCCCCTCCATAGGCAGCACAAACCCCTAATACAGGTCCACAGCAACTGAGTTTCCCTGCCAGTGGCCCCAGCATTGGTATATCCCCAAAGGTGCCACAGACCCCTTATGCAGGTCCACAGAAAGTTACTGTTGCTACGGCAGGCCGCACATTGCCAGCACATCCCAGGGCAACATGCTACATGCCTCTGACCTGACACAAGCAGTCCACACCCCTGTGCTGTCCACAGTTCATGCCTTTGGCAGTGATATGACACCTTCCAGCAGTGACCTACAGGTTGTTTCCACAGCATATGTGCAGGGGTGTAGCTACACCTCTGCACATATTCTGTGGAAGCAGAAAGAATAGTGACTGACCAGCTGGTTGACTAGTTGGAAAAATATCAACTGCAATACTCAGAACTGCATGGTTTTAAGAGCGGGCATAGCATCACAATGGCCCTATTAGAATTTACTTGTTTTATCCATAGATCCTTGAACCAAGGACACCTTGTTAGTGTGGCCTGTATTGATTTGACCAAAGCTTCGACACAGTGAATCATGCCCTCTTGGCCAATCAACTCTCTACCACTGGTCTTTCAAACAACACCATTGGGTAGTTTTGCAGTTACTTGTGCGCCGCTCACACCAGGCGAAGATTGGTAACTACCTTTCTGACACTAGACTCGTTCTTTCAGGATTCCTGCAAGACTCCGCTCCTGTTTAGTGTTTTCCTTAACTCACTCCCCCTCACCTGCCATGGCCTTATGCTGTTGTATGCAGGTGATGCTGTCTTGTTCACCAGTGATCCTGATGCCAAAACTCTGTAATAGCGACTCCAGTACAGCTTTGCAGCTGTCAAAAGGTGGTTCAGCGAGCACAAACTTATACTGAACTAGAAAACGACAAAAACTCTGCTGTTCTCCAGTTCTCAAAACAGGCATTAAACCTACCCCCTCTCCATTACCTATGCAATGTGTTTCTCTCTGGAGCTTGTTCAACACTTCAAGTATCTGGGGATAATGGTCGACAGCTCCCTGTCTTATGCTATGCATATTGACAATATTGCCAAGGCTGTTAACGCGCACATAGGTATCATTTTCAGACACAGATACTGCCTGACTGCAGATGCCCTTAAACTTGCTATTCTTAACTCTGCGGTCTTGTTGATTGACTACAGACTTGCCTTCTATGGGACAGCCATGGAAACGTCTCTCCGCTGTATCACTATAGCTCTCAACAAAGTCTGCCGGCTCCTAACTGGTTCTGCCCATATGACCCATACCTGCAACATGTATTCTCAGGCTAATTGACTCCATCACAAGGGCAGATTAAAGTACCAAACTTGTCTGCTTGCAAAAATAGTTTGTCTTGGAATGATGCCCCCTGGGGTCCAAGGACTCTTCATCCCGTACACCAGTTCTCGCCTCACCCGAAGCCCGGACAGCCAGTTTTACTATATTCCCCACTGTTGCACCTCCCAGGGGCAAAAATCTTTCACCCACCGGGCCCTGCTCTGGTTCAACTCTCTGCATGTCGACGTCTCCTAGGATCTTTTAAATGAATGCTCAGACAACATCTAGTTGCTATAGCCAGTTGCGACTGCTTCCACTAACTAGTCCCAACTAGTAGTGTTGCACTTCCCCCAGGTCCTTCCTCCTTACTCTTCTCATTCCTTCTGCTCCTCACTTCAATTTTCTCCCTCTCCCCCCACTCCCTCCACCCTTCACACCCTCCATCTGTGTACCCTGCATCCTCCCCTCCTTCTCACACTTTGACTTGCCCTCCTAACTGTTCTTCATCTCTCTCTCCTCTCACCATTTTCTTGTTTCTCCCCCACCCAGCATGTCCACTCTGCCTTCACACCCTGCATCTCCTCCCCTCCTCACCATGACCAGGCCCTCTGGTCTGATTTTTTTCTTCCGTCCCTCCCTTCTGCTGTCCCTGCTCTCCCAGCCTTCCATCCTACCTGGCCATGGGCCATCCGTTTCCTCCCTATTGTCCTATTCTCCCTACATACTATGAAATTCAACCTTGACTTGGCCTTATGGGCTGTACCTCCCCTGTCTTCCAATTTTTGTGCCTGTGGCATACATTGGCATACATTGTACAGTGCCACGTGTTGTTTATTTACCCTGCTCCAAATGTGAATTATCTTATGTACCTGTTATTATGTTTTGTATCTAGCCTAATTCATTATGTGTCTGTTCTCCTGTGCTGTATTCCTCTGACGTGGAACCTATTTAAAGAGCTCTTAGCTCATAGGTGTTATCCGAGATATTTAATAAATAAATAAATAAATAAAACACACAGGTTCTGCTCAGTGGGACTTAATTTGGGCACATCTGTAGTTGGTGCAAAGAAACCTACCTATTGGATAAGCTGCATATCCCCATTAACTACAGCCTACTTACTGTAGTCCTACCCACTACTAGCATTGCCTTATATCTGTCCCATGTATTCTTTATTTCCCCCACTGCTTTTGACTCTTGGACTTTATTGATTACCTTGAGGTACTTGAAAGTTGCCACCATTAAGTGCCCTATGTTGCAATAAGGGGCAAAGAGACAATGTAAGTGTTTACACATATTTATAGACGCTTTCTTGTATGAAACCACTATTGGTGTACCTAAATCACTTCATGCATTCATAACAGGCTAGAATGTCACTTCTTACAAATATGTCAATGTGCAGGGAGGCAAATCAGATAGCAGTAGTGGCCATTACTGCACAATAATGGGCATTTAGGTACTCTGACAGTGCATCGTGATCGTGAATTCATGCAGCCTGTCTATTCATTGCTGCAATGGTCATCCCATCAGCAGGTGTGCAGTCTGCACCAGCAGGTTGGGAGAACTGCGCATTATCACTTTCACTTGCCCAGGTATCTAAGAACAGTTCAGATTTGTCCTCACACAGACTGTGGAGTGCACAGCAAGCATGCACCGATTATAAAAGGCACATTGGCAATGCTGAACTCATTGTGCTTTAAGAGGCACCTCTGCCTCCCTTTTAGATGGCCAAATGCGCACTCAACAGCCATCTTTGCATGACATAGCCAGTAATTAAAGTGCCTCTTTGCTGGATCACTGTAATCACTGTATGGCTTCATGAGCCAAGGGAGGAGTGGGTAGGCAGGGTCACCGAGAATGACCACAGGCACAGTCACACCACAAACGTCCCAACTCATGCCAGGAAAGAGCTTCCCAGACTGTCCCATGTGGTACAGGTTACTGTTGCGGAAAACTCTAGCATTGTGCACCTTCCCAGGCCAGCCAACATTGATGTCCATGAAGCGATATTTGTGGTCGACCAGGGCCTGCATGACCACAGAGTAGTATGACTTTCTGTTGAAATACTCCATGGCATTCCCTGGGGGGTGATATGATAGGGAAGTGGGTACCATCCACAGTGCCCTCACAGTTGGGGAACCCCCACTCCCTTTCAAACCCTTGTATAACAGCTCCCACATTGTGAATCTTGATGACCTTCTTGAGCAGCACGCACATGATAGCATGGCATACCTTCACCTCAATTTCCCCAACAGTCAACTTTCCCACTCCAAAGAGGTTCCCCACAGTGTGGTACTCAACATTCGTTGCTAGGCACCACAGGGTGATTGTAGCCCTTCTGGGGACAGGTACTGCCTTATGTGGCCTGGTGTCCCTGCAATATATGTAAAGCTGCAGCTCACCACAGAGAGACTGTAAGGTCTGTCTTGACATCCTGAAGTTTGCCAACCATTGGTCATTAGATCAGGAACACAGGACTATGCTATCCCACAGGCTGGTTGACCTGGGGTGTCTTCACACTGCCCTATGCACTGCTTCACATGCATACCTGCTGGCACTAAGGTTGTGCTTAACTGTAATCTTGCACACACATTGCTGCATCATTTCTAGGACTCTCTTTGCCCTCTGATGCCTTGCCAGTTGCCTGCTCCTCTGAGCCCTCCGAATTACTTGCTTTCTGTGGTACCAGCAGTACAGCAACAGCAACACAAATATCACCATGAAATCTGCCGTCTCCATGCTTGTTTCGGTTTACTGTGTGCATGGAAATGAGCAGCGGCATGCTGGGATACATAGGGAAGTGATGCACAGCATTCTGGGATTGTGTGCGTCACTTCACTTGAACCTGATCATGGTGGACATTTTTACTGCAAGTTGGAGTACTGGAATGGAAAGTTGGGTCAAATTACATTGATCTGACCAAGGCTTTTGATACTGTGAAACACTCTGTCTTCCTAAACTCCCTCCTGTCTCTTGGCCTCTCCTCCACCGTGGTTTGTTGATTCAAAAGCTAATTCAAATTCAGAATGTAGCAGGTCAGAATAAATGATTCCCTATCTAGTGTTATCCCAGTCTGCTCTAGTGTTCTATAAGGGTCCATCCATGGGCCCTTTCTTTTTAGCCTATTCTTGAATCCCTTCCCCAATTCCTGCGAAAGCAACCTAATCCTTTATGCCGATGATGCTGTTCTTTTCACCAGCCACTCTGACCTCCTCCCGCTTACAAATGATCTGCAACATAACTTCACAAAAATTGAATCCTGATTTACCAACCACAAACTTTTAATGAATTACAAAAAGACAAAAGCAATGTTCTTTGCTAGCAACCAAAACAAATATAATTCCGCAAACCTAACTATCTGTAATATTCGTAACCAACCCCTGGAGATGGTATATGAATTCAAAAACCTAGGAATTACTCTAGACAGCTCACTGTCTTATGCTCTACATGTCAATAACATATTCAAGTTGGTAAACAGTTAGATAGGGGTCCTTTACAGGCATAAGTGTTGTCTCACACCTGAGTCCTTAAGACTAGCAATCAGAAATTTGGTCCTGTCTAGCATAGATTATGGCCTGATAATCTATAGTGCTGCCATGGACACTACTCTCAAACAGCTGACAATTTCACTAAGTAAGGCGTGCAGGCTGATCACCGGTGCTGCCAAACGCACTCATACCTGCAACCTATACAGTACTTGTAATCTGAATGGCTTTACTTGCAGGGTAGAATAAAACATAAAAAATGCCAGCTTGCAAAAAAAAATATGCCTGGACTTAACTCCTCCAGATACCCTGACCCTGCTTCTGCCAACGGCAAACCAATGACACACGCATAGTGCAGCTAAGCAGGCTCTCCTCATCCCACGCTGCCAGACCTCACAAGTCCAGTGCACTTTCATTTACAGGGTGCCAATCTGGCTCAACAACCTACCCTCTGTAGTCTTTTCTGAACCCAGACTAAGTGCTTTTAAATCCAAACTCCGTGCTCACCTTGCTACACTGTGTACATGTGACTGTGCCCTGTAGATCCTATCTGACACTCCCCTAGATCCCTGTCCTCCCCAATACCACCCCTAACCATTAACAGACCTCAATCTTACCCCTGCAGCTGCCTATCCCAATGCTCTGCCTTCTACCTTCATCCCCCGTAAACTTCCCCTCCATGCCTACTGCACTTGATTGACAAAGTCTTCATCAATGGATTGCATTCATGTCTGCTGTTTTAACCTGTATAATTTGTTATTGTTCTTATTTATATCACCAATTGTAACATTCCGGTACCAACTCATAGTGTATATTCTCCATTTATTATATTCTTCATTTATTCTGTACATTGTATGTTTCCTTGACGTGGAACCTCTGTAGAAAAGCCCCTGGCTCAAATATATTTTGTAATCCTAGTAATGAATAAATAAATAAAATGTGGACGTGAGATGAGCACTTTCAAAACAGGTCACCACACAGTGCTGCATAGTGTGGACTGTCCGTAATAGTAAACACTAAACTGTTCTTAAAAACATTATGCTCCCACGATTTCGAGTGTGGACAGGGCCATAGTTGCTGAGCTGGGCTGGGCTTGCACCACAGATTCAGCTGGAATCCTTACAAACTCTTGAAAGCTAATTGACTAGCCCTGTTGGGAGGTGTTTTTAAAGATATACCATAATTGGGCTGTGCACTAGAACTAACTAGAAAATGCTCTAACTCAGCTAAATCCCACCCTAATTCCTTAAACATATCTTCATATTATGTGACTTCTCAGCTTAACACATATTTATTTTTGTACTGGACAGAATCACTTAACCCTTAATCTGACATTATCTTAAAAATGACAGTTTCTGGATCACTGTACTAAGGGCCAGATATTCAAAACTTTGCACCGGGCAAAAACTGTTTGTGCAGGTTTAGTGTGGGATTAGCGCAGGTCTGCTATATTCAAAAGGCCAAATAACATGGGCAAACTGCATTAGCGCCGGGCAAAATCATAATACATGCAAGGGGCAAACTGACATGAATACAGGCGCAATGCTATATTCAGCGACTAGCGCCATGCAAAGTGGTTTTGTGTAACTTAGCATGACACTTAGTGTGGTGCACATTACCACCCAGGAGAAGCTTGTCTTAACCCTGGGCAATCAGCTTTGCATGACACTTTGGCTTTGCGTGGTGTCTGCATGGCTTTGCGCGACCTTAACAAATAAATATGACACATAGACAAAGCCAAACATAGAGGAAACATGCTGCTAACTGATGGCATCACAATGATGCCATCATCTGCCACCAGTCCCAGCCATGCCAAGCAGTAAGTGGTGACCCTGCCACCAGTGGACAGCATGGCAGTATGGCCATACAGAACACACCTGTGGACCACTCTTCTGTGGACACCAATAGATGCCAGCACACACATGCAGCACTGTGGGCATGGAGGATGTTGAGGGGAGAGTGTACGGGTGGCCAGGCTGTGCCACAGACCAGGTGTGACCACAAGGCTGGGACGCATCATGCAGTGCACATGGGCCAGTATTAGGAATACCCCAACACCAGTGTGCTTTTCTGATAATATATGCCCCACTGGCCACATACCGCACAGCTGTACAACTGCCACAGCACACAGAACCAGACATGTATATGTCACTGGGAGCATCCCATGCCAGAGGCGCAACATCTGTGGGTCACACAACAGTGTAACAGTATTGTCCACTGTCAGTAAATACCTGCAGGTTGGGCCTGTCACTGTGTATAGTGCAGTCATCATCACTGCCCTACACACCATAGGCATTGCTGTGTCCACACACTACTGGCCCCCTTGCTACTGTAGTATCTGCTGTGTACTGTAGCATGACCTACAGTGTGACAGTTGCATGCAGCTTCACCACCATCTGTGCCTATGCTGTGTTGTTCCAGTACATCTGCAGGCAGCAGCACATGTGAAAGTACAGTGGTTAAAAACGGTATAATATTCCCCAAACTGTTTGCGCAGCGCTAACACGTTTGCACGGGTTTAGCGCAGGGCTAAACCGTTAGCCCAGTGCAAATTGCATGCAAATCAGGGCATAATGAAATGTTAATCTGGATGTTTGCCCAGAGACTATCTAAGTAGGCTCATTTGCATGTCAGTTTTGAATATGGCAAAGTTTAGCGCCAGGCAAATGTGTTTGCATCGGGCTAATGGTTTAGCCCTGCGCTAAACCAAGCAAATGTGTTAGCGCTATGCAAACAGTTCAGGGAACATTTTACAGTTTTGCACACTGTACTTTCACATACGCTGCTGCCTACAGCTGTACTGGGTCCACTCATTTGCTGGCACACACATTGACCACATAGTTCACCTCTACCTACATTCACATCGCTATGCACTGTGTTGCTGTTGTGGTAACTCCCTTCTCTCCGGTAACGTTTACAGACAGCTGTGAACACATTGTTTGCGACTTGCATCTGTGGGTCATTGTGAATGTTTATGTTTTGGTTCAGAGGCGGACTATTGAGGTGGTGATTTATCCCAACTCAAAGAGCTACTAAGCTCGCTAGGCTGTATTGCGTGCCGTTACTCTGTCTGACTTTAGCGTAAAACTGCCTCAGTATTTGGTAGAGTTCTGTGGCTGTAGCTGTTTTGAAATCTATATGTATTTGATGAGCTGTACGCCAGTTGTTTAAGACAGTTATTTCCCACAAAGTGGGGGTTTTTTGTATATTCAGTTTGTCTTTTTCTCTTTTCAGTTTATCTAGCTCCTGAGGTGACAATGTGGGAAAGTTACTCACCACTAAGGTGTTTTGCTTCCTTTTTCTGCTGTTCTGTCTCTCTTGGTTCATTCAGATGTGGCTGTCAGATTGCAGCTGTTGTACTTCTCACCTGCTGTTCTCTCGGCTCTCACTGCTTGTCCACACTGGCAGGTGAGAAGTACAACAGCTGCAATCTGACAGCCACATCTGAAAGGAAAAAGAAAACAAATGCCCGATATCCCCAAAGTAAACATACGGCTAAAAACAAATGATGTCCTAAGGAACCCAGACAGAAATGTCAATTACCAACCTAAATGAACCAAGAGGCAAGGAGGAACAGAAAGAAGTTAAGGAAAACTCTGGAAGGTTAAGCAGAGACAGAGATCATTGAACATGGATGCACAGAGAAGTTAAGAGACTTAGTAAGTATCACAGTTAGTAAGAATTGCTAGTTGGATTCACACCCATCAGTCCCTAGATTTTCCAAGGTTTCTCTAGATTTTCCATGGTTTCCATGGAACATACCATAGAAAGAGAGTTTGGAAACCATTTAAGTACTCTGGAAATGCTGATGGAATTTATGCAGTTTTGCATGGTTCCCATCAGTACTTTATATAGAAAGGAGTAGACAAAGCATGAAACAGCATAAAATAGTACAGAATTCCATGTAGCGGCGTACTTCTCCATGCTATAATGGAAACAAACTACAGTACAGTTCACACTAAACTTACTGTGCAACCAGTTTGCAACCCTTTCTTTTTATGTGACTGCAATGAGCTACCAGCAAGTTGGTTTGTTGTTTTCACTTCAGCTATACAGTAGATTGTAAATTTCAGCTGAAAGTAGACTTGGCAGCTGAGTCAGAGCTCAGCAGATGCCAGCTAAAAACCAGACATCAGCGATAAAGAGTTTCTGTGCAGAGCCTTAACAGCTCAGATGCTAACTGTAGGGAAATGGTTTGCACCATTCAGTGTGAAATGTACTGTATTAGGGATATTGATTTTAACCACAAAAACTATGGGCAACCTTGTACATTTAAGTCTGATTGTTACGGAAACCCATGGCAATATTTGCAAATACCCCACAGGTTCCTAGCTCCCTGTTAATGTCCATGGAATTCATAGAAATCTAGGGATGTGCAGCATCTCCAGGTTCACCTTTCTGCCACTAGTGCCACCTTCACATCTCAGGACACTACTTCAAAAATTACTGTACTGTATGTCATTGACAGTCCAATAAATGCTTGTGTTTACTCTCTTGCTCTCCCACCAATGAAATCTACTGCTGGCCAAGTTGCCCTCTCATTCTGTTTCCCTAAATTTTGGGGTTCTCTCCCTCCTTTAGTTTGCTCTGCTCCTTCCCTTCCTGCTCTGTAATCTCTACTCCATGATTTTTTTACTCACTCCTGCAGCAGTTTCTAATTATGAGGTGGACTTCTGTCACCAACCTTCCTGCCTGCACTGACACTAACGTATCCCCTCTCCCCCAGTTAATCAGTCACTACTCCCTACTCCTCATATTATTGTGTTATTGCTCGCAGTTTAAATGTCCTTTTGCCTGTTTTGAAATTTGCTGCATGTTAATTTACAGTTCAGCAATTTTTATTCTGAAGTGTTTTCTTCTAATCTGTATATATTGTTCTACTTATTTCCATACTGTTGTATTATATTCTGTTCTTTTTCCCCTCCCCCATTGTTGCATCTGGAAGTGAGCTGATACCAAACTAGTAAGACTTTCATGGTAAAACTTTTAAAACAAATAAATGTAAATAAATGTTCACAACTCATTGGTCATTTCTAAAATAAAAGATTGTGATGTTACTGAGTATGATCCCAGTTGTACTACCCTGACCGAAACCCACATTTCTGCCTGAGAGGGTGTGGCAGCTAAAGTAAATTCAGAAATCTCTGGTAGTTAAACTGTTAATAGTATTGCTGAAACCCCATCAGTTGTAGGTACCAAGGACCTGATGGTGGCTATCATGTGCCTACACCCAACTGCAATACATATATTGTAATAGGGATTTTTATGGCTTATTCAAGCCAGGCCAGGCAATGGTATGGAGCAGCAGCATTACTACTTCTTTTCCCAGTTTAAGCCACTTATTCCGTTAATCAATGTATAGTCACCATAAACAACATGTTTTATTGTTTAAATAAAACACCTCACTAATAACTCAATGGGGGGCGTGATGTCTTCTCTGTAGAATTTTATAAACTGAATTGTGATATATTGTTTTTTTCTATTACTAAACCTTTTAAGATCTTGTTTAACACAGACCAAACAGTTTCCTAGTGCTGTGCCTGACCTACATTTCCCTTACTTATGACCATTTAAATTGTACTAGGTATAGTCTGAGCTCCTAGATGTAGATGGTTACAAAATCATGATACAATTCAGCTGATTGGTTTAATCTTATAGGATCTTACCTCATGTGATCCATCTAAACCAGAATAGTTGTTTCAAAAAACAGATTACTGCCTTCCAATATCAAACAGACTAGAATTAAAAGATTTGTTAGTTACTACTAACAGCAGCTTTTTGAGAGGCTCTCCATAGAGCCCTGAAAATTGAACTGTAAATTGTCATTGTCAGGACCTTGCAGGAAGCTTCAGTAAGGTGGGTCCGCTGACATCAACATTCCTACAAACATATACCTAAGTGGCACACAGCATCGGCATCTCCTATGTAAGACTAGGTTTGCTGGCAAGGGCACCTAGCTTCACCTGGGGTCTTTTCTTCCAGGTTTGCTTGTAAGGACAGAGCAAGGAACAACATTATAAAAGCAAGGAAAAAAAATGAAGGTTCCTTTTGGTTAGGCAGATTTACTATATGTTACTATTCTCTTTTGTGCATACAGGTTTTGTCACTGTTTTTTGCTTACATTTTAATGCTTTATTGTTCTCTAATTCAAATTGCTCTTGCAGGGTATACTTACCGCTGCATTGTTATAGGGTGTGCCTACAGGTTTGTTACTGTTTTGTGCTTACAGATTGCTGCTTAATTTTCTTTGATTCAAATTGTTTTTTGCGAGGTATAACTTCTGTTAAAGTGTTCTGCATGTTGTACTTACAGGTTTTATTACATTTTTACTGCTTTATTTTTCTCTGTAGCAAAGTGTTTTTTGCAGGGTATATCTTCTGTGAAATTGTTACAGGTGGTACTTACGTGTTTTACAGTTTTATCTATCATTAGGCTAAACTTTCAGGACTAATTACAGGAGCACATATGAAATACAGATTGAGAGATAGCAACTGTATTTGTTGTTGGCTGATTTTTTTCTACTCTTATCTCCTAGTTTCTTTCATCTATGGTTCTTCTTTTTCAGCAGGGGAAGGCCCCAACCACCCACCCCCATCCCCAACCACCCCCTGCTACACTCTTTTTATAGAGTAGCACAGTCATGACATTTCCTGTGCAATGCAGGGAGGAGAGGATCCAACTGAAATGCTTTGACCACAGAGACTAATTGGTCTGGGAGGTTGGCAGGTGGTTAGGAGGGGTAAATTGGGTGCCCCATCACTCATTGTTCACCAACATATCATGTCCACAAACCATATAAAAACTAAAAACAGGTATCTGCCTCTATCTTCAAATTTCAAACAAAGGGGCAGGGGACACTGCACAGCAGGACACTGTAGCACAAGAGTTAATACTACAAAACTCACCCAAAACAGGGACCAAAAACAAAAAGCAAAAAGGAAATCCAAAACACTTCTGATCATAAGAGACTCCATGATTCAGGGAGTTGATACCTACCTCCGACCAGGGCTAATGGTCAGATGTCTCTCAGATACATTAGCATGGAGAGACACTGACCACATTGCTAAAATCATGCAGGAAGCAGGAGAAAACATTGGTATCCTGGTACACATAGGGACTAATGATCTTGCCAGCTGGTCAGTTGTGAAGACCAAGGAACTCCTGATCAGGCTGGGAGACAGACTGTCATCCATTTCATCTGGCATCTCCTGCTCTGAGATCCTGCCAGTCTGGGAGAGGGGGAAGATGGATGGAAGGTCAGAGAAGGGGAGATAGGGGAGCTAAACATGTGGATCAAGGGCTGGTGCCAGGAAAAAGGACACAAATTTGTTGGTAATCGGCAACCATTTTGGGAGACAAAATTCTTTAAATTTGATGGACTGCAGCTGTCTTAGGAGGGAGTCAGTGCATTGGGGCAGAATTTTGATGTCTTTGCAGAATATTTAAACACCCAAATGAGGAGATGGGTGCAGCACCCGATACATCGAATGGGAATAACACCCTTCCCCCCTCAGCTAGTGATCAAACAGGTGTTCAGCATGTTTGCATTTCACTTGCATTACCAGGTAAGGAAAAAGGTCTGGCTCCCCATACAGCGTGTAGGGGAAAAGCTGAACTTTACCCCACAACTAACGCACCAAAATCTGACAAATGGAAAATCATGTACACAAATGCCCACAGTTTTGGAAACAAAAACCCAGACCTGGAGGCAACAAGGATGAGGCAAAACTGGACATAGTAGCCTTTAGCGAGACATGGTTCACCAGTAACCACACCTGGGAGACTGCAGCTGTGTACTGTTCTGAAGAGACCAAGGAGCAAAAAGGGGGAGAGGTGGTCCTTTATGTCACTGAAAATATCAAAGCTACAGAAATTCAGAATACACATAGGGAGCCAGAAGAACTGTGGGTCACCCTGGGAAAAGGAAACGGGACAGCCATACAAACCAGGGTTGCCTACTGGCCTCCAGACCAAGGGGAGGACATAGGCACATTACTGTTAGAAGATATACAAAATATGACAGCTAAAGGGGAGGTTCTGATAATGGGAGACTTCAACATGCCAGATACTGATTGGTCAATACCAACAGGAACATCCACCAGAACTAGTCACATAGTGGATTCCCTGCAGGGGGAGGGACTCAAAAAATTCATACAACAACCCACAAGAGACTGGGCTATCCTGGATCTAGTGCTGACTAATGGGGCATGGATCACAGATCTCCAGGTAGAAGGTCATCTGGGGGCCAGTGACCATCACATGATATGGTTCAATTTGGCCATTAGAACTAAATCATCCCATTCCAAGGGAAAAATATGGGACTTCAGAGGAGCTGACTTTGATAAGATTGCCAACAGAGTTCAGCTAGCCCTAGCAAGAAGAAATACAGATGAGGGAGTACAGGCAAAGTGAGCAAGCATTAAGGATGCAAAACTTGAAGCAACATCTCATTGTGCTAGGGAGAAAAGCAAGAGCAAAAGAAGGAAGAAACCACTTTGGTTCTCAAAAATAGTAGCAGAAAAGGTCAGAGCCAAAATGTTGTCCTTCAGGAAATATAAGGCAATGCAGTGGGACAAAGACAAGGAGGCATACCAAACTTCCATAAGGGAAGCAGGGAAGGTAATAAGGCAGGCAAAGGCCCAAACTGAGAAAACACTGGCATGAACAGCAGAAGAAGAGGACAAGACTTTCTATAGATACATAAGTGGAAGGAGAAAGTCCAGACGGGGTATTGCTAAGATCAAAGGGTATAAGGGGGAGTGTGAGGAGGAGGACCAAGGAAAAGCATCTATCCTAAATAGAGACTTCTGCTCAGTATTTACTGAGGACATGATAGAGTAGGGCCCACAGCTCAGCACCATGGACACAGGGGAGGGAGGTGTGCACATGTATCTTTACAAAAGAAAGGGTCCTACAAGAGCTCACTAAGCTCAGGGTGGACAAGACAATAGGACCTGATGGCATATATCCCAGGGTACTAAACGAGGTAAGGGTGGGACTAGTAGAGTCATTAGCAAAACTGTTTAATGAGTCTTTGAGCACAGGAGAGGTTCCAGAAGACTGGAGAAGGGTTCATTTGATCCCGCTCCACAACAGTGATAGCAGGGAGGAGGCAGGAAATACAGACCAGTCAGTCTTACCTCAGTAGTGGGCAAGATTATGGAGCCATTCCTTAAGGAAAGAATAGTGCACCTGGAATCCATATGAGCACAGGATCCAAGACAGGATGAATTTATAATAGGAAGGTCCTGTCAAACTAATCTCATAGATTTCTTTGGCTGGGTAACCAGAGTGGTGGACCAAGGGGGTGCAGTTGATGTTGCCTACCTTGACTTCAGCAAAGCTTTCGATATTGCCCCACATAGAAGATTAATTAATAAGCTGGGTAGGCATGGAGTGGGTCAGAAGTTGGTCAGCTGGGTGGCAAACTGGTTGGCGGGCAGAAAACAGAGAGTAGTGGTAAATGGTATGCAGTCTAAAGAGATGCAAGTCACAAGTGGTGTACCTCAAGGATCAGTCCTGGGGCCAGTCCTCTTATGTATCTTCATTAGTGACATTGCAGATGTACTGGAAGGTAAGCTTTGCCTGTGTGCAGATGACACCAAGATCTGCAACAGAGTAGATGATCCAGATGGAGTGGACAGAATGAGAAGAGATCTAGAAAAACTGGCAAAATGGTTTGAAGAGTGGCAACTAGGATTTAATGCAGAGAAGTGCACATAGAGAAGAGAAACCCTGAAGCTACCTATAGGTTGGGAGGGGAGTTGCTGGCAATCACAAGAGAAGAAAGGGACTTGGGCATCATCATCACAGATGACCCGAAATCATCCAAGCAGATCATTAAAGCAGTAGGTAAGGCTAGAGGGATATTGAAGTGTATTAGTAGGGGTATCACAAGTCATAAAAGTGAGGTAATAATCCCTCTTTACAAGACACAGGTTAAGCCCATCTGGAGTACTGCATGCAGTACTGGAGGCCACACCTGCACAAGGACATTAACAAAATGGAGGCAGTCCAGAGAAGGGCAACCAGAATAGTGCAGGGACTGCATCAGAAAACATATGAGGACAGATTAACAGAGCTCAATATGTATATCCTAGAGCAAAGGAGGGAGAGAGGTGTTATGATCAAAACATTCAAATATCTTAAGGGCACTAACAAGATGAAAGAGTCTAACATGTTTCAATATAAGAAAATTAGCAGGACAAGAGGACGCAGCTTGGGATTAGATGGAGGCCGATTAAGGGGTAATGTGAGGAAGTTCTTTTTCACAGAAAGGGTGGTGGATGCATGGAACGGCCTACCTCAGGAAGTGCCGGATATGAATACAGTACAGGGTTTCAAATAGGCATGATATAGGCATAAGGAAGCAATACACAGGAGTATGAAAAAACAGGCCATTGGCAGAGTAAAGACCTATGGCATATTCCTAAGGTACTGTAGGAAAAATGGGCAGACTGGATGGGCCTTGCGGTCCTTAACTGCCATCAACTTCTACGTTGCTATGTAACATGGACAGGCCCCAATCAGTTTGGTTTCCTGCCTTCAATGAATTGCGTTCCAAACATCCACCATCAGTAGGATTGCGACTGCCCCCACCAGTCCTACACAGAGAGGCAGGGGAGCGAAGCAAACACTGTCCACCACAAACTTTGTGTAGGCACTGATAAAAACAACAGAGACAACACACACTGCCAGGTTGAGGAGCTGAAAATAAAAGTCTGCCACAGCAGGGGGACAGCAGGTGGGAAAAGGGTATGACTTTATAGAAATCTTCTTGATGATTTAACCTTAGTGGTACAGTGGCATCCCCCAGGATGAAACACACATTTAACATACCCTGCAGTATCCTGCAGCAGACCTACTCAATAAAGCAATGTAATTTCAATGACAATTAGTCCCCTTTGTCATGCAGGAAACTGTAGTATTCACTTCATCCTGGCAGTGTCACATTTTCCCTGAAGGACAAAGGGGACCAATTACCATTGAAATTACATTGTTTTATTCAATAGGTCTTCTGCAGCATTCTGCAAAGTGCTGCAAAATGCTGCAGAATTGCATTTCATCCTGGGGGATGCCACTGTAAGTAACTAGTATATCTCCATAGAGCCATAATACTGTATATTGAATGTTTACAAGCATTACCAGTCCGAAACAGGTGGCTGGTAAAACAGTGGACTGACCTGTCAGAATAGCAGGGCTTGCAAGATAGCCAGGCCAAAACCATTCCTTCTTCAGAAGATTAGATTTAGACTATAGTGCTTATTAAAAGTATGGATTCTGCAACAAGTAGTACCTCTCCTTAATACTGGCCACCAAGGTTGCAATGCCCCTAGTGAAATGCCCTGTTACAACACCAGGTAGGTATTCTTATGTCTTACAAAGAGGCAGGGAGCCTCAGAGATCTAGGGGAGCTAGAGTTTGGTTACCTTTACCTGACTTAAACTGCACAGCATACAGTTCTTTGTGCTCTGTCTCTGTTTTATTTTCACATTCTACTCAGTATGCTTGTGGCAGAACAGATACAAGAGAAAGTATATTTGGAGAGGCACTATTAGAAAACAGGCTTACCCCTACTGCCCGCTCCAGAGGAAACAAACAGCTGGGAGGACTTAGCATAGTCCTTCATGTGGTCCATGTAGTACCAAAGGATTCTGTGGACATCGAAAGAGTGTAACAACACTTCAGCCAGGCTCTGAGGGAAGGTGAAGAATACAAACAAATCAATAACCTGATTTAAAATGAAATCAGACATTAATTCATGTACAAATTTAGAGTAAATACACAATGCCTTCCTATGCCTGTGAAACACCCCCAAAAAAGTTCATATACCAAGGCCTGTAGTTCAGACACACACTTGGCCAAAGTAGAGTCAATAGGAATAAACTCTTCTGGGCAGATGACTCATGTCTCAGAAAGATGAGGCTCCAAAGGGTTCTTGTCAGTGATGTGAGCACAGGTGCAGGTCCTAAACCAGAACAGGCTTATGGACCGGAGGGGTTCACATGCAAAGGCCCTTTAGGAACCCATAAACCACATCAAGCTGCGCCACAGTCCTGTCTCTGCAAGGGCCATGAAAACCAAATTGGTTGACAGATGAACCTTCACCAAGGAGTACTGCAGACCTGACCGAGACAGTTAGGAGATAATATGGCACCCACTACACAAGATAAGTGATAGACTCCAAGTATGCCACTGGGTACCACACAGTACAATGCTTTCACTACAGGGAATTGGTATGGAAGGTTTTCTAGCAGCAAGCAGAACATCAGAGACCTTTGATGTGACTCCAAACCAATGGACCTCTATGTCCTTAGGAGTCAGGCATAGAGCCACAGGGACTGAAGGTACAGATGCAGCTGCATGTAGTTGTCACAGCAGCATGCTATGGGACAGAAGGCCAGGCTGGAGGGGAAATGGAAACAGAGTCTTTTCCACTTTTTATGCCAGTAGAGACTATTGTGTCCATTATACTGATCTTACTCCCCATTTTCTTCCCTCTCATTCTTTGTATAGATGGTTGTGATGTCTGCCTCTTATATAATATGAATTGGTAATATGTAAGATTTGTAAAATATTTTTGGTATATTTTTGGCTGGCAAAACTTTGGAAAACTGGGGTAGTCACTTTTATTTCTTTATTAGTTTAATATTTTTAATGTTCATGTTTTAATGTTCATGATCCCAGACTTTCAACATAGTCTTCTTATGACCCAACCTCATAAACCCAGTTGGTGAAAATGTTCAAATCCCTGCAGAAACACCATTCAGTGCCACAGGTGCAAAAATACATTTCAACTAGGATGTGAAAAATGACAGCTGTAATGTTCATGAGGTGGTGGAAAAAATGGCTAGGTAAAAAATTTGGGGTCAAAATATTAAAACTTATCAAAGTGACAGGTGTGCATAGAAAAATGTCAACATACACTCATAACTTGGTCATTTTTAGGACTTCTTTCACCATATTTTCAACATAACCTTTTGGGACCCGTGTTGGTGAAATTTTATTAACTGGGCTCAAACGGTGATTTTCGCACTACAACTGCAAAATCACCTTCCAGACTCGATTAACTAAATGACACTACTAGTGGTCATGAGGTGGGGTCCCAAAAAGGCCATGTTGAAAATTTGGTGAAAAACATTCTTAAAAATTGCAACATTATGAACATACGTTCAAACCCCCCATTGAAATAAATTACACAGTACTTTACCAACACTTTATTTGTTGTGTTTACTTATTTAATATTATTATTGTGTGCCTGTATTGCTTGTACGTGACCCTCTCTGTAATGCTTTTCCTGGGTTCACAAGTTAAAAAAAGGCCTACTCTCAATAGCTCTCTCTTGGTCACTAGTTTTTAAATAACCAAACAAACACATAAATAAATAAATATTGCAGTTCTCTCTAATACTGTTTCTGTTCATTTATAGGGAAAGGTATGATGGCAGGTGGGTTACTGTGAAGTAGTATCACCCTTCTCTGAGTAGGTGTTTGGAATTCAGTAACTACCCCTTAGGTGCCTTACCACTATTATGAAATGTGCAGAGGCAACTGATTTTTTAAAGTTAAATATAAAAGAGACCTCCATTTCTGTGTGCATCTTGTTTCACACAACAGCAGGGCATGTGCGCTCATGCTAATATCGTGTGATATTCACACAATTCTCAGTCAGCTAGGAGGCTGGATTTCTAATGCCCATTTTATAATATGTTGATTGGTTTGTCCTGCATACAGTATACCATGTAAATTGCCATGAAAAAGGGCAGGATATCAATGGAATCAATAAATTAATTTATCCTCCAAGAATTACAGGCTTCAAATCCCAGCAAATCTACAAGGTTTGATCAGCTAGACATAAAACATTTAAAACATGGAGCTGAGTAGATTGCTACTCCATTAACATATAATAGTTGTCTACAAAAATAACAACTGGTGTTAAAAGTGCCATTTGTCCCAATTAATAAATCTGAAAGTCCTGATGATTCCAACAACTGCAGGCCAGTATCTATCCTGCTTATTCTATCTAAAATTATAGGACTTGCAGCACACAATCAGCTCAATGATGATTTAGTCTGACTTTAGGCCTTTGCATTCCACTGCTCCGTCAGAATTCGCAGACAAAATCCTCACTCCTTTTGATTCAGGAACAGTATGTGCTGCCATTTCATGTGTACTTAGGAAAGCATTTCACACAGTCAGTTGCATGGCTCATTTGGCAGCACATCATGGCTCAAATGTTAGCACATCATGGCTCAGTTGGTACCACAGCTGCCTTTGGGCCAAAAGGTCATGGGTTCTGGTCCTGCACCAAGATTGGGCTCATACCATAAAATATGGCACCTGAGTACAGCCATACTGGGATGCTATACTATCAGGGTATGCCATCCTTCAGCTGAACAACAAGAAAACCACTGAAAACACACTTTTTTAAAATATCCACGTTTATTCAGGTACATCTAACTGTGGATCATTTGGAGGTGTGAATTTCATTTCTGTTTATGGGAATATTACAAACTGCAGCCAGTTAGCATGCATTTCCTGTCCCCCTTAAACAAAGAAACAGCTGCTCTAGGCAATGTAAAAAGGAAATGCACAAAACAAAAAGCCACAAATATTAAAGTCATAAAAAACAAGTTTATTGATGGAAAAAGCATCAATCAATGGAATAAGCATCAATCAATAAAGAATAATGAATAAAAACAGGTGAGTTAATAAAGCAGCAGCGTGGGTAAGTAATTCTCAAAATAGCAGCACTGAGCAATGCAATGAGCAAATACCTGAGCCGGTAAAACTCTGAAAAAGTTCTCTTTTGCCTAGCCATAGGAGTTCTATCAGTGTGACTGCTTTTTCCTGAGTGATGAAATTGTGTATGAGAGAATCACAACTTGACTGCTCATGTTTTGGATGATTTTTATGGTGTATTTTATATTGTAATCCTAATTTATACTTGTCAACAGGCTGTTCCACAAATGAGACCTTCCATTCATGGAAACAATCCTATACATTTATGTATATAAGGAATACACAATGGAGAGCTGTCAGATAAATGATTTATCTGTACAAGTGCTGTTTGACCTTGGGTAACTTCACGAGTGGCGTATGCCATGAGTGAGGTGCCCAAGGTCAAACAGCACAAGTGTAGATAAATCATGTATTTGACAGCTCACCATTGTATATTTCACTTAAGCAATAGGGATGGTTTCTGTCAGTGAAGTGACATTTGCTTTTGATTGCTTATCTCTTTTTGCATATCAATACAAAATCACACATACTCCCATAATACAAAATATCATGGGCTGTATATGCAAATCAGCAAAAATATTATATTGGTTCAACTTTAAGCAGAACTGTATGGGACTGATCTCACACAGTACTCAAGGGTGCCAACAGAAGACACAGACGCGTGTTTCATTCTACCAGGACTCATCCGTGTGCCTCATCTGTATGACACCCCAGTGGTATAAACCAGCTACCCTAAGTAGGTCTATCAGGTTTGGGTTGTGGTGAGCCCAATAAAAACAAAAAACTAGCTAAAAGACAAAGATCCTTAGTGTGCAAGCACTGAGGTAAGGGTTACCCCAAAGGGCATTTGTCATTTTTGCATATGTTTGTCAAAAAGTGAACAAAAAATTGCATTTTCTGCTCTTTTTTACTAATTATAAAAAAAATCTATACGGTATCTATAAATGAAACACCACTCATTTTGTAGATAAATTTGTGCTGAACAACTTTTATGCTCACAGTACCATGCTATTTTTTTTTTCCATTTTAAAGTTATTCACATTTTAATATGGGTAGTACTACTACTGAGGCCAAACATTCTAATATGAGTTCTGGAGTGATTGTGATATAGCCACTATATGGATAAATTGTATTTATTCAATGGCTGTGAAGATAAATTGATTTATTCAATGAGTTTTGAGCCCACTCCTATTGCATAAATCATTGTATTTGCCAGCTAAACATATAATAAATATAGAAGGATTACTGGAGGTTTGATCACTTTTGTGAGGGTACATAAATATTTGATAATTGAAAAAAAAGGAACTGTAAAAGACAGATAATCTTTAAGTTTTACAGATTCCTATAGCTGAGGAAGATATAATTATAATTATACATTCCAGTTTGAGGGACAAAATCCTCTGAGGCAATCTTTGGATGGAATTGAACTTATAAATGACTTCTTATGACTGGGATTATCCATGTTTTGTTACAGTACTTCTTTTTGAGAATCTAAAAGCAAAAGTAGGGGATAGTAATGTCTTGAGATGGATGAAATGAATGGCTTTTTGCTAAATGACTGCCTAAAGACTAGGATATCCCAGGATAAAGTATTGAACATATTACTATAGCTATTTAGGGAAAATTTATTAATAGCACTTAATGGGAGACTTTTGAATGACAACATGGTGATAGTAACCTATTTCTCAGTCAGTAGAGGGTATGTGGTTGAGAATGTAGTATCCTCATATTCAAACCTACACAGATATTAGCCTGGAGATTCTAGAACGGCCACACAGGGATCATTTCCCAATTTTATTTCTAAATTTATCAAAATAGCTAGATGTGCAAAGCAGGAAACAATGAGGTTTAGTATTAGGAAGCAAAGATTGATATGATACACAAAACATCAGGAAGACGTCTCAATAAAAATGAATGATTTCATGCTAGAGTATGAACCATTATTATTTAATATGACAGACCCTGTTGCCTACTATGAAACAGAATTATTGCTAAAACAGTATATGTATTATAAAAATCTAATAGGGCAAAGAAAGATTCAATATCTCAGGATTAGTTCAATCAGGCATGTAGAAAGGCTAAGGCTGGTCTATTTAAAGTTGTGACATGCAGAAAAAAAGTTCCCAAATAAGCTGATTTAAATTTGTAAACACATTATGTAAGTCCTGCAACAGTGTCTTAAAAGTAAACAAAATTTGCACTGACAGCAGCTGTGGGATCATATGTTGAGAGCTACTTACCTGAATTATATAACATCTTTAAAAATGTTTAATATTTGGGTTTGAATTTTAGTAACACTGGCCTTTAGTGCAATCATAATAAAGTAAGCATAAAGCTTAAATAAACTGTGCTGGCACTGAACAAATTTGCAGTACAGTAGGGAGGTAGATCTATTATATCTATGATAGAAGCTGCTAGGGCCAAATTCAATTTCCTGGTACTTTATGCTGTTAAAACACGGGGACAGCAGATTTTAAAGTGTTGAAATGATTGCTACTTAAATTTATAAATCCATATTGAACGTGCCAATAACCATACCAGCTGTAAAACTAGTGTGCAGCTGGGGACTATGAAACTGCAACTATCTGCTGAAATTAGAATCATAATCTTTTGAATAAAACATACAAGAATGGCAAACACCTAACTTATGTTTAATACAAAAAATAGAACCTATAAATGTGGGTTGTCAATCAAAATAGTTCGGATGTCTCAAGAATGTTCTACAGACTTATGATTTGATGTATTTACGGTTATATCATATACAAGGAATTTCTCTAAGTACACAATATTAAACCTTTAAAAAACAGAAACTGGTTCATTTAAACCAAATGAATGATCTGGCAGATCCAAGGTTAGTCATTAATACACATACATGAAAACAAAAAATTACCTGGTTTCATCCTTTGAAACCTTACGTAACCTTGTCACTAAATCCAGATTATTAGGTTCCAAAGCACACAATTACAATTTGAAATGTTTCCAAGCAATGTAATTAAAATAAGGTTTGATAAGAGCAGTACAGTGACCGATCAATGCAACTGTCAAAATGGTCACTTAGAAGATAATGTACATGTTTTAATGGTATGTCCTTGGTAAAATGAGAGAAGGGGAACATTTTTGGGATATATCTCATCTAAAATAAGTTTTAACCCTGAACAAACTATATCATATCTCTTGAACATGAATGACTTTTACATTTTTGAAAAGACTGCATTTTTAAAAATGTGCTAAATTGGAGAGATTACACTGACAGCTAACCATTACAAATTGTATATTGTGTCAGTGCAGAAACATAGAAACACAGAATATGACAGCAAGATATGGGTCACTGGGCCCACCCAGTCTCCCCATTCTTTTTTAACCTTCATTTTGTGCTGCAGACCCAACTTAATTTATGGTTTCATCTCAAGAAAACAGATTAACTTCATAATAAAGTGGAATATGTTTCATTGGATCAGTTTAAGTAATTCAAATAAACAGGGGTGCTTTCTTCTTCTTGTAAATCACTGCAATAGCAAAAGACTTATGGTTAATATTTTTGAGGGAACCATTTTTATCATGGTTGATTGATTATGTATATATTGTTTTATTTCAAATATTTTAACTAAGTGTTGCTGTGCAGTTGATGCATTATGTTATTTGACATTAAGCTTATTCATAATGCATGATTTTTAAAGTTCTGTTTTGTAATGGATTGTAAAGGAAACATTTAGCCAAACAATACTTACTACTCCTAAAAATGTAACCAATTGAAGCAGCACTCACTCACGTAGTAAGGACAACAACAAATATTTAAAGTTCAAAACATAACATAGCCAGCTAAGTTGTACAGCACAAATGGGTGAATAAACTATGTTCTGTTTTGAACTTTTAATATTTGCTGGTGTCCTTAATACATGGAGGAGTGCTGCTTCCTTTGGCTACATTGATTGATACTAGCTGAGCACCTCCATCCCAGTGCATGTTCCAGTAACTTTGTCGTATTACTAAAAATGTTTCTGAATTATTAAAGAGTAAATCTGAAAATATTAATCATCCTAACAACTGCAGGCCAACATACATCCTACTTATAGTATCTAAGGTTATAGAACATGCTATGCACAAAAAGATCTATAAATACTTACAGCAGAATATATTACTGAACAGTAAACAGGACAGTATGGCTTCAGGCTTTAACATTCCACTATGACTTCTTCATCAACATGCACAGACAAACATCCTCACTGCTTCTGATCCAAAAATAATGTATTGCTACCATTTAACCTGTCCCCAAGAAAGTATTTGACACAGTCAATTACATGGCTTAGTTGTTAGCACAGCATGGGTCACTTGGTAGGACAGCATGGGTCACTTGGTAGGACAGCATGGGTCAGAGTGTAGCACACCATGGCTCAGTTGATAGTACATCTACCTCTGAGACAGAATGTTATGGGTTCTAGTCCTGCATTGAAATTGGCTCAGACCATAAATTCTGGTACCTGAGTGCAGAATTAGGGGATAGTGTAGTGTTGGAGGGTGTCATCCTTACAATGAGATGTTGAACTGAGGTCCCATTGTTAAAGATCCCATGACACTTCTCAACAAGAGTAGGGGAATTTTATTTAAATCAAAAACTGGGCAAAAAAAGGAGGACTGAGATTCTGACGCTGAGGATCATACTTGAGTTATCTGGCCTTCCTCTGCTGTATTCTATTCTGCTAAATACTTTCCCATTTCTACATAGAGCTGTTTGGGTGAGCAGGCTCTTCACTTTCAATGTTCTTTGTCTGACACTTAACTGCGTATTTGCTAACAGTTATTGTTGCAGTTGAACAGACAAACTCAAAAGGCTTCAGGGACCTTTCATTCAATATCCATCACTATTTTAATTATTCTGTCCTTCCCTGGTTTGGGTGTGTGTGTGTGGGGGGGGAGGGGGTCTGTGTATATGCTGCTCAGTTCTTTCTTTTATTATTGTTAGCAGTTGTGCTGTTTTGGCTCTCTGTGTATATACACTGTACTACAGAGCTCAATTAATTTGATTCCACATACATTTTGGACAACTGCAATTCTGCATGGCATACTCTTTCCCTCAACGCGGTGGAGGAAATAGACTTTGATGGACCTTCCTGTTCTACTTATTGCTGCTAGCCATGTCACTCATGGACTCAATGACACAGCTGATTTTATTTTATATTTTGTGGTCTATAATAGTGATTATGTTATGTACTAGGGTAAAACCTGAGTGGATTAAATATTTGAAATTTGTCTAAGATATAATATTTTAATAATTGCATAAAACAGCTGTACAAGCTAAGCTCGTGTTTAATTTTATATTATTAACTGCATAGCGACTTATCATGTTGCCAGGTATATTTTAAACCTGCTTTGTATTATATGTTATATACAGGTTAATAGTGGATTTTATATAGGGCAGTTGCTATATTAGACCATGGGTATTATTAGTTGAATACTTATACAACTAGTTAGTATTTTCGGGGGTCACAGTAGGATAAAGATATAGTTAATAAGCAGTTGTATAGTTAGCTTGATAATGTTATTTTTTTCTACTTAGTAGTGTTTTTACAATTCAAAACAAACAGCATACCATGGACAGGCTTTCCAATATGATAGTAATTCAATTAGATTGGATTATTTTTTTAAATGTTACTCAATTTGTATGCTCCAGAGAGCACAATATTGTAAATAAGTGGTCTGTTGACTTGTGGAATGATAAGTTTTCAAGGATGAAAGTGGCTGGCCTCTCAACTGTTGGTCAGTTAATTACACAAAATAAAATGTATATTAATAGACTGACTATGAAGAAAGAGATAACCCATTATAATAGGACTCTATTTAGGAGGCTTTTGGTCCTGCTATTATTCATCTCTGGTTCAGTCCATCCTCATCCTGGTCCCCAGCATTCGAATAATTTTGTATCTGAGACCCTATTTAACATAAATGAAGAAACTGGATTTAGAACATCCACCTTGAAAATTGTGCAATAAATATTTAAAATTTGCCAGCAAAACTAAGTCAGTTTGTGGCTTGGGTTGAACAACATGATTTTGACATTATAACTCTGTCAGAAACATGGTTAAACAGTAAGATTAATGATTTGGAAATCTCTTTGATGGGTTACAACATGCATAGAGAGGACAGAATGATGAGGAGGGGAGGGGGCACAATGATTTATGTTAAGTCAAAATTTAGTGTTCAGGTTTTGGAAGTCATGGGGGAGACTTAGGTTGTGATTTAATTTCTATAGATTTACTCTTGGGTCAGAATAAACATCTTATTATTAGTTCCATTTACATTCCTCCTGGATTTATTGGACCAGGACTAGATTTAATGATTAGAGTCAATAAAATGTTTCCCAGCAAATAGGGAATGTATTTTGCTTGGAAATTTTAACAGTAGTTGGTCTTAGCACCTAAAAAATTATGTGTGAGGGAATTATTTTATGAGTTAGGATTACAGCAGATGATGGTTGATGCTACTAGAATCAGTTATAAAATGGGCCCCTACACCACACTGGACTGGATAGTGGTCACTCATCCAAACAAGATTTTTAGGTCTGGCACTTTGTCTGATGTGATTAGTGACCACTGTCCAGTCTACTGTGAATGGACAACTAGAAGGACAAAAAACCCATAACAATACTGTATATTGAATTCAGGAATTTAAGATGAATAAACTCTGAGACTATGAATGCAGCTTGCAGGGAGGTCGACTGGACTAGAATAGCTTTCTGCAATGGCATTGATGCATTGTTAGAAATGTTTTGTATCTTTTTTAATCAGATTGTCGACAAGGTAGCACCAAAAAAGAAAATGCAGATCTGGACTAATAAAAACAAATTGGTAACCCAAGAGATGCTAAAATTAATGCAACAAAGAGACAAAACCTGGAGACAGTTAAAATGAATAAGGAATCATCAGTACTCCAGGAATACAAAATGTTATGGAATAAGTGTAAATCAGAAATAAGAAAATCTAAATCATAATATTTGTTGTCAGAACAATTAAAATCAGTTAGTAATTCCCAAAAAAATGGCAGGTATTAAACAACTTGCTGGGAAGAAGAATTAAAGATACTGCCTTTCGTTGAACATTGATGGTCAACTTGTTAATAAATCATCTCAAGTTGCAGAGATTTTCTATGATTGTTTTTTTTGGAGATCTTGAAAAGTATATAAATGATAATAATCTGGATCTACAAAGAAATGACTCGGCACAAGTTTAATCTGTTCCCCATCCAAAATTTTATTTTCAAATATTCACACCTAAATAAGTGAATGATTGTGTTTTAAAATAGAACCCTAAACCTTACATTAGTCATGATGGTATTGACTTTTGGTTACTCAGACTGGGTATTGGCACATTGGCCCAACCACTTGCAACTCTTTTCAACCATTCAATATGTTTTAGAGTGTTTTCTGATAAGTGGAAAGTGGCGACCATCAAACCAATTTTCAAAAATGGTACTGTAACATGTGTATCAAATTATCATCTGATATCATTGCTATCACCTCTCAAAAATTTTGAGAGAATTATTTTTGACCAGACAACTGACTATTTAAAAATATAAGCTGTGATCTAGTTCCCAGCATGGCTTCAAAAATGAAACATAATACAGAAACAGCCTTGGTGGGGTTCACCAGCTGCATACAGAGTGCCCTAGACAAGGGAGCTCTGTTGAAGCTGTATTTGTGAACCTCACAAAGACCTTTGATTTAGTTTGTTGCATGATTCATTTTCTGTTTTAAAAATTTCAAAGGATGTGTCAGACTGGTATTTCAATTATTTAAGCAATAAAGTGCATAGAACAAGAATTGACAATGCTCCTTTTCAGAGGTGACCTGGGATACAGATGGTTAGCAACTGAAATTGAACCAGATTAAGCTGTTGGTGGTATTTTTTTAGTGAATGGCAGAAATTTGGCCAGGACACTGTGGAAGTTCCCCTGCTCTTTTTCAATAAGTGCAATGGGATCTTCAGCATCCATCTGAACTACCAGCAATCCAGGCAGATGGGACCTTGGTTTAATGTCTTGTTTGAAAGACGGCACCTCAGAAGTGCAGCACCCCCCACATTCTGCACTACAGTGTCAGTATTGGGATATTAACCCAAGTTCCAGATGTGGGAACTGAACCCACAGCCCTCTGATCTCCCAGCCTCAGAGGCGAGTGTGCTACCTACTGAGCCACTGACTTTTTGATGCCTGAATCAAAAAATATTCAAACCCATAGTTTTCTCCATTATGTACTGGATTACAGCCTTATCATTTATACAGCAGTCAGTGAAAAAGCCTTATCTAAATTAAAGGTCACCTACAACTGCGCCCTTAGGTTTATGACAAGTGCATCATCTAAAAAGAAGCTTGTGATCTGTTAAAAAAATGTAAATGCCCATCCTTTGAAAAATAGGATAAAAATTAGAATGGGTATATTACTGTACTTTTTAAGGTTGTTAGTAACCTCTTCCCCATTTCTGTTCAGACTCTGTTTTCTCAGTATTAATGCATAAGGCATAAGATCACAAAACAGATTTGTTTTATGGCTACCTCCATTTAAAAAAAACTTTGGGGCAAAAATTTCTGCAGTACAGGGCCCCACATTTTACAGTACAATTCCAAATACCATTTTTAAGTGCTCTACTGTAGCCAATTTTAAAAACAGATTAAGATCATGGATTGATACTGTAAATGACTGCACTTGTAATCTAAATTAATGAATGTCCTTTTCACATTCAGGGTATTTTAATAATTGTTTGTATATTTGCCCTGTGTACACTATAGTCCTTGTTTTATGTAAAACTTGTCACTTGAGAAAACGGGCAGTACTGCTTATTTTGCTTACAAGTATAAAAATTAAAAATGAAATAGTGATTATATTGGCTATTGTCCCCTCAAAAGTGTATCTCATGACATAAGACATTATACTTTTGTGCATATTAAGAGGCATGGTGCTCCCAATGTTGCTCTATAGATGGTTTTTGCTCTATGTCCAGACATATACCATAATAAGTAAAAAGTAAAAAAAAAACTACAGAACAGAAGTGACATGGTAAGTTTAAAATAAAAACCACACCAAACATTGAAAAAAGGAAAAAAATATATAATCTCTCTCCCTTTGTTTTCTTAAAATGTTTAAGAGAAAGGAAAAAAAGGGAAAACATAATAAAAAGAAGCAAAACGTAAAAGGCAGACATTTATACTAAAGAAAAAAAAACATATTTAATCCAAATCAAACAGATCATGCCACAGGTGTGTCTGAGTCAGTAATCCATGGCATATTTCACCACCATTTGGTAACTATATTATATGGAATTGTTTTTTTTTCTATATATATTTTGTTGAAGGCATGCACACACCACGTCTCAGGGAACCTTTCCTATGTGTCACCTCCTCCACCTAAGCTAGCCACCGGACCTCCACCCAGTGGTAGCGGGACTACAAGGGGGGGGTGACCACCACCAGGAGAAGAGAGCTGCCTTCTGGCTGCTCAATCCTGCTCCTACCCTCCTCCCATGCTGGCACCCCAACAACTAGAGTCTGTTCCCAAACCCGGGTCACCAGCGTAGCATGAGGCAAGGCATCCAGCGCCTCAGCCCTCAGCATCACCAGGCCATATGGAATTGTTTTTAGGTCAGAAAAATTCAGTATATGCAACACACTTCATGTTCCATTTTGCACAAGTATATCATGTAAACTATACATTTTCTGTTGTAAGGAAAAATTACACCTATTAAGAAAGCTCAAATTCCATTTCTACCAGAATGTATTGTATTTACCATGCTAAAGATATCATAGTTAACTGTTTTTCAAGAGAAGAGATGGGGAAGCTCCCTGGTTTACTGGCCAGATTTCATTCATTCTCTCAAAATACTGTCAACAACTTAATGTAGTTCAACTCAATATCCTGACAACCTCCCCTCCCCCAAAGACACTGTCTTGTCCTCCTTTTCTGAGTCAGCAAATGCTAAAATACATAATTGCCCTTTAACACTTAGGCATCTCTGAAATGGCTCAATGTGGCTTCTCTGTTACCATGCAGGGAGAAACCAGAAACACTGTAGTTCTTTGACATGTTGATTGGGACCTCTGTAGGTCTTCCAGAGTGGTTGTATTTTAGACCCTTTGATGTTTATGGTCTACATACTGTAGGTGGCATGCATGCACAAAACTAACATGATTGCAGATTACACCATTCTTTTGTATTTATTTAAATTGTGTTACCAGGAAAGACATACTAAGCTCATACCAGCTCACTTACAGATATGCTATAAGGGAAACGGGAGCTGGGGATAACGATGTACAGTGTAGCAATTTTTCAATGCAAAGGGAAGGCACACTCACTTTGTGCATAGGTAGTGCTCCAGACAACAAACAATATAGGACTTTACCTCAGATCTAGTTCAAGTATCTGAACAGCTCAGTGTTAACCAGCTCTTCTTTTATTCTTTACAAAACACACAGCTTACTACTGTCACCAAAGCCAAATTCTACATCCTACCCTGCTACCCTAACATTGATTCTTAAAGGCCCTGTACACCAGAATGTTCAATGTATTAAGTACCCTGGGGTGCATCTGAACAGCACCATATGCTATGTGTTACATATTAATACATTTCAAGACAAAGTCTGAGGCCTGCATAGATAGCTGAGTGTATTAGACACTTCCTTAATATAGAAATTACATTTAAATAGGGCCATCAGGGGAACTCTTCACATAATCTTCAGGTTACCGAAGTGAACTCTCTGTGAAGACCAAAGATGGAAAAAACCTAGAGAATTTCAGAAACCCTCAATACTTCTGGAATTACAGCTCATGGTAGATGTAGGAAATTTCCTGTGGGTGCCTGCATTGGTGCAACTGTGCAAACCAGTCACTCGGACGTCCACTTCTCCACTAACGCATCACACACAGCTGGTTTTTGATATACAGCATGTATTTGTGGCACTGGTGCATGTATTTGTTTCTGTGTTAGAGTTTACAAAAAATACATGTTTACACATCAGACTTGTTTCTGTTATGATAGCACACCCCAAGGGTTTAAGAGGCATCAATAAAATATGCACTTCCGTTATGAGCAGTAGTCATCATATTGTATGTGGATCACACAATTCTCAGCCATAGTCTAATAATATTGTTCATGGTCTAACACAAATACAGAGAAACATAGACAATAACAGCAGAAAAAGACCACTGGCCCATCCAGTCTGAACATAAACCCTAACAAACCTGGGACCTATTGTTCATACAAGGTTCTTACCCACACTATCCACACCCATGCTCCCGGACCTACTGCTATCACCCTGAGAAACCACTAAGTCCTTCACTCTGTCCCAGCTGTGGGAACAAACACAAATATTTAAGAATGATATTGGTATTGGGGAAAAAAAATCAATGTTTGTGTTGTAGTTGTTCTAATGTGTATTGCACAGCTGTACAGGAGACCAGCACTGGACACAGGTGCCAATATTCAGTTCACAAATGTTGTATCAACAAGAAAATTCATCACTCACCTTACTGCAAAAAACAGGAGAAAACAATAAAATATATAACACGTTTCATTTTTCCCCATGTATCAGAATATAAAAGTTGTCACAGCAAAACAGAGCTAGCTCCCAAAAGTACCACACTACCCAATGCTGTTTCCCACCTCTAGGTTATCAAGGGTATCAAGTCAATGCACAGTCAATCTGGAAGAGAGGAGAGCAACAGGGAACATGACAGAGACCTACAAGTACCTAATCAAGGTGAACAGAGTGCAAAATGGGAGTCTGTTTCAAATGAGAAAGAGCACCAGGATCAGAGGATCAGTAAGTCCTGGGGGTGGCAGTTTAAGAGATATGAGGAAATACTATTTCAGTGAAACAGGGTGGACACCTGGAAGAGACTGCCAGTGGAAGTGAAATACAGTAACATAGAATTTGATGGCAGATAAGGACCACTTGGTCCACCTAGTCTGCCTGTTTGTCATGCCTAGACCTCACTCAGTCTCCACCCCCCCGCATCCCAGTTACGATTCCCTTGTGACTATCCAATGCATTCTTGAAACCCACCACTGTTTTTGCCTTCATCACCTCCACTGGAAGACTGCTCCAGGCATCCACCATTCTATCAGTAAAAAAGTACTTCCTCACATCTCTCCTACAGAGTACCCATTCCAGCTTTAGTGCTTGTTCTTTTTTTTTCCATTCAACTTTTATTAAAGTTTTCAATACAGAGAACAAATCCACAGCACACTTAGCATAGTGAAGATAAAACAACTTCAAATATTATAATGATTAATTCTCTCCCTATCCTGCCTCCCTCCCCCGCCCTCATAACCCCCAAATCCCAGCAGCATCATACCAACAAAGTTACACCATACACTATCACAATCATGTGTTTCAAACTTGTAAGAAGTACAGGGTTTGTAGAGGGCCCCATATCCTGTTGAACTTCTTAATTTTATTAGAAAGGCTTGCAATGGTCCTCTCCGTTCTGAGGTTAGCGAGGAGCTCCTGGAGCCACTTGAGATAGATCAAATTGTTAGAATCTTTCCAGTGTCTAAGGACCACTTTTTTAACAGACAAGGAAATTAATGCCATGTGATATTTCCTACACACCACAGAAATACAGGAGAAATCCCCCAAAAGACATACTTCAGGTGTGAACAAATCTGAAAGCCCTAAAAGTGGGTCAATCCTTTGTTTAATAGTGGTCCAAAGTAGAGCAACTTTGGGGCACTTCCAGAAGATATGAAGAAGGTCCCCAGGCTGCAACTTACATCTTGTACAGAGCGGAGAGGACACAACGCCCAGCCTGACCAGTTTCTGTGGGGAATAATAAATATTATGTAAAATTTTAAATTGCATTAACCTAAGTCTATCCTGTAACAAGAATTTGTGATAGTTATACCAGAGAAGGGACCAATCTAGCTCCTTATCTGGAAAGAGAGAAGACCAATAAGCAAAGTTGTCAGGATATGCCCACGTAAATAAGACACTGTATATCTTAGACACTGCATGAGGCGAGCCGGCCAGCTCCGCTAGGGTGGCTTGAAAACAAATGTGGGCGCCGGGGGGGGGGGATTACTCCAGTTACTTTTAACAAAAGTTGTAGCTTTACACCAAGGTAATCCTTGCTCTTTTCTGGCACAACAGCCTTGATGCAGCCTTTCATTTTCTTAATGGCCTTCATTAAATTAGCCACCTCAGGGATAACAACATCTGGATGGTTCAAAACTACTACTGGCTGACTAGGACTAGGGCATTTTATCAGCTGATTACTCCTCACAGATACAAGGTGTAGCTGTCATGCTCTTATGATAACAGAGTCATTTTTTACATTGTTCATTAAATCATTTTGACACAGACTATATCTTTTCTTTGTCTTAAGCCATTTTCCTTCTACAAATGATTTTCATTTAACCGGGGTCTTGACAATCACGGTATCCTTGGAAGAAACACTCTGCTCCTCTAGGT
This sequence comes from Neoceratodus forsteri, assembly GCA_016271365.2. Classification (NCBI taxonomy): domain Eukaryota; kingdom Metazoa; phylum Chordata; order Ceratodontiformes; family Ceratodontidae; genus Neoceratodus; species Neoceratodus forsteri. Next base: position 1,189,148,987 of record CM057453.1, read on the forward strand.
CAGCATATTTTGTATTACAGTCTTTAGGTTTAGGGATGTCTTTTTCTCCTGTTACTTTAGGAGAACCTTTATTTCTTAATTTTGATTTGTAAAATATTTCTGTTTCTTTTGATGTACCAATAAATAAAACACCTGTCTGTGTTGCACTAAATGGAACGGGCCTTGGAAGTAGTATTTCATGGCAACAATCTGAATTTTCTGATGTTTTTCGAACATCTGCTAGTCTTTAGTGCTTGTTCTCTTGCTCTCCTGCATCTTCTTCACTGTAAAATACCCCCTCCCTGTACTGTGTTCATCCCTGTGAGGTATTTATAGGTCTTTTTCATGTCCTTACTCTCTTTGGTCTCCTCCAGGGTGTACATATTAAGGTCCCTTAGTCTCTCTCCTCATAATGTTTCTGATGCAGCCCTTCCACCATTTTAGTTACCCTCCTGTGGATAGCCTCCACCCTGTCAATGTCCCTCCTGGGATATGTCTTCAGAACTGAACACATTACTCCAGGTGGGGTCTCACCAACAATCTATACAGTGACAATACTGTACCACCTCCCTCCTTTTAGAAACATAGAAACATAGAATTTGACATCAGATAAGGACTGCTTGGCCCACCTCGTCTGCCCATTTTCCCTACCTGTTTCGTATACTATAGATCCTAAATGTTCTGTGAATTATCCTCTCTTTCCTAACACTAGAGTACCTTTATGTCTGTCCCATGCGTTTTTGAATTCCCATACCATTTTGGCCCCTATAACCTCTGCTAGGAGACTGTTCCATGGATTCATCACCCTTTCCATGAAAAAATACTTTCTCATGCTACTCCTAAGTCTATACCCTTCTATTTTCATATCATGGCCCCTTGTTCTTGAACATCTTTTTTTTTTTGAAAGTTGCTACCCTCTTGTGCCTTATTTACACCCTTGAGGTATTTGAAAGTCTCAGTCATATTCCCCCCTCTCTCTCCTCTCCTCCAGGGAATACAAATTGAGATCCTCTAGTCTCCCTCTATATGACTTTTGATGCAGCCCCTTCACCATTTTTGTTGCCCTTCTTTGAACCACTTCTACTCTATTTCCTTCTGGAGATACTTCCTCCAGAACTGGATATAGTACTCTAGATAACGTCTCACCAGTGTTCTATACGGTGGCATCACCACCTCCTTCCAAGGGTGTAGACAGGCATACTCACTGTACACAATTGTGTACAGTTTTGTTTAGTGCCTGTCACAAACCATATGCCTTTCTGTTAACATTTTCATTCTAATCTGTAGTATTTGGGTTAGTTTAGGCCACTGAGGGGTGTCTCTATTTAAACTTCTGTTATTTAGGAGACAGATGCATGTATAACCTCTTTAGAGATTAGAGGAATCATCCGACAACAATCTGACTTGTTTGGAAGAGGGTACTTCTTGGAGAGGATGTGCACATTTTTTAATGGGAGGGTGTAACTGTTGAAGATTGTGTATACAAAATAGAAATTTCTGGCTATACCCCTGCCTCCTTCCTTCTACTGCAGATACCTCTCCCTGTTCATCCCAGCATTCCACTGGCTCTCCTCACAGCTGTCTAACATTGTTTGGTAATGTTGAGATCATCAAATATTACTCCCAGGTCCCTTTCCTGTTTGGTGGCTGTCAGTACCCCCTCTCCAATCATGTACTCCTTCCACGCATTTCTGTGCCCCAAGTGTATGATCTTGCACTGCTTTGATTTGAATCTTAGCTGCCACACCCTTGACCACTCCTCCAGCTTGCTTAGGTCCCTTCTAATTTTCTCTACCCCTCCTGGAGTAGCAACCCTATTGCAGATCTTCATGTCATCTACAAAGAGACACACCTGCCTTTGCAGCCCCTCTGCGAAGTCACTTATGAAGACATTAAAGAGGAGTGGTCCAAGCACTGATCCCTGTAGGACCCTACTGGTCACCCCCATCCCTTCACATTGTACTCAGTTCACAACCACCCTCTGTGTTCTATTGCTCATCCAATTTTTGACACAGTTTATCACCCTGGTACTCCCAGGTTGCCCATCATTATTTACTAGCCTCCTGTGTGTGACGGTGTCAAAGACCGTGCTGAAATCCAGTTAGGACACATCCACCATCCCTCCATGATTTCAGATGTATCACAGACCTTTCTTTTAGTAGTGATTCCATTAGTTTCCCCACCACCAAGGTCGGGCTCACTGGTCTGTAATTTCCAGCCTCCTCCTGGCTCCCACTTTTGTGGAGAGGGACTACATTCCTCCTCCACCAGTCCTTTGGTACCACACCTGTTTCCAGAAAACTGCTGAACATGGCTGTCAGTGGTGCTGCCAGCACCTCCCTAAGTTCTTTTAATACTCTGGGATGTATCCCATCTGGCCCCATTGTCTTGTCCACTTTCAGATTGGTGAGTTTAAGACTTGCTCCTCCTCCTTAAATGAACTCTGTATATTCTGTTCTCACCTAGTGTTGTTGTTATACTTTTGTTACTGGTTACCTGTCATTTATATTGTGCCTACCTGGCCCGGGTTGTGCCTGTAAATGGTCCCCTGGACCAGTGCACCCTACCCAGTCAAAAAAGTCATCAATAAATAAAAAAATGGTATCCACCTTCCTCCCAGTGGTGCTTCTGTTGTCTAACTTTGGTTCTTCCCCTTCCCTTTCTTCTGTGAATACTGAGCAAAAATATTTGTTCAGGATTTTTGTTTTTTCTTGTTCCCCCTCTGAACACTTCCCTCTTTCCCTTTTGCTGATGATACTCCTCCCTATGCACCCCAACATCACTCTAACCACTGTCCTGTCGCAGAAGGGGAGAAGAAAGAGGCTCAGCCCATGAGCCACACAGGAGCCCAGAGTGCTGCTGGCACAGCGCACTAAGCAGGGAACTGCTGCAAGAGGCTGGCCTTTAAAGGGAATGTGGGAGGAGCTATTCCCTCACATTGAACCTCGGGCTTTAGCCCTCCCATAAACCCTCCACGGTCACATTCTAGCTATTTTCAACTATATATCATGTTAAACAATAAACATTAAAAACACAGTGCACACAGAAGGTCACTCCAGTACACACACCATACCAGATAATAAAAAAAGACACAATGTTACATTGATTGCTTTAATTTGTACAGCAACATCTGGTCACATGGCTTTCCAAAAGCAGAAGAGTTTGGCCTGTGGCCAGCTCTAAAACCTCCTACAGGCATAAGCCTCCTGTTCCAAAACACAGCTTACAAAGTTTTGATATAATCATGCCTCAGGTGGAAGCATGTGATGCAGCTCATGGGAAAACAGCATAACTGTGGAGCTCCTGTGAAGTATACATTATTTTGAATTCCTTTTCCAGAGAATTTATTCTGTTTATTTCCATTTCTGTTGTAAAATATGCTGGTTCTCAACTCCAAAACATCTGACTTGTGTTTGTTGTTGCCTAACGAGTACCTGCTATGGATGGCAGATTTTCGTAATAAGAGCATACACGTGAGGTAGGTCACTTGAAAATTGATACTGATGAAAAGAGATGATAATAGACTAGCTCTGATTTCAGATTCAACTGAACAATTTTGATTATGCTGCAACTCAAGTGCAAGACACAAGAAGCTCCTCAGTTAATCAGGTTTCCACTTAAAAAGTGCTAATAATGAAGCGCTCATGAAAAGTGCTTCAGAATCCTTCCTTAAAGGTAATGCAAATGTAAAACAAATTACCTAGTCACACAGATAGCTGCCACCAAAAGCCCCAGCTCCTTGCTCATCAAGAACTTTGTCAAGGGGCTACTGTGGATGCAGTGCTCCCAGATCAAAATAACCATTTCCCTGTAATATGACTTCATTTTTCCTCTATCTTCCCCATACTGGCATGATCAAATCCCTGTATAAATCACTGTAGATTTTCCCACCAGTCATGTTTTTTCTTTTGACTTTGCTCTTTGTTTAACATGTACATAGACTTTTATAAAATTAAGAGCTCTGATTTCCTGTCATTATCCATAGTAGTCCAGCTTCCCCATACCCAAGCATGACAGCTTTATCATTTGTTTCCCATTTGCCATTACTTCCTCCCTAACATGTTCTGCTTATCACTTATGAAAATCAGTGATGCTGTGCATCACCAAACCCATTCCCTGCTGGGACATTTGTTCCAGTTTGCAGGTTAGTGAGCCTGCCCACCTCTTCCCCCACCTAACAGAACTGCCTGTAATTACTCAACAAGACATGATGGTGCTGTGGCATGCAGCCAGGGGTGAGGAGGCTGAAGAGTGGCTAGGCATGGCTCAGATGCTCATTATCTTGCCAGCTCCCACCTCTTTCCCAACGCGGTCACACATCACTTGGAGATTGTGCAGAGAAAGGACACAAAACAAGTGATTAGTGCTTTGGAGTCTTTGTGGCCACAGAGCAGAAGTGAATTACTACTGTGTATGGTGCCCCTGTAGTGCCAGGGCTGTATTATGAGCTGTTGTATGGGTAAGGAAGAATGTTAGCCAGTTTTTATTTATATATTCTTCATACATTATTAATACAGGTAGTCAGGCTAATACACAAGCACACTTTGATGTACATACACATGCACTCATCCCCAGAGTGATGTGCACATAGACTCCTGGATGGACACAGTGACCCACAGAAAGGCACTCAGAGTCTCAGAGTGGCACAGATAGTCTCTGACTGACACAGTGAGACAGTGAGATATAAAGATGAACTACGTGACTTAATTAAAACTTTTCCTGACCATGTCCGAGAGAAACTAACTCACCTCATCCCTGATGAACCCAGGCCAGGGACATTCTACATGCTGCCTAAAATACATAAACCTGGCAATCCAGGGAGACCCATAGTCTCTGGTAATGGTACCTTGACTGAGGGGATCTCAGGGTTTGTAGAGACCATTTTGAAACTGCTGGTTATGGAAAGAGACAGTTATATCCAGGACACTACGCACTTTTTGCGTGTACTTTCTGGTTATAAGGATTTACCACCTGATACCATTTTAGTGACAATGGATGTAACATCCCTCTACACTAATATTCCACACACAGATGGCATTGCAGCATGCCTTAAATACATATATGAGAAAGGACCGGAACAAAACATCAACCCTGGAGTGGTGGGGGAACTTATGGAATTCATTTTGACACATAACAACTTCAACTTCAATGGTAAACATTATGTTCAAACTATGGGAACAGCAATGGGCACCAAAATGGCTCCACAGTATGCTAACCTCTTTATGGCTGACTTGGAGGAGGATTTTTAAGGCAGTATCCCCACAAACCACTAGCTTATTTCCGTTACATTGATGATTTGTTTATCATCTGGACGGAAGGCACAGATGCACTCAAAGATTTTCATCACAAACTTAATAATCTCCACCCTACCATAAAGCTTACCCTGGAGTACTCTACCACCAAGGTTAACTTTCTGGACACCACAGTCATCATTAGGGATGGAACCTTACATACATGTATTTACAGGAAGCCAACAGACAGACAGAGATACCTGCACAAGAAAAGTAACCACCCAAACCATACAAAAAAATCTGTCATATACAGTCAAGCACTTCGTTGTCACCGTATTTGTTCAAATGAGGATGACAGAAATACACATTTGGCTATGTTGAAAAACACCTTCATTGAGCAGGGACACTCTTCGGAAATTGACAGGATAACAGAACGGGCAACGCAAGTACCAAGACAACAACTACTTCAATATAAAGAAAAGACAGCTACAGACAGAATACCCTTGGTAGTCACATATCATCCAGACCTTGAACGTCTGCATGTAAGATTAAAGATCTCCACCCAATATTTAGTGAGGATGACACCTTAATTGTATTTTAAGGAACTCCAACTACTAGCTTTTAAACAACCACCAAATGTATCCAGCCTAATTATTAGGAGCAAACTCTCACCGGAACAGAATACCATGTCACACAATGGCACACGACCCTGCAATCAACGCCCCTGTAAGACTTGTGGGCTCATCTCTACCTCGGACTGTGTGGTTACATCACAAAACAGACAATTCCAGGTGCATGGGAGTTATACGTGCAGGTCACGACATGTTTATTTCATTCAGTGCAAGAGATCACAAACAGGTTATGTAGGAGAGATATGCCAACAGCTCCGCACTAGGATGAACTCACACAGACATACTATTACAGCAAGGAAGACTGAAAAACCAGTGGGGCATCACTTCTCCCAGCCTGACCACTCAGTCTCAGATATGTCAGTAATGGTCTTAAAAGGAAATCTCAAAAACACACAGCAGAGACGAGCTTTTGAGATTAAACTTATTTTACATCTCAATATGGTAGCAGATGGGATGAACGTGGATCTTGGCTTTATGGGACACTACAGAAACTAACATGCACAGACCTTTTCTTCTTCAAACTGACATATTATAGGACTTCAGCATGTGTGGGATGTGGATGCGTGTGTGTGTATATATGTGTGTTTGGGTATGTGTTGTGAGGTATGTGATATAACAGATGTGGGGCTTGCTGTCACATTGAGGTAAGTCTCTATTTAGATATATGGAGTTATAATGTGTTACTATTTTTATTTCACACACATAATGAATATTAATTCCTCCTTACTTTTTATCTTTGCCTGGGGGGGCGGGGGTTGATTCCATTGCACCATATTCAGATTACCCAGCCTGCTAGTGTACATACAGGAGTGTTATCTTATACTGTTATATATAATTTTTGTAACTCTGTACATATTGGGGTGTGTGATCTCATTTGCATGAGGGTCCTGCACAGATCTTTTTACATTAGGCTAATATTGTAGTAATTTGTGGATATGTAGGTATGTTAGACCTCTGGTCTTACACATATACTTTATATTTAATTCTAGTTACCTTATCCTGGGGAGGGTGGCAGGTTTATTTCATGGTAGTTCTATCTAGTATCCTTGGAAATGTTACTTTGCAGATAATAGTATGGTTAAATAGTGTTACATTTTTACTATGTAGATATTAAGAGACATGAGCCCTTTTACTCAGGATTTCATGACAAGTTGAATTCCTTTGGGGAACAATTGCAGTGACTGAAGTTAATATAGGTTCACTAGGAAAGAGAGAGTGTGTGTGTGTGTTGTGGAGAGAGAGAGAGAGAGAGAGAGAAAGGAAGGGGGAGAGAGAGAGAGAGAGAGAGAGAGAGAGAGAGAGAGACTACATCTCCTTTAAGCTATGTTTCTCCCCCACCCACATTATTGTGATGTGGAGTGGGTTATGATGTATTGTTTGTATGAAGGGAAGGAGAGAAATTACATTTTTATTTCTTTTTCAGATTCCTTAGACACTTGTGGTACATCAAGTTGCTACATTCTCAGTATATATTGACATCAGTACATATCAGGCTACGAGGTCTTAATTCCTTGAGGTTCCTCGACTAGAGTTTTTTGTTTGACACTAATATTATCAATTTATATTTAAATTATCATTTATATAGTCCTGAAGTTTTTGAAATTTCTTGGGCCTTTTATCTAGCTTGAGTATACAGCTGGGTGACATGTCCAGCTAGGTTTTGCACATCACACAGTGCGCACTGATGTTTTTAAGACAACTTTACTGGTAAATTCTTGTCTATAATGATAACATTGAAATTTCATGAGCCCTATAACAATCTTAGTTTGTCTTTATCTGGGTGGGGGTTGCCTTTCAGTAATCACATCCTTATACTAACTGTGACACTCATAGCTTGATTTAGGAGTTATCTGCTTCAGCAGTGTTATCTTATGTCAATTAAATTTATATGCAGTAGGATTCTTTGTATGTGTGTCCCACCAAGCACATCTGAACTCAAGGTTCTTTCTGGCTGAAGGCAGTATTGTACTGTTAAACTTCTCTGACATCAACTTCTGTTTTTTTTAAATGAGTATTTTAAACCAATGGGGATTTTTTTCTGTTTTTCTCTGCATTATCTAGCTGTTATAAGTATTGTATTTTCTAAACAACTGCCATGAGCTTCTGAAGGAGGACTGGTTGGTCCGAAAGCTAGAGCACTTTGTTCTTGTTGTTACATCTATGTTGGTCCATTAAAAGGTATCAAATAATTTGCTTCTGGATCTATTCTTGCAAGGACCAATACGGCAACTACTAAATCTAGATTTCAACATGGAAGATACCGGAATTCGTCGTAGAATATGGCAGTTACATAACATCAAGAAGAAATTGGCACAGCTAGACAGTGACATCTATTTTCTAACCCAGTGCAAGAGGAGAAACATTATCCCTAAAGGTCTTACTATTTGGAATCCATTAAGAAATACAAACAATTTACATATGCAGAACAAACTTTGTCATAGGACCTCTGAGAAACTGAGAAATCACAGGATTCGTATGTCATATGCCCAAAAAGTTGTTCTTAACAAAGAGTTTGCTGAAATTGTTACCACTCTGGAAAGGGTGTCTGGGGAACCTATTCAGGACATCTTGCGAGAGATACACATTAACTACCAAAGTACCTTAAGAAAAGCCATGCTTATGAAAAATAGGAAATTAGATGCCCTTCAACATACCATACTTCCTAACAACCATGAAGATCTTAATGGAGTCACTGAACAACAACACAATACTGATGGGCACCTTTCAGTTGTTAATTTGTCCAACCACACACTGACTACTGGAGAACTAAATGTACTTTCAAAGGGCCTCACTTTCTGCCCAACAAACCACTGGATAACATACTGTTTTGTGGTGAACTGGAGGAGTACTTCCGTGATTGAGACTTAAAGAATTCTTTCATGGCAGGGAAGAAATCACTGGTAGTGAAGACAGTGCAAACAGCAATAATGTAATGGATAAGAAAAAGGAATCTGATTTTACCCCCTCAAGTGGGCGTAACAAAAAACTAGACAATTATATTAATTGTTTCCGCCAACAAGTCAGTGGTCAGATCCTTACCAGGCAAAAACAAACTCTTTATAACCTTTATCCACTGGAACGGAGAGCTATAGGGACACTGAAATCAAACCACAACATTGTCATCAAAAAAGCTGATAAAGGTTCTGCAGTGGTGATTTTAAACAGAGAGGATTATATTACTGAAGCTAATAGACAGCTAACAGATCTTACATACTAAGAGAACTGGAGAGTGACCACTACAAGATATAAAGATGAACTACATGACTTAATTAAAACTTTTCCTGACCATGTCCGAGAGAAACTAACTCACCTCATCCCTGATGAACCCAGGCCAGGGACATTCTACATGCTGCCTAAAATACATAAACCTGGCAATCCAGGGAGACCCATAGTCTCTGGTAATGGTACCTTGACTGAGGGTGTTCTCAGGGTTTGTAGAGACCATTTTGAAACTGCTGGTTATGGAAAGAGACAGTTATATCCAGGACACTACGCACTTTTTGCGTGTATTTTCTGGTTATAAGGATTTACCACCTGATACCATTTTAGTGACAATGGATGTAACATCCCTCTACACTAATATTCCACACACAGATGGCATTGCAGCATGCCTTAAATACATATATGAGAAAGGACCGGAACAAAACATCAACCCTGGAGTGGTGGGGGAACTTATGGAATTCATTTTGACACATAACAACTTCAACTTCAATGGTAAACATTATGTTCAAACTATGGGAAAGCAATGGCACAAAATGGCTCCACAGTATGCTAACCTCTTTATGGCTGACTTGGAGGAGATTTTTAAGGAGTATCCCCACAAACCACTAGCTTATTTCCGTTACATTGATGATTTGTTTATCATCTGGACGGAAGGCACAGATGCACTCAAAGATTTTCATCACAAACTTAATAATCTCCACCCTACCATAAAGCTTACCCTGGAGTACTCTACCACCAAGGTTAACTTTCTGGACACCACAGTCATCATTAGGGATGGAATCTTACATACATGTATTTACAGGAAGCCAACAGACAGACAGAGATACCTGCACAAGAAAAGTAACCACCCAAACCATACAAAAAAATCTGTCATATACAGTCAAGCACTTCATTGTCACCGTATTTGTTCAAATGAGGATGACAGAGATACACATTTGGCTATGTTGAAAAACACCTTCATTGAGCAGGGACACTCTTCCAGGGAAATTGACAGGATAACAGAACGGGCAACGCAAGTATCAAGACAACAACTACTTCAATATAAAGAAAAGACAGCTACAGACAGAATACCCTTGGTAGTCACATATCATCCAGACCTTGAACGTCTGCGTAAGATTATTAAAGATCACTCAATATTTAGTGAGGATGACACCCTTAATTGTATTTTTAAGGAACTCCCACTACTAGCTTTTAAACAACCACCAAATTTATCCAGCCTAATTATTAGGAGCAAACTCTCACCGGAACAGAATACTATGTCACACAATGGCACACGACCCTGCAATCAACGCCCTGTAAGACTTGTGGGCTCATCTCTACCGGACTGTGGTTACATCACACAAACAGACAATTCCAGGTGCATGGGAGTTATACGTGCAGGTCACTACATGTTGTTTATTTCATTCAGTGCAAGAGATGTCCACAAACAGGTTATGTAGGAGAGACACGCCAACAGCTCCGCACTAGGATGAACTCACACAGACATACTATTACAGCAAGGAAGACTGAAAAACCAGTGGGGCATCACTTCTTCCAGCGTGACCACTCAGTCTCAGATATGTCAGTAATGGTCTTAAAAGGAAATCTCAAAAACACATAACAGAGACGAGCTTTTGAGATTAAACTTATTTTACATCTCAATATGGTAGCAGATGGGATGAACGTGGATCTTGGCTTTATGAGACACTACAGAAACTAACATCCACAGACCTTTTCTTCTTCAAACTGACATATTATAGGACTTCAGCATGTGTGGGATGTGGATGCGTGTGTATATATGTGTGTGTGGGTATGTGTTGTGAGGTATGTGATATAACAGATGTGGGGCTTGCTGTCACATTGAGGTAAGTCTCTATTTAGATATATGGAGTTATAATGTGTTACTATTTTTATTTCACACACATAATGAATATTAATTCCTCCTTACTTTTTATCTTGCCTGGGGGGGGGGTTGATTCCATTGCACCATTTTCAGATTACCCAGCCTGCTAGTGTACATACAGGAGTGTTATCTTATACTGTCATATATAATTTTTGTAACTCTGTACATATTGGGGTGTGTGATCTCATTTGCATGTGGGTCCTGCACAGATCTTTTTACATTAGGCTAATATTGTAGTAATTTGTAGATATGTAGGTATGTTAGACCTCTGGTCTTACACATATACTTTATATTTAATTTTAGTTACCTTATCCTGGGGAGGGTGGCAGGTTTATTTCATGGTAGTTCTATCTAGTATCCTTGGAAATGTTACTTTGCAGATAGTAGTATGGTTAAATAGTGTTACATTTTTACTATGTAGATATTAAGAGACATAAGCCCTTTTACTCAGGATTTCATGACAAGTTGAATTCCTTTGGGGAACAATTGCAGTGACTGAAGTTATTTTAGGTTCACTAGGAGAGAGAGAGTGTGTGTGTCTGTGTGGGAGAGAGAGAGAGAGAGAGAGAGAGACACTACATCTCCTTTGAGCTATGTATTTCCCCCACCCACATTAGTGTGATGTGGAGTGGGTTAGGATGTATTGTTTGTATGAAGAGAAGGAGAGAAATTACATTTTTATTTCTTTTTCAGATTCCTTAGACACTTGTGGTACATCAAGTTGCTACATTCTCAGTATATATTGACATCAGTACATATCAGGCTACAAGGTCTTAATTCCTTGAGGTTCCTCGACTAGAGTTTTTTGTTTGACACTAATATTATCAATTTATATTTAAATTATCATTTATATAGTCCTGAGGTTTTTGAAATTTCTTGGGCCTTTTATCTAACTTGAGTATACAGCTGGGTGACATGTCCAGTTAGGTTTTGCACATCACACAGTGTGCACTGATGTTTTTAAGACAACTTTACTGGTAAATTCTTGTCTATAATGCTAACATTGAAATTTCATGAGCCCTATAACAATCTTAGTTTGTCTTTATCTGAGTGGGTTGCCTTTCAGTAATCACATCCTTATACTAACTGTGACACTCCATAGCTTGATTTAGAGTTATCTGCTTCAGCAGTGTTTTCTTATGTCAATTAAATTTATATGCAGTAGGATTCTTTGTATGTGTGTCCCACTACACATCTGAACTCAAGGTTCTTTCTGGCTGAAGGCAGTATTGTACTGTTAAACTTCTCTGACATCAACTTTTTTTTTTTAAAATGAGTATTTTAAACCAATGGGGATTTTTTTCTGTTTTTCTCTGCATTATCTAGCTGTTATAAGTATTGTATTTTCTAAACAACTGCCATGAGCTTCTGAGGAAGGACTGGTTGGTCCGAAAGCTAGAGCACTTTGTTCTTGTTGTTACATCTATGTTGGTCCATTAAAAGGTATCAAATCATTTGCTTCTGGATCTACAGTGAGACTTAGAAACATACACTCATGGATCACCAAAACCCTCCCACTAACACAAACAGCAAATATCACAGATACTTTCACCCTAATATCACATTCCAGTCCATATTCTGGATTGCAAACAGCTTTGGCAAACCCCGTCTGTTGATGTGTAGAGGATGGGGGTGTGTGGGTGGGTTGTGGTGGGATAACTCTAACACTGAATTTCCAAACTATTGTCACTGTCACATCAGCCCTAGCTGACACATTAACAAAGTTTTTTGCAAAGAATTTCCTTCCTTTTTGAAAAAGTGTAACCTGTAAATGGTATGTGTTGGTGGGAGCTCGGGGCCTCCTACCAAACTGCCGATTTGTGCATAATGATAGTTGTCTGTGGGAGCACAGGTCCTCCTGGCCCTGCACTCCCACTTTCACATGACTATGGAGCCATACAGCAGCCCTGTTGGACAAGGAAGAGTTATAACACTAATTTGTTATATCTCAGCAACTGTAGCAGCTACGAAAAAAATTCAAGTGTCATTGTAATCATGACAGCGAGACCTCCATGCAAGATAAGTGAACCAAATCTGTATCTGGCATAGTTTCCGAGATGTGGACACCAAAAAGGGCTGTGGGTGCCAACTTTGAGGGTGTGGTACTGGCCTACAGGCATAAAAATGAGCCATTGGAATACTAAGTTCCAAATATCTCAGTAATTGTACAAGGCAGAAAAAAAATCAAAATTCATGGTATTCATGACTTTAAAACCTACATCTGTACTTAGTTCCCTGTAAAGGGGAACTAAGAGTTTTTGTAATGAAAAAAACATATCTCGAACCGTTTTTGAGATAAGGGCGCCGAAAGGCATCATGGGCACCACAATGTTATCCTATGGGAAATTTTCTCAGCTTCAGAATGCTGTAACTTTGGGCCTATTAAATGTTGTGGGACCAAACCACCAGAAGACACGTCTATGGGACCAAGGTTTGCCACCCTGCAAATTTCAGCCCTAAAGCCCCAACCATTTTATTGTAGGGGATGGCAAAGATTTGCAGTTTTTGGGCAAAGTTCTTTCGCAAATTGTGAAAGTTTCACAAAAAACAGCACAACACTTTTGTGTTTACGAATGTGCCACAGACGTTTTTTTCACAATTTGCAGAAGTACTGGGGCACTGATTTTAAAAACAGCATTTCTGGGGGTTTTACCCCCCAAAAAAGATAGGGCTGGCATCCTCAAGGCCCTCTGGTATCCTTGTGCAGCTTGCCAATGGCTCCACTCCCTGACTTGCCACCGAGCCTCCCTGTGCTCTGATTGGTATATTCTGCACAACCAGCGTGGCCTGAGTCAGGATCAGTGCCTGCTCGACCACCACATTGTTTGCCACATGGCCACCCTCAAAGACTTGCTGTCCCCCCCATTACGCCCATGGCTAGATTTGCAGGTTGGACGGGGGTATGCCAGTCCCCATGTCCATACCCTGTGTCATTGAGGGACAGGTCAGGAAGCATAGGAAAACCAGGAGCAGTTTCAAAAATTGCAAATAGTGTCTTATTTTTCTCAATAACAGCAAAATAAAAAAATAAAAATCTGTTCAGTATAACTATTTACAAAGGCAGTACAGAGAAAACAGTCCGCCTTTTGAGTGTTTCTTCTCAGTTTCAAATCTCAGTCTTTCCCTCTCTCCTTGTCTCATTAGGAAAAGTATTGCTGCTCTTTTAAAGTCTTTGTTGGGGAACTTGTTAAGAGATCCTGCTTCTCACAGAATGTTCTTGTAAGTATATAGAATGTTCTTGTCAGTTCCAACGTAGGTGCAGGAAAAAGAACATACCCTGAAAAAGCTGAAATCCCTAATTGGGCATCTAGCAATGAGGGGCGCACTTCAGCTGCACCACCACATCAGAGCATCTTCGGCCATGAGGGCAGATCTGGAGGTTTGGGACACTTTTCTACAGCTTTTTAACAGGGTGTCAATGTGGCAAACCGTGGTGAAATTTCAACAAGACTGTCAGTTGATCACAGATGCAGCTGAGGGTGCAGGCAATGGGGCATATTTTCAAGGTTCATGGTTCACTGTGCCGTGGGATGACAGCTGACAGGAGGCTGGCCTAACAAGGAATGTGAGGATTCTAGAATTGTTTACTTGGGCAACATGGCCGCAGTGGATATACTGAATACACAGTCATCTAAGTCAAAAGAGGTAGTGAGACTGTTAAGAGTATTCATGCTACGCTGCCTGCAGCTCAATCTCTTGTTCACGTGAAGCTCATAGCAGGGGTGAAAGAATATAATTGGAGATATGCTATCTTGCCCGCAGTTTGACTGTTTCTGGCTGATGGCACTGGAGGCAGAGGCAACCTAAGCACAAGTCCCTGGTTTCTTGTGGCAGGAGGTGATACTCGAACAGCTGAACTGGTTAGGATGCATTGGCTCCAGGAACCTGGCATAAGTGTCAAGCGCATTTGAAGTCATTCAAAGGGTTTTTTGAAGATCATGGTCAGTGGCCGGAGGATATGCAGAATGCCAACCTGGTTCAATAGTTTGTACATTCACTAGTTGATGAGGGTAGGTCACCAGTGTGCATCCACAACCATCTGTCAAGGGTAGCTTTCAAAGCAACGTTACATGGACTTCACAATGTCATGGTCTCATTTACCATCAGAAAGATGGTGGATGGGTGGATGGGTGCTCCAGAATACAGGGGCCTAGGAAAGACTCTTTATTTATTTTATTTATTTATAACAATCGGAATTAAAAACCTTTGAGTCAAAGACTCCTTTGCAAAGGCTCCACGTCAGGGTACAATAGAGAACATTACAATAAGTAATAAACATTACAAAATACATAAATAAGGAGAGTCCAGAGATTACATTACAATGCATAAACTAAGGAGAGTCCAGATAACACAATCTAGGGTAGACGTTGACCCAGCATGTACAGAATACCTAGGATAAAAATACAAGAAGCCCATACGAGAGAGGGGTGCATTAGGGGTTGTGATGTAGAGCAGATAAGGTTCTGGGTGCAGTTGCAGGCTGAGGACTCAAGGAGTAGATTCCTAAGGTTGGACTTAAAGAGGCCAAGCTTGGGTTCTAGGGAGATTGTAGCAGGAAGGCCATTTAGCCAGAGGGGAGCTCTGTTGAAGAAAACCCTTTGGCCCAGGGATGTCCTGCAGTGGGGAACTAGTAGGAAGGCCCTGGCAGCACTTCTGGAGGCCCTGAGCTGAGGGGCTGGTAGGATAAGATTGCATAGTCCAGGTGGGGCTAGCCTGTGGTAGATTTTCTTGGTGAGCAAGTAGGTGTGGTACTTGAGCCTCCCTTCGAAGGTTAACCAGTTCATCAGCCTGTCTAGCACACAGGTGTAGGTCAATCTACCACACCCTGTAATAAGTCAATAGGCTTTATTCAGTGTTGTTTTGACATGACATATGGCAGTGGGCTGAACAGAGCCACATATAACTATACTGTAATCTACCAGAGAGATGACTGACAATAATATGGCTAGGTGTCTTGCCTCGGGGGGGAGGCAGTGTTTGTGACAGTATAGGAGTCCAAGTCGGGCATTGATGGCAGTGGAGAGGAGGTGGATGAGGGCATGGTAAGAGAGTTAAGAGTCTAAAGTTATACCCAGGTATTTAAAGGTGGTTACTTTTTTCAGCGGGGAGCTTTGGGAGTTAATGATGCTCAGCAAGAAAGCCCTGAGTGGGCTCTGGTGATGAGCGAAGACCATGGTCTTAGTTTTCTTACAGTTTAGGATTAATCGATGGACCGAGAACCAAATTTCACCATCTGTGAAGAAACCCTGAAGGGAATGTTGGAGGGCATCAGGGTGTGGGTGGCTCCAGAAGATCACCATATCATCTGCATAGAGTAGGGGTTTACTGGAGCAGGAGCTGGGCGGGGAGTTAAGAAAAAGGTTAAAGATGAGGGGTCCCAGTATGAAGACTTGAGGGTACTCCAGAGAGGATTGTGAGACTGGAAGCTAAGGTGGAGTTGATCTTGACCTGTTGGGATCTGCCAGTGAGATAGTTCTTAAACCAGGATGTGGTTTCATGAGAGAGTCCCAGGGAAGGCAGGGAGTTGAGGAGCAAGGTGTGACTGACCGCATTGAACACTTTAGTTAGGTCTATGTAGACAGAACCAACTACATGTCCACTTTTGAGGGTGTTGTAGATATAGGAGGTGTATTCAAGGAGAGCTGTTGTGGTGCTGTGGCCCTTCTGAAATTTGTGTTGTTTGGGACACAACAGGTTGTCTTTTGGCAGATAGTCTGTAAGCTGGTCAGCTGCTATTTTTTCGAGAGCCTTGGAAATGAGGGAAGAATTGAGATGGGTGATAGTTATTGGTGGAAGAGCAGTCACCACTTTTTTGGATGAGGGTAATTATGGTGCACTTCCAGAATGAGGGGAATTGGCAGAGGCAGAGGGACAGGTTTAAAATTGTGGTGAGAGGAGAGAGGACCTCGTCAATGGTAAGGTGGAGGAGTTTTAGATCCAGAGTCGCTGCTGTGGAGAAACTAGGATGCCAGTGGATGGTAAACTCTTAGGTGACATATTAATCAGTCTGCAGCAGGTCTACTCGTCAGAGGATGAGACAAGGTTGTGTAGAGCGCTGTTTGCCTCTGCATTTTTTGGCGCCTTTAGGGTGTTGGAGCTGGTAGAGGACTCTGTTGTTAAAAAAGGGTATAACTTACAGTGGAGAGATGTTGGGGCTCAGGAGGACTGTATAAAAATGACTCTGAGGCATCAAAGACAGTGCAGTTAGTCCTGCCTTGGAAGGTGACACCTCACAGGGTGCTGGGACACCAGCTGTGCCTGTGGGAGCTGAGCCATGAGTATACCAGGCAGAGAGTGACAGACAAAGCAGTTTTTTCATACACAGCGATGGGAGGCCAGTGACTAGATACCAATTTACAGCAGTGCTGAAGAAGGGAATGCAGACCACAGGTAGGAGTCATAAAGACTTCAATACCCACTCCTTTAGGATAGGGGTGGCCAAGGAAGCAGCAAGGCTAGGGTGTCTGGAGAATCAGATAAAGGCCATCAGCGGATGGCAGTCTAGGTCATTCAGGGGTATATTAAACCTTCTGGAAAAGAACAGAAGGGCAGCGCAGAAACAGTGAGATCCGGGAAGTACTAATTTCATATGAATTATTCCCACAGTTCTACCTCATGCAGTCAAAACTTTCGGGGTGATTGGTCGTTCCTTTGTTGGAAGAGCCTGCAACCAGGCAGTAAGGCAGGCTCAAGGAATACAGATGGGTTTACCCATGAGAAAGGCAACCATGCATTGGTAGGGGGTAGGAGGAATTAGACTGGGGGGGGGATCTAGTGCCCAGGCTGTGGAGAATGGGGTTGGTGGATGATCCACTGAAAGGACTGATCATGCACCTCAGGTGGAATGACCTGGACAGCATGTCATCCACCGACATGCGCAAGGCCATCCTGACAAACTTGTTCTGGTTAAAACAAGAAATGCCTGGCACAGTCTAGGATAGTGCTGGGGTTAAAATGGTTGAGGGGTCCACTGCCAGGCCTATGAACAAAGTGCACAGGGAGGTGAATTGAGAGGTGTCTTGATGCTGCCTGGCATGGGGTATCCAGGTGAAGTGCCATCACTATATCACGGTACACTGCAAGGGGTTATACAACAGGTATGGGGTACACCAGTCTGACATGGATTTAACATTGTCTAATAATAGCATTCTGGAGGTCTTGGAGAAATTTTGTGTAAAGTATTCGCCCTGAGGCATTTGGGATATGCATAATTGTGTTACGTATCTTGTGGTGGACTATTTGGTAAGGTAATAAAATGTGTGAGGAAACAACAAAGAATAGGGTTGCCCTGGAGATGGGGCACTCAAGAATGTAAGGGGGTGCAGCCCAGTGAGGGCACACTCCTGAGGACTGGACAACGTGGGACAGAGTGGGGAGCCATGAGGGGAGATGGTCAAGCAATTAAGGCCCTCTGAAGATAGCGCTGTATGGCTGTGGCCTAGCAGGTCCCAATTTCTGTCAAGTCTAGCCTGTCAAGGGGAGACTTGCTAACCCAGAGGAGGTTGCTGGGTGATCTCTTGGCCATAAGGCCAGAAGAGTTTTGGATTGGGTGTCTTGGCTTCTCAGCCGAATGAGTTTGCTCCCTCAGGGTGAATACATTAACAGTACTATTGTATTGGTGCTATCTGTAGAGGATGCAGTTGTAGAATATGATGTATTATGCTGTATTGGATGATGCTGTTATGTACTTTTGATTATGTCAAGTAAATATTCGGCCTTTACTGCCAAATCAAAGAATTTGTGTCCAGTGCTTTATTCGGGATTGGTCGAGGATCTATATGGGCATGGCCCCTCCTGGCTATCTCTGAGTATTCACTTGCTCTTAGGAAAATTACCAGTCCCCATGTCCGACCTTTCTATGTGATGACAAGTGTTGGTTGGGCCAATGGCCTTTGCTCTAACCCTTAGCGGCTAGGAGTACTCCCTGGTTGGGGGGGGAGCAAAGGTATCCTACATTTCATCCTGGCAGAAGAGGCTCTGCCTCTTTCTGCATGGATGAGACATGGAGCAGGATCAGAATTTTCGCTCCCACCCTCCCTTTCTTTTGGTAGGAACCAGACCTGAGAGGTGGAGTGTTCAGGAAGGTAATAAAATGTATGAGGAAACAACAAAGAAGAGGAGCATCTCAGAGATGGGGCACTCAAGAATGTAAGGGTGTGTGGACCAGTGATGGTGCACTCCTGAGGTTTGGGTGTGTTGGATTCTCGACCGAATGAGTCTGCTGCCTCAGGGTGAATACTTTAACAGTACTATTGTATAGGTGCTATCTGTAGAGGATGTAGTTGTAGAATGTGATGTATTATGATGTATTGGACGATGTTATGTACTTTTGATTATGTCAAGTAATCATTCGGCCTTTACTGCCAAATCAAAGAATGTGTGTCCAGTGCTTTATTGGTGATTGGTAGAGGATCAATATGGACAAACTCAGAGCTGGCAGGTCTCAGTCACATGTAAAAAATGCAATAATGAAGGTGAAATGCATAGGAAACATGAAGCAAACATAACAGCTACAATGTAAAAACCCAGTGACAAGTTAAATTTCAGAGGGTTCAGGCAGAGCAGGAGGAATTCACTGCCCCTTGCGCAGAGACTGACAATTGATTTCATATAGAACTGAGAATGAGGTCTTGCATTTGGAGAATGAGGAACACGTTTTAAAAAGCCGCCCCATGCACTGGAGTTATGGAAACATATAAAAGCTTGTCGGGCTGTGGGGGAGGGTTTGTTAATAGCTATGATGGGTTGTCTTTCAGCAGTAGGGAAGCAGCTTGGGCTCTAGGATCCTGGTTTACACATATACTTAATTTAAATCAGCCCCAATCCTTCTGCATTGCGCTGAATTAAAATCTAAGATGCTCAAACAAAAAAAAAAATTCTTACTGAACAAGGGTAAAGCTAGATTTGGTTATTACTTTAGGACATCATCACTGGGCATGCACCACCAGTCAATGTTCTGAATACTGAAGTTCTTTTTAGCTTATAGGTGACGGCTGCTCTGTCAGCTTACTAAGAGATGTGGACCTAGCTCTGGGAGTTACCTTGACGTAGTCCTGCTCACTCTCGCCTCCTCTTTGTACTGTTACCACAGGTCACAACCGTTACGGACCGTGTTTAAAACTGTTCATGTCCGCACTGGTAACGATATCTGATGCGTTCTGGTAACCAATCTCGAGACCTGTTGGAAGGCAATCTTGAGATCAATAGCACAAACTGTTCTTGATTAATTTATTCCACAAATCCGAATACTCACCAGTGCGGTTGGGAGATCATTCCGTACTGTATCCACTGGCCCTCGATACCCCTACCAGGCTTCCATGCGGGAGTGCGGCATGTGCACCTACACTTTAAAAGTGCTTCGCAAACATGGAAGTGCACTGAGACAGCCTATTTAAATGCCCCAGTTCTGACAGCTGAGAGTGAACACAGTAACACAGAAACATCTAGATTTGTGTGTGTGCATGCACTCCTTGCGTGCTAGCTAGTCAGCCTACTAGCCAAGTATTCACATTTGAATTTTGGTGCTGCTACTGCTACTTTTTGTGCTGCAACTTTTATTTTGGGTGCCAATGCCACAGTAAACATACAGGCTGCCTACACCTTGCTGCAGATTCAGACAGTGACAGCAGCTATATACTGGGATAAGTGCAGCCATATCATGAGCTGTGGGTTTTTGCCACTGCTAGCCAGTCTGTCAAAAGTTTGCAAAGTATATCAGGCAATTGTATTTTGGTACTGCCACTACTAATTTGGTCACCAGTTCTGTCCATGTAGACACACAGGCTGCATACAAGTGGCTACAACTGCCTATAAGTGAGTAGAAGCAGATTTGCACAGAGACAGCTACAGTATACTGGTGCAAGTGCCAGATCTTTTGCATTTCTCAGCCTTTTTGTGGCTGGCAGTGACTGTATTCAAGGCTATAATGACTGACTGCAGTGCAACCTGGTCAGATAAGGTGATCCACTTGCTGACTGAGTACTGGTCACAGGAGTGCTTCCAGGATGAGCTGGCTACCTATCGGAAAAACACCAGTGTGTATCAGAAGGTATCAGAATACTTAAGTAACCATGGATTTGACAGGACAGCGAAGCAGTGCCGGGACAAGATTAAGCAGTTAAAGCTTAAATACCATAAAACCAGGGACTCTAACAATCAGTCCAGAGGAGGTTGGGTAATCTGTCCTTTTTACGAGCAATTGGATCAAATATTGGTCAACATCTGACCCGCAGTGTGTTCTGGAAAATACCACCATTGGTGGGGAGAATGACTGCCAAGAAACAGAGGATGACCTTGGTGAATATCCAGTAGCTGACATGCTGGAATCAGATACCTGCTCCCATTTTTGTTCTGGTGCTTCTATTGCCCTATATACATTCACAGTAGTAATTAAATGCTTACATACCACAGATGCAGAGGCTGCAGAGGATACCTCTGTGAATGCAGACAGTGACATTGGCTCAGAGTCTACTTCTGGGACCAGTGATGACAGTGCACCGCCTGCCTCAGATGGCCCATCATGCTCTGGAGCATCAGGTGCAAGTGGAAGTACCCGAAGCAACCAACCAAACCAGTGTATAACCTATTGGAGAAGAGGAGCAATTGTATGCAAGAGATGCTGGAGGTGGTATTCAAGTCGACAAGAAAGAAAATGCAGGAGCAGCATAGGGAACTAGTGGAACTGGAGCAGAGAGGGAGATGGAGGAGAGAGACTAGAGAAGCATGAGGTGGAGCAGAATGCTGCATTTATTAACAACATGCTTCAAATTATGTCAATCCACTTGAGACAGTCATCCCAAGGCAATGCTTTAAATGTTCCAAAAAGTGGTGCCATATCTGCCCATAATGTTAGTATCCCAGCTGGTGGCCCCAGCATTGGCACCCACCACAGGTGCCATAGACCCCTTATGCAGGTCCACAGCAATTGAGTATCCTTGCCAGTGGCCCCAGCATGAGTATCCCCCCCCCCAACAGGCACCACAGACCCCTTATACAGGTCCACAGTAACTGAGTTTCCCTGCCAGTGGCCCCAGCATTGTTATCTCCCCAGAGGTGCCACAGATGCCTTATGCAGGTCCACAGCAAGTTACTGTTGCTAGGGCAGGCCACCCATTGCCAGCACATCTCAGGACAACATGCTACATGCCTCTGACCTGACACAAGCAGTCCACACCCCTGTGATGTCCACAGTGCACGCCTTGGGCAGTGATATGACACATTCCAGTGGTGATCCACAGGTTGTTTCCACAGCATATGTGCAGGGGTGTAGCTACATCCCTGCATGTATGCTGTGGAAGCAGAAAGAATAGTGACTGACCAGCTGGTCGACTACTTGGAAGAATATCAACTGCAATGTCCAGAACAGCATGGTTTTAGGAGCGGGCATAACACCACAACGGCCCTGTTAGAATTTACATGTTTATCCACAGCTCCTTGGCCCAAGGTCACCTTCTTGGTGCAGCCTTTATTGATTTGACCAAAGCTTTCGACACGGTGAATCATGCCCTCTTGGCAAGTCAACTGTCTGCCACTGGTCTTTCAAATGACACCATCGAGTGGTTTCACAGTTACTTGTGTGACCGCTCACAGCAGGTGAAGATCGTAACATCCTTTCTGACACTAGACCCATTCTTTCAGGATTCCCACAAGGCTCCATTCTTGGACCGCTCCTGTTTAGTGTTTTCCTTAACTCACTCCCCCTCACCTACCATGGCCGTATGCTGTTGTATGCGAATGATGCTGTCTTGTTCACCAGTGATCCTGATGCCAAAACTCTGGAACATTGACTCCAGTACAACTCTGCAGCTGTCAAAAGGTGGTTCAGCTAGCACAAACTTATACTGAACTAGAAAACGACAAAGACTCTGCTGTTCTCCAGTTCTCAAAACAGGCATTAAACCTACCCCCTCTCCATCACCAATGCAATGGGCTCCCCTCGGGAGCTTGTTCAGCACTTCAAGTATCTGGGGAAAATGGTCGACAGCTCCCTGTCTTATGCTATGCATATTGACAATATTGCCAAGGCTGATAATAGGTATCATTTTCAGACAAAAATACTGCCTGATTGCAGATGGCCTTAAACTTGCTATTCTTAGCTCTGTGATGTCATTGATTTACTACGGACTCATCATCTATGGGACAGCCATGGAAACGTTTCTACGCCGTATCACTATAACTCTCAACAAAGTCTGCCGGCTCCTAACTGGTTCTGCCCATATGACCCATACCTGCAACATGTATTCTCAGGCTAATTGACTCCATCACAAGGGCAGATTAAAGTACCAAACTTGTCTGCTTGCAAAAATAGTTTGTCTTGGAATGATGCCCCCTGGGGTCCAAGGACTCTTCATCCCGTACACCAGTTCTCGCCTCACCCGAAGCCCGGACAGCCAGTTTTACTATATTCCCCGCTGTCGCACCTCCCAGGGCCAAAAATCTTTCACTCACCAGGCCCCACTCTGGTTCAGCTCTCTGCATGTTGACATCTCCTAGGCTCTTTTAAATGAATGCTCAGACAACATCTAACTGCTCTAGCCAGTTGTGACTGCTTTCACTAACTAGTCCCAACTAGTAGTGTTGCACTTCCCCCAGGTCCTTCCTCCTTACTCTTCTCATTCCTCCTGCTCCTCACGTCAATTTTCTCCCTCTCCTCCCACTCCCTCCACCCTCTACACCCTCCATCTATGCACCCTGCATCCTCCCCTCCTCCTCACACTTTGACTTGCCCTCCTAACTGTTCTTCATCTCTCTCCTCTCGCTGTTTCCTTGTTTCTCCCCCACCCAGCATGTCCACTCTGCCTTCACACCCTGCATCTCCTCCCTCCTCACCATGACCAGGGTGAAGGCCCTCTGGTCTGATTTTATTTCTTCTGTCCCTCCCTTCTGCTGTCCCTGCTCTCCCAGCCTTTCATTCTACCTGGCCATGGGCCATCCCTTTCCTTCCTATTGTCCTATTCTCCCTTCATCCTCTGGAATTCACCCTTGACTTGGCCTTATGGGCTGTACCTCCCCGGTCTTCCAAATTTTGTGCCCGTGGCATACATTGTACAATGCCACATGTTGTTTATTTACCCTGCTCCAAATGTGAATTATCCTATGTACCTGTTATTATGTTTTGTATCTAGCCTAATTCATTATTTGTCTGTTTTCCTGTGCTGTATTCCACTGATGTGGAATGTATTTGAAGTGCTCCTAGCTCACAGGTGTTATCCGAGATATTTAATAAATAAATAAATAAATAAAACACACAGGATCTGCTCAGTGGGGACTTAATTTAGGCACATCTGTAGTTGGTGTAAAGAAACCTACCTATTGGATAAGCTGCAGATCCCCATTAACCACAGCCTACTTAGTCCTACCCACCCCTAGAATTGCTTTATGTCTGTCCCATGCATTCTTTATTTCCCCCACTGCTTTTGACTCTTGGACTTTATTGATTACCTTGAGGTACTTGAAAGTTGCCACCATTTTGTGGCCTCTATGTTGCAATAAGGGGCAAAGAGACAATGTAAGTGTTTAACACATTTTTATGTTGTCTTTCGCATGCTCAAGAAACATGTTAGAATACCAGGTTTTGGAGGCATGGTCGTTTTGTGGCCAGTGGCACCACTGCTTTTTGGGGCTGGGCTCTGTTGGATGAATTAGATTGCATGCTGTCTATGACAGCAGTGCAAAAGCATGCCACCAACTTAAAACGTTTCAGGTGCTGCAGTGAGGGAGCTCCACCTCATTGCAGGATGTGCATTTCCTGTTGTAACATTTCAATCAGACATGTTGGTGGCTGTGCCATCTGCCTCGCACAGTCCCCAGAAAAGCTGACATCGGTGGTGACCAATCCCCTTGTCAGCATCATCATGCCCCCCTCCTGAGTTCATTTGCTGATGGGGAGCCCAATCCCCATCTACATCATGTCCCATGCCAGTTGTTTGCCGAGTGGGGTGCCCAATCCCCCTCAGCATTATCCCCCCAACACCTTTTATTTGCCAACGTGGTGCCCAATCCCCATAGGCTCCAGTCCTCCCACCCCAAAACATGCAGGTGGCACACTGGGAACCCACCACAGCGTGCCAAAAGTACCTGTTAAAAGAAAAAACCTTCCCTCAATGTTTATTTTTTTTTTAACCCTGTAAAGTAGAAACGGTCCCTCGCTGTCTGCGGCCCCCTCTCCCAACCCGCACCCATCCAATGTGTACCCCACCTCCCCACACACCCCTCACCCCATACTTACCTCTGGAGCCCAGCATGATGATCTTCTGTGAACCAGGAACACGTCTGCACTCTTCAAAGCCGACCACAAACTGAAGAAATGCTGGTAAGCTGTATAATGGCATAAATAGGGGGGTTTCAACTTTGGTGCATTATCTCAGGCATTTTTGGAAATTTTGGCACCAAATTTTCAATATGGGGTTATTGGGACCCCTCCTCATGAATGCAGTCACTGTCATGGCGTTATTCAGTCCCGAAAGGTGATTTCATGGTCACTGTGTGAAATCACCTTTCGGGACCAGTTCACAAAATGACAGTACCACTGTTCATGTGGTGGGCTCTCAAAAAGCCTATGTTGCAAATTTGGTGAAAAAATTCAAAACAATGACTGTTTTACAAGCTTGTATTTTGCAGTTTCCACGCATGCTTGTAATTTCACAAATCTGTAATATTTTCACCCCAGATTTTCAACATTGGCATTTTTCCACACCTCTTTATGAAAAGTACAGCTGTCATTTTTCACATCCTGTCCATAATGTGTTTTTGTACTTCCGACGCAGAATAGCGTGGTCACTGTGGTATATCAGTGTTCTGGACAGATTAAAAAAATCAGTGACACTGTTCATGAACAGAGGTCCTAAAATGCCTATGTTGAAAATTTGTTGACGAAAGTCCATTAACTTCTCAAATTTGTAATATTTTCACTACAGATTTTCAACACTGGCATTTTTTCACACATCCTTATGAACAGAACAGCCGTTACTTTTCACATCCTGGTTAAACTGGGTTTTTGCACTTCCCACGCAGAATAGCACGGTCGCTATGGGAAATCAGTGTTTGAGACAGATTAAGGAAATTGCAGTGACTCTGTTCATGAGCAGATGTCCTAAAATGCCTATGTTGAAAATTAGGTGACAAATGTCCATAAAATGACTGTGTTACAAGAGTGTGTTGTGCACTTTCCACACACGCTCGTAACTTCGATAATGTTTAATATTTTTACTCCAGATTTTCACCCTTGCCATTTTTCCACTCCTCCTTATGAACAGTACAGCTTTCATTTTTTACATCCTACCCGTACTGTGTTTTCGCACATCCGCCATGCAGTGGCACAGTCGCTGTAGGAAAACAATGTTCAGAACAGAGTAAGAAAATCATAATAATACTGTTCATGAGCAGAGGTCCCAAAATGCCAATGTGGAAATTTTGGTGAAAAAATTCCATAAAATGACTATGTTACAAGCGTGTGTTGTGCAGTGTCCATAATATTTTCACTCCAGATTTTCAACATTGTCAATTTGCACACCTTCTTATGAACAGTACAGCTGTCATTTGTCACATCCTGCCCAAAATGTAGTTTCGCACATGTGGTGCACAATCAGGTGGTCGCTGTGGGAAATAAATGTTCGGGGCAGATTAAAATAATCATAGTGCCACTGTTCATGAGCAAAGGTCCCAAAATGGCTATGTTAAAAGTTTGGTGAAATAATCCTACTAATTAACAGTGTTACGAGCATGCAATGCACAGTTTTCACACATGCTCATAACTTCGAGAATGTTTAATATTTTCACTCCAGATTTTCAACATTGCCATCTCTTCACACCTCCTTATCAATGGTAGAGTTGACATTTTAATGTGATGCAGAATGGCACGGTCACTGTGGGAAATCAGTGTTCGAGTCAGATTAACAAAATCACAGGGACATCGTTCATGAGCAGAGGTCCCAAATGCTTTCATGAGGTGGGATCACAAAAAAGCCATGTTTTAAAATTTGGAGTGCAAATTCCAACACACACCCAGGGCGTTATGGTTTCTAACCAGTACGTCCCTCCCTGTACAGACTAACAGGCATCAGGGGTGTGTCTTTGGATTGTCTGCTGTACTGCTCACACCATTGGTCCTCCACCCCCACCCTGCAGCCACTGACAGGCATCAAGGTGTGCCTTGGACTCTTCAGCCCCAAAGTTCAACCCATTCTCCTATGCTGCACCCATCTCAACATACATACTTATGAAATGGGGTGAGCATAAGGCCAGATGTCCCCAAGGCACAGTGTGACACCTGTCAGATTCTGCAGTGTCGGGTGAGGTGAAATAACATGAGTGTTATGGCCAGTGACCCAAACACACACCCCCAATGCCTGTCACTTTTTGCAGGGTGGGGTGGGGTTGACGTCGGTTCTATACTTCACTGCTATTCCTATTATGCATCTCGCTTAACTCTTGCACTACCAATGCCAACACCAGCAAGACAACATTCGGCATTGACAAATGCTAGTTATAGGCGCTTTCTTGTATGAAACCACTGTTGGTGTACATAATAAATCACTTCATGCATTCATAACAGGCTAGAATGTCACTTCTTACAAATATGTCAATGTGCAGGGAGGCAAATCAGATAGCAGTAGTGGCCATTACTGCACAATAATGGGCATTTAGGTACTCTGACAGTGCATCGTGATCGTGAATTCATGCAGCCTGTCTATTCATTGCTGCAATGGTCATCCCATCAGCAGGTGTGCAGTCTGCATCAGCAGGTTGGGGGAACTGTGCATTCTCACTTTCACTTGCCCAGGTGTCTAAGAACACTTCAGATTTGTCCTCACACAGACTGTGGAGTGCACAGCAAGCACCGATTATATAATGCACGTTGGCAATGCTGAACTCATTATGTTTTAAGAGGCACCTCCACCTCCCTTTTAGATGGCCAAATGCGTACTCAACAGCCATCTGCTCATGACTTAGCTGGTAGTTAAAGTGCTACTTTGCTGGGTCACTGTAGTCACTGTACAGCTTCATGAACCAAGGGAGGAGTGGGTAGGTGGGGTCACCAAGAAAGACCACAGGCACAGTCACACCACAAATGTCCCGACTCATGCCAGGAAAGAGCTTCCCAGACTGTCCCATGTGGTACAGGTTACTGTTGCAGAAAACTCTAGCATTGTGCACCTTCCCAGGCCATCCAACATTGATGTCCATGAGCAATATTTGTGGTAGACCAGGGCCTGAATGGCCACAGAGTAGTAGTATGACTTTCTGTTGAAATACTCCATGGCATTCCCCAGGGGGTGATATGATAGGGAAGTGGGTACCATGCACAGTGCCACCACTGTTGAGGAACCCCCACTCCCTTTCAAACCCTTGTATAACAGCTCCCACATTGTGAATCTTGATGACCTTCTTGAGCAGCACGCACATGATAGCGTGGCACACCTTCACCTCAATTTCCCCAACAGTCAACTTTCCAATTCCAAAGAGGTGCCCCAAGGTGCAGTACTCAGCATTAATTGCTGGGCACCACAGGCCGATTGCAACCCTTTTGGGGATGGGGTACTTCCTTATGTAGCCTGGCGTCCCTCTTTGCAATATATGTAAAGCTGCAACTCTCCACAGAGAGACTGGAAGGTCTGTCTCGACATCCTGAAGTTTGCCAGCCATTGGTCATTAGACCAGGAACACAGGACTACGCTATCCCCCTAGCTGGTTGACCTGTGGTGTCTTCACGTTGTTCTATGCACTGCTTCACATGCATACCTGCTGGCAGTAAGGTTGTGCATAACTTTAATCCTCTGCAAACATTGCTGCATCATTTCTAAGACTCTTTGCCCTCTGATGCCTTGTCAGTTGCCTGTTCCTCTGAGCCCTCTGAATCACTTGGTTTCAGTGGTACCAGTGATACAGCAACAGCAACACAAATACCACCATGAAATCTGCTGCCTCCATGCTCGTTTCTGTTTACTGTGTGCATGGAAATGAGCAGCGGCATGCTGGGATACATAGGGAAGTGACGCACAGCATTCTGGGATTGTGTGTGTCTCTTCACTCAAACCCGATCATGGTGGGCATCTTTTCTGCAAGCTGGAGCACTAGAATGGAAAGTCTGGTCAATTTACATTGATCTGACCAAGGTTTTTGATACTGTGAATCACTCCGTCCTCCTAAACTCCCTCCCGTCCCTTGGCCTCTCCTCTGCCTTGGTTTGTCGGTTCAAAAGCTACCTCAAATTCAGAATGTTGCAGGTCAGAATAAATGATTCCCTATCTAGTGTTATCTCAGTCTGCTCTGGTGTTCTATATAAGGGTCCATCCTTGGGCCCTTACTTTTTAGCCTATTCTTGAATACCCTCCCCAATGCCAGCGACAGCAACCTAATCCTTTATGCCGATGATGCTGTTCTTTTCACCAGCCACTCTGACTTCCTCCCGCTTACAAATGATCTGCAACTTAACTTCACAAAAGAGGAATCCTGGTTTACCAACCACAAACTTTTAACGAATTACAAAAAGACAAAAACAATGTTCTTTGCTAGCAACCAAAACAAATATAATTCCGCACCTCTAACTATCTGTAATGTTCTTAACCAACCCCTGGAGATGGTATATGAATTCAAATACCTAGGAATTACTCTAGACAGCTCACTGTTTTATGCCCTACATGTCAATAACATATCCAAGTTGGTAAACAGTTGGATAGGGGTCCTTTACAGGCATAGGCTGTGTCTCACACCTGTGGCCTCAAGACTAGCAGTCACAAGTTCGGTCCTGTCTAGCATAGATTATGGCCTGATAATCTATATTGCTGCCATGCACACCATTCTCAAACGGCTGACAATCTCACTAAATAAGGCATGCAGGCTGATCACTGGTGCTAGCAAATGCACTCATACCTGCAACCTATGCAGTACTTGCAATCTGAATGGCTACATTTGCAGGGTAGAATAAAATATCAAACCTACCAGTTGCAAAAAAATATATGCTTGGCCTTAACTTCTCCAGACACCCTGACCCTGCTTCTGCCAACCAATGACACATGCATAGTGCAGCTAAGCAGGCTGTCCTCATCCCACGCTGTTGGACCTCATAAGCCCAGTGCACTTTCATTTACAGGGTGCCAACCTGGCTCAACAACCTACCCTCTGTTGTCCTTTCTGAACCCAGACTAGGTGTTTTTAAATTCAAACTCCATGCTCAGCTTGCTGCAATGTTTAAATGTGACTGTGCCCCCAGACCCTATCTGACACTCCCCTAGATCCCTGTCCTCCCCACCACCATCCCTAACTGTTAGCAGACCTCAATCTTACCCCTGCAGCTGCCTCTCCCAATGCTCTGCCTTCCACCTTCATCTCCCGTAAGCTTCCCCATCATGCCTACTTTATTCCTAGTCTAGCACTTACATAGATACATAGACAGTGTCGGCAGATAAGGGCCTATGGCCCACCCAGTCTGTCCATTTAAGTTTGTAAGTTCAGTTTACAGTTTCAGTTCACTTGATCGACAAAGTCTTCGTCAATGGATTGCATTCATGACTGCTGTTTTCACCTGTATAATTTCTCATTGTTCTTATTTGTATCACCAATTGTAACATTCCTGTACCAACTCATATTGTATGTTCTCCATTTATTCTGTACATTGTATGTTTCCGTGATGTAGAATCTTTGTAGAAAAGCCCCTTACTCAAGGGTATTTTGTAATCCTAGTAATGAATAAATAAATAAATAAAAACAATAAAATGCGGACGTGAGATGAGCATGTTCAAAACAGGTCACCACACACTGCTGCATAGTGTGGACCATCTGTAATGGTAAGCATTAAACTGTTCTTAAAAATGTTACACTCCCATGATCACAAGTGTGGACAGGGCCATAGTTGCTGGGCTGGGCTGGGCTTGCACCAGATTCAGCCGGAATCCCTACAAACTCTTGAAACCTAATTGACCAGCCCTGTTGGGAGGTGTTTTTAAAGATATGCACTAATTGGGCTGTGCACTGTAACTAACTTCAAAATGTACTAACTCAACTAAATGCCACCCTAATTCCTTAAACATAACTTCATATAATGTGACTTCTCAGCTTAGCACATATTTATTTTCGTACTGAAATTCTGGACACAATCATGTAACCCTTAATCTAACATTATCTTAAAAATTACAGTTTCTGGATTAATATACTAAATCTTTTAAAACAAAGTTATTTCTTCATTTTTGCCTACTGCACCCCCTCCACCCCACCCCTAGTCCAAAAAGTCTCTGGGCCAGACAGGCAATTTTAAATCACAGTGGTACCTGGTGTTCAGTGAAACTCCACAGAGCAGCTGCCAGTGTTTCTTGTTGAGTGTCAAGTGGAAATACTCCAATCCGACAGTGCACCTGAAACAGAACTGTGTTTGTGTGTCCAGACGTTGAGCGGGACCAAACAGAACCACTGCTGACCATGGGAAGAACGAATGCTGATGCTATTCAGGAAAGAACAAAGGACAGTTTCTGCTCTGCACATGATTTAGAGCACAGTTTGTATCCCATATAAATCCATAGTGCGTCATGAGCTGCTGGGCCAATCGGACACCACTTTCAACTTTTCTCAGTTTGCGTGAGAATCTTGGCTGTGATTTACTGTGGCTAGTTAAAAATCCCAGTAGAAATCACACAATTGTACTTTTCATCCCCATACCCCATTTCCAGCATCCTGTTTTTTTGGGATGGACAGCTTCTCAGAAGGAAGGAGGGGCAGTACCATACTGGGCAAATCCTTTTCAGCTATAATTAACATCCATTTAAATGAAATAAAAGTGGGGGAGAATGGGACAATACCCAAATCTCTTAGACCATTGCTACCTGCTTCCCCCATAAACTGTTGCAAAATTTTAACACTGAACACTAGATCATTAAATCTATAAAAAATGGCAGAATTGGAAGCTAAAAGCAAAATACTCAACTTGGGCATTATAGCAGTTACTGAAACTTGGTGGGATTCTACTTCAGCTTGGATTAAGGAGATGCAAGGTTACAAATTATACCATATAGATAGAGCTGGTAAACAAGGTGGGGGGTCTATATATATGTAAGAGATGACATTTCATCACACAAAACCCTTTACCATACTAATACTGAAAGCAGATGGGTTACTGTACTTAAGGGTCAACCACAAATTATAATAGGTAATTGCTATAGGCCTCCAGCATCAGATTCAGAGTATACAACTGAGATGTGCCACGACATCTCTAATGTATCTAAAAAGGGTGATGTAATCATATTAGGTGATTTCAACATGCCCAGTATCAACTGGACCTCTCTAACAAGTAGTTGCCACTATGAAAAACAATTAATTTCTACCCTCATAGACAACGGTATCTCCCAACTTATCACCCTGCCTACTAGAGGAACAAACACCTTCGACCTTCTTGCTACTAATACAAGAGAAAAAAAATCTCCAATATCCGTATATGGGACCCCCTGGGCAGTAGCGATCATTTCTCAATTTTGTTTGAAGTAGCAGGGGAGCACCTTACTTTAAAAAAACAGACAACATTTAAAAATTATGACAAAAGTAACTTTGATGGAATTATTGATGCCCTAAATTCAACCCCTTGGGAAAAGATAATGTCTCAACTTTCAGTCAAGGATGCTTGGGCTAAATTTAAAATCATAATTCATAACTTAGAAAATTCATGTGCCAATTAAAAATTAATATAATAAAAAGGAAAGACTTCCTAGGTGGCTCAATAGAACAATAAAATCTCAAATAAAACTAAAGCAAAGGTCATTTAAAAAACTCAACACTTGCCTACCTGACGATAGGATCACTGCTTATTCTAAATATAAACAAGCTTTAATTACCCTCAAACACATGATTAAACAATCAAAGGGAAACCTAGAATTTAAACTAGCACACACTAAGGACTCTCACAAATTCTTGAATTCCTATTTGAGCAACAAGGAAAACTGGCCCACTGATACTTAATAGTATTAGCATACATTCTGATACCAACAGTACCAATCAATTCAATACCTACTTTGTTCACTATTTTCAAAGATCCCTATACACCTCCAAACCACTTGCTCAAAACTGCTGTACAAACATATAATATCTATATAACAGAAATCCTCCCATTATTAAAATCCTTAAAAAAAAACAAAACACAAGCCCAGGTTCAGAGAAAATTAATTCTAGATTTTTTTTTTAATTGTATTTATTCACCTGCTGCGGTGACTACCGATGGGAACATCCAGCCTCCAGCCCTGCCCAGTGGGAGACCACCAGACTCACTCACATGATGGGGGATCTGGCACGGCCGTCGCTGGTCAGCTAGAGGGTCACCCCATGCTCTTTCCAGCTAGATCGGCCCTGGACCCCTCAGTGCGATTCCACGTGAGTCCTCCTGGTGAAGCAGGGCGCGGCCATCAAGCTGCTCGGTCACGCCCAGCCATTTTTCCACTCCCCCCCCCATGGGAGTGCAGACATACAGTGATGTCTGCGCATGTTCATGCTGGACGTCCACCTCACTCTCCTCCAGACACACTGATGTGCATGCGGCACCGGCATTCCTAGGGTTGTCAAGAAAAGCGGTGTAGGTTCCCCAGCCCACCCCTGGAATAGGAGAGCTGTCTCCTGATGTTCAATCCTAGTCCTCCCTGCTGACCCCTAATGACTCGAGCCTGCTCTCTCGAATCAGTTGCCGGGTGAAGCGCAAGATGTGGTGCATCCAGCTCCTCACCTCTCAGCGCCACCTGGACGGCAGTTCTAGATTTTTGATTGAAACTGTGGAAGCAGTAGTTACCCCCTTACAAATCATATTCAACAAATCCTTACATGATTCATAAATGCCCCCAGACTGGCCAACTGCCTCTGTAACCCCAATATTCAAAAAGGGAAACAGACCCAATGTACAAAACTATCGTCCCATCAGTTTAACATCCATCATCTCTAAACTCATGGAAAAGATTATTAAAGCATACTTGGAAAAAGAAATGAAGGAGCTACAACTCTCAGACAAAACTCAATATGGATCCAGGTAAGGATACTCCTGCAGCACAAATTTAATATCATTTTACAATAATGTAAATCAGGGCATGGATAACAAATTACCAATGAATGTCATACTACTGGACTACAGTAAAGCCTTTGACAAGGTCCCACATGGTAAACTTATTACCAAACTTGAATCCTTAGGATTTTCACTTGGCCTAACAAACTGGACAAATCAATGGCTTACAAACAGAACACAGAGAGTTAACATCAATACTGCACTATCAGATCAAGGCTTAGTCAGTAGTGGGGTGCCCCAGGGCTCTGTCCTGGGGCTGATATTGTTTAATATTTACATAAGCGACATGCAAACTGGACCACAAAATTGGCTTTCACAATTTGATGATGAGTCTAAGTTGGGGGGAGGGGAGTGGATACTCCTCATAACTTGCATACCCTTATTTCAGACCTCAGCTCTATTGAACAATGGGCACAGCTTAACAAAATGGAATTTAATGTAGAAAAATGTGCAGTTCTTCACCTTGGATCAAAAATCCCCAAAACACCTACTACATAAATAAAACACCACTGAAGTCATCATCTATCAAAAGGGATCTAGGCATATTGGTTAATAACAAACTCTCATTCAGTGATCACTGTGCTAGAGTAACTAACATAACTAATAATTTGCTTAGGTAAGTTAAAAGCTCATTTGTCACTAAAACAGAACAATGTCTCATTCCACTGTCAGGGCCTATATTAGGCCATATACTGACTATGGGTCTCCATTTTGGAGCCCACATCTAAAGGGAGACATAGCATGACTTGAGCAGGTACAGAGACGTGCTACAAAAATGATCCCTAGAGTATCCTCCAAAACCTATCAGTATAGGCTAAAAGCCACAGAGCATATTTCCCTTCAGTAAAGGAGAATCAGAGGTGACATTTTATTAATTTATAATTTACTGAAACCCCAGAACTAATGAATCAATGCGATCTATTCTACTCAACCAACCTCATCATTCCTAGGCATCACAATAAACAAATTGAGATTAAAAAGGCTATTACAAACCTAAAGCATAATTTCTTTTCATTATGTGCCCCCAGATCATAGAACACCTTGCCACAGAAACTAATAGATTGCACTAACTTCCTTACATTTAAAAAGGGATTAGATATCTGGTTGACTGTTATTAATACTTCATAAACTGGCCCACTCAAGTGTGGGGGAAAATCTTGATGGGCCTTGGCTAGAGATGGGTGAAGTGGCTGATTACATCCATAGTGAATCATGAAGAGTGAGAGTGAGTCTCTTGGTCTCCACACAACATGAAGAGGAGTACTTGTTATATCGGGTAACGCCAAGTCCATTGAAAGCAATGACTTTATGCTACTCCTCCCTCCCAAACCACTACTCTACCAATTCTTAAGGTGAAGTACATTGAAAACAACGTACTTCGCCTCACTTCACTTTATTTTTAAGCTCCAAAGGTGAATTTTGCAGTGATTCATGGGATTTCAGGTCACACAAGCTCTAGATTGTTCTGCACAGGCTCAGTTTGGGGTAGTGTGTGTAGGAAGCTGTAGAAGAGAGTGTGCTCTGAGAGCTCTCTGTGATTCAAACCTTCTAAAAGCTTTTAAAAAAGTCTTTTTGAGTAATTATTTTTGCTGAAACTTTAGTTCATCGATTGCAGGAAGCCCTCCTGTGCTCATATTATAGAGCATTTATTGTTCGTATATGGATTTTGAATGTTAATGTACAACATTCAGTCTGTGTACTGAGAGACAGTGGAAGTGTGCTTTGGGGGAGGGGCGTATCTGTGGTGTAGGTAGAGTAACATACTAACATACTAAAATGCCAGCAGAATAGGCCTAATGGTCTTTCAAGTCTGCTCGATTGGTCAGCCCCCACCCTGGGTGCTGACCTTGCTGCCCCCCTCGCCTTCTCTGGCTTCTCCCTTCCCAGTTCTGGATATTCTTGCTGCATTGGATTTTGCTTCCAGAACCCTTCCCCTATACCTGTCCCAGCCCCTCTTGAACTCCTCCACTGTCTCCTGCCTACCAGCCCCCTAGGCAGTGCATTCCATGGCTCCACCACCCTCTCAGTGAAGTAGCACCTCCTCCTTTCTCCTGAATCTTCCCCTCCAGCTTCCACCCATGCCCTCTAGTGGCCCCTCCTCCTTCCTTTGAAGCACCCTGACTGTTTCTCCCTATTTACCCTCTTCATGTACCTGAAGACCTCTATCATGTCACCTCGGTCCCTTCTCTCTTCCAATGTGTACATATTTAGCTCTTCGAGCCTCTCCTCATAGGTCCTTTCCCCCAAGCCCCAAATCATTTTAGTTGCCCTCCTCTGGACCCTCTCCAGGAGTTTAATGTCTCTCTTTATGTGTGGCCTCCAAAACTGCATGCAGTACTCAAGGTGTGGCCTCACCAAGTAGTTATACAGAGGGAGTATCACTTCCCTCCTTCTGGAGGTGATCCCCCTAGCGATGCATCCCAGCATCCTGTTGCTGCTGCCCTCCTACAAGTCTCTGAGTTGTTCATCTTGACATCCACCACCACCCCCAGGTCCCTCTCAGCCATCGAGACTTGTAGCATTCCCCCCCCAGGGTGTACACTTGGCCCGGGTTTCTGGCCCCCAGGTGGAGTACCTTGCATTTCCCTGCATTGAACCTCAGCTTCCACTTTCTAGACCATCTTTCCAGAGCCTCCAGGTCCCCCTGTAGGGCCACCCTCCCCTCCTCCCCATAACTTGGAGAAAAAGACTGTTCTTTCTGTTTTGGGGATATTTTTCTTGTAGAACTGTGTTAATGTACACACAGTAATATTTTCAATAGTTCTTGCCATTTTTTTGCTGATTGTTGTGGTGCAGCAGTGCATAATTTTAGTTTATTTAAAATACATTGTTATATTACTGAAATTTTCAATTTGCTACTCATTACTTAGTGTGTGTGTGAGAACGTGTGTGACGTGTGTCACCAAATCAGACACCTTTTATTGTGCCACATAGTAATTTCAGCAATGTGAACCTGCTATCCACTGCAGCTGTGTGATTTTTAAACTTCTTTGTGGTATCTTTACTGCAACTAGTACTAGTGACTGTTACTGCAGCAGTGCGTTAAACTGCCCCCCACCACAGCCCACCCCAACCAGAAAGGGTATTCTTTCCAGATTTTAATTTCTGATGGTGAGCATTGGTTAGGTGTTGTGCCTTTGCATCTGCATCTCTTCAGTGCACCTCTCAGTCTTAATTTGTCTGTGCATTTACATCTCTTTAGGGCCCAATCTCCATCTGTAACTTAAGTCACAGTTGTTTCTTTGGCTTCCCTTCAGAGTACTGGACTGAGGTTGTGCATAATTTTGTATGAACATTGTACTCATTAATATAAGTTTTTAAGTCAGGACCATCATCACGTTCATGAGTCACTTGTGATACAAATCACGTCGTTCATCATCACGGTCACAAATGCGATCACAAATCACTATTCATGATCATGTCATGAATCACAACGTTAATTTTTTTACTAATTACTGGATGTATTGTAAGCCTGTTTTGCAGTATCTCTCCAGGCTTCACCACCCCACCATTGTACTCATGAATAAGTGTTTTTAAGTCAGGGAGTTTTGTGCTTGAGCTCATCTGGGAAGTACAACCATAGGCATTCGCATTCCCTCCTGTACAGCATGTGAGTTACAGTACTGTAAGTAGTGGTGGGTGAAGTGGCCCCAATTCGCTCCGTGAAGTGATTCATGGAGTAATGTGGAATTTGTGGAGTACTCCACAATGAGAAGCAGAGTACTGCGCTTCCTAATGAGGAAGGCAAAGTCCATTGAAACCAATAACTTTGCTTTATTCTGCCTTCCCCAAACCACTTCACCAATTTTAAGGTGAAGTACAGTGAAATCAATGTAATTTGCCTCACTTTGCCTTGTAATTGAATGCCAAATGAAATTCTGCAGTGATTAATGGGATTACAGGTCACATGAGCTCTAGATTGTTCTGCACAGCCTCAGTTCTGGTCTGGGTAGTGTGTGTGTAGTGGTAGCTGGAGACAGTTTGCTC
The DNA here is from genome assembly GCA_016271365.2 of Neoceratodus forsteri. Taxonomy (NCBI): domain Eukaryota; kingdom Metazoa; phylum Chordata; order Ceratodontiformes; family Ceratodontidae; genus Neoceratodus; species Neoceratodus forsteri. Next base: position 1,189,186,943 of record CM057453.1, read on the forward strand.
TCAGAACTCTGAGATTCAAAACCTCTAAAAGCTGTTTAAAATGCCTTTTTGAGTCTTTTTTTTGCTCAAAATTTAGTACTTCGATTGTAGGAAACCTTTCTGTGCTCATATCATCGAGTATTTATTGTCGTGTGTGGATTTTGAATGTTAATTTAGAACAGTCAGTCTGTGTACTGTGAAGTGTGCTTTGGGGAAGGGGCATATTTATGGTGTAGGTACAGTAACTTGGAGAAGAAGGTCTTTCTGTTTTGGTTATATTTTTCTTGTATAACTCTGTTAATGTACACACATTAATATTTTTGGTAATTCTTGACATTTTTTGCTGATTGTTGTGGTGCAGCAATGTATAATTTGTCTGTTTAAAACATTTGGTTATATTACTAAAGGTTTTCAATTTGCTATGCATTACTTGTACTGTGTGTGTGTGTGTGTGTGTGTGTGTGTGATGCATGCCATTAAATCAGACACCTTTTACTGTGCCACAGAGTAATTGCAGCAGTGTGAACCTGCTATCCACCGCACCTGCATGAATTTTTTACACTTCTTTGTGGTATCTTTACTGGTAGTGGATTGTTACTGTCGTGCACTAATTTGCCAACTGGCAAAATGTATTCCTTTCCAGATTTGGATTTGTGACTTGTGAACACTGGTTAGGTGGTGTTGTGCCTTGTCGTGTGCATCCCTTAAGCGTGCAGCTCAATCTGAATCTGTCTGTGCATTTGTAGTACACTATTAATTCTGAGAGACTGCACTTCTTGTTACGCTTTCATTTCACTTGGTCAGCACTGGGGAATTTTCTGGACACAAGAGAGTAGCATTTCGCCAGCACTGGGGAATTTTCTGGACACAAGACAGTAGCATTTTGGGGATGCACATTAATTCTGGTGACTGTATGTGACCACTGCGTGCATGACTGAGTGCGCCATTAATTCTGGGACACTTTGCATTTCATGTTACGCTCTCATTTCACTTTGTCAGCATGTGTGAATTTTCTGGACACAAGACAGTAGCATTGTGGGGATGCACAATAATTCTGAGGACTGTGTGTGAGTACCACACGCATGACTGAGTGTGGCATTAATTCTGGGGGACTTTGCATTTCATGTTATGCTCTCATTTCACTTTGTCACTACTTATCAATTTTCTGGACACAAGAAAGATGCATTTTGGAGATGCAGAAAAAATCTGGGGACTCTGTGTGACCACTTCGTGCATGACTGTGTGTGCCATTAATTCTGGGACACTGCATTTCATTTTAGGCTCTCATTTCACTTTGTCAGCACGTGTGAATTTTCTGGACACAAGACAGTTGCATTTTGGGACTGTGAATTCTGGTGAGTCTGGAAAATATTTTTGGAGCCTCAGTAATGTTTACTTTCTGTCATGCTATCGTGAAGTATTTGTCAAAAAGCAGGACTGAGCACTGCAATTATACTGTGCTAAACTACATGTGTGCAGTCCTTCTTTCCTGTGTGTGCAGACACTGTCCAGCATCAAGTTGCAAGCATATACATATATATGCTGATGCTGACTTGTTACACTGTTCATGGTGATGGTATAAAGGATAAAGATAAGAATAGATATTGTATATTTTATTTGTACCATCAACGGCAGCAGACAAAGTCATATGATATGTTTTCAGAGGTCTTGGGCCAGTGTGCACCTCAATCACGTGTCACACAGATATAGTTCACACATGACTTTGCAAAGATAATAGCACAAAAAAATCATGCTTTTAAACAAACCATACCCAACAGACATAAAATATTGCTGAGGCACCCACAATATTTTATGGTGTACAGACATGTTCAAATCAGAATATATACAGGTCCTGCAGTTCACTGCCGCCACACTGTGCTACCACTGGTGCCGTGTCATGTTATGGTGTACATCAACTTGCTGAAAAACTGACACTGCCAGTGCAAACTAGAAAGACATATTCCAGAACAAATAATGAAAAGAAGGAATGTGATAGTACAGTGTGGTGGCAGTGAACTGGACCTTATATATTTTCTGGCTTTATAATGTCTGTACACCATGAAATATTTTGGTGCATCAGCAACACTTCATGTCTGTTAGATACGGTTTGTTGAAAAGCAGGATTTTTGGTTGCTATGAACTCCTATCAAAATATACATTACATGTTCTTATCTTTATTCTTTATACCATAAACACAGCAACAAGTCAGACAGCAATCAGCATATATATGTTTGCAAGAAACTGGACAGTGTCTGCAGTACATACACACACATGAAAGAAGACTGACTGCACCCATGCAGTTTAGCACAGTATACTTGAACTGCTCAGTCTGCTTTTCCACAAACATTCCGTGACAGAAAGTAAACATTAATGAGGTACCAAAACAGCACACGCACACAAACACAAACACACACACACACACTTACCTGAAGGAAGGAGGGCCAGAATACAAAGTGCCACGCATATGGAAGACAACAAAAAAGGGTATAATTACATACAAGGGTCGGGGATGGTGGAGGAATACATTTTATAACACAGCAAGGAAGGTGTGTGGGGGGCACATGGTGTGAGGGGAAAAAAACTAATGTGAGATCCCATGGTGATCCAGCAGCAGTTCCAGCATGGACATAATCTGCAACTGATGTCCTTCTATGCGATCCAGCCACTGCTTGACAGCTCTCACCCTCTCATTGTTCTCCTCAACAGCACTCCAGAGAACTGCCAAGTCTGCCTGCATTACACGCAGTTCTCTGGGGTCCACACGTTCTATAGGTTGACCTGCTAGTGGTGGTGGTGGGGGGGTACTGGTGGAGCAGCAGGTGCTGCACTGGCCCTCTTCTTCTTAGAGCCACCACCATGCACAGCTGCACCCTCTGCCACAGAAGGGCCAGCAGCTGCAGGCATGGCCCATTCTGTGGCAGCCTGCCACTCCAACTGGTGGTGATTGAGCATATGGGTGCGCTAGCCCCCAGTCCCCAGGTGAGTCCCCCGGGGGCCACGGCACACCTCCACCTCACATAGGCAGCACCTGATAATGCTGCTGTTCCCACCGACACAGTCAAAAAACTGCCAAACAATGGAGGTGTGGGGAGGACCAGGAACAGGCATGGGATGGCCAGATGAACTGGCAGCCATCTTGTCACAGTGCTCAGCAGGGATGGGACCCACATCTGGGCCCAGGGGCACAGGCACATCCTGCTCCAGCAGACCTGGTGCTGGAGCTGGTGCTGGATATAGTGGTGGTGGTTCAACTGCCTCAGAGTCAGGAGGTGGTACTGGTCCTGCTTTGGGGGGGGTGTACTCAGAATTTTCAATCGGTCCAACAGGAACTGACTGGCCATGCTCCCCACACATGTGCATGGTACGATGCCTACCAGTACCATGCTCTTCCAGAGCTGCCCCCATCCCAGACATTCCCTCACTCTGGTCCATCTCTCCTACTGTACTCCCACAGTCTGAGCAATGACTACTCACACTGTCACACAACACACACACACACACACACACAGTCACGTGGACACAAACAACTAACTACTTATAAAGGTAAGAAAAATAAATTTACAGAAAGACCAAATTAAGTAAAAAAGAGTACAGAAAAGACAAAAAAATGTAGCTTTTAAAAAAGCGATTGGGTCTAAATCAAAGTTTAAATCTCCTCCTCACTCTGATCTCCAAGTCTCAGCAGTGACAAAACAACACACTCCTCTCTCTCCGACTCCGTCTGCACAGGACACAGAGAAAGTGTCTGCTTGTAAGACTTCCTTCCTTCCTTTTCCTGCCTGGCTATGGCTAAAGAGCATGGCGAAGTCCATTGAAAACAACGATATGCCTTACTTCATGGTGTCATTCTGCCTTAATGTGAAGTGGTAATGACAAGGCGGAGAGAACACTTTGCATTGCCTACTCCACGTAGCGGAGTGGCAACACGAAGTGCCCACATTGCAGTCACTTTGCCTGCAGAATTTAAACTCGCTGCATCTCTAGCCTCTACCTTCTTTTTTTCCAAAAAAACTAGTAAACCTAGTAAAAGCCCATTAAATATGGGAATCCCTGTAAATCTGGGAGCACTGTGGACGGCAAGAAGGAAGAGAAGGAATATCATTTTATACCATGCCTTTCATACACAATGCATCCCTAAGTAAGCAATAAGACATGATGAGGTGTGGGTTATGCCTGATAAGAGCACACCCCAGGTGCATTATGAGACACAAGGCACTTGTGCTGACTGCGTTTTGCACCTGGCCGTGCTCTTATCAGGCCATAACCCACACCTCACCATGCCTTATTGAGCTTACAAAATGGGCAAAAAATTCATATGCAACAATCAGGATGATGTAAACATTTTTATTTAGTTTCCTTTTTGAACACATTTTTTTGCAAATTTTGATGAAAAATAGTCCCTTTAACCGTTGGACAATGACACCTGCAACGAACTGCAACATAACTTTTTTAGAGAAGTACCTGCAACATTAACTCTATTTTATTTTTTTGATGAAACTAATAAATAAATTCAGTCTTTTAATAGAACACCTTAAACTGTACTGTAATTCATGTTCAAATGACTTTGAAGGCACACACTTCATTTTTAGGAAATGGAATGGAATGGAAACATAAATGCATTTATTGGGTAAAGTTTATAAACTTGGCCTTTTCCATGTAATGGTTGTGCAGTATGAAGGGTGTGTTGCTGCTGGTTTGGGGAAGGTCTGGATGGCTGTGGTCATTTTAGCAGTTTCCCTACTGTCAGAATGAGCTTTTGCCTTGTCACTAACTACAGTGTCTGGATGCAGAGACAAGCTTGGCTGTATACAGCAGCTGCTGATGGATGCTTGCTGTGGACAATTGATAGCAGAGGTATTTTATTTCTCAGTTGCTGGGTTTTCTTTGAGGAGGAGGATTTCACTCCACCACTTTCTGTCCTGCTCTGATGGCTCCCAGTACGACTGCAAACTGGACTCTTTCCTATGGCCTGTCACTGCCATAATTTCTGTTGCTTTGAGTCTTGCTTCTGACAGCAGCTGCACGGTGGTTGCTCTCATGCTGTGATTAGTGTATCGGGTTGACAGTCCCGCTTCACAGCTGATTTGGGGCATGAGGTTAGCAAGGTAATTTATGCTCAGTGGTTCTCTACTCTACCAGGTCTCTGCTTTTTCATATTTAGTAGTTGGTATTCGTCGAGGGTGACAGTAAAAAGTGGGTGGAGTCGGGGGAAGTTTACTTATGTATTTTTTGAATGAGCCGACTTGGCAGACTGGGTTCTGTGTCATGGTGTATACGACATCTTAGTACTGTTCTTTTGTGGCTTCATTTTTTGCATGTTTTTTCGTAGATTCGTTAAAGATTAGTGTGATGAATTCTGTGCCATCTTGATCCATTTTTATTTTGAAGTGGTCAGGCTTCAGCAGTCTGAGTTCTTTTCTGCCTCATCCTGCCATGTAAACAGTAACTGTACATCCACCCACACCTTATACAGAAGGCCTTGAGGGGTGTCCAATGAGGTTTTTAATATGCCAAGGTCAACTTTTGAAATTGGAGGGTGGTGATGTGAGCTGTCTTTTCCTTCTCCCTGGTAATGTTTACAGACAGCTGTGAACATATTGTTCGTGACTTGCATCTGTGGATCATTGTGAATGTTTTTGTTTTGGTTCAGAGGCGAGCTATTGAGGTGGTGATTTATCCCAGCTCAAAGGGCTACTAAGCTGGCTAGGCTGTATTGCGTGCAGTTACTCTGCCTCAGTATTTGGTAGAGGTCTGTGGCTGTAACTATTTTGAAATCTGTTTGTATTTGATGAGCTGTACACCAGTTGTTTAAGACAATTATTGCCCACAAAGTGTTTTTTGTTTTGAGGAACAGAAAGAAGTTAAGGAAAACTCTGGAAGGTTAAGCAGAGACAGAGACAGAGACATTAAACATGGATGTACAGAGAGGTTAAGAGACTTAGTCAATATCACAGTTAGTAAGCATTGCTAGTGGGATTCACACCCATCAATCCCTAGATTTTCCAAGGTTTCTCTAGATTTTCCATGGTTTCCATGGAACACACCATAGAAAGCGATTTTGGAAACCATTCAAGTACACTGGAAATGCTGATAGAATTTACAAGGTTTTGCATGGTTTCCATTAGTATTTTACATGGAAAGTAGTGCACAAAGCATGAAACAGCAAAAAATAGCACAGAATTCCATGGAGCGGCGTACTTCTCTGTGCTATAATAGAAACAAACTACAGTACAGTCCACATTAAACTTACTGTGCAACCAGTTTGCCACCCTTTCTTTTTATGTGACTGCAATGAGCTGCCAGCTTGTTGATTTTTTTTCACTTCAGCTTACAGTAGAGTGTAAATTTCAGTTGAAAATAGATTCAGCAGCTGAGTCAGAGCTCAACAGAAGCCAGCTAACAACCAGACATCAGCGATAAAGAGATTTTCTGTGCAGAGCTTTAACAGCTCAAATGCTAACTGTAGGTTAAAGCTTTGCATAATACGTTCAATGTGAAATGTACTTTATTAGGGTTATTGATTTTAACCACAAAAACTATGGGCAACCTTGTACATTTAAGTCTGATTGTTACAGAAACCCATGGCAATATCTGCGAATACTCCATGGGTTCCTAGCTCCCTGTTAATGTCCATGGAATTCATGGAAAATCTAGGGATGCGCAGTATCTCCAGGTTCAACCTTTCTGCCACTAGTGCCTCCTTCACATCTCAGGACACTACTTCAAAAAATACTGTACTGTATATCATTGACAGTCCAATAAATGCTTGTGTTTACTCTCTTGCTCTCCCACCAATGAAATCTACTGCTGGCCAAGTTGCCCTCTCATTCTGCTTCCCTAAATTTTGGGGTTCTCTCCCTCCTTTAGTTTGCTCTGCTCCATCCCTTCCTGCTCTGTAATCTCTACTCCATGATTTTTTTACTCACTCCTGCAGCTGTTTCTAATTATGAGGTGGACTTCTGTCACCAACCTTCCTGCCTGCACCGACACTAACGTATCCCCTCTCCCCCAGTTAATCAGTCACTACTCCCTACTCTTGGTATTATTGTGTTGTTGCTCACAGTTTAAATGCCCTTTTGCCTGTTTTGAAATTTGCTGCATGTTAATTTACAGTCCAGCAATTTTTATCCTGAGGTGTCTTCTTCTAATCTGTATATATTGTTCTACTTATTTCCATATTGTTGTATTATTTTTGTACTTGGTACCTTGCATCTGTTCTGTTCTCTTCCCCCTCCTCCCTCCCCCATGATGCATCTGGAAACAAGCTGATACCTCAACAGTATGACTTTCCTGGTAAAACTTTTAAAACAAATAAATGTAAATAGATGTTCTTGACTCATTGGTCATTTCTAAAACAAAAAAAGATTGTGATGTTACTGAGCAAGAACCCACATGTCTGCCTGAGAGGGTGTGGCAGCTAAAGTAAATTCAGAAATCTCTGGGAGGAAAACTGTTAATAGTATTGCTGAAACCCCATCAGTTTTAGGTGCCAAGGACCCCAGTGGTGGCTCTCATGTGCCTGCACACAACTGCAATACACATACTGTAGCAGTGATTTTTCTGGCTTATTCAAGCTAGGCCAGGCAATGGTATGGAGCAGCAGCATTATTGCTTATTTTCCCAGTTTAAGCCACTTATTCCATTAATCAATGTATAATGACCATAAACAACATGTTTTATTGCTTAAATAAAACACTTCACTAATAACTCAATGGGGGAGTGATGTCTTCTCTGTAGAATTTTATAAACTGAATTGTGATATATTGTTTTTTTCTATTACTAAACCTTTTAAGATCTTGTTTAACTCAGACCAAACAGCTTCCTATTGCTGTGCCTGACCTACATTTCCCTTACTTATGACCTTTTAAATTGTACTAGGTATAGTCTGAGCTCCTAGATGCAGATGGATGCAAAATCATGAAACAATTCAGCCGATTGGTTTCATCTTATAGTAGTTTACCTCATGTGATCCATCTAAACCAGACTAGTTGTTTCAAAAACAGATTACTGCCTTCCAATATCAAACAGACCAGAATGAAAATGTTTGTTACTTACTACTAACAGCAGCTTTTTGAGATGTTCTCCATAGAGCCCTGAAAAATTGAACTGTAAATTGTCATTGTTAGGACCTTACAGGAAGGTTTAGCAAGGTGGGGCCGCTGATGTCAACATTCCTACAAACATATACCTTGGTGGCACTCAGCATCGGCATTGTCTATATAAGACTAAGTTTGCTGGCAAAGGCACCTAGCTTCACCAGAGCTCTTTTCTTCCAGGTTTGCTTGTGAGGACAGAGCACGGAACAACATTATCAGAGCAACGCAAAACAATTAAGGCTTCTTTTGGTTAGGCAGATTTACTGTGTGTTACTATTTGCTTTTGTGCTTACAGGTTTTGTTACTGTTTTTTGTTTACATTTAACTGCTTTATTGTTCTTTGATTCAAATTGCTGTCGCAGGGTATACTTTCTGCTGCATCATTACAGGGTGATTCTACAGGTTTGTTACTATTTTGTGCTTACAGAGTACTGCTGTCATCTTACCTGATTCAAATTGTTTCTTGCAACGTATATCTTCTGTTAAAGCATTCTGCAGGTTGTGCTTACAGGTTTTGTTACCATTTTACTGCTTTATTTTTCTCTGTTGCAAAGTGTTTTTTTGCAGGGTATATCTTCTGTGAAATTGTTACAGGGGGTGCTTACAGGTTTTACAGTTTTATCTATCATTAGGCAAAGCTTTCAGGGCTAATCACAGGAGTACATACGAGAACCAGGCTGAGGGATGACTGCATTTGTTGTTGGTTGATTGTTTCTGCTCTTTCCTCCTTGTATCTTTGTTCCGTGGTTCTTCTTTTTCGGCAGGGAAGGGCCCAATCCCCAACCACCCCCTGATACCCTCTGTTTATAGAGTAGCACAATTGTAACATTTTCTGTAGCAAAGCAGGAAGGGGAGTATCAGAGGGGAATCTACAAAGTGACCTCACTTACAGGGGCACCATTAATTTAACTTGTTATAAAAAGTTATACAAAAATAAACAAAACAAAACAAAAATAAAAGAAAATCAAACTTTTGCTTTCATTTTCCTTCTAATTACTCGGACCAGGTTATAAACTCTGCATCTCAGTTGGAATGGATATTAACTGCAGGTACTGTGGGATACTTTTCAAAAGGGCAGTTATACAGGGTTTAGGATGCTGTCCTACATGCTGGACCATCAGCGATGTAAGGACTCAGCTCTGGGCAGCACTGGCAGAGATTGCACACCTCAAATCACATATTCAGGAGGAAATCCTTGCTGGGGACTTACTGCTCGGTGGATGCTTGCTCACAGGGGTTGCACTCCTCTAAGTGGAATTTTCTTTTTGGAATCTCTTGCTCCTCCCGACTGGAGACTGGGGAGATTCAGGCACCAATATCAAATCCCACACTGGCATCTGATTGGCTCACCAGTCACAGACCAGCCGGACTGAAAGCTGCCCTCTGGAGCCGTTGGCTCATTCCTGCATGACTTCAGACCCTGGGGAGGTGTCTGGGAGCCCTCTCACAATGGCCCCACCCCCCGCAACAACCAGGCACCACCTTGCTGCTCTGATGAGCTGGGGGACTTACCTGGACCTGTTCCTCACTGCCTGGGCTTGCCGCAGCCATCTGTGGGGAGACAGTAATCAGACTACTCAGGACTTGTGTGACACAGAAAAAAAGTGAAGCAGCTTCTGAATCTTGCTGGGGACTTACTGCTTGGCAGGTGCTTGCTCATGGGGGCTGCACTCCTCTAAGAGGAATTTTCTTTTTGGAATCTCTTGCTCCTCCTGATTGGAGACTGGGGAGATTCAGGCACCAATTTCAAATCCCGCACTGGTGTCTGATTGGCTCCCCAGTCACAGACCAGCCCAACTTAAAGCTGCCCTCTGGAGCTGGTGGATCATTCCTGCATGACTTCGGACCCTGGGGAGGTGTTTTTGGAGCCTTCTCACAATGGACCCTCCGGCAATGCCCAGATGCCGCCTTGCTGCTCTGACGACCTGGGGGACTTCCCTGTACCTCTACCTCACTGCCTGGGCTTGCCACAGCCATCCGTGGGGGGGACAGTAATTGGACTACTCGGGACTTGTGTGGCACAGGAAAAAAGCTAAACAACTTCCGAATCTTGCTGGGGACTTACTGCTCGGCGGGTGCTTGCTCACGGGGCTGCACTCCTCTAAGGTGAAATTTTTCCTGCCCACCCACCCCATTCCCTCCTCCCATTAAATGCTCCCTAGCCCTTTCCACTAACCCGGGGCCACATCCTACTGCCCCTGTTGCCACAGATGGCCCTGTGCTGTATCTCGTAGCACCCTTTATGTATCACCTGGGATCGTTCACCTGACGGGCACTATGAGGGTCTAAACAGTGGGCCTGCCTCCTGTCCCAGCTTGGCTAGGAAGGAGCCAAGCTGTTGATTTGACTTGTAGGCAATGAATTTCCCCAGCCCTGCTCTGCTGCTCCCATCACTGGACTGTATCTACTGGTGTTTCTTTGGTCATGTGTTTTTTTTTCCTTGCTGGATTGTACCTACTGCTGATACTCTAGGTCTAGTATTTCCAGATCAGTCTTATGTATGCATTATAGAAACATAGAAGTTGATGGCAGATAAGGACCGCAAGGCCCATCCAGTCTGCCATTTCTTTTTCTACCTAATGAATGTGCCATTGGCTTTTGCTCTGTCAATGGCCTATCTATTCATACTCATCTGTACTGCTCCCTTATGCCTATCCCATGCCTGTTTGAAGCCCTGCACTGTATTCATATCCACCACTTCCTGAGGTAGGCTGTTCCATGCATCCATCACCCTTTCTGTGAAAAAGAACTTCCTCACATTACCCCTTAATCAGCCTCCCTCTAATCTCATGCTGTGTCCTCTTGTCCTGCTATTTTTCTTATATTGAAACATGTTAGACTCTTTCACCTTGTTAATGCCCTTAAGGTGTTTGAATGTTTCAATCATATCACCTCTCTCCCTCCTTTACTCTAGGGTACACACATTGAGTTCAGTTAATCTGTCCTCGTATGTTTTCTGATGCAGTCCCTGCATCATTTTGGTTGCCCTTCTCTGAACTGCCTCAATTTGGTTAATGTCCTTGTGAAGGTGTGGTCTCTAGTACTGCATTCAGTACTCCAGATGGGGCCTAACCAGTGTCTTGTAGAGAGGGATTATTACCTCTCTCTTCCAACTTGTGATACCCCTACTAATACACTTCAACATCCCTCTAGCCTTACCAACTGCTTTAGTGGTCTGCTTGGATGATTTCAGGTCATCGGTGATGATGACATCTGAGTCTCTTTCTTCCCTTGTGACTGCCAGCAACTCCCCTCCCAACCTATAGGTGGCTTCAGGCTTTCTCTTCCCTATGTGCATGATCTTGTATTTCTTTGCGTTAAACCCCAGTCGCCACTCTTCAGACCATTTTGCTAGTTTATCCAGATCTCTTCTCATTCTGCCCTCACGATCTGGATCATCTACTCTGTTGCAGATCTTGGTGTCATCCTCAAACAGACAAACCTTACCCTCCAGTTCATCTGCAATGTCACTGATGAAGATACTGAAGAGGACTGGCTCCAGGACTGATCCCTGAGGTACCCCACTTGTGACTTGCATCTCTTCTGACTGTATACCATTTACCACCACTCTCTGTTTTCTGCCCATCAACCAGTTTGCCACCCAGTTGACCAATGTCTGACCCACCCTGAGCCTACCTAGCTTATTAATCAATCTTTTATGTGGAACAGTATTGAAAGCTTTGCTGAAGTCAAGGTAGGCAACATCAACTGCTCCCCCTTGGTCCACCACTCTGGTTACCCAGTCAAAGAAATCTATGAGATTAGTTTGACAGGACCTTCCTTTTGTAAACCCATGCTGTCTTGAATCCTGTGCTCCTATGGATTCCAGGTGTTATAACATATCATGCTGTCTCACTGGGTTGATAGTTGCACTAGGTTGTACTCACTGGTGTTTTTAAGGGGCCAGCACTTTCTACTTACTTATTGCAGGCAAGATAACATGTCTCTATGACTCCCTGTACTAGCTGTGGTATTGTCATTGCTTGAATTGTTCAGCTACTACCCCTCATCTTGTTTGACCTGTTACAGCTACCAATACACATCAGCTTCCTGCCCACTGTGTAATGGTGATCTTGGCATAGCATCTCTCGAGGCTGCATGCCTTCTCTTAATTGGTGTGGTGCTGCTGCCACCCCAGGCCCCTGCCAGTATAACCCCATGCCGCAGTTTTGTTTAGCGTCGGTCTTGGCCCCCTTGGGCTGCCCGGGGCCTAGGCCTGGTACTTGACTGCACTTGACCCACCCGCTCCTCCCCCTGTGGCCACTAGGTTGCCACTCCGGGGATGCTCGGTCCTCCCTGGCTTAGTTGGGGGCACAGCTCAAACCCCTGGGCATCTGGCTGCCTTGCCCTCATTCAAGTCCCCTCCAGTCTGGCTATCTGCCAGAGGGATAAAGCTCGCTCACCTTAACGTGTGCAGTTTACTACCGAACCTAACTGGACAGAGAAGGAAATAAGTGCGGGGCAGAGTGCTCCTCTACTATAAGTGGCACTTAAACGTGTCTGTCATTTGGTACACCCTCTGCCTGTGAGTTCTTGCATGCCCTCCTCCAACTTGGCAATGCCAAACAAATCTATGTCGTATGTGCCTATAACCCTCCAAAGGGAGGAACTCTTGGGTTCTCCTCGCTACTCGACTTCCTCAGTGGCAAAGTGGGCTCCAATGAGCTACTGGTCCTGGGCGACCTCAATTTAAACTGGTTGGGGGGGTAATGCCAAGCAGTATGAGCCTCTGCTGTTGGGCCTCACCCTTAGCCAACTCATCACTGAACCCATGAGGCCCTCCCCATTCAGGGGAATAGGATCCCTCATTGACTAGGTACTGAGTAACTGGCCAGATAGAATTTTCTCCTCAGGAGTTCTCCCATATGCCATCTCAGATCACTCCCCCACCTATTGCACCTGGGGCTTCTCTCCTCCCAAAATCCCTAGCAAGGTGATGCAGATGCGGGACTACTCCAGCTTTAACATTGATGACTACCTTGCTGACCTTCGGCAAACCAACTGGTCCCGGGTCACTGCCATGAATGATCCCACTTCCTCGCTGTCTTTACTCCCCTGAAAAACAAACATGCACCCTAACAAAAAGGAGGGGTATGGTAACCAAGTGGCTCCATGGTGGCCTATTCTCCCTTATGAAACAAAGAGACAAATGCTGGGTGAGATTCAAGTCCTCCCACTCCAGTTACAACCTCCTCGAATATAGACAGCTGAGGAGCTCCTGCACGAGATCCATTCACTCTGCAAAGAGCAAATTCTGCCTATCTGCCCTGCTATCCTCAGCCAATAACCCTAGGACCTTCTGGCAAAACATTAAAAACTCATTCGGAGGATCTGCCAGAGCCCAAGCTTCTGACCTGCTGATTGGAAGGGTCTGTTGCAATAGCCCAATCACTATTGCCAACGCTTTTAACTGCCAGTTTTCGGTCCTGGCTGCTCCCTCCCCTCAACCCCCCGGCTATGTGACTCTGGGTCCCTCCCTTGGTGGGATCCCTAGCTGACCTTCCTTCTACCTAAAGGCTGTCTCCTCCTCGAAGACCCAGAGGCTCCTGGCTAGTCTCTGCCCTCACACTGGAATCAGGCATGACAGCCTTGAGCCTAAACTGCTCTGCTTTGTAGCTTCACCCCTAACCTGGCCTATCTCTCACATATTCAACACTTCTTTAATTATGGGAACCATCCCAGATGTATAGAAGGTGGCCAGGGTCTTCCCTGTACTCGAGCAAGGTGACCCTAAGGATTCCAATAACTACTGCCCTATTGTAATCCTGTCGGCAATGAGGAAGCTACTTGAGAAAGTAGTGGTCTCCCAGCTCTCTCACTAGCTTCTGAGTTATGAGCTACTCTCCCAAGCACAACAGGGCTTCAGAAAAAGGCACAGCACCTCTACAGCCCTTGCGATGGTCGCATACAAACATAGAATTTGATGGCAGATAAGGACCACTTGGCCCACCCATTCTGCCCATTTCCCTACCTGATGGATAAGCTGCAGATTCTAGTTAATCAACAGCTTACTTCCTCCTACCCCCCACTAGAATTGCCTTATTCCTGTCCTATGCATTCTTGAATTCTCCCTCTCTTCCTGACTCCACAACCTCCTCAGGAAGGCTGTTCCATGCATCCACAACCCTCTCTGTGAAAAAATACTTTCTAACATTACCTCTGAGCAGTCCCCCCTGTATCTTCAAATTGTGCCCCCTTGTTCTTGTGTAACCCCCCTGCAAACGGGGGTTCCCAAAAGTCTTCCAGGAGCTTGTGTGAATGCTCCAAGTCTGGGCTGAGCTGTTTAAATGTGGTTCCAAGTGACTGCTATTTGAGCCTCCATGTACTGTCTCTTTAAGAGCTGTCTGCTTGCAGACTTAATTAGTTTGTGTGGGGGGACTGTGTGTTCTAATGCCTGAATCCCACCTGGGCTGCTGTCAATTTGCTCCATTTCTGCTGTTGCTACATGTGCAGAGGGAGTCTTGTGAAAAGATATAACTGTTTGCCAGAAATTATTTAGAGTGACTGAGAATATGTAGTTTGTCTAACCTGTCTTCCTTTCTGCACTAACTGTTTCAGTGTGGCTTTTTCATTTTGTTTCTGAATAGCTGACTTGGACCAATCAGGATGATAGGGAGACCCTAAAATGGAGCCTGTGGACGAATCGGAATTTGGACTCTCAATTCTGAGCCAGCTACAAGGGGATTGTATGGGCGTGACTCTGGGAAATGATGTTTTGACCTTGCCGCCTTTTTTCCACCAACAGAGGGAGTCTTATTGTGAGTGACAGCCGAACCAGCCAACAGAATGGTGTGGAGCTAAAGAAAATGCCCTGCTCTGCCACTGGAAAGATTAGATCAGTTGTGACTGTGAAGAAAGAAGCAGCTCTGTGCTTCTGTGGTGTATAGTTTCACACGGGAAGCGCGTGCAAAGCCCTGAGTTTCGGTCTGCAGCCTTTGTGAGTGCCAGTTTGGACTGAATCCGAGTTGTGAGGAGAAAGAAGCACTAAAAGTGTAGAAACCAGGCTAACCCTGTAGAAGACTGTAGAAATTGCTGAATCGCGCTCAGTCTGTCAGGAACTGAAGCTGCTATGTGTGCTCCCGGGTATTTTGCAGTAGTTGCGATCGGGATCGAGGAGCAGACTGTCTGGTATAGTACTTTCCTTTTACATATGAATGTGCGTAATGCTGTGGGGAATCACTATTTCCAATCCCCAGTGCTGTGTGCTGTGTGTTGAAGCTGGAAGCAAGCTCCAGCTTGTCTTGGACTAAATCCGTTTGCTATCAACTGCAGTGGGGTCCAGTCACAAGGACTTTGTTTCCATGCCTTGTTGTTCTGGCAATCCAGAAGAACATCCACCATCCAGTTTTCAGCTTGGGTATTGTGAGTACAAGTCAGGGTATTCCCCCGCAGCCTGTCATCTAATTCTTGCTGTTTCACTGCTTCATGGACTGAGCCATCTGGCTCAGGATTACAATTAGGTGTTGTGCATATATTTTCTCCTACAGGGCCCTGCCAATCTGCACCTGCCGGCCAACCCTGGGTAACAGACCTGGCTAGCCCCCCACCAACCTGGGTACCCAGAGTGTGACTTTTCAGACCCTGTATGTGTGCACAGTACTGAGATTTAATGCCACCAATTAACCTGATTCCCCCCGCTACTGTCCCCTAAATAAATCAGATTTGTTGTTGTTATACTATATACTGTCTGTGGTGTTGGTGCTTATGGAGACAGTATTGCATTTTGCTGTGCATATTGTTTAACCTTATTTTACAGGGGGTCCTCAGAGACATGCTGCAGAATCGGTCTCGAGGGTAAGTGGTACTTTATGAGTGAACAGTGTATCTACGTGGAGTATTGGAGCTGTAACTCCTGTGTACTGAGTGAGCCACTAGATGGAACCAAAGGAGATCACAGTGTCCCAGAGGGCTGTGATCAAGCTAGTCTAACCACTACAAACCCTGACCTCTGGGTGGAGGCACCTGCAATAGAACCTAGGCCCCTCACTTGGGGGTTACACTTGCACATCTCTTCTTCTGAAAGATGCTACCCTCTGGTACTTTGTTCATTCCCTTGAGATACTTGAAAGTTTCCATCATGTCCCCCCTTTTCCCTCCTTTCCTCAAGGGTATACATATTATGCTGCTTTAGTCTCTCCTCGCATGTCTTCTGGTGCAGACCCTGCACCATTTTGGTTGCCCTCCTCTGAACAGCCTCCACTCTGTCTGTGTCTTTGTGGAGTTGGGGTCTCCAGAATTGCATGCAGTACTCCAGATGGGGTCTCACCAACTTCCCATTTTCTACTGTTGATGCCTCTCCCTATTCATCCCAGTATCCCCCCTGCCCTCCTTACTGCCTTCTCACATTGCTTGCCCACCTTTAGGTCATCTGATATAATTACTCCTAGGTCTCTTTTGATATTTGTTGTTGTTATTAACTCATCCTCCCCACTGTGTACTCTTCCCCTGGGTTTTGGTTTCCCAGATGCATTACCTTGCACTTCTTTGCATTGAATCTGAGCTGCCACATATTTAACTATTCCTCCAACCTTGCCAAGTCCCTTTTCATTCTTTCCACCCCACCTTGTGTATCAACCCTGTTGCAGATCTTTGTGTCATCTGTGAAGAGACATACTTTTCCTTCCAGGTGCTCTCCAATGTCACTTATAAAGACATTAAAGAGGACCAGTCCCAGTACCAAACCCTGCAGTACCCTGCTAATTACCCTTCTTTCGTCACTGTGGACTCCATTTACTATTACCCTTTGCGTCCTGTTGCCCAGCCAGATTTTATCCAGGCTACCACCTTGGGACCCACTCCAAATCTGACTAACTTGTATATAAATGCCATATCCACAGCCCCTCCCTGGTGTAATACTTTGGTCACCCAGTCAAATAAATCTATTAGGTTCATCTGACATGACCTTCCTGCTGTGAAACCATGCTGCCTTGGGTTCTGTGCCCCACTGGCCTCTAAGCACTCAACAGTTCTTTCCTTCAGAAGTGATTGCATCACTTTCCCTTTCACTTAGGTCAAACTAACCGGTCTGTAGTTTCCTGCCTCTGCCCTGCTCCCACTTTTGTGAAGTGGAATCACATTTGCCCTCCTCCAGTCCTCAGGCATCACCCCATCCTCCCATGATTTGTTAAAGAGAGTAGTCAGTAGGTTTACTAGTTCTAGCCTTAGTTCTTTTAGAATTCTTGGGTGAATCCCATCAGGCCACATTGCTTTGTCCACACTCAGTTTCAAGAGTTCTTTCAAAACCCTTTCTTCTGTGAATGGACTGGTATTGACCCCCCTATTCAGAGTTTCTCTCTTGTTTGGTTTAGGTACCCCCCCTCCTCTTCTGTTGTGAATACTGAGCAGAAATATTTGTTCAGTATCCCTGCTTTTTCACTGTCACCCTCTGCCCACATTCCCTCCTCTTTATTAAGTCTTTGTATCCCTCCCTTGATCTTTCTTCACTCCCTGATGTACTTATAAAGGTTATATCCCCCTTCTTAACTGAGTTGGCTATCTTCTCCTTAGTTTGTGCCTTTGATATTCTGTCTGCCTTCCCTGCTTCCTTCTGCTTTACCTGATAAAGTTCTCTGTCTTGCTCCTTCTGTGTTTCCTTATATTTCCTGAATGCTATCCTTTTCTCCTAACCTTCCCTTCCACCTCTTTTGAGAACCAGAGTGTTTTTTTTCCTTCATTTTGTTTTGTTGATTTTCTTCACACAAAGGCTTGTTGCCTCTGCAATGGCTGTTTTGATTATTCCCCATTGTTCCTCTGCACCTCCTTCTTGCCCATTTGCTAGTGCTTTTCTGAGGCACTCTCTTATTTTCCTAAAGTCAGCCTTCCTAAAGTCCAATACTCCTGTTTTTGTGTGGCTTGACTCTATGGCTGTGTTTATCGTGAACCACACTGTTTGGTGGTCACTTGTTCCCAGATGGCTACCCACATCTAAATCTGAGATCCTTTCTCCTTCCCCATTTGAGAGTACCAGGTCTAAGATTGCTCCCTCCCCAGAGGGTTCCAACATTAGCTGTCTGAGGCATGCCCCCTGTAGGGCATCAAGAATGACCCTGCTCTTGGATGTGCCTGCAGCAAAGGTACTCCAGTTAACATCTGGCATGTTCAGGTACTCCACCAACAATATCTCCCCTTTTTCTGCCATTTTAAGGATGCCTTCTATCATTTCCTTGCCCATTTCCTCCCCCTGAGATGGGGGTCTTTACACAACCCCCATGTGGATTGTGGTGCCCTTTTCTGTCTCCAGGGTGACCCATAGTGACTCATCAACTTCCTGTTTACTCTTTAGTTCTGTTGCTTTAATCCCTTCCCTTGTATAAAGAGCTACTCATCCTCCTCTTTTACCCACTCTGTCCCTCCTGTAGATTGTGTATCCTGGTATGTTGACATCCCAGTCACGGTTCTCCGTATACCATGTTTCAGTTACTACCACAATATCCAGGCATCCCTCTTCCATCAAGGCCACTAGTTCAGGGAGCTTGTTACAGACTGCGGGCATTGGTACTCATCACCTTCCATTTTTTTATGGCCTTACCTTTTTAGCGCTATCCCTGTCCTTACTGTCTTTTTCTGCATTTACCCCTGTCCCACTCCCTACTGACTTCTCTACCTTGGTGTTTACCTGTCTGACTACTGTGTTTTGTGGGGGGAGGCTGGGATTTCCTTGCTCCTTTTCAGTGCCTCCCCCTTGGCTAGTTTAAATGCTTGCCAATTAAGCATTTAAATCTATCACCTAGGATCCTGGTCCCCCGACCCGGACAGATGCAGACCATTGCACCAGTATAGGACTGCATCCCTCCAGGTGGCTCCCCAGTCCCCAGTGAAGCCAAAACCCTGAGCTCCACACCAGTTTTTCAACCATTCATTGAATCCCATGATGCAGACTAGAAACATAGAAACACAGACTTTGACGTCAGATAAGGACCGCTTGGCCCACCTAGTCTGCCAATTTCCCTGTCTACAGAATAAGTTGCAGATCCTATTTAACCAACAGCCTATTTCTTCCTGCCCCCCCACAAAAATTGCCTTATGTCTGTCCCATGCATTCTTGAATTCTCCCACAGTTTTAGACCCCACAACCTCCTCAGGATGGCTGTTCCATGTGTCCACCACCCTCTCTGTGAAAAAATACTTCCTGACATTGCTCCTGAGTTGTCCCCCCTCTTTCTTCAAATTGTGTCCCCTTGTTCTTGCACATCTCTTTTTCTGAAAGATGCTACCCTCTTGGACTTTGTTGATTCCACTGAGGTACTTAAACATTTCTATCATGTCCCCCCTCTTCCTCCTTTCCTCAAAGATATACATATTAAGCTCCTTTAGTCTGTCTTCAGATGGCACCTGTTGCAGACCCTGCACCATTTTAGTTGCCCTTCTCTGGACTGCCTCCATCCTGTCTATGTCCTTGCTGAGATGGGGTCTCCAGAACTGCACATAATATTCCAGATGGTGTCTCACCAACTGTCTGTACAGGGGGATAACAACTTCCTGTTTTCTGCTGATGATGCCTCTTCCTATACACCAGTAGGGAATACCCTAGCATCATCCTTACCATAGGCAGGCAGCACCTCCTAGAAGGTTACTGTACATGCTACTTGTCTAAGGCCCCTCCCCAACTATACAAACTCATCTTGCACCGCTCTGATCCCATTCACAGCCAGGTCATTTGTCCCTAGGTGGACAATGACATCCAGCTCCCTCCTCCCTTGTGTAGCTGCTCCTGTGATCCTGAGGATTCGCTTCCTGTCCCTCCAACCCATGGTGCAAGGCAGGCACCTTACCTCCATATCCCCTTCCTCCCCCACTTCTACCCCCCTAATGATCGAGTCTCCCACTATGAGTTGTTTCTTCTCATGTGGGTTCTCATGTCACCCTTCTGTGGGTCTCCTTTGTGGAGGTTCCCAGCATCCTCCTTGGTCTCCACTGCAGGTGCCCCCATAGAGGATCACTCTTCACCAGAACAGCATATGAATTGTGGAGAGGTACAACTGGAGGGATGCACCTCTGTTCTACCACCCTCTCCTCCCTGAGCCCACCTTGGTCCAACCACTCCTCTTTCTTGGCAACCTCTGAGGTAGTGGTGGTGGCCCTGGTGCTCTCTGGGTGGGGGAGGAAGTTTTCACGAATCCTAGCCAGGTCAGCCTGGAGATGGGCAACCTCCTCCCTCAGACCAGAGAGGTGCCTGCAAACAGTGCAGTATCACAGCCTCCAGAATGTCTCCTGAAACACTGCTGCCCCGCAGCCATTGCACTGCACCACTCCCATCTTGACTTATTTTGTGTCCCCTCTCCAGTTGCTTTGTATGATTACTGTCTCCTCCCTCTATGTATTTTTACACTTACTTTCCTACTGCCTATGTGCCCTTACAACTCTCACCCTTCCTGTTCTGGGACAGGAGCTTCCTGTCATCTTCAGCAGTCTCCTTCTTCCATGCTTGGATTCAGACCTCCAGTAGCTGGGGGTGGGGGTGGAGAAAGAGTTATTTTTTTAGGTTCCTTCAAGGTTGATGAAACTAATGTGCCTCAGTGATCCTTCCCCTCCTACTGCCAAGCAGGAAGTTCCTGTTGTCAGTCAAATCCAGTGGCTATACAAGTAGAACTGGCTTAGGATGGGAGAGTGGATGGGTGGGAAAGAGGGCAATTAGTAAAAAAAGCTTTCTATCCACTCAATATGTTGAATGTTTATCTTCCCCTGAAATGGTTCTGTAGACTCCACAGTACAATTTCTCAATTTATATAGAAACACAAGCCCCCCGCGTAGAGCATATAATCGCTTAAGTGCCCCAAGACAACTTGGGGGTCTTAAACTCTCTAATTTTTACTACTACTATTTAGCCAGCCATGTGGTTAAGTATATGCACTGGGTTGTTACCCCTTCTGACATAGAAAATGTTGCTAAGCTTCCCATATGGCTACAAGTTGAACAATACTTATTAACTGGGTTATCTCCGGAAAGCCTTTTATTTATAGCCCAAGTAAATTGCCCAGCAATTTACGAGGCTCAGTTACATATATTTCACTAAAGGTCCATTCACAATTTTGCAAGTCAGTGAAATATAATAACCAACAGACTTATAGCAACCCATTTTTGGTAATCCCAATTTTAAACTGGGTGATAAGAAAATTGTTGCTCCCAAGGAGTGTTCAGACTCTCAAGTCAGAGTTTGTGACCTGGCAGTAAATGATAAACTAGGAGGGACGTTAGTGCTATTAACTCATTTTCAGGTTCCCAATAAATACTCCTTTTTTGTGATTCAAATTAGGCACATGTTAATAAACTGGTTTGGCTTGGGTGTATGGAATACGCAACAGGTGGCTCCTCTTCAGGAGCTTCTTGAATGTGTTGAGCAACCACATGCAGTATCTCAGTTGGTCTTGTTGTTATATGGGAAACTAAACCCGGAGGTATCAGGTCACTCTAATTATTGGGCATGTAACTTTCCGCAGGACAATTTTCTATGGGATAAAATTTGGGAAGGAGTTTGTTTATACACTGCTAATGACCATTTATGACTGACACAGTTCTATATATTGCATAATATTTATTATACCCCAGCTAAACTGCATGGAATGGGCAAGATGCAGAATCAAGCATGTTTTAGGTGTGAACAGGAACCAGGGACGCTACTTCACATACTATGGGATTGTCCCAAAGTGGCCTGCCTGTGGAGAGCCATTCAGGAAAGGGTCGACCCATTGCTGGGGCTACAGGAACACTTCTCACCACAGGTTTGTATAGTAGAGGATTATACCACTGTCCCTTTCAAGGAGAGGAGGTACCATATGGCCATTATTTCTCTGTCAGTTAAGAGGCTTTTCCTTCGCTATTGAAAGGACCAATATGTGATTTCCTAACCTTGAGTGGGTTTTTGAACTCCTATACAACCTAAGAATGGAAAAGGCAATTGTGAGTCTTTGTGGTAGGCTCCCCCTGTACAAATCCAGATGGGATAAGCTTTTTATGCTTTGGTCCCTGCCTCCTGTTTCTCAGGAAACCCAGTAAGTGGGGAAGAGCAGCTGAGTAGACAACATACTGTACTATATTGGCATAGCACAGGGAACCCCTGGCTGTCCTAAATTAAAGATACTTTCACAGATGACCCCTTCATCTCATTTATTATAGATAAATGGGATAGTGGAACTACCTAGTAGCCAGGACCTGCTCCTCAGGGGAGGGTAAATATGGCTCTGGAGGGGAGGGATGGGGTGGATAGGGGGTAGGGAGAGGTATGGGGGGTAGTTGGCCATTGATTGGAAGGCATGGTTAGACTATGTTTATTCCCTGCATCTATTATATTACAGAATTTAAAATGTTATATATGTCTTGTTAATGACTCATGCCATGTTACTAATGTAATTATTGCTGGAAAGTTGTATGCCTGTTAAGAAGTACTGCAATGGTATAAAATGAATAAAGTATATTCAATTTCAAAAAAAAAATTAGTAAAAAAGCTGTAAAGTTCTAGACTACTGTTACTTGCTGTGAAAGCAAAGCTCTCCTCTGTCAAAAACAGCAGGAAGCTGTAATTGGAGACACTTGCTTTTGTACACCTAAGCTCCTAAGCCATACCCTCAATTAGATTCACCCTCAGCTCCTGACTCAGTAAATTAAGCTGATACAGCCCCCTTCCTCAGAGAAACACACAGTGACTTCCTTCTTTTTTTTTTTACTTAAATGAGGCCCCCTTTGTTTGATAAAGTATCTGTTTGCTTAATCCAAGCAGGCACTGACTCCTGCTGAGGTAGAAGTGATTTATCAGTACAAAAGCTGTAAAGTTCTAGACTGCTGTTACTTGCTGTGAAAGCAAAGCTCTCCTCTGTCAAATACACCTCTGAGATCAGGTCTTCTACCAATCAAGGTAAACTGACTGGGGTCTCCTTCATCAATCTTTCTAAAGCCTTTGACTAGGTGGATCACTCACTCCTGTGCTCCACTCTCTGGTCCATGGGATTCTCCCCCCGTCACCCATGCCTGGTTCACCAACTACCTCTCCAGGAGGCAGCAATACACTAACTTTAATAAAGCCCTCTCCAAACCTTCCTTGGTGACCTGCAGGGTCCCACAGGGCTCCATCCTTGGACCTATTCTGTTTTTCCTTATCATAAATGAGATGCTCTCAGTCTCTGCCCATGGGCACTCCACCCTGTATGCAGATGACCTCATCATCCTGAACTGCTCGCATGACATTAAGGACATTAATTCATAGTTAAACTCTGACCTTAACAACATTCAGACCTCGCTTGAGGACCACAAGCTAACCATTAACCTTAAAAGACCCAGGCCATGCTCTTTGGCTCCTCAGCCAAGACAAAAGCCTGCCAAGCTCCTCTAAATATCTCAGGAGCTGATGGTTCCCTTCTGAGTGTTGCAGATGTGGTCAAGTACCTGGGGGTCACCCTTGACCCACAACTGGACCTCACACTCCATATTCGTAATGCCTGTAAGGCCACAAACTGCAAGCTGGGCCTTGCCTACAGAGTCAGATGTTGTCTCAGTCAATCAATCAAATTTTATTTATAATGTGCTTTTCAGCATATCAAAGCGCAAGTACAAAACAACATCTTATATATTAAATAATGACATAAAAACAATAAAAAGCAGCAATAAACCTATCCAAAAGCTAATTTGAATAAATAACTCTTCAGGGACACCTTAAATGATTCCATAGACAGGCACTCTCTAATCTGACGAGGTAGAGAATTCCACAGGGTTGGGGCCATGAAAGAAAAAGCTCTGGCCCCAGATGACTGAAGGTGAACCCTGGGAATCTCTAGCGATCCCTCGTCAGTGGAGCAGAGAGGGCAGTAAGGTCAAAGAAGGTCTTTCAAGTAGCCCAGTCTCTGACCGTGTGGGTCTTACAGGTCAGCAATGCGATCTTGAAGGTGATTTTCCACTGCACCAGCAGCCAGTGCAGTTCACGCAGCACAGAAGTGATATGGCAAGTTCTCGGTAGCCCAGTCAACAACCTGGCTGCAGCGTTCTGCACCAGCTGTAAGCGACTGAGATCCCCCGGCAATCCTAGATATAGAGCATTACAGTAATCAAGACATGAGGAAACAAAGGCGTGGCCCAACACAGGAAGGTCATCATGTGGAACAAGGTGTTTTATCTGGACGATATTCCTCAGATGGTAAAAGGAAGACTTGACAGCAGTAGATACCTGTGCCTTCAACGTTAACTCACTGTCAAGAATTACACCCAGATTCCGCACCTGTTTGGAAAGTCTCAACTGGTTACCTCCTAACACAAGGCCAGAGGGGGACCAGTCAACTTCTCTACACGATGGCCCGGGTCCATAACCAACACCTCAGTCTTATCTGGATTTAATTTCAAACAGTTTGCACTCATCCAGTCCTGAATCTCAGCGAGGCAGTTATTAAAGACTGATAAGGCATCATTCTGTTCAGGTACAAAGGACATATAGAGATGAATGTGATCTGCATAGCAGTGAAAACTCAGCCCATAATGCCTTATAATGTCTCCCAATGGCAGCATACACACCGTGAACACTATGGAGGAAAGCACAGAACCCTGTGGCACCCCACAGGACAGAGCAAAGGGAGCAGAGGAAAAAATTCCTGAGACTACCCTCTGACTTCTGCCTGTGAGGAAAGAATAGAACCATCTAAGGTCTGTCCCCAACAGTCTGCAGCACAGCTGCAGGTGAGCCAGCAACATCCCATGGTCCACGGTGTCAAACACTGCAGAGAGATCAAGGAGGACCAAGATCAAATGGCTCCTCCGATCTCTCACTATTCGGAGATCATTAAGTACCCGAACCAATGCCATCTCGGTACTATGCCTCTTCCTGAAACCGGACTGGAGAGGATCATAGACCTCATGGGTGGTAAGAAAATCATTGAGCTGCAACTCGACTACTTTCTCAATAACCTTGCCCAAAAAGGACAGGTTCGAGATCGGTCTATAGTTAGTGAGACAGTCTGGGCCAAGGGAAGACTTCTTTAACAGGGGTGTCACGATAGCCTCTTTCAAAGACTCCAGAAACACCCCTTGGTCCAAAGAGCACCAGACTATCTCAGCAAGGACTGGTCCGATCACATCCATGCACCCCACAAGGAGGCACGGCCACATATCTCACCATTGCTAGGGGGATCTTTCTACCCATACTCTGTTATGGCTTGGTATCCTTTGCCCCCTAATCCAGTCTCTCCAAATGGGACACAGCATACAACAATGTATGCTGTTTTGCCATCGCTGCTCCTCGCCTCACACACCGATGTGAGCTATACTCCCAGCTGGAGTGGCTTCCTCAGGAGTACCACTGCACCTTTGTCCTTGGCAACTTCATCGACAATATTGTCAGAAATGCCATTCCTCCTACACTTGCCTCATTCCTCAAATCTGTGAACCCTTCCTACCATCTTAGATACAGCGACTCTCAGGTCCTCCTCGTTCCTAAAACCCACACCCAAATGGGAGACCTGTCCTTCACTGCCTATGCACCCAAGCTGTGGAACTCCCTTCCTGCTAGCACTCACTCCACTACTTCCCACCCCTGTTTCAAAGCCTTCCTTTGGGGCTTCCTAAAATTGTCCTCTGCTTGCCACTGTGCCTGAGCCACAAAATTGGTCCCAACTGCCAGGGCATGCTGACCCCGGCCTCTTCTAGCACTTCCCATGTAATGTGCCTCTCAATGCCTGTGTACTCCTGAGGGTATTGTCGACTCTACCCACAGGCATTTGTTGTCCTCACTGCTATCTACCTCTTGATGAAATCTTTAAGCCTGATGCTCTTGTATGTACCTAGCTAGCTTAATGTCTGTAGTAATGCACCTTTGTTAAACTCCCCATGCCTGTAAGAAGTTGCTTTTCTTGTCCCTCATCCTAATCACTGTTTCTGTTGATTTTGTGTGAACCCTGTCTGCCTGATGATCATGTTGCACCTCTTGATGTAACTCATGTTCTGATGCATTGTATGCACTCTGTCTGCCTGATGCCCTTGTATGCACAATTCTAATCCTCCTGGGTCACCCCTGAAGATAGGCACTTGGTTGTCTAGTGTGCTTACCCAGTTAATAAAAGCAAATAAATAAATAAATATATTACAAGAACTGCCCACCATTTCCCCACCATCCAACTGAAGTATCTTGACCTCAGAGGGTAGTTGGTCCAGGAGTTTGGCAGGTGGTAAGGAGGGGCAAATTGGGTGCCCCATCATTCAGTACTCACCAATGTATCGCCTCCACATACCATATAAAAACTACAAACACAGGTCTCTGCTGCTATCTCCAAAATCAAACAAAGGGGCAGAGGACACCACACTGCAGCACAAGAGCTAGTGCTACAAAACTCACCCAAAACAGGGACTAAAGCAAAAAAGCAAAAAGGAAATCCAAAACACTTTTGATCATAGGAGACTCCTTGATTCAGGGAGTTGATACCTACCTCTGGCTGGAGGTAATGGTCAGATGTCTTCCAGGTACATCGGCATGGAGAGGCACTGACCACATTGCTAATATCATGCAGGAAGCAGGAGAAAACATCAATGTCCTGGTACACATAGGGACTAGCGATCTCACCAGCTAGTCAGTTGTAGAGACCAGGCTGGGAGACAAACTGTCATCCATTTTGTACGGCATCTCCTTTTCTGAGATCTTGCCAATCTGGGAGAGGAGAGCACACAGACAAAAGGTCAGAGAAGGGGAGATAGGGGATCAAGGGCTGGTGCCAGGAAAAAGACACAAATTTATAGGTAACTGGCAACAGTTTTTGGAGCAAAAGTTCTTTAAAGTCAATAGACTGCATCTGACTAGGGGGGGGGTCAGAGCATTGGAGCAGAAGTTTGATGTCTTTGCAGAATATTTAAACTAGCAAATGGGGAGAGGGATGCAGCTCCCAATACATCAAATGGAAAGAACACACCTGCCCCTTAGCTAGTGATCAAACAGGAGTTCACCATGTTTGTAGTTCATTTGCATCACCAGGTAAGGAAAAAGGCCTGGTTCTCCATACGATGTGCAGGGGAAAAGCCAGATCTTGCCCCACAACTAACACACCAAAATCTGGCCAATGGAAAATCATCTGCACAAATACCAGCAGTCTGGGAAACAAGATCCCAGATCTGGAGGCAACAGTGACAGAGGCTAAACTGTATGTAATAGCCATTAGCAAGACAGAGTTCTCCAGTAATCATACCTGGGGGACTTCAGTACCCGGCTATTTACTGTTCAGAAGAGACCGAGGTACAAAAAGGGTGGGGGGAGTGGTCCTTTATGTCACTGAAAATATCAAAGCTACAGAAATTCAGAATACACATAAGGAGCCAGAAGAACTGTGGTTCACCCTGGAAACAGAAAATGGGACAGCCATATGAAATGGGGTTGTTTACAGATCTCCAGGCCAGGGGGAGGACATAGACACATTACTGTTAGAAGATATACAAAGCATGACAGCTAAAGGGGAGGTTCTGATAACGGGAGACTTTAACATGCCAGATACAGACTGGTCAATACCAGCAGGAACATCAACCAAAACTAGACACATAGTGGATTCCCTGCAGGGGGAGGGCCTCAAACAATTGGTACAACAACCCACAAGAGACAGAGCTTGCCTGGATCCACAGTAGTACTGCCTAATGGGGAAAAGATCACAGGTCTCCAGGTAGAAGGTCACCTGGGGGCCAGTGACCATCACACGGAATGGTTCAATTTGGCCACTAGAACTAAATCATCCCATTCTGAGGCAAAAATATGGGACTTCAGAGGAGCTGACTTTGATAAGATGGCCAACAGAGTTAAGCTAGCTCTGGCAGGAAGAAATACAGGTGAGGGGATACAGGCAAAGTGGGCAAGCATTAAGGATGCAATACTTGAAGCAACATCCCATTGTGTCAGGGAGAAAAACAAGAGAAAAAGATGGAGGAAGCCACTTTGGTTCTCAGCAATAGTAGCAGAAAAGATCAGAGCCAAAAGGTTGGCCTTCATGAAATATAAGGCAACGCAGCAGGACGAAGACAGGGAGGCATACCAAACTCCCCTAAGGAAAGCAGGGAAGGCAGTAAGGCAGGCAAAGGCCCAAACTGAGGAAACACTAGCACAAACAGTAAAAAAAGGGGACAAGACTTTCCATAGATACATTAGTGAAAGGAGAAAGTACAGAGAGGGTATTGCTAAGATCAAAGGGGATAAGAATGAGTGTGTGGAGGAAGACCAAGGAAAAGCATCTATCCTAAATAGATACTTCTGTTCAGTATTTACTGCAGAGAAGGTAGAGCAGGGCCCACAGCTCAGAACCATGGACACAGGGGGGAGAGACATATGCGCATGTCCCTTCACAAAAGAAAGGGTCCTACAAGAGCTCACTAAGCTCAGGGTGGACAAGGCAATAGGACCTGATGGCATACATCCCAGGGTACTAAAGGAACTAAGGGTGGAACTAGCAGAGCCATTAGCAGAACTGTTTAGTGAGTCTCTGAGCAGATGAGAGATTCCAGAAGACTGGAGAGGGGCTCATGTGACCCCGCTCCATAAGAGTGGCAGCAGGGAGGAGGCAGGGAATTCTAGACCAGTCAGCCTTACCTCAGTAGTAGACAAGATTATGGAATCAATCCTTAAGGAAAGGATAGTGCAACACCTGGAATTCATAGGAGCACAGGATCAAAGACAGCATGGGTTTTCAACAGGAAGGTCCTGTCAAACTAATCTCATAGATTTTTTTGACTGGGTAACCAGAGTGGTGGACCAAGGGGGTGCAGTAAATGGCACCTATCTTGACTTTAGCAAAGCTTTCGATACTGTTCCACATAGAAGATTGATTGATTAACTGGGTAGGCTCAGGGTGGGTCAGAAGTTGGTCAACTGGATGGCAAACTGGTTGGTGGGCAGAAAACAGAGAGTGGTGGTAAACGGATACAGTCAGAAGAGATGCAAGTCACAAAGTGGGTACCTCAGGGATCAGTCTTGGGGCCAGTCCTCTTCAATATCTTCATCAGTGACATTGCAGATGGACTGGAGGGTAAGGTTTGCCTGTTTGCAGAAGACACCAAAATCTGCAACAGAGTAGATGATCCAGATGGGGTGGGCAGAATGAGAAGAGAGCTGGAAAAACTGGCAAAATGGTCTGAAGAGTGGCTATGAGTTTAATGCAAAGAAGTGCAAAATCATGCACATAGGGATGAGAAAACCTGAAGTTACCTACAGGTTGGGAGGGGAGTTGCTGGCAATCACAAGGGAAGAAAGAGACTTTGGCATCATCATCACAGATGACCTGAAATCATCTAAGCAAACCACTAAAGCAGTAGGTAAGGCTAGAGGGATATTGAGGTGTATTAGTAGGGGTATCACAAGTTGTAAGAGGGAGGTAATAATCCCTCTTTTCAAGACACTGGTTAGGCCCCATCTGGAGTACTGCATGTAGTACTGGAGGCTGCACCTGCACATGGATATTATCAAAATAGAGGCAGTCCAGAGAAGGGCAACCAAAATGGTGCAGGGACTGCATCAGAAAACATATGAGGGCAAATTAGCAGAGCCCAATATGTATACCTTAGAACAAAAAGGAGGGAGAGAGGTGATATGATCGAAACATTCAAACATCTTAAGGGCATTAACAAGGTGAAACAGTCTAACATTTCAATATAAGAAAAATAGCAGGACAAGAGGACACAGCATGAGATTAGAGGGAGGCTGATTAAGGGGTAATGTGAGGAAGTTCTTTTTCACAGAAAGGGTGGTGGATGCATGGAACAGCCTACCTCAGGTAGTGGTGGATATGAATACATTGCAGTGCTTCAAATAGGTATGGGATAGGCATAAGGAAGCAATACAGATGAGTATGAATAAATAGACCATTGATAGAGTAAAGACCTATGGCAGATTGGATAGGCCTTGCGGTCCTTATCTGCAGTCAACTTCTATGCTTCTATGTAACATTGGCAGGCCCCAATCAGTTCAGTTTCCTGCCTTCAGTGAACTGAGTTCTAAACATTCACCATCAGCAGGATTGTGACTGCCCCCACCACTCCTACACAGATAGGCAGGGGAGCGAAGCAAACACTGTCCACCACAAACTTTGTGTAGGCACTGATAGAAACAACAGATCCAATGCACAGTGCCAGGTTGAGTAGCTGAACGTGAAAGTCTGCCACACCAGGGGGACAGCAGGAGGGAAAAGGGTATTACTCTATGGAGACTGTCTTGAAGGTTTAGCCTTAGTGGTAAGTAACTAGTATATCTCCATAGAGCCATAATACTGTATATTAAATGTTTACAAGCATTACCAGTCCGAAACAGGTGGTTGGTAAAACAGTGGACTGACCCTTCAGAAGTGCAGGGCTTGCAAGATAGCCAGGCCAAAACCATCCCTTCTTATGAAGATCAGATTCAGACTGTAATGCTTATCAAAAGTATGGATTCTGCAACAAGTAGCACTTCTCCTAGTAAAATGCCTGTTGCAATACCAGGTAGGTACTCTTCTGCCTTATGAAGAGGCAGGGAGCCTCAGAGCTCAAGGGGAGCTAGAGTTGGGTTACCTTTACCTGACTTAAACTGCACAGCATCCAGTTCTTTGTGCTCTGTCTCTGTTTTATTTTCATATTCTGCTCAGTATTCTTGTGGTAGACCAGATACAAGGGAAAGTATATTTGGAGAGGCACTGTTAGGCTTAAGGCGTTAAGGCTTACCCCTACTGCCCGCTCCAGAGGAAACAGCTGGGAGGACTTAGCATAGTCCTTCATGTGGTCCATGTAGTACCAAAGCATTCTGTGGACATCCAAAGAGTGCAACAGCACTTCAACCAGGCTCTGAGGGAAAGGGAAGAATACAGACAAATCAATAACCTGATTTAAAATGAAATCAGACATTACTTCATGCACAAATTTAGAGTAAATATGCAATGCCATCCTATTCCTGTGAAACACTCGAAAAGAAAGTTCTATACCAAGGCCTGCAGTTCAGACACACACATGGTCAAAGTAAGAGTCAATAGGAATAAACTCTTCTGGGACAGATGACTCATGTCACAGAAAGATGTGGCTCCAATGGGGATTTTGTCAGTGATGTGAGCACAGGTGCAGGTCCTAAACCAGAACAGGTCATTTGCAAAGGCCATTCAGGAATCCATGACCCACATCAAGCTGGGCCACAGTCCTGTCTCTGCAAGGGCCATGAAAAGCTAAATTGGTTGACAGGTGAACCTTCACCAAGGAGTACTGCAGTCCTGACTGAGACAGTTAGGAGATAATATGGCACCCACTACACAAGGTAAGCAATGGGGTTCAGGTGTGCCACTGGGTACCACACAGTACAATGCTTTCACTACAGGGAGTTGGTATGGAAGGTTTTCTAGCAGCAAGCAGAACAGCAGAGACTTCAGATGAGACTCCAAACCAAGGGACCTCTATGTCCTCAGGAGTCAGGCATGGAGCCACAGGGATTGGAGGTACAGATGCAGCAGCATGCAGTTGTCACAGTAGCACGTCACGGGACAGAAGGCCAGGCTGGAGGGAAAGTGGAAACAATGCCTTTTCTGCTTTTTCTGCCAGATTCCACAGTAGAAGAGACTATTTTGTCTATTGTATGGATGTTACTCCCCCCTTTCTTCCCTCTTGTACTTTGTAAATATGATTGTGATGTCTGCCTGTTATAGAATATGAATTGGTAATATGTAAGATATGTCAGATATTTCTGATATATTTCTGGTTGGCAATATTTTGGAAAACTGGGGTAGTCAGTTTTATTTATTAGTTTAATATTTTTTAAAGTTCATGTTTTAATGTTCATGATTCCAGACTTTCAACATAGTCTTCTTACGACCCAACCTCATAAACCCGGTAGGTAAAAATTTTCAAATCTCTGCAGAAATGCCATTTTGCACCACAGATGCGAAAACACATTTCAACTAGAATGTGAAAAATTACAGCTGTAATGTTCATGAGATGGTGTGAAAAAAATGGCTATGTCAAAAATGTGGGGCCAAAATATTAAAACTTACCAAAATTGTGGGTGTACATATAAAAAATTTCAACATACAGTCATACCATAACTTGGTCATTTTTAGGAATGTTTTCACCAAATTTTCAACATAACCTTTTTGGGACCCCACCTCATGAACACTGTTGGTGAAATTGAATTACTTGGGCCCGAAAGGTGATTTGCACAGGGACTTTTAAAATCACCTTCCAGGCCTGATTAACTAAATGACAGTGCCAGTGATCATGAGGTGGGGTCCCAAAAAAGGCCATATTGAAAATTTGGTGAAAAATTTCCTAAAAAAATGGCAGTGTTATGAACATAAGTTCAAAACACCATTGAAATACATTATATAGTACTTACCTTTCTTCTTAAGTTCACGGTTTGGCTTTGAAGAGTACAGACATGTCTCCGTCCACAGAAAATGACAGCATACAAACTTGGCAGGTAAGTATAGGGTAAGGGGTGTGAGGTGATGGGTAATCAGTGGGAGGGTTGGGATGGGGGGCATGGTGATAGCAGTGATGATGCGGGACCATTTTCTTTATCTCAGATTTAAAAGACATCAGAGGACTGTTTATTGTTTTCAGTATCCCTAAATAAATTATGTTGGGACACCAGGGTGGGCTTCCCAGTGTGTCACACTGCTGGGAGGAAGGGACTTGTGAAAACTGACATGGGAATTGGGCCCCACAATGTTGGCAAGTATTCATAAAACAATAGGCTGTGGGGGGGTAGCATTTAACGCCTTGGGTGGGCGTTCCGGTGTTGGATTATGTAAATAAATTAATTAATTAATAAATATACTGCCACCTGGGATTGGGGTCCCCGATGTGCAGATACAGTTTAAAGCACAGCACAGACAGGGTGGCAGGGATATAATGACAGTGGCCCTATCCCTAATATACGAGTTATGACACAGCAGGGGTTGCTGTACAACACAGCTGTTGTTTGTTAGTAAACAACAGCTGTGTTGTATAGTGCAACCAGCTGTTGTAAAAATCCAGCTACCCATAGAACACTGATTTTTTTAAACTGCGCATGCTCACAAATGGAACTTTTTTCTGAAATAATTAAAAAACTATTGAACTATGAGAGGTAAAAGGCAGAAAAGCATATACCTTGGGCCAAACTCTATCAATCCTGAAAATGTCAGGTTTAAAATCCTCATTTTTTTAGTTATCAGGTGACAAAAAAAGTCTTAACATTTTCTGTAACTTTACCCCCGGTGAACAGATCTACATGAAATTTGCAGGATGAAGAGATCCTGTCACAAGGGCTGTGCTTTCCAAATGTCATGTAAATCAGTGGAATGGGGAAAGTTATTAAAGTGCAAAAATTGGGGGTTAACATGAAAGTGGTTACTCAACCCTAATATAAATGTGCAACCGTACCTGTATAATATAGTGGCACAGTTGCACCACTATAGTTAGGGTTGAGCAGGGCTTTCCATGTTAAATCTCTAAATTTGCACTTTAATAACTTTGCAACTGTTGAACAGATTTGCATGAAATTTTGCATGCACGGTTTCGTGGCATAGATCTCTTGACATACCAAGGTTCATTCCAGTTGGAAGTGTGAATTTCATGCTGCGCATAGTGAAAAAAATGCAAAAAAAAAAGTGTTTTCAGTTGTCACTGCACTGTACCCAGACGTTTTGGAATTTTGGTCTGAAATTTGGTTGCCCAACAGATGTGCATTTCATTGGTGTGGTGGAAAAAAATTTATCTGTTCAAAATTTATTAAATTTTTAAATTTTGGTTTCTCATCATGCTCAATACAGTTCTTTGGATAGTTTCCTGGAATGAAAAATGAATTTGATCAAATGAAAAAGCATTCTTTTTCATTAGGGTGCCATCCGTTTTTGTAAGAAAAAATTCATTTTTCATTTTCCGCCATCTTGTTTTCAGTAAAAAAAAATCTTGAAAATGCACAAAAATGAGGTGATCTACAGACACCCAACAGATCTACCTTGCTCATTGGAACTCCATTAGGTGGATTCTGCAGTTGTCTGGTGGCAAAATGACCCCGGAATGTGTGTTTTTTTTTCAGCATTTTAAATCCTTCTTTGTCACTCACTAAGATCTTTTTTCTTTCAAATGAAAAAGGATCATGGGTCATGGAAAAGGATTTCAGACTTAGCTTTTTCTGGGTTTCTTCATGCATGACTCCTTTTTTATTTGAACGGAAAAAGGATCCCTTGTCATGAAAAAGGATTTTGGACTTCGCTTTTCTGCCGATTCCTTTTTTGTGTCAAGGGATACTTTTTCATTTTGATTGCAAAGTTTGGAGAAACCAAGACTCACTCACCAGATATGAATTGAGTATTTCATATTTATTAAATACCACTTTTAGAAAATAAATGTTTCGTAGTGATCCCACTACTTCTTCAGGATCGGAGATGTATATAGGATAGATTTTCCTGTAGGCACTTACTGAGTATGTTGTACCTGATAAAGACAATCTCATTGCATCTGTGATGACTAACTTATGCAAATAGTAATACATTTACTATTGTTGCAATGAGTGATCTATGCCACTTATGGACACAGTGTAATTTTTTTTAACAGTTGTTTCATACTCAGGCTGTATGCCTAGTGTTTGGGTTTGCCACACTTCTGTCACTGATGCTATCAAAGTGATAACTATGTTAATTGTGGTACAACAGGAATCAAGTAGGTATGGTGTAGATATAAACAGAATGTCTTTTAGTATTGATTTAACTCACAATGGGGTAAGTGTACTAGGACAGCAGGGGTTATTCTCATCACTGACTCTGTCAGTTATAATCACACTAAGGTTTCGATGCCTGTAATGATCAAGTTACACTGTTCATCTTCATGAGTTCATATTCACAGCCATTCTCCAGTAACTAGACAGTGTATGGTGTAACTGGGTGGGACACTGTGTTGCAAGCTGCTGCAGTGCCTAGCAGAGGGAGAGAGTATCTACCATAAAGACAATTGCAATACATGGACTACCGTTATGTTAAATGGTCTGTTAATCACCCTTTAGGGGTTTAATGTTGAATGAGGCATAGCCGAAAGCCACATGTCGCTAGACAGTGATAAACTGACCATTAACATAATACCTGGGAGGCTTATTGCTATCATAATAAAACTTTTAAACAACATTAAACCATGTTCATCATATGATTAGGCTCTCATGTATGTTAATAAAACTAAACATAAGGCTGTTACAATGTTTACAGTCAATTAGAAAGCTGCATTTCTCAAACCCTTGTTATAATCAGAGATATTATACCTGTACAACTCCTTGGTTTGCTGAACTCTGTTGCTCAGGTGGCCCACCACTTGTGGTGTGGTCTGGTGTGGAGCATCAGTAGGTAAGGCCATGCAGCTACTAAGTGTGGTACGTTGTGTGCAGCTGCAATCAGGGATGTATACATTTGGTGTACATGGCCTCAGTTTTGCTGTTGATCTCCACTGAGCATGTAGTACCTGGTCAGGTGGATGGGGATGTCTCGTAGTACATTTAGACAATTGTTTATTTCTGTCACCTGCTGCTGGATGTCTGTCATTGGTTGTGTTGACTTGGTCCTCGCCCATACTTGCATATGTGTGTGTGTGTGTGTGTCTGTGTGTGTGTGGTGCTGGGGGGTCTGAATTCGGAGTTAGGGTTTTCAACCCTAACAGCGAATTTCCTCACTTTTGTCACTGTGGAACAACCCTAATGCATTAAACAGAGTTTTTTGCCTCTAATTTCCCTTCTTTTTGAGAATGATAATGAGAAATAGTGAATGTAATGCGGCGGCGGAAGCAGGGCCCTGCGCTCCCGCCACATGATGTCTTGTGGCATAGTAACAGGAAGAGCAACGCAAACAGAAGCGCTAACAGTGGCGCACATGGTAACGCAAGCGTGAATGACAACAGAAAGGGCAATGCACACGGTGGCATAGACGGGAACAGTCTGCCACATGATGTGTTGGCACATAGTAACATGGTGCCTGCAAACGGAAATGTCAATGGGCATGGTGAAGCAAAGTGAAACAGAAAGAGAAACAGTACTGTAGACACAAATGGCAAAAAATAACAGAAATGCAAACGCAAATGAAAACGCAAAGGATAATGCACATAGGGCTCCGCGCCTCCGGCACATAATGCAGCAGTGGGATCGCGGGGCACAAAGGGCCCGCATTCCCACCACATGATGTCTTGTGGCATAGTAACAGGAACAGCAACGCAAACAGAAGCGCTAACACTGGCACACAAGGTAATGGAAGTGTGAATGAGAACAGAAAGGGTAACGAACACGGTGGCGTAGATGGGAACGGTGTGCCACGTGATGTCTTGTCACATAGTAACATGGTGCCTACAAACAGAAATGTCAATGGGCATGGTGACGCAAAGTGAAACAGAAAGAGAAACAGTACGGTAGACACAAATGGCAAAAAATAACAGAAATGCAAGCGCAAATGAAAACGCAAAGGATGACGCACGTGGGCGTAGACGTCAACGGTAAGTGAAACGGGCATGGAACCGCAAGCAGAAAGGGCAATGTTAACAGTAATGTAAGCGCACAGGCTGGTTTTCACCAAAAGCTGAACAGAGAAAGACAGTGAGTACAAAGAATGTATGCATAATAATGGGTATCGGAGCAGAAAATGAGGACTTGGAATACTAAATAGGTTATATCTCAGGAATCGTATGACTTAGAAAAAAAATTAAAAAGTCATATGATTTATGACTGTCCTGGCTAGTTTTGTGGCTAAGCAATTTTCCGACGAAAAGTCCGTATCTCGCACCGTTTCCGAGATATGGGCCCTGAAAGGCGCAGCGAACGCCGTAATGTTATCCTATGGGAAAAAAAGAGATGTTCGGAGCACCATAACTTTGCCTCCCTGTAATATTTTTTCACCAAACCACTGAAAGGCACATCTGTGGACTGTTGGCTGTCTTCCCTCCAAATTTCAGGAAAAAAGACCAAACCGTTATTTTGCAGCAGGGTGCCAAAGGATTCCTGTAATGCATCGGGTGCCGTAATGTTATCCTATGGGAAAAACCGTCAACTTTGGAGTGTCGTAACTTTGCTGCCATGTAATATTTTTTCAATACAACACTGAAAGGCACATCTGTGAGATGTCAGCTGCTTTCCTCAAATTTCAGCCCAAACTCCCAACCGTTCTTTTGCAGTGCGGTGTGAAATTGCTGTCATTTTTCCACAGACTAGAAAATTACTGTCGCACTTCATGAAGCTTTCAGTAAAGATTTGTGACACTTTTGAGCATGAAAGTACTTTTGAAAAGTTCTTTTCCAGAAATCTGAAAATACATATTTCTGGGGTGTTTTACCCCAAAATAAAGACATGGCTAGCATCCTCAGGGTCCGACTAGGTGAATACAAAAAGAAGTAGGTTGCTAGAGGGTCCCAAATTTAAATGCCAAGCATTTTTCTAATCACCAACTGAAAACAAAATGGCCAATTTGCGAAAGTAACAGGCCCATTTGCGAAAGTAAAAATGCATTTGCGAAAGTGTTGAACTTTTTGTTAACTTTTCCCATTGACTTATAATGGGAAATTGTTTTTTTAATAACCTTTGAACCATTTAATATTTTTTCACCAAATCTTCAAAAGGTACATCAGGGACCCTGGCTGCACATTTCCTGAAGATTTTGGGCCAGTCGTGCAAACCTGGCGACCTGTACGCTGCGGACCGTTGAATTCCAGAAAAGCGTAAAACACGCCAAGAAATCACGCTTTTAATAACTCCACAGCTGTGTATCCAACTGGTACAAAACTTGGCAGATGCCAAGGCCTATGGTTCTTGATCATGTATTCCAAATTTCAGCTAAATCTGTCAAATGGTTGCAAAGTTATTAAGTGCAAATTTGGGGTTTAACATAGAAATGGCTCCTCAACCTAACTGTGGTAGCACTACCGTGCTACCATTATATATATATATATATATACATATATATATATATATATATATATATATAAAACTTGACTCATTACGTGCTGTGATAAAATTATTCCTGATGTCTATCAGTGCATCCATTAAAAAAAAAAAAATACATTTTTATGCTTAAAATGTTATCAAGTTGTATCCCACCTTGGTTTTGTGGTAGAGAATCAAAAAGTCAATTTTCAAATGTTTGCATTTTGGTTTGCTGTGAGGACATGAACAAAACAGATTTAGCTTGTTTTTAGAATGTATTACAATTTGTTATTAGTTTTTACTGTTTTTTTTAAATAAATGACTCTATCTACATTTACCGCTGTCGATTTTAGATGTCTCCTAAGTATTCACAAAGTCTTTCTCCTTGTGTTTCAAGCGTTTATTTTATTCATTTGTCTCTGTATCAAAGAGGGGAATTAGTGAATGATTTTATATCATTGTACTCAATATTTCTAAACTTTTCATATTCAACATGGTACTGTGTTACCTTAACTTAGCAATGTGTTTGTTTCAATTTCTTTTTTATTTGTTATTCGGGAAGCACATTTGCTTCTTCCATTAGCCACACCTACAAACAGTTTATAGTCAGGAAGTTAAATCATACATATATACTTGTTTAATAGATTCAGACATATTTCAATATTTCTGCCAAGTTCTCAATCCCAGATTGTATTTAACTTAAATTGTGCTTCATCTTTCTTTATCGTAAACACATTTGGTAACCCTTTCGTCAGTTCCCAGTGTTGTTTAGCTTGAGCAACTTGCTCATGCATTTTTTTTCTTTCTTTTATCTAAAACCAACTTGCTAGATACATCACACTCCTACAATTAATGTGCATTGCTTACATTGTCTTATGGCAACCCATTTTTCTGGTTCCAGTATTTGTCTAATTTGAGCAACTTGCTCGTACATTTTTTTAAAAACAAATTGCTGGCTTCACTTCATATAGCTTCTACAGTAGATGTGCATTGCTTAATGAAGTAGGAGCCTCTGGTCCTTTACATTCTCATACAGTTTTAAATCACTTCTTTGATAACTGCACACTTCCCGATTCGGTTCAGTTTACATTCTAATAACAATGTAGTTCTTAATATCTTTTTGCTCATTAAGCACTCTACATTGTAATGTAACTTATATCTCGGCAAAGAGTTTCTAGTTGGCAGTGATATTTGTTTTGAGCTTACCCTGGTTCTGAAGTCTTAAAATGCTTCCTCCGTGTGGCCACCATTTCTACTTTCTATACGCTTTTTACACTGCCTGGTTGCTGTAGTAACATATGGCATCATATTCGAAGTTAGGGACATGAACAGCATAGATAAATTCACTCTTAGTTTTCTACAACTCTTTTCGTTGCCAAAGTCGATGACAAGCAATTGAAAACCCATTGAAATACACTGAACCACACTTACCTTATTTCTCAAATAGCAGTTGCCAGTTCCAGCAGCAAGATGTGTTTTCAGTCGGAGAGTGGATCTTCATAGTGGGACCTGTTCAGGTGAGTGACGGTGTGTGTGGGGGTCCGGGTGGTGTGGGGGGTGGAGGGTTCTCAATGGGAGATCAGGGTGGGGGTGTGTCGCATCAACGATGGACTTTTTTATTGTTGTTTACAGATTAAAAAAAGAAGACATCGATGGAGAGTTTTCATAATTTTAGAGTTGTATGGACATGGCAAGGAGGGCCACTAGACACCAGGGCAATGATGATCATCAATGGGTACAGCCATCACAGGGTGGGAGGGAAGTGGTGCTACTAGACACCAAAGATAAATGCAGATTTTTATGACATTGGGTATGGGTGGGGGGGTGCCACTAGACACCAGGGATACATAACATATTTACTGGCAGGGAAATTCTATGTATAGAGTACTAACCAGGCACTGCTGTTTAACAAACGTTGAGAGTAAAAAGTTTGGAGGAGGCTTTGAAGCATGCATGTGGCATTTCCTGTGGACATAGACCTAAATATGAACATAACTTTGTAAGTCTGCCTTTTGCTATCCACTTTTCTACATTAGTAGACTACACATCCTACTATGTTCACCATCAGTTTTACATGGGGCACAGTAGCAAAGGCTTTCCTGAACATCACGTGGACTAAATCTACCACCGACTCCCTGTCCAGCTCCCTAGCTAGCTCCTTGAAGAAGATGATTGGCTTCATTTTGCGGGCTGTACAGTACCTTTTCTACAGCTATGTTGTGTGCTAACCAGTTTCATCCATGTGCTGAACTGCCACATCTTGTATGACTGACTCCAGCACTTTGTTAAGTACAGAGGCAATGTTCCCAGGTCTGTAATTACCTGGGCTCTGTCTGTCCCCTATCTGAATGGAGGATGAAGTGGCTGTTTTCTACTATTCTGGCACTATCCCTGTCTGTTAGGATGCCTGAAGGATATCAGCAAGAGTCCCAGCCCAAAGTCCTTTCAATTCCACTTTTACCTTTGGGTGGATACCATTGAAACCCTGGGGTCTTCCCAGATTTTATATCCCACAAGATAACTGTCAGATAATTCTGGCATGATCAGCACTGCCTCATGTTCCTTCTACACCTTTATCATAATCCCTTGTCCTGTCTGGCCATGCTGTATGACATCCTGAGTGAACACTGACACAAAATAGTAATTGAGGGACTCTGCTATTGCCCCTACTTAGCACAATACTTCTTCCCACTCCAAACTGATCAATATTAAAACCTTATCCATGAGTCTCCTTTTGTTACTTATTAACAGTACATAAATGCTAATATTCTCCTTGAGGGCATGTGCAGTCATGGTATACAAATGGCATTTAAGGACTGTTTGTGAAAATAAAGCAGGGCACGGGAGATATGGAGATTATTAAATCTCGAGACCCTAAGAGCACCATAGAGGAAGAGGCAAAGCCACAGCATCATCTTGCAGATTTAACAGCATAATCTCAGGGGTGAGCAGCTCAATGTTAGAAAATGCTGGCTGGAGGGGAACTTGTTACTGTTTTTTTGAGTGTTAAGATAAATTAATATGGTGGTGTATATTGTGACTGCGGGGGGGATCTTGCCACTGAAGCCTTGATCTGTGCAGTGATCGGGGATTCAAGTCTTCCAGTAGATCTCCTTTGAAGGCATTAAGACATACAATTATGAAGGGATGGGAGCCCTGTGCTCCCACAGGCAAAAAAGGATATGATTACACTATCTCAAAAATTATGGATGGTTTGGGAATGCACTCCTACAGACAAATAAGGATATGATTGTACTATGTCAAAAAGTAAGGAAATTCATTGCAAAAAACATCATTAATGCACTAGTTAGGGTTAAAGTAACAAAAGTAGGGAAATGTGGTGTTAGGGTTTCCAACCCTAACACTCCACCCCCACCCTGCAGGCAGCAAGAGGCGTGGGATGTGCCTTGGGGTTGTCAACCCTAATGCTCAATCCATTCTGATATACTTACCTATCTCAGCTTATTTACTGATGAAATGGGGTGAGTGTTAGGGTTGACAACAACCCCAAGGCACATCTCACATCTTTTGCTGCCTGCAGGGTGGGGGTGGGGTGTTAGAGCTGGAAACCCTAATGCCACATTTCTCTGCTTTTGCCACTTTAACCCTAACTAGTGCATTACTGACGTTTTTTGTAATGAATATATAATATAGATATAATAGTAAATAAACCATTATAACAGAGGATAAACAAGATTTAACCATTACTAAAAAGCAATGTATAATCATGGTCAGCACAATACCTGACCGCCATAAAAATTTAGAGTTATCAGGTCAAGAAAGGACAT
This sequence comes from Neoceratodus forsteri, assembly GCA_016271365.2. Taxonomy (NCBI): domain Eukaryota; kingdom Metazoa; phylum Chordata; order Ceratodontiformes; family Ceratodontidae; genus Neoceratodus; species Neoceratodus forsteri. Next base: position 1,189,228,621 of record CM057453.1, read on the forward strand.
AACTAAATATAGTAATCTCTATCCAATAGTTGCAACCTTTTAAGTACAGTAAATCTTCTAAAGGAAACAAAGCAAGTGCTATTTATACCAGGGATTGTGTTTCTGAATAAATATGGGATACATAATGGACTGCAGTGGAATAACGCATTTATCTCCACTAGTGAGTGGTAAGATCCATAACTCACGAGTGGCAGAGCCATGAGTTAGTTATAAAGATCTTACCACTCATGTGTGGAGATAAATGTGTTGTTCTACTGCAATCCATTATGTGTTTGATATATACCACACCATTTGTAGTGTTTATACAGGTGTTTTACCTTGTTTTAGCTTACAACTGCCTTTCTTTCCATTGTAAGTTCCCTATCTGGCCTATTGTTCTCTGTGTTCCATTTCCAGATTCTAAGTGAAAATAACATGTTCTAAGTTATATAAATGGTGTTCTATGTGAAGATAAATATTTATCCCAAAATAACATGATTTATTTACCCAATTTATTCACCACTGGTGTGGTATATACATTAATATAGCACATGAGATGTGCCTGAAAGGACTTTGGGAAGCATAATTGAAGCTTTTGTGCCAGTGCAGATATTGTTTGCACATGCACAGTGAGGCATTCCTATATGCGCACTGAACTTCCTGAAATGGAGGTCTCACTGCGTTATGAAAAGTGATCTGCACTGCTGCACAAAGGCACCCAAAGTGCACATGGTAATGAGATGGCATCTTATTACTGTGTTTGCATCAGGATAATGAAAGCCTTTTGCTTGCACTAATAGCCTTCTGGAGCAGCACTAGTTACCGTGAGCAAAAAGCACCTTTTAACAGGGTGCAAAGCACTAGCCACTGTCACCCAAGCCCCCCACTTAATTGGATAATGGTGTAGAGGGCTTTCTGCCATGTTAACCCACCCCACAGTAACCCAACCTCTTCCAGTGGTCCCCCCTCTCTTTCCCTATCCCTGACTAACACATTGGGAACTATTCCTTGTGTCCAGTGGTTCCCTCCTTACCCAGTACCTGCATCACATATTGATAACTATCTTTGGTGTCCAGTGACTGCTCCCCTACCCCAGTAGCCTCAGCCTCCTCCCCCATGATCCATACACAGTAGTAATGTATTTTTTGGTCCTCTCTCCCTGCCCCAGTTCCAAGGCTGACAGCTACAGCATTGAACTTTCCCACCCCCAACTGGCCTTGTCCTCTCCAATCAGTAACCCCACATGCCAGGCACCCGCTGGGACCTAGCACCCTCCCCCCAACATGAAAGGATATGTCCCAGTGGAGAACCTGTAATAAAGAAAAATGTCTGCAGAGACTGTCAGGCAGCCTCTTGCAGCACCGATTCATTCACACTGAATGAAATGGGGTGATGCTGTGAGTAGTAACAGCTGGTCAGTGTTGTCAGCCAATTAGCTCTTAATACTCACGGCATCACTGACAGCTTTCCATTGATGATGGGGAAGACTCCAACTGAGCCACCTTGGTGTTGATTTACATGATGATCTTGATGTGCTCCCTTTTTCTGTCATCGACAATTTCTGAAGTGCCAGTGTCATCACTGGATTTGGTAACTTGACAGGAACTGCACCAATACTGTCCATTTAAAAAAATGCCTCAAAATGTTTTGCCTGTGTTTCTGTGTAGTCTGATTAAATTCCTGGTAAACCTTGTAGTTCATCATATTGTGGGACAAACCAAAACAGCACACACACAACTCATGGGCATTCACATGTTTTTGCAGCCACAATGGTGAAAAAGGACCTTAGTGATGACACACACTGGCAAATGATGATTCCCAAAGGAGTAGCTACCAGAGGAAAATAAATTTAGTTGGTGAAAATGTGACAAAAACAGCTTCCAGTGGTCTGATGTTCACTCTTGAAGGCAGAAGAAAAGGAACTGATGTGTTTTGGGCTCGGTAATGTTAAATAGGTGATGCAGTGGGCTGACGACATGCACCGGACACCTCAGGGTGGGTGGCCCCATCTCACAACAGCCTTGTCCAAGGTCCTGACACTGATGGCTTTATGGAGATACCCTCGAAAAAAAAATCATGCTTAAACCAGGGCCCACTGATTGTGGTATTTTATTTCTTATATTTTTACTAGGATACTAAGCGGCTGTTTAGTAATCTAAGAATCTAGCATTCCTCATGAAATCACTGCTCAGAAAACATCTGCATTTCATTTAAAACCTTAACCCCACTTTGGATAAAAGTTTTAGTTAACAGATTTCAAATGCAAGTGTGAACAAGCTGGCTATTGAATCACTGGGAGCTACCTTTACAAGGTAACCAAACTTCCCCATATTTCACTGGTAGCTTTCCATTGATGATGGGAGATACTGCAAGTTGGTAACTTCAATCTGCCAGATATAGAGTAGAGCATTCCAGCTGCAGCTTTGGCAAGGAGTAGGGACATCCTTGACTCCTCTCAAGGGGCTTTTCTCAAAGCAACTAGTCAAAAAACTCACTAAGGACTGGGCAGCACTTGACCTGATGCGTACAAACAGGGACAGCATTGCAGATGTCACAGTGGACAGTCCCCTTAGTACAAGTAATAGCTATACATAGTGGGTTAACACAAAGACAGGAACAGAGACTAACCAAATGAGGAGGAGGCTCCTGGACTTAGGTGGGTGGATTTTAAAGAAATGGAAAACTGCCTCAGAAACTGCCTCGAAGGTCGGCCCGGTAACGCACAGGGTTGGGGCACTGGATGCCTTATCTCATGCTATGCCAGTGACCCGGGTTCGGGAATGACCTTGGGTCACCAGGGTGCCGGCATGGGTGGGTGGGAGGGTGGGAGCAGGATTGAGTGTTGGCTCTCTTCTCCCAGGTAGGGGTGAGGTCACCCACCTGTAGTCCTGATGTCACTGAATTGAGATTCAGTGCAGGCGCAAGCGGTCAATGAAGTGACTGGTAGGGAGGGGCATCCTATACAGCATGTGTGCACGTGCCTCCACATGCACATGTCATGTCGGGGACATGCAGGAGTAAGGATTGGGAGAAAACCCATAAAAAACCCCGAAAATGCATATTTAAAAAAAAAAAGAAACTACCTCGAAGGGGGCTTGCCAGGGAGGGGCAGAGACACACTGGGGGGAAAAGGGGTGGGCATAATTAAAACAACCAGCTTCTGCATAAAGGAAATGAGCAAAAGCAGAAGGAAAAGGAAAACCTTAAGGTTCTCTAAGGAGGTGGCCTAGGTGGTAAAGGAAAAAAGGGTGGCATTCATAGGTATAAGGAAAAACAGAAGGAGGAGGACAGAGAGGTTTATCATGTAAAACTGAGGGAAGCAAAGGCACAGACAGAGAAATGGATCACTAAAGGGGTCATTAAAGGGAATAAGACATTCTTCAAATATATAAGTGAGTAGAGGAGAGCAAGGGAAGGAATAGTGAGTATTAGAAGGGCAGAAGAGGGAGACTGTGCAGAAGAGGACCAAGAAAAAGTTGGCATCTTAAACGGGTACTTTTACTCTGTCTTCACAGTGAAGGAAGGTTGGATGGACCACTAGGGAGCAACAGGAATGTGGCAGGTAGACACAAGTCCATTTTCAGATGAAAGAATCTGGGAAGGTTGCAGTTCTGAGGGCAGAAAAGGCTATGGGACCTGATGGGATAGACACAAAGGTACTAAAACAACTTAGGGAGGTGGTAGCTGCCCCACTGACAGCCTTGGTCGACAGTTCACTGAAAACAGACAGGATTCAGGAGGACTGGAGAAGAACTGATGTGGTCCTGCTACATGACAGCAGCAGCAGGGAGGAGGTTAGTAGTTGCAGCTGCTCAGTCTTATTTCAGTGGTTGGGAAATTAATGAAAACGATACTAATGGAAAGACTGGTAGAGTATATTGAGTCCAGTGGGCTGCAAGACCACCAATAGCATGGATTCACAGGCGGGAGGTCATGGCAAACAAATCTGATTGGTTTCTTTGATTAGGTGACCAAGGAAATAGATCGGGGAAGGCAGTGGATGTGGACTGTCTGGACTTTGGCAAGACCTTTCACACTGTGCCACATAGGAGGAAACTGAGCAGCCCAGGGATAGAATCTAAAGAGGTGAATTGGGTTAGAAACTGGTTAGTGGCTAGGGGACAAAAGGTGGTGGTTAACAGCATCACTCTAATGATGACGGAGTGACCAGCAGGGAGCCACTGGGGCCGGTTCTTTTCAGTGTCTTCACAGATGACATTACAGAAGAACTGGAAGTATAGGTGTGCCTTTTTCTAGCTGATACTAAAATCTGCAATAGGGTGGACACTCAGGAGGGAGTGAAGGGAACACGCAGGGATCTCGGGAAACTCAAGGAGTGGTCAAAAGCTTTGAAATTAGGGTTCAGTGACAAAAAGGGCAAAATCATGCACCTCAGGCATAGAAACTCAAGAGCTAAGTATAGGCTGGGAAGGTACTAACAGCCACTTAACAGTAAAGGGACTTTGGGGTCATCATATGTGAAGACCACAAAGAGGTAAGACAGTGTGGCAAAGCAGTGGGGAGGGCTAGTGGAATGCTGGGGTGCATAGGGAGGGGTATCTGCAGCAGGAGAAAGGAGGCAGTGTTGCCACTGTATCACTCTCTGATGAGACCCTGCCAGGAGTGCTGTGTCCAGTACTGAAGACCACACCTCAGAAAGAACATAGAGAGGGTGGAGGCAGTCCAGAAGAGAGAATCTAAAATGTTGCACAAGTTGCATGAGAAGCTTTACAAGGAGAGAGTGAGGGATCTCAACATGTACACCCTGGAATGGAGGAGAGAGAGATGACGTGCTAGAGACCTACAAGTACTGTACCTCACAGGGGCGAACAGGGTACTGGAGGGAAGTCTATTTTAAATGAGAAAGAGAACCAGGACCAGGGTTTATGTGATGAAGCTGGAGGGGGAGTTCAGTTGAGATGTGAGAAAATATTTATTCACTAAAAGGGTGGTAGATGCCTGGAACAGACAGCCCGCAGAAATGGCGGAGGCTAAAACAGTGGGGGGCTTAAAGTATATGTGGGTTAGACATAGAGGTATGTTAGATTGTAGGAAGGAAGGAAGGTGGAAAGGTTACCAGAGACCAGATATGGTCTGGGAGACAGATGAGGACAGGGACTGTCTGGGCAGACTGGGTGGGCCACACAGTCCTTTGCCAACAAATTATGTGTTTCTATGTTTCTATGTAAATCAGGTAACTAAAGCCTCATCCAAAATCATCAATTTCTTAACTTGATTATTCCCCAGAAAGTCAATCTCTAGGTATGGTTTTGTCTTTAGGTCCATAGAGAGCTGTTTTTATGTGTTTTTGTAATCCCTCCTGGTCTGCCCTTAACTCCTTTCTAGGCCTTTCTGTCAGAATCCCCAGTCCAGTTCAATGTTTTTTGTGCTTGTATGTGTAATTTTTTTAAATTCAATGAAGTATATTGAATTAAAAATTAAAAAAAGAATCCCCAGTCCAGCTCCTGTCAGATTGCTGGACACCAATGGAAACGATCTTTGCTCATTGCTTTTTCTGAATAAAGATTCAAAGAGTACTAGCACCGGCTCTGCTTGACTCTTGAACCAGATCACTGCCATCCCTGCTCTGCACCCTGTTGGACCCCCTCCCCATGTGTTGGGGCTAGGCTAAGGCCAGGTGTAACCTGTTTGTTTGCAGGAGGTAGAAAGAGATAGGCTCAGGGCCAGTGATATGGGCGAATTGTGGGCTGTTTTCATTGATATTATCCAGGACCATTTTCCTCCTGCACATGTCCTTCTTATCATCTGACTTCTGATGTCCTCAGGGAAGTGCCACCTGGGCCACCAGATTGCAGAAGTAGATGCAGGGAATCAAGATTGGTGCGGCCTGGGCTTAGGAGAGTTGCAAAGTACAGTGTGAGCTAGCCTGGGGAGGATGACATCTGTGTTCAAGAGTAGCAGAGGCCCCTTCTGGTGAGTCATGGAGCCATGGTGTCAACCCATTGCACACTGCTACATCTGTTGTCACCGTAGGCACTGCACCCAGTGTCAGGGGAGGTGGGAGAGACTTAGCAAGAAGGGAAGACAAAAACAAAAAAAGTGCCTTGAGCCATCTAAATGTCAGTCACAGGTTTCCTCTGGCCCTGCTCTGTGTAGACCCCCACTGATTTAATGTTTGGGGGAGTGGATGATGGGGCTGAGGAACTTGAAGTGGTCTGAGGAAGGGATCAAGTAGTGGCTCAAAGGCCAAACAGCTTTGTAAAAGGCAGTGTCATCCTATGTGGGGCTGAACTGGCAGAATCAGACCTTGCACGCATGTCAGTGCATGGTACTATGCTTTGCGGAGATGAGCTTAAGTTCTAAAACTGCAATGTTACTGGCCACAAACCCAGTTTGTGCCCAGTAACATCTGAAATGCCTAATTTGTATTCCAACTTGTGGACTGGGGGAACTCCCCCTTCTGCATGTATAACTGTAGTTTTGACCATAGCAAATTGTTGGTGAGTTGCAACAGGGTGGCTCTGTGTGCTCTATTTTGTGATCCAACAATTTGGAACTGAGAATCAAGCCAATATATGTTAATAATACAAATGTCCAAGAAAGTTCCACTCATTGTGGCAATTGAACAATTGACCTTCTATTTCCAACTTCTTCACCACTACACTACAGAAGGCTCTCTTTTTTAGCCTTAAAGTGGCATGGAACATATATTTTAATAATATAAACTTTCATGAAAATGTTTGCATTGAGGAAATTGAACTTCTAACCACAGCTCATTGACCACTACATTACAGAAGGCTCATTTATTCAGCCATGAACTTGTATCCTAGTCTGTGGCACGTATAACAGATATGCACTTGAATCTGTAAGAATAGTTAGCAAACTTTTACGGCTGCAGTGGGCATAGCCCTGCAGATGTCTTGTGATTACTGTAGAGAAAAGGGAGCTTATTGGATACCGAACAGACTTTTTAATAGTGGAGGTGAAAAAGCAATCACTTCACATTCACCCCACACTATTTTGTCCCTCGGTATCGGTGGAACACAACACTGTCCACTGTGTCCTAGATGACTGCTAAACTTCTCTGTGCATGCACGATGACTCAGGCATGCATATGAACTCGGGGGGACAGCGGCACAATCTGCCACGTCAGGATGACCGCTAGCGTCCAGTGTGCATGCATAAGTCATCGTACATACGTAGAGAACTCTGGCAGCCATCTTGGACATGGCAGACTATGCTGCCATGCTCCAAAGTTCAGTGCGCATGCACGAGTCACTGCGCATGTGCAGAGAAGTCTGGTGGCCATCTTGGACACGGCAGCACAATCTGCCATGTTCTTCCATAAGCTTGGCTGCAGGTGTACTGGCTCTGGTCAGATCTTGTTGCTTAAGGGCTTCAGAGTTCAAACACAGTGTGTTCCCTAATTCATGGCAAGCTCTACTGATTGGTACAGAAACACAAAATGAGGAGGTTTCAGCACCCAGTAGTATTTTGAAGTACGTTTTTCATGTAGTGAAGGACAAGCACTGGGGTGGTGGTGCTACACAATAGTAGTGATGTTCGAGCAAAGTTAGAAGGTGCACTCACCCCTTTCAAAGGAACAAAACACAAATGCTAGCATTCAGAAATTTGTTTATTAGAGCTAGATAGCTCCCTGTTCAGAGTTCAGGAGATCTATATTCATATTCTTGAACGGTGCTTCATCAGAGAATTCTCTAATGAATCACCATTCCAGGTGTGAAACATAAGACCTCCTGAGGCTGCAGACAGGAGGGGCTGTCACTGCAATAAACAAAATTTCTGGTTAAACAATGTTTGTATTTTGTTCCTTTGAAAGGGGTGAGTGTGCCTTCTAACTTTGCTGGTATTTTGAAGTACACTAAATTTCCCAGCAAATTGGATCCTGTATGCATAGTCACTGTGGTTTCACCTGCAGCATCTTTTTTCTGACTTTGCTGGGGTCACTACCAGTACTCTCAATTATTGAAAGTTGTACAGATTTTGAGAGATGGACATGGTGGTAGAAATACACACTTTGGGAGGTATGCAGGAGTTAGGATGGCAATTACAGGTGGGATGCAGGGGAGTAAATGAACAAATTTGGGGTCAGTGCAAGAGGTGAATATTTGAGAAGGAGTTTGGGGTAAAGGCACAAATGTTCAGAAAGGTGTTGGCTAAACAAACAAGTTTTGGAGGAGGTGCAGAGGAAGAGGTAAACATTTATTTTATTTATTTTTTGTTGACCAGGTAAGTGCACTAGACAAATCCAGCCTATTTTCAGGCACGACCCGGGGGAGGAGGATACAGATGAATGGCAACTGACCTTGAACCAGATTAAGCTGTTGGTGGTATTTTTTTAGTGAATGAGGGAAATTTGGCCAGGACACCGGGGAAATTCCCCTACTCTTTTCGATAAGTGACATGGGATCTTTAACATTCACCTGAACTACCACCAATCCAGGCAGATGGGACCTCGGTTTAACGTCTCATCCGAAAGACGGCAACTCAGAAGTGCAGCACCCCTCCCATGCTGCACTACAGTGTCAGTACTGGGACATTAACCCAAGTGCCAGATGTGGGAACTGAACCCACAGCCCTCTGATCTCCCGGCCTCAGAGGCGAGTGTGCTACCTACTGAGCCACTGACAATGATAATGTAATTACATAGATACATAGATACATAGACAGTGTCGGCAGATAAGGGCCTATGGCCCACCCAGTCTGCCCATTTGAGCTTGTAAGTTCAGTTTATGTTTTCCTAGAAGTCTATTGCCCCTTACCCCTGACCTCCAGAATTCCTTTATGTCTATCCCATGCATTCTTAAATCCCATGATTGTTTCAGCCCCCACTACTTCCTCTGGCAGGGTGTTCCACTTGTCCACCACCCGCTCTGTGAAGAAATTCTTCCTCACGCTTCCTGAATCGCCCTTCCTCCAACTTCATCCCATGCCCTCTAGTCCTGGAACATCTTTTTCGCTTAAAAATAGTGTATTCCTGCATCCTGTTCCTCCCTGTAAGATACTTGTATGTCTCTATCATATCCCCTCTGTCCCTCCTCTCCTCCAGGGAGTACATGTTCAGTTCCTTCAACCTGTCCACATAGGACTTGTGATGATGTTCAGGAGTAAAACTGTAAATTTTTAGATGGAAAAAGAGTAAAGATAAAAATATTGGGAGGGTTGCATGTTTTGGGAAAGGTGAATGGTTAAAGGTCTAACTTCAGTTGATATGTAGGGTTATGTTACAAATCTGGAAGTGGTACAGAGGCAGGAGTGCACATTTTGGAAACGATACATATGTAAATATACAAGGTTCAAAAAGGGCACAGTGGATGTAAACATTTCAGGAGTGCAGCAGAACCTCAGCAATAGGGATAATCATAATATAGAAGCAGGAGGCTGCATTTAGGGTCAGTAGGGAAAACTGAGAACAATATTTACATTAAAGAGCATGTTGGTTTGCACATTCCTTCCCTAGCTTAATATTGTCCCCAAAGTGTTACTGATTAGCCTGGAAGAGTTATCAGATATTTACACATTATGTTGGATTGGTATGTGCACTTCCATGGAAAAAGTTCCCTGTCAGAAAGTCAGCAGCAAAGATGGATGTTTGTCTTTTTACCAGCTGATTAACCATGTGTGTACTGCTTGTATCTGAAGGAACACGATGTTGTTTATGCTTGAAATAACAACACCCAGGATTTTGCCAGTTGGTCCAGAAAGGCCTGGGAACTCTTGCATGAATCCATCAGATAAGAGAGGTAATAAACAACAATTTATGCATGAGAACTGCCAATTCATGTACTTTATTTGCAATAAATAAAGCCTGTGTTAGGGGGAAAGAGTAATTTTTAAAAATGTACTGGCAGTTGATCTCTAAATGACGGTATAATTCATTTAAAACTAGAGGCAAGATAATTCCTCTTTGTATCCCAAATTGTGAGGGATATTCTACACTCTCCTATCACCACACACACAATTTATAGATGAGGGACCAGTTGCTGAAAATACATGCTGTTGCTTCCAAGTTGATTTCCCGTGTGCATTCTTTTTTTTTACTGATCACACCCTCATTCTCTTGGCTTTGAATTACATGTGGAGAATGTTGTTAAGTAGATGGGTAGGCTCAGATATCCAGACTGATTGCTAATACATTAAAGCTACTGTACGTAGCCAGTTTTGGGCCACTGAAGTTCAACAGTGGTCCATGGGATGAGAAACACTGTTGTTGTTCTAGTATCAGCCATGTGAGTGCCCTGCTGTCTACAACTGTGTGTTCAAATAAACACTAACGTTGTGGTTATCAGTGAGCCTCCTGAAGGTTACACAGGTTCCTTTAATTAAGGTTACTGTTGCAAAGGTACTCTTCCCAAATGTTTCAAAGGATGACCAGTAATGGAAATGGAAAAACAAATAACTATTTCCGTGTGTCACTGAGCAACTTTCATGGTAAACAGTTACATTGTTACACAGTACAAAATGTACTTTCATATATTTATGGGAGGGTAAAGTAAGTTTCTATTATATCCCTCTTCTGTTTTCCTGAAATTTAAATTAGACTTAACTTCACTCCTGAAGCTACATTTCTGTCAGTTCAGAAATAAAAAACAAAAAGCATTTCCATTCTTTCTGTCTGTTTATGCTGGGCTGCCCCTGCTCACACCCAAAAACCCACCAATACATTCTTAATTCTGATCATTCTTTCTCCTGTTTTGTTGGCAGATAGCTTAACCACTCTACGACACTCATACCAAAGTACTGGTTCTCCTTACCTCCTAGCTATCTTTCCTCTTCCTTTCCTCTACGACCATATTCTCTCAGAAACTCAGCATGTCACTCCTTCCTGCTCCCTTTCCTCAGTTCCTCAGCCAGACAGGCCCCCTTCTCATTCAGACTCACCTGTCTCTGGAACAACCTCCCTGTCACACTTCACTGAGTCCTAAGAAAAAAACACTACCAAGAACAAAATGGACATGTTGGCAAATTCAACTCAAAATTGTGTTTATTCAAATCAAAAATATGGGTCATGTGATGCATCTGAGTGGGTAGGATACATTCTCTTCAGCTCCACTCCATGGCTCGGGTAAAACACCTAAAAAATAAAGACTAGATCTGCAAACGCATGATACAGTGAGCACTTCGTGTTTACAAAGTATTTCACCTCTTGCCAGGAACTTTTGGACGATAATTTCCATGGGGACACAAGTTATCTGATGTAGGCTGAGATGTAGTCTGTGGGCCAGACACACACCCTGCTGCCCATGCCAGAAAAAGCTAAGGCCGCAAAAAAATCCAAAATGCAAGCGGCGACTGTTACCAAACCCAGTGCGGCGCCTACCCCACTGACAGAGGAAAAATTCTTGCAGGAACTCTCCCCTATCAAGGAAGCTCTCCTGAGTATCACAAGCCAGCTATCCAACCTCCAAAAGACATCAGACCCTATCAAGAAAAGTGGGAGAAGTGGAAGTAAGAACCAGCTCTCTGGAGGACTGGAAGGCTCATCAGGAAACTGATTCTGTGGCCATATGCAGGAAAGTCATTAGGCTAGAGGAAAAGATAGAAGATTTAGAGGGCCACAGTAGATGCAACAGTCTCCTCTTAATTGGTTTGCCTGAGGGCATCGGAAGGTCAGAAATCCAATATTGTTTATGAAGAAATTCTGTGAAAAGTGGTGGGCCCGTCGCCTAACGGACCTGGCTACATTATTGAGCAGGGTCATAAAGCGCTGAGGCCCACCCCTCCACCAAACTCCCCATCTCAACCCATGATGTTCAAACTGCTGAATTTTTTGGACAAAGTTCATATTTTGGCCAAATTAAGAGACATGATGGAACTGTTAAGGGAGGGAAATAAGATCAGAATGACCCAGGATTTACCCTATTCGGTACGTCTGAAACAGGCCTAATTCAACCTTGTAGTTTCCTATTGTTGGCTGTCGGGATCCTCTTCAAAATGTTGTATCCCGCAAAATTGCAAGTAAATCATCAAGGATCAATGAAAACCTTTGAATCAGATGACCAGGCCAAGCAAGAATGTCCTAATATGTTTCCAGATCTTTTTCAGACCCCAAAAGGACTCTTTTTTTCTGGTATGTTGGAAATGTTTCAGGTTACCTGGGGATTACTAAAAGATGAAAATGTTGTGTTGGTTAATCTCTAAATTGGGTATTTATATCTGTAGCTCTGTTTTTTACAATGCTTCGGGGACTGGGCTACTTTTGTAATCTGCGACATAGACTGTGCCAGAGCTCTGGATTCACTCACAACAAACGGTGCCCATGGACTACCAAACTGAGAAATAATCAGGCCCTTTCTGGAACCTTACTTTCCAAATGGTGGACTTGAGAAACACAGTATGTCTCTGTGAACTTTCTCCTCTTGGGAACAGAGGGGTGAGGTGCTGGATGAGAACATGGGAGGGGAATGTGCTGTGTGTGGAGATTGGAACGGGGGATCTAGACCACCACACCCTTTAGGATTTGCCATCTCTTCGGTGGAAAAAGCAAGGTAGGTCTGTGGTCCTGTTTATTGCTGGGATGGGGCGATAGAGGGAATGTGTGGTGGGGCTCCCTCTGTGTATCCCTATTGCGGGACTCGGGGTACTTCCATTAATAGTACCAGAAAGCTAACCATCTATTGTCCAGGGTTGTTAGGCTGACCCTGTCTGCAACAAAATGACAGAGTGTAGCTGAACTATACAGGGACCATGGTGATCGGACATTATTCAGTCTACTGTGGTGGACAGGAGGGGTAGCGTGCTGTGCCCCTGTTTGTAGAGATTCTGGTTTTAAGCCTGGCTAGGAACGGAGCAGTGGGATGGGTGGTTGGATACTCCCACCAATCCCCCCATACTATGGCTCAGATGACCCAAACTAAATTGCCAGAAATGTATGATAGTGGGCTAGGGGGCACTTTGCCGACTTCAGCGAGGATTATAAACCTTTACTGTCATGGCAGCCCCGAGCCCTGAAGTACATCTTCCTCCTGTGATGGGGTCAATGGAGTGGTCCTCTCTTGTCAGCCTGCTGGTCTGAACATCACTTTAGTGGCCCTGGTTAGATGACACCTGGGGTGGATTGTCTGCAGAGTCCCAGGGGGATGAATAGAAGGGGGCACACTGATGTGCCTGCTGTCAACTCTCACCTTGCATAGACGTGGCCTACAGATCCTGTCTTACTTCAATACACTGGTGGGAGGTGGAACACTGTAGTAAAGTGCTGTCCCCCCTGTGGTATCCGTGCATGGGGTTCACACCCTGAACAAGTTATTCCTGGAACAGCACAGCTGGATATTATTCAAGATTATGCAGTTTATTACAGATTTGGCTCTATGCTATGGGGGTTGGGGGGAATGTTGGGGATTTGTACATAATCATGTTTTTCTCATTTTTTCCTTTTTTTTGCCTATTCAAAGGGGGTAAAACAAATGTTAATGCAGATCTATTATTTACCTAGGATAATATGAGCCGGGTGAGGGGGGGTTGGGGCCTGTTCTAGTGGTGTTCTTTCATCATGGGCAAAGGGATGTTGGTGTTTTGGCATGCGGGGACGGGGGTAGAATGTGTTTTTGATATAGGTATAGTGACCGTAATAGCATTACTAGGAAATTGCTATTTGGGCAGGAGGGTGGAAGAGGGAGGGAGGTAGGAGGATGGATAGAGAAGGATTGTATCCATAAGTGCTGGCAATGGTCACAATCTCAGCTTTGGGAATTTAGTGGGGAGGAGGAGGGAGACCTGGGGGTTGGGGGTGGGAGCAGCCTACAGAATGGCTAACAGGATGACAGAGATTCAAGCCACACAATCCTTTAAGGATAATCACGGGGACCATATATAAATTTATCTTGTGGAACATAAAAGGGGCGAATGATAAATGTAAAAGGTACATGATATTACGCCATCTTAAAAAATACCAACCATATGTGGTTTTTCAACAAGAAACCCACCTCAAACATGAAGATATACAATACTTTTATAGGAAATGGGTTGGTCAGGCTTTTGGGATAGGAACCAGTAATAAAAGAGGAGGAGTGGGGATCTTGATACGTAGAGGGACCTCTTTTCAGCAAATCAAGGAGTGCAGTGACCCAGAGGGCCATTAGCTCCTAATATTTTATTTTTATAGCACAATTCTAAAACCAAAGCACTTTACATAATTAATATACAATAACAAAATAAATGATTAAAAGTCTGATAATATAGAGTGCAAATAAGTCATACAAAACAGTCATTGAAGGCTTGTTTAAATAAAAGGGTTTTCAAGGCTGACTTGAAGCTCTCCATGGTCCTGCATTATTGAATCTGATGAGGTAGAGAATTCCACAGGGTGGGGGCCCCGTGCCTAAAAGCCCAGGCCCCAGAAGTTTTCAGATGACCCTGGGAACCCCTCATCAGTTGACTGGAGAGGATGGCCAGGGTGTAAGGATTCAAGAGCTCTTGTAGATAGCTTGGACCCAGTCCTTGCAGGGCCTTATAGGTCAGAAGTCTGACCTTGAAGGATATCCGCCACTGTACAGGCAGCCAGTGCAGTTTGCGCAGCACAGGAGTGATGTGACTCAAATGGGGTGTCCCCATCAACAACCGTGCCACAGCATTCTGCACCAGCTGCAAGTGATGGATATCAACCCCTGGAAGCCCCAGGTACAGGGAGTTGCAGTAGTCTAAGAGCGAGGTCACAAAAGCATAGATCAGTGTGGGCAGGTCACCAGACGGAACAAGGTGCCCGATTCTGGCAATGTTCCTAAGATGGTAAAAGGATGACTTGATGGCTGTCGATACCTGTGAACATAGTGTCAGCCCATCGTCAAGAACCACCCCCAGGTTACTCACCTGTTTAGAGGAGGGCAGCTGGGCATCACAAAGCCAAAGACCTGAGGGAAACCCTGCTACCGACCTCTCTATCTGGTGACCCGAATCAACCACCAACACCTCAGTTTTCTCAGAATTCAATTTCAGCCAACTGGACTTCATCCAGTCATGGATTTCCGCTAGACAGCTGTTAAAGACTGAGACCACACTATCCTGGTCAGGTGCAAAAGACAGATAGAGCTGGGTATCATCTGCATAGCAGTGCAGCCTCAGCCCATATCATCTTATAATGTCTCCGAGGGGCAGCATGTACACTGTGAATGACATAGGGGACAGCACCGAGACCTGAGGGACCCCACATGGCAGAGAGAATGGGCTAGAGGAAAAAGAACCCGACACCACCCTCTGAGATCTGCCAGACAGGAAAGATTTAAACCAACTGAGGACTGGACCAGCCAGGCCACAGATGACCCTCAGGCGGGTGAGCAGCACCCCATGGTCCACACTGTCAAATGCTGAAGAGAGATCAAGAAGCACCAAGATGGAGCAGTGCTTCTGGTCTCTTGCCATCAGAAGATCACTGAGCACCCGAACCGGAGCAGTCTCGGTACTATGTCTCTTCTGGAAACCAGACTGGAGGGGATCATAGATGTTGTAGATGGTACAGTTGTAGCACAACCACTTTCTCAATCACCTTCCCAACAAAGGGAAGGTTAGAGATAGGCCTGTAGTTAGCAAAGCAGTTTGGGTCCAGAGCAGCTTTCTTAAGGAGTGGTGTCACCGCTGCCTCTTTCAGGGAGCTAGGAAACTCCCCCAACTCTAAGGAGCACCACACAATCTTTGCAAGGACCATGCCAATAGTTTCCATACACCCCAATAACAGGCGTGTTGGGCCCGGATCCAAACTACAGCATGTCGGCCGCAAATGCTGGACAATCTGCACGACATTGACAATCTCCAGTCGGTTGAAAGATGTCGAAGAGAACCGATGGGAGGGGACCAAGCACTGACCACCATCAACCCCCTTAGAGAGCGTTGGACTGATCTTGGCCCTGATGTTGTCCACCTTATCTGCAAAGAAATGAGCAAACTCCTCACACTTATCTTGTGAAAATGCACTTCGGACCTGCAGACAGGATGGGTTGCACAGTCTGTCCACAATTCAGAGGAGCTGAGCCGGTAGGTTCTAAGCAGCAGCAATCTCCCCAGACAGGAACTCTGCCTTCTTACGAGTGATTGCTGATTGATAGATCTGATAATGATCCATCAGTCTAAGGTGATCAGCTTCAAGGGCCGATTTCCGCCAGCATCACTCTAACCTTTGTCCAACTCGTCTCAACTCCCTTACGGTCTTGTCAAACCAGGGGGGCCGAGAGAGAGAGAGAGAGAGAGAGGGGACGAATATGGACTGGGGCGATAGAATCCAGAGCTTCAGTAACAGCCTTATTATATGCTTGAACTAGACTCTCTGGATCCTCTCCTACCCTTAAGAATCCCAAAAGGTCCAACACTGCCGATAGACCATCCAGGGTCACATCCCTCAAAGGGCGATAACTGACCATCTTCACAAGGGCAGGCCTATGGGGAGAGCCTGGAGATTGAACCTTATGGTGTGGTGATCCAATCATATGACTGGTTCCACCACCAAGTCAAAGGTCTCCATCCCCAGGAGGAAAACCAGATCAAGTGAGTGACCATGATTATGGGTAGCATAGGCAACAACCTGTGTGAACCCCAAAGAATTCATAAGTTGGAGGAGGTTTTGCCCAAATGGTGAGAGTTCATCATCGACCCAGGCATTGAAGTCGCCCAGGACCATCAACCTGGGTGACTCAAACACCATGTCGATGACAAAGTCTGCTACTTCCTGCAGGAATAATTTCTCACCCCCGGATGGACAGTAGATGAGAACTATCCTGCAGCCCACACCTGCTGCCATGGTGAACTCAAATGGTCTAGTCTCCTCAACTGGAACACCAGTAAGGCCCAATTCTAATCTAAAACAAATGGCTACACCCCAGCCCCTGTGGTCCGATCTCAAGCGGTGTATCACCAAGAACCCAGTTGGAACAGCTGCCTCCAAAATGGGTCCTGCATTATTGTCCAGCCAGATCTTGGTAATGTAGGCCAGGTCTGCTGTCCCAATAAGACTGGCGATAACCTCCGTCTTGTTCCTAACAGACCTGGCATTGCATAACACCATTCAAATAGGACGGGGTTCCAGGGTCGACTGAGCTAACTGCCCAGAAATACTGGAGCCCTTGGGTATGGAAACTAGGCATGGAGTACCACATTCTAGAGACCATTTCACCCCAGAGCATCTCCTGGTTTGTACAACCCTGATAAGGCCTCCCAGCTCACCCCTTCTTGGAGGTTCAGGGCCCCCAGCCCACCTCCAAGACCTTGACCTTCACGTTTGTGAAGGGAATGAACAAGGTAAACTGCAAGGAACTATTTAGCATAAGTAGCAGATCAAGAACACGAGAGTATGAGTGAAAACTGATGGGGGAGGGACAGGTCGATGACAGAAATGACAAAATGTTATTTTACAGAAAGGATGGTGGAGCCATGAAACCATCTGCCAGCTGACATGCTGGGAGCCAAAACTATCAATGGCTTCGAACATACTTGTGACAGGGAGAAGGGCTTAGTGGTTGTTCAGGTTGGTAATGGTAGGGCAGGGAGCATGAGGGTGGACAGTGTGGGTTAGAACCCTGTATGGGCAATAGGTCCCAGTTTTGTTAGGGTTTATGGGCAGACTGGATGAAGCAATGGTATTTTCCTGTTGTCATTCAATTCAATTCACTTTATTTACCAGGTAAGATCACTGGGCCAAGGCCCTTTTTCAGGATCAATGTCTATGTTTCCATGTTAAACTGGGGGTGGGGTGATTCTGTGGAGAAAATAGAATTCAAAAGAGGGAAAGGGAGGAGATACGAAGGTATATACTAAGAGTTTTCAGGAGCTAGTAGGTGTGAGTCCATTGTTGCTCCCATAAGGCCTTTATTGAAAATATCTCAGATTGTCACCATTTAGTACATGCATATCTAGTCTCCTCTTAAATTGTGCTTTTGTCTTACTTATAACAACTTCGACTGCCATTCACCACTTTTGATGAGCAGAAATACTTCCTTGAGTTGTTTAAAAATGTTGTGCCCATGATTTGCAATGGGTGACATCGTGTCTGCATAGGTCTTTGCTTTAATTTTATGTTTAATTCATAAACAAGTATTGGATCCTGCAGTATATCAAATATAAGTAACACAGGAAACAAAGGAGCTGAGGGCACTTCTCGAAGAAAAGGTGGATATCAGATGGTGCAAAACAGGTATGGAAAGTGGTGTGTGCTAATGCCCAAAGCCTGGGAAACAAAACCTGTGACCTCCAGGCCATAATGGCTGAGGAAAATTTGGATATAGTGGCTGTGACTAAGACATGGGCAACTTAACACCATGAGTGGGAAATGTAGGTACCAGGGTGCACATTGTTAAGGAAAAATAAGGAACACTGGAGAGGAAGTAGAGTGATGTTATATGTAAAGGAAGGTATCCTTGCCTTGGAAACCTAGGAAACAGTTGGAACAAAAAGAACTGAGACAGTATGGGAACAGGTGATTGCAGAGGGAGGGAGGTTAATTACGATCAGAGTGGTGTACAGGCCAGCACAGAGGGAAGAGACGGACAAGTTCGGAAATGAGATAAACAGGATAGTGGAACCTAGGGAGGGAGGTATTATTATTGGGGATTTCAGTCTGTCAGATGTAGACTGAAACATCCCAACAGCAACAAGTGCAAGGAGCCAGGCCATGGTGGAAAGGATGCAAGAGGGACTCCTGAGCCAGAGGGTTATGGATTCCACTAGGGAAGGGGCCATATTGGAACTAGTCCTAACAGACAGGGACAGCGCAAGGGGGGGTAACATGAGAGAACCCCTGGTTTTAAATGATCACAAGACCACTTATGCTGAGATCAAGCTTAAAGCCATGAGGGTTCTCTGTAGGTCCAATGTCCTGACTTTAGGATGGCAAATTTTGGGAGAATGAGGGAGGTGTTGGGAGATAAATGACAGCTAGTGAAGGAGGCAGCAGGACTAGCAAGAACATGGACAGAACCAGCCTTAGGATATGTGATGCCCCTAGGCAACCTTGCAAATGGTGCCCTCACAAATTTTTTTTTATAAATTTACCTCACCCCACCAAAATACACCCCCATTATGGTTTTGTGACCTGGCCTTTAATGGCAGGAGCAGCACTAGGGACGCAGTATAGCAACAACTAATGTTCCCATTCCCCAAGTTGCCACTTCATTTCAGTTTTAATTATGCAATCACACATTTCAGGTAGGGTTGCTTTAATTGGATCCTGGCAATCGAAGGGTACGACAGATGGCCCCTACCCAAGCATGCCCCATGATAAAACCAACATATGGGAAACAATATTCCTTTCTCGCTTACAAGCATTATTAAAGCTAAAAATCTCTTCTTCTTTGCTCAAAATAAAATGAAAACTAACATTAAAACTAAAACTGCAGTCAGATATATGTAGCTCTTATCCCAGCCAGGCAGCCATCATGCTCAGTAAAGCAGTTGGCAACAAGTTCCTAGGAAGTGATAAAACAACCAGTAAACTCCACGGTCATTGCTTGGGAGGAGGAGGAGAAACCCCATACCCTGCTCAAGTTATAGATGCCAGGAGGAATAGAGATGACGCCTCTTAAAAGGAGCTTTTACACTGCAGGATCTGCACTGGTGCCAGAGCTTCAGATGAGTTGCACAGATGCAGATTCAGCAGTGTAAAGAGATACTGGAGCATTGCAGGCTGTTCCGTTGCAGTGCAAAGCATTCCTTGGTTTGCTGGGAACACAGACCAGTGTTTACCGCTGCAGGCATGTTTTGCAAGCGTGTAAACGTACTGCTTCCCTTGCACTGGTATTACTCCCACTCATTGACCCTTTGCCGGAAATACACCCAAAACATGGGAAGCCCATCGGTAATGGTGCATAGCCACGGTGGGTAAACAGAATGGTGAGTGCTGCAGATGGAACAGAGGGAGCTGATTCCAATGACAATGCTACCAGGTAGGCTGCATGTAAAGGGGCCTAAAGAGAGTTATTTGCTAATGCTGCTGCTGCTTTTTTCTTGACTCCAGCAGTGCCAGTGAATCACCACAGACACAGGTTCATTCTCCGGGACTGTGGCCCAACCATTGTCCTCCTATTCCTCCTCAGCCACCATAGTCAACTGCCCACCGATGACAAATCACAGAATGGGGCTCATGCAACTCGCTGTTTGTGTCATCCAGGGGAGCAAGTCAAAATCTCAGCAGTACTCTTTGCCCAGGCTGAATGCACAGCACAGCAAACATCCCTGATTGTCCATCTACCCATGGCTGCCCGACCTCTAGGACTGTGATGCCAGTGCTGTATCCTCTGATTAAAGAAAACACTATTATACCAATTGCATAAGACTGGTCCTGGGTGGTAATCTACCTGATTCTCCTTTTTACCCCTGTTCTGACTCATCCTGCTTCCTTGTACCTTGGTATTCTTCATGATCGCTGGGAGTCTACCGTTGCCTATTTCCTGTACTCGGCTGGATGCCAACTTATGTAGTTATCCATGCTATCTCACTGATGATTCCATTCATTGTGCTCGGTCAAATGTGATCTGTGTACCTCAACTATGTACCTTTTTCATATGTTACAAAAGTGCCTTAATCTATGTACCATATTCTTATGATTTACCATGTGCTTGAACCTAATGTATGTTAACCCTGTTTATGCTTGATGCTCATGTATTGTGCAATTGTAACCCTCCTGGGTTGCACCTGAAAATAGGCACTTGGCTGTCTAGTGCACTCACACTGTAAACAAAAGCAAATAATAATAACAGCCAATGAAATCGTCAGACTGGCAGTTTACCATCATTGTAAATTCTCTGATAACCAACTGCTGTTGATGAGTACATAATCTATATCCTCTGCAGCATAGGAATAAATACAATAAAAATTAAAAAACAAGTCAACCTCTTTAATATTTGTATTTTATTATAGTAAAATAAATTAACCTTGGTATAATCACAGTAAGCCACTTGAAGGATGTGGGTTATTGGGAGATTTACCATGGCTGGCGGGGATTTACCCACTCGGCTGCACCTTGTGGGCAAACCACTCCAGCTGTGGTAAATCCCCTGATAACCCACACACCCTCATTGCTTATTGCTTAAATAATAGCTGCAGCATCAGGGGGCATGCAGAATGCTAGTGCCACCAACAACATGCAACGTTATGTGCCATTGCTTTAATTCTATTGGCTGCTGCTCAATGTTGCAGTTCAACATTCAGACAGCAGATCCAATAAGGACAGGTGATTTCTTTTTTTTTATGGAAAATTAAACATTTAGGGGTTTTGGCAATTCGGCATCCCCATTGAAGGCCACCATAGGCAGCATCCTAGTTCACCTGTTCTTATAGCCAGCCCTGAAATTGGGAATGGATTAAAAGGGGAGTACTGGAGGTGACAGATGTCTGTGCAAAAATGGTGAGAAAAGGTAGGAGGGGAAAGAAACCACTATTGTTCTCAGACAGCACTACGGAGGCAGTAAGGAAAAAAAGGAAGACATTCATTAGGTATAAAAGGAGTTGAATGAAAGAAGATGGGGGTATGTCAGGAAAAAGTGAGAGTGGTAAACAAGGCAGTGAGACAGGCAAAGGCAGAGACAGAACTAAGGCTAGAGGAAGGTGTTAGGAAGGTCAACAATAACAATATAAAACCAAGGGAGGAGTGATCAGACTAAAGAAGGGGGAGAAATGGGATGAGGATAGGAAGACTAAAATGAATGTACTGAATGATTATTTCAGTTCAGTATTCACGGTGGAAGAAGGGCCCTCTGCCAGACTGCAGCATGGCAGCCAGCAGGGGATTGCTATCAGGTGTCAGTGAGGAGCCTATAACAAGGAGAGAATGTGAGGGGACTTCAAGCATTGAATATGACTAAATCCATGGGCAAGACTGGTTGACCCTGACTGTTAAAGGAGATTGAGCAGGTCCTAGAAGGCCGACTAATGTATCTATTCAACTGCCTTTTGCAGACAGAAGCAGTGCTAGAGGATTGGAGGACAGAAAAATGTGGTCCACTTATGAAAAAGTGGGAGTCGGGAGGAGCCAGGCAACTGTAGACCAAGCAGTCTGATGTCTATAGTGGAGAAATTACTAGAGTCTGTAACCAAGGAAAGGTGAATGGCCTGCAGGATTCCAGAAACTTATTTACCAGTTCGGGCTCATGCCCAGTGAACCTAACTGAATTCTTTGATTGGGTGACCAAGGTCATGGAGAGGGGTCAGGCAGTTGGTATCTTGTACCTAGACTTCAGCAAAGCCTTTGACTCAGTCCCATAAAGGAGACTGATGGAGTTGTTGGGAAACCTGGGGGTGAGGGCCTAGATTATAGAGTTGGCAAAAAATTGGCTGAGTGTGAGCCTCCAGAGTGTGGTCCTAAATGGAGAACCCTCAGGGAAAAAGGACGTCATGCATGGGGTGCTCCAGAGACTGGTTCTAGAAGTGATTTTCTTTAACATATTTATTTGTCATCTGGAGAGGGGTTTGTGGAAAGATAAACCTCTTCACAGATGACACAATGATCTTTGGAAGAGTAGGGACCAAGAAGGGGATAAGAGCTTTAAAGAAAAATCTGGAAAATCTTAAGAAGTGATCAAGGCTTTGGTAGCTAAAATTTAGCATGAAAAAAGTGCAAGGAAGTGCACATAGGGGTCAGGAACCTAAGAACAGAGTATATAATGAATGGGTAGGTAAGTGGAGAAAACATCAGAGAAAAGGGATCTTGGGGTGTTAATAATGAAGAACATGAAGGCACAGGCACAATGTAGTAGAGATGTGGGCTGGGCAAATTAGATGCTAGGGTGCATAGGAAAAGGGATCACTAGAAGAAGGAGAAAGGTAATACAACCTCTGTATAAATCCCCTTTGCCCTCACTTAGAGTATTGTGTACAGTTTTGGAGGCAACATTTGAAGAAGGACAGGGGCAGGTTAGTGGCCCTGCAGAGATGAACTACCAAAATGATACAGGGCAACAGGGTATGCCCTATGAGAAATGCTTGGATGATCATGTACAGCAGGAGGCAGGTGGAAGAGTGGCAAAAAGACTGAGATGTTCAGGTACCTCAGTAGAATAAACAAGGCAGACAGCAGCAAATTGCTCGCTATGAGTGGTAACAAGGGCAGCAGGGTAACTCCCAGAAATGGGGGGGAGGGGGTTACGAATGCTACCCGGATGTAATTTTTTACAGAAAGGGTGGTGATGAACTGGAACATGCTTCTAAATGTCATCAAGGCTTAGAAAAAGTGGGAGGATTCAAAAGGGGATGGGACAGGCACATGGGAATAGTGCATAAGGGGTCAGACTTGGGGGAGGATGGGAGGACTAAGTAGGACTCTTTCCCTAAATTAGATAGGATGGAGCAGACTAGACGGGCTACCATATCCTTATATGATGTCGTTTTCTATGTTTTTATATTATTTGAAGGAAAAATGCATGGCAATGGTGGGAGGGGCAATACTTGTCCCCATCCTTGCCAACCTATAAGTACTGTATGAAAATGGGAGGAAGGTTTTCCTTTATCTGTTGCTCTGAAGATGATATATTGTTGATGTCTGCTCTGTGTGGCATAGGCTTAAAAGAATTACAATAATGTGTGCAATATCTACATTTCACTAACCTCAACCTTAAATTTTCAGGCACTGAAGATCCAAACAAAGGTAATGGACTTGGAGATCAAATCAGGTTCCAGTGGGCATGCAGAAACTAATATTTTTTCAAAAATCTATTGACTTAAATATGTTGCTGCTTATTAAAAGTAGTCACCCATGTCACATAATAAGGAACTTTGTAAAGGGACAGGTCTCTATCTACAGAGAAACTGTAGCACAGGTTAAGAACTACAATGCTGGAGTGAATGATTAAGCTAAGAGATTGTAGGAAAGGGGTTAAAGCAGACATGCTGTGGCTGAAGCAGTTGAGTTTACCAGCAATCACTTCTAAATAAATCTGTACAGGAGGAAAAAAAAAAAAGATTGCAAGGTTTAATTCTGTGACTACCTTTAGTGTCCATGCTGGTCACACTGATAAGTCATCAAAGAGAACTGGCCTATATTATGAACTAATCTTTTTTGGTCTGAATGATGGTCCAGTAAAAACGCTATGTAGTCCTGTGCCGGCAACCAGAATTCAGAAGCGCACTCAGGGAGCCAATAGTAGCAAGGTTTGGGGAATGGTGCCACTGGCAGAGCAAGCCGGGGAAATGTGACAACACAGTTAACCTTGCAGTGAGCCCAGGAACCAACTCCCACACAAGGGGTGGTTCTCATACCCAGAACAAGCTGCACCATCTGAGGCCACAGGATGGATGGCCCATGTCACGGAGTGAAGAGAGGCAAGAAAACAAATGGAAAAAATCCCAGGTGCCTTGGAAGTGATGTCAGAGGCCTGAACAAGCTATATCTCTGAACACGGAGTATATCCATGATGGCTGCAGCTTTCTGGGGACATAAAAATCAATGTGGAAAAAAGAAAGAACCAATCCTGTTTGAAAGAAACTGTTCTAGCATCCCCCATGTAGTGTATATAGGAACCACAAAATTTCAGGGATACTTTGGCTCATAGCAGACATTTACTTGCACAGCTGGTTAATTTAACAACAGCAACAAATGGTTGCTTTAAATATAAAAAAATTTAAATTTTGCAAGGTGAATGAACATGTAAAAGTTGTCAAAAATCCTAGGAAGGCCAATACACTGAGACCAAAAGTCCTATTATATATAAAACCAGCATTTTAGATTTTCAGCTAGGGGGTTGGGGGCAGAGGCCCATGGGAAGTGGCTGGGTGATGACTGGAGCTCCTTTAAAATCCAGCTTTATTAGTATAGTAAGGACAGAGTCAGCTCAAGTGGACAGTTCACTTACACAGAGATCTCAGGCATCAGGGGTCTATCTACATTGTTGCATTAAAAAAAAATGTAAACTACTAGGGGCCTACCAGTTGAACATGACCCCAGGAAAAACATCAGGCTCTGCAACCTTGCAGCAATGGAGACCAACTTCTTGTGACAGCTTGTGTGGTTCCACCATGTTCCATGCTGGCTGCCTGGAACAGACTGACTTCCAGAGCTCAAGTGAGACATTTTGTACCTACCCATGGAATAACCTGACCACTAACCAGTCATTCTAACACACTAATTGACCCAGAGAGTACCCAGAACTGTCTTTTTAAAACCAAACACTAAAAACTATTCCACTGTACGCAGGCCCCATGAGAGGAATTCCAGGCCCTGGGAAAAGTTCAGACTCTGGGGCCCCTGTACATCTGTACAACTGCATACAGTAGCATGCTAGGAGGCCAGGGAACCTCTTTCGGTGACGGGCCCCAGGAATTATCCCCTGCTCCCCCACTCTCTCAAGGGGCCTTGCCTTAACATCCAATAGCAAACACTAGAAAACATCACATATAAAAATACCTACAAAAGAGAAAAGTCAGCAGAAAGCATAGTTGGTTTTCCCATCACAGCACTCTAATGCAGGTACTGCACTGCTCATGTGCATGTTCATTTAAATGCAGGGAGAGCTTGCCATGCAGTCACCTAGGGAATGAAGAAGTACCTGACCCCTTATGGCTGTAGCCACACTTCTCCAGCTCTCACGCTCTCTTTTTCTGCCTTTAGGCATGAAGGCCATAGATTTAGTTATGTGTATGAGAAGTAGTTCCTTATCCATGAATTATTCCATGCTCCAGTATGTAGAGTGAGGAAGTGATTTTAAGCTGTGCCATGGGGGACTTACAGTATTTGAGAAACTGAGGGGATGACGTATAGTGCGCCCCCACTCTACTCCCAATGGGTCATTAGTAAAAAAAAAATATTCATAGTAGTGTAGTCTAGTCCCCCTTACCCTCTTCTTGTAGTGCCACCATGCTCCATAAACTCCTTTTCCTGGTGTCCACAGGCACCCCAAGTACCCCACAATCACCCCAGGATGGCAACTGGCACAGCCCCCCACCCACCTCAATGGCTAGCCGCTGTCTGTCCTGCAAGTCCGATATCTCGATACTTAGCTGCGTGCATGCATCTAGTACATATTGATAGAAGACTTGGGGAATAGTTGTTTAAGCTTAACAAGTTTTGTCAAACAAAGCAGAACAATGACAAAAAAATGTGCTGATATTAGGGTAATGTCAAACTGCATTTTATGATTGTACAAGCCCTGAGGAATATCGTATCACAGATGAGCCAAGGTTCTGGGTGTGTGTGTGTGTGCGCGCGTGCGCATGCATGTGCGTGCGTGTGAGTGATCAGGGATACATGCCCCTAGCTTATGTGTGTGGCCCCAGCATAAGGTCACTACTACAGTTCAGAAGTTGCACAACCCTGTGCAAATGTTCCTGCTAGACAGACATTATGTGTAATAGTTACAGCATGAGGTTATTTGACCCAAGCTGAGCAAACATGATTTTGGCATACAGTATGTGGACTAAGCTGGCTGGATGCCAGCTATCCAGAAGGGGTAATCCAGCACTGTTTGGCATCAGATTAATCAGAGCTTTGTGTGGGAATCTGTAGTTACTGTATCATAAAGCACAGCCTTTTGCCGGCAGTGGGAATGCATTTATTGTAGATGGTATATTTAGGCATGTAGAACTGAAGTGTACACTGCCCATGAAGAGACAAGTATTGCAATTTATGATACTGCAGCAAAACAAATGAACATAGGAAAATAAGAAAAAAATAAGGCTTTTTTTCTCTAGATACTTTTCTAGCCGTGTTTTAGAGACATAGATTGTTTCACCTGATAATACATTAGATGAATATCTATTCACAGAAACATACAAAAATAAATACAGATTATATCAGCAGGAAAAGAACCAAAAGGCAGGATTTTGAGATCTGATAGCCCTAGTGACTTGATTGTCACCCTCTTCCTGGGATACCCATTCATCTCTTCCATTTGTGGGCTCACTAGCTGATTCAGCTGTGTAGCCAAGTAACACCTGTTACCATCTTCAGTCATCAAATTGTAGTTCTTTTAGTCTATGGCGAGGTATAAAATGGAACATGTTGCGTTTTTGCAGGGAAGTGCTACCCCCTTGAGAAAATTCTTAACCTATACAAAAATTCTAGACCCGCCATGTGTGGGTTATACTATTCCCTTATATCTCTCCCACCCAAGTGTAAACTCCATCACAGGCTTGGCTTCAACCACTTCTCTTGGCAGTCTATTCCATTCATCCACTACCCATTCTGAGACGGGAAATTTCCTCACACACACACTCTGAATCTCCCCCCCCCACCAGTCTCCACCTGTTAACTCTAGTCACTGTGTTCTCCTTCCTTGTGAACAAGTACTTACAATCCAACCTGTTGATTACCCACAAGAACCTGCACATCTCAATCATACCCTCTTTCCCTCTTGGCTTCCAATGTTGTACATGTTAAGGTCTGCCAACTTCTCATATGATGTTTCATTCTAATTTTGCACAAACTCAGCTCTTTGACCCTTATATGTGATGCTAGTATAAATGAAACTTTGGCTGTTGCAAATAAGACCCTCGTGTCTTAATATATTTGCCTGGAGCCCTTGTTCCTGTATCAGGAACCAGGAAGAGATTTCTGTAGTTCAAACAGTGATTTAGAAGAACTACAAACTGTGTATTTTGACTTTATTTCTTCTGGGGCTTAAAACAACTGATATCTGCAGCTTTATAACACCTACAGTAATCCTGCATAGTATAACAGTTTTTGGGCACATTTTTTTTAACATTTTAAGCACACTGTATACGAGGGAAGTTTGACCTGTGAATACTACTTCTGGGTCATCGCTTACCATATAACATGGCCCTCGGCAAGCTGAGCGAGCCAAGCAGGGTGAGCATGGCATAGCGTGCATTGTCACATGTGAAGACGCGCACAAAGACACATACATCCCTGCATGTTTGGCGTGTCCAGCGAGTAAGGCGAGAGTACAGTGAGACTACTAGCTGTAAGTACAAAATTTAGTAATTAGCTAAGGGATAATTCTCTCCAATTCCAAGCTGCCTAAGCGTGTTGATCTCTACTCTTTCTCTTTCATAACTTACCTATTGCAACAGATAAAACTATGGAAGCATTTATTCAAACAATAAAAGGTGAAACAGGTATATTATGCCTATTGTGCAACATATACATGATAGTATCTGCCTGACCATCAAACAATCTATTCACTTGCTCTAAATGCATCAAAAATGCTGACATGTCAGCCTTGTTAATCCAGTTTAATAACAGGCTTGGTGAAATTAAACGTAGTCAGCTAGATATGGCTGACCATTTTCAAGTCTGTCTCCAAGCAGAGTCTTCAAAAAATTTACTAAAACTAGACTGCACTTCTATACCTCCAGTTAGCAGCATAACTTGTAATAGTATTCCTACTTTTGCAAATAATACCCCAAAAAACGAAAAAAGGGTCAGGGAAGAAGAAAAAGAAACCCATGATCCAGAAGATGTTTGGTATCAGGTGCAACACTTAAAACACCCCCAAAAGAGAGAGGAAGGAAAGCTAATCAGTTTATCCTAGAAATCTCTAATACTTTTGACCCCTTAACACTAGATGCCACCAGAGAAGAGATAGTGAACATGGCTGCTGCCTTAGATGAAGAAATAACACCAGACACATCCGCAGCGGTAAATAATGAGCATCAGTCTATAGGCAAAAATCAAAATGATATTTCTGAAGATACACCTTTAATAATACTAGATACTATACCCAGTGTCCCACAGCAGATTGATTACAACATGGAAATTGAGGTGACTCAACATAGAGACACTGAAATATTTGTTCTAGGCGATTCCATTGTTAAAGGACTTCAATCAATCAATCAATCAAATCTTTATTTATTCAGGCGAGCATCATTGAGCAAGGCTCATTTACAAAATGGACCTGATAAGGTCAAGGTTCAATAGTTGGTACACAACAGATACATCAATGCACTTATATATGCATAATAGATACAGAAAAAAAAAAACACTTATAAATACAATGATCAAGGGTAAGAAGTTGATTAAGACATACATGACAAGGTAGGTTATAGGAAAATTATACAATAGATAAAGTATATACATATCCCAATAGAGGAGTCAAGGCATACACACAGCATAATGTTATACTAGGATGAATGGGGAGCATTTAGGAATAATGTAAGGGACAGTAATTAGTGGGAGAAGGATTAGGTAGGTAGTAAGTAGTTAGGTAAAATTTAAATGGAACTGGGGTACTATAAAAAGGGTGGCTGCCCGGGAGGAAGATCTGTGGAACAAAAATATGCCATATATGGTGGCTGTCTGGAAGGGGGGGGGGTTGTGATATGGCAAGTCTAGCTCTTGTGGTAGCAGTTGCATTTCTCTACGAAAAAACTTGTGCAAAGCTGTTTAAAGAATGCTATAGGTGTAAGATCGGACAGCTTTAGGGATTTCTGTAGAGTATTCCAAGCCATAGCTAGAGAATAGCTGATTGCCGCCCTCCCCTAGCCAGGTGTTGACTTTAGGTATTTTGAGCATGATGAGGTTGTTGCTTCTTAGGGCATAGGAGCTAGCTATGGCCTGGGTGAAGCAGTCTAGAATATAGTTTGGAAGTTTTTTAGACAATGCTATGTAGATCCATAGTGCTGCATTTCTGTTCCTTCTGAGATGTAGGGAAACCCATCCAACTGCAGCATAGAGAGAGCAATGATGAGTGTTAGGTGGAAGATCTGTTATGAATCTTATTGCTCTATGGTACAGGGTATCCAGCTTGTTTAGGTAGGAGATGGGGCAGTGACTATAAAGGAAGTCTGCATAGTCAGCAACTGAAAGAAAAGTGGCCTGGACTAACCTCATCTTTGAGTCTCTTGTTAGGAAGTGTTTTATTCTATAGAATAGGCCAAGCCTTTGGCTAAGTTTTTTCAGCAGTTCTTCAATATGATGTGTGAAGTCAATTCTGTTATCAATCTACACACCTAAGTATTTGAATTTTTCTACATACTCCAGATTTTCTCCAAGGATAGTGCATAGCTGGGGGAGACTGCTTAGTGAGGAGGTGCTGGTGGAGCTTTGATTGGAGAAAAGCATTGCTTTTGTTTCCTTTGCATTTAAAAGCTTTTCTCAAGTAGTTGATATTGCAGCAAGGAGAATTCTGCCTGTAAAATTTCATGGGCAACTGCAGGTGATGGGTTGCTGACATACAAAACAGTGTCATCAGCAAAGAGGTGGACAGTGGCTTTGGTGAGATTTGAATCAATATTATTAATGTAGATGGCAAAAAGGATAGGGCCCAGGACAGATCTTTGCGGAACTCCTCTTAGCAGTGGTTTTAATGGGGATAGATCACCTTCAGCTTTCACCTGCTGTGACCTATCCATAAGGTAACACCTGAACCATTTAAGGGAGGGTGGATCTAGGCCAATGGAATGCAAGGAAGAGAGTAGCAGCTCGTGGTCCACAGTGTCGAATGCCTTACTTAGGTCAAGAAATACTGCACAGACACTTCTTTTTATCTAATTTGGTTTGCCAGTCATTTGTAACTTTGGCCAGTGCAGAGATAGTGCTGTGCCTGCTGGCTCTAAACCCAGATTGAGCTGGATTCAAGAGGTTAGTATCATCAAGATATTCTCTTAGCTGGATGCTCACTATTTTCTCTAGCATCTTGGATAGCACTGGAAGAATGGAAATGGGCCTGTAGTTATTAAGGTCTATAGGATCCCCTGATTTTAGAAGGGGAACCACTTGGGCTGTCTTCCACACTGTAGGAATAGAACCAGAGGTTAAAGATAGGTTAAAGAGATGTGTTAGGGGAACTGCAAGTACATGAAATGCAATCTTTGGAAGGTAGGGGTCAAGAGAGTCCGACTCTGTGCTTTTTTTTAATATCCAACTGTCATAAAAGATCCTCTACTTGCTTCAATAGGATGGGTTTGAAGGAGAAGGAAGAATCAGCTCTCTGGGCACCAGTGAAGGAGAAGGAAGAATCAGCTCTCTGGGCACCAGTGTACTGGGAGCTTAGTTGTGCACGCAGCAGATTAGCTGGAGAGGTGTCAAAGGCAAGGCCAGCAGTTGTGAAGTGGTTATTGAAGGCATCCAGAACTTCCATTTTGCCAGAGATAGAACCATTATTGTGGTGCAATTGAGTTGGTAGAGAGGTGCCAGAATCCTGCCCTACAATACCCTTGATGGTGCCCCAGAACCTAGCAGGATTGTGATAGGAGAGTGCGACCCCGTCGGGCGCAGCGTTGAATTTCGCTTGCGGCGCTGGTGACCGGGTTGAGGAGCGGACTCGGGTCATCGGAGGCCGGGCCGGTGGAGTAGGATCAGCGTCCAGAGACAGCCTCCTCCGGGAGGGCACGGTAGCGTGCGGTGCATGGGGACCACTGGTGGAGACCGGGGGTTCCTCGCCAGACCACGGCTTGACAAGCTCACCGGAGGCGGGGTGGATGATGTCATCATTGCACGACCCCGCCTCCCAGGAAAATGGAAAAAGATGAGCCTGCCTGCCACCAGGACGAAGCCCGCTGCCAAGGCCTCGATATGTTCCCCAGGCTGGGCCCCCGACCTAATCCCAGTGCCTGCAGTGCATAAGCGGGGGTGCACCGTAGGCCCCACTGTGGGAGGAAAGCCACGGGGTATTGGGGGACAGCGGCCGATCTGGGGAACAGAGGCTGGTAGCCCATGACCGGGCTGAGGATACGGTGGCAGGAGGGCTCGGGGTGTAAAAAGCATAAATAAAAAAAAAAAAAAAAAGGATTGTGATAGGAGGAGTAAAGTTCAGCCAAGTAAAAGGCAGCCTTTGCATCCCTTACTGTCTTGGTGTAGCTATTTCTGGCTTTCCTAAATAACACCCAGTCATTTGGGTTCTTGGTTTTTCTTGCCATCTTCCATAATTTGTCTCTCTCCAACAGTGAAGATTTGAGGTCAGCTGAAAACCATTGGCAAGATTTGTTTTTTATTCGGACACTAGTGATTGGGGCATGGGTATTAAGGGCACTTAGTATTATGCTGTTTAGCACCTGGTGTGCTTTTTCCACAGTGTGCGCAAGATAAAACTCTTGCCAGCTTGGAGAGTGAGCTAGATCATGCAGGTATCCTTCAATATTAAGGTTTTTCTTGGCTCTCCTCATTAGAAATTTTGCTGGGGTTGTTGGTTTGCTGAAAGATCTTACTCCTGTAATGAGGCAGTGATCACTTATATCACAGAAAAGCACTCCAGTGTATGTGAATAGATGGGGTTTGTTCACCAGCAATATATCAAGTAGTGTGCTGTTGTTACTATTCTTTGAGTTTATTCTTGTTGGCTCATTTATCAGTTGTGTGAGCCCATGTGTATCACAGAACGATACCAAAGGTGCAGCTGCCTTGGAAAGCCAGTTTAGATTCAGATCACCTAGGATAATGACTTCTTCAGAGCCTGGTTTGAGTAGATTCCCCAGGTGAGATAAAAGCTTGTGGTCAGCAGAGGGGGGGCCTGTAGCGGCCTACTAGCTGGAAAGCTGCTGTATTAGGGAGAGATATTTTGAGGGATATACGTTCGAATTCTTTGGGCATCGAGGTTGCAGTAAAGCAGGATACAGGTATACCGGACTTTACATATATAGCCACTCCACTGCCCCTTGTTAGGCGATCCGCTCTGAATAACTGATAATTGGGTAGATTAACATCCCTATCTGCTGTGGTGGGTTTGAGCCATGTCTCAGATACCACGAGAAAGTCTGGCAAGGTATGGGCAACCCAGACTTGTATCAGTGTAAATTTTTTCAGGAGGCTGCATGCATTAATATGTAGAAAACTGAGGCCTTTGATGGAGGTTAGGTCTGCTGGTGAGGTAATACACTCAGGGGGGGCCTGGGTTGATTTCCACATTTCCAATACAGAGTAGTAGAAAGAATAGGAGTTTCATAAGGGCTGCAAGGGATAGGAAGAGGAGGCTGTCTTTGGTCCTCCTTTTCTTGCTCTGTCATCACTCTTTTGGGGTGCTCCAAAAGGGGCTATGACACCGTGTCGAGACACCGAGTAGCAGTTTGGTAGTCAGGCGTAAGGCGGAACTGTATATGCAGTAATGGAGCATTGATCAGAGTACATACATGGTAATTTGCGTCCCTTTTTGGTGGTCACTCCACAGATACTGATGCAGTAATGGTAGGGCATATGTGAGGGTCTGACCATAATTCAATGAGGATGAGACAGAGAGGCTAGGCGGATAGGTCACCATATTTTGTGTGATATGGACATCCTCCTTAAGGAACCCCATGCATGACAGGGAGAGAAATAACAGGAGGAGTCTCCCCATTGTGAAAGTGGTATTGTGGTTAACTACCGGGAGAACAGTAAGGGAAGGATTGCTGATTAGGTGGTACAGCAGGGCAGTGATGCAGTTTATTGGCTACAGTAGTGCTGAGGGTGGGAGAAGAGATTTCGGAGGAAGATGCCTATAAAATAACACACACAAGGAGGGGAAGAGGCGGGTGGGCAAAATTTTGCAGCTTTCCGTGCCTTTCCTCGGTGTCCCTCCCGGCCTCGTGGTCCCCTGGGATGGCTTAGCAGTCGCCGACCGCCCGCTGGCGGAGCGTAGCCCCGGCGCTCAACTGGGTGCTGTGGGCAGGGAAATCAGACTGGAGAGAGACAGAGGAAGGAGCAATAATTAGTAGAAAACAGAAACAAGTGTTTCTGCTGGTCAGAGTGATTAAAATTTTCACAACAAAAGGCTGTGGGGGAGCTGGGGCGCCGTAGCGTCTGGCCCACTTTAAGTTACAAAAAAGGGCTTATAATCACAAATTACACAGAATTTAACAGTTTCACTCTACATTTACAAAAAAACAAGTAAAGCAGCTCTTTTTTGACGTTTTCAGAAAAAAATTCCAAGTCCCAGAACAGCTTCAGATAGTGCAAGTTCAGTCAATGCAATTCAATGGGGCAGGAGGACCAATCGGCTGCTCTGCCTTGAAAGCGCTCGCTTACCGATTGGCTGCGGCTTTCCCGTGCCTTTCCTCGGTGTCCCTCCCAGCCTTGTGGTCCCCTGGGACGGCTTCCACTGGCGGAGTGTAGCCCCGGCGCTCAACTGGGTACTGTGGGCAGGGAACTCAGACGATTGGCAGCTGCTTTCCCGTGCCTTTCCTCGGTGTCCCTCAGCCTCGTGGTCCCCTAGGATGGCTTGTGATTGCGCCCCGACCACCGCTGGCGGGCACTTAGCCCTGGCGGCCTCA
Organism: Neoceratodus forsteri; assembly: GCA_016271365.2. NCBI lineage: Eukaryota > Metazoa > Chordata > Ceratodontiformes > Ceratodontidae > Neoceratodus > Neoceratodus forsteri. Next base: position 1,189,262,629 of record CM057453.1, read on the forward strand.
ACTGGGTGCTGTGGGCAGGAAATCAGATTTGACTGAGCAATTTGTGACAAAGACAAAGCCCATATAACCCTACTGTGTTTCAGGGGTGCTAAAATATCAGATATCACAAAAATGATCAATGATACAATTTGTCCAAATAATATTAAAAAATTAGTAATTATACATGCAGGGGCCAGTAACGTTTTTCATCAAAACTCCCACCAAATTAAGCAGGAAACTGTCAATTTAACAAACAAGCTTATAAACTTGGGTTGTGACTTTGCCCTTTCTGAAATACTCCCTATCCCCCAAGCAACATATCGGCAAAATTGCACTCTAAAAGAGATTAATAACTGGCTCAGACAATGGTGTCTAAAGCAAAATATTAACTGTATAACCCATTGGGAAGGATATAATGGGAACACTGAAATATTCAGTAGAGACGGGCTTCACTTAAACAAAGTAGGGTCACAACTCCTCAGTTACCAGCTTAATAACTATGTAGATGCATTTTTAAACTAAGTGTTGAGGGGGAGGGGATATTCTCACATCTTAAATATCACCTTTAATAAAAACTCTCAAGTAATCTGAGTAATATAAACTTCAAATTAAAATATGGGAAAAATACAAAATTAAAAAGGAAAAGAAGGAAAAGAAACTCAAAATCTGGTTTGAGAAAACATAAAACTGTATCTAATTATGATAATAATGACATGAATAAAGACCTTACTCATCAGGAAAGTGTTGAGGGAATAAAAATCTTATTAGCTAATGTTCGTAGTTTGATGAACAAATGAGATGAATTGAGACATATTCTGGTTAGCAGAGAAATTGACATCTGTTGTATCACCAAAACATGGTTTTCAAATAATGACTAGAATACAAACATATCTGGCTACACTAAGCTTGTAAAAAATAGACAGAATAATAAAGGAGGGGGTTTGGCACTATACATATCTGAAAAATTCAACTGCCATGAGATAATGTTTGATGACACTACAATCGAAATATTATGGGTTAAGGTTGAACTAGATCATGAAACCTTAACAGTTGGTTTGTGCTACAGGTCCCCCAGTTTAAATCATGAAGACAACTTAGCTTTCTTGAATCAGTTAGAAATTAAAGACGTGCATGGTGATTTAATGATTCTTGGAGATTTAAATTTCCCTAACATAAATTGGGAAACGTTTGACACTAATAGTACCCTTGAGAGACAGTTTTTGGAAACCACCTTCAAACTCAGTTTAGAGCAACTGGTACACCTTCCTACCAGGAATAATAACATACTCGACCTTCTTTTCACAAACAATACTGACCTATTTTCTTCCCTGGTTATATTACCCCCCATTTGGATATTGTGATCTTAATATGATTACATGGGATATCTAAAGACAAGTAAATTGTAATAAAGGGATAAGTAAATTAAAAAATTTATGTAAAGCAGACTACATTAATATAAAAAAGTATTTAATTTCGTGGAACTGGTCAAATGACTTGACAAATCTTGACCTTGAACACATATGGGCAAACATAAAGGCCAAAATGGACTATTGTCTTGATACCTGGGTACCTGATAGAGTAAAATATAATAATAATAGCAAACAAAGAATACCTATGTGGTGGTCTAAAGATATAAAGCGGATTATAAAAAAACAAAACACCAAGCTTATAATAAATATAGTAAGACTAGAAAGGCTTCAGACTGGTGCAAGTTTAAGACACTTGCAAACATAAATAAATAAGTAAATAAAAATTGGCAAACAAAATCTAGAAATAAATTTAGCCAACAATATCAAAGACAATAAGAAAAAGTTCTATAATTACATTGGTTCCCTTAAACAAAAATCACACTGGAACTGACCCCCTAAAATTAAATGATAAACTCATAACTAGTGAAACAGAAATGGCTGCTGAACTCAAACAGTACTTTGCAAGTATATTTAATCCTAAGGATTTCATACACCTTAAAATGCAACCATCATCTGACTTTACCTTATTTTTTTATGAACAGGATACTTTAGAGGCCATTAATGCAATCAAATGCAATACATGTCCTGGACCTGATCGTATACATCCCAATTTCTTAAAAGAACTCTCAAAAGAACTCACTGGTCCCCTCACATATCTATTTAATATGTCTGTAAATCATGGAAATGTATTACAGTCTTGGAGAGAGACAAACATAACCCCTATTTTAAGGGTGGCAACAAGCAGTTAACATCTAATTATAGGTCTATAAGCTTAACTTCGCTTATCAGTAAAATTATTGAAAGATTAATACAGTCTAAAATCTCCAGCTACATTCAAAGTACAAGTTGTATAGATATTTCTCAGCATGGATTTACTTCCAGCAGGTCATGTGTGCCTAACAAACCTCATCAGTTTCTTTGAACCGGTCAGTGATGCCCCGGACAATGGTATTCCAGTGGATGTTATCTTTTTGAACTTTGAAAAGGCCTTTGATACTGTTTCGCACAAGGTATTGATTGATCAACTTTTTAATATAAACTTGGATGTTTATCCAATTAAATTTATCTCATCATGGCTATATAATAGACAACAAAGGGTGGTCATTCTCGGGCAAGAATCTGATTGGAACCTTGTCACTAGTGGAGTTCCACAGGGATCTGTTCTTGGGCCACTTCTTTTTAATAGTTTGGTTTCCAGTATGCAAACATCTAAAGAGGTCTGGATTAACAGATATGCAGATGATTGTAAACTAGGTTGAATAGTGAATGATATTTCATCGTCAAACACTCTCCAAGAAAATTTAAACAAACGAACTACTTGGGCAGTGAATAACAAAATTAAATTCAATCTGGCTAAATGCAAGGTAATGCATATGGGGAATAACAAGAAGAAGTTTACCTATACAATACAAACTGTGAATCTAATGGTAACAAAAGAGGAAAGAGATCTGGGCATTACAATAACAGATAACTTAAAATTTAATTCTCATACCAACAAAACTGTTAAAAAAGTCACATGATCTTAGGTAGCATTTTGAGACATATTAAAAGTAGGAAACCATCTGTTATTTAGCCCTTATATTCTAGCCTGGTCCATCCACATCTGGATTACTGTGCTTCATTTTGCACTCCAACCTCAACTGGTTATCTAAATATGACAGAAAGGGTACAGCATAGAGCAACAAAAAAGATAGAAGATACGTCTGAAAAAGACTATAGATCCAGACTTAAAATATTACAACTATATTCCTTGGAATACAGAGTATTAAGAGGTGATTTGATTTATACTTTTAATGCTTTTCAAAATGAATACTTGTCGAATACAATTGGTTTGGAAAAGCATTTCACATATAACCATACTAGATCACATAACTGAAAACTTAAAACATCTTTATGCAAAACGAATAAGCATTCTAGATTTTTTACTCAGAGGGTCCCTCCTATATGGAACTCACTACCAGTAGACATCATTAATAGTGAAAATGTTGAACAATTTAAGAAAAGACTTGATTCCTATATGGGTGACAGGAAATTTTCTTTCCACTGCTAAATCAGCTGGTGGCAAGTTCATATACGGGCATTTCGCCTTCTGAACTTGTATTCATCTATGATTCTATGATTCTATGATGACAGCCCTGGAACACCTGGATCATCTTGTGGTCCTCTTTTGTATGGTCTCTGTGTGGGTTATGTCTTTCTGAAGTGTGGACTCCAGGGGCTGGAATTTCAATGGGTGGCACGGGGCTTATGTCAAGCCCTGCACCTCCACACTTAGTTTCTGACAGTGCACCAGCCAGGTTTGCTGCAACTGAGCCTGATTTTAGTAGGTCAGATGCAGCTATGACAATTTGTCTGATATACAGCAGCTTGCGCCAAATACTTGGCATAAGTCCTGTAAAAAGGGTCCCTGGGCTTGCTGCAAGCTAGACCACAAAACGTTGGTCTAACTTGCGACAACTGTCACATGGGATAGAGAATTCCATTACATTGCTGTAAGCCCAGTGTGCCATATCTTTGGCACACCCAGGGCTTGTAGGAATCATGCTGCTTCTAAAATCTGGCCCTGGGACTGCATAGGACATTTTAAGGAAGCAGGGGACAGGCACAGGGGAAAACTAGTTAGGGAAGGGGGAGAGGATGGCAATGCCAGTGACCAAGAAGGGTATTGGCTCATGTTTCATTAAATCATGCACTACCCTTTGCAGTGTGGCTTTTTATCCACTTGTTTTGTTGATGTAGTATTGATTTTTAGTTTCATTGTACTGTATGTCCTTTTGTGGTCCTGTGTGTCTGTTGTGTGCAAGGAGGGACTAGTAGAAAGGCAATTAGGAATGGGATGATGGTAATGGGAGTGTTATCTCAATGTATGCATACCTAGGTCATGATGGGTACTCGTATGTTCATCGAATGTAAAAGGGGTCAACAATGTGGTCAAGCAGTCAAAATTCTTCAAGAACTGGGGCGGAAACACTGTCATGTGAGTTTTCTTTAAGAGATCTACCTTTTGGGGACTAAGCACCTGAAGCTGCAGAGAAGCTGGGTGGGGGCTGTGTATGCGGATACTCACCCTATGGAAAAGAAGGCAGGAGTGGCTGTCCCAATACCCAAGGGACTCCTGCTTCAGGTCACCCACAACTATGAGGATCATTTGGGTAGGCTGGTGATAGTTTCTGGGGACCTCTGGGGACCTCTGGGGTCACACTTTGCACTTTGTGGCTAGGTATGCCCCTATCCAAGTTTCCCCATATTTTTTTCAGAATATTTTTAATAAAGTGTCCCAGTTACCCCCTGGGCAAGTCATTTGGGGAGGGGACTGGAACTGTGTGGAAAATTCCATTATGGATAAATTGGCTGGGGTAGGGTGAATCAGGAGTGCTTGTTCTAAATTATTGAAAACCCTACTGGAGGTGGGTGGGTGGGATGGCATTGGAGGGCACACTATCCACATACCAGAGACTATACATTTTATTCCACCCCCAATTCCTCTAGCTCACATTTAGATAGATTCTACACTAAAAAGCAGTGGATGTGTACAGTAACAGGAATGGAAATCAACCCTGTGAGTATCTCTGATTAAGCTCTGATGTCCATTAGGGTGGATTTGGGACCGTCAGAGTGCAAGACTATGTGGCAGCTAAATGCCAGCTTACTAAACAATAAGGCATTTTGGAATCAAATCAAAGAAATTATTAGAACTATCTTACAGAGAACAGGTAGGGGGGCACTAAACTTAAGTATGTCTGGGGCAGCCTTAAAGCAGTACTCTGAAGACAACTAATCTCCTGTGCTGCCTGTAATCATAGGCAACATTGGGATAAGGTTGGAAAAGTAGAGGGAAAGGTTGGGAAAACTTGAAAAGGAGCATAAAACCCTCTCCACAACTGGGCTTTTACAGGAGATTCAAAAGGCTAGGGAGGAGCTTCAGGTGCTACTACTACTACTTCGAAAGGTAGAAAATAATCTTAGATTTCTAAATCAAAAATATTATTAATCTGGCAATAGAGCCAGTAGGCTGCCGGCATACTGGTTGAAGAAACAGGAGATGGCCAGATGGGTAGCTCAGATTACCTCTCAGGTGGACCACTGAACACTGTTACCCATCCAAGATCAATAGCTTCAGATTTCCATCATTTTGATGCATTATTGTATTGGGCTGAGCCTGACACCAGTTCCCAAGAGGTGATTACTGCTTTTCGGAGTAGGTTTACTCTCCCACAGTTTACTCCAGACCAGGTGGGTGCCCTAGCAGCCCCCTTTATGGAAAAGAAGTTAGGAGGTCTTATCATGAATCTTAATACCATTAAAGTACTTGGTCTGACAGCTTTATAGCTGAATTTTATAAGACCTTTAAAGAGGATCTTGTGCGCTCTCTGACTAAAGTTTTTAATCAGACCCATTCACAGGATGAAACCCCAGTCTCATGGAAAGAAGCGATAATCACAGTTTACCCAAACCAGGGAAGGATCTCATGATGGGGGATGGGCTGATCTCGCTCCTTAATCAAGATGCAAAGATTTTTGCGAAGGTTATTGGCAACCGCCATCAAAAGGTGGTCTCCAGTCTTGTGCAGTCTGGCCAAATGGGCTTTATAGCAGGTAGGTACCTGTCAGATAATGTCAGATGACTTCTAAATGTAACAACGGCTTGTGCTGGGCTACTGCATGGAGAACGTAGGGCTATCATTATGGTTGACACGGAGAAGGTGCTTGATCATCTAAACTGGTAATATTTTGGATGCCACCTTAAAAACATCACGTTTGGGGATGTTTTCCGGGCATGGATTCGGGGACTCTATAATAAATTAGAACTACAGAGCAACCCTCATCTAATTATCATGTCCCGCAGACGGGGGGGAGGGCTCACTGGTGCTCATGAATACCGAAAACTACAAAAAGGATTTATATTCACAACTTACCAACACTGACTTTTATGTTGGACTGAAGTCAGACTTAACAAATGCATTTAAACAAGAAATTGATGCATTTTGATGAGTGCCTCTGATGCTGGTATTATTTCTAAAGATACATTTGAACTCCTAACAGTTAGCCATCCTGTGAGACAGACTTTCTATGTCCTACTGAAGAGTCATATGGTGGATCCCTGGACGCTCAATAATATCTGGAACTGGCTCTTTAACTGAGCCATTGTCTGAATATGTATCAACTTTTTGGTCCCAAAATTGCCTTTATATGTTAGGGACACTATTGAAACATTGGGCATCCTGGGGCATTGCCAAATGGAGCCACACTGGATGTTGGTTACCATGGACATAGCGGCTCTGTATACAAATGTCCCACATGATGGTGATCTGGCAGGGTAGCCTGTGATGAGGGTGACCGCGACTGAGTGCTTTCAAAAAAAGGCAACTCAATCATGGCACCTTTGCATAGGGCTACTGGACAGGGAGGGCAATTGGATATGGAGGGTCGGTGAATATAGCGACAGGATGTAGCTATATGTAAACACACACATGGGGGGGATGGACCATGCCATGCTATGGGTAAAAGGGAAGGGAGGGTTTGTGGGGTGTAGTGCAGCAGTGGGCTGCTGAGCTGGCTGTGTGGTGTGGTGGGTTGGTGGATGGCTAGGGTTGGGAGGGTGCCGGGTTCAGTTCTGGCGCATGCTCCTTTTTTGCGGCGGTCTGGGGATTTAAATATTTTCCTCTTTTTGCACCCCTCTGACATGCACCCCCCCCCCGGAGCTGAGAATCCTTTAGTAGGGGGGCACGGGGGTGATGCCAAGTCTCTGACACCCTTTTGCTGTGCGCTGGGAGTGTACATCGCCAAAACTGATTTTCAGTGATGTACACTCACCCTAATGGCGATTGCCTTTCTGCAATTGCTGTGATCACATGGAACCATCTGGCAGTGTTACGCATCTGGCTAGAAACTGCCACCTCCTATGAACCTGCTTTTGTTGACATTTTATGTACCCTTTCTGAATTTGTGCTAACTAAAAGCACCTTTATCTTCCAGCGCCAATATTTTTTTACAGATAAAAGGCATGGTGATGGGGGTGACTTTTGCCCCCATGTATGCCAATTTATATCTTACCCTGTGGGAGAGGGGAAACTATTTATGACAGGGACAAAAACCCATTCTATGACCTCTTAGACCTCTGGTGTAGGTACATTAATGATGTTCTGATGGTGTGGCATGGGGGGGTTGTCTGAACTGCAGGAATTTGTGGAATTCTTGGAAAGGTCCAATCCAAATTTGAAATTTGCTGCCCTGCCTACTAAGTTTCGATAGCATTCAGTTTTTGGATTTGGACATCTCCAGGACTTATGCCGACACTGTTGTGACTGATGTATACGGAAAGATAACAGATAGAAACAGCCACCTACATTCCAGCAGCTACCACCCATGCCACACCATCAACAACATCTCAAAATCACATTTCATGTGTGTTAGGACGAACTGTACTGAAGTAATGACTTATATGAAGAGAAGTGGGGAACTGTAAGGACATCTGTCATGGGGTTATAGTCATTCACTTATTAGTGAGACTTGAGATGTACAGTACAGAATGTGCTTAGTAAGGATCTTTTGGTTTACAGACAGAGGAACACTAATTCTTTGAAGGATGACACTTTTGTCACACAATATTGTGCAAACAGTGGCATTATTCAGATGTGCCTGGAAAAATATTGGCACTTACTCGGTACAGAACCCACACTGTCAAGGATAACCCAAAATCCCCATAGAGTCACATAAAGGAGGGGACAGAATTTGGGGGATCTATTGGTCTGACGTTTTTGCCAATGGAGAGAGCACCCAAACAGGATTGGCTGCCAGGTGCACATATTGTAATGTGGTTTTAAAGGAGATAGGAAATTATTTATTAATGTTTTTAAACAGTTAAATAAATCAGAAATGATAATTAATGGCGTGTGTGTGTGCGTGTCTTTTTTATTGTTGATGTTTACAGTGCATTTTTATATGGTCTTTGTATTGTTGAATCAGCTTCACAGATTTTTTTTCTGTATTAGGTGCCAGTGTGTGCATGTCATGTTTGAAACGTTGACGTCAAAGACTCAGATTCAGCAGGAAGATAATGGATGCGCTGGAGTCCTAACACTGTTTCAGCCGACAGCTATAGTGTACAGTAATGAAACGTTGATGATTCTTCCTGGTATCTTGTAAATGACAACTGTCAAAAAAATAATAACCCCCTTCAACGACTGGTGACTTTCTCTCTCTCCCCCCCCCCACCACCCAGGCCAGTTGCCTTACAAATTCATGAAAAAAATCCTCGTCACAAACAGAGTATTTTTCAGTAGTGAAACCTTACTTCTATTTCACCTGGTGTCCTGTCGATCTAACAGCGGTGTGTGAGCCGTTCAAGGACTATTCATATAGAGAATAGTAGATGGGCAACTATGCACAACACACTGGTTGTGAATAGAGTTGCCCATCCATTACTTTTTATAGTGTATGGTGCCTCCCTTTAATAAAATCAATCACTCTGTAGTCCTAAAATACAAATTAAAATTGGTCATTTCCACCTCGGCTATGCTGGTAGTTAGGGAGGTTGCTAGGGAGCAGACGTCCATCATTTTGTATCACAACCTGTTATTGGTTGTTAATCGGGTGTGGGAGGGATTAAAAAAAAAACTGTGGTGGTCACATTCCTCACTTAGTAAGAAGTGGTGACTGCAAGGAGACTCAGTTTGTAATTATTATTAAGATATCTGGTTGATCCTGTATTTTATTTTAACTGTACATATCTGGTTGAGTCTGCATTGATCTGTGCAGGTTTGGGTGATTGTGCTGCAGCTGCCACCATGACTGTTATCTGGCTGAGCCTGCCATTTCTATGACTCCTGCTATCTGGTTGAGCCTGCCATCTCCATGGCTCATGCGCTTTCAAAATGAGCTAAAATGTTGTTGTACCACAGTATGGTATTACCACATTCCATGACCTTTGAACTATGGTACAACAGCATTTTAGGTAGGATGGATTTCCATCCAGAACAAGCCCTCACCATACACTACATATTACTATTTGGTGACTGCCGACCGGGTCCCCAAAAATTCTTGACAATTCCTTACCACAAGTTTATTTTTCAGTAGTGGATCCTTACTTTTTCCCCATGTTCTGAAATTAGGGCCTGTAGCATATGGAAAAGTCAGTTGTGCCGGGAGAAGGTTTGCCTTGCTGGTTCCGTGTGCTCCCTGACATGCTGTGCAATATCTCTGGTGGAGAGCAACAAACATCTTGAGCGGCTACTGTACATGTTCCTGTCCTATCGATGCACTGGTGCTGCATGTTCTCCCCTCACCCCCAACTATTTGAATGTCTCTTGGGGTGGGGAAGTGAGTAACTGCTGCTTTTCAGCTGGCTAGAAAAGCTGGCATGTTGTTGCATTTCCCAACTGAAGGGCTTGCGCACCACAGGTGACATACGTGCACTGAGGCTCCTACCAACTTTTTCTGTGATTCCTAGCCCTGATGGAATATGGTAAGAGACAAAGGAGCAAGGACAAGCAGCTGCCATCTGGAAAAGAACTTATGTTGGCGGAGGCTGGTGTTGCTGCTGGGCAACATGAATGGAGCAAGATGTAAGCTAAGCTCTTGGGGGGGGGGTTACACTAAACAGGAGGATAGATGTATACAGACAGGACACCAAGGAAAAAATAAGTAAGGTTTCACAAAGGGGGGGGGGGCAGACAGTTGCCAGTCGCTGAAGAGGGGCATATTATTTTTTTGACAGTTGTTTACAAGATACCAGAAAGAATCATCAGTGTTTCAATACTGTACACTGTAGTTGTCAGCTGAAACAGTGCTAGGAATCCAGCGCGTGCGTTATCTTCCTGTTGAGTTTTTCATGTCAGCATTTCAAGCATGATATGCTCTTGCTCACTCCCAATACTGAGAAAAAAAAAATAAAAGCTGTGAAGCCAGTGTAGTAGCAAATTGTGCTTCCCCATCTGAGTTTGCTTCCCAGTAGCATAATCTGCCAACAGGGTAATGTCAAATTATGCTTCCCCATCAAATTTTGCTACCCAGACGATAGATTAGTACAATGATGTAGAAGACACTGTAAGTTGTTGTAATTATGGATTTTGAACTGCAAACTGGTTCAAACATAGCACACACTGAACAATGTAATTAACACATAATTTAAATTTGACTAATATGCAAAATATATGTAAATGAGTAACATCTAAAGAAAAATGCTCTCACAGTGCGATTGCAAATGACAATGAATATAAGAAATGCTTGTTTTAAACCTAGTTAAGAAGGATGTTAATTGTATTTAGTTGACATATATAAAAATCGGGTGCACATAAATCACACTGTGCTAACTGCTTTCTCTGCTTATAATCACCAGGATGTGCTACTCTCAACAAAACAGCACCCAACCACAGGACAAACAAATCATCTGGCCTTTCATCATAACAAAATCCTTATTTCCAGTTTGTTTTAATTAATTTTCAGTTTTCTGTATGTTGGGTACCCCATTCCCGAAAACTACACTAGTTAGCAAAATCTGACAGCTATTTGCATACATCTGTCAAATTTTGCTAACCTCAGTCTAAGTATCACCCAGGAAACCAGAATGACAAAGCAGGAGCCCTTATATTACTGACCAAACTTTATTTCAGCTTTCATTTAACTACTTTTCAATTTACCATACATGAGGTACGCCATTCCCTCAAAATACCCCTAGGTAGCAAATCTGAGAGCTATTTGCATCTATCAGAATTTGCTACCCTCAGTCAAATTATCACACAGGACACCAGAATGACAAAGCAGGGGCCCTTATATCACAGGACAAGATTTTTAAAGCTTATTTTAATTACTTTTCAGTTTTACCATACATTGGGCTGCCCAGTCCCTCAAAATACCCCTAGGTAGCAAAAATCTGACAGCTATTTGCATCTGTCAGATTTTGTTACCTTTGGTCTAAGAATCACCCATGATACCAGAATGACAAAGTAGCAGCCCTTATATCACTGGCCAAACTTTATTTCAACTTTCTTTCAATTACTGTTCAGTTTTCTGTACACGGGGTACCCTATCTCCTCAAAATACCCCTAGGTAGCAAATTTGACAGCTATTCCTATCTGTCAGATTTTGCTACCCTCATTCATAGTGTCACAAGGAAACCAGAATGACAAGGCAGAAGCCCTTATATCACTGCACAAGCTCTAATTCAACTTTCTTTTAATGTCATTACAGTTTTAGTGTATATTGGGCACCCCATTCCCTCAAAATACCACTAGGTAGCAAAATCTGACAGCTATTCGCATCTGTCAGATTTTTCTACCTTCAGACAAAGAATCACACAGGACCCCGGAATGACAAAGCAGGAGCCCTTATATCATTGGACAAGATTTCTAAACCTTATTTTAATTACCTTTCAGTTTTACTGTATATTGGGCACCCAATTCCATCAAAATACCCCTGGGTAGCAAAATCTGACAGCTATTCGCATCTGTCAGATTTTGTTGCCTTCAATCTGAGAATCACTGATGACACCAGAATGACAAAGTAGGAGCCCTTATATCACTGGCCAAACTTCATTTCAGCTTTCTTCCAATTACTGTTCAGCTTTCCGTACATGGGGTACCCCATTCCCTCAAAATACCTCTAGGTAGCAAAATATGACAGCTATTAGCATCTGTTAGATTTTGCTACCCTTAATGCATCATCTAGAAGACCAGAATGACAAAGTAGAAGCCCTTATATCACTACACAAGCTTTAATTCAACTTTCTTTTAATATATTTTCAGTTTTAGTGTATATTGAGTACCCCATTCCCTCAAAATACCCCCAGGTAGCAACATCTGACTTCTGGTCACATCTGTCAGATTTTGTTACCCTGAGTCAAGGTATCACCCAGAAAACAACAATGACAAAGCAGGAGACCTTATATTACTTCACAAGCTTTATTTAAACTTCCATTTAGTTACATTTCAGTTTTACTGTGTATATTGGGTACTCCATTCCCTCATAATACCCCTAGGTACCAAAATCTGACAACTATTCGCATCTGTCAGATTTTGCTACCTTCAGTCTATGAATCACCCATGACACCAGAATGACAAAGTAGAAGACCTTATATAACTGGCTAAACTTCATATCATTCTTCATTCAATTACTTTTCAGTTTTCCATACACATGGTACCCCATTACTTCAAAATACACCTATGCAGGAAAATCTGACAAGTATTCGCACTGGACAGATTTTGCTATTCTCATTCAAAACATAACAGAGGACACCAGCATGACAATGCATGAGCCCTTATATCACTGGACAAGATTTTCAAACCTTAGTTTATTTACTTTTCAGTTTTATTGTATATTGGGCAGCTGATTCCCTCAAAATACCACTAGGTAGTAAAATCTGACAGCTATTTGCATCTGTCAGATTTTTCTACTTTCAGTCTAAGAATCACTGATGACACCAGAATGACAAAGTAGGAGCCCTTATATCACTGGCCAAACTTTATTTCAACTTTCTTTCAATTACTGTTCAGTTTTCCATACATGGGGTACTGTAATCCCTCAAAATACCCCTAGGTAGCAAAATCTGACAGCTGTTCGTATCTGTCAGATTTTGCTACCCTCAGTCAAAGTATCACACAGGACACCAGAATGGCAAGGCAGGAGCCCTTATATCAGTGCACAAGGTTTAATTCAACTTTCATTTAGTTACATTTCAGTGTTACTGTATATTGAGTTCCACATTCCCTCTTAATACCCCAGGTAGCAAAATCTGACAGCTATTCGCATCTGTCAGATTTTGCTACCTTCCGTCTGAGAATCAACCATGATACCAGAATGACAAAGTTGGGGTCCTTATATAACTGGCAAACTTTATATCAGCTTTCTTTGAGTTACTATTCAGTTTTCCATACACAGTGTACCCCATTCCCTCAAAATACCCCTGGGCAGCAAAATCTGACAGCTATTTGCATCTGTCAGATTTTGCTACCATCAGGTAAAGTATCACCCAGAACCCAAGAATGATAAAGCAGGAGCCCTTATATCATTGCCCAAATTTTATTTCAACTTCCTTTACCTTACTTTTCAGTTTCCTGTAGATGGGGTACCCCATTCCCTCAAAATACCCCAAGGGAGCAAAATCTGACAGCTATTTGCATCTGTCAGATTTTGCTACCTTCAGACAAAGTATCACCCAGAACCCAAGAATGATAAAGCAGGAGCCCTTATATCATTGCCCAAATTTTATTTCAACTTCCTTTACCTTACTTTTCAGTTTCCTACAGATGGAGTACCTCATTCCCTCAAAATACCCCAAGGTAGCAAAATCTGACAGCTATTTGCATCTGTCAGATTTTGCTTCCCTCAGTTTAAGGGTCACCCAGAACACCAGAATGACAAAGAAGGATCCCTTATCATACTGGACAAGCTTTTTGTGAACTTTCTTTTAATTACTTTTAAGTTTTATTGTATACTGGGCACCACATTCCCCCAACATACCTCTAGCTAGCAAAATCTGACAGCTATTCGCATCTGTCAGATTTTGCTACATTCAGTCTAAGAATCACCCATGACACCAGAATGACAAAGTAGGAGACTTTATATAACTGGCCAAACTTTATGTCAATCTTCATTCAATTACTTTTCAGTTTTCCATACACGGGGTGCCCCATTACTTCAAAATACCCCAGGCAGCAAAATCTGACAAGTAATCGTATCTGTCAGATTTTGCTACTCTCAGTCAAAGTATCACACAGGACACCAGAATGATAAAGCAGGAGCCCTTATATCGCAGGACAAGATTGTTAAACCTTATTTTAATTACTTTTTAGTTTTACGGTGTATTGGGCAGCCCATCCCCTCAAAATACCCCTGTAGGTAGCAAAATCTGACATCGATGCACATCTGTCAGATTTTGCTACCCTCAGTCAAAGTATCCTACAGGACACCACAATGGCAAAGCAGGAGTCCTTATATCACTGGACAAGATTTTTAAACCTTATTTTAGTTACATTTCAGTTTTACTCTGTATTGTGCACCCAATTCCCTCAAAATACCCTTGGGTCGCAAAATCTGACAGCTATTCACATCTGCCTAATTTTGCTACCTAAGGTCTGAGAATCACCAATGACAGCAGAATGACAAAGCAGGAACCTCTGTATCACTGGAGAAGATTTTTAAAACTTTATTTTAATTAAATTTTAGTTTTCCATACACATGGTGCCCCATTCCATCAAAATACCCCTAGGTAGCAAAATCTGACAGGTATTCACATCTGTCAGATTTTGTAACCTTCAGTCTGAGAATCACCGATGACACCAGAATGACAAAGTAGGAGCCCTTATATCACTGGCCAAACTTCATTTCAGCTTTCTTACAATTACTGTTCAGTTTTCTGTACGTCGGGTAACTCATTAACTCATAATACCTCTAGGTAGCAAAATCTGAAAGCTATTCATATCTGTCAGATTTTGCTACCCTCCGTCAAAGTATCACACAGGACACCAGAATGACAAAGTAGGAGCCCTTGTATCACGGTACAAGCTTTAATTAAACATTATTTTAATGCATTTTCAGTTTTAGTGCATATTGAGTACCCCTTTCCCTCAAAATACCCCCAGGTAGCAAAATCTGACAGCTGGTCACATCTGTCAGATTTTGTTACTCTGAGTCAAAGTATCACCCAGACACAAGAATAGCAAAGCAGAAATTCTTATATCAGTGCACAAACTTTATTTAAACTTTCACTTAGTTACATTTCAGTGTTACCGTATATTGGGTACCCCATTCCCTTATTATACCACTAGGTACCAAAATCTGACAACTATTCACATCTGTCAGATTTTGCTACCATCAGTCTAAGAATCACCCATGACACCAGAATGACAAAGTAGGAGACCTTACATATTGAGCTCCATAGAAACATAGAAGTTGACAGCAGATAAGGACTGCAAGGCCCATCCATTCTGCCCATTTCTTTTTCTACCTTATAAATGTGCCATAGGCCTTTGTTCTGTCAATGGCCTATCTATTTATACTCATCTGTATTGCTCCCTTATGCCTATCCCATGCCTGTTTGAAGCCCTGCACTGTATTCATATCCACCACTTCCTGAGGTAGGCTGTTCCATGCATCCGCCACCCTTTCTGTGAAAAAGAACTTCCCTCACATTACTCCTTAATCGGCCTCCCTCAAATTTTATTCTGTGTCCTCTTGTCCTGCTATTTTTCTTAAATTGAAACATATTAGACTCTTTCACCTTGTTAATGCCCTTAAGGTGTTTGAGTGTTTTTGATCATGTCACCTCTCTGACCGGGAATCGAACCCGGGCCGCGATGGTGAGAGCGCCAAATCCTAACCACTAGACCAGCAGGGAACACCTTATATAACTGGCCAAACTTTATATCAAATTTCATGGGGGTATTTTGAAGGAATGGGATACCCAGTATGCACTAAAATTGAACAGACATTAAAATAAGGTTTAAAAATCTTGTCCAGTGATATAAGGGCTCCTGCTTTGTCATTCTGGTGTCCTGTGTGATTCTTTGACTAAGGATAGCGAAATCTGACAGATATTCACGTCTGTCA
Organism: Neoceratodus forsteri; assembly: GCA_016271365.2. NCBI lineage: Eukaryota > Metazoa > Chordata > Ceratodontiformes > Ceratodontidae > Neoceratodus > Neoceratodus forsteri. The sequence continues at coordinate 1,189,278,620 of CM057453.1, forward strand.
GATTTTGCTACCTTCTGTCTGAGAATCACCCATGACACCAGAATGACAAATAGGAGTCCTTAAATCACTGGACAAGATTTTTTCAGCTTTCTTCCAATTACTGTTCAGTTTTTTGAAAATGAGGTACCTCATTCTCTGAAAATACCCCTGGGCAGCAAAATCTGACAGGTATTCACGTCTGTCAGATTTTGCTACCCTCAGTCAAATAATCACATAGGACACCAGAATGACAAAGCACGGAGCCCTTATATCACTGGACAAGATTTTTAAACTTTATTTTAATGTGTATTCAATTTTAGTGGATATTGGGTATCCTATTCCCCTCAAAATACCCCAGTGTATCAAAATCTGACAGATAGTTACATCTGTCAGATTTTGCTAACCTCAGTCTAAGTATCATCAAGCATACCAGAATGACAAGGCTGGAGCTCTTCTATCTCTGCTCAAGATTTATTTCAACTTTCATTTAATTACTTTTTTAGTTTTCCATACATGAGGCACCCCATTCCCTCAAAATACCCCTAGGAAGCAAAATCTGACAGCTATTTGCATCTGTCATATTTGCTATCTTCAGTCAAAATGTCACCCGGAACACAAGAATGACAAAGCAGGAACCCCTATATCACTGGAGAAGATTTTTAAAACTTTATTTTAATTACTTTTTAGTTTTCCATACACATGGTGCCCCATTCCATCAAAATACCCCTAATTAGCAAAATCTGACAGGTATTCACATCTGTCAGATTTTGTAACCTTCAGTCTGAGAATCACCGATGACACCAGAATGACAAAGCAGGAGCCCTTATATCACTGGCCAAACTTCATTTCAGCTTTCTTCCAATTACTGTTCAGTTTTCTGTATGTGGGGTACCCCATTAACTTAAAATATCTCTAGGTAGCAAAATCTGAGAGCTATTCGCATCTGTCAGATTTTGCTACCCACCGTCAAAGTATCACACAGGACACCAGAATGACAAAGTAGGAGCCCTTGTATCACGGCACAAGCTTTAATTAAACATTATTTAATGCATTTTCAGTTTTAGTGTATATTGAGTACCCCTTTCCCTCAAAATAACCCCAGGTAGCAAAATCTGACAGCTGGTCACATCTGTCAGATTTTGTTACTCTGAGTCAAAGTATCACGCAGAACACGAGAATGACAAAGCAGGAGCCCTTATGTCTCTGGCCAAGCTTTAATTCAACTTTCATTTAATTACTTTTCAGTTTTCTATACACAGGGTGCCCCATTACTTCAAAATACCCCAGGCAGCAAAATCTGACAAGTATTCACATCTGTCAGATTTTGCTACCGTCAGTCTAAGAATCACCCATGACACTAAAATGACAAAGTAGGAGACCTTATATAACTGGCCAAACTTTATATCAATGTTCATTTAATTACTTTTCAGTTTTCTATACACAGGGTGCCCCATCGCTTCAAAATACCCCAGGCAGCAAAATCTGACAAGTATTCACATCTGTCAGATTTTGCTATCCTCAGTCAAAGTATCACACAGGTCACCAGCATGACAATTAAAGAGCCCTTATATCACTGGACAAGATTTTCATACCTTAGTTTAATTACTTTTCAGTTTTACTGTATATCAGGCTGCCAATTCCCTCAAAATACCCCTAGGTAGCAAAATCTGACAGCTATTTGCATCTGTCAGATTTTGCTACTTTCAGTCTAAGAATGACTGATGACACCAGAATGACAAAGTTGGAGACCTTATATCACTGGCCAAACTTTATTTCAACTTTCTTTCAATTACTGTTCAGTTTTACATACATGGGGTACTGTAATCCCTCAAAACACCCCTAGGCAGCAAAATCTGACAGCTGTTTGTATCTGTTAGATTTTGCTATCCTCATTCAAAGTATCACACAGGACACCAGAATGATAAAGCAGGAGCCCTTATATCACAGGGCAAGATTGTTAAATCTTATTTTAATTACCTTTCAGTTTTACTGTATATTGGGCAGACCATTCCCTCAAAATACCCCTAGGTAGCAAAATCTGACAGGTATTCACATCTGTCAGATTCTGCTACCTTCCATCCGAGAATCACCCATGATACCAGAATGACAAAGTTGGGGCCCTTATATAACTGGCAAACTTTATTTCAACTTTCTTTGAATTACTCTTCAGTTTTTCATACACAGTGTATCCCATTCCCTCAAAATACCCCCGGGCAGCAAAATCTGACAGCTATTCGCATCTGTCAGATTTTGCTACCATCAGACAAAGTATCACCGAGAACCCAAGAATGATAAAGCAGGAGCCCTTATATCATTGCCCAAATTTTATTTCAACTTCCTTTACCTTACTTTTCAGTTTCCTGTAGATAGGGTACCCCATTCCCCCAAAATACCCCCGGGTAGCAAAATCTAACAGCTATTCGTATTTGTCAGATTTTCCTACCATCAGACAAAATATCACCCAGAACCCAAGAATGATAAAGCAAGAGCCCTTATATCACTGGACAAGCTTTTTGTGATCTTTCTTTTAATTACTTTTTAGTTTTATTGTATATTGCTCACCATATTACCCCAAAATACCATTAGGTAGCAAAATCCGACAGCTATTCGCAACTGTCAGATTTTGGTACCTTCAGTCTAAGAATCACCAATGACATCAGAATGACAAAGTAGGAACCCTTATATCACTGGCCAAACTTTATTTCAACTTTCATTTAATTACTGTTTAGTTTTCCATACATGGGTGCCCATTCCCTGTTAATACCCATAGGTAGCAAAATCTGACATCTCTGTGCATCTGTCAGATTTTGCTACCCTCAATCAAATATCACACAGGACACTAGAATGATAAAGCAGAACCCTTATATCACAGGACAAGATTCTTAAACCTTATTTTAATTACCTTTCAGTTTACTGTATATTGAGTACCCCATTCCCTCATTATACCCCTAGGTACCAAAATCTGACAACTATTTGCATGTGTCAGATTTTGCTACCTTCAGACAAAGTATCACCCAGAACCCAAGAATGATAAAGCAGGAGCCCTTACATCATTGCCCAAATCTTATTTCAACTTCCTTTACCTTACTTTTCAGTTTCCTGTAGATGGGGTACCCCATTCCCTCAAAATATCTCAAGGTAGCCAAATCTGACAGCTATTTGCATCTGTCAGATTTTGCTACCCTCAATCTAAGTTCACCCAGAACATCAGAATGACAAAGAAGGAGCCCTTATATCACTGGACAAGCTTTTTGTGAATTTTCTTTTAATTACTTTTCAGTTTCATTGTATATTACTCACCATATTCCCCAAAATACCCTAGGTAGCAAAATCTGACAGCTATTAGCATCTGTCAGATTTTGGTACTATCGATCAAAATCACCAATGATACCAGAATGACAAAATAGAGCCCTTATATCACTGGCCAAACTTTATTTCAGCTTTCATTTAATTGCTTTTCAGTTTTCCATACATGGGGTGCCCCATTCCTATTAATACCCCTAGGTAGCAAAATCTGACATCTCTGTGCATCTGTCAGACTTGCTATCCTCAGTCAAAGTATCACACAGGACACTAGAATAATAAAACAGGAGCCCTTATATCACAGGACAAGATTCTTAAACCTTATTTTAATTACCTTTCAGTTTTACTGTGTATTGGGTACCCCATTCCTCATTATACCCTAGGTACCAAAATCTGACAACTATTTGCATGTGTCAGATTTTGCTACAATACTACTTCAGACAAAGCATCATCCAGAACCCAAGAATGATAAAGCAGGAGCCCTTATATCATTGCCCAAGTTTTATTTCAACTTCCTTTACCTTACTTTTCAGTTTCCTGTAGATGGGGAACCCTATTCCCCCAAAATACCCCAAGGTAGCAAAATCTAACAGCTATTCGCATCTGTCAGATTTTGATTCCCTCAGCCTAAGGTTCACCCAGAACACCAGAATGACAAAGTAGGAGCCCTTATATCACTGGCCAAACTTTATTTTAACTTTTATTTAGTTACTTTTCAGTTTTCCATACATGAGGTGCCCCATTCCCTGAAAATACTTCTAGGTAGCAAAATCTGACATCTCTGTGCATCTGTCAGATTTTGCTAACCTCAGTCAAAGTATCACACAGGACACCAGAATGACAAAGTAGGAGCCCTTATATCATTGCCCAAATTTTATTTCAACTTTCTTTTAATGTGTTTTCAGTTTTAGTGTATATTGAGTACCCCATGCCCTCAAAATACCCTCAGGTAGCAAGATCGACAGCTGGTCACATCTGTCAGATTTTGTTACCCTGAGTCAAAGTATCACCCAGAACACAAGAGTGCAAAGCAGGAGCCCTTATATCACTGCACAAGATTTATTTAAACTTTAATTTAGTTACATTTCAGTGTTACTGTGTATTGGGTACTCCATTCCCTCATAATACCCCTAGGTACCAAAATCTGACAACTATTTGCATCTGTCAGATTTTGCTACTGTCAGTCTAAGAATCACCCATGACACCAGAATGACAAAGTAGGAGACCTTATATAACTGGACAAACTTTAGATCAACTTTCATTTAATTAGTTTTCAGTTTTCCATACACGGGGTGCCCCATTTCTTCAAAATACCCCAGGCAGCAAAATCTGACAAGTATTCGCATCTGTCAGATTTTGCTACCCTCAGTCAAAGCATCACACAGGACACCAGCATGGCAATTGAGGAGCCCTTATATCACTGGACAAGATTTTCAAAGCTTAGTTTAATTACTTTTCAGATTTACTGTATATCGGGCAGCCAATTCCCTCAAAATACCCCTAGGTAGCAAAATAGATACATAGATACATAGACAGTGTCGGCAGATAAGGGCCTATAGCCCACCTAGTCTGCCCATTTGAGCTTGTAAGTTCAGTTTGTTTTCCTAGAAGTCTGTTGCCCCTTACCCCTGACCTCCAGAATTCCTTTATGTCTATCCCATGCATTCTTAAATCCCATGATTGTTTCAGCCCCACCACTTCCTCTGGCAGGGTGTTCCACTTGTCCACCACCCGTTCTGTGAAGAAATTCTTTCTCATGTTTCCTCTGAATCGTCCTCCTCCAACTTCATCCCATGCCTCTAGTCCTGGTACATCTTTTTGCTTAAAAATAGTGTTTTCCTGCACCCTGTTCCTCCCTGTAAGATACTTGTATGTCTCTATCATATCCCCTCTCTCCCTCCTCTCCTCCAGGGAGTACATGTTCAGTTCCTTCAACCTGTCTTCATAGGACTTGTGATGCAATCCATGCACCATCTTTGTTGCCCTCCTCTGAACCTTCTCTACCCCTGTCTATGTCCTTATGTAGGTATGGTCTCCAGAACTGTACACTGTACTCAGGTGGGGCCTCACTAGTGTCTTGTATAGCAGAATTATGACCACCCTTTTCCTGCTGGTGATGCCCCTGCCTATACATCCCAGCACCCTATTTGTTTTACCTGCTGCCTTGTCACACTGTTTCCCTACCTTGAGGTCATCAGAGATGATAACCCCAAGATCTCTTTCCTGCTTGGTGCATGCTATATCCTCACCCCCAACTGATATATTTTGCCAGGGTTTTGTGCCCATGCATTATCTTGCACTTCTTTGCATTAATTTCAACTGCCAAACCCCTGACCATTCTTCAAGTTTCTGCAGGTCGCTTCTCATTCTGTCTACACCCCCTCTGGTGTGTCTACTCTGTTACAGAGCTTTGTGTCATCAGCGAACAGTGAAATTCTGCCTTCTAGGTCCTGCGCAATGTCACTGATGAAGATGTTGAATAGGACCGGTCCCAGCACCGATCCCTGTGGTACCCCACTGGTCACTCTTCCCTCTGTGGAGTGACAGCCATTTACCACCACCCTCTGTGTCCTGCCACCCAGCCAGTTACCTACCCACCACACTACTGTCCTGCCCACACCCATATTCCCCAGTTTGTGTAATAGTCTTCTATGTGGCACAGTGTCAAAGGCCTTGCTGAAGTCCAGATAGGCCATGTCCACTGCCTCCCTGATCCACCTCCTAGTCACCCAGTCAAAAATTCATGAGGTTGGTCTGACATGACCTCCCCTGGTGAAACCATGCTGCCTTGGGTCCTGTAGTCCATTGACAACCAGATTTCACCAATCTCTCCTTCAGTAGTGCTTCCATGATCTTCCCCACTACCGAGGTGAGGCTGACTGGTCTGTAGTTCCTGCTTCCTCTTTGTTTCCACTTTTGTATAAGGGACTACATCTGCTGTCCTCCAGTCTTTGGGTACCTCCCTGTTTCCAGTGATTGGCTAAACAGGATAGCCAGAGGTTCAGCCACCACCTCTCTTAGTTCTTTAAGGACCCTAGGGTGCACCCCATCTGGCCCCATTGCTTTATCAACTCTTATTACTTCCAGTTCCTTCAGGACCCTTTCTCGTGTAAAGGGACTTGTGTCCATTTCTGCACCATTCTCACCCCTTGTACTCCTTTCAGACCCATTACCCTCCTCTTCCTCAGTAAAGACTGAGCAGAAATACCTGTTCAATATGTCAGCTTTACTGTTGTCATCCTCCATGACCCCATCCTCCCCTTCAGTCTCACTATCCCTCCTTTGTCTTTCTTTTTCTTATGTACCTGTAAAGGTTTTGTCCCCTCTACCCACTGATTTTGCAATGTGCTCTTCTGTCTGAGCTTTGGCTTCCCTTACTGACCTCCCTGCCTCCCTTTGCTTCTCCTGGTACTTCTCCCTATCCCTTCTGCCTGTGTCTTTTTGTATGGCCTGAATGCAGTCTTTTAGCTTTCACTTTCTTTGCTACCTCTGACATCTGACAGCTATTTGCATCTGTCAGATTTGCTACTTCAGTCTAAGAATCACTGATGACTCCAGAATGACAAGGAGTCCTTATATCACTGGCCAAACTTTATTTCATCTTTCTTTTGATTACTGCTCAGTTTTCCATACATGGGTACTGTAATCTCAAAATACTCTAGGTAGCAAAATCTGACAGCTGTTAGTATCTGTCAGATTTTGCTACCTCATTCAAAGTATCACACAGGACACCAGAATGACAAAGCAGGAGCCCTATATCACAGGACAATATTCTTAAACCTTATTTTAATTATCTTTCAGTTTTACTGTATATTGGGCAGACCATTCCCTCAAAATACCCCTAGACAGGAAAATCTGACAGGTATTCATGTCTGTCAGATTTTGCTACCTTCCATCTGAGAATCACCCATGATACCAGAATGACAAAGTTGGGGCCCTTATATAACTGACAAACTTTATATCAGCTTTCTTTGAGTTACTATTCAGTTTTCCATACGCAGTGTACCCCATTCCCTCAAAATACCCCTGGGCAGCAAAATCTGACAGCTATTCGCATTTGTCAGATTTTGCTACCATCAGGTAAAGTATCACCCAGAATCCAAGAATGATAAAGCAGAAGCCCTTATATCATTGCCCAAATTTTATTTTAGCTTCCTTTACCTTACTTTTCAGTTTCCTGTAGATGGTGTACCCCATTCCCTCAAAATACCCCAAGGTAGCAAAATATGACAGCTATTTGCATCTGTCAGATTTTGCTACCCTTAGTCTGAGGTTCACCAAGAACACCAGAATGACAAAGAAAGAGCCCTTATATCACTGGACAAGATTTTCAAACCTTTTTTTAATTACTTTTCTGTTTTACTGTATATTGGGCAGCCCATTCCCTCAAAATACTACTAGGTAGCAAAATCTAACAGCTATTTGCATCTGTCAGATTTTGCTACTTTCAGTCTAAGAATCACCGATGACACCAGAATGATGAAGTAGGAACCCTTATATCACTGGCCAAACTTTATTTCAACTTTCTTTCAATTGCTCTTCAGTTTTCCATACACGGGGTACCGTAATCTCTCAGAATACCCCTAGGTAGCAAAACCTGACAGCTGTTCGTATCTGTCATATTCTGCTACCCTTATTCAAAGCATCACCAGGAATCCAGAATGGCAAGGCAGGAGCCCTTATATCAGTGCACAAGCTTTAATTCAAGTTTCTTTTAATGTATTTTCAGTTTTAGTGTATATCGTTTACCCCATTCCCCCAAAATACCCCCAGGTAGCAACATCTGACAATTCGTATTTATCAGATTTTGCTACCCTGAATCAAAGTATCACCCAGTACACAAGAATGACAAAGCAGGAGCCTTTATATCACGGCAGAAGCTTCATTTCAACGTTCATTTAGTTACATTTCAGTGATACTGTATATTGGGTTCCACATTCCCTCTTAATACCCCAGTTAGCAAAATCTGACAGCTATTCGCATCTGTCAGATTCTGCTACCTTCCGTCTGAGAATCACTCATGACACCAGAATGACAAAGCTGGGGTCCTTATATAACTGGACAAACTTTATTTCAACTTTCTTTGAGTTACTATTCAGTTTTCCATACACGGTGTACCCCATTCCCTCAAAATAGCCCTGGGTAGCAAAATCTGACAGCTATTTGCATCTGTCAGATTTTGTTACCATCAGTCAAAGTATCACCCAGAACCCAAGAATGATAAAGCAGGAGCCCTTATATCATTGCCCAAATTTTATTCTAGCTTCCTTTACCTTACTTTTCAGTTTCCTGTAAATGGAGTGCACCATTCCCTCAAAATACTCCAAGGTAGCAAAATCTGACAGCTATTTGCATCTGTCAGATTTTGCTACCCTCAGTTTAAGGGTCACCCAGAATATCAGAATAACAAAGAAGGAGCCCTTATATCACTGGACAAGCTTTTTGTGAACTTCTTTTAATTACTTTTCAATTGTATTGTATATTGGTCACCCCATTCCCCCAAAATACCCCTAGGTAGCAAAATCTGTCAGCTATTTGCATCCGCCAGATTTTGCTACGTTCAGTCTAAGAATCGCCCATGACAACAGAATGAAAAGGTAGAAGCCCTTGTATCACTGGCCAAACTTTATTTAAACTTTCTTTCAATTACTGCTTAGTTTTCCATATGCAGGGCACCCCATTCTCTCAACATACCCCTAGGTAGAGAAATTAGTCAACTATTCTCATCTGTCAGATTTTGCTACCTTCAGTCTAAGAATCACCCATGACACCAGAATGATAAAGTAGGAGCCCTTATATCACTGGCCAAACTTTATTTCAACTTTCATTTAATTGCTTTTCAGTTTTCCATACATGAGGTGCCCCATTCCCTGAAAATACCCTTAGGTAACAAAATCTGACATCAATGTGCACCTGTCAGATTTTGCTACCCTCAGTCAAAGTATCACACAGGACACCAGAATGATAAAGCAGGAGCCCTTATATCACAGGACAATATTGCTAAACCTTATTTTAATTACTTTTCAGTTTTACTGTGTATTGGGCAGCCCATTGCCTCAAAATACCCCTAAGTAGTAAAATCTGACAGCTATTCACAACTGTCAGATTTTGTTACCTTGAGTCTGAGAATCAACCATTACACCAGAATGACAAAGTAGGAGCCCTTATATCACTGGCCAAACTTTATTTCAACTTTCTTCCAATTACTGCTCAGTTTTCTGTACATGAGGTACCCCATTCCCTCAAATTACCCCTAGGTAGCAAAATCTGACAGCTATTTGTTTCTATCAGATTTTTGCTACCCTCAGTCAAAGTATCACCCTGGAATCCAGAATGGCAAGGCAGGATCCCTTATGTCACTGCGCAAGCTTTAATTCATTTTTATTTTAATGTCTCTTCAGTTTTAGTGTATATTAGGTATCGCATTCTCTCAAGATACCCCCATGAATTAAAACCTGACAGGTATTCACATCTGTCAGATTTTGCTAACCTTAGTCTAAGTACTACCAAGGACACCAGAATGACAAGGCAGGAGCTCTTATATTTCTGCCCCAAACTTTCATTCAACATTCATTTAATTACTTTTCAGTTTTCTGTACACGTGTCCTCGCATTCCCTCAAAATACCCCTTGGTAGCAATATCTGACAGTTTTTCACATCTGTCAGATTTTGCTACCCTCAGTCAAAGTATCACACAGGATACCAGAATAACAAAGCAGGGGCCCTTGCATCACCTGACAAGCTTTTTTAAACTTTGTTTCAATTACTGCTCAGTTTTCCATACACAGGACACCCCATTCTCTCAAAATATCCTTAGGTAGCAAAATCTGACAGCTATTTGCATCTGTCAGATTTTGCTATCTTTAGTCAAAGTATCACCCAGAAGATAAGAATGACAAAGCAGGAGCCCTTATATCACTGCCGAAGCTTTATTTCAACTTTATTTTAATTTATTTTCTGTTTATTGGGTACCATACTCCCTCAAACTACTGCTAGGTAGAAAAATCTGACAGCTATTCGCATTTGTCAGATTTTGCTACTCTCTGTCTAAGTATCACCCAGAACACCAGAATGACAAAGCAGGAGCCTGTTTTTCACTGGACAAGTTGTTTTCAACTTTCTTTTAATTATTTTTCAGTTTTATTGTATACTGGGCACCCCATTCCCTCAAAATACCCCTAGGTAGCAAAATGTGACAGCTATTCGCATCTGTCAGATTTTGCTACCTTCAGTCTAAGAATCACAGATGACAACAGAAGGAAAAGGTAGAAACCCTTTTATCACTGGCCAAATTTGATTTCAGCTTTGTCTCAATTACAATTCAGTTTTCTGTATACGGGACACCCCATTCCCTCAAAATATCCCTAGGTAGCAAAATCTGACAGCTATTCGTATCTGTCAGATTTTGTCACCCTCAGACAAACTATCACTCAAGAAACCAAAATGACAAGGCAGGAGGCCTTCTATCACTGCAGAAGCTTTAATTCAATGTTCTTTAAATTACTTTTCAGTTTTAGTGTATATTGGGCACCCCATTCCATCAAAATACCCCTAGGTAGCAGAATCTGACAGCTATTCATCTGTGTCAGATTTTGCTACCCTCAGTCAAAGTATCACACAGGACACCAAAATAACAAAGCAGGAGTCCTTATATCACTGCACATTATTTGTAATACTCATTTTAATTACTTTTCAGTTTTACTGTATATTGGGTAACACAGTCCCTCAAAATACACCTAGGTAGCAAAATCTGACCTCTATTCGCATCTGTCAGATTTTGCTACTCTCACACTAAGTATCACCCAGAGCACTAGAATGACAAAGCAGGAGCCCTTACGTCACTGCACAGGATTTATTTCAACTTTCATTTAATTAATTTTCAGTTTTCCTGTACACAGGGTGCCCCATTCCCTCAAACTACTATTCACATCTGTCAGATTTTGCTACTCTCAGACTAAGTATCACCCAGAGCAACAGAATGAGAAAGCAGGAACCCTTATATCACTGCATGAGCTTTTTTCCTATGATCTTTTAATGACTTTTCAGTTGTACTGTATATTGGGTACTCCATTCTCTCAAAATCCCCAGAAAGCAGAATTTGACAGCTATTCACAGCTGTCAGATTTTGCTACCCTTAGGCTTAGTACCAACCAGAATACAATAATGACAAAATAGGAGTTCTGATATCACTGTAGGTGGTAGAATAGGGGAATACTGAGAAAGCCCTGACCACTTTTTCTCCCACTCTGCTGGCATGGTAGAGGACTGAGAATGAGAGGGTGTAGACAAACCAGTATGTAGGAAACTGGTTTGTTTTTAAGGAGGGAGGAGTGTGGCAGAGTTCGGCTGTGCCCCCCCCCCCCCGAGTCTGAACTGCTGGACACTTTTCTATCTCCTTTTCCTTCTCATTTATCATACAAAGACTTCTGTTGCACAACAGTACCTCTTATACCTATACTGTTATTCTGTTCTACTATCCTAGGTAGGCCACCTAGAATAGTGCTATACTATCTTCTTTACTTTCCTACTACGCCTTATGCTGTTACTTATTCTTCTTTTCATCCACAAAGTTCCATACAGAGAAGAACGGCATCTTTAATAGGGTAATATTGCAGTTCCAACTGAACATGCTAAATGCTTCATGTCTTCAGGCATAAAATAAAGCTAAAAGCCCCCCTAAGAGAAATGGGGCTAGTATTACAAATCCTAGTATATTACAAAAGCTGAATGTATGCAAACAAAACATTGAAATGCATATGCTGTGGATAGTGAAAAAGGTACCCTGGATAATTACTTTAACAGCAGAGAGAGGTCTGCTGTACTGTAGGCTGTGCTGAACAGAATTTTTGATAACAGAGGACTACATTATGAAATGAAACAAAAGAAGCAAGCACTTCTATGGAAGGGAGAGTGGTGTTCTTAAAACATAATAAAATAAAACAGAAGCTACCAGAATGCTCCTAAACCCAAAACAAAGCAGCATATTAATTCTTGTGCAAACTGCTGCTATGCTGGAAAATGAAAGTCACAAATTAAAGAGACAGGAACATCCCTTTGAAGCAGTATACTGTTTTAAGTGTGGCAACCCTCAAAATAAAATAGAGGGCTGCAAAAGAAACTAATTAAAGAAATGAGACTAAAGTCTCTAAATGATGTTACTTCATCTCCCCTGCTACCCAGAGCCCAGTTAGGCATTTAAAGGGCTATACTTTACAGGTGTTGGAGCTCATTGTAAGACTAGCAAATGGGGAGAGGGGTGCAGCACCCCATACGTCGAATGGGAAGAACACCCTTCCCCCCTCAGCTAGTGGTCAAACAGGAATTCAGCATGTTTGCAGTTCATTTGCATCACCAGGTAAGAAAAAAGGTTTGTCTCCCCATACGGCGCACAGGGGTAATGCCAAAGCTCACCCAACAACTAACACACCAAAATCTGGCCAATTGAAAATCATGTACACAAATGCTCACAGCCTGGGAAATAAGATCCCAGACCTGCAGGCAATAATGTCAGAGGCTCAACTGGACATAGTAGCAATTAGTGAGACGTGGTTTACCAGTAACCACACTTGGGAGACTTCAGTACCTGGCTATGTATTGTTCCAGAAGAGACCGAGGTGCAAAAGGGGGAGAAGTGGCCCTGTATGTCAATGAAAATATCAAACTACAGAAATTCAGAATACACATAAGGAGCCAGAAGAACTGTGGGTCACCCTGGAAACAGGAAATGGGACAGCCATAAGAACTGGGGTTGTCTATAGGCCCCCAGACCAGGGGAGGACATAGACACATTACTGTTAGAAGATATACAAACATGACATCTAAAGGGAGGTTCTGATAATGGGACTTCAACATGCTGGATACAGATTGGTCAATACCAGCAGGAACATCTGCCAGAACTAGACACATAGTGGATTCCTGCAGGGGAGGGCCTCAAGCAACTGGTACAGCAACACGAGAGACAGGGCTATCTAGATCTAGTACTGACTAACAAGGAAGGGATCACAGATCTCCAGGTAGAAGGTCACCTGAGGCAGTGACCATCACATGGTATGGTTCAATTTGGCTACTACATATAAATCATCCCAATTCAAAGCAAAATATGGGACTTCAGAGGGCTGACTTTGATAAGATGGCCAACAGAGTTAAGCTAGCCCTGGCAAAAAGAAACACAGGTGAGGGGGTACAGGCAAAGTGGGCAAGCATTAAGGATGCAATACTTGAAGCAACATCCCATTGTGTTGAACAGAAAAGGAAGTGCAAAGAAGAAGGAAACCACTTTGGTTCTCAAATACAGTAGCAGAAAGGTCAGAGCCAAAGGCTGGCCTTCCAGGAAATATAAGGGAACACAGTGGGATGAAGATAGGGAGGCATGCCAAACTGCCCTAGGGAAGCAGGGAAGGTAGTATGGCAGGCAAAGTCCCAAACTGAGGAAAAACTAGCACGAACAGTAAAAGAAGGTGACAAGACTTTCTATAGATATATTAGTGAAGGAGAGAAAGTCAGAGGGTACTGCTAAGCTTAATGGAGAAAAGGGAGCATGTGAGGAGGAGGACCTGTAAAGGCATCTATCCTAAATAGATACTTTTGCTCAGTATTTACTTGAAGAGAAGGTAGGGCAAGGCCCACAGCTCAGCATCATGGACACAGGGGAGGGAGGTGAGCACTACTCCTTCACAAAAGAAAGGGTCCTACAAGAGCTTGCTAAGCTCAGGGTGGAAAGGCAATGGGACCTGATGGCATACATCCCAGGGTACTAAGGAGCTAAAGTTGGAACTAGCAGAGCCATTAGCAGAACTGTTTAGTGAGTCTCTGAGCACAGGAGGTCCCAGAAGACTGGAGAAGGGCTCATGTGATCCCGCTCCACAAGAGTGGTAGCAGGGAGGAGGCAGGGAACTACAGACCAGTCAGTCTTACCTCATTAGTGGGCAAGATTATGGAGGCACTCCTTAAGGAAAGGATAGTGCAACACCTGGAATCCATAGGGGCACAGGATCCAAGACAGCATGGGTTTACAAAGGAAGGTCCTGTCAAACTAATCTCATAGATTTCTTTGACTGGGTAACCAGAGTGGTGGACCAAGGGGAGCAGTTGATGTCACCTACCTTGACTTCAGCAAAGCTTTGACACTGTTCCACATGAAGATTGATAAATAAGCTGGGTAGGCTCGGGGTGGGTCAGAAGTTGGTCAACTGGGTGGCAAACTGGTTGATAGGCAGAAAACAGAGAGTGGTGGTAAATGGTATACAGTCAGAAGAGATGCAAGTCACAAGTGGGGTACCTCAGGGATCAGTTCTGGGGCCAGTCCTCTTCAACATCTTCATTAGTGACCTTGCAGATGGACTAGAGGTAAAGGCTTGTCTGTTTGCAGATGACACAAGATCTGCAACAGAGTAGATGATCCAGATGGGGTGGGCAGAATGAGAGAAGAGATCTGGATAAACTAGCAAAATGGTCAGAAGAGTGGAAACTGGGATTTAATGCAAAGTGCAATGTCATGCACATAGGAAGAAAACCCTGAAGCCATCTATAGGCTGGGAGGGAGTTGCTAGCAGTCACAAAGGAAGAAAGAGACTTGGGCATCATCATCACTGATGACTTGAAATCATCCAAGCAGACCTCTAAAGCAGTAGGTAAGGCTAGGGGGGTGTTAGGGTGTATTAGTAGGGGCATCACAAGTCGTAAGAGGGAGGTAATAATCCCTCTTTACAAGACACTGGTTAGGCCCCATCTGGAGTACTACGTGCAGTATTGAGTCACACCTTCACAAGGACATTAACAAATTGAGGCAGTCAGAGAAGGGCAACCAAAATGGTGCAGGGACTGCATCAGAAGACATATGAGGACAGATTAACAGAGCTCAATATGTATACCCTTATGCAAAGGAGGGAGAGAGGTGATATGATAGAGGCATTCAAACACCTTAAGGGCATTGACAAGGTGAAAGAGTCTAACATGTTTAAATATAAGAAAAATAGCAGGACAAGAGGACACAGCATGAGATTAGAGGGGAGCTGATTAAGGGGGAATGTGAGGAAATTCTTTTTCACTGAAAGGGTGGTGGATGCATGGAATGGCTTACCACAAGAAGTGGTGGCTATGAATACAGTGCAGGGCTTCATATAGGCATGGGATAGGCATAAGGGAGCAATATAAATGAGTATGAATAGATAGGCCACTGACAGAGCAAAGGCCGATGGCACATTTATAAGGTAGAAAAAGAAATGGGCAGACTGGATGGGCCTTGCGGTCCTTATCTGCCGTCAACTTCTATGTTTCTACCCTTTCTTTTTCTTTGTTATAAAGAGGTACCAAAAGACAATGGTCACCTCTAATACTATAGAAATAAAATGAGGGGTTTAGAAAGGGTTTAAAAGAAAGCCCCATCCTTGTTTATTTCTGTTTTACAGTTTAGGGGTGCCATACAAACTTTTTGTGAACTCAAAAACTAAAAGGTAGAGGTTGTTGTTAACAAAATAACACAGCCAGGTAGAAAACTAAACATGGCCTTCTTGCTTACTGACTTCCAGTAAATGAGTCAGCATCCCACTTAGGGGAGCAGTGCCCTCTGTAGTCCCCTCTGTATACAAATCTCCCTGTCGCTCAGAGGTGATCAAGGAGGGAGCCAGTTGTATAGTGGTGCATAATTAAGCATAGTTTAGGGTATTGTGGCCCTTTCATAACTTCCTTTACCTTACTTTTCAGTTTCCTGTAGATAGGGTACCCCATTCCCCCAAAATACCCCCGGGTAGCAAAATCTAACAGCTATTCGTATCTGTCAGATTTCCTACCATCAGACGAAATATCACCCAGAACCCAAGAATGATAAAGCAAGAGCCCTTATATCACTGGACAAGCTTTTTGTGATCTTTCTTTTAATTACTTTTTAGTTTTATTGTATATTGCTCACCATATTACCCCAAAATACCATTAGGTAGCAAAATCCGACAGCTATTCGCAACTGTCAGATTTTGGTACCTTCAGTCTAAGAATCACCAATGACATCAGAATGACAAAGTAGGAACCCTTATATCACTGGCCAAACTTTATTTCAACTTTCATTTAATTACTGTTTAGTTTTCCATACATGGGGTGCCCCATTCCCTGTTAATACCCATAGGTAGCAAAATCTGACATCTCTGTGCATCTGTCAGATTTTGCTACCCTCAGTCAAAGTATCACACAGGACACTAGAATGATAAAGCAGGAACCCTTATATCACAGGACAAGATTCTTAAACCTTATTTTAATTACCTTTCAGTTTACTGTATATTGAGTACCCCATTCCCTCATTATACCCCTAGGTACCAAAATCTGACAACTATTTGCATGTGTCAGATTTTGCTACCTTCAGACAAAGTATCACCCAGAACCCAAGAATGATAAAGCAGGAGCCCTTACATCATTGCCCAAATCTTATTTCAACTTCCTTTACCTTACTTTTCAGTTTCCTGTAGATGGGGTACCCCATTCCCTCAAAATATCTCAAGGTAGCCAAATCTGACAGCTATTTGCATCTGTCAGATTTTGCTACCCTCAGTCTAAGGTTCACCCAGAACATCAGAATGACAAAGAAGGAGCCCTTATATCACTGGACAAGCTTTTTGTGAATTTTCTTTTAATTACTTTTCAGTTTCATTGTATATTACTCACCATATTCCCCCAAAATACCCCTAGGTAGCAAAATCTGACAGCTATTCGCATCTGTCAGATTTTGGTACCTTCAGTCAAAGAATCACCAATGATACCAGAATGACAAAATAGGAGCCCTTATATCACTGGCCAAACTTTATTTCAGCTTTCATTTAATTGCTTTTCAGTTTTCCATACATGGGGTGCCCCATTCCCTGTTAATACCCCTAGGTAGCAAAATCTGACATCTCTGTGCATCTGTCAGACTTCGCTATCCTCAGTCAAAGTATCACACAGGACACTAGAATAATAAAACAGGAGCCCTTATATCACAGGACAAGATTCTTAAACCTTATTTTAATTACCTTTCAGTTTTACTGTGTATTGGGTACCCCATTCCCTCATTATACCCCTAGGTACCAAAATCTGACAACTATTTGCATGTGTCAGATTTTGCTACAGTACCTTCAGACAAAGCATCATCCAGAACCCAAGAATGATAAAGCAGGAGCCCTTATATCATTGCCCAAGTTTTATTTCAACTTCCTTTACCTTACTTTTCAGTTTCCTGTAGATGGGGAACCCTATTCCCCCAAAATACCCCAAGGTAGCAAAATCTAACAGCTATTCGCATCTGTCAGATTTTGATTCCCTCAGCCTAAGGTTCACCCAGAACACCAGAATGACAAAGTAGGAGCCCTTATATCACTGGCCAAACTTTATTTTAACTTTTATTTAGTTACTTTTCAGTTTTCCACATGAGGTGCCCCATTCCTGAAAATACTTCTAGGTAGCAAAATCTGACATCTCTGTGCATCTGTCAGATTTTGCTAACCTCAGTCAAAGTATCACACAGGACACCAGAATGACAAAGTAGGAGCCCTTATATCATTGCCCAAATTTTATTTCAACTTTCTTTTAATGTGTTTTCAGTTTTAGTGTATATTGAGTACCCCATGCCCTCAAAATACCCTCAGGTAGCAAGATCTGACAGCTGGTCACATCTGTCAGATTTTGTTACCCTGAGTCAAAGTATCACCCAGAACACAAGAGTGCAAAGCAGGAGCCCTTATATCACTGCACAAGATTTATTTAAACTTTAATTTAGTTACATTTCAGTGTTACTGTGTATTGGGTACTCCATTCCCTCATAATACCCCTAGGTACCAAAATCTGACAACTATTTGCATCTGTCAGATTTTGCTACCGTCAGTCTAAGAATCACCCATGACACCAGAATGACAAAGTAGGAGACCTTATATAACTGGACAAACTTTAGATCAACTTTCATTTAATTAGTTTTCAGTTTTCCATACACGGGGTGCCCCATTTCTTCAAAATACCCCAGGCAGCAAAATCTGACAAGTATTCGCATCTGTCAGATTTTGCTACCCTCAGTCAAAGCATCACACAGGACACCAGCATGGCAATTGAGGAGCCCTTATATCACTGGACAAGATTTTCAAAGCTTAGTTTAATTACTTTTCAGATTTACTGTGTATCGGGCAGCCAATTCCCTCAAAATACCCCTAGGTAGCAAAATAGATACATAGATACATAGACAGTGTCGGCAGATAAGGGCCTATAGCCCACCTAGTCTGCCCATTTGAGCTTGTAAGTTCAGTTTGTTTTCCTAGAAGTCTGTTGCCCCTTACCCCTGACCTCCAGAATTCCTTTATGTCTATCCCATGCATTCTTAAATCCCATGATTGTTTCAGCTCCCACCACTTCCTCTGGCAGGGTGTTCCACTTGTCCACCACCCGTTCTGTGAAGAAATTCTTTCTCATGTTTCCTCTGAATCGTCCTCCCTCCAACTTCATCCCATGCCCTCTAGTCCTGGTACATCTTTTTTGCTTAAAAATAGTGTTTTCCTGCACCCTGTTCCTCCCTGTAAGATACTTGTATGTCTCTATCATATCCCCTCTCTCCCTCCTCTCCTCCAGGGAGTACATGTTCAGTTCCTTCAACCTGTCTTCATAGGACTTGTGATGCAATCCATGCACCATCTTTGTTGCCCTCCTCTGAACCTTCTCTACCCTGTCTATGTCCTTATGTAGGTATGGTCTCCAGAACTGTACACTGTACTCCAGGTGGGGCCTCACTAGTGTCTTGTATAGCGAATTATGACCACCCTTTTCCTGCTGGTGATGCCCTGCCTATACATCCCAGCATCCTATTTGTTTTACCTGCTGCCTTGTCACACTGTTTCCCTACCTTGAGGTCATCAGAGATGATAACCCCAAGATCTCTTTCCTGCTTGGTGCATGCTATATCCTCACCCCCCAACTGATATATTGTGCCAGGGTTTTTGTGCCCATATGCATTATCTTGCACTTCTTTGCATTGAATTTCAACTGCCAAACCCCTGACCATTCTTCAAGTTTCTGCAGGTCGCTTCTCATTCTGTCTACACCCCCTCTGGTGTGTCTACTCTTTTACAGAGCTTTGTGTCATCAGCGAACAGTGAAATTCTGCCTTCTAGGTCCTGCGCAATGTCACTGATGAAGATGTTGAATAGGACCGGTCCCAGCACTGATCCCTGTGGTACCCCACTGGTCACTCTTCCCTCTGTGGAGTGACAGCCATTTACCACCACCCTCTGTGTCCTGCCACCCAGCCAGTTACCTACACACCACACTACTGTCCTGCCCACACCCATATTCCCCAGTTTGTGTAATAGTCTTCTATGTGGCACAGTGTCAAAGGCCTTGCTGAAGTCCAGATAGGCCATGTCCACTGCCCTCCCTGATCCACCTCCTAGTCACCCAGTCAAAAATTCATGAGGTTGGTCTGACATGACCTCCCCTGGTGAAACCATGCTGCCTTGGGTCCTGTAGTCCATTGACAGCCAGATGTTCCACCAATCTCTCCTTCAGTAGTGCTTCCATGATCTTCCCCACTACCGAGGTGAGGCTGACTGGTCTGTAGTTCCCTGCTTCCTCTTTGTTCCCACTTTTGTATAAGGGGACTACATCTGCTGTCCTCCAGTCTTTGGGTACCTCCCCTGTTTCCAGTGATTGGCTAAACAGGATAGCCAGAGGTTCAGCCACCACCTCTTAGTTCTTTAAGGACCCTGGGGTGCACCCATCTGGCCCCATTGCTTTATCAACTCTTATTTCTTCCAGTTCCTTCAGGACCCTTTCTCGTGTAAAGGGACTTGTGTCCATTTCTGCACCATTCTCACCCCTTGTACTCCCTTCAGACCCATTACCCTCCTCTTCCTCAGTAAAGACTGAGCAGAAATACCTGTTCAATATGTCAGCTTTACTGTTGTCATCCTCCACGCGGCCCCCATCCTCCTCTTCAGTCTCACTATCCCTCCCTTTGTCTTTCTTTTTTCACTTATGTACCTGTAAAAGGTTTTGTCCCCTCTACCCACTGATTTTGCAATGTGCTCTTCTGTCTGAGCTTTGGCTTCCCTTACTGACCTCCCTGCCTCCCTTTGCTTCTCCTGGTACTTCTCCCTATCCCCTTCTGCCTGTGTCTTTTTGTATGGCCTGAATGCAGTCTTTTCGGGCTTTCACTTTCTTTGCTACCTCTGACATCTGACAGCTATTTGCATCTGTCAGATTTTGCTACTTTCAGTCTAAGAATCACTGATGACTCCAGAATGACAAGGAGTCCTTATATCACTGGCCAAACTTTATTTCATCTTTCTTTTGATTACTGCTCAGTTTTCCATACATGGGGTACTGTAATCTCTCAAAATACTCCTAGGTAGCAAAATCTGACAGCTGTTCGTATCTGTCAGATTTTGCTACCCTCATTCAAAGTATCACACAGGACACCAGAATGACAAAGCAGGAGCCCTTATATCACAGGACAATATTCTTAAACCTTATTTTAATTATCTTTCAGTTTTACTGTATATTGGGCAGACCATTCCCTCAAAATACCCCTAGACAGGAAAATCTGACAGGTATTCATGTCTGTCAGATTTTGCTACCTTCCATCTGAGAATCACCCATGATACCAGAATGACAAAGTTGGGGCCCTTATATAACTGACAAACTTTATATCAGCTTTCTTTGAGTTACTATTCAGTTTTCCATACGCAGTGTACCCCATTCCCTCAAAATACCCCTGGGCAGCAAAATCTGACAGCTATTCGCATTTGTCAGATTTTGCTACCATCAGGTAAAGTATCACCCAGAATCCAAGAATGATAAAGCAGAAGCCCCTTATATCATTGCCCAAATTTTATTTTAGCTTCCTTTACCTTACTTTTCAGTTTCCTGTAGATGGTGTACCCATTCCTCAAATACCCTAAGGTAGCAAAATATGACAGCTATTTACATCTGTCAGATTTTGCTACCCTTAGTCTGAGGTTCACCAAGAACACCAGAATGACAAAGAAAGAGCCCTTATATCACTGGACAAGATTTTCAAACCTTTTTAATTACTTTTCTGTTTTACTGTATATTGGGCAGCCCATTCCCTCAAAATATTATTAGGTAGCAAAATCTGACAGCTATTTGCATCTGTCAGATTTTGCTACTTTCAGTCTAAGAATCACCGATGACACCAGAATGATGAAGTAGGAACCCTTATATCACTGGCCAAACTTTATTTCAACTTTCTTTCAATTGCTCTTCAGTTTTCCATACACGGGTACGTAATCCTCAGAATACCCTAGGTAGCAAAACCTGACAGCTGTTCGTATCTGTCATATTCTGCTACCCTTATTCAAAGCATCACCAGGAATCCAGAATGGCAAGGCAGGAGCCCTTATATCAGTGCACAAGCTTTAATTCAAGTTTCTTTTAATGTATTTTCAGTTTTAGTGTATATTGTTTACCCCATTCCCCCAAAATACCCCCAGGTAGCAACATCTGACAATTCGTATTTATCAGATTTTGCTACCCTGAATCAAAGTATCACCCAGTACACAAGAATGACAAAGCAGGAGCCTTTATATCACGGCAGAAGCTTCATTTCAGCGTTCATTTAGTTACATTTCAGTGATACTGTATATTGGGTTCACATTCCCTCTTAATACCCCAGTTAGCAAAATCTGACAGCTATTCATCTGTCAGATTCTGCTCATCCGTCTGAATCACCCATGACACCAGAATGACAAAGCTGGGGTCCTTATATAACTGGACAAACTTTATTTCAACTTTCTTTGAGTTACTATTCAGTTTTCAATACACGGTATACCCCATTCCCTCAAAATAGCCCTGGGTAGCAAAATCTGACAGCTATTTGCATCTGTCAGATTTTGTTACCATCAGTCAAAGTATCACCCAGAACCCAAGAATGATAAAGCAGGAGCCCTTATATCATTGCCCAAATTTTATTCTAGCTTCCTTTACCTTACTTTTCAGTTTCCTGTAAATGGAGTGCCCCATTCCCTCAAAATACCCCTAGGTAGCAAAATCTGACAGCTTTCATAACTGATTTGGATGTGATCTTTCATATTAACAATGGGAAATATGATGGTAAAATGTATGGTGGGTCACTGTTTGATGTATAGACTAACCCAGATAATTTTTCTTTTGTAAAAGAGTTAAGGAGCAAGTCAGGTGACCCTACCAAAGAGCATATAAGCTCTCCACTGAGCACATTAGTGCAGTCCAGCCTAGAGATAGGACCTGTGCCAGACATTGGTCTGATAAGAAACACAGTGAGAGGTGGACCTAGAAGGCTCTAGGGATCCACTCTGTGGACAGTACTTGGGATGTTAAGAATACTGTTATGCTGTAAATTTGTCCTTTTATTGTGTTAGTTTATTATTTTTGTTCTGAGAAATAAAATGATAAACGCTTCCAGCATTTTTAATGCACTTCAATGAATGGTCAGCCTGTTTATTGCATCCTGTCTACCCACACCCTACGACACAGTGCACAACCTTTATTTCAACTTTGTTTCAATTACTTTTCAGTTTTCAGTACATGGGGTATCCCATTCCCTCAAAATCCCCCCAGGAAGCAAAATCTGATAGCTAATCACATCTGTCAGATTTTGCTACCCTCAGCCTAAGCAGCACTTAGAAGAGTGGGGCCACATAAAATGTGCACTTATTAGTGTAATTCCTTTTTTTTCTACTTTTATAAATTTATTTTCATTTTTTGCTGTACATTGGATTGCTCATTACCTCAAAACCCACCCCAGGTAGTAAAAGCAGATAGCTGATCACATCCGTCAGGTTGTGCTACCGCAAGTAACATTCAGAGGCATGGTATTAGAGTTCCCTACATTACTGAGAAGTTCCAGAAACAAAAAATGGTCCAGATACTTAGAGTGGCTGCACTAAATTATGAGACTGTAGTAGAAACGTAGAAGTTGATGGCAGATAATGACCGTGTGGCTCACCTAGTCTGTCCATTTTCCGTAAGTAATGCTATACAGCAGACCCTAGTTGATCCGTGACTTACCTCCCTTCCCTATTGTGAGGGTACTCTTATGTTTATCCCATGCATTCTTGAATTTCTCTAACATTTTTGACCCCACCACCTCTGCAGGGAGGCTGTTCCAAGCATCCACGACTCTTTCTGTGAAAAAGTACTTCCTTACGTTGCCCCAGAGCCTACCCTCAGCCTCATATCATGCCCCCTTGTTCTTGTATACCTGCGTTTCTGAAATATGCTACCCTCCTGTACCTTGTTTATACCACTTAGGTGCTTGAATGTCTATATCATATTCCCCCCCTCTCTCTCTCCTTCAGGGAATACATACTGAGGTCCTCTAGTCTTTTCTCATATGACTTTTGGTGCAGTCCTAGTACCATTTATTTTGCCTTTCTCTGGATGTCTTCCATTTTGTCTATGTCATTCTGGAGATGTGACCTCCAGAACTGGATACAGTACTCCAGATGATTTCAAACTAGTGATCTGTACAGTGGCATAGCCACCTCCTTTCTTCTGCTGGTGATACCTCTCCCTATGCACTCTAGCATCCCACTGGTTTTCCCTACAGCCTTCTCTCATTGCTTGGTTATCTTTAGATCAGAGATATGATTACCCCAGGTCCCTTTCTTTTTTTTTTTTGTGGGATGCCAACAGGGAGCTCCAGTCCCTCCTTCAAAGGAACTCATCCTCCAACCAGATAGCTGGGTCATCATTGACCCTGTCAGCTCCTGATTGTGCCATTTTGGCCCTGGACCCATGTCTGTGCAATGGGTGGAGTAGCTGGCTCCACCACTGGGTGTCAGTCTACAGCACTCTGCATGGTCCCCCTCTCCCGAGGAAGGAGAGTTGTCTTCGGACGCTCAATCCTTCCTCCCCCCACCGACCCCTAAACAACCTGAGTCCATTCCTGAACTCAGGTTGCTGGCATGGTGTGAGGTGTGGTGTCTAGTGCTTTATCTCTCAGTGCCACCTGGTCTAGTCCCTTTCTTGTTTGGTGGCCTTAAGTAATGCCTCCCATCTTGTACTCCTCCCTTGAATTTTTGTGCCCCAAATGCATAATTTTGCATTTCTTTGCATTGAATCTTAGCTGCCACACTCTCAACCACTCATCAAGGATGTTTGGGTCCCTTCTCATTCCCCACCGGGGTTGTCGATCCTGTTGCAGATCGTAGTGTCATCTGCAAAGAGGCATACTTTCCCTTCCAGCACTCTGCAGTGTTGCTTATGAATACATTAAAGAGTACTCACCACAGCACCGATTCCTGTGGCACCCCGTTGGTCACTACCCTCTCCTCGGCTGGATCACCATTTACCACCACCATCTATGTCCTGTCACTCAAACAGTTTCTGACCCAGTTTATCATCTTGGGGCCCACTCCCAGGCTGGCAAGCTTATTTACCAACCTCTTATTGGGACAGTGTTGAAGGTCATGCTAAAATCTAGTTAGGTCATGTGCCAAGATAGGCCTATTACCACTTTATTTAATGTTCCTATTTCCTGGGTTGTAAGGCTCTCCAGAGTTAAGACACTGTCCCTTAAAAGGCCAAGAAAAAGTTGAACATATAAAAATAATTTACCAAAACAAGTTTGGGCCTGGCATTCATTTAGATAGGGAGGAGACAGATTAATGCATCCTAAGGATTATACCCTTTGGATCGAATAAACACTTAACTTTCCAATAACAGGAAAAGGACAGTGGGGAGGCAGCCTAAAGTCATGAATTCAAAACAAAAAGGTTATGTCTAAAACAGATGTTACAGGAGTTAAACATGATGAAACCACAGTGACACCTGCAGGACAAGGTAAAACTGTTGCATCCCAGTTCTCAGCATGGCCAAAGTGGAGAAGGGAGGGGTTGAACATGATTTCTCTGAATCAAGGCACTTTGACAGAGGCTTCTCTTGGGAAAGGACTGACACATTCTCAGAGAGAAAAGAGCCTTGCCATTACATTCGTTTGTTTTTTTAAAAAGCATATACAGTAAATAAGGCTTGGCAGAACTCTGTGAAAGACTGCTGTAGATATGAAAAAGGATGTTTCATCCTGAAAGCAGTTTTCTGATTTATAAGTCAGAAATCTGAGAAACAAAGACTCATCACTAAGAAAATGTCTGGATTTTCTACAAGGATCTTCAGAGAACTGACTTTGATCACAAACTTGTACAAATCTGTTGCTTAATGAACTTTCTTCTACAGAGAGAGAGGGTACTCTCAAAAAGGATACTTGCCATTTTCTGGATGCTAAACCTCAGAACAAGATATAGTTTTAGGAATAACAGTATATAGTGCTTTCTGTATAACCATCCAATATTTATTTTCATATTGTCTGCATTCCAAAATCTTCCAAATTGTAGAAGTTACTGTGTTGTTTTTCTATAAGTAAACTTTTATTATTTCTTATCAACTCTGCCTGGGGTCTGGTTTTGTGATCTAAGATTTTAAATAAAAGACTTTTGTGAGGACCGTAGGCCTTGTTAATGAAGATAGTGACCACTCGGCCTTCCTACAAACCAAATAGGCAAGAAGCTGTCAGTGGGATTCTAGCCAGAGAAAGTAGTACAAGAGTTTGGGAGAACTCAAGACTACAGTTCCCACACTTCCACTTGGAAATTAAAGGTTGGTGACACTTTCTGAACCCCACAACAGCTCATGAGTTCCATAAAAAGAGGGACAACCCTTTAATCAGGAGGTGCTGCCATGCCCATGGGGCAGAGCTCATGACAGGCCACATCCACTACCCCTTCCTGATCTACCTGCCTGGTCACCCAGTCAAAGAACACTATCAGATTTATTTGACAAGACCTTCCCACTGTGAGTCTATGCTGCTTTGGATCATGTGCTGGATTTAAGAAATATCATGGTCCTTTCCTCCAGTAGTGATTCCATTAATTTCCCCACCACCGAGGTCAGGCTGACTGGCCTGTAATTGCCGGCCTCTTCCCTGTTTGCATGTTTGGGGAGAGGGGCTACATTCACCCTCGTCCAGTCCCCTGGAACCACTCCTGTCTCTGTCAATTTGTTGCATAGGGCTATTAGTGGTGCTGTCAGCATCTCTCTAAGTTCTTTTAATATTCTGGGATGTATCCAATCCAGCCCCATAGCGTTGTCCCCTTTCAGATTCTCGAGTTCCTTTAGGATTATTTCCTCTGTAAATGGGCTGGTGTCCACCTCTCTCCCATTGGTGCGCCTATCGCTCAACAGTGGTCTGTCTCCTTCCCCTTTTTCTGTGAATACTGAACAAAAATATTTGCTCAGGCTTATTGCTTTTTCTAGGTCCCTCTCCACACACCCTTTTTAACCTCACAATCTCATCCCTGGTCTTTCTTTTTTTACTAATTGACCTGAAAAAGGTCTTGTCTCCTTTCTTAATTGCTTGGGCTATTTTTTCCACCATGTGTGCCTTCGTGCTATTGTGCTCCTGACTTCTTTCTACACTTCCCTTTGCTTTTCCAGAAACAGTCCCTGTCCTCCCCCTCTGTGTTTCCTTGTACCTCCTGAAAGCTAGCCTTTTCTCTATTACTGTCCTGGTCACATCCTTGGAGAACCATAGTGTTTTTTTCTTTCTTTTTGTTTTGCTTAGTTGCCCAACACAAAGGCTTATTGCTTCTGCTATGGCTCCCTTAAGCAAGACAAGGCACATTTTATTTATATGGCATCCTATCCAGGGACTCGGAGCACTTAACAAAGATAATAAAATGCAATAAACATTCCAAGAGATAAATTAATCAGAGAAGATTAAAAATATTTTCAAATAAATAAGTTTAAAAAGAGGCTTTAAAGGCTTCCAATGTGCTAGCAACCTTAATGTTTGGTGGAAGAGAATTCCACAGGAGAAGTGCAGCCATCCCAAAGGCCCTATCTCCCGATCTTTTTAAGTGGGAGGATGGTGCAACTAATAAGCCAGCCTCAGTGGAGCGTAGGGGTAGATAGGAGAGTACAGAATAAGGAGCTCTTTTAGGCAGTCAGGTCCCAGAGCACATAAAACCTTGTATGTAAACAAGTCTTTCTTGAAGGTGATGCACGCACCCATAGGCAGCCAGTGCAGAGTGCGCAGAACAGGACTGACATGATCTGTCATTGAGGCATGTGTCAACATCCTGGCTGCCGCATTCTGCACTAACTGCAGTCAACATATCAGTCCCCCAGACAGCCCTAGGTACAGGGCATTACAGTAATCAAGTTGGCTAGTAACAAAGGCATGGATAACTGTAGCCAGGTCAGTAGGAGTCAAAAATGGGTGGATCCTGGCAATATTCTGGAGATGGAGAAAACTAGCCCTAATGACCGATGAGACCTGTTTTTCAAAGTGAAGCCAACTGTCAAGAATAACACCAAGATCCTTTTAACAGTGACGGGACAACCATCGACCACTAGGGTCAGTGAAAATGCCCCCAATACCTGGCTAAATCACCATAATCTCTGTCTTGACGGGGTTGAGACATAGCCAGTTAGCGGACATCCAGTCGTTTATCTCAGCTAAACACTGACTCAGCATGTCTGGGGTGGAAAGGTCATCATGGGCACAGGACAGGTACAAGTGGGTCTCATCTGTGTAACAGTGAAACCCCAGATTGTGCCACCTAATGATGTCTCCCAGCGGCAGCATATACACAACAAGGGCACCAAGATGGAACCGTGGGAAACACCACAAGGCAGTGCAAAAGATCCTGAGGAAAAATTTCCTAGGACAATGCACTGTGATCTTCCAGTTAGACATGACTGAAACCAACAAAGAACTGCTTCGGTAGCACCCACATAGTTCTGCAGACAGTCCAACAGCACCCCAGATCAACCATGTCAAATGCTGAGAGCAGGTCCAAGAGCACCAAGATGGTATAGTGCCCTTGAACTCTCACCTTGAAGAGATCATGCACCACCCAGACCAAAGCTGTCTCGGACTAGAGACAGGAGGGATTTAACCAACTGTGGAGAGTGCGGAACAGCACAGCTGGACAGTTTCTTGCCACAGCAATCGATCGAGACAAAAATTCAGTCTTCTTGAGATCAGTTTCCCGCTGATACTTCAAATAATGGAGCAGCGTCAACCTGTTCTCTTCAGACTGCGACCGCCTCCAGGTATGCTCTAACCTATGCCCCTTAGTTTTCTCCTTTAAGGTAGCCCATTGTTTCTCTACATCCCCCCCTTAATCTTCACCTGCCATGGCTCCCTTGAGACGTTCTCCACTTTTTACAAAGTCACCGTCTGAAATCCAGGACCCTTGCTTTCGTGTGGCTTGATTCCTTCGCTGTTGTCACACTGAGCCACATGAAAATGGCTCACCCCAGTAGCTAGGGCAGTGGTATACCAAAATGGAGGAACAAGAGACAATGGAAAGAATCGCTGGGGACCGCCACCTTGCAAGACAAAGATTTAAGGACATCTGGGCCCCATGGTACAAATAAAGGTTGCCCCGCAGGGAGTTTTTTTGTCATTTGGTGGAATGAAAAGACAGATCCAGAAGGGCAGTTGCAATAAAAATAAAGAATATGTTATTGATTGACATAAACTGCGTGGTGATTTGAATGCCCTAACGTTCTCTTAATTACAGATACAGTGGACACTGCTCATAACCAACATATCCAGCATATGCTATTTTGTTCATTATAAGCAGTGTCCATGTAATGCATCTGACTGGTTCTGCATTTCAGAGAGCGTTTAGAAAGTGAATGCAAGTGAGTGTAAGTGTGTTGGCATGTCTGAATAACCAAACAAACCAGATTCAAATACTGATTAAGTGTATTTTATTTGGCTCATAGCAAAAGAAAAAAACAACTTTAGAAACTTTAGAAAGGAATCAGCTGTAGCTGTTGCTCTTGTTCATGACCTTGATCACAATCACTCAGTCGGTATTGTTTCTGACGTGATGTAGTCAGTAATTTTCATTTGAATAATTGGTTTCTCTTAATATTTTTCAAACAGAAATTTCCAGCAGATAAGGACCACTTGGCCCACCTGGTGTGCCCATTTTCCCCTGCCTACAGTATCACTGCAGATCTTTGTTGATCTCCAGCGCATTTACCACTCCCCTTCCCCTATGATTCCCTTATACCTATCCCATGCATTCTTGAATACCATCACTGTTTTACCCCCACCTTCTCCATTGGAAGACTGTTCATGAATCTGCCACTCTTTCTGTGAAAAGTACTTCCTCACATCTCACCTGAATCTACCCCCCTCCAGCTTCTGATCATGCCCTCTTGTACTTGAGCACCTTTCTCCTGAAAAATGCTTCCCTCCTGTACCTTGTTTACCCCCCGTGAGGTATTTATAGGTCTCTATTATATCTCCCTTCTTTTTCAAGGTGTATATATTTAGGTCTTCAAATCTCTCCTCGTAGGGCTTTTAATACAGACCCTGCACAATTTTAGTTGCCCTCCTCTGGACTGCCTCTGCTCTATGTCTTTCTAGAGAAGCGGTTTCCAGAATTGCACAAAGTACTCTAGGTGGGGTCTTACCAGTGATCTCTACACAGACAACACCACCTCCCTCTTCCTGCTGGTGATAGACTTCCCTATGGGTTCCATGTCATAATAATGATTGCTAAAGAGCGATCGCTATTATGCCAAGTGTGTGTCATTGAAAAGCACATCGCAATATACACATTAAAGCAACTCGACAACGGATTGTAAAAAGTGTTTTTGTCGGGGTTGTGTCTCTCGCTCTCTCAAGGGGCTTTGCCTCCACCTCCTGAATTCATATCAACTCAAGGGGTGCATGTCAGGGAGGGGACAAAAATCCGGATGTTGGAATAAATTAAGTGCTGCAGCTTGTAGCTGCGGCAAAATTTAGTCACTCACTAGTCCCAAATCCTGTACCTGCTGTGCCCCACCTAGTAACCCACACCACCATGCCACATGACTAGCTGGTGGCAGCAGGTATGACAACCCCCCAAAACCCCTTCCTCTTGCTTCTGTTTGCCCTTCCCCAAGGTTGCGTTCCTATCTAGGGGATATTGTGCACTGTAGCCCCTAATAACAGCGCCCAAAATGAGTCACTGTTTTTGCAGTTGCTCATTTTGGGTTGCTGTTATTAGGTGATACCTCCCTAGGCACCCCAGCATCCCTCTCACCCTCCCAACTGCCTTGTCAAGCTGCCTGGCCACCATTAAATCATCAAGTATGAGTACACTCCATCTCTTTCCTGGGTTTCTGTGCCCCAAGACATTACTTTGTGCTGTTTTGCATTGAAACCCAGCTACCATACCCTTGAGCACTCCTCAAGTTCTCTCAGGTCTTTACTTATCCCTTCCACCCCAGCCTCCCAGAGTGTCCACTCTATTGCAAATTTTTGTGTCAGCTGCAGAAAGGAAGAGCTTCCCTTCCTTCTCCTCTTCAATATGACTTATAGGCACTCCACTGGTCATCCTTCTTTCCTCAGAGTGAATTCCAGTTTACTACCACCCTCTGCAGCCTATTCCTAACCAATTTCTTACCCAGGTTCCTACCTTTAGACCAACTACCTAAGTTACCTATCTTGCTTACTAGCTTTCTATATGGAACAGTGTCAAAATCCTTACTGATATCTAGGTAAGCCACATCCACTGCTCATTCCTGATCTAGTCACCCAAAGAAATGTATCAGATTTGTTTGAAGTCCCCCCCATGAATCCATGCTATGTTGAGTCTTGTAATCCACTGAATTCAAGATATTCCACAATCCTTTCCTTCAGCAGTGACTCCATTAAGTTTCCCACCGCCTGTGTCAGGTTGACTGGCCTATAATTGCCAACCTCTTCCCTGCTAGCAATTTTGTGAAGTGAGACTACATTTTCCCTCCACTCCTGTTTCCAATGAGCTGCTAGATAGGACTGCCAAAACATGCAACAGTACTCCCTGTGCTTCCTCAGTACCCTTGGTTGCACCCCACCGGCCCCATTGCCACTTTCAGATTAGCAACTTCCTTCAGGACACTCTCCTCTGAAAATGGATTAATGTCCACCTCCCTGTTTCCAATGCTCCTATTACTTTTTTGTGGCCCCCCCTCCTTCTCCTTCCTCTGACACAGTGAACAAAAGTATTTGTTCAAGATGTCTTCCTTTCCCTGTTCTCTCACTGCACAGTCCCCAAATTTCCTTTTTAATGTTTTGATCCCCCCCGGTCTTCCTACTTTTGTTTACATACCTAAAAAATGTATTTCTCCGTTTATTACTTTCTGAGCTATTCTCTTTTCATTGTGTACCTTTTTTTCCTTTTCTCTTTTTTCTTTTTTTTTCTCTTCAGTGTTTTGGTTCAGAGCTTTGACACTTTGATCTATCATTGTTATAATCAGTACCATATTCTTTTTTTTTCCAATTGTTTAACCAGGTGAGACACACTAAACTGAAAGCTTGTTCTCCTCATCATTACCAAGACACCTGTCCTGCTGCCCTTATCTCCCTATTTAAAAAAAGCCCGTTGAACACAATAATATTATAAAGATCAGCCATAAGTTGGAACCACTCAACAATATCTGGTGGTTGTATTGCCTTCCAATGCACTAAAACTGCCTTTTTTTTGCCACTATCATCCCTAAGTTTATTAAGTCTATAAGGTCACCTACATCTTCTTTACAGACTACAACCCCAAACATAGCAATACCCAGATCAAAACAAAAAGTCCAGCCCTATCAGTTTACCAAAAAAGGAAAAAATATTTTGCCAAAATTGATCCAATTTTGGACTGGAAACTAGCATGTGGATCAAAGTGCCCCTGGCTTCACTACATCTTTGGCAGGTTTCTGAGAGGCTATTATTGAATTTGAATTTATTTAATTTTTGTTGACCCGGTAAGCCCACTGAAACTAGAAGTCCCTTTTTCCAAGGCGACCAGGAGGAGGGGGGATACATATGGTAACCACCTGAAATTGAACCAGATTAAGTTGGTGGTGGTATTTTTAGTGAATAGCCTTGGCAGTGCATTCATTTTTATAATGTTAACCTACCCTAACAAAACCAGTTGCAAGTTTTGCCACCTATTTTGTGCATCCTTAGTGGTATAAGGTATGTCCTATGAAGACTATTTATATAAATTTGTCTCAATCTATTATTTTTAATAGAGAGTTCGCTGAGATCAACCGGTTCATCCCATATGGAATCCTGAAACAAGATTTCTTTATCTTTTTCTCAAGCTTGCTTGAGCTTGTGTAGGGAAATTAGTTGAGGATTGTTACTGATGAAATTATACAATTCCCCAATCAAGTGTTTAGTTGACATCAAATGTCCAAAGAACTACTCAAGAGCACCCTCTTTTACATTAAGGAAATTGTTATTTTTTTTTTATAAATGAAGTTTATCACCTGTAAGTATTCAAAATAGGCATTTAGAGATAGATTATATATATTTTAAGCTCATCAAATGAGGTCACTGTACCCCCAATTAAGAAATTTTGAACTGTACATAAACCTTTACCAACTAGCTCCATCTGAATTAATCCCTTCTTCATAGAAGGCAGAAGTGAATGTTATTGTCTATGGGTGTGAAATATGGAATAACATCTGCTTCTGTTAACAATTGTTTTGTTACATTCCATGTCCAATTAGTGGTCCTAGTTGTATATACTATAGTAGGATATGAACCCACTTTGCAATACCTTAATCTGGTTCACTTTCAGTTGCTTACCATTTGTATCCACCTTCCCCCCAGTTGCCCCTGAAAAAGGGACTTCTAGGCCCAATGGGCTTACCGGGTCAACAAAATTCAATAAATAAATAATATTTATAGTTAAACTGTGAATCAGATCCGAGAATGGAATTCTCACTGCTTCCATAAAGAAAGCTTACTTCCTGATCTTGATTACAGGTAAACCAGCCCCCTAAACATTCCAGTTGGGCTGCTAAATAATAATAACAAAAACTGGGAAGAGACAAACCACCTTAGGCAATTGAAGTTTACTATACGCCATTCTGGATGCTTTCTGTTTCCACAAAAACTTCCTTATGGCTTTATTAAACATAAAAAAGAATGATTTATGGATCACAATTGGGAGGGACTGGAAGAGGAACAATAGCCTTGGCAGCACATTCATTTTTATAATGTTAACCTACCCTAACCAGACCAGTTACGAGTTTTGCCACCTGATTAAATCTTGTTCAGTTTTATCAATAACCGTTAAAAAGTTCAGGTAATATAACAAACTTTTATCCTGTGAAATCTGTATCCCTATGTATTTCATGAGTTTTTTGGTATTTGTACATGGGGTGGACTTGACTCATTGTGTTGCCCTTTGAGATTACTATAGCCTCAGTTTTCGACCAACTATTTTGTATCCTGAGTGTTTACCAAATTCTGAAAAAATCTGAAGTAAATAGTCATAATCTTTTACTGGGTCACCCAGGAAAAGTAAAATATCATTTGCATATAATGAAAATTTATGACTCTGATTAGACAGTTCTACTCCTTTAATGTTAAGATCTTTTCTTATTAATATAGCCAAAGGATCTTTAAATAGGGCAGATAGCAAGGGAGATAAGAAGCAACCCTGTCCAGTGCCCCACTGTAAATTGAAATATTCTGAGTATACAATATTTGTTTTAACAGAGGCCTGTGGTGTACAATATATCAATTTTATCTAATTAAGGTAATTTCCCATGATGCCGAAGGCCCTCAAGAGTTGAAATAAAAACTCCCAGTGCACCCTATCAAAGGCCTTCTCAGCACTGAGGGAAAGCACTGAAAGATCTCTCTTAAGTGAAGGGTCCATAAGATTTAAAGCTCTTCTAATATTATGGTTCAACCTTCTGCCCAGCACAAAGCCAGTCTGATCCTTATGGACAATACTGGGCACATGCCCACAAATCTATTGGCCAATACCCTTGCAAAAATGTAGTAATCATTATTTAATAAAGCTATAGGCCTATAGGAGGTACAAATTTCCATTGGTTTATCCTTTTTCAGCAATAAGATTATAGAAGCCTCATTTAATGTAGGAGGAAAATCAAGTTGAGTCTGAAAACTTTTATATAGCTGACAGAGCAGAGGTACAAGTTCTTCTTTAAATGTGTTACAAAATTCTGCAGTATAACCATCGGGTCCTGGTGACTTGTTGTTAGGCAGCTTAGTCATTACATTACATATCTCAGGTTCCTCTATTATGTTATTCAGTATTAACTTATTTGATTCTGAGATCTTTGGGATTTCAATTTATTTAATATATTTCTGAATTTCCTGAACAGAAGCACAGAGTTCATCCTTATTTATTTATTTAAATTTTGGTAACCGGGTAGGCCAACTGGAACCTTGCGGTCCCTTTTTCAGGGGCAACCCAGGATTAATTACATGTACCTAGAGGGAAGGAAAAACAAATGCTTTTGATATATACAGTGCAGCAAGACTTACATTGAGTGAATGAACATACATTACAGTACAGAAACTGATACAACCATGCTCAAGACTTTTTGTTAGGTACAGACTGTTGACAGTTATAAACCTATATAAGTGCAAAAAACAGTTCTACTGGTATAATATTGAAAAATATGTTTTAAATTCATCTTTAATCTCCAGAGTGTTGAGTATATTACAACCATCAGTTGTCATGACCCCTTTATCCTGTTCTGGTTATCCTGAACTCGTAACTGGTAAGCCATAAGTTTAGAAGGGGAATCAGCAAAAAAATAATAATTTGCCCTGGCCTTGTACATCTGTTTTTCTGCTGTCCCCTGACACTTTTTCTCCAGCTTTTCCTTGAGTAAAATCATATTGAATTTATCTTCCTCTTTCCCTGATGCTGCGTACAATGTTTCTGCCAGGATCAATTCCTGTTACAGTTCCTCCATGAAAATCCCATATCTATTATTTATTTATTTAGATTTTGGTTACCAGGTAAGCCCACTGAGACCAGAGGTCCCTATTTCAGGGGTGACCCGGAATTAGTTACAGATATAGACATTTAAAGACAGAATTTTTTTTTTTACAGTAGTTACATATGTTACACAAATAGAGATTATCGACAGTATACAGGGTTAAGGCAAGGTATACAATACAGGCCCAGGCCATTTACAGTGTTTACATTACATACACAAGCATAGCATAGCAACAGTATACAGGAGAGGCAATCAGGATTCCAGTCAGGATCATATGACATTAAGTTTCATTCCCAGTTTGTAGGGGAAAGTAAACAGACTCTAACAATTATTTACAGTAATTATATTACATACACAGGTGTAGGATATAAACAGTATACAGGAGAGATAATCAGAAATTCCATTTAGACTCTTTTGACATTGAGTTTCATCCCTAAATTGTAGGGAAAGTAGTCAACAACAGTAAATTGATATACATTTAGGAGTTTATTAGATTCATATGATATAATACATCCTCTCAAGTACACTTTGAGCAATTCCCATATAACTGCCCAAGAATACCTATCCGGAGAGTTCCAACCCAAAAAATCCTTGAGTTCCTTTCTCAAAAAAATTATAAATTGTGAATCTTGTAATAATAAATTATTAAAGGACCACTTCCTTGGACAAAAGTTATTTATCCTTGATAAATAAAGTTCCATATAATATGAAGCATGATCTGATATCAAAATTGAGTTATAGCGAACAAATTTAGTTATATGTAATATAGAACTAGAAACCAAAAAGTAATCTATTCTTGAAAAACAGTTAAAGACTTTAGAGAAATAAGAGAATTTCTTCACTTCAGGATACATTTTCTGAAAGGGATCTACTAACGCCAATTCTTGCACATAATTATTAATCAAATATACAGTTTTCTTTTTTCTTTCTGGAGCCGAATAAGCTCTATCTAATGTTGATAAGGCTGCATTAAAATCCCCTCCTGTAATAACAGGGGAATCTAAAATGGAAGCCTTCAAAAACAGATTCATATAAAAGGGCAAGTTCTTCTCATCTGAAGCATACACACTAACAAGTGAGATATTTACTTAATCAATAATGACAGTTGTATTAGCCCATCTTCCCTCAGGATCCACCTCTGAGCTGATTATCCTCGGTTTTAACTTTTTTTTAATAAAAATTACAATGCCTCTAGCATTTCCTGCCAAATTAGTAGAGACAGCCAGCGCACCAAAGAGATTAGAAAAATACATGGTATTTCTTTTTAAATGTGTCTCCTGTAATAGAACACAATCAATTTTTTTTATTATTTAGATAGTTAACTATTGGTCTAAGCTTTATCCTGTCCTTGGCATCATTCAGGTTCCAGGCTAATATTCTCAAATTTTGCATCTTATTATGGGTGAAAAAAGTATTTTTGCCATAAAAACAGGCAGCAGGACATGGCCACTAATACCAAGACATAATAGTAAATAAACTAAGCACCCACACTCCCGTTTACAGCAATCAGTATTTTCATTACATTTTTTAATATGCTTAATAATTACTCTTTCCATACGTAACCTCCCCTTCCCCTTCCCTTAATATTATTATTGAGTACCACCCATTTTCTTGACTTCCATCTAAAAGGTTCCTGTGATTCTGGGAGAATCTTTAACCTATCCTAGAAACTTTACTGACAGCTTACCTTAAGCTGTATGCAAGTTGTAAATTTTGCTTGCACTGGTGCCCCCCCCACCATAACACTCGATTGCCTCTACAGATTTTCCTCCCTCCTTCCCCCACATCATCTCCCTGAACAACTCTCTGAAGCCCTTTTGTTTGGTTTAAATAAAGCAATATCTTTAATCACAGCTCTACTCCCCTTTTTTGAAGCAATGCCTCCATGTCTAAGTATTGGATGCAGAAAAGGCTGTAAATCTTTATATTTTTTGGTTTGCAAAACATCATATACTTCTTAGGGTGTTGGAAAAAAAAGAGATTTTCCATCCATAAAAATGCAAAGTTTTGCAGGGTGCAGCAAGGTGAAAGAAATATCCTGCTTCCTTAACTGGTCTCTTATCCTGTCAAAAGCCTTACGTTTTGAAAGAATTGAAGGAGGGAGCTTGTAGCTTCATGCCATTGTAACTCAGTCCTTTTTCAGTTTTGCTTTATATAGAATATTCTCTTTGTCCTGAAAGTGCAGTGGTTCAATATATACACAAATCTTGGTTTTCCATCATCCCTTCTAGAGCCAAATGCCCTGTGGGCTCTGTCTAGTTTAATTTTTTCCTCTGGATATTTTAAATCCATAACAGAGGATGACATTTGTCCACAATAGGTTACAGGGTCCCCCCCTTCAACCCCTTTTGGTAAGCTACCTATTTTTAAATGTGCCTGTCTTGATCTAGATTCAAGATTTTCCACCTTATTCTTCATGGCATCAAGTTCCTTCATAGCTGCTGCTAAGTCTGAAGGGAGCAATCTGAGACCTTGTACTCTCAAGTGGGGGCAGTGACAGGATCTCAGATCTAAAAGTGGGTAGCCATCTGGGAACAAGTGACCACCAGACAGTGTGGTTCACGATAAACTCTGCTACAGAGTTAAACCATGCAAAAGTGAAGGTACTGGATTTCAGGAGGGCTGACTTTGCCAAAATGGGAGAGTGCCTTAGAAAAGCACTAGCAAACAGGCAAGAAGGAGGGGTGGTGCAACAATGGGGAAACATCAAAACTGCCATCACAGAGGCAACAAGCCTTTGTGTGAAGCAAATAAACAAATCAAAATGAAAGAAAAAGCCACTATGGTTCTCAAAAAAAGGGTCTGAGAAGGTTAGGGAGAAAAAGATAGCATTTAGGAAGTATAAGGAAACTGAAAGAGCAGGGCAGAGAGCTGTACCAGTTAAGGCAGAAGGAAGCAGGGAAGGCAGTCAGAATAGCAAAAGTCCAAACTGAGGAAAAGATGGCCAACTTGGTTGAGAAGGGGGACAAACTATAGACCTATCAATTTGACCTCTGTGGTAGGAAAAATTATGGAATCACTTCTGAAGGAAAGAATTGTTGAGTACCTAGAGGTCAGTGGTGCACAGGACCCAAGGCAGCATGGATTCACAGCAGGAAGGTCATGTCAGATGAATCTAATAGATTTCTTTGACTGGGTGACCAAAGTAGTAGGCCAGGGAGGGGCTGTGGACATGGCCTACCTAGACTTTAGCAAGCTATTTGACACAGTCCCACACAAAAGATTAATAAACAAATTAGCCAGCCTGTGAGTGGTTCCCAGGGTGGTAGCCTGGGTAAAACATTAGCTGGACAACAGGACACAGAAGGTAACAGTAAACGGAGTCCACTCTGAAGAAAGGGGGGTTACTAGTGGGGTACTGCAGGTTTCAGTACTGGGTTTGGTCCTTTTTAATGTCTTTATAAGTGACATTGCAAAGGGACTGAAAGGAAAATTATGCCTCTTTGCAGATGACACAAAGATCTGCAACAGGGTTAATACATGGAGGGAGGGTTGAAAAGGATGAGAAGGGACTTGGCAAAGTTGTAAGAATGGTCAGAAGTATGACAGCTTGGATTCAGTGCAAAGAAGTGCAAAATAATGCATCTGGGAAACAAAAATCCAGAGGAAGAGTACACAGTGGAGGGGGAGGTAGTAACAACAACAAAAATGGAAAGGGCCGTGGGGGTAATCATATCAGATGATCTTAAGGTTAGCAAGCAATGTGAGAAGGCAGTAGGGAGGGCTGGGGGATACTGAGATGTATAAGGAGAGGCATCACCAGCAGAAAACAGGAAGTTGTTATCCCTCTGTACAGACAGTTGGTGAGACCCCATCGGGAGTTCTGCATCCAGTTCTGGAGATCCCATCTCCACAAGAACAAAGACAGGGTTGAGGCAGCCCAGAGAAGGGCAACTAAAATGGTGCAGGGTCTACAAGAGAAGCCATACGAGGAGAGACTAAAGGAGCTTAATATGTATACCCTTAAGGAAAGGAGGGAGAGGGGGGACATGATTGAAACTTTTAAGCACCTCAGTGGAATCAGCAATGTTCAAGTGGGTAGCTTCTTTCAGAAAAAGAGATGTGCAAGAACAAGGGGACACAATATGAAGACAGAGGGGGGATGGCTCAGGGGCAATGTGAGGAACTATTTTTTCACAGAGAGGATGGTGGATGCATGGAACTGCCTTCCTGAGGAGGTTGTGGGGTCTAAAAATGTAGGAGAATCCAAGAATGTATGGGACAGACATAAGGCAATGCTTGTTGGGGGGGGGGGGGGTTGGAAGAAATAGGCTGTTGGTTAACTAGGATCTGCTGCTTATCCAGTAGGCAGGGAAATGGGCAGACTAGGTGGGCCAAGCGGTCCTTATCTGCCATCAAAGTTTATGTTTCTATGTAGAGACCTTTGGCAACTGATCTTCCACATTCGAAAGCCGTTGTTCAAATTGCTCAGTTCTTAAAGGGACAGCTTCCAGTTTGTCCACCATTTCTGTAACTTTTTGATCCAAAGAGCTAATTTAATGATTCCAAAACCTGCTCTCAACTCCTCCAATATAGTTTGCTGTGAGGAATCTGAATTAGCCCCTTCATTTTCTGTTGCATCCATATTGTCTCCCAGGCCTTGAGAGAATAGATGGCCTGAATCGGGGTTGACTGGACTGCTGCTCAATCTCTTTCCTTTGTTTTTATTTTTCATTCAGCAAGCCTTCCGGCTTTTCTTGCCTGGCTTGTTTGTCTTGTTTATCCTGCTTCTTCAACTTTTTAGCTGGTCCAGTTTAGAATATTGTAGCCATTTTATAAGGTGGTAGGAGAGTCCTCTTGCACTCAGGCGATTGTAGATATGTAATGATAGACTGTTGAAATAATGTACGTGGACTTTTATTCTTAAGTTCAGCAGAAGTACACAGTGACCCTGAAGTCACAGATTTTAACTTCAAACAAATATTGGAAGGATCCCCACCCACATTTATACTAGCCTGTTTCACCTGATCTAATATAGCAGGGGAAGCATTCAACTCCTGCAAATCTGAGACTTCTTCGCCATTAACAGTTTCTTTGTACAACAGGCGCACCTTCCTTTGAAGGTTTTACACTAGCAGGAGTGCGAAAAGCTTGCACAACACTGTCTAGGAGCTGCTCCACGGTTTGATTGTTACATTCCTGCTCTGATTTCCGCTCCCCTACAGATACCAAGCCAGAAACAATTTCACTCAAATTACACCTTCCACTTCTAAAGTTGCTTCTTGTATTTTTAACTTGGAGTAAACCAGAGAGGAGATTCATACCTTGTGGAGCAACCTCAGGAGTATATAGCCTACTCTGCATGTTTCCTCCTAAGGTTCCGATAGCTGCTCCTGTCCTCAGAACCTCTTTCCGTACCTCCACCTCCAAAGATGCCCCAAACTCTCCTGATGTACCTGTAACATGAGGCATAGACATTTCACCTGTTAAAACCTCAGCCAGGTGTGCAGGGGCCTGCAAGGACTGCTGATAGTGTTCCGAGGTCTGCGACCGTCTATTGAAGTGGCTTCCTCCTGAAGTTTTCTTCTCGTCTCCTCCGGTCAGCTCGCTATCCCTAGTCCTCCTATACCGCTGAGACATCCCCGACTACATTTTTAAATGAGAGACTGAAAGACTTATACTGATAAAGGCTACCTCGTTGTACAATGGCGGGTGGTGGGGAGGGGTGTAGGACACTGGCTCAGCATGTACACACAGCTACTGCACTCAGTCAGCCATCTTACTGGAGCTCCGCTCCCGGTCCATCTCTTTCATTGTGCACCTTGGTGCTCCTTCTTGCTCTCCCTGCTTCACTCTGTGTCCTGCTGATACACCTACCTATCATCCTCTCTCTGTGACTCCTTATACTTTCTGAATGCTACCCTTTTAGTCTTTATCTTTTCCATCATCTCTTTCAAGAATCACTGTGGTCTCGTTTTTCTCTTGCTTTTGCTCACTTCCTTGATGCAGAGTTTTTTTTGCCTTCCCTATTTCAGCTTTTTCTAGCTGTGTCCTCTGTATCTCTGCCCCACCCCACCCAGGTCATCCTCCCCCACCAGGTCATCCCTGAGGCATTAATCCATCTTTTTAAAATCTGCCTTCCTGAAGTTCAGGAACCTCACCCTTGTATGATTCAAGTCCGCAGCCTTTCTTATATTGAACCACACTGGTCTGGTGACTGCTGTTCCTCAGGTGGCCTCCTACCTTGATGACTGCAACTTTGTTTCTGTTACTGAGTACCAGGTCCAGTACTGCTCCATCATGAGTGGGTTCACTGACTAGTTGCCTGAGGAATATCCCCTGCAGGGGAGTCCAGGATGACCCTTCTTCTAGATGAAGCTGGGGAGTTCTAATCTACTGTAGCCCAAGTGCTGCATGCCAGTGGGCTACTCCCCCCGCCTTGCCTGCTGTCCCTACTACAGGGTAAGGGTCCTGGGTCCTGCTACAGTGACAACTGGGGATTCATTCCTAGAAATATTGATAATAGTGCGGTGCCTCCACTTCGAGCAAGGTATTAGAGGGCCAGGTATCTGCCTGGTACAGCTCTCTAAGATTCCATACCTCTCCACCTCCCCAACCAACCACTCACTCTGCACACAGTATCCCCAATAACCTTGATGCACCATAAACCATACATCTCAGCAATGGGCAATTGCAATAAAGGTCACTGACACATCATTTTCAACAAACAAACTCACAGCTTTATTTGGGGGGGCAAGGATCAGGGAAGGGATATCGGGACAAGGATGTCTATGAAAGCAAGAAATGTTAGTGAAATAGGTAGCAACCATAAATATTTTAGGCTCACAGGCCAAACCCACCCCCACTGGTACCAGTGTTCCCAAATAGTCCTTCTGGGTATGCACTAGGTGCAGGCCTGATCGATGCCACAAGTTGGCCGGCGGTTGGGGCCCTGAAATATTGCAAAGACTTGGTTCAAGAAAACAACAGCAATTCCCCTTTTTCCTTTCCAGTAACCAGTTCCAGGGTACTCACTGTTTCTTCATCTCAAGAACCTGGAATATAGAGCTCCTTGTTCATTGCAGCACAGGGCAGAAGAAAGGGAAAGGGAAAGGGGAAGTTTTTTAACCAGGAAAGGCACACTAAGCCAAAGTTTGTTTCCAGGTGCGACCTGGGAGCACAAGGAAGTTAAGTGACTTGCTCAGGGTCACACAGTATGCAAGTAGGGGCTGTGGGATTCAAACCTCTGTCTCCAGGTTTGCAGCTCAGGGCCTTAAACCACTGCACTATACTGCCTCCACAAAGGCTCCAGAAAGGCAGGCCTTGTTCCCTCAGGCAGGATGGACTTGCTCGAAGATCCTGCAGCTGGTCTTTAGGGAATGGGAATGGTACTCCCTCCAATATCTCCACCAATTACTTGAAGAAATACCTTTAAAGCCTGCCCAGAGATCCTGGTCAAACATGGTCTGACTTTTTCAGATTTCTCCAACTACGACATTTCTACCAGTCCCTCCCAATCAGGGCACATGCCTCGGATACCAACCCCAAACTCACCACTTCATTCATTACCCTCATCTGTATGGGGTACTCTGAGCATATGATTTTGTACTTATACAGAGCTCTGGTAAACTCCAGCGGAGACTCGATCCAAGACATGTGGATTCATTGACAGATGAGTTAGACATGCAGATATCGGTGGAGTGTTGGCAAAAAGCCTGTCAGAAGGCATCCAGAGTGACAAGCTACTGTCAGTGGAGAGGGTATGCATGGAAACAACAAAACCAGAACTTTCTGACCCCGGTAATCACTGGTAACTATCTACCTACAAAGGACGTGTCTGGATGGAGGGGATGTGGGGAGTGGAGGGTCCATTATGGCCATGTCATGTGGGGCTGTCTGGTCCTTTGCCCCTTCTTTTAGGCTTTACAGGAGGAACTAGGAGAACTATACAGGAGACCGTTCAACCTAATGGCAGAAGGGTTCTTATTACTACAGTACTGCAGGGAATTCTGAGACTCAAATGCTAGACACTTATTAGGCATCCTACTAATGGCTGCCAAAAAAGTATGATTCACTCCACAAACCTCTACTCTGATTGCCTGGTGCAAGACTAATAGAATTTCAAAGTGCCTACTCAACTTGGAATAGTGTTATGCTTGTATAATGTAGATAATATCTGGCTGTTCACCTCTCTATCTGTGGGATATATAGCACCCTGTAGGGGTATGAAGGCAATGAACCCAAGAGGAGGGTTCCACCCTAGAGGTGCCATGGGAGTGATTACCTTTGATAAAGGTACCTTAGGAAGGAGCCCACAGAAGAGAGAGACATGCTGCTTGAGGAGGAGGGGTGGACAGAGGGGCAACAAAAGAAATGATTGAGGGATGAGTGAGGTGGAGGCACCCTTATATGGCCACATAGGGGCGTGGTTAGGTGCGCTACCCCACTGAACTACAGGTATAGCCTTCCAATTCAAAGTGCCTGTGCAACTTGGTATAGTGTTATGCTTGTGTAACGTAGATAATCTTAGTCTGTTTGCCTCTCTGTCTGTGGGATATATCACTCTGTATGGGTACAGAGGCAAAGAATGCTAGAAGTGCTGCAGGAGTGATTCCCTTGGCTAAAGGTACCTTAGGGAGGAGGCTAGAAAGAGTGTCGAGTAGCGTTGATGGGGTGCTGAATGCTTATCAGAATTGAAGACCTCTATGTAGGTCAGTTGAAGGTATGGTCAGGGGCTTGATTAGAGTTGGCAGGAGACAAGGAGGAATAGTGACTCGCTCACAGGTTTGAATGTAAGGCATGGAGACGTGACTTCCTAAGGAGAGAGGGAACAGCTATGAGGGAGAGAGGGAATAATTACAAGGACACCACCCAACTCCATCCAACAGCAGAAACCTAACTTAGTGACCTAGAGAAGATTACTATGCCTATTTAGGTATTATGACCATTGGCACGGAGGAGAGGAAAAACCCTCTTTGAGGAGGAAACAACTGGGAATCCAAGGCCTATGTCACCTTCCCTCCAGGTTGTTGGACAATTTTGTTTAGTGATGGCTCTGCTTCTGCAATTTAATAGACAAATCCAGGGATATGCTAATTTGGGGAACACTCTCACTCAATCCCTCATACAGGAACACCGTGGAGAGTTGCGAGCGAACTCTGCAGCACCAAGGCACTCAATGCCAATCTCCAAGGTGGGAGGAGGAGAGTAATGACCGCCGAGGCACTCATCCAGCCTACCAAGCTAAGGACAAACCAGCTGAACCAGAGGTGGTTGTGGGGAGAATAACTTAAAGGGTACCTCCAGACTTGCTCAGGCAGCTAAAGGGCCCTTCATGTGAGAGCCCCACCCCTCCATGCTGGAGTTTTAAATGCTACATCAAGAGGTGCTGTTGGTAAGGTTGATAACTGAAGGTTCACCCGGAGCGAGGACATTCCCCAACTATGTGCCAGGTGAGAAGGACCCTGCCCCAAGTTTTGCATACTCAAGATGTGGACTTTGGGGTGTAGAGGGAGACCGTCAGCCATTGGCTAGCCCTGTGTCCTGGAAGTAATGGATTCAGTCAGCATGTCTCCAAAATGAGGAAATAATGTAGTCATAATGTAGCATGGGACCCGTACATGGGTCAAACTTGGATGATCAGTGACATGGAGAGACCTGTGCGTTGGTCAGGCTGAGCAATGTAGACCCTCATGTGGGTCTAGTTAAGGCAGAGAGCATTTGTGAACCACAGGAATGCATGCCAACCGAGTCCATAAGGAAGCCAAATTAGGAGTGAATTAAATTGAATGCTATGAGTGAGAGAATGGTAAGGCTGGGCAAAACCTGGGTCCGACAGTGAGGTAGGAGAAGATTAGGTAGGAAAAGACTGCAAGGCCAGTAT
The DNA here is from genome assembly GCA_016271365.2 of Neoceratodus forsteri. Classification (NCBI taxonomy): domain Eukaryota; kingdom Metazoa; phylum Chordata; order Ceratodontiformes; family Ceratodontidae; genus Neoceratodus; species Neoceratodus forsteri. The sequence continues at coordinate 1,189,323,480 of CM057453.1, forward strand.
GATGAAAGGTGAAGTTTGAAATGAATAGACTTGATATGCTGATTGTATGAATGCTATGAAGGCTGGTATGGTGAGGGTCAGGTGCCAGCGGCCGACGGGTAGGGAAGATTGACTGAAATAGTGAACGTCATGAAAGCTATATGGAGTAGCATGAAAAGGCTGTGCCATGAAGGCTATATGGAGTAGCACGAGAAGGCCATATGAACCAGTGACTGACTGAATATATGATAATCATAAAGCTGCTCCCACTGCCTGGAGCTGCAGTGCCTGCAGCGACATTGCAGTCCCCCATCGTGAGCAAAACAAAGAAGCCACAAACAAGTCACCAGGACACCAAACAGCTAATTAAACCAGTAAAATAAATTGAGTTAATTAATAACCAGCAGTTGGGGCTGGGCTGACAACTGTACCAGGGCTGACATGCCTGCTAGATTGTGAGATATGGAGTAACTAGGTGGTCCTATAAATACAGACAGACCAGCTGAGTGGTAGAGCACTGTACAATACAGAGCAGGTGATAATATACGTAATGAATACCCATGGAAGAGGGGAAACCCCAAAAGAGCACAGGGCTGAAGCAGGGCAGAAATGAGAGCGCAGCAAAGCTTCAGCACAGGCACACATCAGAGCACCAACAGCAACACCCATGAGCAGGAAGGACAGACCAGAAGTGCATGTCCAAGCCACAGTGCAGACACCAAGAGCCAAAAGAGCAAGAAACAAGGATGGAGGAAAGCCACAGGAATGAGCTGGGAAGGCCCACCCGGGCAGAGAGCAACAGAGCACTGCCAAGGTACAGAGAAGGGATGGGATGAGGTGGCCACGGGGAGTGTTGGCTGAGACTAGAAAAAGATGAAGAAGAAGGGACCGAAAAAGTGGCAGAAATGGGAAGGAGTAGGGGGTGTGGGAGAGTAAATGTAGCAGTGGGGCAAGCAGCACAGGGGTAAGGAGGCACAAACGGCAGCAGAATGAACGGGGGATAGAGGGGCCAAAACACAAGGAAAAAGAATCGGCAGCCGGAGGTGCTGCAGAAAGTCAGGATGCAGTACAAGAGGCAGGAGAAACAGGGAAAGAAGGAGAGGCAGTGCTTCTGGCTACAACGAAAGAAATGATGAAGGGAGTTGTGAGGAGGTGCTGTCCTTATATGGCCAAGCAGAGGCATGGTTAGTTGTGCTGCTCAACTGAACTACAGGCATAGCCTTCCAAAACTCATTATCTCAACAACAGATTGGAGTGTTGCTCTTCACGGTTGACTGGATGGACCCTACACATGATGGGTAAGAACAGGGAGTTTGCCCCTTAAACCCACTGTCTAATGAAGCAGGGCCTATCATAACACTCCCCTATTTGGGAGCCACTGAATAGCTAACCTAAATGTGCTCCCACCACTATGCCTCTCTGTATTCCTCCCACAAAATAATTTTGAGCTCCTGAATAATAGCTCCTTCCTCCCCACTCTCAGTAATGAGGGATTTGGGGGAGGAGTGCCTGGTTCCATGATGCCTCCCCCTGCCTAAGTCATGGGTCAGTAGACTGTATACTACACTAAGGGGACCCCATATTCAAAAGTCCCACACTGCATCACTCAAGTGCCTGCGCCACGCAACTGAGATGCGCTGGCATAAAATAATAATAATATAATAAACTTTATTTATATAGGGCTCTTCACCAAGTATCAGAGTGCTGCACAGTAAACAACGATTAATGATTACATTATAAATACCATATATTCAGAAGATGTACTGTAACATGCAATCTCACATTTCTGGCTGAATATCCCGAATGTGCACGATCAGGCAACTAAAGATATGTGGCGAATCACAGGCAGGGGAATCATGCAACATAGGCAGGGACATATTGAAATGTGCTGGAACAGATGAGATGGGCATGGCGCAACTATGCAATATTCAGTCAGGATATGCAAATGGACTCGTACATTCTGAGCTCAATCCCACATGCGCAGTTCATTACTGGAATATATTCAGGCCATTTGCATACCCAAGGCATACACAGTTCCAGCTTTGCAGGGCTGTCTCACCACTCAACAAAGATGAACAGGAGGTACTGCAGCCCAGCAGGCAAGTGTGACGGAATGTTTGTGTATGGGTGGGTGGACTGAATTGGCTTAAGTACAGTGCTATTACCCATGGTCAGACTGGGGTACAGGAGACACACCTCAACAGTGGCCACAGGGGCCCACCTGGACAAGAAACAGGGGAGGGCACAGAATGACACTGTGAGCAGTATACCACAGAGCTATGATACTCAAGCTATGTTTGCATGTTACAGTCACCTGCAGTGACCCACATACACCCTTATGATAGGAACATGGTGAGAAATGCAAGGGCTATTGGTGTTCAGAGGGGGACTGGATACCCGAGTGTGTGGGTCCCACCTGGACCACTCCAGGTACCCTGGTGGGCCAGTCCAACACTGGCTGTGTATTTGCCCATGATGGCCACACGTTCAACACCAGAGGGGTTGGGTGTCCGTGAGACATGCCCATGTCAACCACAGACTGCAGTTGTGCTACCCCTGCCCCACTCTGCCCACAGTTGTGCTCTGTCCACCACAGGAACACCACATTGATCCACTGCAGTGCCCCTGTGGTGGTGTCACATGGCATGACAGGCATCGGTGACATGTCTGTAGCTCCCTGTTGTGTGGGCCTTGCACGGGCATGCTGTGTGCACCTCTGGTGTACTGCCATGGGTGGTTGCCACAGGTCAGTCCCTGGTCCACGTCATGCTGCCTCTAGTACCTCCAGGCTACCTGGGCACCATTGCCACAGACATCACCATGGGCACATCCCACCACCGTGAGGTGCCTTGCAGGCCACTTGGGTGCAGGCCATGGTCCCTGGTACATGTGCTATATTGTGGCTGTCTGCTCTGCTGGTGTGCTAGGGGGCTCCTGACAGCACTAGTATGTGGCAGCTGGGTGTCTATGTCCGGGTGTGGTGTGGGGATGGCTCTCTGGGTGGTGCCAGTTGCATCATGCCACCTGTGGCTCTGGGTACTTCCATCCTGACATGACTGCTGTGTGTGGGTGCCTGGAGCACATTCTGGTGCACCTTCGAGGGCTGTCTCAGGAATGCTTACCTGCAGTTCTACAGCCTGCCTGTGTGTGGCTGGCTGATTTAGGCCATCCTTTTGTCTGCCTAACTTTGTGCGACACACTTCTGAGATGTGTGGCAGATGCGCCACACATTTTGGCTGAATATATCGATGCTCGGCATATTCAGGTACCTGCCCCTTTTTTGCACCACAAACATTATTTCTGTGCAATGGCACATTTGGAAATGAGTGACGCATGTCCCTTTATGAATATCATGCTTCTGCATATTTTCTGAGATGTGCCACACATCTCCTTTGAATGTGTGGGCCAGGAAGAGTTGGGTGAAACATGCTAATCCTTACTGTATGCTTCAAACCTTCATAAATTATAGCTGTAATAATCACACTTGACCACCCTCAGTTGTTAGCATCAAACTTTATTTTACTGTTGTGGATCATGTAGACTATGAAAAATTGGTTAATAAAAAGTATATTAACAAAAAAAAGTCAGAAGTTCAGTGGCATATAAATTAATAAGAGAAGGAGAGAGAGTGGGAGAGGGGAAGGGGGAGAGGGAAAGTTATGTGGCAAATAAATTAATGAGAGAGGGAGAGAGGGAGAGAGAGAGAGAGCGAGGGAGAGAGGGGGAAGGGGAGAGGGAGAGGACAGGGACAGGGAGAGGGAGAGGGAAAGGGAGAGGCAATGTGGGTCACCCTGGAGACAGTAATTGGCACCAGAATGTGCATGAGTGTTGATACAGACTCATGTCTCAGGGGGAGGAAATGGACAAGGAAATGATAAAAGGCATCCTTAGGATGGCAGAAAAAGGGGAGATATTGTTGATGGGAGACCTGAATATGCCAGATGTAAACTGGAGCACCTTTGCTACGGCCACATCCAAGAGCAGGGTCATTCCTGATGCCCTACGGGGGCATGCCTCAGACAGCTAGTGCTGGAAACCACTTTGAAGGGAGCAATCTTAGACCTGGTACTCTCAAATGGAGATGGAGAGAGGATCTCAAATTTAGAAGTGGGCAGCCATCTGGGAACAAGTGACAACCAAACAGTGTGGTTCATGATAAACACAGCCGTAGAGTCAATCCATGCAAAAGTGAGGGTACTGGACCTTAGGAGGGCTGATTTTGTCAAAATGGGAGAGTGTCTCAGAAAAGCACTAGCAAATGGGCAAGAAGGAAGGGTGGAGGAACAATGGGAAAACATCAAAACTGCCATCACAGAGGCAACAAACCTTTCTGTGAAGCAAATAAACAAATCAAAACGAAGGAAAAAAACACCATGGTTCTCAAAACAGATGGCGGGGAAGGTTAGGGAGAAAAAGATAGCATTCAGGAAGTATAAGGAAACACAGAAGGAGCAGGACAGAGAAATATATTAGTTAAAGCAGAAGGAAGCGGGGAAGGCAGTCAGAATAGCAAAGGTCCAAATGAAGGAAAAGATAGCCAACTTGGTTAAGAAGGGGAATAAAACCTTTTATAGGTACAATAGGGAGCAAAGAAACACCAACGGAGGGAGGGAGAGATAGTGAGGCTTTATAAAGGGGAGGGAGGGAGGAGGGTGGCTGGGCAAAGGGTGACAGAGAAATAGTAGGGATACTTAACGAATACTTCTGCTCAGTAAGAAGTAAGAAAGAACTCCTAAAACTGAAGATGGACAGAGTAAGAGGCCCTGATTGGTTCACCCCAGAATTCTAAAAGAACTAAGGGAAGAACTAGTGACACCACTGACTACCCTTTTTAACAAATCATGGAAGGATGGTGTGGTACCTAAGGACTTGAGGAGGGCGGATGTGATTCCCCTTCACAAAAGTGGGAGCAAAGCAAAGGGTAGGAAACTACAGACCTGTTAGTTTGACCTCAGTGGTAGTAAAAATGATGGAATCACTTCTGAAAGAAAGAATTGTTGAGTACCTAGAGGACAGCGGGGCACAGGACCTAAGGCAGCATGGATTCACAGTAGGAAGGTCATGTCAGATGAATCTAATAGATTTCTTTGACTGGGTGACCAAAGTAGTAGACCAAGGAGGGGCTGTGAACGTGGCCTGCATAGATGTTTGACACAGTCCCAAATAAACTATTAATAAACAAATTAGCCAGCCTGGGAGTTGGTCCCAGGGTGGTAGCCTGGTTAAAAAATTGGCCGGACAATGGGATACAGAGGGTAATAGTAAACAGAGTCCACTCTGAAGAAAGGGGGTTACTAGTGGGGCACTGCATGGTTCAGTACTGGGTTTGGTCCTTTTTAATGTCTTTATAAGTGACATTGCAGAGGGACTGGAAGGAAAAGTATGCCTCTTTGCAGATGGCACAAAGATTTGCAACAGGGTTGATACACAAGGGGGATGGAAAGGATGAGAAGGGACTTGGAAAGGTTGGAGGAATGGTCAAAAGTATAGCAGCTTAGATTCAATGCAAAGAAGTGCAAAGTGATGCACCTGGGAAACAAAAACCCAGGAAAAGAGTACACAATGGATACGGGGCGGTACTAACAACAACAAAAATGAAAAAGGACCTGAGGTAGTCATATCAAATGACCTAAAGGTAAGCAAAAAATGTGAGAAGGCAGTAAGGAGGGCTGGGGGGATACTGGGATGCATAGGAAGAGGTATCACTAGTAGAAAACAAGAAGTTGTTATTCATCTGTAGACAGTTGGTGAGACAGTCTACAGGAGGGACAGGGAGGGTAGAAGAGGATGAGGAGTAGCTCGCTACATAAGGGAAGAGATCAAAGCAACAGAACTAAAAGGTAAACAGGGAGGAAAGGAGGCACTGTGGGTCACCCTGGAGACAGGAAATGGCACCACAATACACATGGGTGTTATATACAGACCCACATGTCAGGTGGAGGAAATAGACAAGGAAATGATAGAAAGCATCCTTTGGATGGCAGAAAAAGGGGAGACATTGTTGATGGGAGACCTGAATATACCAGATGTTAACTGGAGCACTTTTGCTGCAGCCACATCCAAGAGCAGGGTCATTCTCAATGCCCTATAGGGGGCATGCCTCAGACAACTAGTGTTGGAACCCACTCAGAAGGGAGCAATCTTAGACATGGTACTCTCAAATTGGGATTTAGAGAGGATCTCAAATTTAGAAGTGAGTAGCCATCTGGGAACAAGTGACAACCAAACAGTATGGTTCACGATAAACACAGCCGTAGAGTCAATCCATACAAAAGTCAGGGTACTGGACTTTAGGAGGACTGTTTTTGTTAAAATGGGAGAGTGTCTCAGAAAAGCACTAGCAAATGGGCAAGAAAGAAGGGTGGAGGAACAATGGGAAAATATCAAAACTGCCATCACAGAGGCAAGAAGCCTTTGTGTGAAGCAAATAAATCAAAATGAAGGAAAACAACACTATGGTTCTCAAAAGAGATGGTGGGGAAGGTTAGGGAAGAAAAAGATAGCATTCAGAAAGTGTTAGGAAACACAGAAGGAGCGGGACAGAAAACTGTATCAGATAAAGCAGAAGGAATCAGGGAATGCAGTCAGAATAGCAAAGGCCCAAACTGAGGAAAAGATAGCCAACTCGATTAAGAAGGGGAATAAAACCTTTTATAGGTACAATAAGGAGCAAAGAAAGACAAAGGGAGGGATAGTGAGGCTTAATAAAGGGAGGGAGGGTGGGTGGGCAAAGGTAACAAAGAAAAAGCAGGGATACTGAATTAATACTTCTGCTCAGTATTCACAAAAGAAGAGGAGGGGGAGGTACCTAAACCAATCAATAGAAGCATTCTGTATAAGGGGGTTGCCACCAGTCCATTCAGAGGGGAAAGGTTTCTGAAAGAATTCCTAAAACTGAGGGTGGACAAAGTAAGGGGCCCTGATGGGATTCACCCCAGAATTCTAAAAGAACTAAGGGGAGAACTAGTGACACCACTGACTACCCTTTTTAACAAATCATGGAAGGATGGTGTGGTACCTAAGGACTGGAGGAGGGCGGATGTGATTCCCCTTTACAAAAGTGGGAGCAAAGCAGAGGCAGGAAACTACAGACCTGTTAGTTTGACCTCAGTGGTAGTGAAAATGATGGAATCACTTCTGAAAGAAAGAATTGTTGAGTACCTAGAGGACAGCAGAGCACAGGACCCAAGGTAGCATGGATTCACAGTGGGAAGGTAATGTCAGGTGAATCTAATAGATTTCTTCGACTGGATGACCAAAGTAGTAGAGCAGGGAGGCTGCAGCCATGGCCTTCCTAGACTTTTGACACAGTCCCACACAAACGATTAATAAACAAATTAGCCAGCCTGGGAGTGGGTCCCAGGGTGGTAGCGTGGTTAAAAAATTGGCTAGACAACAGGACACAGAGGATAATAGTAAACGGAGTCCACTCCGAAGAAAGGGGGGTTACTATTGGGGTACTGCAGAGTTCAGTACTGGGTTTGGTCCTTTTTAATGTCTTTATAAGTGACATTGCAGAGGGACTGGAAGGAAAAGTATGCCTCTTTGCAGACGGCACAAAGATTTGCAACTGGGTTGATACACAAGGGGGGATGGAAAGGATGAGAAGGGACTTGGAAAGGTTGGAGGAATGGTCAAAAGTATGGCAGCTTAGATTCAATGCAAAGAAGTGCAAAGCAATGCACCTGGGAAACAAAAACCCAGGGAAAGAGTACACAGTGGGTGGGGGGAGATACTAACAACAACAAAATTGAAAAGGGTCCTGGGGGTAGTCATATCAGATGACCTAAAGGTAAGCAAGAAATGTGAGAAGGCAGTAAGGAGGGCTGGGGGGATACTGGGATGTATAGGAAGAGGCACCACCAGTAGAAAACAGGAAGTTGTTATACATCTGTAGACAGTTGGTGGGCCCCCATCTGGAGTACTGCATGCAGTTCTGAGACCCCATCTCCACAAGGACATAGACAGGATGGAGGCAGTCCAGAGGAGGGCAACTAAAATGGTGCAGGGTCTGCACAAGAAGCCATACAAAGAGAGACTAAAGGAGCTTAATATGTATACCCCGGAGCAAAGGAGGGAGAGGGGGGACATGATAGAAACTTTCAAGTACCTCAAGGGAATCAACAATGTCCAGGAAGATAGCATCTTTCAGAAAAAGAGATGTGCAAGAACAAGGGGGCACAGTTTGAAGATAGAGGAGGAACGGCTCAAGGGCAATGTGAGGAAGTATTTTTTCATGGAGAGGGTGGTGGATGCATGGAATGGTCTTCCTGAGGAAGTCGTAGGGTCAAAAACAGTGGGGGAATTTAAGAATGTATGGGACAGACATAAGGCAATTCTTGTGGTGGGTAGGAAGAAGTAGGCTGTTGGTTAACTAGGATCTGCAGCATATCCAATAGGTAGGGAAATGGGCAGATTTGGTGGGCCAAGCGGTCCTTGTCTGCTGTCAAAGTCTATGTTTCTATGTTATGTTTATGGCTAGTACGGAGAAAGTGTTACAGCACCCAGGTGCTGTGTCAACTGCTGCAAAGGAAGGGAGCTGGACATTTTCATGGCTGCATAGTCAGAGTTGTGCTGACGTATTTCGAACAGAAGAGGAGATGGAGCAGGATCTTGAAGTATGTCACCGGATCCAACAGATATTACCTTTTAGGTGTGCAAGTGGAATCACAGCACAACAATGCCATTACATAAGGAAAATGGGAAATTGTTTAACCGGGATAGGCACATTTAGCCAGGGCTTGTTTCCAGGTGCTATCGGGAGCACAAGGAAGTTAATTGAGTTGCTCAGAGTCACACAGTATGCAAGTGGGGTATGATGGGATTCAAACCCAGGTCTCCTGGTTTGCAGCTCAGTGCCTTTAACCACTGCACTTTACTGCCTCTAAACTGCCGCTACTTAAGGTCACAGCGCTTCCTCTCTTTCTTTCTCTGACCCTCCTCGCCTCTCTGGCACTTTTTCCTTCCTCTGCAGCTCTAAACTAACCTTCCATACCCAATTTCGTTCTCTATGCCCTCCCAATTCCATTCCCAATGCTCCCCCACCTCCATTCCCATGTAACACCTCCCAACTCAGTTCCCTTGCTGGTCCCAAATTGAAGAGACCGCAGGGCATGTAAGGTGTCCATTGCTGCCAGTAAAAGAGATAGTGAAGTCAGACAGAGCAGCAGTTTAGCCTGTTGCCTCATTCAAACTTCCCCTATTCACCTTGCTGGTCCTGGATTGCAACAGGGCCCTCTGCATGTGAGGTGGGCATTGCCACCAGTGAAAGACAGTGATAAAACAAAGCTGAGCAGAGCGAGCAATCTGGCTTGTTGCTAAAGATCCCTTAGGACACTGTGGGAAAAGAGGCAAGAATTGGGCTTAGGATACCTCCAAGGTGTTCCTGCAAAATAGGAGAGTTCAGTTTTTCAGCAGTGTATGCTCAGGGCCCCTGGACTCATGCTAATGAGCACTTGCTTAATTTAAACAATTCCTAGAGGATATAACCAGTGGTATATCCCCAATTATCATTGTGACATGGTGCTTTATACCTAATAATAAACAGCAGGGAAGGAGGAGGGAATGGGAGCAGTGCTCCTATTTCCCAGATAACCCACCCAATGCTATACATTCCATTCACCTCCCTAATGGCTTCCCAGGTGTGCTCACACACTCCTGCCCCTGCTATATATATCCCATCCACCTCCCAAATCACTTCCCTGAACTGGCATCACAGTCTGACCACTACCATACATCCCCCCAAAACCATGAGCACTTCCCCTCTGTGCCCACACATTGCCACCCCACCATACGTCCCGCACACTTCCCTAGTCTCTTTTACCAATGTGCCCTCATTGCTTCACCACTACCATAACCCACCCACCTCCCTGCACTTCCCTAATGTTCCAGTACAGTCCCCATCTATCCCGTCCACCTCCCCAATTGCTTCCCTGGTGTAGCTGCAGTCCTACCCCTGCCATATATCCTACCTACATCCCTGATCCCTTACCTGGTGTGCCTGTGGAGTCCCAGTCCTTCTATATATCATACCCCCATATCAATCACTTCAACAGTACACTCATACAGTCCCACCCCAACATATATTCCCCACATCCCAATCACTTACACGTGTGCCAGCACAGTCTTGCCTCAGTCATATATCCTGCCCATCCTCCCTGATTGCTTCCTTCGCCAGTCTGCCCGCACAATTCCACACCTGCCATATATCCCACCCACAGCTCGTGTCATTTTCCCTGTTGTACCCGCGCGGTTGCAACCCAGCTATATATCCTGCCCTTCTTCCCATTGCTTCTACGCTTGCCCACACAATCCAACCTCAGCCATACATCCCCCCACCTCCTTGATCTCTTTTTTGATGTCTCCACACAGTCCTATCCCTGCCATACATCCATCCCACCCACCTCATTGATCACTTCTCTGCTGTGCCCACACAGTAGCAGCCCTGCCATATGTCATTCCCACTTCCTCAGTCTCTTCTCTGATGTTTCTTCATGGCTCAACCCCCCTGCCACATAACCCACCGACCTCCCTGAACTCTTCCTCAGCCTGCCTGCACAATCCCACATCAGCCATGTATCCCACCTATCTCCCTGATCACTTCCCTGATGTGTCAGCGCAGTCTCACTCCTGCCATATTTCCCACCCACCTCCCCTATCATTTACCCCCATGTGTCCACACAGTCCTAGACCTGCCATAATCCTGCCAAACTCCACAATGTGCCTGCATAATCCCATCCCAGCCATATATTTCACACATCTCCCCGATCACTACCTTGCTGTGATCACACAGCACCAACCCTGCCATACACTTCCCCCACCTCCCCAATCTCTTCTCCAGTGTGCCCGCACAGCTCCACCCCTGCTATACATCACCAATCACTTCTGTGGTGTGCACGCACAGTCCCAACATTGTCATACGTCCTACCCACATCTCTGATAGCTTTCTTGGTGTGCCAGCACAGTCCACCTTTGTCATATGTCTCGCCCACCTCACCAACTGCTCCACCAGTCTGCCTACACTGTTTCACCCCTGTCATGTATCCTACCCACCTCCCTGATCGCTTCCTTGGTGTGCCTGCATAATCCCACCCCTGACATATAAGTCCTGCCCACTTCCCTGATTGCATCCTTGCTGTGTTAGTACAGTTCCACCACTGCCATATATCCAACCCACCTCCCTGATCACCTCCTTAATCTGCCAATATGGTACCACCCCTGTTACATAACCTGCCTACCTCCTGACTGCTTCAGTGGTGTACCACCACAGTCCCACCCCTGCCATATATATCACCCACTGCCCTGATCACTTACACAGCTGCCTGCACAGTCTCACCCCTGTCATATATACCTACCCGCTCCACAATCACTTCCTTTGCCTGCCCGCATAGTCCCACCCCTGCCAAATATGCTTCCTACCTCTGTATTGCTTCTGCAGTGTACAGTTTCACCTCTGTCATACATCCCACCCATGTCACCTATCGCAACCAAGATGTACCAGCAGTCTCACCTCTGTCATATCCCCACTCTCTGATTGCTTCTACAGTTTGCTCTCAGAGACCCACCATTTCCATATATGCTGCCCACCTCCCCAATCGCTTCCTCAGTCTGCCAAAACAGTCCCACCCCTGACAAATATGCAACCCACCTCTGGATTTCTTCCCCTGGTGTACCCACTCACAGTCCAAAATCTGCCATATACCCCACCCTTCTCCTTGATCACTCTCAGGGTGTGCTTGCACAGTCCAACCCCTGCCCTGTATCCCACCCACCTCCCCAATCACTTCTTCAGTCTGCCCACACAATCCTACTCCTGCTATATAGCCCACCTACATCCTGCATACCTATCACTTCCTGGGTGTGCCTGCACAGTTTCATCCTTGCACTATATCCAGCCCACATCCCCAATCACGTCACCAGACTGTCCACACTGTCATTCCCCTTCCTTGTATCCTACCCACCTCCCCAATGTTCCTGCAATGTTCCACCCCTGCCATGGCTGCCATACATCCCATCAACCTCCCTGATCACTTCCTTGGTGTGCCACTAAGTCCAACACCTGTCTTATATCCCCACTGTTGCTATAAGATGATGTGGTGAAGTGGTTATTAGCGGGGGGCATAGGGGTTTGTGTCAAGGTGCTGGGGGCTTAACAGAAGTGAGAAGGATCAGGATGGTTCGGAGTAGGAGGTGCCTGGGAAGGAAACGTACCTTGAGAGAGGCCTGACGTGTTTGGTCTCCATTCCCAGGGTTCACATTGGACCACGTGGGCAGGCAGCTAAAGGGCCTACTGCCTTCACTGATCCCCTCTGGGCAGTATTATACAACGTCAGATCCATGAGGAACAAGACTGCAATTACACAGACTTGATTTCCTCAGTCGACCTGGCATGATCACGGAGACCTGGCTTGGAGATGGTGCAAGGCCAGTATTGAGACATCGGTCCCGGACAGGTACTTTGTGGTGCACTGCCCAGAGGGATCACAGGGACAGGGAGTAGCCATTTGTTTTAAAACCCAACCTGAATTTCTCATGACAGCCTGTGGGTACTACCTCGTTTGAATGTGTGGCAGTGCATGGGGGTCCAGGTGCAGGTTGCAGAATTCTCCTGGTTTAGCGTCCTCCAGGATCAGGTGGAGAATTTCTGCAGGAGGTGGCGAACTTCATCGCTGACAGAATGTTGGGTTGCCCAGATGGCTTATTCTGGGTGACTTTAATGCCTGGGTCAATGATGAATCCTTGCAGCTTGGTTTGACTTCCTCCAGCTGATGACATCGCTGGGCCTTGCACAAAGCAGTAGCCTCTGTGACCCACCATCATGGCCACACCTGGAACTTGGTATTCTCACTGAGTCTCACTGACCTCGAGATTGATCAGATTGTTTGGTCAGATCATTGTGTGGTAAAGTTCTCATTTGGGAACCCACCAATGATCCCTCCTGTTGAGATGATCAGCTAGCACCCATTAAGGATTTTCCCAGAGGGACTGATTGTGGTGGCTGATATTTCCGTGTTAGTGCTATGTATTGGGTGACTTGGGTGAGTTGGTAGCAGCCTTATAATAGGGCTGTCTCCGAGGTGCTCGATGCCATCGCCTTGTCCATATGACACAAGTCTACTTGACTGAGACCCCATGGTATGATGGGGCTCTCAAGGTGATGAAAACATGGGTTGGAGGTTGGAGCATTGCTGGGTAGGACTTGGCTAGAGGAGGATAGACTGACTTTGAGGAATCACTATGCTGATTACCAAAGGGCAATTGACCATAAGAAGGCAGAGTTCCTGCACAGGGAGATTGCCACATGGAAAACAGACCAATTCAGCTCTTTTGGACTGTGGACAGGCTTTTCAACCTGTAAGAGTTTGCTCTGCTTTTCTCTGACAGGGTATCCTCTATTCGGTCGGGATCTCGCCTAGTGTTGGACCAGACCCGCAGGGTGGGGTCTGGGTGACAAGGGGACTCTATTGCCTGGGAAGAGTTTCGGTCAGTGGAAGTGGCTGAGGTCTCTAAGGTGATTTTAAAGCTGCGGCCCACTTGTTGTGAACTGGTCCCTGGCACAATGTTTCTGTTAGTGGGCTGCATTGAAGTTATCAGCCCAGCATTTACCAGGATAGTCGGCTGATCACTTTTAGAGGGGGGTTCCTTCCCCCCCAATGCCTTGAAGGAGGTGCTGGTACGGGGTTCCCCCCCAATGTCTTGAAGGAGGTGCTGGTGAAGCCCCTTCTGAAAAAACAATCTCTCAACCCTGATGTTCTGGTGTATTATAGACCAGTCTCCGACCTCCCATTCTTAGGGAAGATTGTTGAGAAGACAGTAGCTCTTCAGCTCGAGGAACATATAGAGACCTGTGACATCTATGAGCCATTCCAGTCCAGGTTTAGGATGAGGCACAGCACAGAGACAGCACTAGTATGGGTGCATAATGACCTCCCTCATGGTAAGAGATAGAGGGAAACAATCAATTCTCATTCTCCTCGATCTGTTATCAGCATTTGATACTGTGGACCACATTGTGTTGTTGGATCCCCTTAAGAGAGTTTTGTGGACTCACTGGTACTGTCATCAACTGGTTTGAGTCCTTTCTCTAAGGTATGAGGCAGAGGGTAGTTATGGGCAATTTCTCCTCCTCCCCGATGCCTCTGACCTGTGGAGTTCCTCAGAGTTTGATCCTTTACCGATGTTGTTCTCGATATACATGCTACCCTTGGGGAGGATCATCAAACAATACAGCCTGGGTTTTCACTGCTATGCAGATGATACCCAGCTGTACATGTCTTTTGCCACTGAAGTGCTGCATAAATGCCTTGCCGAGATCCATGATTGGATAAACTCTAACTGGTTGAGACTGAACCTGGACAAGACAGAGGTATTAGTGATTGAGCCAGGTTGTGGGTGTGATGGGGACACCTCCGGGATGACAACAGGTTTGGTCCTGGGGTCAATTCCATTGATGATGCCCTCTAGGGCAAGAAATCTGGCCGTGATCCTCGACATCAAGCTGACATTCGAAACTCAGGTGTCGGATGTTGACAAAAGAGTTTACTAGCTGAGGAACATCACCCGACTATATCCCTAGTTCCGCCTGAAGACCTACCATCACTGGTACATGCCTTTGTGACATCACTGGTACATGCCTTTGTGACATCTAGACTCGACTACGCAATGCTTTGTATCATGGGGTCAGTGGAGGGAGCCCCCACTGGCTGCAGCTAGTGTAGAATACAGCAGCCAGGCTGATGACAGGACTACCTAGGTCCTGTAATGTGAACTTGGTCTTGCAGGGTCTGCACTGACTGCCTGTCAGGTAGCAGTTTCTCTTCAAGGTAGGCTTGTTCACCTATAAGGCCCTATATGGATTGGTCCTGGTTACCTGTCAGACCTCCTTACTCTGGCTTTCCTGGTTCGCTCCCTTCATTCCTCCACCCTGGTCCTTCTGTCGATTCTGAGGACTGGGATGAAAATCTTGGGTGCTCAATCATTCGGGGTGGCCAGCCTGGTCCTCTGCCACAATCTTTGAGGGAGGCCTCAATGGTGGAGGCATTTAGGGGTGGCCCAAAGACTCATTTATTTAATCTAGCCTATCCTGCAAATGCTTTTTAGTATGTATAATGTTTTTATATTGTTGCTGAATATTTAAATTGAAATGTTTTAATAACCCAGTATAAATATGTTTTTATTGTACGGTGCCCAGAGCCTTTGGGATTGGGCATCTAATTGAACGAACATTACTAACTACATTACTTACTTACCCATATCCCTGATCACTTCCTTGATTCACCCTTGCCACATATCCCGCCATCCTCCAAAATAACTTCTCTACTCTTCTCAGACAGTCCTACCCTGCCATATATCCCCTCACCTCCCTGATCACTTCTCCAATGTGCCCACACTGTCCCACCTCTGTCAGACATCCATTCCATCCACATCCTTGATCACTTCAGCCTGCATGGCTCCATTCCTGCCATACATCACACCCACCTCCTCCATCTGCCTACACTGTCCTACTCCTGCCATATATCCTGCCTATCTTGCCAGCTGCTTCGAAGGTGTCGCCACAAAGTCCCACCCTACTGACTATCCATCCATTTCCCAGTCACTTTAATGGTGTGCACAAAGTCACAACCCTATCATAACATCCCACCTCCCTGTTCACTTCCAGTGTGCCTGCAAAATCCCACCCACCTCCCTGATCACTTACCTAGTGTACCAGCACAGTGCCACCCCGCCATATACACCACTGAACTCAGAAAATCACTTCCCTGGGGATCAGCACAGTCACAACCCTACCCTATATCCAACTCACCTCCCTGGTCTGCCCACACAATCCTGTCCCTACCATACCAAGTATCACCTTTCATCATCGACTACGCCCAGGAGGCATAACCAAACTCAAACAATATCTAATTAACTGGGACTGGTCCCCTATTTCCCAAGCCCAGCACACAGATGATGCATTGCACTACTTCACCACCACCTTTAATACCACCTGTGATGCTTTTGCACCGACCTCAAAGTGACCACTAAGAAATGTAGTGCCCCTGGATCACCCCTGAACTCCTGCAACAGTTCAAAATGTGACAACCTCTGGCATTGTGCCACTGCCTCTGGTTTACTAAGCGATAGGCAGGCTTATAATGTTGCCCACAATAAGTGTACCTGGGCAATCCACAAGGCCAAGGTGGAGCACTACAGAACTACCCTTGCAAGCACTCCTGGGGTAGGACAAGAAAATTCTGGGATAACATCAAGGAGCTTAATGGTAAATCCTGCTCTCCCCTCACAACTTAGTGTTAATGGCACTACCACCACAGACACACTTCACATAGCTAACTGCCTCATCTCCACCTTCTCAGACCTCAGTTCAGCCCTCCCTAGCAACTTTTTCGATCCAATTCAGCCTACCCCACCACCTGAGCTCCTCCACCCCCTTCAAATTCAGAGTCATTACCCCTACAGAAGCGAAAGCCTACCTGTCCAAAGCCCTCCAGAGCTCCAATTATTGCAAAGGCACCTTTGATATGCATATCCTATACCTTGCGTAGACTCAGTTATCTCCCACCATGGACCTTTAAATCTGTCCTTGAACGGCAGTTTCCAACCTCATGGAAAACTGCAGTGATAACAATCAATATTGAAATGTGGCAACAGCTCCCTCCCAAACAACTACTGGCCCATCTCGATTCTCTCCCGCCTCTAAAGCTCTTGAAAAGATCATGGCCAATCAGCTCACTGACTACCTCCTTGCACACAACCTCTTATGTAGGGAACTGCATGTTTTCAGAGCTGGTCATAGCATTATGACCACCCTCACAGAATTTGCTAACTCCCTGCACTCCACGCTTGACAAGCGGCACCTCATAAGAGGCCATGTTTATAGACCTCTGAAAGGCCTTGACACGGTTTCTCACCCTCCTTCTTAACACATTACAACAAATTGGGGTCTCTCATTGTCCACTCTCATGGTTCTCCAGCTGTCTTTCATCTAGAACCCAATGTTAAAATTAATAATATCATATCTACTATGCTGCCTGTGCACTCAGGAGTTCCCCAGGGATCTGTCCTGAGTCCTCTGCTATTCAGCATCTACCTCAACGCTCTGCCTAAATCCTGCCCCGGCAACCTTCTCCTCTATGTGGACTATGCTGTTCTTTATGCCGCACATCCTGATCCTCTCGCTCTCTCCAGCATACCTTACAAAACTCCTACTCTCAGATTGAACACTGGTTTGCTGAACACAGATTGGTGGTCAACATTAAAAAAAACTAAGACAATGCTCTATGCCCACTGCCAAAACAGATCAAAGGATTTTCCCCTGGAAATACTCTCAGCCTCTCTTATCCCACTGGAACAGGTCCAAAAGTATAAGTATCTAGGTACTACATTTGACACTTCCTTCTCATTCCACGAACATATTAAAATCCTCACCTCTGCCACCAGCACCTGCATTGGTCTCCTGTACAGACAGAAAGACTGCCTGCCACCTGAAGCACTTCACCTAGCCATTACCTCCTCAGTCTTATCGCTGGTGGACTATGGAGTCACAATCTATGCTGCCGCCGACCCTACGGCGCTTCATCAAATACAAGTAGTCATCAATAAGGCCTGCTGGCTCCTCTTTGGTGCCGACAGAAATACACATACTGTACCTGCACCCTATATGTGCTCACCAATATCCTCTCCCTTGAGGAAAGACTATTACACCAGACCTGTCTCTTCACTAAAAAAATTCACTTGATTTATCCCCAGTAAGTGTCATGGCTTTCTTCATGCAGCCACCATCTCAGTGTCCACATGGGCCACCCAAAACTATCTGTAAGGTGCCTAGGGTCAGGACCACCCTGGCCCAGTGATCCTTCTCCCTTAGAGCTCCATCCTGGTACAATGTCCTCCCACTGGCCGTCATATCAATCACCAATCTAGGTCCTTTTAAAGCTGCCTTGAGGACCCATATCCTCTCCTCAAGTCAGTGCCAGTGTAACCGGTAACCTGTGTATCCTGCACCATGCTGCTAGGCCATGCACCTGCCCTTGGCCGGTTAGGGAGAGCACTCACTATTTCTAGCCAACAGGCTCCTCACCTTCCTCGGTTACCATATAGTTGCACTGGACTATGAACGCATTGTATTATGTATAAGACAAGGCTTCCCTGAGGCAGCTTACTACCAACTCATATCATGCATTGCTTTAACTACTAACTGTATAGGTCTTAACTGCTCATTAGGTAAATATGTCGATAGCTCTGCCCTGTTTTAGCTACCAAATATATAGGCATTATCTAGTGCTCATTGCACTTATACTCTGCATGATTGCTCACCAACATTTATTCTATGTACGTACCGTATAAATGTCCATGTTTTATTCTGACGTGAGCCTTTGGAAATGAGACTATGACTCAAAGGGTTGTAATTTCGATTTCCTAAATAAATTAAATACTGTATATTCCACCCACCTCCCCAATTACTTCCCATCTGCCCATACAATCTCACCCCTTCGATATATTCTGCCCCTCTCCATGATCACTTTCCTGCTTTGCCTGCACAGTACCACCCCTGCCATATATCCCCACACTTCCTCGATTGATCTCCTGGTGTGCCTGTACAGTCCCTGGCCACTCCTGCTGTATATCCCACCCAGCACTCTGATTGCTTCCCTGGTGTGCCACCACTGTCCCACCTCTGCTACATATATCCTGCCAACCTCACCATTGCTTTCCCAATCTGCCCGCACAATCTCCCCCGCCATATATCCCGCCCATCTTCCCTATCACTTCCTTGGTGTGTCTGCACAGTCCCACCCCTGCCATAGATCCTGCCTTCCTCCCTTATCCCTTCCCTGGTATGCCAGCACAGTGCCAGACTTGCAATATATCCCCCACAATCCTATCACTTCCTCAGTCTGCATGCATTGTCCTACCACTGCCATGTTCCCTACCCAACTGTCAGAACAGTTCCCTGTTGTGCCTAGTTCTACCTCTACCATACATCCTTCCCCTCTCCCCAACTGCTTTTTTGGTATGCCAGTAAAGTCGCCACCCTACCATATATCTCGCTTACCTCCTTAATCACTTCCCCGGTCTGTCCCCACAATCCAGACCATGCAGTATATCCCACCCGCTTCCCTAATCACATCCCTGCTGTTCCAGTACAGTCTGACCCCTGCCATATATTCCCCACTTCCCTGATCTCTTCTCTGATGTGCTCACACCGTCCCACCCCTGCCATATATTCATTCCATCCACCTCCCTAACTGGTTCAACACTGTGCTGCACGGTTCCATCCCTGCTGTACATCCCACCCAAACCCACCTGCTCTGCCAGCACAGTGCCATGTCAGCTATATATCCCACTCACCTTCCTGACCACTTCAGTGGTGTGCCAGCAAAGTCTCACTCCTGTTGAATATCCCTCCCTCTTCCCCAATCACTGTAACAGTGTGAACCGTCACACTCCTGCAATATATTTATTTATTTTTATTTTATTTACTGAATGTTGGGAAAGTACCTTTGAGTCAGAGACTCCTTTTCAAAGGTTCCACATCACAGAAATTACATACAAAAACATACAGTTACATAGCTGTTCATCAGTAACAGTCAGGTTGATACAAGTACAATAGTAAGGCTAACAGTTAATTACTAGTGATATTTTGTGTAATCAATCAATACAGATAAAAACTCAGATCTAGAGCTAGGCTTGGGGTCTCAGGTAGGGGGCAGGTAGGGTAGAAGAAGCCGGCTAGAGGCTTTAGTCAGGAAGGTAGTGGGAGGTGTTTCAGTGGCAGTCACAGTGGTTTGAGAACTGGAGGGAGTATATCCCCCACCTCCCTGTTTGCTTCCACAGTGTGCCATCATAATCTCTCCCACCTCCTAGATTGCTTCTCTGGTGTGCCAGCACAACCCCACCCACACCATATTGCTGACCTCCACAATCTGTTGTGTTTGCTGTGCCAGCTTAGTCTAACCCTTTCCATATATTCCACCCACCTCCTGGATCACTTCCACAGTCTGGCCACACAGTCCCACACTTCCAATGAAATATAAAGAAGCCACTCAAGGGTTCATTCAGTGAGTTAGGTCAGCTAAAAGGTAAATGAAAAGAAGCAGCCAGCCATGCCTAGTAAAAGTTCCAAAAATTGTTTTTTTATTTTTTTCTTCCAATACGATCCTTGTAACCCAACGTTTCACCTTAATAGGCTTCTTCAGGGGAAGGATCTATTTATAAACATATATAAAATATTTTATTATATGATTATACATTCTAAACATCATACAGTGTCAGTGGCTCAGTAGGTAGCACACTCGCCTCTGAGGCCGGAGATCAGAGGCTGTGGGTTCAGTTCCCACATATGGCACTTGAGTTAATATCCCAGTACTGACACTGTAGTGCAGCATGAGAGGGGTGCTGCAATTTGAGCTGCCGCCTTTCGGATGAGATGTTAAACCGAGGTCCCATCTGCCTGAATTGGTGGTAGTTCAGGTGGATGTTAAAGATCCCATGGCACTTGTCGAAAAGAGTAGGGAATTTTTATTAAATGGAGGTCTCCAGACAATATACAAAGCAATTATAAAGTAAAAGAAACAAACATCAATTCAACCAGTTATAACAATTCACCCATAAAGTAGAGCAAGTAGGTTGACCATACATTTTCTTATCAGAGTTATATACTGTATGAATAGTATTTAATATATTGTAGAGAAGTTCATCAAACAGAACAGTGCGTTGTTGAGTAGACCAAAAAGTTCTAGATTGCCAAATGTAAAATCGAATAACGAAAAAAACTAAAAGTAATGTATCAGCAGGATACTTAGACCATGCACCCCTATTTGAACCATACATTAAAGTCTCATAAGAAATCGAAGAAAATAAAGGTTCTTTCCATTTGTTCGCTAACCAAACCCAAAAAGGTTTAATATACGAGCAATCCAAAAAAAGATGTTTCTGTGTTTCCAATTCAGATTTACAGAGTGCACGAGTACACCATCTTTCACATAATTGTTTATGTTTATGTGTACTACCCACAGGCAATCTACCATGAGAGCTTAGCCAACCGCTATCCCAAATAAAGGCAGGTATCCTTCCATGGGAGAGTAATTTTAAAATTCTTTCTTGAGACTGGGGAGTACAATCTGGAAAAATTAAGGGTTCCGAAAAATCAGAAGAAACAATAGCATTATATAATTGTTTTCGGTTCAATGTCTCCAAATTAGATACAGTTAATTTCCATTTCTTTATTAAACAAAAAACTCCTTTACCATACGTAGGAATATTAGGGACTTTAAACAAAGAAGTCCAAGTAGCACTTTTCCAGAATGGTAAACCTTTCAAAAACCATAAATTTACATAAGGGGACCAAAGCTTTAAACCAGGCCGTAACAGAGGACAAAAATTACAAGACAAAAATATACTAAGGAAAAAAGCTATAGGATGTATCATACCTCATACCTTGACTAATATTTCTATATGTAAATCCTCTTTTAATGGGGTTCAATCTACTCCCCAGAAGGCCTGAAAAAAACACTATATAAAGTTGTAAATACAGTTGATGGGGGAGGAAACACATAACTTAAATACAAAAAAATTGGCAATATTAGAGTTTTAATAAGCAAAACTCATTTACGCTTTGCTATTTGTTTCCTTTCCAACGAGCCACTACCGATTGAGCAACATTAATTTTCTGGGACCAGTTAATATGCATCATATCAATATCTCCAAACACAATTCCCAAAATAGTTATTGGATCTTTGAAATATGAATTCCTGCCAGGGTGCCAGATTCAGGAATAGGAGAGGGACCAAAGAAATCCTTTACTCTTACCATAATTAATCTTGGAACCCGAGGCTTTAGAAAATAAAGCTAAAACCGAAGATAACTTAGGTTCCTCTTTGAGCGATTCTAAGCAAACCACCAAATCATCTGCATATGCCAAAATTTTAATTGGTGAAACATTATCTGCTAGCCACACACCTTCTAAACCACTATGGGCACTTACCATACGAATAAAAATATCAATATAGAACACATATAGTAAAGGGCTGAATGGACATCCTTGCCGAACGCCTCTCTTAACTGCTATTGGAGGACCACACCAGCCATTAACATTAGGTATCAAGGAAGCAGATTGATACAATAACCGTATCCAATCAATGAAAGTTTCAGGTAGACCATACGCTTTTAAAACCATAAACAGAAATTTGTGTGAAACACAATCAAATGCCTTTTCCTGATCCAGGCTGAGTAAATAACCTTGTACTTTACCTGTTTGAGATGCTGAAAAAAGTTCACGAATAATCAATAAATTATCAGTCTGGGAGTGACCTGTAAAGAACAAGTCTGATAAGGGCTTATCAATGAATCCACTATTGGTGTAAGTCTACATAATAAGATTTTACTTAGAATCTTTAAATCAGTGTTCAATAAACTTAATGTCCTCCAGTTTAGAAATCTGTTTTCAAACCCTTTTATAAAGTAAAATAACTAATGCTTGATTCATGGAAGGAGCCAACCTAGCTGATGATAACATATCATTAAACAAAGATGTCAATATTGGGACTAAAAAGTATGGAAAGTCTTATAAAATGCTGCACAAAACCATCTGTACCAGGAGCAGAATCCGTTTTAAAGAAAAATAGAGTCTGACACTTCTGACTCAGAAATATCTTTCAACAGATGTGTACATTCTATGGAATTTAGGTGAGGTAATTGAAGTCCTTCAAGGTCTAACAACTCAGATTGAATGTTATCATCTGCACTATACAAGTTAGCTAAGTAATTAGACACAACCTCCAACAAAGCAGCAGGAGTCCAGTACTAAGTCTCCAGAATCAGATGTTAATTCCGTAATGACACGATTAGCCACCCTATTTTACAGTCATTAAAGGGATCCAATGCACCTTTATGCAATTTTAAACCAAACCTATGCTCAAAGTCAAGAGATTTAGCCCTATCATATCTATATTGGAACATGAGGTGTTTCACTGTACCAATTTGAGTACTATAGTTTAAGCCTTCAGTTTCAGTTAGGATATTAACTTTTGCAATTGAGATCATATAATAAATATTCCAAATATTGTGAATTAATTTTCTTTTTGAAAATGATTGAAAAAGCTCTCCAGTCATTTTAGAATCTTCCCACCAAGAAGCAACATCCTCATAGACATCCAAGACTGACAATCTAGCATTAAATTCAGACCGTAAGCTTTCTTAATAGATTCATCAGATAATAAAGAGTCATTCATTCTCCAAATATTCTTTTTACAATGTGGGCACCTTCCAGGACATTTTACAGTTAAAGATTTATGATCAGAAAATTCCAGACTCTCAGGTAGTCTTAACTATTTGTAAAGAAATAGAAAGAAAAATAAAATCTATTCGTGTTGATAATTGATTTTTAAAAATGTCCTACCCGTCAGAATTAATGCTCCGATAAGCATCCTTAAGCTGAGCCGTGTCTAAAATCTGATTCAATTTCCTGAGAATCACAAAACAATTTAGTAAGTCTTCATCCCTCTGTCTTTAACATTAAGACGCAAATGAAATCACCAGCCCAAACAATTAAACGTGAAGTATACAAATAGGGGTGTATGTCGTTCAGGAGCGCAACTCTCAAAGCTTTGGTCTGTGGGGCATATATATTGATTAAACGTAATCTTTCACCCCAAAATTAATATTTAATAAAAGCGCACGCCCTGGGTAAATATCTACCATTTTAGAAACCCTTAAAGCTGAATTTGTAAACAAAACCCCCACCCCTTCACAAAGATTTTCTCCATTAGACCAGAAGGACATCCCTAATGACCAAAGATTACGTGCTCGCTGAACTTCATAACTGGTCTTCAACCTTGTATCCTGGAGACATATAATATCGTTACTCAAATGTTGTAAACAAGACAAAGCTGTAACCATTTTTCTATAGCTTTTTATACTACTAACATTAAGTGTAGTTACTGTCAACGAGGTCATTATAGTAAGGAAAAAAATAAATACTCCTGTAAACCCCATTTAAGCAAATACCATCAAGAAACTTTAGACACTCGCCTTCTCTGAGAACGCCTAGGAAAGTTTTCAGTCTTTCCTATATCACCGTCCTCTCCTTCTGAAAAGGTATCAGTAATCAATGAGGCCTTAGAAGAACGGTCAGACTCATCACCCTCTGACTCCTCCTTCGAACCTAAAATTGCATAGCTGTTACCCACTTTCCAAGACTCAGAAATATCGCCACTCGTAGGGGCCTTAGGTTCATGTTGAGAAGGAACCAGTTTACCTGACCTGTGACGTTTTTTTGCATTCACTTTTTTAAAAGGGATTTCTTGGGATAAAGGGGGGGGGCATATCAGAATTCTCACACTGATCCAAGGGAGCAAGAACACGTGTAGTAGACTGGGAAGCTTCCGAGGTACCCACTTCCAAAGAGAGTGGCGGTACACTGTGTTGTACAACCGTCGAAGCTGGATTATCTGGAACAGTTTCCATAACTGGACTAGATTCAGCATGTGGAGGGGGAGTGTAGGAAGGTATAGGAAGTGTGCCAGAGGGCTTTGCTGAAACGGAAGTACCATGCTTGGCACCTGTAATCAACTCTTCATGAGAAGGACAATTATCTCTGTTGTGGGAAGCCCACGGGCATTTGGCATACCCATGTCCAGACTGCTCACACAAATTACATTTGAATAAATTCAAACAGCTAGCAGCTAAATGGCCAAATTCAAAACAGTGGGAGCAACGTGGAGTATCGCAAGCAGTATTCAAATGGGTTCTAGAACCGCATTTAAAACAAGCCTTAGGCTGACCAACATAAAACAAACAGCCTCTATCCCTTCCCAGAAAAAAGCTATTCGGAAGGTGCTGTGGTCTATTATTAGACGAAAATAATTTAACTCTCATTTTCCAATCCCCATTCCAAATTTGTTCACTATCCAAGATAGGAACCGGTTTGTCTAAAATTTCACACCTCCTACGTAACCAAAAAAGGATATCTTCTATATGAACTCCTTCATTACGAAACAAAACAGTAATCAATTTTACTAAAGGTTTGGTAAGAGGGACCGCAAAAAAAGGGGTCCAAAGAGGGGAGTTCTTGACCATCTGAAATACAGACCAAAAACGTTCCAACCCCCCAGAAGTTTTAAAGCTAATATCATAATTAGCATTACCTAAATGTATTAACGCATAAATATCTGAAGACAGAAATTTCATTGAACCTTTCAATAACACTTTAGATATATAAAGCCTGTCCGGAAGGTCCTCTAAACCACCTTTATACAATAACCTCACAGCATTCCGACAAGGTGCAGGTTCTCCTTTGTTAGAAAATAAATCAGAAAGTTTAAAGTTAGGAGAGCGTCCCCATGTACTTCAGAATTCAAGTTAGTAGTCGTGGGCAATCCAGATTTGGAAAAGTTTGAGAAACAGAACAAGCAGTAACACAGGCCGTAGCTGGAATAACAGGTCTTGGAGTGTTATTTTGTAAAGGACTTAAATCCAGTGAAGTGCTCAAGTTATCATAATTTTGCACTGTAACATCATTGGGATCAGGCACCCATTCCCCAGATGGAGATCGTAACCATCCTGCCTCAGAAAGAGCTCTTTCAGGGGACCAATGGTGTGAAACTGAGGAGTCTATGGAAGGACCCATAGATTGTGCAGGAGATACCCTGCCTCTAGAAAGGGATATACGAGGAACAGACTGTTTACCAGGATTCTCAATTTTAAGAGAATCACTTTCCTCTCCCTTACTGATTTCTCCTTTATGTATATTGCCAGTAGCAGCAGGAACAGTCTCTGAAGCGCGTTGGACTACAGTCATAGACATACCAAAGCGTTTAACAGGATGCAATGTTTCTGGCATGGCGTTACTCCTAACATTTTTTTGAATTCGGCGTAACAGTGAGTTAGAAGCAGAAAGAACAGAGGAGAATCTCACTACAGTCTTACTCTGAGAGTTTTCACGATGGCTGGTTCAAAGGTGTGGGCAGACAACTCCATATAGACTCTCAGGCGTCGCAAACCACCATGACCCGAGAGTACGGAAGCTGTATTGGACAAAAGTAGAGCGTCAGGACCGCAACACTCCGATTTCATGTAAAAGCTTTTCCTTTCGTTCGTTGCAGCTTTCCATATCAGCGAGGACCTCATTTAACAAACGCTCCTTCTGCAACAAAACTGCAGCATAGTCCTCCGATAAACTGCTTTGGTCAGACTGTGCAGGCACAGCAGGAGACACATTTTCTGTGGAAAAAAAATCTTCTGGCAGCGATGCATCTTGCAACTCATTCACATTACTTGTCTCCTCTGGTGCAGGAGAGGAAGCCCACTCCCTCCACTCAGACACATCCATCAACTCTGTAGGTTGGGACACAGTGGCCATCTTGCGTCCATCCACCAAAGATTCCCCCTCCAAAGAGTAGAGGAATTTCCCCGGTGTCCTGGCCAAATT
Source organism: Neoceratodus forsteri (assembly GCA_016271365.2). Taxonomy (NCBI): domain Eukaryota; kingdom Metazoa; phylum Chordata; order Ceratodontiformes; family Ceratodontidae; genus Neoceratodus; species Neoceratodus forsteri. The sequence goes on from CM057453.1 coordinate 1,189,349,884, forward strand.
TCCCTCATTCACTAAAAAATACCACCAACAGCTTAATCTGGTTCAAGGTCAGTTGGCATTAATCTGTATCCCCCTCCCCCGGGTCGTGCCTGAAAATAGGCAGGATTTGTCTAGTGCACTTACCCGGTCAACAAAAACTAAATAAATAAATAAATAAAATAATTTCTATTTGACATTTTTCAACAATTCTTTCATGTAATTTTAATTCATGCCACTTGGTGGCAGATGCCTAGAACCACTGATTCAAGTTTTACATTCTTCTGGTCTAACATGATCCAAGTTCTTTTATATAAAAGCATTATATACATAAAATAAATTGAATTAAGGTTATGCAACGATTACATCGGCTGAAATTTAATGTCTTATGACCTCCCCATATACCTTCAGGACACAACGTTAAACACCCAACACTAAGGAAACTCAGTATAGAATCTATTTTGCTTAAAATCTTATTATTTAGGTCAGCTAAACCCAGAAACATGAGTAATCCAAAAGGTTACTCAATGAACTCAGATGCAGGTACTGAAAAATAAAACTTTGTATGCACTCAAAAGCTTAAACTATCAGCCGGTAGAAAAATCCAGACAATGTCTCTATACAAGCAATATGTAAAAGGCACCAAAAAAATGGGGAGTAGCCAGCAACCTAAATCACACCCCCACCTCCCCATCGCTTCCCCAGCATGCCTGCAGCCCCACTCCACAGGAGGTCAAATTCACGTGGGTATTCTAATTAGTCCCGTGAAAGGTAAGGGTTAACAATACTGGCCAGCTGCTGAAAGTAACACGATCAGTTTCAGCTGTTAGATGGTCACTGTACCTCTAATAAATAAATATGCACAGACAAGAAAATCAGCCTTCAAAACAAAGTTCTACATGCAATAGTGGCATCCTAAAGAGTACACTCCACAGCCTTTCTCAGAATGGAGAGTCCCTCCCATAACCAAGGGCCATGGTTCTTAACTAATCCGTTTTGGTGATGTCTTGGGGTCAGTAAATAACTAGAGCCAGAGATTGCTTTTTCAGAATAACAAAGGCATACCTCTTAACTGTCCCACAAAAACAGTTTCCAGAAACTTTTCTACAGACTGTACTACTGTAAACACTACCAACATAGGAAACTGCCCTTTAATAAGGGAGACAGAAAAATCAGCTATGTACTGTACCCACAATGCTTTGCTACATATATATATACATAGATGTTGACAGCAGATAAGGGCCTATGGCCCACCTAGTCTGCCCATGCATGCATGTACTTAGCTTCTTTAAGCTTCTGTAGAACTAGGTTATATGTCTACATATTTGGTGCTATTCTGCAATCCCCACTACCAAAATAAGAGACTGCACCTCGGAGTAATGAACATTTAAGTCAACATCATAATTTACCCAGAATTTCTTGTTTCTGAATGTAAAACATTGATATTTCCTTTGCAGGACATCATTCTGGGGTGTGGCCACACATAGACACTGGAGGGCGGGCAAAAACAAACACATATAAAACAAGCATTTGTTAATGCAGAATATTTGCTTGCTGGCATTAGCACTGGAAGTGCAGGTGTTAGACAGATGCAGAATAGGAATGGCAGTGAAGTACTGAAGTGATGCCAACCCCATCCCCACCCTGCAGAGATAGACAGGCATTGGGGTCTGCCTTTGTGTTGTCACCCATAATGCTCATGCCATTTCACCTCACCCTACCCCGCAGACACTCACAAGTGTTGAGGTGTGCCTTGGGGTGTTCAGGCTTTACACTCACCCCCATTCCATAAGGAAATACGCTGAAATGGGTGCAGTAGGGAGAATGAGGTGAACTCTGGGCTGAAGAGTCCAAGGCACACTTCAATGCCTGTCACTGGCTGCAGGGTGGGGTTGGGGGTGGAATGGCTTAAGTATTACTGTTGATAATCCCAAGTCACCCCACTGATGCCTGTCAGTCCCTACATGGTAGGGCGTTATGGTTGGAAACCCTAAAGCCCTGGGCATTTCTTGGTATTTTCACTCCAAGTTTTCAACATGGGCTTTTTGTGACCCCACCACATAAACAGTGACACTATCAGTTTGTTAGCTGAAAGGTGATTTTGTACAGCGACTGTGCCATTTGGTGCCACAGGTGCGAAACACATTTAGAACAGGATGTGAAAATAACAGCTGTACTGATCATGAGGAGGTGTAAAAAATGGTAATGTTGAACACCTGGAATGAAAATATAACAAAATTGGTGAAGTCAGTAGTGCTAGAAACTGTGCAATGTACACCTGTAATGCAATTATTTTGGGGATTTTTATATCGGATTTTCAACATAAGCATTTTGTGAACTCTATTCATGAACAGTGGCACTGAGATAATCTGTCCCAACTTTGATTTTGCACAGCAAACATGCCCATTGTGTGCCACGGGAGCTAAAATATGTTTCAGGCAGGATGTGAAAAATGACAGCTCTACTGTTTATCAGGTGGTGTGCAAAAATGTCAATGTTGAAAATCTGGAGTAAAAATACAAAAAATTGGTGCAGTTACGAGCGTGCATAGAAATTGCACAATGTACACTGGTAACACAGTCATTTTGGGGAATTATTTCACCAGATTTGCAACATGGGCTTTTTGGGTCCTCTCCTTATGAACACTGTCACTGTGATTTTTTTAATCTGTCCCGAACATTGATTTTGCACAGCAACCACGCCACTGTGCACCACATGTGTGAAAACACATTTCAGGCCAGATGTGAAAAATGACAGCTGTACATTTCATAAGGAGGTGTGGAAAAATGGCAATGTTGAAAATCTGGAGTGAAAATATTAAAATTCTAGAAGTTACAGTGCATGAGGAATTGTGCAATGCACACTCGTAACACAAGTCATTTTGAAATTTTTCACCAAATTTGCAACATAGGCTTTTGGGAGTCCACCTCATGAACAGTGACACTGTCATTTCATTAATCGGTCCTGAAGGTGATTCGCAGTGACTGTGAAATCACCTTTTGGGAATGAATAACGTGATGACAGTGACTGAGTTCATGAGGTGAGTCTAGAACCCATGTTGAAAATGTGGTACTAAAAGTTGCAAAAATGGCCAAGATATCCACCTAAGTTGAAACTTTCCAATGTATGAAATTATACAGCTTACCAGCATTTCTTCAGTTCACAGTCAGCTTTGAAGAGTGCCTACGTGTTCCTGCTCTACCGAAGATCGTCATGCCAGGCTCGGAGGGTAGGTATGGGGTAGGAGGGTGTGGGGAGGTAGGTGCGCAGAGGGTGGGTGCGAGTTGGGGAAGGGGGGCACTGCAGACAATGAGGGACCATTTTGTTGTTTACAGATTTAAAAAGAAAATAAACTTTGTGGGAAGGTTTTCTTGTTTTACAGGTACATTTGACATGCTGGGTGGGCTCCCAGTGTGCCACCTGTATTTTTGGGGAGGGGGACTGGAGCTGATAGGGATTGGGAACCCCGTTGTCAAAGAAAAGTGTCTGTGTTTGGGGGGGCATGATGCCGAGGGGGATTGGGCACCCCCCGGCAGACAAATTAACTGGGATGGGGCCATGCTGACAGGGGGATTGGGCAGCCCCTATGTCGGCTTTCCTGGGACTGTGAGAGGTGGACGGCGACAGCCGCCACCATGTTTATTGAAATGTAACACCAGGCAAGGCATGCCCTGCAATGAGGGGATGTTTCCTCATTGCAGCGGCGAAATCGTTTCAAGTTGGTGGCACACTTTTGAACTGCTGTCATAGACAGCAAGCTCATTTAGTGGTACCGCAGACACAAGCCCCCAAAAGCAGTGGCAACATTGGCCACAACATGACTGCACCTCCACAACCTGCTTCTCCAGCAAGCTGTGACAACACGTTTCTTGTGCATGCCCACAAGCAAACATAAAAATGTCTATGACAGATTTTTTTTACAAAACAAATTGCAGCTTCAACGTCTGAAGCATGGGTGGCAATGGCATACTATGTGAAACAGGCATTTGCAGAATGTGACTAAAGCACTTTAAACATGATAATTTTTTTAAAGTTTTGTTTTAGTGTGCTGGTCGATGAACAATTCAGCAGCCCCCACCAAAATAATTTAAGCATATGAGTCAGAGACACCATTCTCAGAATGCTGTGGGTCAGTTCAACGTAAACACCCATGACTATTCTATTTTTTATTACATTTGTGATTGTTAAATAAATTAAATAAGCAGCCCCATTAAACAGAGACTCAGAGACCCATACCTGGTGACCAATTAGAAGCTTGATATGGAAGCACCGTAAAATCAATGAGTGAGAAACTGGAAAAAGATGTTCAGATTTTGCTACTCCTCTGAGTCATAACTGTGCATGCGTGTTCACATGTAATGCGCAGATGACGAGTAGTAAATTATGACAGGTGGCATGATTTGATACTACACCAGTTCAATAACATAAAGACCATATAAAAAATGCACTGTAAACCTCAACAATAAAACAATACACACACACACACACACACACAGGCCATTGTTGTTCATTTGTGTTTTATTTAACTGCTAAAAACATCAATAAATCATTTCCTATCTCCTTTAAAATCCCAAACATTTACATCTACAAACAGTGACATAGTGTACACAATTGACAAGTTTATCAGTTGTAGCACCCCAAGGTGATATATCTGGTGGGCGACCTGTGTTTGTGGCACCATTTATGTTGTAAAAAACCAAGAGATCCTTCAAACTCTGTGTAGGAGGCATTTGAGCTCCACAGGAACACAGGATGAACATAGTGGGCTGGAAAATTCAAACTGCGCCATTCTGTATCGCAAGCCCTTACGCTGCTCAAAAAAGTTGTGCAGGGGTGTGGCAGGGGCGATATTCAATGGAGTTGCGCTATTGAGCAACTCCCTTGAATATCACCACCCAGCCACAGCCACTGTGCATGGCGCAGTGGAACTTGCGCCAAAGCAAGTGGTCAGAGTGGAGCATTCAGATGCGGTGGCGCAAGTTCCATTGTGCCCTGCGCAAATTTCCGATATTCAAAAGGTGACATGCAAATGGGGCCATAATTCATGCAAGGTGCATGGGGGGCCATTTTGCATCTAATTACGGCCCCATTTGTATGCCATTAGCATGCAGGTGCGCCGATCCCCAACGACTTGCGCCTGGCGCCCTGCCAGGCAGCAGCCGTCGGGGACTGACGCACCCTGCAGCCCAATCGCAGACATGATGTGAAAGAACCCCCCCACGCGACTGGCCCGATTGCGGGCATAATGTAAAAGAACTCCCCCTTCCCCCCGACTGGCCCGATCAGGGCATACTGTAACTGAACCCCCGACTAGCCCGATCACGGGCAGAGGCGAGTTCAACCCCCACCCAAAGATCAATTTCCCTGCTGGTCCAGTGGCCCACCCACTCACCCACTGAGCCCCACCACTCAGCTCCCCACCCCATCAGCTGGCGGCGGCAGCACCCACCGCCTCTGACTCTGATGCCCGCAATCGGGCTTCATGTTCCACTGGACCACCAGGGATATTGGTCTTTGGAGAATGAACTCCATTCTGCACAGCGATAAAACTTCAATCCAGTCATTCTGATGTCTCGATCAACCAATAAAGACCCCCACATTATGCCGCGTCAGCTTTCAATCGAAGGTCTTCCCATTATGCCGATAATCCGGAGCCAGTCGAGAGGTTCATTTTACATTATGCCGCTTGATCGGGCTAGTAGAAGTGTTCTGCCCTCGTCCGGGCTACGGGTGGGGTTAACTATTATGCCCATGATGGGGCTGCAGGGGGGCAGGAACAAGTGGAGGGCCACCCACAGGTGGCAGCTGCTGTGTTGTGCCCTGCAATGTGGCAGCTCACCTGTGGGTGGCCCTTGACTTAATCCTTTTTTTTTGTCTCAAAGTTGTGCAGGCGCAGGCAGGGGGTTGCGCCTGCACAACTCTGCATGGCCTGGCTAAATATCAGGCTGTGCAGTTTATACATGGTTCCTACCCCTCCGGTTGAGCATGCCTTCATTAGCATTGCGCTGTTGCTCAGCATGACTTGGGGGCCGCAACTGCCTCCTGCTGAATATCGCAGAATGGTGCAATTTTGGACTTGCGCAGGTTTAACCCTATTGCACATGGCGCAACCCTTTTGAATATCCAGCCCAATGCCTTGTTCTGTCATTTAAATCAAACTAATGGGAGGGGGTGGCACCAATTCTCCTTCCGTGATATAGAGATAGTCAAAATGGATCTGGGGGAACAACTTTGAGACATTGCTACATAAAAGAGAAGCCTTCTGGATTTACACATTAAGTGCTATGAAAATTCCAGGTCTCAATGACAGCTTCTAGTATGAATTCTATTTATATCAAAGAAGCCTTTTTGTCTGATAGATACTGCTCTTTCCATATTTATATGATAGATGTAATGTGGTTAATGTGAAATGATACTGTATATTTTTTTTGCTGTTTGGGTCTCAATGCTGCTGGAGTACTTATTTATTTATATTGAATATACGTGTAACTCATTATGTAGCTGATCTAATTGTTACTGTTTTATATTGTGTCTATATCACCTTGGCATTTTTATTATAATTATTTTTTCAGCAGCTATTGTTGTTTCTTCACAAAATGCATATTTAGAAATTTAAAATTGTGTGTACCACTTTAAGTGCAGCATTTAAAATGAGTGGGTTTTTCTTTAGTGGTCAATCCCTGATAATGCTATGAGCGAAACTGGTCAGAGTTTTTTTTGGGTCCTCTCCTAATCTTGGTAAGATGTCTCTGCACATATTATGGATTCAGCATCTATCTGATGCAATTCTTGTGTCCAGTTGTGGCATTTTGGCAGTGGGCAGTATCTAAGCTTTTGAACTGGCTCTATAATAAGCCAGGGGCCAGGATATGGGTTGATGGAACTCTGTTGGAAAGAATGGACATTCATAGGGGAACCTAGCAGGGTTGCCCACTCTCCCTGATCCTTTTTACCTTAAGCTTGGAACCATTAGCACAGTACATCAGAACCGCTGGGGAAATCTCAGGGATTACAGTAGGTGGGGAGGAGGAGGTGCGCATCTCCCTATATGCTGATGACACTTTCCTTTTTATCAGTGACCCCTAAAACAGTATCCCGCTACTCCTTGACATTTTTACAAAATTTGGCCAAGCTTCTGGGTTTAAAGTTAATATAGAGAAATCTGAAACAAAGCTTTTAGGTGCCCCATTAACTCCGCAGATAAAAGCTTGCTCCCGTCTAAATTGTACCATGGCAGGGTTTCAGTATATGGTGGTATGGATAACCCCAGATGTCCCTAAACTTTTTCAATACAATTACTTAAGTTAATTCATGAATTACACTTCGAGTGTTGAAGGTGGAAGAGGTGCCTGTGACACTGTGGGTGTGGGTAATGATGGCAAGAATGAATATTTTACCTCACTTAAACTTTCTGTTTGCCACACTCCCTGTTCCAGTGCCCTTCTCCACTTGGAAGGAACTGCAGAAAATGTGATCCACTTTGTGTGTGTGGTGAGGAAATAGCAGAAAAATGGTAATTACTGATGGCCCATAAAAACAAGGGGGTTGGTACTATCGGATTTACATCTATTACTGAGTGGTCCAACGTCATCATTTTATGTGTGCATGGTCCCTGTGCCACACCTAGAATTGGTGTGATTGGAACAGGCAGGCCTGGGCTGCTTGAGACTAGCAGATATCTCCTCTATGGTATGTGATCCCTGACACAACCTCAAACAGCCACTCCCAGGTCTAAGTTTCAGATTACGATTTGGGGACAGATATGCAAGGGTAGAACTTGCATATGGGTATAAATGAGATTAATGCCATTAAGAGCCTTCACAGACTTCTCTTCCATGGCAATGGACTCTGGCTCTGCATGATGGCAGAGGATGAATATAACAGAGGTGAAGAAGCTGCTGGATGACTCTTTGGCTGAGTCATTCTCTCAGTTCTGTGCTGCATTTGGTTTGGACAGACAAGATTGGTTTAGATATTTTCAGTTGAGACTCTACCTCACGTCTGAGCTATGGCTTACAGCATTGACTAAGGAAGAAAATCCTCTTAGACAGACCGAGGGACTTGATGACACAGATCAACTTTGTAAGTTAATCTTAACTCTTTACTCATCCCTGAAAGAGCTCACAGGTTAGCAGAAAGCCCAAATACAGGAACAATGGTCGGGGGCATATCTGATAAAGAATAGTAAAACATCTGGGCTATGGTATGTAAAGCCACAGCATCACCTAACTATCATGAATTCCAATGGCAAGTGGTGGTAAGATACTTTAGAATACCAGTTGTTTCAAAACATTATAGGACTCACCAGTCTGGTAGGTGCTGGAGGGGGAGTGGGGGCCTAGGACACCACACTCATATTTTTTGGTCCTGCCCGGAGCTTGTTCAATATTTATTTATTTATTTTATTTACTTAAGATATCATAGGAATTACAACCCTTTGAGTCATAGACTAATTTCCAAAGTCTCCACATCAAATAACAGTATTGAAAGTATCAAACAACAGCATACAGCAGTCACATCAATAACAGCAGTTAAGACAAAAAATGAATATGGCGGACAACAAATAGTGAGTTTACAGGAGACAAATGTGGATATTGTCCTATACAGATGGTAGTTAAGTATACTGGTACAGACACATTATTATAGTCCTAGAGCAGGGTGCAGCCTCAGGGAGGCGTTGTCAAGATAGCATAACACAGGTACCAGATTGATAATTGTCCTATACAGATGGTAGCTAAGCATATTGGTAGTACACAATGTTACAGTCCAAACAATCAAGTGCAGCCTCAAAGGGGGCATTGCCAAAGTAGTCTTGTATTGGTACAAGTTATGATACATATAATATGAGTTATGCTACATATAATATAAGCTATAGGCTAATGAAACAGTACTAGGAGGTGCTGCTTCTGAAGAGATATTTGTCATAGGCTAGCCAGGGACGACCTTTAGTGCAAAGGCTGAGTCTGGGACTAAGACTAGCAGGCACACTGGCAGTTTTGAGAGGAAAAATGTGGTTCTTCAGGGCGCCTTGAAAGGACCTATTTTGGAGATGGAGATGAAAGCAGTGGGGTGTGCATCATGCCATGTGGGGCTCTATATGAGAAGGATCTTTGAGTTAAGGTGGTCCTAACTCTGGTAACTGTCCATACATTTTTGGTGGCAGTATGAGTGGCAACAGAGGAGGCAGGAGGTAGGGGAAGCAATAGGTGGGATGTGTGAAATCAGAATTAAGGGGAGAACTAGTGAAACCACTGACTACCCTTTTTAACAAATCATGGGAGGTTGGTGTGGTACCCGAGGACTGGAGGAAGGCGGATGTGATTCCCCTTCACAAAGTGGGACCAAGACAGAGGCAGAAACTACAGACCTGTCAGTTTGACCTCTGTGGTAGGGAAGTGAGGAGTCACTTCTGAAGGAAAGAATTGTTGAGTACCTAGAGGCCAGTGGGGCACAGGACCCAAGGCAGCATGGGTTCACAGTGGGAAGGTCATGTCAGGCCAGATCTAATAGATTTCTTTGACTGGGTGACCAAAGTAGTAGACCAGGGAAGGGCTGTGGACATGGCCTACCTAGACTTTAGCAAGGCATTTGACACAGTCCCACACAAAGATTAGTAGTCAAATTAACCAGCCTGGGAGTGGGTCCCAGGGTGGTAGCCTGGTAAAACATTGGCTAGACAACAGGACACAGAAGGTAATTGTAAATGGAGTCCACTCTGAAGAAAGAGGGGTTACTAGTGGGTACCGCAGGGTTCAGTACTGGGTCCAGTCCTTTTAATGTCTTTATAAGTGACATTGCAGAGGGACTGGAAGGAAAGTATGCCTCTTTGCAGATGACACAAAGATCTGCAACAGGGTTGATACACAAGGAGGCATGGAAAGGATGAGAAGGACTTGGCAAGGTTGGAAGAATGATCGGAATATGGCAGCTAGGATTCAATGCAAAGAAGTGCAAAATAATGCACCTGGGAAGCAAAACCCAGGGAAGATTACACAATGGGGAGAGGGTAGTAACAACAACAAAAAAGAAAAGGGACCTGGAGGTAATCATATCAGATGACCTTAAGGTTAGCAAGCAATGTGAGAAGGCAGTAGGAAGGGCTGGGGGTATACTGGAATGCATAGGGAGAGGCATCACCAGCAGAAAACAGGAAGTTGTTATCCCTCTGTACAGACAGTTGGTGAGACCCCATCTGGAGTACTGCGTCCAGTTCTGGAGACCCCATCTCCGCAAGGACATAGACATGATAGAGCGAGTCAGAGGAGGCAACTAAAATGGTGCAGGGTCTGCAAGAGAAGCCACATGAGGAGAGACTAAAGGAGCTTAATATGTATACCCTTGAGGAAAGGGGGGCATGATAGAAACTTTTAAGTACCTCAGTGGAATCAACAAAGTCCAAGAGGGCAGCATCTTTCAGAAAAAAGACATGCAAGAACAAGGGACACAATTTAAAGATAGACGGGGGCTGTTCAGGGGCAACGGAGGAAGCATTTTTTCACAGAGAGGGTAGTGGATGCATGGAACAGCTTTCCTGAGGAGGTTGTGGGGTTTAAAACTGTGGGAGAATTTAAGAATGCATGGGATAGACATAAGGCAATTATTGTGGGGGGTTGGAAGAAATAGGCTGTTGGTTAACTAGGATCTGCGGCTTATCCTGTAGGTAGGGAAATAGGCAGACTAGGTGGGCCAAGCGGTCCTTATCTGCCGTCAAAGTCTATGTTTCTATGTTTCTAAGTCCTCCATGCTCACTTAAACACCTGATCTTACGTCTCCTTCCCCCGGATCTTAAGGGGAAAAACAAGAGATATCTATATAATGTGCGTATTACAGCAGCCCTTAAAGCGATTGCCCGGAGGTGGCTCACAGTGACACCCCCAGAGAAAGGGAGAGTTGTTTGTACAATTGTAAATCCATTCAAAAAATGTAAAAGTCACTGCCTGGTTTCACCATATGGTAGAAAGACACAATAGTAGATGGTACTTCTTTATTATGTTGGCTCGCGCATGCGCAGCCAACATATTGCAGTAGTAGCAGATTTGGAGAAGTGGTCACTGTGGGTGAATGCAGGGCACACATCAGTAGGTGCATCCCTCATTCCCTAATGAGGCAGCTGCAGGCACTGTCACCAGCAACACGTAACGTGGCCACCAGATCAAAGAAAAGGTTTGTTGCAATGAGAGGCAAGCTCGTCATGCAGCGGTACCTTCCGACGTGCCTTTGCTGGCGAAGCAAACATGGCGGCAGTCCACAAAGCCGGCGTTTGGGGTGCCCAATCCCCTGGCAGCATGCTAACCCATTTCATGTGCCGATGGGAGCTCACTCCCCTTCAGCATAATGCCTCCTCTCATTTGTTGTGTGCTGAGGGGGTGCCCCATCCCCCTCGGCACTTGCCCCCCCTTCAGTATGTGCCAGTGGGGGTGCCCAATACCCCATTGACTAGCCCCCCCAAACACTCAGGTGGCATGCTGGGAGCCCACCTCAGCGTGCCAAATGCCCCTGTAAAACAAAAACCGTCCTGCTACTTTTTTTTTTTAACCTGTAAAAGAAGAAAATGGTCCCTTGCGGTCCCCCTTGGTATGTGCGGTGGGGTGCCCAATCACCCATGACTATCCCCCAAACAGTCAGCCAGCACGCTGGAGCCCACCCAGCGTGCTAATACTGTTAAAAAAAAAAAAAGTCCTGCAAAGCTTTTTTTTTTAAACCTAAAAAGAAAACAGCCCCTCGCAGTCCTGTCCTGCATCCTCCCAGCCCGCGCCCAACCTCCGCGAACCTTTGCCTCCCACTCCCCTTCACCCCATTCTTACCTCCGGAGTCCGGTGCAACGATCTTCGTTGGACTGGGAACACATCTGCACTCTTCAAAGCTGACCGCGAACTGAAGAAATGCCAGTAAGCTGTATAATGGCATAAATAGTTTTTTTCAACTTTGGTGCATATCTCGGGCATTTTTAGGAATTTTGGCACCAAATTTTCAACATGGGGTTATTGGGGCCCATCCTCATGAATTCACTGTCATGGCATTATTTGGTCCCGAAAGGTGATTTCACCGTCACTCCGGAATCACCTCACAACCAATTAACGGAACACAGTGCCACTGTTCATGAGGTAGGCTCAGAAAGCCTATGTTTCAAATTTTGGTGAAACAATCCAAAAAATGTTTTCACGAAAGCATGCGCTATGCAGTTTCCATGCACGCTCATAACCCGTGAAGTTGTATTTTCCTCCAGATTTTCAACATTGGCATTTTTCCACACCTCCTTATCAATAGTATACCTGTCATTTTACATATCCTGGCCAAATTGCGTTTTTGAACTTCTGGCGCAGAATAGCACGGTTGCTGTGCGAAATCAGTTTTCGGGACAGTTTGACAAAATGACAGTGACACTCTTCATGAGCAGAGGTCCTAAAATGCATATGTTGAAAATTTGGTGATGAAAGTCCATAAAATGACTGTGCTACAAGCATGGCGTTGCGCAGTATCCATGCACCCTTGTAACTTCGCAAATGTGCAATATTTTAAAGCCAGATTTTCAACACTGGCATTTTTTCACACCTCCTTATGAACAGTACAGCTGTCATTTTTTACATCCTGCCCTAAATGTGTTTTCGCACCTGTGGGGCAGAATGGCTGGTCGCTGTGGGAAATCAACTTTTGGGACAGATTAAGAAAATCACAGTGCCACTGTTCATGAGGGGAGGTCCCAAAATGCCTGTGTTGAAAATGTGTCTCTTCAGGGTGGGGGTGGGGTTGGCATCAGTTCAGTACTTCACTGCCATTCCTATTATGCATCTCTAACTCCTGCACTACCAGTGCTAATGCCAGCGAGACAACATTCAGCATTGACAAATGCTTGTTAGTTATATAGCTGAGAAGGAAGGTATTTATATCTTGGAGGCACTGGCCAACAGTTCTTAACCAATTGAAAACTGGATGGAAGAGGGAGAACCACCTGGGGTGGATTTTTTGCGAAAACCTACAGAATAGTTTGGTTCTTCCAAAGTTACATATTCTGGGGTGGATAGAGACACCTTAAATTTGCCATAATAACACTCCTGTAGCTTGCAATACCTGATATTAACTGGAGATGTTTTGATACCCTTCATTCATGTAGTATTGAAAATTATTATAGGTTTTCCACTGGCCTGTTACCCACCACCCTATGTTGTTGTTATTTGTGTGGTTTTCACTTAATGTCAGCCCCTTATTTTTTGTATTTGCCCTCCAGTTAATTTATTTTGGTGGATCGTCCATGGATGGTTGGTCTGGAGGAGGGTGTAATTAATTACTTTTTATGTTCACTGTGTGTGCATGCACAGTGAACATTTTGCTTGGAGAGTGGCTTTTGAGAGGTGTGACACTGCCAGTCCAATGCAGAGTGGTCTGCAAAGGGCTCGTCATTGTCACACCAATCATCAGCCAGGCTGAGCATGACAGTATTCTGGCTTGCTGGGCAGAACCATTGTGTATTTCAAAGAAAAGAGTTAACCCAATCATAGGTCGGCTCTTTCCTTTGATGTAGGCCACCCAGTGAGCACAGCGGATCTTTCATGATCAGCCTGCTGAGGAATTACACCCTGTAAAAAGAAAATAGTCCATCGATATCTGTTGCTGCCCTACCCTTACTGTCCCTCACCTGACCCTCCAACTCAGCAGCCACCACCCACCCAACCCTCCCACAAACATGACACTGATATTAGGGCTCCCAATCCGCCAGTGTTGCCACCTGAAATAAGGAAAACCATCCCTCATAGTTTTTTTTAATGTACGCCATGAAAGAAAACTGTCCATCGATGTCTGTTGCAGCCACTGCCATATATGGCTCACCCTCAAGCCCAACCCATGTTAATATTCTGACTCAGAGGTGCCCAATTCCCCGTGCTGGCTGCTTCCCTCCACCTTGTCTGTTTAGTTATGCAGCACTGAGGACCCCCCAGTGCTGCCAAACATATCATTGACACTGGGGTGCCCAATCCCCAGTGTCTCCTGAAATAAAGAAAACCATCCATCATAGTTTATTTTTAACACACTCTGTAAAAGAAAACTGTCCATCGATGTCTGTTGCTGCCTCGCCGTAACTGTCCCCCTCCCAAGCCCAACCTATGTTAATCTTCCGGCATGGGGGTTCCCAGTCCCCTGTGCTGGCTTCTTCCCCCCACCTTGCCCATTTTGTTTCTGCAGCACTGGGGAGCCAAATATAAACACTGGCACTGGGGGTGCCCAATCCCTCAGCGTTGTGACCTATAATAAAGAAAATCATCCCTTGTAGTATTTTTTTTAATAATAAACCCTGAAAAAAAAAAAAAAACATCCACTTATGTCTGTTGTGGGCATTATTGTCCCCCCACCTGATCCTCCGACTCTGCACCCCCTCCCAGCTCTTACTTACCCACTGGGAGTCCAATGCCATAATCCTCTCTGGACTGCAGACACATCTTCACTCTTCAACGCCGGACCCCGAACTGAGGAAATCAGGTATGTAATTCAATGTATTTCAATGGGGTTTTGAACTTAGCAGCAGAACTTGGCCAGTTTTGAATACTGTCCCCCCAAATTTTCAACATGCCTTTTTTGGAACCCCACCTCATGAACAATGGCAGTGAAATTAGGCAAATCTGTCCTGAAAGGTGATTTTGCGGTCACTGAGCAAAATCAGCTTTCAGGCAGGAGTTGATTATTTCTCCACCATGCGTACTATGAACATATCAAAATGCCAGCAGATACAGGCCAAGCGGTCTAGGGCATCTGTTCGACTGAGCAGCACACAGTTTAAACTTCTGCTGACACCCCTCACTCCTTGCCTGCCTATCATCCTCCCTACCCCTTGCTGCTTTCCCTTCCCCTCAATTTCCCACCGACAAGTACCTTGCCCTTGACCTTATCCCACCCTTTTAAAGCTCCCCACTGTTTTAGAGCTACACGCTTCTTCAGGGAATGCATTCAATCCAGCCACCACTCTCTCCATGAAGTAGGGCCTCCTCATTTCCTTCTTGAACCTACCTCCCTTCAACTTCAGACTGTGCCCCCCTAGTAATCCCCACTCCCTTTAAATGAAACATGCTCTCTGTGCTAACCTTGTTTATGCCCTTTATGTACTTAAAGGTCTCGATCATATCACCCCTTTCTCTTCTCTCCTCCAGTGAGTACATGTTGAGCTCACACAACCTATCTTCATAAGGTTTCCCCTCTATTCCTCTGATCATCTTTGTTACCCTCCATTGGACCCCTTCCAATAGCCTGATATTCTTCTTTAGGTAGGGGCTCCAAGACGGCACACAGTACTCCAAACGCGGCCTCACCTGTGATCTGTACAGTGGCAGGATGACTTCCTCCCTCCTAGAGGTGATTCCTCTAGCAATGCACCCCAGCACTCTATTATCTTTTGCTGCTGCTTTCCTACATTGAAACAGTGGTTTATATTCCTTGTGACCATTGCCCCAAATCTTTTCCTCCTCAGAGATGGATAACTGTACCCCTCCCAACTGGTAATTGTGCCCTGGATTCCTGTCTACAAAGTGCATGACCTTGCACTTTTTAGCATTGAAACCTAGCTGCCAAGTGCTTGAACACTGCTCAAGCCTTAGTAAATCTTCCTGCAGATCTTTTCCTCCCTCCACACCATCTACCACCGTGCCTATCTTAATGTCGTAAGCGAATAGGCTGATCTTGCTCTTAACTCCTTGTTCATAAGGTAGGGCCATAAGACGGCTATGTTGAAATTTTGGGTTAAAAATACTAAAAAACAACAAATTTATGTACCTACATTGGAATTTGAAAAAGCAGGCCTGTAACAGTGGTAATTTTCAATATTTTGACCCCAAATTTTCAACACAGACATTTCTTCACAGCACCTCATGAATGTGACAGTTGTCATTTTTCAAATCCTAGAAAAAATGTGTTATCACACTTGTGGCATGAAATCACCTTTTGGGCCAGATTTGAAAATGTTCTCCACCCTTGTTCATGATGTGGACCCATATGAAGGCTATGTGGGGTCATAAGAGGACTGTGTTGAAAATTTGGGGTAAAAATATGAGGAAACAAGAAAGTTATGAGTCTACGTTGCAATTTTTCAATGCATGCTTGTAACTCTGGAAAGTTTTTAGATTTTGACCCTAACTTTTCAACATAGCCATTTTTTCAAGCCACCTCATGAATGTGATAGCTGTGATTTTTCAAACACTACCCAAAATGTGTTTTAACACTTGTGGCTCAAAATGACGTTTCAGCCATTGTTTTATAAATGACACCTGTCAGGCTCAGAAGGAGTGGTCTTAAAAACATTATGTTAAAAATGTGGGGTAAAAATTTGTAAAACCAACTAACTCATGAGGAAATTAATTATGCCAACATTTACACAACATTTTTTTTTTTGCAGATTTTGGCCCCTAATGTTAAACTCATCCCTTGTGTTACCCCACCTCTTGAATATGGCAGGTGTCATTTTCAAATCCCCTCTGATACTTGTTTCCACAGTGGCACAGCGGAATCACCTTTCAGATAGGATTTTTAAAATTCCACTCATCTTGATCATAACATCAGGTCATAAAAGGACTGTTGGACATTTGGGGTCAAAATGTGGGAGCCCACTTAAAAGTAGAATATTGCCTCTCAGCTGCCCTATTCTGGGTAATTACAATCTAACAATGTGTCAAGAAGGGCACCACTGAAAATGAGATACTGCATCTCCTCTGCTCTATCCTGGCTAAATATATAGTAAAAATGTGTACAAGTAAGACCCGGTACTACAGCAATACCAGCGGTGAACATTTGGCATTGACAAATGCTTGTTTGTCTTAATCATGGCATATGTTCCAAGTACTTGCTGGTATTGTAAAATCTTAATAAAGTTTGATTTAAAACAATAATCAATGAGAGCAAAGCTTGAGTGGTCTATAAAAGTATCACACAAGTTGGGGGTGTGAAAAAAACAACAAAAAAAGAAAGACCAGCACTGATGTCCATAACTTTTTTATTCATTTTTTATTTATTTATCAAGTCTAGGATTACAAATACCTTTGAGCCATGGCTCTTTTACAAAGGTTCCACGTCAGAGAAATACAAATTATGGGGAACATCAAGACAGGCATTACAACAATGTGGACATTGCAAACAGAGTACAGATTAATACAATTCAAGGGTAGCATTGTAACAAGGCAGCCAGCAGCATTTGTCAGATAAAATAGACAACAGATAAGAAGTGCCAGAGTCATAGGGAGAGGGAAGAGGTGGGGGAAGGAATGTAGGAAGGGTGGCAAGAGGGTGAAAAGTGCAGCATTGGGTATACCAAGATGTGAGGGTAGAATCCAGTGAGGAGGGGAGGGGGGGACAACTAGAGCAGAAAGGGAAGTGGAGAAACAAGGTTAAGTTGGGCAGTCACAGGAGCTGTTGGTAGTGAGATAGTCCCGGAGCCTAGTTTTAAACATACCAATAGTTGGGGCAGAGGAGATGGTTGGGCTGAGGCCATTGAACCAGAGTGGCGCTCGATAAGCAAAAGAGCGTTGTCCCTGTGAAGTGTGACAGTGGGGGACTTTCAGTAGCTGTAGCGTGGATCTCCTAAGGCACCATTTGTTAATTGGTGTTGTAACAGAGTTGAGACACCAGAATGTGCAAGGCCAAGGTAAATTTTTTTCACCATGGAGCAGGTGAGAAACTTTATGTGGTTTGATAGTTGGAGCCAGCCGGTCTGAGTGTACAGGTCACATGTGTGGGTGAGACGGTGAGTACCAGTGATGAGCCGACATGCTTTATTTAAGGTAGTTGAGAGGCATCTAAGGGTTGTGGTTGTGGCTGAGCCATAAATGATGAGACCATAGTCTATTACAGAGATAACAGAGCTCAGGACTGCAACTTTCAAAGCTTCTGGCGTGAGGTGTGGTCTATGTTTGTAGAGGAGACCAAGCCGTGTATTAGCAGCTCTAGCTACATTATCTACATGAAGTCCATAGGAGAGATTAGGGTGAAGCTGTATCCCTAAGTATTTGAAGGACCCCGCCTGATCTAGAGTGTTCCCCTGGGTGGTAGAGATAGCCAAGTGGTGTAGCTTGTGTGGGTTATGAGAGCTGCAGAAGATCATAGATTTGGTTTTCTTGTCATTGAGGACCAGTTTATGATTAAGAAACCATGTCTCTACAGAACTGAAACCAAGTTGAAGGTTGTGTTGAAGAGTTGCAGGATCTTTGTGAGTGGAGAATACAACAGCATCGTCGGCATATAGTATGATCTGCTAAGAGCAGTGGTAAGGGAGGAGTTTAAGAAAGGCTAAAGGAGGGTCCCAGTATGGATCCTGTGGGACACCCGAGCGAACAGGCAGGGTGTTAGAAAGAGCGTCCGCAATTTTTACTCTCTGTGACCGGTTTTCTAAGTAGCTTTTAAACCAGAGAGAAGAGTCAGGTGATAGCCCGGCATTCAGTAATTGGTGTATTAATAGTCCATGGTGTACTGTATCGAAGGCCTTGGAGAGGTCGATGAAAACGGCCCCTGTGAGAAGGCCGTTGTGAAGGGATTTGTGCAAAGCTCCAGTGAACTCAAGAAGGGCTGTGGTGGTGCTGTGACCTTTCCGGAAGCCATATTGTTGTGGACAAGGTATATTGTATTTATCCAAGTGGTCGGTAAGTTGATCAGCCACGATGTGCTCAAGTGCCTTAGAGAGTGGGGGCAGTATGGAGATAGGGTGATAATTTGAGTGAATCGTCTTGTCCCCACTTTTATGGACAGGTGTCATGGTGGCTGTTTTCCATAGGTCCAGGAATTTTCTACAGCTGAGAGAGAGGTTTAGGATTTTTGTTAATGGATGAATTACCTCATCGAGGGTGAGCAACAGAAGCTTAAGGTCCAGGGTGTCGCTACTAGATCTAGATTTAGAGATAGCTGCAGTAATTCTCACAGGGGCCATTTTCGTCGACCTCTCCAAGGCCTTCGATACAATACACCATGGACTATTAATACACCAACTACTGAATGGCAGAGAACAGCTAACCAAATTTAATAAAGTCTTCTCCGATCCCCTGCCGGTGACCTCGGGCGTCCCCCAGGGCTCTGTTCTGGGACCTCTTCTCTTCTCTCTGTTTATCAACAATCTCCCAGATGCTGTTACCAGATGTAGGGTCATCCTGTACGCGGATGACCTGGTCCTCCTTGCTCACTCCCGAGACGCAGCCACCCTAAACCTCCATCTATCTGAGGACTTCAGGAATATCCAGGCCTGGCTCACCAACCAGAAGTTGGTCCTCAACCAGAAAAAAATGCAGGCCATGCTCTTCGGCTCCTCAGCTAAAATTCGCACCTCTCCAGTCCCTCTGCTAATCAACTGCACAGACGGCACTTCCCTCCACACTGCGACCTCCATCAAATATCTCAGGGTGACGCTCGACCCCCAACTGGACCTTGGGAGTCACATCCTCAACGTCTGCAAAGGAGTAAATGGCAAGCTGGGGCTGGCCTATAGAGCCAAACACAACCTCACCCCTGCCGCATGCCTGACCCTTGCCAGGGGGATGTTACTCCCTTCCCTAAGCTATGGACTCCACCTATTTGCACGCACCTCAAAACCCCTCCTTACTAGATGGAATACGACGTACAACAACATTTGCCGTTTTGCTCTGGCTGCCCCCCGCCTCACTCATCACTGCAATCTTTATGAGAAATTAGGCTGGCTATCCCTGACCAATCACCTAAACTTTGGTATAGGGTGCCACGTGAGCAAAGTGATCAGCACTGGCTCACCCCCCCGGGGTTGGCCCAGCTCCTCTCCCCAGCTGACTGCTCATGCTACCCCCTAAGGTCCCAGGGTCCTGGGATACTAAAAGTACCCTCAACCCGCACTCTTATGGGTGAGAGGGACTATGCCGCACATGCCCCTAAGCTCTGGAACTCCTTCCCTGAGCAGGTACGCACCGCCCCTTCCCACAAAAGCCTTCGGACCTCCTTGTGGGAGCATCTTAAGCTGGCCTCACGCTGTGAATGCCTAAAGCCTCCCTAGCTATAAGCCCTGGACACTGGACACTGTAGTCCCTCTGGCACTCTGCTTCAGGAGCTATATTTGTTTAAACCATATCGGATGCCGTTTTCCCCTGACCAGTTCCTCCTCTGTTCCACTTTATGCTACAGATAGTCAATGTTGTTCAATGTCAACTCACTATGTATTCTATCTTCACTGTCTTACTCTGTATATAGCCTGCAGCTTATCGACTTACTGTACCTAACCTTCAAGTGTATATGTAATCATTTCAACTAGTGTGAGACGTGGCCGTTCACTTAACTTTTGCTGTATTGTTGTACTCTGTCTTACCTGTATTACCTGTTTGTACTCTCCCGGGTCGTTCCTGAAAATAGGCATACTACTTGTCTAGTGTACTTACCCGGTTAACAAAAGCTAAATAAATAAATAAATATAGCGGTGAGCTTCATTCAGCCTTACCTTCCTGAAGTAGAAGAGGGGATGGTTAGACTGAGGGGCTGAGGTATTTGGGGAGTAGGCCCTGTTTTCGAAAAAATCATGGGGTACAACAGCACTAAGGTCTGAAAAGCCGTGTTAAAGATGTTTGCGATCACCTTGGGGTCAAAGGTTGAGGATCCATCAACCATTAACATGGCCAGAGAGGTTTTTGGCTGCTTCCCTGTGACATCCTTGATATTGTCCCAGAAAGCATGACCATTTCCCCATGTATTGGTAAAAGCGTCTTTGTAATAGGTGGATTTCATTAGCCGTATGGCTTTTGTGCAGGCATTTCATGCTTGTTTGTAATTTTGGATGTCCAGTTGTTTGCCAGTGGCCCTGGCAACTGCCCAGAGGTGATCCCTTAGTTTCAGTTGTGAGAGAAGAGCCGCGGTGACCCATGGGTTAGAGAGAGATTTTGTTTTGCGCCTTTTAGCAGGGGCAAAGAGGTCGCAGGCTTTGTTGAAAATTGAGATGAAGTGATCAAGAGCCAAGTTAACATCTGTTGCTTCATAGATGGGTAGCCAGTCTTGTAGAAGCAGTTGTTGTTTGAGATGTGGAAGTTTTCCACGAGGAAGGATTCTGCTAGCGATAATTTTGGGAGGGGGCTTAAGGAATTTGTTAGACCATGCACACATGACTGGGGAGTGGTCACTGAGTGAGTCTGGGAGAATGGTCGTACGAGAAATCCTTGTGGGATGAGTGGTGAGGACCCAATCCAAGAGGGTACTGGTGCCAGTCTTGTAGTTAATCCTAGTAGGGGAGTTTACCATTTGTGTGAGGTTAGCAGCTGAGATGGAGTCTTTATAGGCACTGGCACTCGATGCTAACCAGTTTATGTTGAAATCCTCTAGTAGAATAAGTTCAGCTTCGGGAGGATGTGAGTTGATAAAGTTTAGGACGTCGTTGAATCCATGTTTAGGGTCCCT
Organism: Neoceratodus forsteri; assembly: GCA_016271365.2. Lineage (NCBI taxonomy): Eukaryota > Metazoa > Chordata > Ceratodontiformes > Ceratodontidae > Neoceratodus > Neoceratodus forsteri. The sequence goes on from CM057453.1 coordinate 1,189,371,223, forward strand.
GGGTGGGATGTATATGGAGACAATAGTCAGAGCTTTATGGTTGGGACCTAGGATGATTTTTATTGGCAGAATCTGGGCTGAGGCAGAAAGTGATGGAGTTGCTACAGGGTGCCAAGACAGGGAGTCTTTGATATAGATTGTGCAACCACCGCCTTTTTTGGATATCCAGTCCAGCCTGTGAACATTGTAGCCCTGTATTGTTACTGCTGAGTCAGGAACTTTAGGTGTCAGCCAAGTTTCCACCACTGCAAGGATGTCAGGGTTGTGTTGGCATATGAAGGCTTGGAGTGCATCCAGCTTTGGTAGTAGGCTGCAGATATTAATGGTTGCAAGGATAAGGGCACCTGGAGTTTGTGTGTGGCCTGAGCTTCTAGGGCCAGGATTGGGATGGACGCTGCCTGAGATGAGAAGGAGGAGGAGTAGGAGTTTTAAGGAGCAGAGCTGCAGCTCTTTGAGAGATAGTTTTGATTGTTGTTTCCTGGAGTAGAAGTTGCAAGGTTCCAGGCGGTGTCCCATATGGACTGCAAGGTGGTACAGTGTAGAGAGGTGGCCACACTTGTTGAGAGTAGTGGTCGGGTTAAGTAACCAGGAATATCCAAACGGTGCACCAAGCACAAGTCTCGAGTGGAGTGGAGAGTTCCTTGGAGTAGCAGTGGAAACCAGAGTAGAGGCTGGCGGGGTGGGGTATAATTACTGGTTTAAGACAAGAGATATTTTTGCAAGTGGAGGACAGCAGCTCGTGGGCCTGAGCTCTCTAATACATGATTGTGACATCACAAAAACATATTATGATTTTGACAGCAACTGGTTTTAGGCTAATATTAACCATAGCCAGTAATTATATTTATAAAATGGGTTGAGACAGTAAAGCAATCTGATTGGCTGACAGCCTTTGCCAACAATGCCTTTTTCTTAGCTTACAGCACAGTAAATAATAAATACCTGTATCTGTGCCCGCAGTATAGTACAGATCCATCCAATACCATTGCAAACCTGATTTTGCGCATTTTTCCATTTAGTGGAAGAAATCAGAAGCCACAAAAGTAAAACAAAACAACACTTAAAAAGAATGGTTTCTAGTGTGGAAATCCTCTTGCTGTCTCTCCTGAGCTGCTCCTTTCCATCCTGTGCCCCAGGTATTGCAGAGTGTATGAACTACATCCCGACTCACAAGCAGAAGAAAACCGCTGGGACTTTGATGAAGTGCGCTATCACAGATGGTATACGCTACCAAGACTTTCAAGAAACCATGATCTTGCTGGTGGCCCAAAGCAGCAACCTGCAGCACTGCATCCCTAGTGATACTAACATTTGGAACAGCATCCCAAGGAAAGCAGAAGGACTATTTCAAATAAAATAAGTTTTTTTTTTAATTTTATCTTTTTTTTAAATATCACAATTTCTAAACATTTACCCATTTTACAAGCAGAATAATACACTCCAGGATGTGGGTTGTGCTCTGATAAATGCACTTCTAGGGGCAGTAAGGCACTTTGCCTTCAGGCTCATGCCTCACTACACCTCTAGGTGTGCGTTTATCAGAGCATAACCCACACTCCATTGTGTGTCATTGCTTACATATACTTACGGTACCCTCCTTTCATACTTGTTTCTTCTAAAATTGTCATGGAGAGATGCTTCTGTCACTAGGTCTTCACCTAGTCTTGCTGCTTGTCTACAAATGACATCACAATCATCTGCTTTGGACATCACAGCTGTTTGCTGGAGGAATTATAGTAATGTCCAAGCTGTGTATTATGATATCCACAGTACACAAGCAGACAAAGCAGAGGAAGTCCAAGTGACAGCAGTCCTGCTTTCATGCTAATGTTCTTAGTAACTATGCAATAAGACATGACCAGGGGCTTAAATTAACAGTCTGTTAATCACCCACTGGGGGTATAATGTGGCATTTAACAGTCGTCTGTATCTCCCCCTCCCCATGATGAGGCTGAAAATAGGCAGAACTGCCTAGCCCCCCTTTCCTGGTCAATAAAAATAAATGAATAAATATTGCCCCAAGGGGGTGATACTTGCTATTATAAACAAGCATTTGTCAATGCCAAATACAGGGATTTGCATGCTGGTATTTGCATTGGAAATGCAGGAGTTAGACAGATGCAGAATAGGAGTGGCAGTGAAGTACTGAACTTCACGCTAACCCCACCTCCATCCTGTGGAGATGGACAGGCATGGGGGCAAGTGTTTGGGTCATCACCTATGACGGTCATGCCATGTCACCTCACCCTATTCTGCAGACACCGACATGTGTTGAGGTGTGCCGTAGGGTGTTTGGCTTTACAGTCACCCCATTCCATAAGGACATACAGTGAAATAGGTGCAGCATAGGAGAATGGAATGAAGTTTGGGGCCAAAGAGTCCAAGGCACACCTCGATGCCTGTCAGTGGCTGGGGGGTAGGGGTGGGATGGCATGAGCAGTACAGTTGGCAATCCAAAGGCACACCCCGATGCCTGTCAATCTGTACAGGGTAGGACATTATGGTTAGAAACCCTAATGCCTCAGGCGTTTGTTGGTATTTGCACTACAAATTTTCAATATGACCTTTTTGTGACCCCACCTCGTGAAAGCATTTGGGACCTCTTCTCATGAAGAGTGGCAGTGTGATTTTGTCACTGTGTCCCGAACATTGAGTTCCAACAGTGAGAGTGCCATTCCGCGCCACATGTACAAAAACACAGATCGGGCAGGATGTGAAGAATGACAGCTGTACCATCCATAGGGAGGTATGAAGACATGGCAATGTTGAAAATCTGTAGTGGGAAGATTAAAAATGCTTGCACTTCTGAGCACATGTGGAAACTGTGCAATGCATGCATGTAACACAGTCATTTTATGGACTTTCGCCACCAAATTTTTAACATAGGCAGTTTAGGACCTCTGCTCATGAACAGTGTCACTGTGATTTTCTTAATGTATCCCGAATACTGATTTCCCACAGCAACCACACTATTCTGCGCCAGAAGTGCAAAAACACATTACGGCCAGGACGTAAAAAATAACAGCTGTATTGTTCATAAGGAAGTACAGAAAAATGGCAATGTTGAAAATCTGGAGTGAAAATATTACAACTGTGCGAAGTTATGCACGTGCATGGAAACTGCGCTAGGCACGCCCATAACAGTCATTTTATGGATGTTCGTCACAACATTTTCAACATAGTCATTTTAGGACCTCTGCTAATGAACAGTGTTACTGTGATTTTCTTCATCTGTCCCAAACACTGATTTCCCACAGCGAACATGCTATTCTCTGCCGGAAGTGTGAAAACATATTTCAGCCAGGATGTGAAAAATGACAGCTGTACTGTTCATAAGGAGGTGCAGAAAAATGGCAATGTTGAAAATCTGGAGTGAAAATATTGCAAATTCGCGACGTTACGAGCGTGCATAGAAACGTCGCAACCTACGCTCGTAACACACTCATTTTATGGACTTTCATAACAAAATATTCAACATAGACATTTTAGTACCTCTGCTCATGAACAGTGCCACTGTAATTTTCTTCATGCATCCAGAACACTGATTTCCCACAGCGACTGTGCTATTCTGCGTCGGTAAGTGCGAAAACACATTTCGGCCAGGATGTGAAAATGACAGCTGCACTGTTCATAGAAGGTACAGAAAAATGACAATGTTGAAAATCTGTGATGAAAATATTGCAAATTCGTGAACTAACGGCGTGCGTAAACAACTGCACAACACATGCTCGTAAAACAGTCATATTTTGAATTTTCCCACCTAATTTGCAACATACTGTAGACTTTTGAGCCAGCCTCCACGAACACTGGCACTGTCATTTAGTTAATCGGTCCCAAAAAGGCGATTCAGGCAGTGACGCAAAAATCACCTTCGGGACTGAATAACGACATGACAGTGGCTGAATTCATGAGGAGGATCCCATGTTGAAAATGTGGTGCCAAAATTCCAAGAAATGCCTGAGATATGAATCAAAGTTGAAAAACCCTATTTATGCCATTAAACAGCTTACCAGCATTTCCTCAGTTCGCGGTTGGCTTTGAAGAGTGCAGGCGCGTTCCCGGTCCACCGAAGATCGTTCGCTGGGCTCGGAAGTAAGTATGGGGTGGGGGGTGTGTGGGGAGGCAAGTGCTGAAGAGGTGGGCGCAGGTTGGGGAAGGGCTGCTGGACTCGACAAGGGACTGTTTTTGATTTACAGGAAAAAAAAAAACATTGAGGGCGTTTTTTTTAACAGGGACATTTACACATTTACATGGACATTTGGCACACTGGGGTGGGCCCCAGCGTGCAAACCTCTTTTTGTGGGGGATGACTGTAGCTGATGGGGATTGGGTACCTCCATCGGCATATCTGAGGGCACAATGGCCGAGGATTCGGCACCCCTTTGCCACACACCTATGTTTGTTCGGGAGGGACATTATGCCAGCGAGTGGGCTCCCTGTCGGCAAATCTAACTGGGAGGGGAGGATTATGCTGACAGGGTAGGCTCCCCTTGGCAAACAACTTCTTGTGGCGACTAGGCCGATGGGGATTGGGCCCGTCAGCAAACACACACACTGTTGTGGGGGCACATGCTGCGAGGGTGGGCACCCTCGGCACTGGAGGCTAATAATATTATTTGTGAGCATGGTGGCAAGCCGCTGCCATGTACACAAACAATATTACAATGCTAATATTTCGCCATCAGTGACAGGTCCTCCCTCATTGCAGCGAATGTCTGATGCTGCAATGAAGAAGCGGCCCCTGACTGCTGCGGCGAAAACGTTTGTACTTGGTGGCACTTTTAGAGACCAGTGTCATCAGCACACTGTGCCTCCATTGGTCCACCAGTGCCAAGCTCACAAATGCAGTGCCTCCCTTGGCTGCCACAGTGCCGCACCTCCACAACCCGCTTCTCTCCTAAGCTGTCACATAATGTTTCTTGCGCATTCGCACAAGCAAACATAAAAAGTACTCCAAAAAGAAAAGTGTAGAAAAAGCGTTAGAAGTGTCCATTTTGAATGTTTCCTCATTGAAAAGGAGATTTTTAATAATGTAATTCATCTACCAACTGTTTTTCTTCTATACGCATTTTTTGATGGGGCTGGCAGGTGGCGTCAGCTCCTCCCTTGAAGGGGCTCACCTCTCCAGCATTCCGCACTTGGTTCCCCCCAGGAGATCCCTCAAGGATTTCCCCCCCACCATGACAGGGCCAGAGAGAGGAGCATCGACTTTCCCTTCCCCCCAGCAAGCCAGCATCCATATTCTGGGGGGACCAGCATAGGCGCAGCTGAGCCATCGTGGAGCCTGTCAGCTCCAATCTCAGTATTTTTCCCTAGGGCCCATGAATGTGCACTGGGTGAATGGCTGGGCTCTGCCTTTGTGGAGGCAGCCTCACACCCTAAATGTGGGCCCCACCCCATTCTGGCAGTGCGCCTGTGTCAACACCCAGCCACCACTGGGTGTCAGTCTACAACACAGCACTCTTCCCTCCCTGACAAGAGCTGTCTACAGATGCTCGATCCTTCCTCACCCTGCTGACCCCGAACAGCCGAGTATATTCCGAACCTGGGTCACTGGTGTGGCATGAGGTGTGGTGTCCAGCACCACAACCCTCAGTGCCACCTGCCAACTGTTTAAGAATGCTGATTCAGAATCCAAATTCATCATTCCAATCATTTAGAGGATGGAATGCTGGCAGGAAGAATCCATGCACCATGGTGATCAGACTGTACATGACAGAGTAACCGATAAATGTAAGATTCTCAAATTGCTGACAGTCAATCAAACTACAGCATCTCTGAGACCCTTTTTAAAATAAAGAATTAAAGGGGGTACATATGGAAATATCTGAATTATGCATTGCTTTCAGTCTGAATATTAAGTTTTTCAAAGTTTTCCTGGTTGTGATATTACTGGCTGTTTAAGAAAAGGTTAAAACCAATTATTCTTGAACAGACATTTTTGTAATAGTGCATCACATAATTATACATCTGATTGTCTCTCATTTTTATGTATACATTGTTTGTACACAGTGAGGTGCACAGCATCTTAGAAAGACCCATAACTGCTTAATTTACCTTTCACCTTAACTTTATCATTTAAAGAAATCTTTATCTTATTCCTGATCAGCAGATTGAAAAAACCCAGTACAAATTCCCTTTTGTTTTGTCCCAGGCCCCTTTCCCTATGGGGATTGGCCCCTGCCTGCAGGTCCACCCACCCAGGCTTGGTCCCTGGACAGGGCTGCTGGGCAGGCACCCCTACAACAGACAACAGTCTCAAGCCCTGGCTTCCTCCCAGGGTGGGGCCATGGGAGCGGAACCCCCCCTCAGTGGACACTGGTTGCAGCGGGAGAGGCAGCAGGCAGGACATCATGGATAAATGGGGGTGGGGATGTGCAATGATGGCCAGTGTCCACCCTGCCCCCCTTACGTGAGGCACTGGCAGTGGTAGTACCCCCAGTCTCTGCCAGAGGTCTGCAGAGCGCTGGACACTCTTCCCCTTCCCCCTGGAAAAGGAGAGTAGTTTCTGGGAAGCTCAATCCTTTTTCCCGAGGCTGGCCCTTCAACTTCCGAGTCTGTCTCCAAACCCGGGATGTTGGTACCACAAGTGGAAGCCTTGACACTGCATTGGTAGGCTGGCCACCCAGTACAAACTCCTAAACATGTTATTTGACCTCACCCCCCCAGCACAATACACAAATTCCATATAGAAATACCTGCAACTTGCACTGAATGCCATGCAGATGAAGGCACCTATATATACAACTTCTAGTCCTGTTCAAACTGCTCCCTCTTGAAAAGACATTCAATACTATTTATTAACACAATAATAAATACAGGACCTTCCTGTTAATTGTCCTGTACCACCAGCTAACCACAGAATTTCCACCACTCTTCCATTTAAAATGTACCTCCTGAAAGAGGTCTTTAAATTATTAAGGGGACTTAACCCTGACAACTCACCAGGGTTTGACTCCCTACCACCCAAATTTCTTAAAATAGGTGCACCTGCACTTGTCTACCTGATCACCTGCCTAATCATTAGATTCTTCCTCATGCAAACCATCCCAAACAAATGGAAAACTGTAATTGTTGTCCCAGTACATAAAAGTGGTCTGACCAACCTTTTCGAAAACTATGGACCCATATCTATCTTGTGTCCAATTGCTAAAATCCAAGAAAGAATATTTTATAATCAACTATCATCCTACCTTGAACAGACCAATGCCTTCACTAGTAACCAGCATGGCTTTCGGAAGCATGGGACAGAAACTGCTCTCCTGAGGTCACCACTGATATATTCCATTCTGTGGACCAGGGCAAAGCCACTGGTGCAGTCTATGTTGACCTAACAAGGCATTCAACCTAGTCAACCACTCACTTCTGATCTGTAAGCTTCACCACCTTGGGCTTGACAAAAACTCTATCTCTCTCTCTTTTGAGTCTCTAACTACTTAGAGAATAAGTTTCAATGTGTCAAATGGGCCGGTACCATCTCAACCATATCTCTTATCACTGACAGGGTTCCCCAAGGATCAATCCTAGGGCCTCTCCTATTCTTAGTATTCATTAATGACCTTCCTCTGAATTGTGGAGGGGCATTGGTTCAGCTATATGCGGATTATGCCATCTTATATAGATCCTCCTGTGACGTCTCAAGTATTAACTCTGACCTAACAAATTACTTTCAGACTCTAGAAACATGGTTTAAAAATAACCTACTAGTTCTGAACACAAAAAAGAGTAAATCCATGTTGTTCCACCATACCTGCTTTGATACAACCTGACAGTCCCCCCAGTTATCAAAACATCCACTAACATTCAACTCAAAAATGTTACCTCCTTTAAATACCTGGGTGTAGTACTTAACAAACACCTATCCTTCGATGAGCACATAACCTGTGTCACTAAGGCTACTAATCAGAAACTAGGCCTTCTATATTGCACTGCTCCCTACCTCTCTGTTAATTTACAGTATTAATGTCAATGTATTACCACTCTGTTAATTTGCACTGCTACTGTATATAATTCATACAGAGGTCGCCCCTGGAAAAGGGACTGTATTGTCTCAGTGGACTCACCTGGTCACCAAAACTCAAATAAATAAATAAGTAGTGCAAGAAGCACTATTGCCTCTGTCACCCTTCTCCCGGGCCTCTTCTATGATGTCTCTGTAATCCACTTCTCTAAGACTACACTCCTGAACAAACTCAAAATGGCCTATCACAGAATTGCCTGATTTGCTATTAAGACCCCAGCTCGTGCACATCACTGTGACGTGCTGAACAATTTGAGTTGGCCACCTTTCATGGCCAGACTTAACCTCCTAGTATATTTGCCACCTTCAACCTAATACACCTCCCACCTCCTCCGAGTATATTTAACCTACTAACCCTGAAACCCTTCCCACGAATACTCAGGTCCTCACACCTCCCAATGCTGGGTCTGCCCAAGACTCACCTAGCTGTTGGAAGAAGATCCTTCTCCTTTGCAGCACCACGAAAGTGGAATGACCTCCCAAACCCACTACTGTCATGCAAGACCATTACTCTCTTTAAAAGACAACATAGGGAAATATTTTACAAACCTGTTGGTAATGGGAACTGTACCTTATGTTCTCTAAACTTCACCTGCTTGCCTATACTTTTCTAGTGTGTATGATCAATGTTTAGTTGGATCATTGAGGGCCCTTCAGGAATATCGCTGCCTGTGTAATAGGTGTAAGGTACAGATCAAACTGGCAAAAAGTAATTTTTTTCGAACAAAAACAAATTGATGGGCTTTCAGATAAGAGAACATTTTGGAACACAGTTAAGAATTTGATTAATCTTAGTGGGGATTCTTTAATGTCTATGAAACTGGGTGATGATATGGTTTCCTGCTCACAACTTATAGCAAATGAGTCTAATAAAAAGATTTGCTGATCTTCATAAATATTTCAGTGACAGTAATAACAATTCTTCTTCTTTTGCTGAATCCATTTTTGAAAATAACAAACCTAAGTTTTACTTAAAGTAACTATCCCCAGGAGCTATGCAAACTTTTACATCAACTTAAATTTGAAAGCTTTCCAGGCTATGATGGTCTGTTGCCTAACCTATTGTGTGATGCAGCTGAAGTTTTGTCTTACCCTATTGCTGTTGTGATAAACATATCATTTGTTACAGCTGAGGTGCCTGACTTATGGAAACATGCACTGGTTGTGCATGTGCATAAGTCAGGTTCACCTCATGATTTGGGGAACTACAGACCTATATCTATTTTGTCTGCTATTGCTAAGATTCAGGAGAGGATCATTTTTAATCAGCTTATTGATCATGTTGATCATAATAACTTGTTGTCAAGGCATTAGCATGGATTTAGGAAGGGATATGGGACAGAGACTGCCTTGGTCAAGTTAATGAATGTGGTCCTTGAGGGTATAGAGACTGGGTGTTTAACTGGGGCTGCGTTCGTGGACTTGACCAAGGCATTTGACTTGGTTAGTCATGAACGTCTGATTAAAAGGCTGAGCACTTTGGGATTAGGACATTCTGTATTGCTATGGTTTACAGATAATTTACAAAACAGATATCAAATGGTGAAATATCATGGTTATGTCTGAGAAGCTGCCAGTAAAATACAGGTTTCCACATGGCTCCATATTGGGTCCTATTCTATTTTCTTTGTACTTTGATGGGATTTCTACCTTTTTGAAAGATGTTAACTTAACGCTTTGTGTGGATGACGCTGTGGTATATGTGCATGGCAAAACAATTTCGGAGTTAAATCTTATTTTGTCTAGAGAAATGGATGATCTCCAGCATTGGTTAGATGTAAATCAGTTGATTCTAAATGTAAGGAAAACTAAAACAATGGTCTTCGGAACATCTTCAAGACTGAAATCTCTGGGGGAGTGTCTTCATATTGAAGCATCAGATGGGGAAGGCTTTGAGAATATGGTTACTTTTAAATATTTAGGTGTTGTATTAGACCCCCTGTTAATATATGATTCTCACTTGAGTAATGTTCGTGCAAAAATTCACAGCAAGTTAGGTATGTTTAATAGGTTAAGGTCTTTCATGACTGATGATGCTAAAATGGCCATTGTTCAACAGTGCGTATTACCTATTGTGACCAATGCTTCTTTGCTTACTCATAATGCCTCTGTGAATTTTGTGTCTAAAAAGTTTATTTTATTGCTAACACTGGGAAAATTTGCCCTGTCTCTCCTGTGTGTTACCCACATTGTACAGTTTTGGATAGAATGGGGTGGCTTCCTATTTATGCTAATCATAATTATCTTATGGCTAGGTTTATAGGTAATTATTTCAAGTCTGTGTAGCTGAATCAGCTATAAAGTGACTTGCCACTAACAGTGGATGCATTCTAATTTCCTTTCCCCATATAGGAGTCCAGTTGGTATTTGAAGGATGCCATACTAGGGGCTCCCACCGCTGACTCAGGCAATGAGTTCCATAAACCCACAACCCTCTGGCTAAACCATTTTCTCCTATTTGAGGTCTTATACAACTCTCCCTTCAGTTGATAATAATGTCTACGTGTACCTCTATTGGGCATTTCCTTTCTAGATAGACCAGATGTTTCCCAAATAATTTCGTCACTAAATGCCTTACACACATAGCATACGTCTCCCCTCACCTTACTGTATAATATTGAGAACATACCTAATTTCTATAGCCTATCCTTATAGGACAGCCCCTTTGTTTTTCTGACTTTTCTGGTTAGTCTCCATTTTACTCTCTCTACTGCCACTGAACATTCTACGCTTTGTGGAGTACTAAAAGGAGAGCCATTCTTGAGTACAGGTCTAACCAGGGAACAGTAGAGTGGGACCAAAACCTCCTCATCTCTACTCCTTGTGTTTCTGAGTATGTTACTCATTATTCTGTTAGCTCTCTTAACACATTCTTTATTGTGTTTATCAAAGCTTAGGGTTTATGTCATCCATACCCCCAGATCTTTCTCGCTGTCTGTGGTGTTTAATATCCTATCATTTAATTTATATATTGCCCTTTAGTTAGTGCTCCCTAAATGCATTACCTTACACTTCATGTTATTAAAGACAAGCTTATATTCAACTGCCCAGTTTTCTAACCTTTTGAGTTGTGTTTGAAAATTTTGTGTAGATTCATCATCATTTACTATAGATCCCACTTTTGCATTGTCCACATATTTACACAGCCATGCCCCCTCCTGCACCTGCATTGTTGATACAAAGATTCTTTTTTTTTTCTTTTGCACTAGCCCAGCTCCAATGGATTTTGGAGGAGGCATCGTACCCCCTCCTACTCCGTCCACCTGGGCTATTCAAGGCTATTCCTTCCCCTGTTTCATTGTTGCTTGGGAGGCTGGGGGTGTATACTATTTTTCCCATTTTCTCCTCTTAACTGCTGAGGATGCTGGTGTGAAGAATGTACGGCCAGGCAGATGACATGCTGATGCATGCCACTGCCAAGTGCCCAGAGCATCCTCCCGGCTCTGAAGAGCCGTCATTGCCCTTGAAAGCCTGTGCTTCCACTGGCCCCAGGAGCATTGGGTGTATGAGGCACCCCCGGTATCCCACCCCTGGAGGAGGAGGAAAGCATCGTTTGGGATGCTCAATCCTTCATCCCCCCACCATTCCCTGGAAATCCTAAGCCTGTTCCTGAACCTGGGTCACCGTCATAGCACAAGGTGTGGTGTCCAGTGCCTTAGCATCACCAGGCTGACCTGATAAAAATATTCTAAACAAGACAGGCCCCAAAATCGACCCCTAGGGAACCCTACTATCTACCCTTCCCCAGTCCGACCAATGTTCTTGGATGCCTACCCTTTCCTCTCTTCCTGTTAACCAGGCTTCAATCAAGTTTACCAAGATTCTACCTATACCCAACCCCATCCAAGTATTCACCAATGTTTTGTGAGAAACTGAATCGAATGCCTTGGAGTAGTCAATGTATATAACATCAACTGACAGTCCATTATCAAGAGCTTGACTCACTGATTCGAATAAATTTAGCAGATTCGTCACACATGACCTTCCCTCTGCAAACCCATGCTGTGTTATATCTAACAATCCCAGCTGATGTAAATTATGTTCTATTTGTTCTTGATGAATCCTTCCGTAAGTTTTCCTATTACTGAAGTTATGCTAATGGAGTGGTAATTATCTACCTCAGCTTTGTCACCATTTTTTAAAATTGGGGTTATATTTGCTTGCTTCCATTCATTCAGTACTTCCCCTGAGGCCAATGACAGGTTAAATAACGCAGTCAGGAGACCTGCCTGTTCTTCTGCCATTTCATTCAGAAAATGCGGATGCATGCTGTCCGGTCCACAGGACTTATGTTTCTTTAATTTCCTTAGTTTCTCAAAAACTTCCCGTTCAAGAATACCTTTTGGTGGGGATGTAAAATCGGGCACTAGCTCATTTTGTTTGACAGCAGTGTCCCCGTCATCACATGGAAAGACATTCAAAAAATTATCATTAAATTTATTTGCCATCTTTGTGTCATCTTCTATCGTTTTGTTTTCATCCTCTAACTTTACAACTTGCTTCTGTCCATACCTTAGGCTACCTATATAGCTATAGAATTGCTTAAAGTTGTCTTTTGTTGCAGTAGCTAGTCTTAATTCAGCTTGAGCCTTTGCTTTTCTTATAGCTATTTTACTCTGTTTCAGCTTTTTTTTATAAGATTCCTTATTATTTTGTGTTGGATTTCTTCTAAATTTCTTATAAGCCCTGTTTTTTCTTCTAATTGTTCTTTGCACTTTATTGGTTAGCCATCTTGGTATTCTACCCATTCTGCTGTACCTTTTCACTTCTGGCACATATTTCTTAACACACCATTCACCCTGTCTGTAATAAGAGTCCATACTTCTACTAGAGTTTTGCCCTCAAATTACTTTTCCCATTTCTGGTCCTTTAGGCCTTGTTTTATCCTGGTTACATTTGCCTTTCTATAGTTCTAAATATTTGTGTTACCTACTTGCTTGCTTATTATCTCGGATATCTCAAAGGTGATCATATTATGGACACTTGCCCCTAAAGGTTGTATAACACTAACATTTTCTAGCTTATCATTCATGTTGCTAAGGACTAAGTCTAATATACTACTGCCCCTAGTGCTTTCCCTTACATGTTGTTCCATATTATTACCTGTACAAAATCCAAGAAACCTATTTTCTCATATCCAGGCCCCGTTTCTGTATTCCAGTCAATCTTTGGTAATTAGTATGATATCTCCATTATTCTCCTTATTCTCCAGTGTTTCAAAAAACAAAAACTATTATCTTCTTTTTCCAAGTTTGTGAAGCGATTACATAGGCCTATGGTAATGTCCCAACCTGTACCCTGAATCTTTATCCAAAGTTGTTCCACTTCAGTTTTTTTGTCTCATTTTTAGTTATTTCCTGGGCTTTAAGGTGTGCCGCAACATATAAAGACACACCTCCACCTTTTTTCCCAGTCCTAATTTTCTGAAAGTAGTCATACCCTTGTAAAAATAAAGAACCTCAGTACATAAGCATTGAGACAATGGTTACCCCAAAGGGCATTGGCCGGGAAGCCAAGTTTGAAAGAAATACAAAATCACACAGACCCCCATAATGCAAAGCATCATGGGCTATATATGAAAATCACCACAGAATATTATGCTGGTTCAGCTTTAAGCAGAAATGCATGGTGCTGAAAGGACTCTCACACAGTCTGCAAAGAGTGCCAACAGAAAGACACAGACATGTGTTTCATCCTACCAGGACTCATCAGTATGCTTCGTCTGTATGACACCTCAGTAGAATGAACCAGCTACCCTAAGATGGTCTATCTGGGTTATGTTGTGGTGAACCAAATAAAAACAAACTAAAATACAAAGAACCTCAGTACACAAGCACTGAGGCAATGGTTACCCCATAGGGCATTGTCTGGGAAGCCAAGTTTGAAAGAAATACAAAATCACACATACCCCCATAATGCAAAGCATCATGGGCTGTATATGCAAATCACCACAGAATATTATGCTGGTTCAACTTTAAGCAGAAATGCATGGTGCTGAAAGGCCTCTCACACAGTCTGCAAAGGGTGCCAACAGAAAGACACAGACACGTGTTTCATCCTACCAGGACTCATCAGTATGCCTTGTCTGTTTAACACCCCAGTAAAATGAACCAGCTACCCTAAGATGCTCTATCTGGGTTATGTTGTGGAGAACCCAATAAAACAAACTAAAAACAACCCTTGTGTATGGTCTACCCAGTCATCAAGGTTGACCATGTTTCCGATATTCTGCATATTATCTATCATCTCTTCTTGTAACAGAGATTTCAACTAATCCATTTTATGTTTCAAACTTCTACCAAAAGTACTTTGATATTTCCTTTTTCCATGTTGGTATTTTGCCTTTTTAATTTGTTCTGTGCCAGTTGTTGATCCTCTCCCCCCTTAGTAACTAGTTTAAATACTCCGTTACATGTTTCTTAAACACCATACCCAATTCCCTACTCTCTTATGTTGCCAAGTGCAAACCATCATTACTATAAAGACTATAATCATTACTAAACATCTCCCAGGTTTTGACACTTTGCAAGCTCATCATAAGGCACCATTGTCTCACCCAGTTATTGGTTCTCTTAATTTTTAGATTTATTTCCATACTTGCCCTAAGGGCAGGTAGTATCTCTGAAAAAATTGCACATCCATTTCAATTTCTTATTCCTCTTTCTATTTGCATGTACTCAGTATCATGTGTTCAGCTCTACTTTGAACTATGTCATTAGTCCCTACATGAATCAGCACTAATGGTCTGTCATTTTCTTTCTTTACTATTTCTGTTACCAGTTTCTTTATATCAGTCAGCTTTGCCCCAGAGCAATAGGAATTTGTCACCATTTCTTTATCAATTCTAGTGGTATAGGTATCTGTATACTTGGTGATTGAGTCACCTAGTATAAATATTCTATCTATTGATTCATCGTTACTATTATTGTTCTCCACTCCAGTTTCCATGTTCTCATTATCTCCTCATTGCATTTCATGTCCATGCAGTAATGAGTCATCTCTCCCCATACTTGGAATTGTTCTAATAGCTTCCTCTAGGGCCACATTACTCCTTCCTACCCCACCAGTTTCTTGTCTTATATCAACTCCTCTATCCTGACCACCTAACTCTCCTTTCTAATTAATTTCATTTGTTGAGCCAGTATAATTCTGTCTCATTGTGAGGTCCCCATTAATTAACTCCTCAGTTTCAGTTTGCTCCATTAACAATGTTAGAGGTTCATATTGATTTGATAATTGGAGTTGAAAAATCCATTGCCCTTCTCCCTTCTTTTTTGTTTGTCCCTCCTGTATTTCTAGAAATCCATCATTCTCTGCACTTCCTCTGTCCCTTTTCTGAATTAACTCCATGTTTGTGGCAGCATTCCTCCTTTCTTCATGCGTTTTGTGTTTGATACAAATTTAATTCCAACTCTAGTCCTACTATTTTGGTCTTCAATATTTTTGTTTCTCTACATTGTTCACAAATGAATTCCTTTACTACAGTATCAACTCCTATACCAAACTTGCAACAGTCCCTGCATTTCACCCCCAGCTCCCCATTCTTCAGCGTGACAAAATATGTTTCCATAATGATTAGCTTAAATACTGTTAGGCTACTTTCTGTGTGCACTACAAATTAATTTATCTTACCAATGTACCACAGTTGTCTGTGGGCTTGGGTCCTGATCCCCACTTCCCCACTTAACATGCTTAACACGTGCTGTGACACACGTGTCTCTGTGTCTGTCTCCATGTGCAGGCACTGCACGCATGAGCACGTGATGCTCGCTGCCCCGCTCGAGTTTCTGTGCTGCGACCCGGAAGTGGACAGTGGGTCACGTTCTCCAGCACAGTAGTTAGAACTCCCTAAAGTTAGTCCTTTTTCATGTTACTGCTAAAAATATAACTCAGGGATCCCACAATACACTCCAAGGATAACCCCAATAAAAACAAGTTATTGAATCCTGTATTTTAGTTCTTGTTCACAACGAATGGCTACAGATCCAGGAGTGCTTCCTGTTCCCTCTCTGCCTTACTCAGAGATAGCCCAGCAGAAATTAGAGGTCTAAATCAGCAAACACTGGTAACGCTAGACACCAACTCCCTGTCACTCAGCTTTTGGTTGACACACAGGGATGAGGGAGTCCAGAATCATCAGCACTCACTGCCCTACTCGAATTTATGTGCCATGACCCAGAAGTGGACAGTGGGTCATGTTTTCCAGCACAATAGTTAGCACTTCCTAAAGTTGGCCATTTTACACGTTGCTGCTAAAAATATAACTCAGGGATCCCACAATACACTCTAAGGATACCCCAATAAAAACAAGTTATTTAGTCCTGTGTTGTAGTTCCGTTCACAGCGAAGAACTACAGAGCCAGGAGTGCTTCCTGTTCCCTCTCTGCCCTACTCAGAGACAGCACAGCAGAAATTACAGGTCTAAATCAGCAAACACTGGTAACGCTAGACCGCAACCCCCTGTCACTCAGCTTTTGGCCAACACATAGGGATATAGAATATTACAAGCAGGTGAGCCACTTAGACTTTATAAATTTTTGCAGTGTCCAGATCTTGGCCAATTAACTAGGGCTAGGTGGATGGGACTGCTTTGATGTTTCCTTTAGGAAAAATGTAAGTGGGCAGAGGGCTTTTTCTTACACAGCACCTGTTATTTGGAACCATATTCCTGCTACTATAAGGGGTTTGTCCACAATGCTGCTTTTTCACATTCTTTATATTTGCACTATCAATCATTACATGTAACTGTTTTAAATGATTTTATACATGATGTGAAATTTGATGTGGAATTTTATTCCTATATTGATCATTTGTTATTTGTAAGTGATTGCATTTGTTATGTTCTGACTGTGTGGGTCTTATCTGTAAAAGGATATAATATCCAGTTGTGCTTACCCGTTAAACAAATATACAAACATTGAGGGGTTCTGAAGACACTATAGACATCAAGAGTGAAGGTCAAGGAGTCTCAGATGTCTTCAGAACCCTGAGATGGAAACACGTGCCAGGTTGAGCATAGTTGGCCATCCCATACTTAATTTTTAGAGTATATACTGTAGTTGTAGAATTTCAAAAAACATACAAGCACCAAAGTGTCATTTGGATAGACTTTTATTTCAACTAAAACACAGTTTTACATTCACAGCTGAATTAGGGAAAGCAGCAATGATGAAAAACACAATTCTCTGTACATATGTTTGTTGAACTGTACTCAAAAACTTGTTTTGACCTTTGAACTGTACTACAACAACTTTTTGACCTTTAAACTGTACTACAATAACTTTTGAACAGTAGTACAAGAAAACAGAGCCAGCCAATTTCCATCTATAATAAGACCTAACCATATACTATAGAGTAGATTATGAGACACATGTAAGGAAGATAAGAGAGAAATGTTGTATCTATGGTTTAGAAAAACTGTTACATATTTATTTGAATGGGACAAACTGCATATTGTATAAAGTTTAGCAAGCGGTGACCTGCCACCAACAGAAGGATAAAGGTGAGGGTTATTTTCCTTTCTGTGCCTAGGAGAATCCAGGTTGGTAGTGGAGTTTTTGTTACAAACCTGGGTGGCAGGGTTCTGCATCCCACTGCTAGAAGATATTTCTTTGTTGGATTGTGTCAAGATGTATGCAAATCACTGCAAACTGTAAAACTTGAGTAAAAGATTATTAAAAAAGAAATTTTTATTAGAATGATTTGAAACTGGGATGGGTAGCAAATATAATAGACTTTAGTGCGGGGGAGAAGTTAATCCAAAAGCGTGTTTGAAAAAAATGTTTAGAAATAAAAACATATGGCAATCTATCTGTTACAGTTTCTGTAACTTCATCAAAGTTCAGTGAATTCATAAACCTTGAGAGTGACGCTCAAAGGTTTATGACTTCAAGGAATCCAGAGATGAAGTTACAGAAACTGTAACAGATAGATTGTCATATGTTGTTTAATGTAACATATGGCAGTCTACTGTATCTATGATCAGTTGCCACTTATACCTGATTCTATGAAAAGGAGGTTTCTGACTCCCACAACCACAGCCAAAATGATCAACCCCCACACGATGTAACCTGACTCTCGACTGTGCATACTGACAGTGTATCTTTTGACCCCCCACAAGTCAACGCTCATTCAGCCACCACATCATTTCCTGAGCTAACTGAGAGGTACAGTACAGTCAGCATTAAACTTTAATTGAAATGAGTTGTTAGCCAGATTGAGTACAAGTTGATTTTCAATTGGCTGGTGTTTTTTAATACAGGTTGTCTTATAAATAAGTAAAATGTAATCACTTGTTAACCAGTCGGCTAATTAGTTTTCTCTGTTACTAATATTTAATGATTATGTCACAGAGTTGACAACTGGTTTGCACATTATTGCATATTAGATAAAAAATTTCAACATTTAGGCCCTGTACACACTGGGGATTGTAAAATGGTTGAAGTGCATTAAGGCCCCGTTCGCACTGGGGCATTTGAAACGGTTCTCAGCGCTTGAACCGTTTCAAATGCGTGCTGGCCCGGATTGCATTCGCACATAACCTGCTTTTAGATTGGAATTTTGGAAGCGTGCTCAAACCCTGATGAGACCTGGGCTTGAGCATGCTTCCAGAAATCCGTTTTAAAAGTAAAGCGATTTACCAAGAGTGCGAACGTGCAAGCTCGAATCCATTTTAATGCTCTTCAAGCAAGCAGGCAAAGCATCACGGTAAGCAGCTTTTCCATGCTGCTGAATTTGGTTCATAGTGGGCACGGATCTCTACCGCAGTGTGAACGCTGTAAAATGCATTGCCTGATGCGGATCACAGGAAGGGGGTTGCAGTATGAACGCTACAGCACAGTAAGTGCGAATCCACTTTTAAAAACGATTTGCGCAACCGTGCTGTAGTGCGAACGGGGTCTAAAACGTTTTAAATCCCCCTAGCACTGTTTGCATCCAGACTACAAGCCCCTTAAAACATTTTAACAAAAACGTTTTTAAACCTTGCTAGATTCCTAGGCCCTGTTCACACTATAGCATGGTAAGGAGAAATGTTTCTTAAACCAAATTAAACCTTACCATGCTGTAGCAATCGCACTGTCTGATCCATTTCTTAAAACGTTTCTTTGCAAGCGTGCTTAGCTGTTCACACTGGTGCAAATCTTCCAGGTCTGTGTAGCATGGGTATCAGGGGTCAAGACAGAGGGCAATGGCAACACAGATCCGCCTAACATGGATTAAGCAAAAAGACAGTTCTCACTGTAAGTAAAACGATTTGCTTATTCAAACTTTTTTTCAATTTAAAGTTTATTGATACATTTTCCACAATAAAAGGCAGTTTAAGTAACATTGACAAAGACTCACTAATACAATGTGAAAGAATAACTGCCTAACCCACCCTCCCTCCTTACTGCAGTAACCCAGCCTGGTACCCGTCAATGCCAAGCTCCCTACTTAAAGTCTTACAAGAGCATGAAGCCTAAGATAGATTTAGTCTTGAACCAGAGAGATTAATGAGTGAAGGGATCCCAGATTTTAGTATATGCTGCCAATCTATTATGAAGACTAGCAATGCTTTTCTATGCTGAGTTGGACAAAACTTCTTTACCCATTCCTGGACAGAGGGGAGGACCTGTCTTTCCAGTGATGAAGAATAAGCTTCTTAGCCGATAAGGCAATCATAGAGATGTGGAACTTTCGTACCTTAACTCAGATAAAAGACAGGTCCCCCAACAGGCAAATCTCGGGAGTGAAGTATTCGTGAAGGCCCAACAGGGGGTCTAAGAAAGTTTTGATTGAATCCCAAAAGGGGGAAATTTTTGGGCAGGACCAAAACATGTGGAAAAGAGTACCCTCTTCCTGGAAACATTTATTGCACATGTTAGAGTTCAGGTAGCCCCACCTATGTAATTTGGCTGGGGTATAATACAAGTTATGCAAGATATGGTATTGCATGAGGTACAGTCTGTCTTGAGAAATAAATTTATGACATGAACTCCAGAGAGATGCCAATCCGAATAAAGTTGAGGAAAAATTATTCCAGAATCTTGAAGGCCCAAATGGACCCCCATACTTTTTATGAAACAAAACCTGATATAGTTTAGAGATTACACCAGAAGAACCAGAAAGTGGGGAAACCTCGGGTATCAGAGAAGAGATGGTCTGGGAGGGAGGAGTATTACCCAAGGTAATTACAAGTAAATGCTTTAATTGTAAAGCTTTAAAATGGAAAGAAACCAGGATGAGAAATTTCTTAATCATATCTTCCACTGATAACCAATGCCCCTCTCTATCCGTGAAAGAACGAAGCTTCCCCTCTCCAAATTGAGGCAACCAATGACGGAAAATCTGATTCTTATTAATGGTAAATGATGGAGAGTTCCAAATAGACTGGGCCAGGTCCAGATGAGGGGAATATTGTAAAAAGGAACACATTCAAAAATAAACCTTTAAAGAGGTCATTATTATGGGGCACTCTTCGGTCATGCGTACTTGGGAAAACTTAGAGAAAAATAATGCAAGAGGGTCAAAATTTTTGGCCTTAATTGCATCCAGTTCTAGTTTAAGCCAAACCGGTTGCTCTTCTTCTGGGCTGGGAGATACCCATCTCAAACATTTCGCAAGGTGACTAGCCCAGTGATATATGGCCAGATGGGGAATTCGCAAACCCCCCTCCAGTTTCGGGGCTGCCAATTTATGATAAGCCAAATGAGGATATCTGTCGGCCAAGATAAATCTAGTGAATACACCATGTGTCTTTTTAAACCAGAGTAAATGAATAAAGGTGTTAAGGAGAGATAATGGGTAGAAGATCCTAGGAAATATGTTCATCTTAATTATGTTAATCCGGCCCCATAGTGAAATAGGAAGTTTAGACCACCTCTCAAGGTCATGAGTAATCACTTGCAATAGGGAATCCAGATTCTCTTTAAACCATGTTAAAGGGTTACGAGAAAGTTTAATACCCAAGTATTTAAATGACCTAGAAGTCCAGCATAAACCAAAAGGGCTAATGTCACTTTTGAAAACTTTGTGGTTTAATGGAAAAAATAGGGATTTACTAGCATTCAATTTGTAATTGGACAAGTCACTAAATCTTGCTATTTCCCTTAGCAAAGCCGGAACTGAGGACACAGGATGAGACAAGTGTATTAACAAGTCGTCCGCATATGCAGTGACTTTAATTTCGTGTCGCCCGATTCTCACGCCTTGTATAGAAACATTGTTGAGAATATTTTGAATAAGAGGTTCCAGATATAAATTAAATAACAGAGGAGATAGGGGGCACCCTTGCCTAGTACCTGAATGAAGCAAAAAGGGCTTAGAGAATGCCCCATTCGCAGAGATTCTTGCAGTGAGATTTTTATAAAGTGTGGCAACGAAATAAACAGAGGGAAAATGAAAAGCCTCCAGAGCTTGGAACAAAAAGTTCCAGTTCACTCGATCAAATGCCTTCTCGGCGTCCAGAGAGACCAAGTCTGCAGGGAACTCAGCGTCCCTGGTAGTCGAGAAGACATGTGACAAGGTGCGTAAGTGATCAGAGGAAGAACACCCTTTCATAAATCCTACCTGGTTAATACCTATTAGCTCAGGAAGAACTACCGTTAGCTTATTAGCTAATATTTTGGAGAGGATTTTAATATCCTGATTTAAAAGTGAGATAGGTCTATAACTTTGAACCAGCTCAAGGTCTTTATCAGGTTTAGGGAGCAGAACAATCAAAGCCTCATAGAGGTGTGGATCTGTTTCTGCTCCAGCTAAAATATGCTGAAATTAACGCCAAGTATTGGTAATAGAAGGTCCCGGAAGACCTTATAGAATAGGGAGGAGGATCCATCAGGTCCTGGGACCTTATCTGCTGGTAGTTCACTAATAACATTGGCAATTTCTTCCTGAGAGATAGGAACAACCAGAAAATCTCTGTACCGATCAGAGAAAGAGGGCAAATGGGAGTCTTTTCAGTAACTCTCTGTATCCTCAGGGCAAGGAGGGTGCTCCATGTCACTGTACAAGTTTGTATAGTAACTGGCAAATTCTTGAACTATTTCAGTGGGAGATACTTTTAAAGATCCATCAGCCATTTCCCTGATAGGAGGGATAAATCTCATTGATTCCTGTTGGTTATTACGCAGTGCCAGTAGGCGTCCCACCTTTTCCCCCTGATCGGTGTAACTAGCCCTTGTACGGATAATAGCTAATTCTGCTTTGTCTCAAAGGAACTCCAAGTATTTATCTTTCAGCACTAGAAGTTTTCTCGTATCCTCATCTAGGGGATTAATTGAGAAATTAACTTCAAGAGATCTAATCTGGGATAGTAAGGATTTTAATTCTTTCTCCTGTACCCTTTTCCTACCAACCGCCATACTGATAAAGATCCCTCTCATGAAGGCTTTAAAGGACCCCCACAAAATATCCGGCTTTGCACTATCTAACGGGTTAGATGAAAAAAAGGATTCTGTTTGCTCCCTTATAAGTTTACAGTATTTAACACCCTTAAGAAGTTGGTCATTAAGTTTCCATCTGGTTTCCCTGTTAGGTAAATTAAGCAGTACCAAATTGCATACTACTAAAGAATGATCAGAGATTGGGCCAGGTTGAATCAAGGAGGTCTTAACCCCAGGTAATAGGCACTGAGAAATGAGTATGTAATCAATGCGGGACTGCGAGCCGTGTGTCATAGACCTGAAGGTAAACTCCCTAGAATCAGGATATAAAACACGCCAGACATCGCAGAGCCCGCATTGGTCCAATAAATCATTAAACGCCTTCTGCCCGGGAGTGGCCCCTCCCAGACCTCTACCTAATCTATTTAAGTTAGGCTTGAGCACTTGGTTGAAGTCTCCCCCTAAAATAATCCTAATGGGAAGCATTGGAAGAATGATAGATATAAGTCTCATAAAGAATCTTGGGTCATCCAAATTGGGGCCATAAATATTGCCCAATAATATTGGAACAGACCAGAGAGTACCTTTAACAAGCGTAAACCTTCCCTCGGGATCTTTAATAACCTGTGTAGAAACGAAAGGAATACCCCTGTTAATCATGAGCATGACCCCACAACTATTTTTAGATCCCTGAGCGCTGCAAATCGATCCCACCTGCTGCCTCCTTAACTGTAAAGCTTCCACTTCTAATAAATGGGTTTCTTGTAAGAAAGTTATCTGAGAGCTGAGTAAGCTTAAATGTTTGAGAGCCTGATATTGTTTATGCTTCTTTCTGATCCCTTAACATTCCAGGTCATGAGGTTATCTCATTAGCCATCCAGTAATAGTAGTTGAACTTAAAAATTCAGCTCAGCACCGGGATATATATCCCTGTAACCATACCCCAGGTTACTGCAGTAAAACCCACCCTCCTCCCTAACCCCCCAAGTTTAAATCCTCTCATCACCCTACCCCCCACCCTCCAACAATACCCCATAATCTGCCCTCCCTCCACCCTCTAAACTGTCTGGCGACGTTCAGCACAGTACTGGTGCTTTCCTTCTACCCGCCCCGATAGTGTCCCTATTACTAGAGACTATTACATTCAAATATTTTGTATTGAGAACAAAACAGTGCTGATTATTCCCAAAAAAAAACGATCTAGGGCTTTCACACATCCACGAGATATAAACTTGTGGGAGTCTATTTGAAAGGGGCCACAATGAGATCCATGCACACACCAGGTGATCATGGAAACTCAAAGCGGAACCAAGGAGAAAGCAGGAGCTGCACCTGCCATGGGCGATCCTAGAGAAACCAAAACCAGACCAGGAACCCAGTGAGGAGGAGTTACCTGCAGCACAGATCGAGAACAGGAATCGAGAAAAAGAAAAATTGTAATCACACCACCGGAGGGGAAGGCGTACTAAGCGCCTCTACCCAGGAATAACCCGCCTCTAAATGCAGGCTCTCCCTATGAAAATTGACAATTCTGCACTCAGATCGGTGATAAGGTTCAGTTAAATCCCCTCGAATTGAGGACTGCATCCTCACAAATCAGCTATGATTGGGCACCCTCTAGTGACCAGTTCCAGGTAATAACGGGTGAGAATTTAAGATAGAAAGCCCAAGACTGTCCTAATACCAATCCAGATGAAAAACTGCAAATCTGAATCACAACAAGGCTAGCTCCCCTCTCTGCTATGTTTATCACACAAAACTACTAAAACTTGGTATATAGATCCCCATGATCAGGCCCGAGACCCCAAGTGTCCCTTGCTCCAAACCAGCATGGGCCCTCTGCAAATGGAGCCAAGAAAACTGGAAGCCAGCACGCTCAGGGTGATCCCCCAGTCCAAACCAACAGGAGAATTTCCGCATCTTCACACTAGATGGTTTCCCACAAGAGGAAAAACAAGAGTTCCAGCTCTCGGCTTCATGTATCTCTCCATACTACAAGCACAACATCTCAGGGATCCTTAAAAGATCTGCAGCGTAGACTTAAGGCTCATCAAGGCGCTGCAGGATCGTCGAGTTTAACCAGGATCCGTTTATTAGAATCTGTAGCCTGGCCGGGTAGCCCATCCTGAACTTCAAGCCTGCCGCAATTATCTTGGAAACAATAGGGTGGAACACTTTGCGTTTCATGCGAACCGAGCCAGGCAAATCTTGTGAAATTCTCAGCTTCATGTTTTCCCAGTGAACCTCTTGCAAAGCTCGTACTTTCTGCAGAAAGTGCTGTCTCTCCAAATAGTTCAAAAACCGGCAGATGATGGGCGGGGAATCCCCGGGGAAGGTTTAGACCGTAGGGATCTGTGAGCTTGCTCTATGATATAGTCAGGGCCAAAAGGTGGCCGACATCAGGGCCGAGATTTGGGCCGCCTCCTCTATGGGAGTTGCAGTGGTCCAGCCTATGGTTGCAAGCACCTTGTCCACCTGGAGTTCCTTCACAAGGCCGGAAATCGAGGATATTATGAGGATTGTCCTAGGTATACGCACCACTAGCTGTAGTTTAGATCCAGGTCCTACTGGCCTGATTGTGGGCTGTAGGGATGTTATCATCCCGATTCTTACCAGGATAGTCGGGTGTTCCCTGGACACTGGTGAATATCCCCGCTCCTTGAAGGAGGTGGTAGTGACACCAGTGCTGAAAAAGACATCTTTGGACCCCGACTCCCTGGTAAACTACAGACCCATCTCGAACCTCCCCTTTGTTGGGAAGGTTATCGAGAAAGTGGTGGCTGCCCAGTTAGACAACCATCTTACCATCCATAATATCTACGATCCTCTTCAATCAGGTTTTCATAAGAGACACAGCATGGAGACTGCACTGGTTCGGGTCCTCAATGATCTCTTGATGGCGAGAGACCAGAAAAAATTGTCTATTTTGATCCTTTTGGACCTGTCAGCAGCTTTTGACACCGTAGACCATGGGGTGTTGCTTGAGTGCCTGAGATACATCTGCGGGCTGTCGGGTTTGGTCCTCAGATGGTTTACTTCCTTCCTCACAGGTAGGACTCAGAGGGTGGTATCGGGGATTTTTTCCTCTCAGCCTACTGCTCTGACCTGTGGGGTGCCTCAGGGCTCTGTGCTTTCTCCCATGTTGTTTGCGGTGTACATGCTTCCCCTCGGAGACATTGTAAGAAGATATGGGCTGGAGTTTCATTGTTATGCCGATGATACCCAGCTCTATCTATCTTTTGTACCTGACCAGAATAGAGCTCTCTCAGTGTTTAACAGCTGTCTCAGGGAGATCCGGGATTGGATGAGGTCCAGCTGGCTGAAGTTGAACTCTGGGAAGACCGAGGTGTTGGTTGTGGATCCCGATCGCCGGATCAAGGGGTCGGGTGGTTGCTTAGCCTCCGGTTTATTCTTGGAAGGTGTGGAACTCCCAACCTCTGAAAGGGTGCGAGATCTGGGGGTGGTTCTGGATGATCAGCTGACTCTGCGTGCCCAGGTGTCAGCAGTCGTTAAGACATCCTTTTACCATCTTAGAAACATCGCCAGGATCAAGCACCTTATTCCATCCGGCGACCTACCTACGCTGATCCATGCCTTTGTGACCTCTCGTCTGGACTATTGCAATTCCCTTTACTTTGGGCTTTCCGGGGTAGATATCTGCCGCCTCCAGCTAGTGCAGAACTCGGCAGCCCGGTTGTTAACGGGGACTTCTCCTTCCTCGCATATCACACCAGTGCTTTGAGATCTGCACTGGCTGCCGATTCAGTGGCGGAGCACCTTTAAAGTAGGTCTTCTGACTTACAAAGCCCTACACGGGTTGGGCCCTGACTATCTGAAAGAGCTTCTGGTGCCTTACGCCCCAACCGTCCACTCCGCTCCACCAACGAGGGGTTGCTGAGATCCTGAGGTTAGTTTAAAATCTTCTGGTGCCCGAGCTTTTATGTTTTGCGCACCCACCCTCTGGAATTCTCTACCACGTTGGATTCGAGAGTGCATGACGGTAGACGGTTTTAAAAACGGCTTAAAGTCCTTTCTATGGAATAAAGCATTTTCAGATAAGGTTGATGTATTTTAATTGCCCCGCTGTTAATTTTAGCTTATGAAGTATTGTATAGTTTTAGAATGTTTTTATTTGTAATTTATTGTAATGCGCCTTGGTTTTAAGAAAGGCGCAGACAAATAAAGTTTATTATTATTAAAAGGAGATGGGCCGGCTACCCGTTCTACCAGCTTCTGGACAAATGCCACAACATGTTGGCCTTCTTCTCCCTCCGGTAGCCCAAGAATCACAACGTTGTTTCTATGGCTCCGGCCCTCTAGATCTTCGAGCTTGGATTCAAAATGAGATAATTTCTGACGCTCAGAGACCAGATCAGGATCGAAGCTTCCAAGCTTTTTCTCTATAGAAGTTATTCAAGCTGTATTATCGGAAACAGATAGCGAGACTTCATCCAACTTTCTGGAAAGAGATTTCAGATCCATTGCCATTTCTTTAATTTCCTCATGAAAGGGCTTAAATTCTTCAAGGAACCTAGAAAGTGTTAAAGGTTTCTGCTCACCAAATTGACTTAGAGGATCAGGCCCAGGCCCACCCAAAGCCCTGGATTTTTGAGGCCTTTTAGGGAGTAGCTGGGGGTATGCTTCTGCTGAACTTTCTTCATGTAAGCCTCCACCAAAAATTATATTCAAGCCACACTTCCACAACATTTAGACAGCGCTGAATCACGAAAGCAGGAGAAATTGAAGTTTGGACATCCAAAAAGATGATTTAGTGATGGGAGGCAGGAGCTTCTTGAAGAAGCTTCTTCTCAGCACTCTGCATCACGTGATCTCCGTATTCAAACATTTTCACGAACCATGCTATAGCCTAGGTCTGATCAGGGTTTTAGCATGGTTCATTGAGCTATGTCCCAAAGTGGAATAGGTGTGGATGCAAAGGGTGCTGGCACCGATCTGAAATGGTTTAACACCCTAGAACCATTTCAGATGCGTCTTACGTGAACAGGGCTCTAGTCTTAAAAGCATTTTTAAAAATGTTTTATAGCTAGCATAGTTTTACTTACAGGTGTAGACAGGAGTAAAACATTTTAAGTTGCAATGGTTTAACTAAAACAGTTCTAGCTGTAGTGTGTACAGGCAAGGACAGTTCTGTGTGTTGGACCTAACAAAAAATAGTTACAAGGAGAACAGGTTTAACACTAGCAGTGTGGACACACTAAACCATTATCAGAAATGGTTACTGAGTAATGTGGATGCACTGAAATGATTTAGCTAAACTGGTTTTAAAAACAGTTTTCAAAAACAGTTCTGTAGTGTGTACAGGGCCTTTATTGTTAGCAGCTTATTGAAAATGGGTTTATTAAACCGAATAACAACTCAGTATCAATCAGCTCATTTGAATGTTTCATGCTGACTATACTGTAAGTGCTTGTATCATGAAGGCTTTGTCCCTAATCCCACAGCATCCGTATCCTCCATGCTACTGTGACACTAGGGTTGGGTGAGGTGACCACCACCGGTAGTAGGAGGAAAGTATCGATCCTGCATTGTTAGCATGTCTTGTGTCATAGTTTAAAAGAGCTTTTGAAGTGGTGACAGGGCACAAGCTAAACTGGAGATTCAATCTGTAATACCATGGTAAAATGGAGGCCATGAATTACGTGCACAGTTATTGAGTCACTTATGGTTATAAAAGTACTTTCTTGAGTTCTAGATGTAGAGCTTCACAGGCCATACTGAACAGACCACAAGACTGCCTTCTAACTACAGTTTTGTATGCATCTATGTTTCTTTGAGTGAGTTCTAGCATGAAAAGGACTTGAGAAGAAACTCTTATGACCATAAGAAAGAAAGGAACTGTGCAGAAGAAACATATGATTTACTTATTTCAAAAGTTTTACCAGGAAAACATACTGCGCTGGTAACAGCTCATTTACAGACGTTTCTGGGGGGGATGGGGTAAACAATGCAAGAATGTCAATTTATTGTTATCTTTACTTTGCATTTTGTATGTTAAATACATGTTTTTAATGAAATTTGAATTTCAAATCAAACTGTTTTATTTTGCAGAATATTAGAAATTCCCTATTGTGCAAAGTAGACTATGCGAACCAAACTTGCAACTTCAGAATTGCAGAACATTTTACATGAGAGATTCTGTTATGGTTATAAGAGTACTTTTGAAATAAACAGTCCTGACTGGCTAAGAGCATCATAAATTATCATGATGTAAAAAGATTCCTGATGTTTTATCTGGTGTAGTGCAAACATTTAAATTTTTTCAACACATGCCTTCCATTCTTAATGCAGTACCAAATGTGAAGCAGCATTTTAAACAATAGAAGAGAAACTCAGTGTTTTCTACTGCCAGTTATGCATAGCAGTACACAGAAATATAGAAGCTGATGGCAGAAGGAGACCAATGGTCTATCTAGACTGCCCAAGAGTTTCTGAGATCACTACCAATTTTGGGATCTAGCCCTCCCCCCAGCTTTTGACTGTACCTGACTCTTTTGTTACTACCTGAGCCCTTGCCCTATCCCACCCTCTCTTATAGGCTGCCACAGTCCGTGCATGTACCACTTCAGCTGGCAGGCTATTCCATGGGACCACGACTCTTTCCGTAAAATAATACTTCCTTGGATCCCTCCTGAAACTCCCTATCATAGCTTCCACTTATGCCCTCTAGTGCTTGAGCCATCTACCCTATTGAATCATTCTGAGTGGTGAATATTATTGGTGCCTTTGAAGAATTTGAACATCTCGATCATATAACCCATCTCCCTCCTAGTCTCGACTCCTCCCTGCATGGTCTCCAGCCTGTCTCTGACCTTCCTAAGGTGTGGTCTCCAGAACTGTACAGGAGTACATAACAAACAAGTTATGCATAAGTAGCAGTAGTAGTAGTATTTTTGCTTGTTTGTGGTGCCCTTCCCTGAGGCCTGGGGCACCATTACAGTATAACAACAATATATAAACCCAAAGACAATTACCCACCACATAAAATGCAGAGATAAATAAATAAATAAATAAATAAGAACATAATCCTATAAAGTTAATACAAAAAAAAACTAACAATTTAGGATGTGCTGGAATATGAAGTTACTAATAATCCCCAAATGATTGCTGAAACAGATATATTTTCAGGCCCTCACCAAAGGCCTCTACCGAGGAGGCCTCCTCAAGACTCTGAGTAGAGAATTCCAAAGGGTTGTGCCCACTACCTCAAAAGCCCGGTCCTCAGATGTCTTCAGTCTAGCCCGAGGAACCACCAGAAGGCCCTCCCTGGCACATCCAGCATGCATGGATGTGTGGATGCAGGAGCTCAGCCAGGTAGTGTGGGCCCACCCTGTCTAGGGCTTTGTAGGTTAACAAACTCACCTTGCATCGGGGAGGCAGTATAGCGCAGTGGTTTAAGGCTCTGAGCTGCAAATCTGGTGACATCCAGCAGACCAGACCTGGGTTTGAATCTCACAGCTTCCACTTACATACTGTGTGACCCTGAGCAAGTCACTTAACTTCCCTGTGCTCCCAGGTTGCACCTGTAAAAAAAACAAAAAAAAAAAAACGTGAGATATGCCACTTCACCGGCAGCCATTGCAGCTCTCACAGTGCCAGTGAGATGTGACATGATCTAAAGAGGCCTATAAGTACCCGGGCAGCTGCATTCTGCAGTAGCCACAGGCATTGCAGCATACCCCCCACTAACCTCAATGTACAAAGTGTTACAGTAGTCTAGCCTGAAGGTCACAAATGCATGTACCCATGTGGCCAGGTCACCAGCAGGGTGATCTAATCTAGTGAAGATTCTGTAGATGGAAAAAGCCTTTACAGACATAACTGACAATAGTAGCCAGTAATGGCCTGGAGTTGTCGCATCATGGCCTGAATAGATACACTAGACCCCATTAGTGTCTGAAAGAGTTGGGTCAGTGACAAATGGCCTCTTTTACTAGAGAGGCAACTTTTAGGGATTTAGGCTATCATATACAGTCCAGTCAGTGGCCCAGGGAGCAGGGGAGGCAGTTATAAACCCTGTGATAAGTTAAGGAATAAACATCTAGAATTGGCGAACGGGGGGAGAGACAGCATGATTTGATGGGTGGTAGCTGGTGGGGAGAGTGTCAGCTAGTAATCATAATTAAAAACATAAAAAAACAAGCATTTGTCAATGCCAAATGTTTGCTTGCTGGTATTAGCATTGAAAATGCAGGAGTTAGACAGATGGCAGAATAGGAATGGCAGTGAAGTACTGAACTTCACACCAACCCCACCTCCACCCTGCAGAGATGGACAGGCATCGGGGTATGCGTTTGGGTCATAGCCCATAATGTTCATGCTATGTCACCTCACCCTATCGTGCAGACACCGACATGTGTTGAGGTGTACCTTGGGGTGTTCAGCTTTACAGTCACCCCATTCCATAAGGACATACGCTGAAATGGGTGCAGTATAGGAGAATGGTGTGAACTCTGGGGCCGAACAGTCCAAGGCACACCTCGATGCCTGTCACTGGCTGGGGGTGGGGGTGGGATGGCATGAGCATTACAGTCAGCAATCCAAAGGCACACCCCTGATGCCTGTCAGTCTGTACAGGGTGGGACGTTATGGTTAGAAACCCTAACACCCCAGGTGTTTGTTGGTATTTGCACTACAAATTTTCAATGTGGCCTTTTTGTGACCCCACCTCATGAAAGCATTTGGGACCTCTTCTCATGAACAGTGGCAGTGTGATTTTGTTAATGTGTCCTGAACTTTAAGTTTCCACAGCGACCGTGCCATTTTGCACCAGATGTATGAAAACACAGATCGGGCAGGATGTGAAGAATGACAGCTGTACCATTCATAAGGGAGGTGTAAAGAGATGGCAATGTTGAAAATCTTTAGTGAAAATATTAAAAATGCTTGCACTTCCAAGCATACGTGGAAACTGTGCAACGCATGTGCGTAACACAGTCATTTAGTGGAATTATGTCACCAAATTTTCAACATAGGCATTTTGTGACCTCTGCTCATGAACACTGTCACTATGATTTTCTCAATCTGTCCTGAACATTGATTTCCCACAGCGACAGCACTATTCTGTGCCAGATGTGTAAATGCATATTTCGGGCAGGATATGAAAAACGACAGCTGTACTGTTCATAAGGAGGTGCGAAAAAATGCCAATGTTGAAAATCTGTAATGAAAATATTACAAATGTGTCAAATTCACAGTGCAGTGAGCTGCGCATAGCGTGCACTCATAACCATCATTTTATGGACTTTGTCACTAAATTTTCAACATAGGCATTTTAGCACCTCTGCTCATGAACAGCGTCACTGTGATTTTTTAATCTGTCCTGAACACTGACTTCCCACAGCGACTGCGCTATTGTGTGCGGAAGTGTGAAAACACATTCGCCAGGATGTGAAAATGACATCTGTACTGTTCATAAGGAGGTCTGAAAAATGCCAATGTTGAACATGTGGAGTGAAAATACTACAAATTTGCGAAGGTATGAGGTGTGTGGTGCACAACACACAGTCATAACACAATCATTTATTGACATTTGTCACCAAATTTTCAACACAGGCATTTTAGGACCTTTGCTCATGAACAGAATCACTGTGATTTTCCTACCCTGTCCCAAACACTGATTTCCGACAGCACTGTGCTATTTTGTGCGGAACTGAAAACATATTTTGGCCAGGATGTGAAAAATGACAGCTGTACTGTTCATAAGGAGGTGTGAAAAATGCCAATGTTGAAAATTTGGAGTGAAAATATTACAAATTTGCAAAGTTACAATGGTGCATGGAAACTGCACAACGCATGCTCGTAACACAGTCATTTTATGGACTTTCATCACCAAATTTTCAACATAGGCATTTTAGGAGCTTTGCTCATGAACAGTGTCACTGTGATTTTTTTAATGTGTCCTGAACACTGATTTCCCAAAGCTACTACGCTATTCTGCGCCGGAAGTTTGAAAACACATTTTGGCCAGGATGTGAAAAAAGACAGCTGTACTGTTCATAAGGAGGTGTGGAAAAATGCCAATATTGAAAATCTGGAGTGATAATATTACAAATTTGCGAAGTTTACAAGTGTGCGTGGAAAGTGCACAGCGCACACTCAAGAAACAGTCATTTGTTGGATTTTTTTCACCAGGTTTGCAACATAGGCTTTTTGAGAGCCCACCTCATGAACAGTGGCACTGTCATTTCATTAATCAGTCCCAAAAGGTGATTCCGCGCAGTGACCACGAAATCACCTTTCGGGACCGAATAACGCCATGACAGTGACTGAATTCATGAGGAGGGGTCCCAATAACCCCATGTTGAAAATGTGGTGCCAAAATTCCCCAAAATGTTTGAGATATGCACCAAAGTTGAAAAACCCCTATTTATGCCATTATAAAAAGGATCTGAGAAATGGAGCTTTCTGATAGGCTGCAAACATTCTAACAACCTTATGTTAATCTTTTATTAACATACATGTAGAGCTTAGACATATGCTGAACAAGGTTTAACACTGTTTAAAAACATTTTTTATTATAATAGCAATAAGGCACTCCCAGGGATTATGTTAATGGTCAATCACCCTCTAGGGGCATGTGGCACTCGGCTACACCTCATGCCACAGTACACCCCTAGCAGGTGATTAACAGACCATTAAAATAACCCATAGGACTTATGTTAGATGCTCTGTACCGGCATTTCTTCAGTTCTGAGTTGGCATTGAAGAGTGCAGACGTGTTCCCGGTCCACCCAAGATCACGCGCTGGGCCCGGAGGTATGTGGTGAGGAGGTGGTGGGAAGGTAGGGTGCACAGTGGGTGGGTGCAGGCTGGTAGAGGGGACCCGACCAGTGTGGGACTGTTTCCTTTCTTTCAGGGAGAAAAAAAAAAGACATTGCGGGAAGGTTTTTGTTTTTGGAGGCTTGCTTTCTGCTCACTGGGGTGGGCTCCCAGTGGGCCACCTGCCTTTTGGGGTGGGGGGACTTAAGCCGATGGGGACTGGGTCCCCCATTGGCAAAGAACAACTGTTTGGGGGGGTATGTTGCTGAGGGGGATTGGGCTCCCCCGTTAGAAAATGAACTGGGCTGGGGGCATGCCAACAGGATGATTGGGCACCCCAGTCAGTCGGCTTTCATGGGGCTTGGAGGCAGCAGCTATGTTGCCGCCATGTTTAGGGACATGTTACACCAGGCAAGGTACCGCCCTGCAATGACAGGTCGCTCCCTCATTGCAGCAGAATGGCTGATGCTGCAATGATGAAGTGGCCCCTCATTGCAGTGGCCAAATCATTTCAAGTTGGTGGCACTTCTGCAGAACCAGTGTCATCAGGACGCTGGGCCTGCATTGGGTGAACAGTGCCAAGCCCACAAATGCAGTGCCGGTGTTGGCTGCCTCAGTGCCGCACCTCCACAACCCGCTTCTCTCCTAAGCTACCACATAATGTTTCTTGCGCATGCGTGCAAGCAAATATAAAAACCAAGCCAAATGTGGGTTGGGTGGTGGGGGCGGCAGGGTGAAGAAGTTCAAAGCAAGCTGACAGGAGAAAAGGTGACAGCACGCAATGTTTCTTTGACAGTTTCTTTTTTAGTCAGTTTCTTACTGTTTACTTGTGATGCATAGTACTATATTTGCTAGTTTCTGTGGGTAAGTAAAATAATTTAGAACTACTGAAAAAGTACTGAATATTATTGCTCAGAACTCTCAAAGTCAGTTAGACCATGAGATTTATTAATTGCCACGTCTAATGTTTCCTAGGAAGAGAGGGTAAAGGAAAATTGACAAAAGAGTGTAAGCCCTCTCTCTTGCGGAGGGCTTAGCTCCCATTAGGACCCCTTTCACCTTCTATCCCTCCACCCAGGTTTAGGGTTTATTAGTGCTCAGAGTTCAGCATCCTTGCTGGAGCGCCTGAGGTGGCAGCAGAGCAGGTAAATAGGGTTGAAACAGGATGTTCTGGGCTTTTTCCAGCCTCGGGCAGTAGGCCTCAGGCGGGGGAGGTGGCTAGAAGAGCAGAAAAGGCAGGCGGAGGAGGCTTGACAGTCCAGGTCGGGTCTAAGGAGATCCCCCTGAAGTCAATAGTCAGGAATGGCTTCTATGCAGTGACATGGCATCGAGGAGCAGGGATGGGAGTTCCGGGGAGGATGGCCAGCTAGCTGGTACTGCGTCATTGGGATGGGGAGGCCTGGATGGTAGGTAAATGGTAAGGCAGGTAGGAAACCCTGTTAGAATCACATTAAGAGGTATGGCTTGGGCTGCCAGGGCTGTGGGAACCATTGCAGGGTTCTCACAGGGGAGGGGCCGGTGGCAGAGGTCCTCTCCCATTCCCGGTGTGGCAGGATGGCTCAGGTGCAGTGAGGGCCTGGGAGTGTCCTTCACCCACTTAAGGGGCCTGCTTGGAGGGGCAGGTCCTGGGACTCCAGCATTTTGAGGACGGGGCGAGCTGCAGGTCTTCAGACAGGCCTTGGAGGGCACGTCCTGGGTGGAAGCTGATTTCAAGTCCAGGACATGTTTGGCAGAGATGCAGAGAGGAGGCTGGGATCAACTCCAGATGGTCATCAGAGCACCACAAGAGAGTAGTGGATGCCAGGGATGCCAAAAACAAAAAACGGATTTGAGCTGCTCGGAGGGCCTGGGTGGTGGCAGTGTTCAGGGTCCTCTCATGGCAGGGCAGCTCAAAGGTGGCAGTGGGCATTGGTGACAGTGGTCTGGGTATGCTATGGGCCGGTCAGGTATTAAGGTTTGGACCGGCCCTGGGGTCACCATTTATGAGTTAGCTTTTTAGGCCCATTAAGGACTACAGCATCAAGTGGGAGAAACAGAAAGAGATCTGGGGGGAGTTGCAGAGCTGGTGGGGGTCGCTTGGTACACTGTTGATCTAGGCTCAAAAGAAAAAGGGTTAAAGGGCCTGGTTCAGAGAGAAAAAATCCTGGGATCACTGTAGGATTCAGGCTGGGTTCAGGTTCCAGTTGGGAGAAGCTGCTCACTTCTCCGAGCAGGAATAGGGCAAACCGACCAATGCACAAGAAAAGAACAATGTAAGGACAGTGTAACCAAAGTAAAAGGGTGGCTTACCAGTGCCAGTGGGAAATGAACCTGAGGATTCTTCCAAGAGGAAGGATCTGCTTAGATAAATCAGATGTGCTTCCAAAGTAAATGACAGCCTTGCAAGTACTGCTTGTTTGCCACCATGTGACTGCTTGAGAGTTCCAGCTGGGTGAGCTTGTAAAACGTTTTTATGGCCCCATGGAGCTGCTTTATTTTTTGGTGTAAGACAGTGCCTCTCTGTCTCTGGAATCAATTGGAGCACAAGTGAAAATAAAGAGCTGTTTGGAAAGCAATTGAGTGGTGATTTTTCCATTTAAGTTAAATGGGGGGTAAATGAAATGGAATGCCCCATAGTCTTATTTGTGCCATGAGTTTGTATTTCCAGAAGGTTTTTCAGCAGACTGCAGTGGGATTGAGGAGCTCGGGAGCCAAGTGGGAGCTGTGGCCTCAGATCGTGGAGGTAACTGATTCCAGCATTGGAGGTATGGCGGTGAAGTCAGTCAATTGAGGAGAGATCCAGGGTGCAATGAAAAAATGAAGCCATCGAGAGTAGGGTAAGTTTTCCTACTTTACTCTGGTAGTCTTGGTGATGTTTTCGCTATGCTATAGGCCCTTTCCCCTGGTACATCAGCGAATCTTTCATGCCCCTAGACAGTTCGGGGAAGGGGTTGCTACAGTAGTAAATGAAGATGATTTGTGTTCTGCTAGCTCTAGTTTATCTCCTAAGTGGGTATAAAAAAAACAAAAAAACAACATTTTTTTCACATGACCAACTGAAAGAGGACTGTTTACCTTTGAAACAGACTCTGTTGTAACCCCTAGGTGGCACTATCCCAAGGGCTACTACCCTTGCCTGCTTGGCTAGGAGCAGGTTAAGAGGCCTGGGTAATGAAACGGGTACCTCCACCCAGAGGTCAGGGTTGTTAGTGGTCAAGCTAACCTGGGCACAGCCCTCCAGGACACTGTAACCCTCCTCTTTCCCTCCTAGTGGCCTGAATAATATACAATAATTACTTTCACAATGACCCTTATTCACCAGGCAATTACCCAGACCGTTTGCACTTACCACCAGGGCTGGTTTCTCTAGCTTGACCCTGGGGACCCCCTGTAAAACAAGGTTAAGCACAGCAAATAGCAACAGTACAATACTTTTGGCACAAACTGGAACCACAGTTAGGCTAAATGCAAACAAAGTTAAATCTGATTTATTCAGGGGACTGGAATAAGGGAGGGGCATAATCAGGTTGATTTGCTTAAAAGCTATATTAATCAGACAGTTATGCATGAAGTTCAGAGTCCCTACACAGTCACACACTCTGGGTACCCAGGTAGGAAAACGGTGGGCTAGCCAGGAATGTTGCAGCTGGTTGGGGCCCTGTGATGGAAGAAAGCAACACGCACAACACACACTGTTTGTAATCTGGTGCTAGAGGGCTCAGTTCGTGAAAGAAAAGGCAAAAAGACAATCAGATGACAACACTTTTAGATTTAGCTGTTGTTGCAGGGAGCTACCCTGATGTTTACTCATGATACCCAATACTGGACACAGGCAGGATGAAACTGAGACTGCAGGCTGTTGAGCTGGAGTGCCCGGAGAGAAGCCGGGCCCACATGAATCACCGAGGCGTCATTCCTGTTCAAAGTGTTGAGCAGGGGGCTGATCCCCAGGCCGGTCTCTCGTCGATGACTTTCTCTGCGTACCAGGTATTCTGGCTGGGCCAGTGTAGCAGGGCCCAGGCAAATGGAAATGGATACGGGATTCAGTCCATGGAGCTGGATACAGCCTCCAGCAAGCAAAACACAGACACACAGTGGGGAACCAAATCACAACCCACTATAAGCACCCAGCACATTCACATGTAAGGAAATTCCACTGTACCAGGCAAATGGCTCTCTGGTCAAAATTACAGAGTCTCTGCACAATCCAGTAGTTCAGAGGTAGCTGGAAGTCCTGACAGGCTGATCGCATTCAGCAACTCTTCGGTCTTCTTCAGGTTAAAGCCTGGTCACAATTCAGTGGCTTAATTCGCTCTCCAAATTTGGACTCAGTCCAAAGAAAAAGCACAAGTTCCCTCTCAGGAACAGCAGGCAGGCATGCAGGCCAAACTCAGGCCTTTCCACAGTTCTCGCACTTGAAATCCACTATGGATTGCTGCTCAAACTATCTCGAGCTGTTACTTCTACACTTCCCAACGCAGATCTAACTGAAACTGCAAACAGTGTGGGACTTTCCCCAAGATCCAAACGGTTCGGTTGGCTGATCTATCTGTCGTCACAACAAGGGCTCCTCCAGGTTATTTTAGGCGCCCAAAAGCCCAAAACTACAATTCATAGCTTTGGGCCCACCAACCCCCTGTAGGCAGGCTCCATTTTAGAGTCCCAAATGTACTGATTGGCCCATTCTGCAGTCCAAGACCAAGATGATGGAAAACAAACAGAACTGTCCATGCTGCAAAGAAGGCAGGTTAGAACAAACAGCAATATTATTACTACTCTAACAAATGATCAGCAAACAAGTACATCTTCTAACATAGCTCCCTCTCAGATTAATTATGACTGCAATCCAGGCAGCTCTTAAAGAGACAGTACACAGAGGCTATACAGGCACTCTTTGGCAATACATTGAAACTGCTAAAATGCAGAATGCCAGCCTGGCAGTGAGCATTTAAGCAAGCTCAAGGAAGACTTTTAAGGAACCCCATTTGTGGGGGTTACACTCTGTTTGTCGATAATATATTTGATCATGTTTTTAATTTGAGTAGGGCACTGAGAAGACTGCGTTATTGTCTCCGGTGATCGTCTTTTGTTTTGTTTGCAGTAAAGGAGTCACCTGTGTGTTCCAGTGCTTGTTTTTAAATTATAGCTTATTGTTTTTCAAATAAAAACAATTACATACAGTTCCAACCTGCAAGTTTTCATTCCACATACTCCTTAAACAACAAATTCCAACAGTTTCATAAGCTCTCATATAGAACAACCTAGCAAATGGTTCTATGCACTTTAGCAAAACAAACTGTAAGGCTAATCATTTGAATGTTCCAGTGTTCAGTGTCGACTGTTATTTGTCAAAGCAGTGTTGTACCAATTTGCAGAGAAATGCCAGCCAGAATGTTGCTTTTTTGAGAAAACCATGAAGCAATATGCATATCTAAAATGTAGAAACTGCCCTTAGTGCAGGTTGTGATTAAAGTGTATGTGGGGTGCTGACAAGTTGCCATCAGAAGTGACCCCCCCATCACTTTATGTGGGGTGCTGACACGTTGCCAACAGAAGGGAACCCCTGTAACTTTTTTTTGTAACTGGACATGGATAACCTAGATTGCTCATGTATGAAAGATAATTAGCCCATTTTGCTGGTGTTTTCTGAAAACCATTCTGAACTTTGAACTGCACAGAATGACTTGGAATGTGGAGAATAGGTTTTTATGGAGACAAGGGAAACACCTTCTAAGCAATCTCCTTTTATCCCCCTTATTGAGCTTGAACAACTGCCCTAGTGCGTACTTCTTGGCATTGGCAGAATTTGTCCCTTCCAGATGCTGTTCAGGGCCTCTGGGTGGTTTGGAGGTTAAATAAATTGTTTATGTATGCAAAATGGACTAATCATGTAACTGTGAAGAACTGTGTTGCTTGGACACCTCAGGGTTCTAGAGACAATTCAGTACCACTCGAGCTTCACTCTCACGGTACTGTGATGTTACTATATGAGAACCCCACAGTGTCCTAATAACACTGTTCTTCACAGGCAAAGAATACATATTGTATATCTTACATCTAGGTACATATTCTATATGTAATATCCAGGTCCCAAACAAATGAACCATTGCCAGATTGCACAGTGAACTGCAAAATGGGGACTAAGGATGAGAGGATGTGAAAATTGTCAGCTTTAGTTCAGCTTTGATTTGGATCCTGTCTTCAATTAGGGCTTTGACACTTTGGCCAAAGGCAATACAGTTCCTTAGTTTTATTTGTTTATTTATTTATTTAAGTGATTAACCAGGAAGGCATGCTGAGCAGGCTACTGCTCGATTCTGGATGCATCCTGGGGAAGGGGGATCATAGACAACAGTTGAAGACAGCATTATACAAGTGAGTACATAGTGGGGAATCACTAACATTTGGTCCTGGTAAATAGACATAGTGGGTTGAGAAAACAGTAGATAGACAACAGTTAAAGACAACATAATCTAGCGTGGGGATTTAGCAGGGTAAGACACCTGCTTTCACCACCCCATACTCACTCCAGTCAATTCCAGCCTCTTCCACCCTCCCGTTCCTCCAATCATTAAAAAATTAAAAAACAGTCCAAACCTGGCACAGTGCTGTGAGCTGGACATTTTTTTTATTTAAAAAAATGTCAGAAATGGAGGACAGGGGAACGTGACTGGAGTGGGGAAAGGAATGGTCATCAGCTCTGGTCACCTGGAAGGAGGATGGGGCAGAGTGTTATTTTTTAATTATTTGGTCAAAGATTGAAGTAGCTCAGAAGTTCAACCAGGCTAAACTTTCAAAAATACTAGTCAAGGGACCAGGGGACATCCACTACAAATTCATGGGGCTAGATTCCGAACCCAGACCTAGAAATATTTCTATACTGTCAGAATTGTAAACATATGGAATAATGCCCCCTTAAATATAATCATTGCCAATTAAGCCGAACTGAGTTTAAATCTAAGCTTGATAAATACATATTGAACGGAGCATAATTAAGGCATTATTAAACAGCACGGAACTCTTATGGGCTTTTGGCCTTTTTGTTCCTATTATTTCCTTAATATGATTCTAGTATAAAGTGAAGGTAAATGTGCCACATTTCGACACATTCACCAAATACAAATTCCCCATCGGCTCATCCTTAATGTGGATTGAATGTGGTTATTACTTCTGCAAATGCATCTAAATCCACCTAAGTTCTTACTCAGGTGGAAAATCAACTTGTACTGTTCACATATTTCTTTGTTAAATCAAGTCAAGTTTATTAGCAGGAAATAACTCAATTAAGCATGCTCATTTACTAGGAGGTCCTGAAACAGGCAAAAAGTAGTACAACATATACAACTGGTGCACAATATAAGATATAACAAATGAAATAATTACAAACAGTAAAAATACGCACTGGACAACACAACATCACAATTTACACTATCACAAATAATAACAGATAGCACAATCAAATACAGCATGTTAAGTAGGTGGCATCATTATGACATTGAGCAAAATCCGAGCAGTTGCATCATTTACAATAAGTCTTGATATCAGGTAGTTTGAGACAAGTGCAAAAAATAATAGTCTGATAAAGGGAGGCATTTAAGCAAGAGAGGGAAAAGGAAAGGAAAGGTGGGGGTAGGTAGATGTGTGTTGGGGCCAGCTAGGTTGAAGGATATGCAGGGAGAGAAGAGGAGAAGGAGGTACAGATAGTATGAAGAAGGCGTGGGTATAATCCCTTTGGGAGGGCTTTGGATGCTAAAGCCATCCAAAATAAAGAAGTGGTGTGTGGTTTAGTAAGTTAGGAGAATAAGAGTGGAGTATTGGTCATATAGTCGATTGACATGTATGGGAGTCATACAATTTGCTGTAGGCCATTTTTTAAAGCTATTTAGAGGAATTAGGTTTTGAAGTTTGAGGCTAGCTTGAGCTTTGTTCCAAGCAGTCAAGAGAGTGTGGCTTATAGTCATTGTGCCAAAACGGGAGTGAACGTTTGGGACCTCCAGCATGATGTATGAGCTACTCTGTATGGGGCAGAGGCAGGCAGTGCACTGAAATAGGTCAGTTATGTAGGGGGTAGAGCTTTAGCAGAAGGGCTTTGTAGAGCCAAGTGAGCAAGTAGATGAGCTGTCTTGTGGATAAGAAGTCCAGCCAAGGAGGTGTATAAGTCACATTGAAGAGTGCGATGATGGGCATTTGAGATGAAACGTATCACCCTGTAGTAGAATGTGTCCAGCGGGTGAAGCAGGGAATCTGAGCTTCAACCATAAATTACATTAGCATAGTCGAGGAGGGGAATGAAGGTGGTCTGAACTAATCTTACTCTGGCATCAGTAGTAAAAAGGGATTTGTTCCTGTAGAAGAAACTGATTCTTTGCTACCATTTTTCCACAAGAGAGGCAATGTGAGCAGAGAACGTTAGATGGTGATCTAATTCACAGTCTAGGTATTTAAATTTATTTACCACTTCGAAGTCATCACCAAGGAGAGTCTTGATGGGAGGAAAGGACGCGAGTGCATTTGGAAGTGCTATCAGATGATTGGAGTAGACAAACATGACCTTCATTTATTTAGCATTTAGGAGGAGTTTGGACTGAGCGAGGCTGAGCTGGAGAAGATCAAATTCGCCTGAGCACTGCATGGCCTCGACCACTGAAGGTTTGGAGGTATAGAGAACTGTATCATCCATGAACAGGTGTATTTTACTTTGCTGATGTTGGCCCCAATGGTGTCAATATATAACATGAACAGAAGAGGTCCAAGGATCGAGCCT
Source organism: Neoceratodus forsteri (assembly GCA_016271365.2). NCBI lineage: Eukaryota > Metazoa > Chordata > Ceratodontiformes > Ceratodontidae > Neoceratodus > Neoceratodus forsteri. The sequence goes on from CM057453.1 coordinate 1,189,413,128, forward strand.
TGTGGTACTCCTCACAAGGGGAAGGAGTGGGGAGGGAGCCACCTGCTTTACCCGTTGCAGTCTTCCTGACAGATAACTGGTAAACCACGACAACGCTTAGGTCAGATATGCCATACCAGTTTAGTATGTCAAGGGAAGCATGATTGACAGTGTCAAAAGCTTTGCTGAGATCCAGAAAAACAGCCTCTATGACCAGTTTCTTATCTGTGGCAAGCAGCCAATCATTTGTAACTGTGCCCAGAGCCAAAGTGGTGCTGTGGGATGGTCTAAAGTCAGATTGGGCTGGATTTATTAAATTAGTCCTATCAAGATAATCTCTTATTTTGGCATTTACTAGTTTCGCTAGGAGTTTAGAGAGTAGAGGTAGAATGGAGATTGGGCAGTAGTTGTTCAGATCCATGGGGTTGCCAGATTTGAATAATGGATGTACCTGAGCAATTTTCCAGACCTCAGGGATGGTGCTGGAGCTAATGGACAAATTAAACAGGTGCAGGATGGGGACTGTTAGGTACTGGAATCCAGCTTTGAGGAAATAAGGTCCTAGGCCATCAGCACCGGCGCCTTTGTTAACATCAAGGTGAAGTAGAAGGTCTTCTATCTGTTTAAATTGGAATGGGATAAAGGTGAAGATATTGTTGGCTGGTGCAGTGGAAGGTCTAGGTAAGCTGGTAATGAGGGTAGCAGCTTTAGAAGTGTCAAAATTGCCAGCCCGGTGGTGCTGAAGGTTGAGGAGCTTGACGCCTTACCTTGTGCTACATTGGTGACCTGGGTTTGGGAACGACCTTGGGTTGTTGGGTTGCCAGCATGTGGGGGGGGAGGGAGGAGCAGGATTGAGCAAGCCGGTGGACAGCTGTCCTCTCCCGGGGTGGTGGGGGTGGGTTGTCACCCTCCCGTAGTTCTGCTCCTACCGGGTGGAGGTCCTGTCGGTAGCATAGGCAGGAGGGGGTGGAATCATTACAGGTGGGTGGAAGAGGCTGAGCTGGCACCTTGGTGTGTGTGTGTGTGTGTGTGCCTCCAGAAGCATGCACAGCCATGTACCCAGACCTTGGGTCGGGAACAGGAAGAAAACCTACAGAAAAAGAACATAAAAATCTATATAGGAAAAAAAAGTGTTGAAAGCAAGACCCACAGCAGAGAAGTGGTCATTGAAACTATTTAGGATGTCAGACTTATTGGATAAAGTAATTCCTTTGAAGGAGGTCTTGCTGGGTAGTGAGGACAAAGGTCTGTTGCCCTCCACTGATTTAATGATTCTCCAGAACTTGCTGGAGTTGCCCTTAGTGGATTCAAAAGCAGATAGGTAGTAGTTTGCTTTAGTTGCCCTAATCAATTTGGTAAATTCTTTCCAGGATGACCCTTAAGGCTGCCCAGTCTTAAAGGAGTTTCGTCTGTCTGGCTGTAGTCCAAAGTCGGTCCCTCAAGTTTAATGCAGATTTCAGATCAGCCATGAACCATGGACAGGATTGCTTCCAGGTTCTGCATTTTATCATGGGGCATGTCTGTTGATGATATAACTTAGAATGTCATTGAAAAAGGAGGCCGCATCATTGATGTTTGTGGCCAGGTAGAAGTCCGTCCAATTTATGTTTCCGAGGTCAGCAAGATAGTGGGATAGATTGAATTTATGGTGACTCCTTTTCAAATAAAACCTACTAGATCACTTAGGAGATGGCTGGCCTCTAATGCAGGCCACAGCACAGTGATCACTGGCATCATTATGAAATCCCACCATGTGGGTGATCTTGTGGGGTCTATTTGTGAGGATTAGGTTGAACAGAGACCCATTAGTGGAGGACTTGGGGCTGGGTCAAGTGATTTCCAATATCAATTGCATGAAACCAGCTTCAGCACAAAAATCTTTAAGTTGTAAGCTTTTATTACAGGTAGTTATGTCCAATCGAGATTTAAGTCACCAAGGATGATGATTTCATTATGTTTTGAGTGTTAGTTTACGCAAGTAACTTAGAAACTCTAGTCCCCCTGAAGGCAGCCTATAGCATTCCAATACAGTTAATGTCTCTTCTGGAGAGATAGTTAGATTTTGTGCCAAAGACTTGAATTCCTTAGGTATGTTAACAGAAAATGATATTGGACACAGTACATTTGTCTTGGACTTAAATGGCTACACCACCTTCCCTGGTTATCCTGTCACTGCAGAAAAGGTTATAGGAAGGGGCGATATGTCACTGCCAGAAAGAGAGCTTTTCAGCTATGTTTCAGTCGTCACTAGGACATCCGTTTCCATATGGAAAACCCAGGCCCAGACAAGATCTAACTTTTTCAGGAGACTGTACACATTTAGGTGCAGAAACTTCAATCCTTTGGTGGTTGTGAAATCAGTGGGCAAAGCTACTGCCTGTAGTGGGCCAGGGTTTAATTCAATGTTTCTGGCACAGATTAAGAGCAGGAAGACTAGATTCTTGACCCATCTACATACCAACTTGAAATTGGCGGAGTGGGAGCACCTGTGTAAGGGGTATGTAAGAGGAATGTGAGTACCGGTGTAGTGGAGGCAGGAAGGGTATGAAGGCGTACAACAGCAGTGATGCCAAAAGAGATTGGGAGAAAGAAGTGGTAAGGATCACTGCTAGTAAGGTTGTTGATGAATCCAGGAGTGGGTTCTTGTGTAGGCAGAAAGCTGAATTAGGAACAGGAGCACAAGAGTGAGTCATCATTGGGAAAATTGTGGCAGCATCCACTGAAACGAAAGATAGGGCCACTGGATCATAGGATGGCAAAGGGGGAGGAGGGTTGTGAGTGAGAGGGAGGATGCAGCAAAAGAAGAGTAGCCCGGGGAGGGGAAGCATTGTGGACAATTAGGCAGGCTGGGAGGGAGTTATTATGGGGCACTATACCTGAGGCACCTAGCTGTGTGAAAGCGTGACTTGCAATTTGGGAGACAAGCATAGGAGGAACACAGGACGATGCAGCCAAAATCAGGAGAGGAACTAGGCTAAGAAGAGGGAATCAGCAAAGTGAAGGAGTAGGAGGGAATGCAGTAAGGTGGGCAGCAGTTAAATAGTTTGCTGAGGCAGGTGAGAGGGTCACTTGGCTAAGCCGAGTAGAAGAGTGATCTGCATCGGGATGCAAGGGGAGGGAGAACACAGGACAGCACCCCAAAATCAGTGGAAGAAGATAGGCTTACAGAGAGTAAATGTCCAAGAGAGGAGCAAATTCAAGGGGACGAAAAGTAGGAAAAACAGGACAGTGGAACCAGTAGAAGAAAAGAGGCTTATGAAAAGAAAATGGTCATGAGAGAAGAGCAAATTCTAGGAGCTAAAGGGAGAAAGAAAACAGGGCAGGGAATTAGTGACAAGGAGATGTGTTATGAGAGCAGAGTCTTATAAGCATTAAGGGTTGCACCAGAAGCACTAGTGGGGACATAATGGAAAATATGCTGAAGAAGATAAATGATCAGGAAAGGAGAGCAGAGACATGGAGGTGACAAGAGGGAAGCAGTGCAGGATAATAGTGGCAAGATGATGTCAAGAGAATGGATCCTTTAAGAGCTGACGCAGTAGCAGAAGCACCAATGGGCAAAAGGGTGTTGAGGGATGGGAGAGGTGAATGATAGAAGGTGTATTTAAAGAGTGTCAAGGGTGGGGATGTGAGGGTGGGAGAAAATTCAAGCTGGAGAGAGAACGGGAGAGCAGAGTTAGTTATGTGAGGTAATTAAATTGGTGGGCGGGGAGGGCCAGGGAGTAGAGGGAGAGAGCAGCAGGAGGTAAAGTACAGGGGAGGAGAGCAATTTACAGAAGAAAAGAAAGGGCAGACAGGGTGGCTAGGCTACTACAATTGTGCAGATTAATTACTTAGCTAGTTTAGGCAGGTTTAGCAGTTCTAAACAACAGTTGTTACAGTGAGCCAGCTTTAGGCAGGAATAATGGCTTTAAACAAGTTAGTACAGTTGCTGGCAAAATAAATACAAAAGTTATTTTCAGCTAGTCTGGAAATCAAGTTATTGCAGCAGTGTACAGCAGCAGCCAGTAGGGAGGAGTGGCTGAGGAAAGCGACATAACAGGAGTTAACAGCTGGATTCATGACCTACTCCATTTCAAAAGCAACCATATTCAGATCAGCTCAAGAGCAGCTGAGTCTCCAGGACTTGCCATAGATCAGAGGTTACTATTTTCCTTCAGCAAGACAAATGTTTTCTAATCCCAGTGTTGTGTATTCCAGTGTGAAACTCATAGGTGATGTAGAATATGGTTGTGCAGATAGTGCCTTATCCAATCTGCCAGGATATCCAGAGGTGCAGATACTGCACTATCTGAATGTATCCAGTCCGTGTAGCCTGGATAATTTATTTGGACAGTGCACTATCCTCTCTGGATCTGTGGACAATTCACACTGTCCAAATTACATGAAATGGAATAGATAGTATAACACAAACATAGTCTGGCATTGTACAGTACAAATAATATGTCAAGAAATACTGTATTTCCAGATTAAGTAATCATACCTCCCCCCCCCCCAAATACCTGTATGTACTGGCTGCATATACCTATAGTGTATAATCTAATATAGTCTTGAAGATGTGAAGAAGCTTGTTGTTTGGGTATAAAATCTGTTGTCTTATGAACATAAGATGCTTAAATCAGCACATAAGGTTTCCATTAATAACTGTAGGCAGACACTAGTAGTTTGAATGAGGACTGTAGCTTTTAGATTATGTTGCACTTTTTGTGATCAATGGGTACTTTATATAAGACAGGCATGAGCAGAAATTCCTTATATAGATATTTATATTCTGGTGCTGTAATCCAGACCATGGTACATTAGAGTAACAGAACATGCTGCTTACCGGTATCTCTGCGTGAAAGACTTCTGTACACCAGTCCACAGGGAGGACTACAAATAATCAATGTCAGTTTCTTTCCTGCCTTTTGCAGGAAGCAGATTTATGACAAAGTGGTCCCAGGCTCTCCTTAAGCCATATATAGTCTCTAACTTCCAAGGACTGATGCTTCTAAGTCATGAGATGCCCACCCAAGCAGTATATGATCTACGTGCAGTCAGTGATTACCAAGTACTGTCACTTTGTAAATGAGATGCCAGTAGCAAAGGTCTAAGGTTCTCGTTAAACAAAGCTTGCTATTATGATTTTCAGCAATTTTAGAAAGAGAGAAGGGAGAGGCTGGATCAGAGAAGAATGTTACCTCCTTCAACCACTGCTCTTCATAATTTCTAATTATCCATTGTTCATGTCTTCACTGATGCATAGAAAACACATAGTACTTTCGTGAATATAGTAAAACAGTAGCAATCAGGGTGGTGGACCTAAATAACTCTTTCCCTGAAAAGTAGATAGCCACAAAGCATAGTCACTAGAAATGTTTGGTTGCCTAACTATAAGTTTTCGCTCAAGCCCCCACTAGAGCTGGACAAGCCAGGGCAGACTCGAGACTGGCTTGAACCCAGTGACTGGCTACGGCTCAACTCAACTTCTATGAGCAACTAAGAACCAAGGTCAAGCTGAGGCAGCTTTGATCAAAGAGAACATTTTTGTTAGCCTGAGAAGTGAGTACAGTGGCAGTAACCTTTGTAGAACACATGAGAGAGACTCAGTATTTTATTATTTTTTTATTTAGTATGCTTTTTTCTGCCATCGGCTGCCTGGTTCCTCAGCTCGGTCACGTACCCCTGCTTCTGCTCCCATATCGGTCACGCCTTGTCGATACCCCCTGTCTTACCCCACCAGGGCGGGGTCACGGCACTGGCCCTAGAGTGCTGCAACATTGGGATAGGTCAATGGGCTGGCCTGGGAGCTATTGAAGCTGAGGATGGCCTTCATTCGGGGTGGCTGATGGCATTTTTTCCCTGGTATGTGGGGGCGGTGACATGCAATGACGACCAGTGTCCACCCCCCTGAGCAAGCGACGGTGTGCTCGGTATGCCCTACCTCTGCTAGGTGTCCATGTTGAGCCGAACACTCTACCCCCCCCCAGAGAAGGAAAGCAGTCCTCAGATGTTCAATCCTTCTCCCCCGGCCGGCCCTCCGACGTCCCAGGTCCGTTCCCAAACCCGGGTCACCGGCATCACAGGTAGACAACTTGCCCCTGTGCCAGCAAGCCAGCTGAGACTCAATATTTTAGAGTATAGTCTGTAGAAGCTTTAGCGTGGCTCATGATTTGGCTCATAGAATCAAGCCAAACCTTTGACTCAACTCTGGATTAATTCTAGGTAAACAATTTCTGGCTTGCCCCCCTCCACCTGATACAACAACCACTAAATACAATATATGGTAAACTATCGGTCACATACTTAGGGACAGTTGCTACATGCTTGCAATGACCATTTAGTGACAGTTGCTTGTCTTTCACTCGGTGGGGGTTGCAAGACTTCTATGGGCTGTCGCCAAACATATTGTGACAGTGGGGAAGGAGGCTTGGCAGAGGACGCCATGCTCAAAGCATGTCACAACCCTCTCAGTCCCAGTTGCAAACTTTAGGTATACACCCTGCTGTAGAATGTCATTGAGAGTACAAATAAATTGCAACCAGAAATTAAGGAGCTGATAGAGGAAGATGACTGTTGTGGGTTCATCACATAGAAACCACTTGCAAGGAAGTGGGGATAAGGAGGGGATGCCTCTGGATGTCAGGGAGTATTTGGAGATGGGAAGCAGATTTAGGGGGCACTGGACTACCAGGGCAGGACCACAAACTAACAAAAACCAATGGTGACTGCCCAGAAATGGGCCTAGAGGTAAGGCTTATGTGGTTGGCTTGGGGGAGGGGGAATCATTCAACAGTAGTGCTACTAACCACAGCTGTTATTAAATGCTGTGTGTGATCACACATTCGTGGTAGTAGGTGCAAAACCTGTCAGCAAAGTTGCATAATGACATAGTCACAGGAGTGACTTTAAACATCAGACATTTGTCCATAGCAACACTGGACAAAAGCATAATAGAAAGCCTATTAGTACCCCGGTTCTGCACTGCCACTCACTGGGGCTGTGAATGGGTCCCAAGATCCTGCTGCCTTCTTCCCTGAAAATGAACTCCAATGGTTTTAAACTTATTAGTTCCTGTGCGTTTTCATTTGAGTCTGTAAATACTTCTGTCATCTCACCCTCCCTTGCTGGTGGATGCATGTGACAAAAACTGAAACAGATATACAACACACTGTACTCGTTTGCCAGAAGCTTTCTCAGTAGATGCATGAAAGTTTTTATTTATAATTTAAATAAGATATGAGCAATAGACAAGGTCTATTTTCAAGATTGTCCACTATACAGTGTTACAAAGTCTACATTAACATTCAATTAAATGCATTCATTCAGAGACATTTTTAGGTGTACAAAAACTCGAGGTACCCATCTGACAGATATCCATAATGGATCTTTCTTTTCTTTCTTTCTTTCTTTCTTTCTTTCTTTCTTTCCTTCTTGCCATTAATAGTTCTAGCTATGTAGAACTGTAGCACCATCTCTTTAGCTATCTGACAAACATTACTTTAGCATAATCATTAAAGGGGCCCTTTGTCATTTGTCTAGGGAAAATGCTTCTCCTTAAGCCTCTGGAAGCCCCTAATACTTCATTTTTTAATTAACTGAAATCTAACCTGGGACTGACAGTACATCCCCACCTTGTCTCCTCCACATTATTTAAAATCATCTATACACCAAACCAGTTGCATCCACCACCTGTTAAGTCACCATCTTTACAGCTCTACACCCCCTTATCCCCCACTTCTAAGCCCCTTTTTCTTTGTCACCCCATTTGCCCATAACTTACAACCTCCCTAATTATTTTCCTTCTCCTGTTGTTGCTTTCTCCTCTCATTTTACATTATGCTACTCATTAGAACATAAGATGCAAGGACAAAAGAAGATGAGGTAACCCATCGTGACTACCCTCCACTCCTCAGTAGGTACAGCATTTAAGATAAATTTCCTGTATATATTTGTCTAGATTAACTTTAATGATGTAGAGTGGACTACCATTAACAGCAACCTCAGGTAGTCCACTCCCCCCCAACTTTCTGCATGAAGAAATGCCTTTTACAAACTTCCTAGAATCAGACTTCTCCATGGAGTCTCACTCGTGGGTCAAAGATAGAGTTGCCTGGCCCCACAGGAGCAAATCCTTTGGCCTGTGAGCAAGCAATAGCTACTGGTCTGCTGCACTTGCATGATGCTGCATGATGATGTGCCCAACAGTGACTGTTGCTGGTCTCCTCACCTACCTCTGTTCTGTTTTTCCTACTATCAAGTGTGCACTATGGGAGTGGATTGCATCACCTCAGTTCTCTTTATTTGTTGATTGTCTTATTTTATTTCTTTTTAGAATGCCATCAAAAAACCTGCCCCTCTGTTCCATTTTTGCACAATTAACTTCCCTCATAAACTTGTCCAGGTTAGCGTTAAAAGTTTAGAGTGACCCAGCACTACGAACCACCTCGGCTGATTTGTTTCAAAGTCCCCCCACTTTCTAAATGAAGAAATATTTTCTGCGATCTCACATCAACTGCCTTCCATGTAGCTAGTAGCCATGACTGCAACAGTAGTTTCTTTATTGTCAGTTTAAAGGTTTATTTTCAAATCTTTCCACAGATTATCCTTTATCATTTTATAATCATTATCATGTCCCTCTCAGCCTTCTTTTCTCCTTACTGAAACGTCCCAACTAGTCCAACCTGCCATCATATGATTTATCATCCAACCCCTTTACCATCCATTATGTTCACCTTTGCACCATTTCCACCATCACAGTATCCTTCTTCAAGCATTGGGGCAAAACTGGCAACATGCAGAATAAAGTGAAGCTGGCCCACTAGCTTGGCGGTAGCGTTGCAGCTTACCATTCTGGCAACCCAGAGTTGGCAGTGGACCTGGGTCACATGGGACTTCCAGAGGCAGATAGGATAGAGCATCCTAGGGACTGAGTTCCTCTCTTGGTGCAAGACACTGGCTGCTCCAGTCTGCAGCTACCACCTAGTGGAGAATGGGTAGCATGGCAAAGGAGTGGCATATGGGGAAGGCTGTGGCAGGTGTGAAGTGAGTGCATGCCTATACACACACACACACACACACACTTGCTGTCATCATTTCATGACTAGCAGACCAGGGGATGAAATCAAGATGGAAAACCCCTGACATCAGGATGATCCACTGACCTACTGTAGGCTCTGCACCACTGACCAGGTTCTGCTCCTGTCTGGATATGTGTCTTTGGGGAGGAGGAGGACAGCCCCCACCTCTTGGCCCTGCCACAGGGGGAAATCTGTGGGGATCTCAGAGCTGGGTAAGTACTGGGAAAGGTGACTGATGGGGCTGGACAGGTCAGTGAGGAAGGGGCTGTTGTGCAAGTAAGGAGATAAAACTCTCTATTAAAAAAAAAGCAACTCCGTTGGGGGAGGTGCTGTGGTTTCAAAGCAGAAACATCAAAGCAAGAAAAAAATGCACACACAACCAAGTTGGGTGGTTAAAACCACATATTTTATTTACAGCAAAAAAGATTTGGTGACACAGTAGAACAAATTTTCCAACATTTCGCACTATGTGCTTTGTCAAGAAATGGGTGCTGTCCCAACTGCCCCTTACTTATTGAAACCATTTAAAGGTACCAGACAGAGGAAAACATAATCATATATAAAGTGCCACTGAAATGCGTAAAAAAGGTACTGAAGTGAAATGGACAAATAATAACATGCAGGTGAATTAAAAAGGTCCTTCTTGTTCCCAAATGCAATATATATTGTATGGTGGAATGCTATTAGGAATGGAAATCCATCCCTAGAATAGCGTTGTTATGCTGCAGTAGCTACATCATCATAGCTGTTATGCTGCACTAGCTATGTAGTTACTGTAGCATAATAACAATGAATGCCTTTGTGCATGCACCCTACGCTAACTCCACCAGTCAGGAAGCCGTGGCAACAGTGAGAGCAGAAGATGAGAAGAACCACCCGGAAGCAAAAAACCCAAAACATAAGGGCACAGCTGTGCACCTCCTTGCTCCTTTTATCAGTGTAGCAAAACATACACTATAAAAGACAATATATAGTCCTCTGTCTATAACAACTGTGAGTTGCCATTTTGAGGTTGCCATGGTGACCAAAACCTCTTGAGCTTCGCTCTCGAAGTTTAAACGGTCGCCATTGTCAAATGCTCGATGACAACACACGGTTGTTATAGATAGAGGACCATACATTATCCTCTGTATGTCAGCTGGTCTATAATGACAGAAAAAAGAAAGAGACAGAGTAGGACCACGAACAAATTTAATACAACATAATATCAAGCCTATGTGGTATAGTGCAACCCTCCAAATATAGTTACAAGAAGGTACAGATACCACATATCACAGACGTACTACAAATTAATATGTAATGTAGTAAAATACTGCTGTAACCAAACTAAAATATTTTGTGTGATGGGCATAATTTCTGTCTCATCATTCAACCCTGGTATGTCGTGGTGTTTAGACTGAAGAGCCAGACATTTTCCTGAATGTCATGTTTAACATCTCCACCCCGAGGTCCCACTATGACCTTCTCTATTCCCAGAAATCCCAAATTATGCTGTTCAGGGCTTGTCACTTGCATGACATGAGTAGTCAGAAGATAGCCCCTATATTGACTACTTACTGCCCTCATATGATCCCCAGCTCTGTCTTTAAGCTTTTGAATATTCCTTCCAACAGTGTAGCTATCACAGCTACACGCGCCAAGATGCACAACAAGGGTCATGTCACAGCTGATGAATTAATACTGCCATTCTTAGAGTTAATGAAAGATTTGGCAGTTGTGATTACTGAACAGTACTTACATTGCTCACATTTCTAGCAGCCACTGGGTACTGGTGGCAGTCAATGCTATGTGAGTTTCTGTTACTCATTTTATAATTACACTTATTCCATGCAAGCATTAAACCATGACAGCATGGTTCTACTGTGGCATTGCCCATGATTGGGGTGGTTGAGGCACAAGGCCGCAGTCCGAGTGTGTCCTACCACCCAACCATGGATTAATGCCACAGTAGAACTATAATCTGGAGTGGTTTAAGGTGCTTGTAACATGGCAAGCGCAGGAATGATTGCTATGGTTCCTTAAAAGGCAAGGATGGTATGTAATAAACGAAAGACAAAGTCATATTTTTGATTTCCAGACTGGAAATCAGTTGCCTTTACTGGTAAACATATCTGTTTTACATCCGTATCTCTTTTACATAGTGACAGTTTTGTAAACATTTTACAGATTCCCAATACATTTCTTTGACATTGTAAGTTTGATAAACACTTTCAGTTTGATTAATTTACTTGTCTAACATGCATACCTCTCAATCTCTTGCCTCATGAATCAGGGACAAGGCTTAAAAAAATCAGGGACAAAGACCCCAAATGAGTGACACATCTTAGAAATTTATACTATTCACTCAGAAAGCTGATAGAATGAAAGATTTGTGTTAAGATGCATTATCTGAAGAAAACAAAGGCGCAGATATTCAAACCTTTGCACCTAGTGCAAATCCATAATGCTGGAATAGTGCAGGATTTGCCGAGGCAGCAATATTGAAAGCCCTATTAGCACCAGCGCTGAATGGTAGCACTAGACGCTAATAGGTAATAGTATGCACGGGCGTGGACAGGAGAGCGCCCATGGATACCAGCAGCGTGGCATATTCAAATGCATAGCACTGTGCTACAGACATTAGCACGACCTGTAGTGTGGTGCTAGATACTGCCGGACAAAAGCTGGCAGCAATGAGGCAGTGCCCCCCCCCCCATTGTGGACCCCCAAGAAGTTGCGTTAGAAGCTCTTGTAGTCTAGTGGTCCCACCCCCAAGCACGTATCCCAACCCGTGTGTCCAATAAAAGTAAGCACATATCCCTGGTAGTCTAGTGGTCTCCCCCAGCACGTTTCCCCAACCCCTGTTATTAATACATTCAAGCACATATCCCTGGTAGTCCAGTGGTCCCCCCAGCACATTTCCCAACCTCCGTTATGAATATAATTAAGCTATTTACCCTGGTAGTGTAGTGGCCCCCAGCCGTTCCGACCCCAGTTATGAATAAATTTAAGCACTTATCCCTGGTAGTCTAGTGGTCCTCCCCCAGCATGTTTCCGACCCCATTATTTAACACATTCAAGCACATATCCCTGGTAGTCAGTGGTCCCACCAAGCATGTTTACCGACCCCATTATTTAACACATTCAAGCACATATCCCTGGTAGTCCAGTGGTCCCACCCAGCACATTTACTGACCCCTATTATGAATATAATTAAGCTATTTACCCTTTTTTTTTTTTAGTTGTTTAACCAGGCATAGCACACTAAGCTGAAAGCTTTTTTACAGGAGCAACCTGGGAGCACAAGGAGGTTAAGTGACTTGCTCAGGGTCACACAGTATGCAAGTGGAGCTGTGGAATTCAAACCCAGGTCTGGTCTGTTGGATATCACCAGATTTGCAGCTCAGAGCCTCGGCCACTGTGCTATACTGCCTCCTCTGGTAGTCTAGTGGTACCACACACCCAGTAGCACTGTCCGCCCAGCCCACCCATCTGCCAGGATGCGAGGCGGCGACCGGCTCAGCCTCCACACACCACCACCCACGGCCGGCGCTGACTGAGGAATGAATGAGCTGTTCATTCATTCTTCAGTTGGCGGCTGGCTGAGGTGGTGTGTGGAGGGCTGAGCCAGCCAGCCGCCTCCTGGGAGATGGTGGGCTGAGTGGGGATGGCGCTACCGGTGCGGGGTACCACCAGACTGCCAGGGTAAATAGCTTAATTATATTCATAACGGGGGTTGGCAAACATGCTGGGGGGGACCACTGGACTACCAGGGATATGTGTTTTAATGTATTAATAATGGGGGTCGGGAAACATGCTGTGGGGGAGACCACTAGACCACCAGGGATAAGTGCTTAAATTTATTCATAACTGGGGTTGGGAAACTTGCTGGGGGGACCACTAGACTACCAGGGATAAATGCTTAGATTTATTCATAACGGGGTCAGGAAACGTCTGGGGGCTTACCACACTACCAGGGTTAAGTGCTTCAGTTTAATCAAACGGAGTTGGGATACGTGCTTGGGGAGGGACCACTAGACTACCAGGGAAATGTGCTTATTTTATTCAAAACGGGGGTCTGGAAATGTGCGGGGCGGGGGGAACCACGAGACTAACAGGGATATGTGTTTACTTTTATTAGAAATGGGGGTTGGGATACATGCAGGGGGCACTAGACTACTAGGGGAATTAAGTATAGTAGTTTTGTGAACAGGTAGGGAGTCAAGCAGGGAGGTGAGGGACCACTAGACTACGTAGGACATTACCTTTATTGTCAGTACACAGGGGTTGAGATTCATGTAGGGGGATGGGGAGACCACTAAACTAACAGGAATATTACGTTTACATTCATTGTAACTGGGTCAGGAGCTTACCTCTTAACTGTCCCTGACTGTCAGGGACGTCCCTGAATTTGCCTCAAAGGTATTAGTCTGTTCCTCCCCACAGTTGTGATTCCCTAGCTGAACAGTGGAAATTGTAAGCACTTAACAATGCAAACATTAAAGGTACAGACTTGTTCTTCAGAACATGCATTTTGCACTAAGCCCAATATTCTACCAGCTATCTGGGTGGATATCTCTTTGAGGATGTGTCCCTGATTTTGGTCCTTTGTCCCTGATTTGTTTAAGCCTTGTCCTGATTCAGGTGGCAAGGGGTTGTGAATGTATGCACCAACTGAGCCTGGCAGCACACAGTTCCTTCTGCTTTCGCCCTGTACTTCTATTCCGACCAACAAGGGACGCTGCGGGTCTGCCTTGGTCTGCAGCGTCCAGCCTGTACTTCCATTCTGACCAAAAGGAAGAGCTGTGTGCTTCATAGAGTAGCACCGGGCAAACTGCATGGTAACGTATGCTAAGCAGCACATAATGAGATGCAAATGTGCCTACTTGCCCATGGATTACCTAAGTAGGCTCATTTACATGGGAGCTTTGCATACAGCTCCTGTTTGCCACGGGCTAACCAGTTTGCACCGGGCTAATGTTTTAGCACTGTGCAATCATGTTAGCCCCGGCCAAACCTCACTTCAGCATAGCACACTAAGCACAGTTCTGCAGTGTGTGGCTTACATTGTTGTTTGCAATCATACCTCTCAACTGTCCCTCATTTTCAGGGATGTCCCTGATTTTACCTCAGACCTTTACTCTGTCCCTCCTACAAATTGTGTTTCCATGACCAAACAGTGGGGGTTGTAAGCATAACATAGTTTCAGGCATTAATGTTACAGATGTGTTCTTCCTTAGAAAATGCATTTTATACTACATCACTTATTCTACCAGCTTTCTGAGTTGATATCACCATTTTTTAAGGTGTGTACCTGATTTTAAACCTTTGTCCCTGATTTTTTAAGTCTTGTTTCTGATTTATGATGCAGGAGGTTGAGAGTTGTGTTTGCAGTAGATGTGAGACAGCTCTGTGCAATCACACACATTGTTCTCCACCTGCAAGTTTAACACTGGCTTGCTACAGGGTCTAACGAGCAGCAGTTGCAGTTTGCACTTCCCTGTTGCTATATTCAGTGCTGTCTTATTCCTGGGCTATTTTAGCCCTGCACTCCCAGACCAGTTTGTCCGGCTTCCTGAGACTGTTATATTCAGCAGGATTAGCACCGGGTTATTTACTTTTGAATATAGCTTGTTTTGTGCTCCGGGCTAAGTTTGCCTGCCAGGCAGTGCTAATTTAGCCCGGGCAAAATTCTGAATATCTGGCCCAAAGTCTGTAACTTTAATGTTTGACATTTAGTGCTTTTAATCACCACAGTTCTGTTACAAAAACACAAATTTCTAGAGGGATAGAGGAACATTTTGAGGCAAAATCAGGGACGTAAAATGTCCTTAATATCCAGAGATTTCTTTTAAAAAATCTTGAACTTATTTTAAATACTATGGCCCAGATATTCAAACCACACCAGGCTGTGGCGCAAGCCTGGACGCAGCTCAACTTTGTTGCGCAGGGGTGTGGCCTGGGCGATATTCAACGGAGCTGCACTATAGCGCAGCAGCTTTGAATATCGCACCCTGGCCACACCCACTGTGCATGGCGCAGTGGCCAGAGTGGAGAATGGAGATGCGCTAGTGCAAGTGCCATTGTGCCATGCACAGCACCTGTGATATTCAAAAGGGGACATGCAAATGGGGCCATAATTTATACAAGGCAAACATGGGGCCAGTTTCATGTCATTATGGCCCTATTTGCATCCATTAGCATGTAGGTCGCGATCTGACGACTTGCACCTGGCACCTGCCAGGCAGCAGCCATCGGGGACCGACACCCCTGCAGCCCGATCACGGGCATTAGTCTAAAAGAAAACCTCCCTCTAATATTTCTGGTGGTCCAGTGGACCCTATGTCTGATCGTGGGCATCAGTATAAACCCTCGTCCAATATCCTTGGTGGTCCAGTGGACCCTATATGGCTTGTCGCGGGCATCGGTATAAACCCCTGTCCAATATCCATGGTGGTCCAGTGGACGCACTCTTGTCATGAGCATCTTTAAAACATAGAACAGTCCTATTACCCTGGTGGTCTGATGCCCCCTCCCACCCACTCACTGGGCCCCACCGCCCTGCTCCCCTGGTCAGCCGGCGGGCGGCAGCACCCCAACCGCCTGCCACCCCGCCGCCACTGACTGACAGCTCGGTAGGGCTGCACACCCATTGGTTCACAGCATGAGCCAATGAGCATGCACCCCATACTGTACTACTCAGTCAGATATGTGAATGAATTCATTCACATATCTGACTCTGTGTAGAGTAGGGGCTGCACGCCCATTGGCTCATGCTGTGAACTAATGGGCTGCAGCCCTACCAAGCTGTCAATCGGTGGGCGCGGGCGGCAGGTGGTGCGGTGCTGCCTCCCGCCAGCTGATCGAGGGGAGCGGGTGGTGGGGCTCAGTGGGTGGGTGGGGGGCACTAGACCACCAGGGTAATAGGACTATTCTATGTTTTAAAGATACCCGTGATCAGGCAGAGTGCGGTCCACTGGACCACCAGGGATATTGGACAGGGGGGTTTATACCGATGCCTGCGATCGGGCACATAGGGGTCCACTGGACCACCAGGGATATTGGACGGGGGGGGGTTTATACCGATGCCCGCGATCGGGTACATAGGGGTCCACTGGACCACCAGGGATATTGGACAGGGGTGTCTTTACATGGATGCCCATGATAGGGCATGGGGAGGTGCCGCCAGGTGCATCAGGAACTCTGGTAGCCACCCACAGGTGGCAGCTGCCGTGCTGCACCCTGCAATGCAGCAGCTCACCTGTAGGTGGCCATCATTTGTTCTTTTTTGGGGGGGCTTAACTTTGTGCAGCCACAGGTAGGGGTTGCACATGCATGACTCTGCACATCCCAGGCTAAATATTGGGCTGTGCAGGTTATGCATGGGCACGCACCCCCTACCTGTGCCTACATACATTACTGATGCGGCTCCGGCGCGCTCGGGATTGTCTTGACGCATTTCCCTTTTGAATATTGCACTGCGATCAGTGGGTTGTGCATGGCATAACACTGTTGTGCGCCATGCTAACCCTTTAGAATATCTGGGCCTCTGTCTTTCTCTTGGAATTTGAGCACCTGCAGCCCTCTCATCTTCCATCTCTAGTCACTTTCCCTCTCCTCCCCCCTTCTACATTTTCCCAGTGTCTCAGTAGCAAAATTTATTTTATAGGATTAGAAATACTTAAAAGTGTAAGATAATGTGTGTATTCTTTGTTCCCTGTTTCCTTTCCTCTTCTTTGCTGGACTCTATAGGGTCTTCCTCTCCACCCCTCCACCCCACCAGTACTCTTTCTGACTATACTTTTTCAGTGTCTAACTATTAGAGGTAGTTATATAATGTGGGGAATGTTCATTGTATTTAAAATTGTAAAAATAAGTTGTGTTTTCTCTGTTTCCCTTTTTTCTTTTGCTGGATTCTATACAGTTTCCTATGGACATGCTGTTTCCGGTATAGATGGGCCATGAAACAACAGCTGGATGTGCTTTTCCTCTCTATCCAGCACTTTAAAAGACCATGTAAGATTAAAAAGTACTGGCTAATGATATATTATTGATGTTATTTAGATAAAAAGCAATTATTGGTGTATCCCTAAAATATTAGGTGAACCCTGCAGCAAAATTTACCAAAGGAAATATTTCAGTTATACTTGTACTGTATTAGAACATAGGGTCTTAGCTTAAAACAACAAGTGCTTTGCACACAGCTCCTTGCCTATTTCAAAATTGTAATGTGTACTGTTTTTTACATATATTCATTTTTCTAAAACTGATTTGATTGATTAATTATTCTTGAATACTGATTGGTTGAAAGTGATCTTATCACTCTAATTTGATGTTTCCTATAGACTTTTTGGATTGGGGAATAGATGTATGATATCACTTTTTGATTGTTACTTAAATAATGGAAAACTTGTTCCAGATTGCAACAAGCCCCTTGAAGCATATTGCCGGCGCTGAGGGCTTCACAGTGGTGCTTAATAAAATCAACTACTTGGTTGAGATAATGTTTTTAATGATTTTTTCCTCCTTCAGAGCGCATAGCCTTGGACTTGTGAGTTAATAATTAAACCTGCTGATAAAGGGGCAATATTGTGCTTCTAAATAAAGACAAATATACAAAAGTATTGGAACTGCTATGCAACACAGATAATTATCTAGTATTACCTGGAAACCCTGTAGTAGTAGCCACAGATACTGCAAGCTATTTCCCAAACTTTCTGTGATATTTCCAGAAATATCTGATGCTTTTGCATTTAAACAGTAGGGCAGCAGAGAGAAACTCTTCAGAAATTTTGCGAAATATCTGGAAATAGCTTACAATGTCTGAGGCTACCACTGTAACTCACTATAAACTAGAATTGTTATCTATTTTGGAGAAAGCTAAAAGTGTAGGAGAGATTACAGAAACAGAATTTCAGTTTCTTTTTCCCAAATCCCCATAACTCCTACCTTTTATGTACTGCTGACAATTAATAAAAACTTACAGGACCCCCCCCCCGGGCCAACCTATAGTGTTGGGAATAGGTTCCCTCTCAGAAAACATGTGTCAATTTATTGATTTCTTTTTAAAGACAAGTGCCCAATGCCTATCATTGTATACAAGAGACACACTGCATGTGTTGGAACAACTACAGGGATTTAAGTGGGAGGACACCGTGTTATGGGTCACAATAGATGTTGAGTCCCTGTATACGTCAATCCGTCATACTGATGGATTAGAGGCGTGTAAACATTTTCTCCACAAAGATCCTTTAAGTGAACATATGCTGCTGAATTTGATCTTAGAAGGACTGGACCACATCATGAGGAGAAACTGTTTTGAATTTGACGGCTCGTATTACCTACAAAAATGCGGCACTGCAATGGAGGCGGCAATGGCTCCCTCATTTGCAAATTTGTTTATGGGACACTGGGAAGAGAGCATAATCTTTGACACACAAATAAACCCATTTGAGAAAAACATCATTAAGTGGATCCGATTTATTGATGATATCTTATGCAGCTTGCAGGGAACTGAGGTAGAATGTACCGCATTCATGACCTGGCTTAACAATAATAACAGGAACCTGAGGTTTATATAGAAATGCAGCAGGGCAGAGATTGAATATCTAGATCTGATTGTAGTTAAAGGGGAAGACACCCTAATTATAATCAAAGGATTTAGAAAAGAGACTGCAACAAATAATTATTTCTTGGCTACAAGCTCCCATCCTAAATCACTAAAGCAATCCATTCCCTATAGTCAATTAATCATACTATGCAGAAATTGTAGTGACTTTGACACATTTGTTGTACAAGCAAAACAACTTAGGGGAAGATTCTTTAGTAGAGGCTACAGTGAAGAAGTAGAGGATAGGGCTATAATAAAAGCCAGCCACCTTAAGAGGGAGGAACTTCTGAAACCCAAAGCAAGGGAAAGAGATTCAGCTAAAAACATTATTAACTTTGTGATGAAATATAATGTAATGGCAGGCACTATCAGCAACATAGATAGTATTGACCAATTTTATTAAATGATCAAGTACTGGGGAAAAATCGTACTAAACCTTGTGTCACCTTCTCCAAGGGGATAAGCCTTAAAGATGAACTAGTACATAGCCAATTTTGGATGCATGCAAAGAAAAATACCGCATGCCTTCCTATAAAACCACTAGGAATGCACAAATGTGGAACCTGCGGTGTATGTAACAATTGGCAACAAAGTAAAATGTTTGGAACACCAACTATTAATAGACTTGTACAGATCAGGCAGTTCATATCATGTGTCACTACCTTTGTGGTCTATGCATTCTGGTGTCCTTGCAAGGAAATTTACATTGGTAGAACTATCAGACCTGTAAAAACAAGGATACAGGAACACATCAGGGATATCAAAAATGTGGATTTGACAAGCCCAGTAGCAACTCATTTCTTTGAACTTCATAATGGTCATCCTTCATCCTTGAAATTCACAGGTCTGGAACAAGAGAACATTGGACTAAGAGGTGGGGATCACCTGAATAGGCTAGAACAAAAAGAAAAGTTCTGGATTTATGTATTAAAAGCATTATCACTGGATGGTTTACATAGAGAAAGGGACCCCAAACCTTTTTTTTAGTTAAGTGATAACATTCAGTTGCTTGGAGTATACGAAGCAATAACTAGCTTCTGTGGATGATTAAACGCCGAGTATACTCCAAGCAACTAAATGTTATTACTATTATGTGACTTGGACTCATGTAGATGTTTGGTAAAATAAAAGTATGAACAGATTTTGGGTGGACCGTCTAATAGTTCAGGGACGCGCGTTGACATAGTACAGCAGAGCCGAGGGAAAACTTGTTCGTTAAAGGAAAACTACACCCAAAACTTAAAAAAATATATGCTGTACAGAGTGTTTTAATTTATATGTGAAGTTCTAGTGTTTCCTTCCCTCTGACTAGTATTAGGAGTTTTTCCTAAATTAGCCTGCTAGCTTTAGGGTAGTTTTATGACCCCTGGAGATCTCCATATCAAATAGTTTTTTGCATTTCTTTGTCCTACAATGCATCTTGTTACATGTGATGGTGATGTAGCAGAGCCCATAAATTCAGCAGAAAGCACTGCATTACAATCAGTTCACAACAAGAGATGGCTATATTTTAAAATCTGTAGAATTCAGCTTGGTGACCACCCTCATCCTAAAGGTTTTACTGTCCTGAAAAACTTTGCTGCTGGTAATTTTTGTGCAGCTTGTAAAGCTCCCAAGATATTTAGTTTGTTTGGCATGTGTGTGCTGAATGTTGGATCTCTCTTACATCACAGACACAAGAGAAAAGATGCACTGTGGGAACAAGAAATACAATTACACTATCAGTTTGACGATCCCCAGGGGTCGTAAAACTAGCATAAAGCTAGCAGGCTAATTTGGGAAAAACTCCTAATACCAGTCAGAGGGAAGGAAACACTAGAACTTCACAAACAAATTAAAACACTCTGCACAACATATATTTTTTTCAAGTTTTGGGTGTAGTTTTTCCTTTAACGAACCTCACGCATCTTGTGATAAAATATAAGTAAACCATCATTTTTTCATAGACATGGCAGTGAGAATAGCATAAATGTACTCACAGCCTGAATCAAGTGCTGTAAAGTTATATATTTTTCTGTTCAAAAGTGAAGGATTCAGGCATGCATTAGCGAGAGGTGTTAATGTGCATGCTTGGAATTGCGCTTCAGTGTTTGACAGAAAATATATAATCTTACAGTGCCTGCTTTCTTAGACTGTGAGTACATTTATGGTATTCTGTGGAGCCATGTCTATGAAGAATGAAGGTTTATTTGCATTTCATCAAAAATGTAACTCGCCAGAACAAGTTTTCCTTGGCTCCTCACTGTTGCAATAAGAGTAGGTTGGTACACTTTGTGACGAAACTGTTGAAGTTTACAGTTTGTTTTAGGAGTATGAGAACAGTTGTGCTATTCTGTGGTGCCTAGTGTATTAAAAGAATGCTTTACTATCAAAAATGTGTAATTTGTTCAACAAGTTGTCCCTCGGCTGCGTGCTGGTGCAATGTGTGAATGCGGTGCTCTCAGGTTTGTGACGGTGGACTGAAAATGTTTTTCGGATATCAGAGTGTGGTTATGGGTCATTAAATGACTCTGGGTGGAGTTACTGTTTCATTAAATGACTGTGTGTGGGGTTTGAGTGAATAAACGACTCTGGGGATATGGTTTGCAGTTTGTGAGAGAATAACTTACAGTTGTTCTCTTTTGTGATTGGCTGATATCAGATACCTGTTGTATAATAAATAAGAACTATACCTCTGACCACTTGGGTCTAGCATTATTGGTTTTGGACTGGTTTAACCTTTTGGCCATGGTGCCCCCTCCATGCCCCTACTCCCTTACCCTGGCCCCCCTTCCTTTCCCATCCCAACCTGAACATTCATACCTCACAAACCCTCCCCAAACCCCATCCTCTTCCCTCCCCCTACCTTTCCCTTTCCCCATTACCTATGACCTCCCCCTTCCTTCCTCCCCTTGCCACCATTGCCTTCCTACCTCCTCTGTCCTTTTCCCTTTATACAATTGAGAAATGCAATGTTGTTAAAGGAAAAAATACTGTTTTTGTATAGCTGCTATATGAAAAAGCTTTATAAACCTGTAATCTATGGTGTAATTAGGCCTCTATGAAAAACTACGATGTCTCACAAGAAATTTAACGAACAATTGTCTTTCTTGAATCCCTTCTCCATAGGTGATTTGTGAGCGCAGTGAAATCCTGCTTTCCATAGATGACCTAGCTATATACGTGGCATGGCCCAGTGGATACTGCTTCTCATCCCTTTCTATCTACCTCTTATGTTAATGATAAGATTATTTAGCTTAATAATAATTTTTTTCTTTGAAATTAGTACTATGTTTGAAAGTGAAATTTGATGAGGATTTGGTATGGTACCTTTAAAATAAGAAAAATAGAAAACGAAATAATAACAAAGTGATAATTTAAATAAGTGCAACATGTGCATTATGATGTAATGACAGAATTGGTCCTTCATCCCCACTTTCCCCCTTTTTTACTGGTTCTGTGGTTTATAACATGGCCTAATGAGTTGATAGATACATTTGATACTGCTATTCTATCGATTGTTTAAGCCATGAATATAGTTAAGGTGAAATTTTGCAAAAAAATGATAAAACCAAAATTGGGCTTTCTGATTGGCTGATGCAATTTATTTTGTAATTTGAAGAAATGTTGGTTCTAAATCAGTAGAAAATGGTATTCAGATTATTGTACACTAATTTTTATTTTGAAAATCGCTTTTGAATTCAATTTTTTTAGAGCTTTTTGTATGCTATAATATTATTGGTCGATTTATGTGATGCCATAACATTTTAATTTTCATGGTATAAATTAAGACTGAGACCAACAAGATTCACCCTCCGATGAAGCCTTAACTGCCATTTGGGTTTTTGTAATGGTGGGAAGGGCAGAGTACTCTCCCAACAGACAAATGTCTTTTGTAAACAAGCATTTGTCAATGCCGAATGTTTGCTTGCTGGCATTGGCAGTGGTAGTGAAGAAGTTACAGAGCTGCGTAATAGGAATGGCAGTGAAGTACTGAACTGAAGCCAACACCACCACCACCCTGCAGAGAGTGACAGCATTGGGGTGTGTGTTGGGTCATCAGGCATAACGGCCACGCCATTTCACCACACCCCACCCTGCAGACACTGACAAGTGCCACGGTGTTCCTTGTGGTCTTTGGCCCTTATGCGCACCCCATTTCATTAGGAAATATGGTGAGATGGGTGTGATATAGGAGAATGGGGTGAACTTTGAAGCTGAAGAGTCCAAGGCATACCTCGATGCCTCTCAGTGACTGCAGGGTGTGGAATGGTATGAGCATCACAGGCAAGAATCCCAAGTCACACCACTGATTCCTGTCATTCTCTATAGGGTCGGCGTTATAGTTGAAAAGCCCAATACCTCAGGCATTACGTTGGTATTTTCACTCCAAATTTTCAACATGTTTGTTTGTGACCCACCTCATGAACAGGGGAATATCAGTTTGTTAGCCAGCTGCTTATGCACAGTGACTACGGCATTTAGCACCACAGGTGCAAAAATATTCCGAACAGGATGTAAAAAATGACAGCTGTACTCTTTCATGGGGAGGTGTAAAAAATGGCTATGTTGCAAATGTGTAGTAAAAATATTAAAAAAATGGTGAAGTCACGAGCGTACATAGAAACTGTGCAACGCACACCCATAATATAATTAGGTTGGGGATTTCTTACAGCAGATTGTCAACTCAGGCATTTTGGTGCCTCCGATCATGAACAGTGTCACTGTGATTTTCTTTATCTGTGCCGAACAATGATTTCCCACAGCGACCACGCATCTCTACACTGAAAGTGTGAAAACACACTTCGGCCATGTTGTGAAAAATGGCAACTGTACTGTTCATAAGGAAGTGTGGAAAAATGCCACTGGTGAAAATCTGGACTGAAAATATTACAAAGTCATGAACTAACGAAGGTGCGTGGAAACTGTGCAATGCTCACTCGTAACACAGTCATTTTATGGACTTTTGTCACCAAATTTTCAACATAGCCATTTAAGACCTCTGCTCATGAACAGTGTAACTGTGATTTTCTTAATCTGTCCTAAACATTGCTTTCTCACACCAACAGCACCATTGTGCGCTACATGTGCGAAAACACATTTTGGGCGACATATGAAAAATTGCAGCTGTACTGTTCATAATCAAGTTTAATAAAATAGACATGTTGAAAATCTGGAGTGAAAATATTAAATTTGCAAACTTACGAGCATGCATAGGAACTGTGCAACGCACGCTCGTAAAAGTCATATTTAGGAATTTTTTCACCAAATTTTCAACATAGCCATTTTAAGACCTCTGCTCATAAACAGTGTCACTGTGATTTTCTTAATTTGTCCTGTACATTGATTTTGCACACCAACTGCGCCATTGTGCGCTACATGGGTGGAAACACATTTTGGGTGAGATGTGAAAAATGACAGCTGTACTACTCATAAGAAGGTGGTAAAATGGCAATGTTGAAAATCTGGAGTGAAAATATTAAAATTGGAGCCTTCACACGAGGCCTACGTAGGAAGTGCATAGCACTGCAGCTAAATAAGCGGTCATTTTGGGAATTTTGGCACCAAATTTTCAACATGGGGTTTTGAGACCCCTTCTCATTATTGATGTCATTGTCATGGCGTTATTCAGGCCCGAAGGATGATTTACGCAGTCACTGCACAGTCACTGTGCGAAATCACCCTCGGGCCCGAATACCTTCCACAGCAATGACATCATGAAAGGAGTCTAACTTAACCCCATTTTGCAAATGGTGCAAAAATTCAAAAAATTCCTGAGATATGCAATAAAGTTGAAACCCCCTATCTAGCCCATTATACAGCTTAACGGCATTTCCTCAATTCGCGGTCACCTTTGAAGAGTGCAGACATGTTCCCGGTCCACTGAAGATCATCCGCGCGAGGTCGGAGGTAAGTATGGGGTGATGGGGTGTGTGTGGAGGCTGGGTGCGCAGTGGGTGAGTGCGGGTTGTGGGAGGGGGGCGGGAGACTTCGCCAGGGACCATTTTTTCTTTACAGGTGACAAAACAAAACGGACGACGGACGCTTGCCACGCTGGGGTGGGCTCCCAGCATGGCACAAGGACGTTGGGGAGCTGTTCAGCCGACGGGATTAGGATTTCCCGTCATTATATGATTATTGCCATGCTGGGGTGGGCACCCAGCGTGGCATTTGGAAGCCTTTGGGAGTTCTGGGGAATACAGCACAGCCGATGGGGATTTGGCACCCGTCGGCTATACAGTGCATGCTGCGGGCGTCTTGTCTTGGGGAGCTGCGGCGTGAGCAGCCTTATCTTATAGCTGCTCACTCTGGCATGAAAGCTCCCCTTTCAACTGTCTGCCACTGCATTTTTGGAGCGTGTCATAGACAGCTCCAAAATGCATTGGTTTGCGGCTGCTCTGCCAGCACACTGACTGAATTGGAGGAGGAGGTGACACACCTCCGAAATCTCCGATGATGGCACTATGTTTCTTGCACATGCGTGCAAGCAAACATAAAAATGGAGGAAAGGCTGAAGACTGGAGGATTAAAACATATTGGCCCCTATTCATGAAAAGACGTGCATGAAGTGCATATAGAGGCATGCTGCTTTGCACCCTTTGGATATTTGCACGGGGGCCGCATTCACAAACACCAGCTCCTGCCTGGTTCCCATACATGGCTATGCCCACCCAGCCCACAGGTCTGCGGGGGGCAGGCAGGTGCGGAGTGGTGGATTCGAGCAGGCAGCCAATTAGTAGCCCAGTCAGGGACCTGCAGTAGATCCCTTGCATGCTACAGGCACCATGTTGTTGGCTGGTGTATAGAGTACTGACTGTGCTGATGTGGGGGGTATCCCGCCCATCCAGCCCCCATCCTCCTGAAGTACCCTGATGGCAGGGGCAACATTAATGCAGGGGCCAATGCCCCCATGTCCACCGCATCCAGAGGCAGCTTCCTTGGGGGGCACAAAACTGGCCCAGGTGGTTTATGGCTGCCTTCCAGATGCATAGCCAGCAGGCCCTGCACACAGCACTCTGTAAGGTTGTGAATGCAAGGAGTGCTGGATCAGCTCCCCCGTACTGCCCCCAGGTCCACCCCCATGCAGAGCTCTGTGATCAGCCATGAGATCCGGTGCATAGGAGGGGGCGCAACAGTGTCATGAATGGGGCAGAGGGGGCACAGTGAGTGCAGATAACTGCACAATGGCTATATGCCCGAGGTACATAGTGCATAGCCACAATTTTCTTTAATGAATAGGGCCGATTGAGAAAATTGTAAGCATTCAGTAAGTTAAAACATGAAATTGTGTGCAAGTTCTCTCAGGTACTTCACTGTTTCCTCCCATGGTATTCTGCGACAATGCACTGAATTCTGTCAGCAGAGTTCTTGTACACTTTCTTTGGTTCTTGTGTGGGCTCTGTTCTTTTCATAGCATCGATAAGTTTCTATATTGTGGGGTGATCAGCACTTGGAGGCTTGCAAAACTGTTGTGCCATCCTTCAATGGTATCGTTTGCCCTTGGGATGCCTTAGTTAGTTGCATCATAGCAGTTCCATTGGCTGTGAAGAAATCAGGTCTGTCATCACATTTGTCTTCTGTCCATCCTCCCCAATCAAACATCTTCAAAATAGTCAGTCATGGGATCTAGTAAATCCTCATGCTCACCATAATAATGCTTTCACTACATCGTGTATAGGCACGAATGCCAGTGCAGCCAACATTCTCTCATTTAGTGATAACTCTGAATCTGCTCCATATTGTTGAAGTCAGTTGCGGAGCTCTGCAGGGGATATGCATACTGGGTTGGTGGAGCTGTGTATGGGAGCCAGGTGGGGACTGGTGTTCGTGAATGCAGCCCTACATGGAAATCCCATGGGTGCGGAGTTGTGCGACCCTATACGTGCCTCATGTGTGTCTATTCGTGAACAAGGGCCGGTATGTTATAATGCTCTACTCTTCAGCCTTTCCACCTTTTTTTTACAGGGGACATTTGTCTGTTGGGAGAGTACTCCGCCATTCCCACCATTAAGCAAAAAACCCAAATGGCAGTTATATTCTTAGTCACTGTCAATTCTAGTATTCACACCTGGAGCTGTTGGATGTGCACATGAGGGTCAGGTGGGTTAGTTGGGGTGGATTGTGTGGGTTGGAAGGTCAAGTTTAGGCTTATTTGTGTTCTGTTGTTATGTTTTTCTGTCTGGTGTATGTGACTGGTGTCTGCTGCGTGTGCTGTATGTGCAAAATAACATTTTCAATAAAGTGTACTTAATTGCACAAATATATGTTTTAAAGCTTTCAATAAAGCTTAAATATGTTTGCCTATGTTGTTAGTTATGTTTATTCTAGTGCAGAACCAAAAGGAGCTGAATTTACATAAGGGCGGAATTGACATGGGGCTGAATTGACATACTGTAGGAGCTGAATTGACACGGGCTGAATTGACTCAGGCTGAATTGACATAGGAGCTGAATTGCCATGGGGCTGAATTCACCAGGCTGAATTGACTGGGCCTGAATTTACCAGGCTGAATTGACTGGGCACTGAAAATACACTCATGATGCCAGCGTCTGGGAAAACACAAAGTCCACCCCTGGATGCCCTGACCAGTTTTGTGCATGCACACTTCCTGAGGGAGGTTGGTCATGCACTGACTGACAACTTATATAGAGCCCATATCTTAAAGTAACAGTGCAAATTAGAGTATGGTGCAAAACCAAAAAATAAAAGCAAATCGAAAGAAATGTCATCTTAGCAAGCTCATTCTGCCAACAGTGTTATGCTTAATGTAACACATAGATGAGTGCTCGAAGGGGCACTCCATTTATCACTGTGTACTATTTTTACCCAGAGTTTGCTGATGGCAATCACAATTAAGAAATGAACTTATGTGGTGGTGCACAACAAGGCTGAGGAGAGCGATACTTAGCCAAGGACATGTATCAACTGCGCGAGCATGCAAAAACTATAAATTTAAAAATATTAAAAGCATTACAAAGTTTATGCAGCTTCATGGTAGTGTCAGTGCTTTTTTGGAATTCCTTATGACCAGGCACTTCAGTGAGTGGAGCTACTTTTATCTGTTTTGAACTCCTTCCACCTGGCCACAGAAGGGACCTCATTTTGCTACCAGCCCATGAGCAAGAGTTGCTTAGCCTCTAGTGCCACAGCTGCTACCTACCCACCTGCTCATGTCTTAGATGGAGGCGGGGGGGCTTATCATCCCATAGGATATAAGTTGGGGGGGGTTCGTGTAGGAGATCCCTATCATGTCAGTGGCTCAGCTGGTAGCACACTCGCCTCTGAGGCCTGGAGATCAGTAGGCTATGAGTTCTAGCCCCACACCAGGCACTTGGGTTAATATCCCAGTACTGACACTGTAGTGCTGCATGACTGGGGTGCTGCACTCCTGAGGTGCCGTCTTTCAGATGAGGCATTAAACTGAGGTCCCATCTGCCTGTTGTGGTGGCAGTTCAGGTGGATGTTAAAGATCCCATGGCACTTCTCGAAAAGAGTAGGGGAATTTCCCCCCATTCACTAAAAATACCACCAACAGCTTAATCTGGTTCAAGGTCAGTTGGCATTCATCTGTATCCCCCTCCCCGGGGCGTGCCTGAAAATAGGCAGAATTTGACTAGTGCACTTACCCGGTCACCAAAAACTAAATAAATAAATAAATGTTCTGACATTCTGAATGAATAGCTGACCAATATGTTTTCAATGAGGGACATGTCCATAATAAGTGAAACAGTGTACCCTCTGGAGGGTCGCATCTCCAACAATGGTCATGAACCTGTAGACCCACAGAATGGAGTACCTGTTGGGTCTTGCACCAACGGTGAAGAACTTTATTTTTTTATTTTACCTACTTCTGGAACGATTTTGTATGTCCATCATATCACCCCCTCTGTCTCTTGACATCTACAGAGAACAAACTGAGATAATTCAATCTCTTTGTATAGGTTCTTGTCCTGCATTCCTTGAATCATATTTGTTCCCCTTCTCTGCACTGTTTATA
Organism: Neoceratodus forsteri; assembly: GCA_016271365.2. Taxonomy (NCBI): domain Eukaryota; kingdom Metazoa; phylum Chordata; order Ceratodontiformes; family Ceratodontidae; genus Neoceratodus; species Neoceratodus forsteri. The sequence goes on from CM057453.1 coordinate 1,189,441,731, forward strand.
ATTTAGTCCTGTTGTTCTTCACATGTGGTCCATACCTGCACGCAGTACTCCAGGTACAGCCTAACCAGTGAACTGTACTGCAGCAAAATTACTTCCCTGGCTACAATTCTTGTAACCCCTGCTGATACAGCCTAGCATTGTATTTGCTTTCTCATACATTTTGCTACAGTGAGATGAACATTGTGGACTATTGTTGATTACTACCCTGAGATCCTTTTACTCCATTTATCTTATACTCCATCTGTGAATTCCTGCACCCAGTATGCATAACTTTGCACTTTTTGGTGCTGAATTTCAGTTGTCATTCACCACTACTTTTCCAGTGTTTCTACATCCTTCTTCCTAGTGATTTTCCTTCATTATTCTCCACCCTTCCACAAAGTTAGAAAGACCTGCATTACAGGAGCAAAATGCGTGGTTAGTTGCCAGATGTGTGGGACACTTGTGTTCCAGGGACTACTATGGAGGATTGGGCACTGTCATATGTGCAGGAACCTGAGTGAGCTCTGAGCTCAGCTGGAGGAGGCAAGAAGAGAAATTGCCAGTTTGCACCATCAACTTTACTGGGGTACACTCCCCTGTCCCCTCCCCCAGAGGCCCTCTGGCCCAGGGGGATGAAAAGTGGTTAGACAAGAAGGGAGCAGACAGTCAAGGAATCCACACTGACCAGCAGAAATTTCGACCACAAATCGCTTCACAGCCTTGGAGAAGATGCAGGATACAGGGGCAGAGGAAGCAGAATCTGGAGTGAACACTACAGAGGAAACAAGACAGAATGGAGGAAAGGCTACAGAGGGATACAAAGGAAAGCAGAGGAACTAGAACCCAAAACACTCATTCTGGGGGACTCTATGATTAGATGAGTTGAGTCCCACTTGAATGGATCTGCGGTAAAAGTTGGATGCCTCCCCAATGCCTCAGCCAAGAGAGACAGGCTAAAAATTGAGAGGATAATAGACCAGGCAGAAGGAATAAACATCCTTATTCATCTCGGCACCAATGACCTAGGGAACCAGACAGTGGTGGAAGTCAAGCTAAACTTCAGAAAGCTGATGGAGAGAATGGAAGCACGGACAGCCTTGCTAACCTTCTCAGAGATCCTTCCAAATGGGGAAAAGTTGTTGACATGAACAGGATCAGGAGGAGGAAATCAAGGATTTCAACAGCTGGTTACGGAATGGTGCAATAAAAAGATTGCCATGTTATAGGTGACTGGGGAGCTTCTGGTTAGAAGAATATACAAGCTGGACAGACTTCACTTAAACAGGTAATGAAGAAGTGCATTAGGACAGAAGTTTGACATTCATTTCGGGCATTTAATTTGGCAAAGGAAAGTATGGCACTAGGAAACCTATTAGTGATAGTTTAGAAAATGGAAACTTAGTCACTACTCCCACAATCACAACATACTGAATCACACCACAGGTACAACCAAAATAGGCAGAAAAAAGTACTAAAGAACTGAAAAAGGGTTCAGGATAATGGGAAACACAGGAAATTTACCAGGTGGAAGAAGCAACAATTCAGCCACAGGCTCATAGACAGGTGTGTGCAATAATCCAGAAACCTGAGTAACAAGATGAGCAACCTTCAGGCATGGATGGCTGAGTCCTGTATAGATCTTTTGGCAGTCACAGAGACCTGGGCATCTGACAAAAATGACTGAGATCATGCAGCCCCTAGGTATGTGCTCCTTGGAAAGACAGGAGAGGTGTCAAGGAAGGGGGGGTGCACTCAATGTTAAGGAGGGGATAGAGGCTACATCATGCAAAATGAGCCTTAGAGAATGAGTGGAATCCCTGTGGGTTCAGCTTAGTTCATCCTCAGGAAAGAAAATCCAGGTCAGGTTGGTTTATAGACCTCCGAACCAAGTGGAGGACAAGGATAAGGAGATTTTGGAGGAAATCAAAGAAATGTCACTAAAGGAGAACCAGTGGTAGTGGGGGACCATAACATGCCAGATGTGGACTGAGGCATCCCGGTGACTATATCATCAAGGAACCAATTGGTGGTAAAAGCCTTACAGGATTGCTTTCTCACACAGTTAGTCACCAACCTACTAGGCAGAACAACCTCTTGGATATGGTCCTCACTAACTTGGAATAAACTGAGACAGTCAAAGTTGGGGCCGATGGTGAATAGTGACGACAACTCGATTTGGTTTAAAATAGCCCTGATGGATATCAAATCCCAGTCAAGGGCAGAAGTCCTATATTTCAGAGGGGCAAATTTCAATAAAATGAGGGAACTAGTGAGAAAAAAGAACTAAGATTCCCCAACATTTTGTAGTAGAAAACATTTGGGGAATGATTAAACAAACCATCTCAGAGGCCACATAGGCATGTACAAGGATAGTGACCAAAAGAAACAGACACAAATGCCCCATTTGGTTCAAGAGTCAAGTTAGGACAGCCATTATGGTCAAGAGGGAAGCATTTCATAACTTCAAAAGTAGGCCAGATAATGATCTGTGGGAGGAATACATACTAAAGAATAAGGAGGCTAAGTCGGCAGTGAGACAAGTAAAGGCGGCTGCAGGACTTCAAATAACTAAAAGGTGTCAGGCAGGGAAACAAATAGTTTTTCAGATATTTGCAAAAAGAGTAGGAGAGGTAGAGGGTAGTTAAAATCAGGAATGGGGATAGAATAGTGGAAGAGGATAAGTAGAAGGCCACCATTCTGAACAAATACTTCTATTCCGTGTTTACCAAAGAACACTGTGACCCAATGCTCGACTGTGGCATTATAGCACATGGCAGGGAAGTGCCAAAAATGCAAACACCAATTATTACCACAGGCAGGGTCAAAGAGGTGCTTGAGCGTTTAAAGGGGTTAGGTATGACCTCCCGACTGACACTGTCCTGTCTGCCGTATTACTGACACTGTTTTCCTGTTTATGTAATTCCCGACTGGTACTGAATGCAAAGTTGTTATCCCGTTAAATTTAGGCACAAAAGAACGCTTACTAACCATGTGAACTGAAAATAATCAGTACTTGCTCCAAACACTGAAATTAACCTCTAATTAAGATGCCAAAAAAATTATTAAAGTTAAAACTGTGCTCAGAGTTCTTTGTCAGCTTGCCATTTGTACCCTTCTGCCACCAGTTTAAAACATGGCACATTTTGTGCCTAAATTAAAATACTATTGCTACTGTTGTAGTTCTCTCCAGGATATGAGGGTCCTACAAGTCCCATACACATTATGTCTGACAGTACCTAAATCTAGCCAAGTTTGACACAGGGCAATTACAATTACTAATGCGTGGTTGCAGAATTGTGTTAAACATAAAGGATTCACCTTTTGGTGCAGGAATAATCTGTGAAGGCAGGATGATTTGCAGCTGAATAGGATGGGGATAGGGTATTGGTAAGAAGCTAAATAGGACAGTATCAGCCCATTTAAATTAAATAAGTTAGAGCAAACAGAAGACAAGTGGATAAGCTCCTAGTGTTCAGGCAATCAGAGTTCAGTGACATCTTGCTGTTTGCCGTTTGTACCCATCTGTCACCTGCTACTACTGTTATAGTTCTACGGGTATATTTTTTGCAAATAAGATTTTTGGTCTTTTCGGGATATTGTGTGTCACGACTTCATAATGACAGGTAACTAACATTTGGGATAATATTGTGGGACAGTAATCAGCGTTGGCAAAGTGGTGTCAGGAAAGTATTTGTCGGAGATTGTCAATCGGAAACAGTGGGATCCCGTTTAAAGATTGACAAATCTCCTGGTCTGATGGAATACATTCAAGGGTAATTAAAGAGTTAGTGAGCAAGTTAGCAGACCCCTTAGCACACCTGTTTAACCATTCTCTCCAGATGGGAGTCATACCTAATGATGGGAAAAGAGCTGACATGGTACCTCTGCATAAGGGTAGTAGCAGGGAAGATGCTGGTGACTACAGGACGGTCAGCCTCAATCAGTACTAGGAAAGCAAATGGAAGCCCTGATTAAACAAGACCTAGTAGACTACTTGGATAAGCATGGCCTACAGCATGACAAATAACACTGCTTCATTACAGGCAGGTCATGCCTGACAAAACCGATTACTTTCTTTGATTGGGTTTCTAGGGAAGTGGATTGTGGCCAGCCAGTGGACCTCCTCTATTTTGACTTCAGCAAAGCCTTTGATTCAGTACCACACAAATTCTTGCTGAAGAAGTTAGACAATCTGGGCATAGAAAACAGCATCATTAAGTGGGTGGGAATCTGGCTGGACAGAAGGAGGCAGAGGGTGGTGGTCAATGGGGAGATGTCAGAGGAGGAAGAAGTGATGAGTGGGGTCCTGCAGGGCTCAGTCTTAGGCCCAGTCCAGTTTAATGTGTTCATCAGTGACATAGGAGTAGGTATCCTAGGTACTGGGAGGTAGTATAGCACTGTGGTTTAGGGCTCTGGGCTGCAAACTTAGAGACCTAGGTTTGAATATCATAGTCTCCATTTGTATACTGAGTGACCCTGAGCAAGTCACATAATTTCCTTGTGCTCCCAGGTCACATCTGGAAATAAGCTTTGACTTTCCTGGATTAAACAATTTCCCTTTTCCTTTCCTATCAAGGGCAAGATTGCACTGTTCAAAGACGATGCTAAATTAGGGGGAAGGGTGGACAGTGAAGAAGCAGTGAGAATCGTACAAAATGATTTGAAAAGGTTAGAACAATGGTCTAGTATCTGGTAGCTGAAATTTAATGCCAAGAAATGTAAAGTGATGCATATTGGCAGGAATAACCCTAGAACAACCTACTGGCTAAACAGGGTCAAACTCAGGGACTCAAAAGAGGAAAGGGATCTAGGAGTTATTATTAGTGACACCCTTAAACAAACCAGCCAATGCTGAGGGATGGCAGTTTCAGGAGGAATCTTTGGAAGCACTATTTCTCGGAAAGGATTGTGGAGCTATGGAACAAACTACCTGCAGAGATGGTAGCAGCTAGAACCATATCAGCATTCAAAAGGGGTTGGAATAAGGAGTATGCTAGAATCAAATCCACAAGGGAATCTACCAGCTAGGACCCAGGATCACCTAGGATCTCGGGATCTCAAGGGCAGACTTGATGGACCTTTGGTCTCCTTCTGCCATCACTTTTCTATGCTTTTATGTTAGGCGTAGGGGGTAGGCAGATAGTTGTTCTGGGGGGGCTGATGATTTAGGGCTGGAGGGGAGGAGCCTAGCCTATAAAGCATTAACACTGAGAGGTTCTTCCTGTCTTTGCTCCTCTCCCTCTGGTCAGAACACACCCAAACATCACCCTTGTAAAAGCAGGAGGAACTGGGTGAGGGGGGTGGTAGGGAACTTACTGTCCCAATATGGGGGATCACCTTAGAGGTCAAGAAATAATTTTCCATTTTTTTCTCCCAGGGTTTTCTAGTTTTTGCTTTCTCCAGTGAGTATAGGTAGAGTATGATAGATGGGGTTTAGGTTAGGTTTGTTATGGTCATATAATAAGTGGTGGCATGGTAGTCTTGGAAGGTCTATATGGAGAAGGTAATGGGATTATGAGGCTTTTGCAGCCAGATCACTCTGAGGCTGACAGGAGGTCTGGACCAGATGGCTGGCATTCCCCGTTGGGATGGTGGGGTGGGGGGCAGTCAGATGGGCAGCCCTTTGTGCATTTGATGGTAGAGGATGCTTCAGCACCTGGTCAGAACCATCCCTCATGCCCTGGGGTAGGTTACTTCATAGGGTTGATATTGTTCAGTTGGCTGCCCTTGGGGTAGGGATGGCATTATATAAAACTGCTAATGAGAAGAGTGATGATTACCAACCAGGACTAGCTTGCTGTGCATGTCATGCTGACTCGGCTGTACTGTTATTGTGGGTAATAAATATATAGCTATGGCCATTTTTCTCCAAAACTTGTTGTCTGTCTCAGTCTGTTCAGGTGGAACAAAGGGTATGTGCCCTCTAATACAATGTTTGTTTTCACTGTTCATGCTAGTCCCCTGTAACTATCCAGGGGTCTCCATTTCATGGTTGTTGAAATCTCATTGTCCATGAGAGCTGCATTAGCATATGAGAATATGATGTCACAGCACCATTTATATCATCCATCTCTATGCTGAAAGTACAAATATCCTGAAAAAAAACTGTCTGGAAACACAAACTGAATACAATTTAAAGGGGAAAATCCTGCATTTCAACTCAGTTTCTGCAACGCTAACTAAAGGTAAATGTGGTATTTCACACCTTGCTGCAACTTGTTTTGTTAAACTCTAATTAAGCGGACAGACATACTGTAGAGTCTAAAGGGTGCTGACACATCATATTCTCATACTCTAGTGCAGCTCTCAGGGAAAATGAGATTTCAACTAGCAGAAAATGGAGACATCCATGATAGTTACAGGGATTAGTATGGACAGTAAAATAAATTGAAGCAATCACATGAAACCCTAACAACTTTATGAAGAGAGCTGTCTTTGACATGGAAACAAATAAAATTGACAAGATTTGAGGGTATAGTTTTCCTTTAAAAAGAAGAGGTTATAAAACTGACCCTGAGGCAACCGATTGGTAACATTTTTTAGCGTGGACAGCTTGTTTGACATGATCAGCCTCTTGTAAACCCATGCTGATTACTATGTGCAAGTTCCTTTAAACTAGAA